>CM035813.1:63997964-65285464 GCA_020458035.1 Magallana ariakensis
TTTTTTAGTTTTGAAATGTTTTAATGTTATAATTCGATAGAGACGCTTTAATAACTTCAGAATATGAAATCCGTTTTAAAATCGATCCACGCATTCTCGAGATTTTGGGCTCCAAAGTCCTGAAGCGAGAGTCCGCGTAGCTCAGTCGTTAGAGTGGTGGACTTGTGCCTAGGCGACCCGGGTTCAGTCCCCGAGTGTCGAACGTTTTTTCTTTCTTAATTGTGGTTTGTTTTACGATTTTATCTTGAAAATGATGGCTTAAAATGTTTTCCGTTTAAATTTTATCATAAATCAAAATAATATCGGGGTTTTTATTCAGTACAAATATAAAGCCCGGTTAGAAATACTGTTAATTTCCTGCTATGTGACAGTCTTTTTTTTTCTTCAGCAGCTATTTAAATTCAGACGCTCGTAGCAACGCCGGCATCAAAGTCATGCCGCCGAAGCACCCTGTAATACGACCGCATTACAGCTCGCCGGGTCGCTTTGCCGGCATCAAAGAAATGCCTCTAACTCAATGTCTGTGTTCACACAACAATTAGCGACTGCGGGTAGGAAATAACCCGTTCTCCTAACAATATGCTTATGTTTCAATTATTATACATGACTTTAAATTCAGGGTTGTTCAATGTTTCTCCACATACTTGGATACAGGCATGCATGTATACATGCGTTTATTGACAAATGTTTTTTTTTTTTTACAGATTATATACATGTTTGAATTGTATATTTACTTCTCTCTCTCTCTCTCTCTCTCTCTCTCTCTCTCTCCTCTCTCTCTCTCTCTCTCCTCTCTCTCTCTCTCTCTCTCTCTCTCTCTCTGTCAAGTCATGAACAGTGAATGAATGTCTGAACTCCGCCACTACGATGACATGTGGTGATAACTCTCTCTCTCTCTCTCTCTCTCTCTCTCTCTCTCTCTCTCTCTCTCTCTCTCTCTCTCTCTCTCTCTCTCTCCATACTATTGAAAAAAGTCATTCTAAACATAAGAATAATTTTTAATGTAAGTACATGTATAAATATGAAAAATATTTGTTTTTCGACCCGCGGTTAGCTATTTTATCTGTTTGTAATGCAGTTGCATTCACTGTTGTTGCGGCGGAATGTCTTTGATGTCGGCGAAGTGACCGAGGATCGAAATACGTCACAATACGGATTTTACCAATGGTTTGACTTTTACATAGCGTTTTAGATATCCGGGATTGGTTTTCCTCTATGTTTAATAGTGTTAAGAAATGGTAGAAAAGAAAAGCTTTCTCTATAGTCTTTTTTAAGGTGTATTCAAACGGAAGACCTCTTGTTGCTCGCAACGAGCGTCTAGTTATTATTATTATTATTTTTTTTTCTGTCACGGTTTCTCAAAAACGCTTTAACCGATTTTTATGAAACTTTCAAATCTTATTCATGACTAAATTTGTAAGAAAATTACACGAGGTTTTCTTGGTCGTCACTTCCGGTCCCGCGATATTAAAAAATTTATGTTTTCGCTTGTTCACGAATTTTCTCCAAAACTTTTTAAGATAGAACTTTCAAATTTTCAGGGATGATAGAGAGTTGTCTGCCGCAGTGCCCTTCGCATATCCGAACGTCCGCCGTCACTTCCGGTCGTCACCGGAAGGAAACAAAAAATTATCATTTTTCAACTTTTTTGACTTGAATTTTTTTTATTTTATTATTTGATAGAGACGCGTTCAAAGCCTCAGAATATGAAATCCGTTCTAAAATCGATCTACGCATTCTCGAGATTTTAGGCTTCAAAATCTTGAAGCGAGAGTCCGCGTAGCTCAGTCGTTAGAGCAGTGGACTTGTGCCCAGGCGACCCGGGTGCAGTCCCCGAGTGTCGAACGTTTTTTTCTTTCTTAATTGTGGTTTGTTTTACGATTTTATCTTGAAAATGATGGTTTAAAATGTTTTCCGTGTAAATTTTATCATAAATCAAAATAATATCGGGGGTTTTTTTTCAGTACAAATATAGAACCTGGTTAGAAATACCGTTAATTTCCTGCTTTGTGACAGTCCTTTTTTTATCAGCAGCTATCTAAATTCAGACGCTCGTAGCATTGCCGGCATCAAAGTCATGTTGCCGAAGAACCCCTGTAATACGACCGCATTAGAGTTCACCGGGTCGCTTTGCCGGCATCAAAGAAATTCCGCCATCTCAATGCCTGTGTGCACACAACAATAGCGACTGCGGGTAGGAAATAACCGTTCTCCTAACAATATGCTTATGTTTTAATTATTATACATGACTTAAAACTGAGGGTTGTTTAATGTTTCTCCACATACGTGGATACAGGCATGCATGTATACATGCGTTTATTGACAAATGTTTTTTTTTTACAGATTATATACATGTTTGAATTGTACATTTATTTCTCTCTCTCTCTCTCTCTCTCTCTCTCTCTCTCTCTCTCTCTCTCTCTCTCTCTCTCTCTCTCAGTTAAGTCATGAGCAGTGAATGTCTGAACTCCACCTCTACGATGACATGTGGTGATAATGAACTGTGTTCAAACTCAAAATTACAAAGAAAAAATACAAAACACCATCAGAGTAAACACGGATCTAAACAATTCGTTGAAACTTTTCTACAGTTGTATCCTTGCTTGTGCGTAGTTCTCTAACCTATATTGGATTTAAGGGTCAACCCAGAAAGATGTCGATACTAAATATAACGTTGTATTCCAATAAGCAAAAAAAAATTGCTAAGCCCAGCTATGAGCTCTCTCTCTCTCTCTCTCTCTCTCTCTCTCTCTCTCTCTCTCTCTCTCTCTCTCTCTCTCTCTCTCTCATACTATTGAAAAAAGTCATTCTCAACATAAGAATAATTTTAAATGTTAGTACATGTATAAATATGAAAAATATTTGTTTCTCGACCCGCGGTTAGCTATTTTATGTATTTGTAATGCAGTTGCATCGTTGGAACCTGATTCACTGTTGTTGCGGCGGAATGTCTTAGATGCCGGTGAAGTGACCGAGGATCGAAATTCGTCACAATACGGATTTTACAATATTAGTTTGACTTTTACATAGCGTTTTAGATATCCGGTATTGGTTTTGCTCTATGTTAATGGTAGAAAAGAACAGCTATCTCTATAGTCTTTTTAAAGGTGTATTCAAACGGAAGACCTCTTGTTGCTCGCAACGAGCGTCTAGTTATTAAGGTCTTCCGTTTCCAACGGAAGACCTTATTGTTATTGCTTTGTTTCTTTTCCTCTATTATTATTATTAAGGTCTTCCGTTTCCAACGGAAGACCTCATTGTTATTGCTTTGTTTCTTTTCCTCTATTATTATTATTATTATTATTTTTTTTTTTCTGTAACGTTTTCTCAAAAACGCTTTAACCGATTTTCATGAAACTTTCAGATCTTACTCTAGACAAAATTTGTAAGAAAACTGTCGATCATTTTTTTGATCGTCACTTCCGGTCCCGATATATTAAGGATTTTATGTTTTTGCTTGTGGCTCATTTTTCTAAAAAATTATAAAAGATGGAACTTTCAAATTTTCAGGGATGGTAGAGAGTCGTCAGCCGCAGTGTCCTTCGCATATCCGAACGTCCGCCGTCACTTCCGGTCGTCACCGGAAGGAAACAAAAATTAGTCATTTTTAAACTTTTTTGATTTGAATTTTTTTTATGTTTTTACTCGATAGAAACCCTTTCAAAACTTCAGAATATGAAATCCGTTTTAAAATCGATCCACGCATTCTGGAGATTTCGGGCTCCAAAGTTCTGAAGCGAGAGTCCGCGTAGCTCAGTCGTTAGAGTGGTGGACTTATGCCCAGGCGACCCGGGTTCAGTCCCCGAGTGCCGAATGTTTTTTCTTCCTTAGTTGTGTTAAGAATAATGATTTTATATTTGAAATGATAGATTTTACTTATTTCCAATTTTATTTTATCAAAAATCACAATAATAGCGACTTTTTAAGTATAATTTAAGTATAATTATATGTCTATTGAAATTCATATAGAGGGTTTTAAATGGATTTTGATGAAGTTTTAAGAAATGATAGAAAAGAACAACTATCCCTTTTGTCTACTTTACGGTGCAATCAAACGGAAGACCTCTTGTTGCTCGCAACGAGCGTCTAGTTATTATTATTATTTTTTTTTTCTGTAACGTTTTCTCAAAAACGCTTCGGCCGATTTTCATGAAACTTTCAGATCTTACTCTAGACAAAATTTGTAAGAAAACTGTCGATCATTTTTTTGATCGTCACTTCCGGTCCCGAGATATTAAGGATTTTATGTTTTTGCTTGTGGCTCATTTTTCTAAAAAATTATAAAAGATGGAGCTTTCAAATTTTCAGGGATGGTAGAGAGTCGTCAGCCGCAGTGCCCTTCGCATATCCGAACGTCCGCCGTCACTTCCGGTCGTCACCGGAAGGAAGCAAAAATTAGTCATTTATAAACTTTTTTGATTTGAATTTTTTTTATGTTTTTACTCGATAGAAACCCTTTCAAAACTTCAGAATATGAAATCCGTTTTAAAATCGATCCACGCATTCTGGAGATTTCGGGCTCCAAAGTTCTGAAGCGAGAGTCCGCGTAGCTCAGTCGTTAGAGTGGTGGACTTAGGCCCAGGCGACCCGGGTTCAGTCCCCGAGTGCCGAATGTTTTTTCTTCCTTAGTTTTGTTAAGAATAATGATTTTATATTTGAAATGATAGATTTTACTTATTTCCAATTTTATTTTATCAAAAATCACAATAATAGCGACTTTTTAAGTATAATTTAAGTATATAATTATATGTCTATTGAAATTCATATAGAGGGTTTTAAATGGATTTTGATGAAGTTTTAAGAAATGATAGAAAAGAACAACTATCCCTTTTGTCTACTTTACGGTGCAATCAAACGGAAGACCTCTTGTTGCTCGCAACGAGCGTCTATTTATTATTATTATTATTTTTTTTTTTCTGTCACGGTTTCTCAAAAACGCTTTAGCCGATTTTGATAAAACTTTTAAATCTTATTCATGACTAAATTTGTAAGAAAATTACACGAGGTTTTCTTGGTCATCACTTCCGGTCCCGCGATATTAAAAAAATTATGTTTTCGCTTGTTCCCGGATTTTCTCCAAAAGTTTTTTAGATAGAACTTTTAAATTTTCAGGGATGATAGAGAGTCGTCTGCCGCAGTGCCCTTCGCATATCCGAACGTCGGCCGTTACTTCCGGTCGTCACCGGAAGGAAACGAAAAATTATCATTTTTCAACTTTTTTGACTTGAATTTTTTTGAAATTCATATAGAGGGTTTTAAATGGATTTTGATGAAGTTTTAAGAAATGATAGAAAAGAACAACTATCCCTTTTGTCTACTTTACGGTGCAATCAAACGGAAGACCTCTTGTTGCTCGCAACGAGCGTCTAGTTATTATTAAGGTCTTCCGTTTCCAACGGAAGACCTTTTTGTTTTTGCTTTGTTTCTTTTCCTCTATTATTATTATTAAGGTCTTCCGTTTCCAACGGAAGACCTTATTGTTATTGCTTTGTTTCTTTTCCTCTATTATTATTATTATTAATTTTTTTTTCTCCCACGCTTTCTCAGAAACGCTTCAGCCGATTTTGATGAAATTTTCAGATCTTATTTATGACAAAATTTGTAAGAAAATTACACGAGATTTTTTTGGTCGTCACTTCCGGTCCCGCGATATTAAAAATTTTATGTTTTTGCTTGTTCACAATTTTTCTCCAAAAGTATTTAAGATAGAATTTTCAAATTTTCAGGGGTGGTAGAGAGTCGTCAGCCGCAGTGCCCTTCGCATATCCGAACGTCCGCCGTCACTTCCGGTCGTCACCGGAAGGAAACAAAAAATTATCATTTTTCAATTTTTTTGACTTGAATTTTTTTTATTTTATTATTCGATAGAGACGCGTTCAAAACTTCAGAATATGAAATCCGTTTTAAAATCGATCCACGCATTCTCGAGATTTTAGACTCCGAAGTCTTGAAGCGAGAGTCCGCGTAGCTCAGTCATTAGAGTGGTGGACTTGAGCCCAGGCGACCCGGGTTCAGTCCCCTAGTGTCGAACGTTTTTTCTTTCTTAATTGTGGTTTGTTTTACGATTTTATCTTGAAAATGATGGTTTAAAATGTTTTCCGTTTAAATTTTATCATAAAACAAAATAATATCGGGGGTTTTATTCAGTACAAATATAGAGCCCGGTTAGAAATACTGTTAATTTCCTGCTATGTGACAGTCTTTTTTTTTTATCAGCAGCTATTAAAATTCAGACACTCGTAGCAACGCCGGCATCAAAGTCATGCCGCCGAAGCACCCCTGTAATACGACCGCATTAGAGCTCGCCGGGTCGCTTTGCCAGATCAAAGAAATGCCGCCATCTCAATGACTGTGTGCACACAACAATTAGCGACTGCGGGTAGGAAATAACCCGTTCTCCTAACAATATGCTTATGTTTCAATTATTATACATGACTTTAAATTGAGGGTTGTTTAATGTTTCTCCACATACTTAGATACAGGCATGCATGTATACATGCGTTTATTGACAAATGTGTTTTTTTACAGCTTATATACATGTTTGAATTGTATATATACTTCTCTCTCTCTCTCTCTCTCTCTCTCTCTCTCTCTCTCTCTCTCTCTCTCTCTCAAGTCATGAGCAGTGAATGTCTGAAATCCTCCTCTACGATGACATGTGGTGATAACTCTCTCTCTCTCTCTCTCTCTCTCTCTCTCTCTCTCTCTCTCTCTCTCGACATACTATTGAAAAAAGTCATTCTAAACATAAGAATAATTTTAAATGTTAGTACATGTATTTATATGAAATTTATTTGATTCTCGACCCGCGGCTAGCTATTTTATCTATTTGTAATGCAGTTGCATCATTGGAACCTGATTCACTGTTGTTGCGGCGGAATGTCTTTGATGCCGGCGAAGTGATCGAGGATCAAAATACGTCACAAAACGGATTTTACAATATTAGTTTGACTTTTTCATAGCGTTTTAGATATCCGGTATTGGTTTTGCTCTATCTTTAAGAGTGTTAAGAAATGGTAGAAAAGAACAATTATCTCTATAGTCTTTTTTAAGGTATATTCAAACGGAAGACCTCTTGTTGCTCGCAACAAGCGTCTAGTTAAGGTCTTCCGTTTCCAACGGAAGACCTTATTGTTTTTGCTTTGTTTCTTTTCCCCTATTATTATTATTAAGGTCTTCCGTTTCCAACGGAAGACCTTATTGTTATTGCTTTGTTTCTTTTCCCCTATTATTAAGGTCTTCCGTTTTCAACGGAAGACCTTACTATTATTGCTTTGTTTCTTTTTCACTATTATTATTATTGTTTTTTTTTTCTGTCACGTTTTCTCAAAAACGCTTCAGCCGATTTTGATGAAACTTTCAAATCTTATTCATGACTAAATTTGTAAGAAAATTACACGAGGTTTTTTTGGTCGTCACTTCCGGTCCCGCGATATTAAAAATTTTATGTTTTTGCTTGTTCACAATTTTTCTTCAAAAGTATTTCAGATAGAACTTTCAAATTTTCAGGGATGATAGAGAGTCGTCTGCCGCAGTGCCCTTCGCATATCCGAACGTCCGCCGTCACTTTCGGTCGTCACCGGAAGGAGACAAAAAATTATCATTTTTCAATTTTTTTGACTTGAATTTTTTTAATTTTATTATTCGATAGAGACGCGTTCAAAAGTTCAGAATATGAAATCCGTTTTAAAATCAATCCACGCATTCTCGAGATTTCGGGCTCCAAAGTTCTGAAGCGAGAGTCCGCGTAGCTCAGTCGTTAGAGTGGTGGACTTGTGCCCAGGCGACCCGGGTTCAGTCCCCGAGTGTCGAACGTTTTTTTCTTTCTTAATTGTGGTTTGTTTTACGATTTTATCTTGAAAATGATGGTTTAAAATGTTTTCCGTTTAAATTTTATCATAAATCAAAATAATATCGGGGTTTTTATACAGTACAAATATAGAGCCCGGTTACAAATACCGTTAATTTCCTGCTATGTGACAGTCTTTTTTTTTAATCAGCAGCTATCTAAATTCAGATGCTCGTAGCAACACCGGCATCAAAGTCATGCCGCCGAAGCACCCCTGTAATACGACCGCATTAGAGATCGCCGGGTCGCTTTGCCGGCATCAAAGAAATGCCGCTATCTCAATGACTGTGTGCACACAACAATTAGCGACTGCGGGTAGGAAATAACCGTTCTCCTGACAATATGCTTATGTTTCAATTATTATACATGACTTTAAATTGAGGATTGTTTAATGTTTCTCCACATACTTGGATACAGGCATGCATGTATACATGCGTTTATTGACAAATGGTTCTTTTTACAAATTATATACATGTTTGAATTGTATATTTACTTCTCTCTCTCTCTCTCTCTCTCTCTCTCTCTCTCTCTCTCTCTCTCTCTCTCAAGTCATGAGCAGTGAATGTCTGAACTCCGCCTCTACGATGACATGTGGTAAAAACTCTCTCTCTCTCTCTCTCTCTCTCTCTCTCTCTCTCTCTCTCTCTCTCTCTCTCTCTCTCTCTTGACATACTATTGAAAAAAGTCATTCTAAACATAAGAATAATTTTAAATGTTAGTACATGTATAAATATGAAAAATATTTGTTTTTCGACCCGCGGTTAGCTTTTTTATCTATTTGTAATGCAGTTGCATCGTTGGAACCTGATTTACTGTTGTTGCGGCGGAATGTCTTTGATGCCGGCGAAGTGACCGAGGATCGAAATACGTCACAATACGGATATTACAGTATTGGTTTGACTTTTACATAGCGTTTTTGATATCCGGTATTGGTTTTGCTCTATGTTTATGAGTGTTAAGAAATGGTAGAAAAGAACATATATGTCTACAGTCTTTTTTAAGGTGTATTCAAACGGAAGACCTTTTGTTGCTCGCAACAAGCGTCTAGTTATTATTATTTTTTTTTTCTGTCACGGTTTCTCAAAAACGCTTTAGCCGATTTTGATAAAACTTTTAAATCTTATTCATGACAAAATTTGTAAGAAAATTACACGAGGTTTTCTTGGTCATCACTTCCGGTCCCGCGATATTAAAAAAATAATGTTTTCGCTTGTTCCCGGATTTTCTCCAAAAGTTTTTTAGATAGAACTTTTAAATTTTCAGGGATGATAGAGAGTCGTCTGCCGCAGTGCCCTTCGCATATCCGAACGTCCGCCGTTACTTCCGGTCGTCACCGGAAGGAAACGAAAAATTATCATTTTTCAACTTTTTTGACTTGAATTTTTTTTATTTTATTATTCGATAGAGACGCGTTCAAAACTTCAGAATATGAAATCCGTTTTAAAATCGATCCACGCATTCTCGAGATATTAGGCTTCAAAGTCTTGAAGCGAGAGTCCGCGTAGCTCAGTCGTTAGAGTGGTGGACTTGTGCCCAGGCGACCCGGGTTCAGTCCCCGAGTGTCGAACGTTATTTCTTTCTTAATTGTGGTTTGTTTTACGATTTTATCTTCAAATTGATGACTTAAAATGTTTTCCATTTAAATTTTATCATAAATCAAAATAATATCGGGGTTTTTATTGAGTACAAACATAGAGCCCGGCTAGAAATACCGTTAATTTTCTGCTATGTGACAGTCTTTTTTTTTTATCAGCAGCTATTTAATTTCAGACGCTCGTAGCATCGCCGGCATCAAAGTCATGCCGCCGAAGCACCCCTGTAATACGACCGCATTAGAGCTCGCCGGGTCGCTTTGCCGGCATCAAAGAAATGCCGCCATCTCAATGTCTGTGTGCACACAACAATTAGCGACTGCGGGTAGGAAATAACCGTTCTCTTAACAATATGCTTATGTTTCAATTATTATACATGACTTTAAATTGAGGGTTGTTTAATGTTTCTCCACATACTTGGATACAGGCATGCATATATACATGCGTTTATTGACAAATCTGTTTTTTTTACAGCTTATATACATGTTTGAATTGTATATTTACTTTTTTCTCTCTCTCTCTCTCTCTCTCTCTCTCTCTCTCTCTCTCTCTCTCTCTCTCTCTCTCTCTCTCTCTCTTTCTCTCAGTCGTCATGAGCAGTGAATGTCTGAACTCCGCCTCTACGATGACATGTGGTGATAACTCTCTCTCTCTCTCTCTCTCTCTCTCTCTCTCTCTCTCTCTCTCTCTCTTGACTTACTATTGAAAAAAGTCTTTCTAAACATAAGAATAATTAAAATGTAAGTACATGTATAAATATGAAACATATTTGTTTCTCGACCCGCAGTTAGCTATTTTATCTATTTGTAATGCAGTTGCATCGTTGGAACCTGATTCAATGTTGTTGCGGCGGAATGTCTTTGATGTCGGCGAAGTGACCGAGGATCGAAATACGTCACAATACGGATTTTACAATATTAGTTTGACTTTTACATAGCGTTTTAGATATCCGGTATTGGTTTTGCTCTATGTTTAAGAGTGTTAAGAAATGGTAGAAAAGAACAGCTATCTCTATAGTTTTTTTAAGGTGTATTCAAACGGAAGACCTCTTGTTGCTCGCAACGAGTGTCTAGTTATTATTATTTTTTTTTCTGTCACGGTTTCTTAAAAACGCTTTAACCGATTTTGATGAAACTTTCAAATCTTATTCATGACTAAATTTGTAAGAAAATTACTTGAGGTTTTTTCGGTCGTCACTTCCGGTCCCGCGATATTAAAAATTTTATGTTTTTGCTTGTTCACGATTTTTCTCCAAAAGTATTTCAGATAGAACTTTCAAATTTTCAGGGATGATAGAGAGTTGTCAGCCGCAGTGCCCTTCGCATATCCGAACGTCCGCCGTCACTTCCGGTCGTCACCGGAAGGAAACAAAAAATTATCATTTTTCAACTTTTTTGACTTGAATTTTTTAAATTTTATTATTCGACAGAGACGCGTTCAAAACTTCAGAATATGAAATCCGTTTTAAAATCAATCCACGCATTCTCGAGATATTAGGCTTCAAAGTCTTGAAGCGAGAGTCCGCGTAGCTCAGTCGTTAGAGTGGTGGACTTCTGCCCAGGCGACCCGGGTTCAGTCCCCGAGTGTCGAACGTTTTTTCTTTTTTAATTGTGGTTTGTTTTACGATTTTATCTTGAAAATGATGGTTTAAAATGTTTTCCGGTTAAATTTTATCATAAATCAAAATAATATCGGGGTTTTTAAACAGTACAAATATAGAGCCCGGCTAGAAATACCGTTAATTTCCTGCTATGTGACAGTCTTTTTTTTTATCAGCAGCTATTTAAATTCAGACGCTCAAAGCATCGCCGGCATCAAAGTCATGCCGCCGATGCACCCCTGTTATACGACCGCATTAGAGCTCGCCGGGTCGCTTTGCCGGCATTATAGAAATGCCGCTATCTCATTGACTGTGTGCACACAACAATTAGCGACTGCGGGTAGGAAATAACCGTTCTCCTAACAATATGCTTATGTTTCGATTATTATACATGACTTTAAATTAATGTTTAATGTTTCTCGACATTCTTGGATACAGGCATGCATGTTTACATGCGTTTATTGACAAATGTTTTTTTTACAGATTATATACATGTTTGAATTGTATATTTACCCCTCTTTCTCTCTCTCTCTCAAATGTCTGAACTCCGCCTCTACGATGACATGTGATGATAACGAACTCTCTCTCTCTCTCTCTCTCTCTCTCTCTCTCTCTCTCTCTCTCTCTCTCTTGACATACTTTGAAAAGAGTCATTCTAAACATAAGAATAATTTGAAATGTTAGAACATGTATAATATGAAAAATATTTGTTTTTCGACCCGCGGTTAGCTATTTTATCTATTTGTAATGCAGTTGCATCGTTGGAACCTGATTCACTGTTGTTGCAGCGGAATGTCTTTGATGCCGGCAAAGTGACCGAGGATCGAAATAAGTCACAATACGGATTTTGCAATATTGGTTTGACTTTTACATAGCGTTTTAGATATCCAGTATTGGTTTTGCTCTATGTTTAAAGAGTGTTAAGAAATGGTAGAAAAGAACAGTTATCTCTATAGTCTTTTTTAAGGTGTATTCAAACGGAAGACCTCTTGTTGCTCGCAACGAGCGTCTAGTTATTCTTATGTTTAGAATGACTTTTTTCAATAGTATGTCAAGAAAGAGAGAGAGAGACACACAGAGAGAGAGAGAGAGAGAGAGAGAGAGAGAGAGAGAGAGAGAGAGAGAGAGGGAGAGCTCTTAGCTAGGCTAAGCAATTTTTTTTGCTTATTTGAATGCAACTTTATATTTAGTATCGACATATTTCTGGGTTGACCCTTGAATCCAAAATAGGTTAGAGAACTACGCATAAGCAAGGCTACAACTGCAGAAAAGTTTCAAAGAATTGTTTAGATCCGTGTTTACTCTGATGGTGTTTTGTATTTTTTTCTTTGTAATTTTGAGTTTGAACACAGTTCGTTATCACCACATGTCATCGTGGAGACGGAGTTCAGACATTCACTGCTCATGACTTGACAGAGAGAGAGAGAGAGAGAGAGAGAGAGAGAGAGAGAGAGAGAGAGAAGTAAATGTACATTTCAAACATGCATATAATCTGTAAACAAAACATCTGTCAATAAACGCATGTATTCATGCGTGCCTGTATCCACGTATGTGGAGAAACATTAAACAACCCTCAGTTTAAAGTCATGTATAATAATTGAAACATAAGCATATTGTTAGGACACAGTTATTTCCTACCCACAGTCGCTAATTGTTGTGTGCACACAGTCATTGAGATGGCGGCATTTCTTTGATGCCGGCAAAGCGACCCGGCGAGCTCTAATGCGGTCGTATTACAGGGGTGCTTCGGCGGCATGACTTTGATGCCGGCGATGCTACGAGCGTCTGAATTTAGATAGCTGCTGATAAAAAAAGACTGTCACAAAGCAGGAAATAAACGGTATTTCTAACCGGGCTCTATATTTGTACTGAAAAAAAAAAACCCCGATATTATTTTGATTTATGATAAAATTTAAACGGAAAACATTTTAAACCATCATTTTCAAGATAAAATCGTAAAACAAATCACAGCTAAGGAATAAAAAACGTTCGACACTCGGGGACTGAACCCGGGTCGCCTGGGCACAAGTCCACCACTCTAACGACTGAGCTACGCGGACTCTCGCTTCAAGACTTTGGAGCCCAAAATCTCGAGAATGCGTGGATCGATTTAAAAACGGATTTCATATTCTGAAGTGTTGGAAGCGTCTCAATCGAATATAAACATAATAAAAATTTAAATAAAAAAAGTTGAAAAATGACTTATTTTTGTTTCCTTCTGGTGACGACCGGAAGTGACGGCAGACGTTCGGATATGCGAAGGGCACTGCGGCAGAAAACTCTATACCATCTCTGAAAATTTGAAAGTTCTATTTTAAATACTTTTGAAGAAAAATCGAGAACAAGCAAAAACATAAAATCTTGAATATCGCGGGACCGGAAGTGACGACCAAAAAAAGCTCGTGTAATTTTCTTACAAATTTAGTCATGAATAAGATCTGAAAGTTTCATTAAAATCAGCTGAAGCATTTTTGAGAAAACGTGGGAGAAAAAAAAAATAATAATAACTAGACACTCGTTGCGAGCAACAAGAGGTCTTCCGTTTGAATACACCTTAACAAAGACTATAGAGAAAGTTGTTCTTTTCTACCATTTCTTTACACTCTTTAACATAGAGCAAAACCAATACCGGATATCTAAAACGCTATGTAAAAGTCAAACCAATATTGTAAAATCCGTATTGTGACGTATTTCGATCCTCGGTCACTTCGCCGGCATCAAAGACATTCCGCCGCAACAACAGTTAATCAGGTTCCAACAATGCAACTGCATTACAAATAGATAGAATAGCTAACCGCGGGTCGAAAAACAAATATTTTGCATATTTATACATGTACTAACATTTCAAATTATTCTTGTGTTTAGAATGACTTTTGAGAGAGTTATCACCACATGCCATCGTTAAGGCGGAGTTCAGACATTCACTGCTCATGACTTGACTGAGAGAGAGAGAGAGAGAGAGAGAGAGAGAGAGAGAGAGAGAGAGAGAGAGAGAGAGACAGAGAGAGAGAGAAGTAAATATGTATATAATCTGTAAAAAAAACATTTGTCAATAAACGCATGTATACATGCATGCCTGTATCCAAGTATGTGGAGAAACATTAAACAAACCTCAATTTAAAGTCATGTATAATAATTGAAACATAAGCATATTGTTAAGAGAACGGTTATTTCCTACCCGCAGTCGCTAATTGTTGTGTGCACACAGTCATTGAGATAGCGGCATTTCTTTGATGCCGGCAAAGCGACCCGGCGAGCTCTAATGCGGTCGTATTACAGGGATGCTTCGGCGGCATGACTTTGATGCCGGCGATGCTACGAGCGTCTGAATTTAGATAGCTGCTGATAAAAAAAAGACTCACATAGCAGGAAATTAACGATATTTCTAACCGGACTCTATATTTGTACTGCATAAAAACCCCGATATTATTTTGATTTATGATTAAATTTAAACTGAAAACATTTTAAACCATCATTTTCAAGATGAAATCGTAATACAAACCACAATTAAAAAAGAAAAAAACGTTCGACACTCGGGGACTGAACCCGGGTCGCCTGGGTCCACCACTCTAACGACTGAGCTACGCGGACTCTCGCTTCAAGACTTTGAAGCCTAAAATCTCGAGAATGCGTGGATCGATTTTAAAACGGATTTCATATTTAGAAGTTTTGAACGCGTCTTTATCGAATAATAATATAAAAAAATTCAAGTCAAAAAAGTTGAAAAATGATAATTTTTTGTTTCCTTCCGGGGACGACCGGAAGTGACGGCGGACGTTCGGATATGCGAAGGGCATTGCGGCTGACGACTCTCTACCATCCCTGAAAATTGGAAAATTCTATCTTAAAGACTTTTGAAGAAAAAACGTGAACAAGCAGAAACATAAATTTTTTAATATCTCGGGACCGGAAGTGACGACCGAAAAAATCTCGTGTAATTTTCTTACAAATTTTGTCATGAATAAGATCTGAAAATTTCATCAAAATCGGCTAAAGCGTTTTTGAGAAAACGTGGGAGAAAAAAAAATTAATAATAATAATAATAGAGGAAAAGAAACAAAGCAATAACAATAAGGTCTTCCGTTGGAAACGGAAGACCTTAATAATAGAGGAAAAGAATCAAAGGAATAACAATAAGGTCTTCCGTTGGAAACGGAAGACCTTAATAATAATAATAATAGAGGAAAAGAAACAAAGCAATAACAATAAGGTCTTCCGTTGGAAACGGAAGACCTTAAAAATAAGAAGAAGAAAGAAAGAAAGATAAAGCACTACAATCACTATAAGGTCTTCCGTTGGAAACGGAAGACCTTAAAAAGAAAATTGCCCTTTTTCTAATATCACTACCATCATAAACAGAATAAATGTAAAGTTAAAATCCCTTTCTATGAAAAAAAATTGGCAGTAACTAGTATTATTATTTTAAAAAAAAATCAGTTTATAAAGGTGACATGTTTGTGAGAATTATATAAAGAACTTGTAAAATACATGTATCATTTAATTTTTTAAAAACATTAGAATTAAACCTTTGTGCACTTGTGTGATGCATAAAATTAAAAAAAGTGTATATATAAGAAAACATATAAGTTTCAAATTGCATATATGAGATAAAAATACATGTGTTTAACAAAAGGGACATACCTATTATTTTGTTCATAATATTGTCTCCAAAAAATGAACAAGAGAATAACAGATACTAAAACGTAATTTTATCAAGGGGAATATGTGACCTTCACACACTTTTTTTTAGTTATTTCTTGCATCATGCCTGCATATAATGTAATTACAATTTTTCATTTAAAGAAAAAGAAAAAGATAAAATTCAATTGCACATAATTCATTAACATTTTTCAGGTGTAAAAACAAGATTTAATTTTGTTGCATAACTATGAAAAATGACAAATGAATACTGGTTACCAGTATATGGATTTAAATACAAAGCAAGAATTTTAAATTACTTAATTATGCAACCTTAACATTTTTGAAACAACATTGATTTGTCATAAGTTAAATATGTGTTGTCATAATAAATTATTTTGTTTTAAATTAGACATATAGAGTAGGTTTATATCATTTTCATCTGGAATTATGAATTTGTTATAAAATATCTGAAACATAACATGTACATAGTTAAACAAAAGTTTCTCTTTCCTGATCATAGTGCATTTACAGTGTCTTTGATTTCCTGAATTTTAATTTCCTTGACAATGTGTTCCAGGTATTCATCTTCTTCTGCTATTTCTCTGCTACCCTGTTTTGAGGAATCCTTGGATTGAGGTATCACTTGCAATTGTTCTCATGTTCAAAGGAACTTCCGCTGGATTAGCCTTCTTTCCAATCTCCGCTCCAGTCTTGAATACATCGTTCAAATAATTGCTGTTTGAACCGAACTTGTTTCTTTTTTTTCTTAAGAGCCCACCCTCTTGTGCTAGCAACTTTTCCACCACTGTCAGCTTGGACTGTTGGCAAGGTGATCTGCTCTTCACTTTCTGTATCAACACGTACGATATATTTTTCTGCCCACCTAAGTTTAACTTTGTCAAATGTAGACACATTTGAATTTTGATGAAATCCTCCTATTACGACATATGCCGAAAATATAAACAAATCTTTCAAAAGGAAACATTAAGTACAGATTGTACATATAATGATTATATTAACTTGTATGGAAATGCCACTTCTTTCCCCTGGATTTGTTTTTAGTAGCAGTCAGTCAGTTGATTTGATATAAGAAACACTCCTCAGACATGATGTGGCTACATGGGATGCTTTGAAAATTGCATACTTTTAACATAATGTCTAAGTTTGTAGCTTGCATGTTGAAGTCCAGTAGTTTTATAAATATTCTTAAAATATGCTGAAGACTTTAAATTTCTAAAACATTTTGCAAATATTGTTAACAAAATACAAAGTGTTGTTAAAAATCAAGTGTGAATTAATCAAATAATTTAATGAGTTAGAGATGGGTAAACAATAAAAACTGACAAATACATATGAATAATTAACTCAGGAAGATGTTGATTGACGACATAAAATAACACTGAGTTGTTATTTATAATTTATATGTGTACCTGGTAGCAATATGTATATAATGTATAGTGAAGATCTTGTTGAAGAAGGGCACCCCTGGAAAAAAAACCCCAAAACCCCGATAAATATCTAAAGTCTGACTTAGTATGTAACTCTTATATATATATAAGCAATTTCTTATAGCCCATTGTCTAAAAAAATATGTGCAACAGAAAAATAAAATGGTGTATTCATTACTTTGACATGATACATGTACATACCTGAGCAAACTGGTACCAAAGTACCGAAGCTTGAGAAAACCAGTCTGCTCATTCGAAGAAAAAAAACTACAATATGGTTTAGCCTTCCCTTCATGAAAAGGATATTGACACTTCAATTACTGCTGCCACGCTAATCCTAGAGAGTCTTTATGAAAAGGGCACAGGGTGAATGAGCTGAGATCTATGTCGAACAGTCCGCATCGAAATGCAATCAATTGCCATTCACTTGTAATGTCGGTGCTATTAATTAAAAACTGTCGTAAATGGTTGAAAATAGGCATGTTAAATCACTCAACATCCTCAGTTTACAATTTTTTCGGATATCTTGAAGATACGTTGCAGTCTGTTTTAACTATACTAGATATACAGGCGATGGAACACTCGACGTATTTCATTTGTTTACATCAGTAACATGATGAGTTTTCAAAGGGGAATAACTCTTACCTCAAAAACCGAATTATAAGCACTATATTATGTTCCGTTATATTTCATAAAATATAAATAAACACACAGAGTTTTTTTTATCATGACCTAAGATCAGCATTCAAAGTAATTGTTTATTTTATATATGGGATTGTAGCTAACAACTAGTAGGTGTCAAGTCGATGTAAATTTTTCACACTTCGTATACACTGTAATGGCGGAGCCTGATCCCTAATATATAAAATAATACTAAATGCTATAGGAACTTTTTTGATTTTAAAATTATCTAGGTTATAAATTCTAAACATGGAAAACATCGAAAGTGTATATTTTGTTGCCATATCTTATTCATTTTTCAACCACGGTGCCTGATTTTTTGTGAGACCAGTACTTAAACATAAATTTGACATGATATCGCAATTTCTAATTAATCTCATATTAAATTCAATATCATTATTATTGCATACCAACTAGTCTACTTCATATGTAACAAACATTGCAATGGATGCTTGCAAAACTCAATTGCTTTTTTTTATTATTTCAAATTTACTACACAGAAAATGAAAACTTTTGGTACTTACATATGAATTTGAAATAATAATTTTCAAGAAACTGTAGTCATTAATTTTAATATGTCTTTATTAATCATACAGGATACATAATTACCTATATTTACTCATAAAAACATTCAAGAATGGTTTGATAAGTCAAGGACTAACTTAAATCATCTGTTACATAAAATTCCTTTCATTACTGGAGAGTTCACAACTGCACAACTACACTCTCAGTAGCCAAAAATTAAAACAAATTAAATCATCATGTATCCCACTACCACATTTAAAAACAAGATACCCAAAAGTAAAACCTATTTTGCAGCAATGTTAATAAAAGAGCAAATTCAGATTGAACAATTTTATATTAAAAATCTTTGTAAAAAATAATATCAATATTTGTGTAAATTAGATAAAAATGATTTCCAACAATACTGCTATGCTCCAGTCAAATGCATTCATTCCTTAAGTTCGTTTACTACGTCTTGAACTGAATCAGAATGTTCTGCTGCCTGAAGACTACAGATGATATTTTCAAGAAGTTCATCCTGCTCATCACTGACCTCCTGCAACTTCAATCGCTTTGCATGTTAAGTAGAACTAGATAGAGACAGTTTTTGTGACAAAACTGGCATAAAAACCTCTTGTTTACTGATGTTTGAACCATTCACATGGGCTAAAAAGACTTTTCTAGCCTGAGTCTTTTTTCAAATCCCATATGCTTGCTTGCAGTATATGGGTTGGCCTTTCGACCTGTCTTTTCTCCTTTATCGAAAATCTCGAACAAACACTTTGTTCAAAGCGCTGGAATGTCTTCCTCTGCTTCAGTGCAAATGTCTATGTTTCATATGAGACTTCATCAACCACACTTCGATCGCTTGTTTCAATGCTGTCATTGGATTGAGTAGATCTTATTTTGGTACATGCCTGCACCCACATTATTTTCAAAATGTTCAGTATGTTGTCAGCCTCTTCATTGTTGTGCAAATGATTACCAAAAGCTAGGTGGTTTAGAAGTTGACTCTCTTTTCTGAACTCTTTTAGCTATCAGGATCACAACCTGAAAGCAAACGACTTGTAGTTTTCTTTTGTCTGGTTTCTCAGTGGGTGATTTGGGGTTTGAACAATCTGTCGTGAAAAAAATTGTAGTACTTGCAAGTTAACTCAAATGTATAACAATCGCAATATAAAATTGAGCAGTATATAGCAAATAAAACTGAATCTTATCATAACATCTTGGATGTTTACCATGTTTTTGTAACACTTTTAGGACTTTGGAATGGAATAAGTTTCTCTTCAAAACCGTAAGACTTGAATGCAAAAATACAACTGTCCATAAAGATGAATTTGTTGATTTGGCTTATCGGGATCTGTAGGTGACCTGACAGTACAGGCTGGGTGCACATATCGACATCAATGATGGAAGAAAATGTATTTCGCACTCCCCCATGACTCTCAAGGGCATCTTTCATTTCAAAGACATTTGTGACATTGTTACCTTCATTTATGTAATTTAAGATGTGTATCCTACAATTGTGAGCAAGTTGCACAAATCTTTGCCAGATTGTGCTTCACTAAAGTTATAATCTCTGATTGTCACAAATGACTCGCTTCTGAATTTCCTACGGCATTCCATAAAGGGGGGTACAGTGGTAGCATCCAGCAGTATCAGAGCGTATATAAATTTCTCTCAAATGTGGCCACAGACACCTGACGTTATATATTTTTCACATAGTAAAAATATAGACCCTCTACTCTTAATAATAAACAAGGTACACATCGCCGCCATCTTGGATTTATTTAAAACTGTCACCAGCTGGAACTTTCACTTGAAATTCATCTGTAAAATTATTTTGCGATCCTCTTCGTCTCCCGACCGGTCCTTCAAAATCTAAGCTTACAATCGATTCAATTCGAACGGCGCATTACACCTGTCAAATATCGCCCCAAATTTTGCATCTACTGCCTCAGATCTGCGCTAAATGGCTAAAGGGAAGATGGAAGTGTACATAAATACGTCATACCTCTGGCATTCCATTCCAAATATAGTACTGATACGCATATTCATAAGGCGTCGAGTTTGAATTCGATGAACTTACAAGTTAAAATGTTGAGAGTGGATAATATATATATACTTTTACTTATAACCTTTATTTTGCAAAATTAATGTAAACAGGTTTATAATTGCATATATTTTGAAATATTGACACAAACAGACGGTGCAAGAAAATATCAGTTACATAAAGGTGTAAACTTCCGTCCTCCCTTTAGACATTTATCGTAGATCTTAGGCAGAAGATGCAAATTTAGGGTTTTATTTTTATTAATAACAGGTGTAATGCGCCGTTTTAGTTGAATCGGTTGTAAGCTTAGATGTTGAAGGACCGAACGGGAGAAGGAGAGGATTGCAATATAATTTTACCGATAATTTTCAAGCGAAACCTTCAAGCTGAAGTGACAGTTTTGAATAAGTCTAAGATGGCGGCGATGTGTACCTTGTGTAGTATTATGAAGAGGGTATAATTTCTATTATGAGAAAAATATATAACATCAGGCACCTGTGAATGTTGGAACATTTTTCACTTGGTTAAAAGATAACCAGGTCTCTGAATGTTCATGATTGAAAGGGAAATAAAAAAAAGGCTTAGTGCATACAGTGCTAAAAATATGTCCTTTTGGTGGTAAGGTGCGTATTGAAATCATTCTTCAAATGCAGTTTTTCAGCTTGTAATTGATTTTTGCTTTTAGTTTTTGTCGACTTATTCAGTTAACAGTGAACAGGGTAACTTTAAAAAGCAGAGCCTAGCACGCATGATTCGGGTCAAGGAAGTGCAGGGTCATCGCCCTTGAATTAACAATACAAGAATTATCGTTCTTCCTTTGAAGAACATGATAAATTGCATACAGTATCCATATTATATCGATATTTGATTAACCTAATAACTTATACTCAATTATAGAAACTAAATGATATATGATACATGTTACAACTATAGATGTTAAAAAATAAAAGATCAGAGATTCTACCTTCTGGTCAAAATTGTTATGTTGATAATCTAAGGAAGAAATTTTTATCTATGATATACGATAGATAATTACTTAATTTGCCAATTAAATCAAATAAGACACATTTAAAAAGTTATAAATTATATATAGCTAAAATAATGTTTTGCTACAGTAATTTACGATGAAAATTGATTGTAAAGCAAGGTTTATTTTAAATAATACAACCTTTTTAATTTTCCCGCTCAAACTACTTCAATGTTTATTACAAATAGTTTAAATAGATAAAATGACGATTCCATTAAATAACAATTTATAGAACTGCATTTATTGAGCAGTAGGTGTGTCAACCACACATTTGAATGCACACGTGTAGGCATAATGAAAATAATGGGGCATCAACTTGTTTTACAGAAAGTGACTTTTTGCATTGAAGATACATAATACTACTTGAATACAACATATATATCATTAAATACAAAAGTCTCAAAATCATTACTTATACTTATACCGCGGTGGCCACAGTTGTATCTAGAGTTCCCAAACGGGATGCTTTGTGCCAAGTTTAGTTGCGATCGACCCAGTGCTTCTGTAGAAGAAGTCAATACCGATATATGGAATGTCTAAAGTTTACAGACAGACAGACAGACGGACGCCGGACAAAAAGTGATCAGAAAAGTTCACCTCACTTGAGCTTTCAGTTTTCATACATTTATCTCATTTGAGCAAAGAAAAAGAAAGCCATTACTTTTGTATCTATGTTGCTGCAAACATTGCACATCCCCGTTTGGAAACATAGGAAATGAATTTTATCATTCTCAGATACATATATTATATAGTATTACTAATATGCAAGCATATTGATATTTGTTGATTCTTGTTGTTTAGACTGTGGCCCTGAATAATTCTTGGGCCACACAAGGGTTCAAAGTTTGATGTAGATTTATATTTATAGTTATATGAACAGTTGTTTAAGATCTTTTTGAGAATGGCAATGCTCAATATTTGATATAACTATCCAGTTACAAAGGGGTTCAACATAAGAACATCTGTGGAAAATTTCGAAAATCTTCTAATACAGGATCTATTATACACTGTAGTCATTCATTGTCACGATATTTTGGATATGTCTTCATATTACCTTACCAATATGCAAACTAGGCCAAACAAAACAAAATTCTTCTCTACTCCCACATGTAGGAAAAAACTAAAAGCATAGTTATGTTGTTCATGCAGTTCTCTACCAAATTGTGAAATTCATGGTCCCTGGTTCAGGGGTTAACACACTAAGTGGGGGTCAATATAACCATGGCATAACATTAACTTGTATTAAATCTTAGAGAATCGTTTTCCATTCCCATATATATTTAAGAAAAAACTAAATGCATGGTTATGATGTCCATGAAGCCCTCTACCTTAAATTGTAAAATTCATGGCCCCTAGATCAGGTGTTTAGACTTTAAGATGGTTTCAATAAGACCACATAGTAAAATGTACAAAATTTTATTTTTGTATTTATATGAAGCAGAATTTATTCAAAATCTTGTACGTGGAAAAAATAAATCACTCACTGTGATCTTCAACTCAACATTCAGGTATATCGACGACATATAATCAATTTACAATTGTTACTCCCATACTTACGTTAACTCGATATATCCCAGTGAACTCAAAATAAAAGACATCACAGTGTCTACGTCATCTGTATCATATTTGGATATTTTACTTTAAATGGACATTGATGGTAACATAACAACAAAATTTGATAAACTATGACTTCAATTTTTTTTATAGTTACCTTTGCTTACTTATGTAGCAATATACCTTCAGCATTTGAATATGAAGTTTTTGTATCTCAGTTAATTCGATATGCAAGGACATGCTCTACGTATGAACAGTTTTTAAGGCGATGCAATCCACTAACAGAGATGTTGATAAAACATGACTATCAACAGTCTCGATTGAAGTAATCTTTTCGTAAGTTCTATGATCGATACAACGACCTTGTCAGCAAATACAATCTTCGACTGGGTCGCATGCTGACTGACGTTTTTCATACTTATTGTTAGACCTGCTCCTGTTGAGTATTTTTCCTTTTGATTTTTGATTTTGATCACTGTTCGTTATCACTACATGTCATTCACTAGGGGTTCAGGGTCTTTGTTTAGGGAAGAGGGTAGCAAATACGACCATATGGTGAACATGTCCTTATTTTAGATCATTTGTGTAACTTATTGTTTGTCGGTGATGAACAATAAAAGTGGGGGTAACAGAGGACTGTCAGATTACGGTTTAGAGTCCAAAATCATGCTTAATATGCCAATTCATTTACAGCTTATGATATTCAGGTGACCGTCATGGCCTGTAGATCTGTAGAGTTTTCCTTCATGAAATTTCAAGCTTCATATTTTAACGAGTTCTCTAGACAAAATATCAAAGGATATTTGAGAACTCAAGAAAGTATGACACACAGAGATTAATCTCCGGTTTGTCCACACCAGTGGCCAACACACTAATCAGTACACCACAGGGCTATTACTTGGCCAAATTAAAAAAAAAATCGGGAATATATTGGGAACATTTGTTGTAAAACTTTCGTATTCGGCTCTTATAGAATTGTTCATATGTTTTTATATTAATCTTTAAATTAGTTGACCATATACTCCGTGACATTCTTTTAAGCTTGTGTTAATCATTGCTGAAATCTTTATTACTTCTTAATGAGCAAACAAATTTCTTATTTTTCTTATCTTCAGCCAATTCAAATAAAGACATTTATTAATCAATCTTTCAAAACTTATAACAGACAAAACGGTCAAACGGAAGGTACGCCATTTACAAAATGCGGTTGCACATATCGAGAACCCTCTTTTAACTTTAATAATGTGATTAGATTCAAATGGGACGTCTTAAAGAAATTGTACTATAAATTTAAAAAAAAATGAAAAATGATTATAGAGTAAAACATACTGAACAAAACATAAAGGTCTGTTAGAACGGTCAACCGTAATAAACCATTCATATATGCAAGTAAAGTCTTTACAGTTAACACTGAAGACGGACGACGTGCAGTTAAGCATTGGGAAAATAATAGCAGTTTCCATATGAAAATAAAAAATGGGATTTTTGTATCTTTAACTTAAAAATAGCTTAAAAATATACACAAGAATTCGATCGTTATTTTGAATTTTATACTTGACATTTAGTGTATGTAAGCCTAATTTTCTACTTCGCATTTAAGAAGCTCAAATTGCTTTTTCAACTTTTTCCCATAGCAACAAATGCCTCTAGCATTGCAAATATGTGGGTTTTTCCCTCAAAATTGTCAACGTTGTTTTTACACAGTTAATAGCTTATTTCTACTCTTTATACTATCTTTACGTTGGAAATCAGATAAAGTTTGCAAAAAAAACCTTTTTTAATCATGCAGACAATCCATCAATCAATCAATCAAAATATCTATGTTACAGGAAAAACCAGACACACATAGAATTCAAAACAAGAGGATGTTGGGAAATCATACAAGAAAAGAAAATGACCTGCAATGAATGTTTTCCAATTACAGTCAAGATAGACGATGACGTCATAACAAGTTCAAACGACACATTTTGTTATAGAGACGATCCACAAATTATTAATGTGTCCAGGAATACAACAATAATGAGGTATTTTTAAAACTTAAATTATGGGTTTGTTTTTAACATATGAGGTAAATTTTATGCATTCATCATTATCTGGAAAAATATATAATCATATTTCTATACCATTTGTTATTTTCTTTCTTTTGTAGTGGGGGTTTGAAATTGGTTGTGAAAGGCACAAACTTTGGAAATGCGAATTCATATTCGCTAAACCTAAGATCAATGGAAACATCTGAGACAATATATACTGTAATTTTTTCACGAAAAAAGATATTAAGTTATATTTTATAAATATAGGCTGATAAATAATTGATACCAAATTAATGCTATACAAATCTGTAATACAAGAAAAGAAATTTTAAAATAAAAATTAATGAATCTTTTTTTAAGTAGAAAATAAATTTGACTAAAACAAACACAGTTAAAAATCAAATAATGCTTAAAGTTGTTTCAATTGTCTTTTAAGTATTCGTTTTTAACAGATTTGTGAACTGTTTAATGAGAACCTAATTTGCCCGACACCTGATCTATCGAAATACATCAGCAGATGGGAAACAAAGTTAGAAGTGTGGATAATGATTGATGATGATAATTATTATTGGAAAGAATGGACCGGAGACACTCCTCAGTATATGACAGTTTATCCAGATCCCGTGTTCGAAAGCTTCAATGCCATCAACAAACAAAACGGGTTAAAGATGGAAAATCATTTAATGGTCTATGTAAGATATCATGAAATTTTAGACAAATAAAAGAAATATTTAGTGTTTTAGCTTAATCGTTTGAATACTCATTTTGTATATTACCAGAAGATCCGGCATACTCTAAAACCTGGCCTGTCCTGGTCCCATTGGTCCTGCCTGGCCTCAAAATTGGTCTGGCCTCACTTTTTTTGGCCTCAAATTTGGCCTGGTTCCAAATTTTGACAGCTTCAAATTTTGGCCTAGCCCAAAATTTGGTCTCTTCAAAAAGTTTTGGCCTCAGATTTTAAATTTTCTCCATATCTAATCTTTTAGATTTACATTGAATATTTATTGATTTCTCATAGATATTGAAAATTCAATGCCGTTTTAATGTTTACAATCAAAATATATATGACAAGTGACCGACTATGTAATCGATGTAATTGGATTTAACTCATCAAAGTTAAATCGGTTTATCAAAGCTAAATTTTTCCACCATAATAATAACCCTCTAACCCTTGGGGACCTTTACGCATATTAGCTGGTCATCGCGTGCACTTTGGGATATTAGCGTGAACTTGTGACGTCACAGACTCCCTGCAGATCATCCCATCAGCCGCCGCTTTGAATTTGAAAGGGTAAGACGTGCTTTCCTTTTATCAGACTAATGCGCAATTAATATTTCTAAACATTTTTTATACGCATATTCCGGTATAATTCGGAGCTCGATGTCTGCATATTTGTTTTAGGTGTCATTAAGCTAATTTAATTTTTTACTGCGAATTTCATAGTTTATACTTATATTTGTTTCCATATACTCCTATTCCTACCTCTGAGCGATGCCTAAACGGAAGTCGGAACATCAGCCCATGGCAAGACGGCAGTCGAGGAGACAAACCCCCGACGTCCCCGACGAGACAAGACAAACACCCAACGCCCATGTCCAGTCTACAGGCGGCGAGACTGCGGGGACACCCAACTAAGGTGGCAGGGGATAGTTTCGAACGAAAGACCCGGTCAAAATTTTGAAATAAAGGGAGAACCTGAGGTTTGGCTGGTTATTTGAGGGGTATAAATTGCTAGAATATTTATTGCATTCATTTTGTGGATAGATGAGCTAATGTCAATTTTATTGATATATGACACTTTAATACTGGTAGCACTTTTCATCAGATATGGAATGAAAATGCGAAACTGTGGCCAAAATGTTCACTTTTGGTTTTGTGCTTGAAAAGTGGGGTGGGTTCAGAACACGAAATGTCACTCGAAAAGAAGGTGATTGACCCCCCATTAATTGGTGATTATTTGCATAGGTATACATTAAGCAACAAATTCTATGGTAGTTTATGGCAGTTGCTCGGGACTGGAGCGTGGTGCTGGACCCGTGAAAATGTGAAAAAAGGGTAATTTTTCAGAAAATTTTGAGACCGTCCCTAGCTATTCTATACAGTGCTATATGTAAGTTGTACTTGTTTTATTCTGAAATGTTTAAAAATTCTCAAGAGTCGGGACCATGTGTCCCGTGCATGCAAACCAATTTTAGCAAATTTAAAAATCGACTGAATAATTAGATCAAATATATGAGCAGTATCTGCCTCACATTTCCTCGACCAAAAAAACTATCCCCTGCCACCTAAGACAGTTAGCCGAGGCCATATCGGCGGGCTTAGACAGAGGCGCCACCCATCAAGTTCTACGGAGAACGATATTACCTTCGAAGAAAATGCAGGTAATGGAGTTTTAGATTTCCCTTTGTCAGGTTTAGCGGAAATTGGCTATCATGCAGGCCAAGTGGTCAGCTACAGTTGTGAGTTAGGCTATAATGTGCTTAACAAAATTAAGCTTCATATATCAAATGGGCAGTATGTCAAGTTAGCCAAGTTACGGCCAAAAGCTTCAGATCCCGACGATGAAACCCGATTTCTGTTGGTACGGGATGGCAGCCTTGCTATGGCCAGTAAACCAAAGGCCAAGACCAAACAGGTGCTAGCAGGTCACCAGACCTTGGGTGGCGCGACTATGATGTTCAGTTTCGCTTAAAAAAGGAGCAAAACCCCAATATGTCTTTCGCAATAGTTGACCAAGAGTTATGGTTGTTGTACATGGAAGCCCCACTACTTTCCCATAGAAATAATCCCGAGCAAATTGGCAAGTGTGATGATTTTATTTACCAGGGGGTCTGTCAAAGAAGGCCTTGCCCCTATAAACACCAATGTCTCCGCTGCTCACTGAACCACCCCTCCACCAAACGTCAGCTTTTGAAGCCTCCCACAAACTAGTTTGCTTCCAGGTCAAACATACAACATCATCGTCATCGAGCAGAGCTCAGCTATGTTAAGGGCGTCCGTAAAATAGTAGCGGTATTTATCACATAAAATATTAGCCTTTGAATAATCTTGATATTATACTCCAAAAAATTGTTACACAAAGTAATTTTTTATCAATATACATATTAGATAATTCGCTATCGCGTGAGCAATTTTTTAGTCACTTGGGAATACCCTGTCACGTGATACTGCTAAAAATAGATGAACCAGGAATAATACGAAAAAATGCATAGTGCAAGGGCTTAACATTAACAAATATAATTATTTTTGTTTCTAACTTGTAAAATGAACATCTAAAATTTCGAAAAGTGCTGGGAGCTTGAAATATTCAAGTAAGAACAATTACTTAAATTCAATATAAACAGTGGATGAACAGAAATTTGCAGGGAGTTCCACAATTATTGCTTATTTATGTGAAATGCGTAGCGATTTCATGTAGCTCCCAGCACTTTTTGATATAATTGGGACATAATGGTAACACACGTAAAATTTCAATATATTTGATAAAGTGTATGCCCTTGCACTACTGCATTTTATCTGACCCATTTCACTTTCGGCGTCATTTGCGTGAAATTCAAACGCAACACTGACTAAGATCATGATTTTAGTTTTCGTTCATAAAATAATCACACGCTGTGAATTTCATTAAAATAATGTTAGAATTTTGTCTTGTTCACACCAGTCATCATTACCAAATTGTTGAAATTGGAAAAAATTAATTCATCTGTTGCCCTCACCAATAACTATTGATATAAGGGTGGTTGGGGGGGGGGGGTGGTGGTGGTGGTGGTTTAAGTGTAAGTTTGTAATTTACACATTTATGTTTTATAATGGTTTATGTTACTCTGCTGCTAAATAAATAAGAAATACCTATAATATATGACCAGGGTTACTTGTAATTATAGTTAATATTTTATGCAATAATTAAAGAAAGCAACAAAAATCAATCTTTATCTAGAATTTATTATAATAATCAACTTGACAAATACAATGTACTATATAGAGATTGCTTTTCGATCTGTAACAAACTGTTCAACAAAACTAGTGTTTTCTGATTTTCAGTATTATTCAGTCATGATGTGGAATCAATGTCAAATGATCATATTCTTTCACACTACATGTACTTCTCCTCTTGTCTTTTTGATGTACAGTCTTGGGTCAAAAGTATTCGTAAAAAATGGCGGCCGTCATTTTCACTACCGCGCTTCGCTCCCCATTTCAGCGTCGTTATTGACGCACAAACTAGAGTTATCCCTCTTACTTGGTACAAATATACACAAGCACATGACAGATCACGTGGCTGTGTTATGACATATTTTGTCGTCTGCAAATGTTTTGTTTCCGCTATCAAAACAAATGGGTAGAAAAGGATCTGAACTGTGTGCATCCGAAAAAGAAAGTATTTTATCATTGTCTAAAGCTAATATAAAGTTGAAAGAAATATCAGAAATAACAGGAAGACCAATATCTACAATATGCAGTTTTTTAAAGCGACAGGAAAGACGTGGAATTACAGAAAACAAGAATCGAAGTGGGAGGCCGCGTAAGTGTAGTGTCCAAGGGGAAAGGCAACTTATTCGACTAGTGAAAAATAATCGTCGAAGGACTTTGACTGAATTAACGAATGTTTCCAATGAGAATGGAGCTAGTAGACTGTCGGAAAGTACGGTAAAAAGAATTTTGAGAAAAGGGGGATATCGGAGAAGGCTTGTAAAGAAAAAACTCCGGATTCGTGAAGTGAACAAGAAAAAGCGAGTTAATTGGTGTAAACAATACAGACACAAAACTGTCGATGATTTTTGGAATAATATAATATTCAGTGATGAATGTAAGGTGATGATTGATGGAGAACAACGCGTG
Organism: Magallana ariakensis; assembly: GCA_020458035.1. Taxonomy (NCBI): domain Eukaryota; kingdom Metazoa; phylum Mollusca; class Bivalvia; order Ostreida; family Ostreidae; genus Magallana; species Magallana ariakensis. Next base: position 64,027,784 of record CM035813.1, read on the forward strand.
TATGTATGGCGAAAGGATGGTGAAGAGTGGGACCCACCTTGTGTTGCACCCCCTCCTGGACGGCGCCTTGATTTGATGGTGTGGGGATGTATAACAGCTCACGGTGTAGGTACTTTATGTATTGTCGACGGTAACATAAATGCCGAAAAATATATTGAAATCATTGATAGCAACTTATGGCCTGTTGTAGCCATGCATTTCCCTAACAATCAGTATATATTTCAAGACGACAATGCGCCTGTGCATAGAGCGAGAGTAGTGAAAGATTTCGTGACTAGAGAGGGAATAACAACACTTGAATGGCCAGCCCAAAGTCCTGACTTAAATATTATTGAAAATTGCTGGAAAAAAAATGAAACACGAAATTAATAGAAATGTTCATAATCTGAGGACGAACGATGACCTGGCAGCTGCCGTTCGACAGGCCTGGGAAAACATCCCGCTTCAATTTATTCAGAGGCTTTACCAGTCGATTCCAAGAAGAATTCAAGCAGTAATCAAGTCTAAAGGCTGTCTTACGAAATATTAAGGTTGGTGCGAATTTAATTAAGTTAAAAAGTTGATGAAACTAAGGTGACCTAGATTTGTTTACATCGCCGCCATTTTGTTTTTTTTTTACGAATACTTATGACCCGAGACTGTATATTGTAAGGAGGCAGTGCAGTTGATAAGAAAACCAATGCCTGAAATTATGAATATTTATCAATTTCAAATTTAATTTCAATAGATATCAATGAAAGATATTTTGATAGGTTACAATATAGTAATATGATTTAAAAAAACCCAGACCAAATCTACATGAAGTTAGTGGGTAAAAGAAATATTTATAGAGTACCTACTTTTTTATCAACACCCCAACAAAGTGTCTCCAGTGGACCATTTACTGCTTTAATAACCCTGAAATTGAATAATGTGTTATAATTAGTAAACTATTGTGCTGAAGATAATATGAAAATGGAAAATTACTTTATCATTGTGCATATTAATGGCAGTTTTAATTTCATTAATATTCTAACAGGCATAATCAAATGTTTATTTTTTAAAATGTGTGGAAAATCAGTTCAACACTGTAATTTTGTTTATTCAAACATGTGATCTTCCTGATAAAAAATGCTAAATGAAATAACACATTTCGATTTACATAAACAACAAAACAATCTTGTCTATATTCAATCCAGATTCTCACAGTAATCTTTGTAGTGCTAATACAGTGTTTAGACTTTCCATTGTTTACATTTTCTTTGAACACGGAGGAAATGCGAGCTAATGTTATTGCGATATAAGAGACCAGTAAAAAGCTACAATGAGCCTCAATACTCTTAATGATCAAAATTAGCGAATCGCGGAACATTTCTTGTGCCTGATTGAGTCACCAAACTGATGTATAAACACAATATTACATGAAAAAGAAATGTAAACAAGTAAACAAAATCGAAGCCGAGGAATTTCCCTTTGTTTCTGTTTCATCCTACAGTATTAGACAATATAAAACAATATCTAGGGAAAGTACAGCTAAATCCTACCTTGTTCAGTTGAATCCTCTACCGATTTCCGTCTAGGCTGGTTGTAAATGAGTTAAATTCTCAGATATATCACTGAAGTCCACATGTTTATTCTGATCACAGCTGCAAGCGCCGATGTGACGTAGTCATCCGCGACACGTCATCAGACGACTTAGGAATTTCATAATTTCGCAAGATATAAGTATAGTTGAAATTTTTATTTCAGTACATCTTTCTTGATACAATCAATCCCAATAATTAATCATATTTATTTTGGTAGATGTTTGTTAATTACCGAAATACAATATCTCGTAAAATCTCATGAATAAGGGGCGGGGCATACTGGTACTGTACCAGTTATCGGCTAAGACCAGTTATCGGCTAAACTGAGAGTTCGGGTTAATAGCACGCGACAATCCTAGATTTTTTAATTCAGTCGTCTGTTTCGAATAAAGAAAAGTAAGTTTGCTTGAAAACTTTCTTGAATATGTTTCAAACATGAGCTTAAACGATCATTGTTTACCGGTGATTTACATCTTTGCACTTTCAGCAGTGGGGGAAGTGACGTAATAAGTTAAAAATAAAATATTGATTCTTTGTGATACGTTATTATATCCCTTCTTTGATTTGACATATAATATCAATACATATAACATGTATGAACAAAAGGAATTTCACTAAATTCCGAGAAATTCACAGCGCAGTTGAACGCCTGATTGCACAATTATTCATTGAATAGTCTACGATTTTGTATTTTACTGTATCATAACAAACGAATAATTGAGTTTTGTTTATGTATCATAACCACTACGACCTTATGTTTGACCTCACAAGGGGCATAATTCAAATTACATTTTGCAGAGTATAAAAATCAACATGTACAGGGATTTTACTATGTTATTATTACGAAGCCGATAACTGGTACAGTAAATCGTGAAAACTCGGCAAATTCGGGGCGTGTTGAAAAGCACAAAAACAAGATGTTTTGGGTTCTAAATAATGATATAATCTAATAGATGGATAAATACGAAGTTAACCATTTAAAGCATGTCAAGTGTTATCCAAAAATATCAAGAAATAAAGAAATACGAAAAGAAAACGTTAAATTTTAGCCGATAACTGGTACAGTGCCAGTATGCAAATTTTCCTAAATAACACCTGCTAGAATTCTGATACCTTCCTTAACATAGCTGAGAGTCTTCTCACCATCAGCCACCAAAACCCCAAAACCAATCCAGTCATTTAGACGTCAATAAAATAGCATCTACTCCCATTAATGTATCGCAGCTACAGAATTATTTACAATTTTATCCTGACCAAAACATAGCAGCTGAATTAATATATGGGTTCTCGCAAGGGTTTTATCTATCCTCTGACGTTCCAAGATATGCAACAGATTGTCGTAATCTCCAGTCATTATTGGGCTTTGAAAATGTAGCAATAGAACTAATAACTAAAGAAATAAACCTAGATAGGGTGGCCGGCCCATTCACCACTAGTCCCTTACCTAATCTTAGATTGTCACCAATAGGGTTAGTACCCCAAAAAGATGGTTCGTTTAGGCTAATCTATCATCTATCTTATCCAGCAGGATTAAGTGTTAATGACTTCATCAGCAGCCATTATTGTTCAGTAAGTTACACATCTTTTGAGACTGCACTCGATATGCTAGCTAAGTTGGTAAGGGGGGCTTTAGTAGCACGCCTGGACATAAAAAGTGCATTTAGACTTTAACCAATAAACCCCTCTGATTTTGACTTGTTAGGTCAAAGTTCTGGGTAAAATTTACATAGATATGTGTCTACCATTTGGATATGCTACTAGCAGTTGTGCCAAGTTTGAGAAATTTTCTTCCTTTTTTGAATGGGCACTTAGGGAACAATCGGGAAATAGCGATGGCGAATGCTATACATTATTTAGATGATTTCTTACTGGCCGGTAGGCCAGGGACATTGGATTGTACAACTCTCATGTCAGGCTTTATTTCCATATGTGCAGACTTGGGGGTTCCTTTAGCTCAGGAAAAAACAATAGGCCCCACAACAGTTTTGACTTTTCTTGGGTTAGAAATTAACACTAACAACATGACTGTTCAGATTCCTCATGACAAATTATGTCAGCTCAATGCAGAGTTGGTATCTATGTTGAATAAAAACAAGGTAACACTCAAGCAATTGCAAAAACTTACAGGGTTGTTGAATTTTTGTATTAGGGCTATTCCTTCAGGTAGGGCATTTGTTCGCAGACTCTATGACGCCACACACGACAAACGAAACCACACCATCGTCGTAGAGTAACAGTCGAGATGAAGAAAGACATTCACACTTGGCTCTTGTTTTTAGATTTCTTTAATGGGGTGACGTCAGACCAGATAGTTGACTGGACAAGAGACTTTGACATGCAGTTATTTACTGACAGTGCAGGTTGTTCAGACATGGGTTGTGGTACGATATTTCAGTCTCATTGGGCTTACATTTTATGGCCACAAGAATGGAGATATTCCAATATTTTCAAACAGGTTACATTTTTAGAGTTAGTACCTATTGTTATGGCTTTCTCCATTAGGGGCAATGAATTTTAAGGTAAAAAAGTTATATTGCACACTGACAACAAGGCTTTGGTATCAATTTTGAATTTAAAAACATCCAAATCAAAGCAAATTATGCATTTTCTTAGACCTTTAGTCCTGCAATCTCTGTTACATAATGTATTATTCAGGGGGGAGCACATAGAGGGTATTAAAAATGTTAAAGCAGACTCTCTTTCCGGGCAGCAATGGTCAAGTTTCAGAGAGTCATTTCCAGGGGCCGACGAGCAGCCGACAAAGGTGCCCATTTCATTTCACAAGATTATCTGCAACATAGATCTCAAGCACTGCTGAACTTCGCCTTAGCCAATAATACTAAGAAATTGTACTCTGCAAGTATTCGCATGTTCAATGCATTCAGAACTTAGTACAACCATCGAATCATATGGCCTCCCACACCATACCAGCTAACACAATTCATCGCCTACTTGGCGATTCACAAATATTGCCCCAGCACAGCCAAGTCATACCTAGCGGGCGTCTCATTTTATTGTAAAATCTCCGATGTCTCGGACACAACTCAATCCTTTATAGTGAAGAAAACACTGTTGGGTTATTGCCGCTCCAAAGTACAGACAGATAATCGTAAACCCATAACTTTGGACGTATTGCGGAAAATCATAATTGCACTACCATCTGTTTGTACATCACACTATGACGCTTCACTTTTCTCTGCAATCTTTACCACAGCCATTTTTGGTTATTTTAGAATGGGAGAACTTGTTCAAATTAAGTTGAAAATAGTAGTAAGGAAGTTGGCCATGCCATCCAGACAAGTAATGTTAGATACATTGCATCGAACAACACCATTCAAATTTCTCTCAAACACTCAAAAACCGATCGGGGGGGGGGGGGGGGGGAGGAGGGATCACTCATAAACTTGCTACCCACAAATGACATCATTTGTCCGGTGTCGTCCATCAAGTCATTCATGTCAGCCAGACCTCATTGTCCCGGTACCTTCTTTTGTCATGTTAGGGGCACGCCAGTCACTAGATATCAGGTTATGTCAGTTTTCTCCATGCTGATTGCAAAATTAGGTTTAGATACCAAAGGGTACAAAACACATTCATTTCGCATAGGGGCAGCCACAGATGCCTGGGTCCAGGGCAGGAGTGAGGATTAGATCGCAGCAGGGGGCAGGTGGAAGTCCAAGTGTTTACATAGAAACATTAGATGCTAAACCAGCCACAAGATTTTTGTCACAATAGGCTGTATGAATTTGATAGTATTTTTGTTCTTTTCGTTTTTTGTTTTTAATTTATGTGGATTAACTGCTTTAAGATTTATTATTTGCAACACATTCTGGTATCCTTGTAGGTCACAAAAGAATTTAGATTTTAGAATCATCATTAATTAAGCATGCGTTCTTACATGCCATATCCTCTTTATTTGGGGCAAATCTCCAGTTACACAGACTCAATGCTTCAGTGTTTTGGCAAGGGAAGGGGGGTATGAGATAGAAGCAAGTCTGCCCCAAGGTACGTTCTCTATTGAAGGTTGAAGATCAGCCCCATTACTTGTTAATTCATTGTGGGGGGAAAATGATATTGGTCAGAGAGACAAGTGTGTAGTGCTCCACGAAAATATCAAGAAGGGTCTAGATAAATTGCAAAACTTGTTGCCTAATACCACATTAATTTGGTCACAGGTTTTACATAGGTTACAATGACGGGGGGAGAAGAGCTAGAGTGAGACTTGATAGCTGTATAGCTACTTACATTCTCGAGTTAGGTGGCAAATATATCAGATATCCAGAACTTCAGGAGTCTAGCCCTTGCTTTTTTAGGGATAAGGTCCATCTAAATTCCTTGGGCAATAGCTTTTTCCTGCATAGAATTCAGCAATCCTTGCAGGATTTCCTGGCTGATGACAGAGTGGTGGTGACCCCAAAAGTTGGCGACCATGGGCCATGTCTGCGATATGCTTGATTAGATCTTATAGTAAATACCCAGTTATTTCTGGGATTAAGTAAATACCTTGCCTATTTCACTTTTTAACAGCTCTGTGGAATAACAAAGTTATTGATGTATATATGTGCTCAGTGCTGTTCACAAGGTTTATGTCATGATAAATTTTACATATGATTTCATGCCACCCCCACCTTTATCCATTTAATTTTACCCTTTGGTCTGGGTGCTCAATGATTGATGATGTGACTCAAATTTTTGCTTGGGATGCCAAATAGCAAATTGTGCTGGCTCCCCATTTACTTTTATTCTTTGTTATTTTGAGGGTGCTCACTGATTGAAGACGTGACCCCAAATTTTGCCAGGGATGCCCAATAGCAAGTTATGCTGGCTCCCCATTGCTTTTTTTTAGGGTGCTCACTGATTGATGATGTGACTCCCCGCTGTGTTTATTTATTTATTTTGTTGATTTTGAGGGTGCACACTGATTGATGACGTGACCCCCGATATTTTCTGGTGGCTCTACCCTACTTGCGCTAAGTAGTTTTTTGCTTATAGGTGTTACTGGCTCTGATTTTGATTGCGAAACTTGGTATCAATTTGTTTTTGTACTTTGTGTTTATTTGTTTTAGGGGGTTAGCTCTACTGGTGGCGCGGACTTTGCAGTGCCTGCATAGTCTCGCATATTAGCTGGTCATCGCTTGCACTTTCGGATATTACCTTGAACTTGTGACGTCACAGACTCCCTGCAGATTATCCCATCAGTTGCCGCTTTGAATTTGACCCACCAACCCCTCCCCTTCATAATTCCGGTTGCCCTATTGGATTTTATGTTATTTAAATTGAATACAATTTCATAGTTCGATGTTTCTGGCTCTGCGGATTAAATTTTTCAGGATGAAGCTGCCACCATAAGAGTCAACCCCATCTGTCACGGCTGCCTAATCTGGGGACAACTGCTGAGCTTGTCAGCGAATATTTCAGCTTACCAGTAGTGCTCACATGGACTTTTAATGGTTAATATGTTTAAGTTTTAATGAATAGGGTATAATTTTTTTACGGGTAAACAGCTGGTCCCAGGGTTCACCTTGTATTCTGTTTTCATTTTAATATCAAGCAGCCGTGGCCATTATCGCCAATAAATTCATAAAACTCACATATAGTATTTTCTTGTTTAATTTTTGATCACTTGACATCTATGTGAGCAATGTTTTGTCTTTGATAATCCATGTATGAACACACAATGAATACCTATGACTTGTAAGTACATCACTGATCTTACTTTTGCCAAGGAATGGAAGCGATCAGTGAGACGTCTCTCTCTCTCTCTCTCTCTCTCTCTCTCTCCAGCAGAAATTCGATATCACCCTTTTCTGTCGCTCATCTGCTACTTTGGGGTCAGATTCATTGCCTGTCCTGTCGTTTAACATTTCACACGGTCTTATTTTATTAATGTCATTTGTGAATGGCTGCAGCATTGCATCATACGATAATTCGATTCAGCAATGGTCATCATGTGTTGTTTGTATCTTTAGGAATCTATTTTTCTCCAACGGGGAATTTTCATTATCAGAATTTGAACGAAGCAAAACATATTGTGACGTTTGATGTTGGTTAGAATAAACAAATTGGCCTCTAACATTTTTTTTCTTAAACAAGTAGGTCAGATAAGAAGACTTACATTGATAATGTCGATCCTAAGAGCAGTGTCATATAAGTACATTAAAAAACATGTCATGGTCATACAATGGCAAGACAGTATCACATTCTTAAGTACTTTAGAATTTAAAAGAGACTTGATCAAAATCTATCAGAATCAATCACTCATACCTGTAGTAATATATACATTACACTTTAATTTCAATTGTTAATTTGCTACTATTTTTTAATAGAACTACCACATAAGATACTCAAGCCATCTACTGGGATGTTTAATATGTATTGAACATAAAACATTAAAAAATCAATAAAATCATCAAATGTGTGAAGAAAATATTAAAATAAAATTTAGGCCAAAAATGTTTGTAAAGGCCAAATTTGAGCCAGGCCATTTTTTGAGGCCAGGCCAAAATTTGGGACCAAGCTAAATTTGAGGCCAAAGGTTGGGTCAGGCCAATCTTGATGCAATGTCAGGCCAATCTTGAGGACATGCCAGGCCAATGGGGCCAGGCCAGGTTTTAGAGTATGCCTAGAAGAACCAGGTTTTAACCCAAACAGAGGTAACGTTCAAATTATACACACACTTTTTGAAGAGCTTTTTTAATTGATTTATAGGGACAGGAATTAAATAAGGTTCTTCAACCTCAAGATATCTCAATCAATTTCAATATACCAGTACAGGCCGTGTCGCCAACGTATTTAAGGTGTGATTTGACGGAGATCGATCCCAAACATTATGCAGAGGACAAGGAAGATGTTTTGACCATTAAGGTATATATGTGTACATGTTAATGAATTAAAATTTAGGTGGTTTACGTGTCCGGATCTTGTTTTTAAAACAGCGTGATTAATTTACGGTTATAATTTTCCTCACATCGATGATATGGATAAGACGACCATTAAAGTGCATTTAATTTAAATTATTGCAAAAGTACGGTTTGGTAGTCTCGGTACAAACATAGTTTTTATGTTCAAAAAGGAGAGAAAACCCATAAATATGCCAAAAAAGGGGGTGAGGGTGCTTGACGAGATACGGGGAGGCGCTTATATCCACGGTTTAGCCAGCTAGTACCAAACTTTTTATATGTACATTGTATATAACAGTTTGATTGAGTATATGATTAAGATGTTTAGTTACTGTTAGATTGGATCTTTTTGGTGCATTTCAATTTATGTCGAAGTTTGCAAAATAAATAAAGAAAGAAAGAAAGAAAGGAAGAAAGAAAGTCCTTGTAAAACTATATCTAAATGGAGGTATGCATCTTCAAAAGACTATCAAGCAAAAACTATATGGTTAATTGGGATAAACTATGGTTTTTTGTCAACAAAATATATATTCCTTTAAAAAATGTTAAATAATATTAATATATAATCAATATTATTATACCGAGATTTAAAAAAAAAATGCAATTTTGTGGTTTTCATGACGTATTGCTTTTTGTTTTCGTCCGTCTGTCGTCGTCCGTCGTCGTGCGTGAGGCAAACTAAATCCATAGTTATGTAGACGAGGAAGACCTCTACCAAAATTGTAAATTTCATGTCCGCCGTGGTAGGGGTTTTGATCGTAGAACGGGGCCAAAAGGTAATAAAGTGTTAAAGCATATAATGTTTAAAAATCTTCTTCTTTACGTCTGCTGATACTATATGAAGCTGTCTGCATAATTAGGAAGACCATAAATCCCTATATCAAAACTTGTCAATTTCATGTAAGGGTTTGACTCTAGGGAGGGGCCAAAATACTAATTTAGTATTAATGCATATAATGTTTAAAAATCTTTTTTTTTAAGTTTTCCTAGTACTGAAAAGACACTGCCAGCATATTTAGAAAAACTATAAAGTCCTCTACCAAGATTGTAAATTTCATGTCCCCCGTGGTAGAATTTTGACTCTAGGGCGGGCCCAAAATTGTCATATTTTGTAAATATAATTGTTAAATTTTTCTCTTCTTTACGTCTGCTGAAAGTGAATTAAAACTGCATATTTAGAAAGACTAAAAACCCTTCTATCAATTTTTTTATTTCATGAATCCCAGGATAGAGGTTCTCACTGCAGGATGTGGCTGAAATAGCTATCAAAGATAAGATATCATGAAAGCCTTTGTCCTTTGAAGCGAGAGTTGAGTCTTTATTTTTATTTCCCATGGGGGATGTTAAACATGCTATCAAAAGTTTGATTCTGGTTTTTTGTTTTAGATGTACTGATATAAGAATGACAGCAAATTAAGTGAGAAAATAAATCAACATATTTTTTTTCATTTGAATGCCCTCTGGAAGAATTTCAGTTTGTCCACTGGGGATTGGGGGTTGTGTTTATGTAAAACACGTATACTAAATATTTTTAGTTTATTAAAGAAAACATAGACATGTACAAGCTATTCTGACAGTGAACAAAATTTGGAAAATTATTTCCTATCATTTAAAGCTGACATAAATTCATAAATACGCATTATTTCCCTTTTATCTCCGACTACCGCCATATTAGTTGTCGATTTCTATTGTTATGCTCATCGCTTCACACCCTCTATATAAGGCCGATAGCACTATTCATGCTTCACCGCATTCAGGTAGTTCATTCACCTAAACACGTTACAATAGACGAAAAGACTTGTAGAAACGCGTTTTGAACAAAAATAATACAGCCACTGCACTGGTGAGGAATATCCAATGAACGACGAAACAAGACAGACTGAAATCCAGGCACACATCTTTCATATATCTTCGATAATTGCAGAACGTTTTCCCGTGTGTTTGACAACATCGTACATGCGCAATCCACACAATGTGGCAGATCGAGTAATGACAATGACCGCATGGATTTTTGAAACGGAGTGTTTTTTCGAAAAAACCGATGGAAACGATGTGACGTTTGTACTTTATTGGATTTATTATCATTTATCTACTGTGTTGGATGTAGTGCCGCGGGGGTCTTCAAAAAAGATGCAGATGTTATGCCCTCTGTATGAACGACAGACGTGTTCGATGTGCATGCGAAGTAAGACAGCCCTATTTGTGTAAAATAATGCGGATACCTTGAAAATTCTTTCACAGAATAAATATATCTATGTTTTATTGATTGTAGTTTCCTTTATTCTTTTTTATAAACATTTTACTACCATGTATAGTTCATGCATTTATAAGTCCGTGCAACCTGAATGCCTCGATTGGAAAGCAACGGACCGTAACTTTCTCGATCGGTATATATACCCCAGTGGCAGTTGAGGAATTATTAAAACTAATATGGCGACCGAATGCTTTTATGAATTCATGTCAGCTTTACCGTTACACTTTTTAAATATCCCGTCATGCACTATTATTATCTTTAAGTTTTTCATCAAAGTTATCATAAATGTCATAGTCCTTGTTGCAAAAGTGCAAATGGGGAAGTGGGTGGTCATTTTCACATCTTAGATATTTTTTTACTTCAGGAAGGAGCATAATTTTAGCATATATATGAGATTATTCGACTGGTCTGTGTATGGTACATGTTTATGATATTCAGGTGACCGTTAAGGCCCCTTTGGTTTCTTGTTTAAAGAGATCATGTGAAGAATAAAATTAATGTAATTGGCTTTTTTTTTAATATTCTGAAAGAAATTAAGCTGACTTTCTTGATTTAATTATGATGAATAGATTTTCTTTAAATACAACATAAAATGGTGAATTTCATTGTTTTAAAATTTGCCTGTTGGTTTATTCGGACAATATGAGCTGATGCTCATAATTGGAAAATGAATTTGCTAGGTATTAAAATATTTTGATATTAGAAAGTTTTTAAGTTGTTTAAACTGTTCAAATAAAAAATGGATTTCTTTAAAGGTTGCTCTACCTCAAACGTGCATTATATAAACTGTTATTACACTGTGACCACATTCCCTATAAGGTCTTTTTATCATCAGGATCTTACTGGGAGCAATTGCGTTTTTGTTCCGGAGTGAAAAAAAACATTCAATATTTACAATAATTGTCTTAAAGGTCACACTGAAAAAAATTTGTTTGAAGAAACATACTCTATGACTGTCTTTTGACGATTGCATAGTTGTAAAATATATAATTTTTTTTTGGTAGCATTCCATTTTAACTAGAATTTTGCAGAGTAAATCTGAATCAACACCCTTGTTAAGATGAAGTATGTTTTTTATTGAAAATGACGAAAATAGTAAAAATAACTATATAGATTGATAGGAATCAAACTCCAAGCTATTCTCACAATACAAGGATGACTTACCCATATGCTTATCCCCTAATCTTACAGAAAAACAGTATTTGTCAAACTATACACTGCACATTAAGCAGTAGCAAAAAGATGGCACATCAAAAAAAAAAATTAATTGACAATTACAAATATCATTCATACAAATACATATGTACATCTAAGTAGAGTGAGTAAAGTTGGGGTAGAGGTGGGCCTGTCAGCAATTTTGCTGCTTTCAATAACGATGCAGAAGCGTATTGACCCTAAGCTAACTGGTCAATTAAAGACAACATCAAAACAGGTGACAATATTGCTTATTTTCATTAGCTTTAAGAATATTAGGAGTTCAAAATCAACCTTGGAAAATTTAGTAGTCCAAAAGGTGGCTGAGAGATGTAAGAAATTACATAACTTGCACCTGACATATGTAAGCCCGTTGATAAGGAAAATAACAAACATTTGAGTAAACTTACATGTACTTATAAAAGTTAGTACAAGTGCAGCATTCAACACATACATGCTATTATCAAAAATATTTTTGTTTCTTTTTACTAATGAAGGTTGGAAACGTAAAAGCCATCTTGGGAGTGAGGGAATTAAAGCAACACAAAGGTATTTTTAGAGAACATTTAAACTCTATTCTAAACGAATTAGTTATTTATAAATAAAAGGAATTGCAACGAGAAACCGTCGGTTGGGAGTATAAAATGTAACATTTCAACATAAACTAAAATTTTCGGAACGTGCATCAATTGTTCGGGTTAATGATGTAAATACAGAGGGTTCCGCTTAATCAATTTGTCAGAGAAAAAAATATCAGATTAACCGATTATTATATTAACCGATTTAGCGTTTTTGTGGTCTTTGATTTTGGTATAGAATAAAATATAACTCATTTCGAGACATAAGGCCAGCATTTTTTAATCTTTAGATTTACGAAATATTTTTCAAAATATTTTGGGGGGAGGAGGGAAAAAAAAATAAAATAAAATTGAAAAATTTCTCAATATGTAAGTACTTTTGGTTGCTGATGATGTTCTTATCATAACATATTTTATCCATGGGCACTAAAAATTTGCGTTAATATATTGTATATGTATGTTTAAAAAGAAGGGTTTTCTTTTTTTATATACTATACATATACATTAAGACCTAAAGAATTAAGGGAGATTTCGCTTCTCCCTTGCAGAAAAATAAAAATAAGTTTGAGAAATCATCTAGTTGATTAAGTTAACAATGCTATTTACAAAATCAATATTTAAAATATTGTTACTGAAAATAAATTGGATTAGAAGCAAGCATGTCCATAAATGTCAGTAAAAAGTCAGACAAGTTTTTAATTTAAAAAAGCTGATATAATTTTTAAAATTTTAGAATTATACCTTTAATAAAGGAAATGTTTTGTTATTTTGTTAGCTTAATGACAAATAAAATCATTCTCTTTCCTTCAGCCATAAGACTGCTGTGCTTCAGTGTGTTTAGGGTTATTAGTCCAACCCTATGACCCACTAACAACCGTTATGTAGAGGATCTATTTCCAAACGGTTAAATTATGATTATTTTAGTATTTATTTGCAAAAATGTCTTTTAAACAAGCATCTAATCATTTTCTTGCCAATAAGGTTTTTTTTCAAATATAAGGAATTGTGAACTTAGAAAAAGACTTAAGCTTCTCTTTTTTGAGAAAATTCTGGCTAAGTTGCCGATCACAAGACTTAAAAGGGTCGTAAACTGTAGGATTGGACAAAAGCAAACAGGAGTAGGCCCTATAGTTTTTTTTTTGTAACTTCTAGTGCCCGTGACTTGATCAGAAAGAACTTGGTCTTTTTAATCAATGCATGAACAACAATAATTCAGACTACATATACGTGATAGCATCAACATTTATTTTTATTTTTACCAGAAAAAAAAATTTTGGGTCGGAGGAAAAAATTAAATTAATAGCTAATTCAGGTCCTTTATTTTTTATTTGAATTTTTAAAAAAATAGGGTCGGCGGGTTTGTAAATCGAAACTTCAAAAAATGCTGGCCTAATTTATAAATGAAAAGATATAATCTATATGTCAATAGTTTGAAATGAAATTATTTACCTTGCATTAGCAATGAAATAGCATTTTAGTCTTTATTTTGTTTGTAAATGCTCAAAAGAAAATGGTTCTCATTACAATGGTTTTAAAGTGGCCGCCATTTTGACAGCAAGTAATAAGAGGAAATGTCTTATTTCTGAAAAGCCCCTTTTTTCACCTGGAAAATTTATTTGATTTTTTTTTCCTGTTCTTAAAAATGCTTAATTATGCATAATAATATTTATTTGAATTTTATTTTCTGATTTTTCTATCCCGATGTTAAATTGAAAGTAATCAGAATTTCCTCGGTGTCACAGTTCCAAAGCAAATCACTTTTGATTCAGAAATTCCATGTTTAACTGATTATTAACGGTGCAAGCCCTGCTCGAAATTAACACATACAAAAGGTAAATAAACAATATAATGTGTACACAGGTAAGGTCAGTCCTGTGTGCGGTCATCCGAACAACTATCGATGTCGGTAGCTTTCATCTTACAAAGAAGGGAGCCACCTGTGTGCGTTGAAGTGTAACTAATGCCGTGTAGAGAGTTACTATGTACACAATAGGGGTGTCAACCAATTAAACAAAGGAATTTACAGGTGTAAGAGGGTAGGAAATTATCATTACACGGTCACAATCCTATCAGATTAACCGAAAATGACATTTTTTCTATCAGATTATCATAAAAAAAAAATATAAAGGGATATATAAGAAATGGTTCGGTGTTTTGATATTATATAAGATTAATCAAATTATTCGATTAATCGCTATCAGATTAAGTGGAACCCTCTGTAATTTTATCACATGTTTGGCTAAATATGCGGTGGACATCACTCATGTTGTAAATTTTTGATATCCCACTGTGTGTTTTCGCCACATGACGTCATAATTAAACATAACATAGCTTTAGGCGGATGTTTGACATAAAATGAACAATTAAAATATAATTCAGTTTAAAAATGTAGATTTATAAATGTAAAGCATTTTATGCATAAATTGATATAAATATGTTAGAAAATAAAATGCTTGTTTGTTAATCTACAAGGGACTTTTTCCATGCATAAAGTTGTTGACGTCTTGTAGTGAATGTGTTGTGCGGCTCACAATTATAATGTTTAAAGATATGGTCGAGGTTTAACAAAAGCCGTGGTAAAACGTGTGATAACAAGAATCTTTCATGATTTGCGATGGTATATGATCTATTCCAACTCAATGTGTGTTTTTTATCTCTCGCCATGGCTCGGGGATAAAAAAACACAACTCGTTGGATAAAAATCATATACTATCGCAAATCATGAAAGATCCTTTATATATTCTAACAGTCATTGCTGAAATGTTATGAGAATCACCAGTTGTTGCAGTAGATTGACATTGCCATAAACAGTCAAACATGATTGAAATGTATCAAAATGCAAGAAGTTAAGATTAGAACAGAGTCTTTCATTTTTCTTGATATTTATAAATATTTAATTATATTTCAGATTTTAGATTTGTTTTTGTTAACAAAAACTTGATATCGTTCGAAACAATGTTAGATAAGATATATGCTTGATAAATTGATTGGATATTCTTAACGTTTCTAATAATTTGCTTGATTCTTCATTTTGTACTTTGTTAAGATTTACAATTTTCCGCCAAGTCGATTGCAATCCTTTCGCTCGAATATTTTATGTCTATATTTTACGGTATTGGATTCAATTGACCAAAATACCTAAATGCTTTGGTAAGTTGTTTAGTTTAATTACAATTTAATGTTCACATACATGTTAATATCCACAATTAAGAATGATATTGACAATATCGCACAAACAACAACGATATTGATAATAACCCTGATTAGTTGCGATTTAGATTAATCAACATTGCAACAGACTTGAATTGATGTATATTATTCGAAATTCACATTACCAGCTGACCATGATTAGCAATACTACAATGTTGTATATGTGGTGCCTAATTCAACATCATTCGTAAAAGGTTGTTTTCTAAACTGAAATATGATATCTACCGACTAACAGCTAACAGAGTGACAAAATTGGTAATATTGTTTATATGATAGCGATCGGGAAATCGATATGGATTAGGATTGTTTACAAAAAGCTTCAATTAAACATTAGCAATATTGATTCTAATACAATGTGATATTAACAGAACACACTCATATCCATCTGGACAAAATCCTTCACAGCTTGACAAAAACCCATTATTTATATAGATTATAAATTTCTGCATTTACTCTTATATAAAAGTTACCAATTTTGATTTTAAACACCTTAAGTGATATCGTTTGAATCAAACTGAGCCCTAATATATGATTAAATTCAAGAGAAATGGAGTATTGTGTTATCGTCTGCTAAAAACCTTTTTCTTTATCATTGCCTATACCAAGGATTTATTCGTTTATCTATCGATCTATTGATCTATCTATCTATGATCGATGCCAATACTACATCGTGTTTTGAACATGAGAGAGAGAGAGAGAGAGAGAGAGAGAGAGAGAGAGAGAGAGAGAGAGAATACATGATTGATGTTTTTTGTCGTTACTTTATAAATTTTTAACTGGATTATATCAGAAATAACTGTTTAGTATTGTTGCAAGTAATATTTTTCTCGTTGTTCTATTGGTGTGACTGTCTTGAATTTTGTATCCTGTACAGATGTTGATGTAAGTACACATTTTTTACATAGTCTTGACAACCAACGTTACAATCCATATACTTTTAACATAAATTTAACATAAAACATTTTAAAGTTTGTTTTTGATTCAAGTTGTTTACTTTAAACGAAATGCATATGAATATGTACATTTGTTAACATAAACACAGAATTGACTTTGACTGTCGTTTTGGTTTCTCATGATATTGGTGATATTGGCTCATTTCTAGTGATGAAGCTGTTGGAAATGTAAGCAAGGCCAACTTACTCTCAGAAATATCAGCATTGATATTAAACTTATTTTGGAATGATAACCGTTGGAACCATAGTCTTGTGTATCTTATTTACATAATTTATACTATTAAATAGAAAGTTTTAATTTTCTTCCCTGTAGATATGCGGTGAAAATTTTAATATCATTGTACATGTATTTTCCATTTTACAGTGAAATCCTCCTTGATATATATTCTTCCACATTGGACACATTATTGATTACGCCTTTTTATTTACAAATTTGTGTTTATTGATGATAGAAACTTACATAATTCATGTGAAATTTTCTATTTTTAGACATTTAAAATATCTTCAATTCAAAATTTATATCATTGTACATTCCTTTTTCTGATTTTCTATCTCTGACTTTTTTCCTTATTTTAGATAGCCCTCTCTACTTTCCTGATTTTCGGCAATCACGTAACTTTGAATTTTATGATTATAGACATCTTGAACACTTGCCCGACCTGCTACATAGTGCTGATGTAGAACTTAGAATAGAAGCTGGTGAAACTATTGCCCTTCTTTACGAGTTAGCCAGACAGAGAAGAAAATGAGGTAATGAACACCGTAGCATCTGGCCAACAATACATTGTGAAATATACTAAATCTGATAGGGTCTCAGATTATATCTATGGGTGTTTTAGCATTGAAAGGACATTGACAGCTTCTTTTACAGGACTGTAAAGGAATATATATTGACAGTCTATTGACAGTCTATGCGAGACTTTGAATTAAGAAACTGGCCTCCGACTCCAACAAACACTGGCCAAGAAAGACAGACTTTGGGAGAGGGCGGTCTAAGTTTTTGAACTTGTGCCCAATCACAGTTGTAATATTGTACAATAAAAATATGTTCAAATCAAATCAAAGACCAGCGTCAACAGAGGTCCAGCTTCAGGGACGTCCTCTCTCTCTCTCTCTCTCTCTCTCTCTCTCTCTCTCTCTCTCTCTCAGAGTTTACATATCTTAGTGAGTTGCACTTTATCAGGTGTAACAGTCTGATGTTATATAGTAATCATGTTCTTTGAAATACTTTTGCAAATCGGTACATTAAGATACTCTCTTTGTATTTAATACATTTGCTTGTCTGATATGCAAATACTTATTGTTAACTTTTCCATGTTATATTCAACAGGAGGGAGATGTCCTAGAGCTGACCATTAAGTTTGGAACAGAGTCCGTTATCATATATTGATTCCTGGACACGGAAGAAGCGTATAATTCCTTCTGTGCAGTGCTTGGCTCAGGTGTCTACCAACATCTACAGGTAAGTTGTGTACCGAATCTCACAGGTAGTGTTACCTAAAAACTTGAACAGGTGTCTACCAGCATCTACAGGTAAGTTGTGTACCGAATCTCACAGGTAGTGTTACCTAAAAACTTGAACAGGTGTCTACCAACATATACAGGTAAGTTGTGTACCGAATCTAACAGGTAGTGTTACCTAAAAACTTGAACAGGTGTCTACCAACATGTACAGGTAAGTTGTGTACTAACTCACAGGTAGAAGTACCTTTCGCAGGCATTTAGTAATATTTGTGGGTACATGTAAGATGGCCCTTTTTAGGTGTATACCAATATGTTTGTACAGGTAGATTTGACAATTAGCAGATGCATTACTCTAACACGATTATAATAACAACTTTTTTGCATTCATATTATTGTGGAGAGAATTTGAAACAACTTTAATTGTTTTTATTCAAAATTTGGGTCAGACAGATTGATTTTCATGCGGATCTTTTTATTTCATCAGAGCTAGAACTGCAATGCATCAATTTCATAAACTGTTGTTTCGTTTTGTAGGATAACTTTGTAGTTAGAGAAGTGTTTGGACTAGGGGCACCCATACCTGTTGGAGCAAAACCATTTCAGAAGATAACGAAATGGGAGAGGGTGAATGAGGACAGGGCCGGCTTTGTTATTTCACTTGGGCTCTATCAACCCTCTCACAAAATCTCACCTAACATTTCCAAAAAGAAAATGAAATCAAAATATTTTTAAATGCACACACTTTTAGCAAGGTTTGCAAGGCAAAAATTGATAGAAATTACATTCTTTGTTCCAATATGATTGACTCAAAGGGTAATGGTTTTTCCCCAAGATTTGCAAAGGGGAATAACTCAATTTTTTAAATATACTTAATACGGTGATGAAATTAATTATGCAGCACCATTTTGTTGTGTGGCGGTGCTTGAGAACTAAACATTTATATTTGTTGGTCTTAATTCATTTTATAATACTTATTAATATTAAACTTTTGAATGTAACAATTCATGGTAAAATATTTTTTATGCTTTAATTTGTTCTTTCTAGACCCATTACAATGCTGCTGCTTTCAAAGCCTTAACCAAAGCCCGATCCAAGCACCGTGATAAACGCTCGGTTATGATGAATGGGGATTTACAGGGTGCCAGCACTAGGTGACCTCTGCGTTTACTGGATGACCTCTACAAAAGAAAACCTCCAGCTTCACAACCTTTCTCAAGCTGTACTACTATTATCTGTGATTTTGTCATCAGTGATGTCATCATCAATTTATGATGTAAAAATGTAATGGTGTAAATTTGATTTTAATGTGAAATATATAGATTAGATGTGTGCTGATTTTTTATTTTAAATGTATGAATCGTGCTATTTGTTTGATTTTCCTTTTTCATTTGCAAGTGGAGAATCTAGCATAGGCCATGGGTATAAGACACCATATTTTTTTATTTGTTATCCTATGATCTGGGTTTTAGAATGTCCCAGGAAATTGTTTGTTCGTTTATTTTTTTTTCTAATCCCCATGACATCTTTTTTCTTTGCTTATTGTACTAAAGTACATGTGCAAAAATGTACATTTAGGTGAAACACACGTTTATTTGTTTTGTTTTGTTTTCTTTTTTACCACAATTGTACTTGAATGAAAAATAACTGCTAATGGTATCTAGACCTTGAATGCGAAAGGTCTTATTTGAACATTATTAATTATATGCAGTATATGTACATCTGTTCTTTTTGGACAAATTGCAACTACCAGTATGTTCAAATCATCATTTAATATGGTTTATTTTAGAAATAAAAATAATGATAATTAATAATCGATGCATCAGAAAAAGAAAAAGTATTGAAAACTTTTGAAATGACCGGCATAATATTGACGTTAAAGAAAGTTTTCTTCAGACAGATTAACTGCCATACTTTCTGACGGTGTCACTCTTTTTGAGAGAATTACTTGGAAAATGAATTCATATTTGCATGTGTTGTCTTCACTGCCATTTTGACCCCCCCCCCCAATCTATATAGTTTTATTGATTTCAATACTCACGTAAAGATTTCCAAGGAAGAAATTCAAGTTGTGCCATGTTGGACAAAGCAAAAACCCAAAACAATTGAGAGTGATAGAAAAAATTAATGAGTCAAGAAAATACATGTAAATGGTTGTTCATTATTTTAAAAATATTATTCATGTATTTATGATTTTTTTTAAAGATATGATTTTACATCCAGTCCACGGTCATATTTTTATCTACATGTATCTGTGAAAGCGGGTCAAATTTGTCATTCTTAGGGTTGTAATGTCGGGTAAAATAATTCAGGACTTAAATTAAAACACAAAAAAAAAACCAATTGGGTTTAATGGATATCTGTTTGAATGTTGAACTCAATGTTTTCTTGACCGCCTTACAATAAAAATAAAAAAATACATTCTGAAGGCATTATTGTGATTTGTTTTTAATATAGAAGGGACTATGAAAGAAGAAAACTTAAAGATCCCAATTATATTTAAGATACACAAACCTTATCTTAAAATATTTGGTAGATCTGATGGTAATTTGTTGACCATCCAGCCTCATTAAATTCTATTTTCTTCCCTGTTTTTAAAAGTTATTAAAATATTCCAGAAATTTATTTAAAAAAAAAAAACACTTCATTTTCATTGATTGATTTTATGAAAGAGGTATAGCGCACTTAATATACGATTTGGCCTCAAATATAGCACTTTTGCAAATATCAGACATTTTTAATATTAAACAATATTTAGTTCAAATATATTCAAAGAAACGCAAATTACACAATCACCATGCTCTAAGAGTCTTAATTATCTTGCACGACATCATTAAAATATTCAGGTTTTGTTAGAGATATATAGGAAAGTAGTTAGTATACGATAAAAAAAATTGGATATTTGACTATTTGAACCACTCTAAACCAAAGACATCCGATTAAAAGTATGTTCTACAGGTATTGTAGTACACGTTTACATTAAATTAGTTTTGGTTTAACGTGGTCTTCGTACTGAAAATTAGAGAAATATTTCAATTAGTGTCTTTTCTAATACAATCATGTATATAGCCATACATATTGAAAATGCATCTTCTGAAAATGTTAGATGCGTGTGCTAGTGGTAACGCGGAGGTCTTTTAGATTTTGTGGTCGCTGGATCGAATCCACAAAGTAGTAAATATTTTTTTTCACTTAGATTTAAACATGAAAAGAATAGAGAAATTACATGTATCTATTCTTCTCTGGGTTTTTTTAATTATCTTGTTAATTGAGTCTGAGTATGAGCACACCCAATATATATAGATCTCTTCATTAACACTATACATGTACTCTATTAAATTTACACTTAATTAGATCCATTGTACTTTGCTTGAACCTATCACGGTTTAGAATATCAACTACTATTATACACAGAGTTTCCAGAAGTTGTTACAGACACCATTATAAAATCAGTACAGTGTATCTAGGTTTCAAAAATCATATTGCGACAGCTTGGTACCTGAAGCTATTTTTAGTAACAGGTACTTTCCGTCCAAACACAGGTGTAGGCGAAATACTGGGAAAAGGCGCTATACCTTTTTGATTGTAATAGGCCCCTCTATACAAAAGGTATGTTAGGAATGGGAGAAATTAAAGGCCGGGGACGACCTAGATTTTCTGCCACCTGGTAGACAATTAAGCCTATAAGGGCAAAAAGGCGGGGCTACCTCCATCACTGTCAGTGATGCTGATAAGAGTAAACATTGTATGGGGTTCAGTCCACTTTGTTTAAAAACTGGGAAAAACCCAGTCTAAAAGAAGGGCTTTATTTTTTTTTTACAGTAAATTACTTCATATAGATTTTCACATAGGGGTTTTAATCATAATCTTTAAATTATACTTATGTTGTAACATGTGTAAAGATGATAAAATTTCAATATGACACCCTTGAGACAATGGGTTCAAGCATGAAACCTTATCCAAGTAACATTTAGCAGTTCCCCCCACCAAAATTACTGAGTCAACATGAGGATAACCAGAGGTTCTCTAGGGATATTTTTCATTCAACTGATTAAAACACCTGCAGATTGGCATTAAGATGTGAGAAGAATATATTACGAACATTAATTAACAGCTAGTTGTTGAGAACTCAAATACAATGTTTTATAAATTTCGTTTGCTTTTACAAGCAAACATATTCATATGCCCCTTATTTACCCCATATTTTCATCCAGTGTCAAAATGGAGGGAAATGGAAGAAAATCACAATAAGCAGGGAGAAATGTATAATTCAGCTTTGGAAGTAACAAATAGTTGTGGAGAAACATTTCGTTTGCTTTGGACATACTGATTTGGGATTTTAATGAAGTTCTTGTTGAGGGAAAACAAGTCAGTGATTGCGAGGTTCGTTATAAAGTTCTGAAGACACTGACCCACATTTAATGATGACTTTGTGATAAGTCAATAAGGTTCGGGAGACTGAAGATTAATTAACGTCAGCATTGCTTGTGTCGTTTGTGCATCACAGACAAAACTTTGGTGGCTTGATGGGACATATGCATTTTTATTGCGGACTCAGTGAGGATTTTTATGTGGAATTAAGAGCAATAATATTATGTTTTTAATAAATTTCTATTATTATCACACCAACAGTGTTATTCATGTGAAGGATGATTTTCTAATCAATGCTAAGGTAAAAGATTTTTCTCATGCTGTGATGAGTAATCTACAGAGTACATGGCTACAGCCACTTCCTGTGTAAACAAAACATTGGTTATCTCCGCCTCTAATGTCAATCACTAGTTTAGAATTCAAAATTCTGAGCTGCTTCAGAACTTTATAAGATAAATACTCTTTTAATAATTTTTTGTTTGTAAAAATTTTAATGTCAATTGATACCTGCCTTGGTATCTACTGCCACACCATAGAATTTTTTATTCATGAATAAATGCAATTAATTTGAAAATATTCTCTCTGAACTGAAAGCTGCAGAAAAAATTGAATTTCCCATTCATTTTGTGATTGGCTGCTATTTATACCCGGGCCCCAGCCTTTAAATCACTTTAAGTGTACATATAATGAGTGTACGTATTTTTCCCCAACTAAAATTTTCGGACACCTTGCTTATTTACATGTAGATAGGGAAAATACATGCAAATTCTAAATGCAATCATGTAAACAATTACGTATACGTACATGTACATGTATATAGTTACATGTACTTAACACGTCTATGACAGTACGCAGGATTCTTAGATAATCACTATTAACTATTATGCTATACACTAATCAATTTACAGTAAAGGGCAGATCACTCTTGTTGTTAACAGTTCTAAAAGTGTGCGAAGCTGCTTAACTTTTATGAAAAGGAAACAGCCATAGCGAAAACAACTAAGGCGAGGGAGAGAAAAAAAAATGAAATTAAAATGATTACTTTTTTTTTGAAAGACATTAAAGATAACAGTTTCTAAATGAAGGCATTCTTTCGTTATCAAAGTAAAAAAAAATCTACAACAAGAAACGTTTTGTTCATTCAGTTTTTAAGATGGTATGGTACACCTGTAACGTGATATTATAATCAAAATACTTTCACTGGTTTAGATTTTTTAAATTTTACAATATCTAACTAAAAATATGTTTTTAAAATTCGTAGGCTACGCTCTAACCCATTGCGCTACGCTGTTAGTACACTTTTAAGCCAGAATTTCTAAAAGAAAAAAAAAAAAGAAAATTTGAATTAACTATTTATTTTTATCGAAAATACGTAACAGTATGGAGTTATTCCACACCACTTTAAGAATTTTTTTGATGTTATTTCTCTTTTTTTTTGGAGGGGGAGGGGTTATTTACTGCAAATGATGTTACAAATGTGTTGGAACGTTATTAAACTGATATACTTAAATGGTGTATGTGAAAAAAGTTAAAGTAGATTTATAGGCGGAAGATAAAAAAAAAATATCTGCGAATTTTCCCCGATCTTATTTTTAATTACTGCATGACGTTTATAGAAATCTGTGTAACCGCGTTTACGCCCACATATAAGTAGTAAGAACTTCCTGTATCGTCGCTTATCACTTCGAACTTAAGGAGGTATAGGGCACCTCTATATTGTGACTGTATATTCTTTCGAAATAAACAATAAAACACAACAAAAGCTTGTAAATATTTTCATTCTAAATCTTGATGTCTATAATATCACAGCGCGGTAGGTTTAAGAGTCGGCTACTGATTCGCAAACCGAGATTAGCTATTTTTACGTCTCTGATAATTTAAAAAATGCAATATATGGCCAAATATCGTACCATTTGCAACGTTTAAAACTGAGTGTTTATATATTTGGAAAATATCACACTTTTATTCACATTTATTTAGTATAATCAAGACACGTTAGCTATTGATCTGCAATTAGAGTTCGACATCGGCTGATGTTTTTAATTTTTCTTTGAAGAAATATTGAATGGACGAATATTATACCTTAAGGTACCACACAGGTACCACACAATATCAAGACTTATACGTTTTGAGACTTCATAACATGGCGGGTAGAGCATCGGACTGATGAACCACAGGGCATGCGTTCGAATCCGCCTAGGCCTTTTGTCCATATTTACTGAATTAATTTTTTGAAAATTATAATTTTTATCAAAAATGTATATTTTTCGCCTATTTGACCAACATATTTTTTACATCATGCTATAAATCATAATCAAGTAATTTTTCTGCTGATTTGAGAAACTATTTTAAGGTTTAGCAGCCACCTAGTTGAAATTTTCAAAATAGTGAATATGTGAAGATGAATCAGATGTTATTTCAGTTATAGTGATATTTTAGCATCCTCTACCACTAAAATTGGTTATAACTATTTGTGACTTATAATTAAGGTCTTCCGTTTTCAACGGAAGACCTTGTACTGATTCTGTTGGTAATTCTTTTTATTCTTTTTTTTCTTCTAGACGTTTTTTAAAACTCGAATATCTTGCTTGTTTGTTGTCCTAAAAAGATCAAATTTTCAGGGCATATTGGAAATTACAATTTCTCAATATCTAGTGAAAATATTTGAAATCAGCACTTCCGGTACCGAGTTATTCCCCTTTTTAAAAAAATTATAGGCATTCCTGTGCACGCAAAGGCTCAGAAACCGTCCATAGCATGCGTTTCAAAGTCATAAATCTTGAAAATAGAAACTTTGAACGTTGTCCTCCGAGTTTTGTTTTTACGATTTTCCTCATGTAAAGTTTCAAAAAATTAGTTGAAATTTTATGTTAAAAAAATGCTGATTTTTGGTCGTGTTTTTGCCTCGTAACTTTTTAGTTTGAAATATTTTCTTAACACATATAGAACAAAAAATGTGCAAAATGTCAAGGACTTTCATTTGATATCATTAAAAAGGGGCTGGCCCCTTAAATTAGGGGCTTAGAGACCTTAAAATTCTTCGCTTTATAACTAAAAAACGGTTAATATTTCGATATGGCTTTCGCTGCAAAAGTTGTTCATTATTATCTTATTAATGTCGTTACATTATTTTTTTGTTCGGATATTGCGTAATATAAGTGTAAAAAGC
Source organism: Magallana ariakensis (assembly GCA_020458035.1). NCBI lineage: Eukaryota > Metazoa > Mollusca > Bivalvia > Ostreida > Ostreidae > Magallana > Magallana ariakensis. The sequence goes on from CM035813.1 coordinate 64,053,438, forward strand.
TTGACTTGTTAACATGACGATGTTTTCATTGGTAAGTAAACGAAAAGTAGTTGCCCCTATAAAGGATATAAATTTAAAACTGTAAGTGTACCAGCATATACGGGATGCTATAACTCACTACAAAAAAGTTGTTTTAAGTATCCATGCTATTCTTACAGCTTTTACGTGAAGACTATGAGTTACTTTTATTTAGTTTTTACATGTATTATGGAAAATTCCTTCAAAAACGAGAAAGAGAAAATATATACATTCTTTATTTTTCTAGTGAAACACATTATAGATTTAAAAAAAATAATATACTTCTATGTAACACATTATAGTCATTATACTGCGAGCATTTCAAATATTCCTGGGTTCTGAGCTGTGTGTACAGTGTACCATTGCGTAACACATTCCTCGAGAAAATCGGTCGCGGCTGGACTAGCTAGCGGTCAGCGGTTATCTAATACACAAGAGTTGCGTCTTGCGTACATGGGTTTATTTAGCCACAAACACAAAGAATCTTTCACTTTTAAACTTAAAATTAACCTTAACCTGTAAATTTATGCTATTTAGCATCATAACTGATCAATTCGGGATATGAACGAGAAGTTTTCATGCATGTACCTGATATTAAATTTCAACAAATAATCTATTTCACAACACGAGATGATATGTTTGTTTTAAATATTATGTATTAGTATTAAAACTTAAAACTTCTCTTTGTTTCTTTTTCCGCTTGATTTTTTTCTGCGGGGGGGGGGGGGGGGGGGGGGGGGACTCTAAGCAAACGGTTCGCTTGAAAACGGCAACATGAGAGTTATATCAAAAATGAACTTAAACAAACTAATCAGTGAATCATTTTATGACTAGATGCGTATACAAGTATGAGCGTTATTTTTTATTTGTACATAAAACACCAAAAAAATTGTCACTAAACTGCACGCATTTACCCATCCAACCATGTGCGAAGGGGTACAATTACCTAACACACAATTAAGCTTCGTGCGTATGCTTCAATGAGAAAAGATCCATTCTGCAAACACAAGTTCAAGTTCTTTATTCCAAGAAACAAATAAATCTCATAGGTTGATTATGTAAAATATAACTTGAATTTTGACGTTCAATTTGCAGAATGTAAAGATCGATTAATTATATAAAATATCATCTAGCTTTGATGAAGCATGGATGTTAATTTTTTTTAAACAAACACGTAATAAAACTATTAATCCACCTTTACTCGTAATATTGTCATTTTGATCGAGATAGATTTTGTCGCATCTACAATGTATAATCCTTTGTTTATATTGGCTGCGTATAGGCGGTCTGTGGCTTTTCTTTCTTGTGTACGCGATACTTCTTAAATTTAAAACTTTGTCATTTTTGTGGCCATCCTTCCTATGTACAAAAATGTACAGTCTGTCCTTTCAAAGTTATATGGGAATCTTGAACGTCAAATAGTAATATATTAGATTTTTTGAATTTCAAATTCAAAAGAAATTTTGTATTGCTTCTTGCACAGCTTTTAATGTTTTAATTTGTTAATAGCTTCAAAATTGTAAAGATAGTACTTTCTATATATATGCATTGATTAGCGATGAATCAAACGACGGATATTAAATGTAATCATTTTCTGCAACGGATCCTCACTGAGCTTTTCGTAAACAATTATGTAACAATTTTAAGTCATTTGGCCTCGATGTTCCTGTGCTTCAACGGTAGCGACCAACCGTTATGTAATACCCAAACCCAGATCGCCTTTTAACCTGTATTCCCCAAATCCACAGTGAACTCTTCCATTCTATTTCACTTTAGGCCAAAACTCTAATACGCATGCGTTTAATCAATTAATGATTTCTTGGACGCGAAGAAAAAAATGTTGTGTTTGCTGTAAGATGAAATTCTCTCGTTGTATGAAACAACCCAAATTATTGCAAAATAGATCATTCTGATAAGAAATTATGTAGTTTTCAATTAGAACTAGAAATTTTTAAAATAACTTTTACAGGGATAGCTTTAAATTCAGTAAATATGAGAAAAGCCGGTCCCATGCAGGTGGATTTGAACGGCACGATCGGGATTTGTGGTTCACATACTCAATACTTTAAACCATATCGATCGATACAATCAACTTCACAGAATATTTATAACTCATCTTGCACGACGCAGTGTCATAAAAATTCGCTGCCTGTTAGTTTATATTTTATTTTTATATGTGTGTATGGGTTTCTTTTAAATCTCGCCAGGTCTCTATCATTGAAGATGAAAACAACTACAGAAATATTTTAAATAAAGATACCCAAATAAAATAAAGGGTATAATGAAGTATTAAAATATTGATAACAATATTTCTATTTAACATTATTTAAGTTCACGTGGTTTTTTATTCATCAGCTCGATATGATACATTCAAATGCAACTTTTAAATTGGTTTATGTATAATCCTACGTACGGTAAATGCTATGATAAATATACCATGATTGAAAGAAAAAAAGTTAATTGCTCTGTAACCAATTCATGCGCGGATCCAGAATTTTTTTTCGGGGGAGAGGGCCTCGGAAAGTGTCTCTTGGACACCGGAGTCCGATGGACATAAACGTTTTCCAACGGGGGGGGGGGGGGGGGTTCCGAGGCCTATTTACTACACGAGTGTAAATTTGAATTTTTCAATTAGACCCCCAACCTCCTCTAAATCCGCGCATGCAGCGGCGTAGCTAGGGATAAAATATTTGTAAGCAGGAGGTCTGGGCTAAGCTGAACAGATTTGTTAATAATGGTGGCAATAATTTTTTATCTAGTACAAGTACAGTAAAACACGCCTATAACGAAGTGTCAACAGAAATACAAATGGATACCTCGCGGGAACATTGTACAACATTAGAACTATTCTTAGTGTCTGTCTCTTCCTGTAAAATCTTTAGAGTAGACAAATCTCTATCATATATATCATCAGAGGCACTAAGATTACATGTTTCAAAATTTGCCCCAAATCAACATTCCGTCCAGCTTTCTTTGCAAAATGATTTAGGCAGCCATGAGAATTATGCTCCATTCGACATTATTAGGGACAATTTAAATCTTGTATAAGGAATCGACCTGTCTGTATCTTTGTTAAAAATTAAACGACTTCTCGCAAAGTTTGGCAAAAATGTGATGAGGAAAGAGAAGAAATGCATAAAAAGCATTGTGTTTTCTAATTCAGAGAAAGAGAATCACCACAGATCTCATCCATAGATATGATGCTTTCTTCTGTTAGACCATGTCAATGTTAATTCGCAATATGTTCTCATAAATAATCTTGCGGATGCTTTTTGGAACCCATTTAAAGCATATTAAGATCCCTGTCAATGCTGCAGTGATAATTATGTCAAATCTTTAGAACTTTGTAAACATAGCCACATCTTAACCGAGATGAGACTACAATTAAGTGATGGTCGTTTGCTGCCATTGTAATGACTTAAGATTTTATTCCTGGATCTTCCTTAAATTTTAAAGAATGCAACTACATCAAAGGTTGTAGAACCGTAAGGTGTGGATACAAACGTGCTAACGTTTATTGTATAGACCTTTGCAAATTTAAAATCACATACTTATCATTCACAGAAATGATTTTTTCATTACCAAAATCATTCTGGTCATCTACCATTTTGAATTGCCATTTTGAATTAAGCAATTTTCGTGACGGTCAGCTTATTTTGATTATTTTCCCGGATTCGGCACACTTAATATATTAAAACTATGCTTGGCCAATTAATAATAGTGTATCATATCGTTTAAAAAAACTATGCTTGGTCAATTTATAATAGTGTGTCGCTGTTTTTTGCCAAAAAAGGGACTTTAAGAAAGTATTATGAATTTTGGTTGTCCGCCATATTTTGAATCGCCCTTTTGACCTACTTATCTTTTTGGACACAACACACTTTAATTATAATTCAAAATTATGCTCGACCAAAAAACAATTGTTTGCTGTTAACAAACAAACGGACATGTAAACGGACCATTCTCCAGTAATTCCTAAAACAAACCAGTAGACACCAAAGCAGCAGCATTAATGGTTATAAATGACATTAACATAAGCTAATAAAAATCTAATCCAAATCTTTAAATTAATACTGTCAGTTCAAACACGGCATTATTAAATAGCTGATGCAAAAACGCTTTATAAGGGTCCCCAATTGCAGATGCATAGTGGTCAGCCTGTCACGCCGCCAGATATCACAATATATTCTTATAAATGCGCTTTATCACATTTAAAAGAAATGTCAATGTCACAACAGACATCTGTGTTAATCCATCACCGGCCCAAATTCTATCCCTTTGCCTTATCTGTATCATACTTGAAACAATCATTTCTGAGGATTAGGGGTGTGTTACAATTGCGTCCATGAACCAAGTATGTAATTAAAAGGCCATGGTCATAGCATATGCAGATAAATTTATGTCTGGGTCTGTTGTCTCTCCCTATGGACCTTTCCAGTTTAGACTTTACCATAAAATCTAAAGCTGATAAATGTATCAGGTTTCACGCACGTATCAAGCTAACAAACCATATGTGAAATGTACAGAGATCACAGGATTAGAAACATACAAATTATTTGAACGTAAACAAGCATTCATCCATGCTCATCTTAATTATTTTCAATTAATAACAAATTTGACTTCAATTTATTATTTATTTCAAAGCGCCAGATTTTGTTTTTATATTTCCAATAGCAATCCCTATTTTATTTGCAAACAATACCTGTTACGCACTGCTACATGTAAAAGGACAAATAAAAGTCCAAGATAAATTGTACGTTCATATTAGTCGTTTAGTATAGCTACTATAGCATTACCATAAAGACAAGCCTTTCCATGTACATTAACATCATTTTAATTCGCAGCTTCAACGGAAGACCTACTCGTTGCTTTGCAACGAGCTTTGCTCTAGTTATCATCCTATCTTAGAATAAGTAACAATGTTTGTTTCCAGCACTTTTCCATGCTAGCTCAACATATTTGTTCATCATGAATTATTACTTGGTTTCTTTGAAATATTAGCGTTGAGCGTTATTTTTGGAATATACGAAAATTACATGCAATGTTTCCTTCAGTACTTTGCTGCGTGTCAGGTAATGTTTGTAAGGATTACGTACAACGAATCAATTAAATAAATACTCTTTCTCTCTCTCTCTCTCTCTCTCTCTCTCTCTCTCTCTCTCTCTCTCTCTCTCTCTCTCTCTCTCGTCAAGCTGTGTGTTGCGTAAAGAAACTTTTTAAGGAATAAAAATTCCATCTTTTATCTCTCTAGAAATCTGACAAAAATATATTTGAAACGTGTGCTCTTATAATCTTTAACATATGCAATCTAAACAACACAAGTGGACATGTACTTGGATACACTTAGTGGGATCAACTCCATTGCAAATCACAATAAGTCTTACTCATGGCTCCAGAAACTGATTGGGCACTTCAGAATTTGTTTTATTTTAGTTTTGATGATTTTTCCACAATTAACACTCCTACATTATTAATTTATTTTATCAAAAATAACAAGCTACATCAAAAGAGCTAGTAAGTACATTGAATGAATTTTTGCGAGTTATTTCCTGGTTTACCTTCCTTGATGAAAATTATACAATATATTTATTGCGTGGATACATACATACATACATACATACATATATATATATATATATATATATATATATATATATATATATATATATATATATATATATATATATATATATATATATATATATATTGTCAAAGAAAAACTGCCTAATAATATATTCAATCGAATTTTAAAAAATACTTAACAATCAGCATTAGTTTAATTATGTTTTCCTTAACATTTTTCTTATAATATAAGCATACTACCACATAACTAACATATTTATATCCCCCTCCCCCTTTAATAAAATGTAGAAGTGACATAGTAATTTATTGTTTTGACTTTACTTTTGTTTTCGCCACATATTACTCACAGTTATAATCCCTTGACTCGGGATTAACTTACTTCGGAAGAAATCCCCCCTACATTAGATTATTAAATACTTAATTAAGGGTAATACTTTCTTAGAATTACTGTGAAAAAAATTATTTGAAACAGACAAACTTTCCTAATTTGGTATGATTAACAATAAATGTATTACTTTCTGCTTCTAAAACATCAAAATCAACATTCTGTATAGCATTGTGTCCATTTCACAGTTTATATTTAACTTCCCTCGACCGATTATACATATCTTCAATTTGTGAATGTCCTCGACAGTCTTTCTAGTTCATAAGATCTGTATCAGCTACATATATGACAAGCATTGCAGATAATACTAAAGGAACTTTGGCGTGGATGTGCAGGGAAATAGTGAACTTTCAATCAGAGCAAAGCAGCGGAAACATCATATCAAAATATTTCCTTCCTTATATATATCTTATACATTAAACGACCACGTATGTAACTCATGCAAGGAAATAAATGAAACACAAGAACTATCATGATGCTGGTCAGATGGTGGTAAGTTTGAAATATCGAATACATGTGCATTGTTTTTTAATCAGTAATTTATTCATTGCTTGGTTAAGAACCTCAGACAGTATGTATTAATGACTCTATGAGGGTATGGTGGCTGTAACATTTTGAATTTTAATTGATCGATTGAGAGAGAGAGAGAGAGAGAGAGAGAGAAAGAGAGATAGAGAGAGAGAGAGAGAGAGAGAGAGAGAGAGAGAGAGAGAATTTTGATGCAAACAGTAATAACAGCAAGCATTTGCGCTTTTGCGCTCTTATCAGGTTCATGTCAGATGTATATTGTGATCATATCTGCATGTATTATATTTCAATATGGAATCACTTGTACAGAAAAACAAGTTTATGACGAATCAGTATTTTTTTATTTCAGCATCTTGCTTTTCACTATTCTATTAGTACTTATCCCAGTCCTGAATGCATTTTACAAAACAGTCTCTGTACCGTTGAAATATGCTCCTCTCCGACGGATTTCAATGAAACCCGCAACTGGAGATATTTATATAGGTGGTAAAAATATAGTTCTCCATCTTGACAGCAGCTTTGATCTTCTGCAAAACAAAACCATTGGTCCGCAACCAGATAATAAAATGTGTGCCCCCAACAACCAATTGTTGTGTGAATCGAAAATGACAGACAACTATGTCGAAGTTTTGGAATTCATTCCTAGGAGGAGAATGCTTCTCGTCTGCGGAAGTGTTTATCAGGGTCTTTGTACTTTTTTGAATAGCTACCATATTAACGTCGAGGAAAAATTTTATAAAAATTCTTTTCAAAACTACATCGGAAGTGAGAAAGGTACCATCTTGATTCCTTTTAAAACGGAAGACCAATCGGACGACCATTACTTCATCGGACGGAGTTGGGACGGTCGGAAAATGGAGCATACATTTCCGGAATTTTCGTTCATGGAAATTCACAACCGATCCAACGACCCTCTCCAGCAGTGGGAATTTCAAAACACAACAATGTTTTCTTCCACGGGGTTATGCCACCAGAAACGCCAAAATTCCGGGACTCGGTTTATTTTCGGTTTCAGCACTAATGCATTTATCTTCAGCATATACAATCAAGCTAGAACTGCCTCCAATGGTACGCTTTTCGAAACAAAAATATCGAGAATATGCAAGAACGATAAATATATGGATTCTTTTAATGAAGTCATTTTGGAATGCAACCAACACAACATTGCAACCGCTGCTTACTATGCAACGATAAATGAAACATCTGTTCTTTATGTGGCATTTGGCAAAAGTCTAAATTCTACAGAGGCATTATCAAACAATTCGGCGGCCGTTTGTCAGTTCCCACAACACGATATAGACAGGATGTTCAACAATTTACTGAAGTTCTGCTATAATAACGCCGACGCCATTACTCCCCCTGATTGGTCAACGTGCGGAGAAACCAGAGCTTGTACAAAGGTAAACAAAAGGTCAAAAGTAATGACATGTAAATGATATTTCTTTTAACTTTAAAACAAGTACATTCAAGGTAATTATAGTTTAACAGCAATTTATTTTTTTTATTGAAATGGCTGGGGATGTACAGACCACAAGATACGAATGTCAATCTGATTAAAATCAGTCGTTCTGATACGCTACCGTTCTCGAACGGTAGCGTATCAGAACAGCTGATTTTAATCAGATTGTACGAATGTGAGAGTCATTTGTAGTAAAGCTATTTTGACATTACATATATATCTATATTATTACAGAAAACGTAAGGGTGTTATTATATAGCAATGAACTTGCTATACAATGCATTAAGCGCTATTTGTTTAATTTGCTACTTGTCAACGTATTCAAAATCTTGTTTAGATAAAACACAATGATCCAAAGCCATGGCTCAACTGCACAAATTAATGATTACTCTAATTTGTTGTGAGGGAAGTATAGTGTTAAGTTAAGAAGGCTCCCGTTACTTGTCAACGTTTAATTTAGTTCAAGAATCTGATTTTTAAATGCTGGAATATTTTAATGATAAACAGAAAGAACTCAAGATGTAGATATTTTTCGCTAACATCATCTAGTATCAAATATTAATTAGAACATAACCCACTTTTTCATCCAATCAGCAGTCGCTAAATATTCTATTAAGTGATTTTTTTAATCATTCTCTCACCAGAGGTCGTGCTACACAAGTTTCGCTTACACCTCTGTCAACCCCGGAAAAATAGTCTGTCACATGATCAAAACAAGCATGGCAAGCACATGGCATTGTTGATTTGTTTCTTCTGTACAATCACCTTGAAGGGAAGTCATCGACGGGCGACACGTTTAAAAACATCACAGGAGATGACATTTCTGCTGATTTATGTACAATCATCGATGAATCGGTAGCGTACAGAAACTGTTTTTTTTTTCAAACATCTGTCAAACTAGATCATGTGATCATATTTTAATATTTACCTCCGCAAAATAGTTCTCCCGGTAACGTTGAAATAAAAATAAATAAAGGCGTTAAAGATTTAAATTTAATTATTTATAATCATATTCATATATAAAAAGAATAACTTCACAGAGTTTTATTACATTTTGCCTATCGTTTAAAGGTATATGTGGTGTATTTTTAGTGAATAACAATAATAAGATCTGATTATTTGCTTCATTTCTTTACTTAAAGATAGGACTTTCACACAAATTACGCTTTATAAGTCAATCGCATAACAAAGATACAAGAAATCAAAAAAATAGTTTTTTATTTTTTACCGGCACGGTAAAAAATACAAAAGGTTTGAATAACCCCGCCTTAAATGGGTCACGTGACATCAATCTTGGTCTATCAACAAGAATGGCGACGACGAGAATGATAGGTATACCGTTAAGTTTGACAGATTTGGCAATGAAAGAAAAAAGAGACAGACTGACAAGGAAAGGAACAAAGGGAAAAATTGTCATCGGAGACCATGTAGATTGATGGAACAGGAATTAAAGCCGAATTAAACTTAAGTTTCCATGATGAAGTTGTAGGGGTTTTGCTAGTCAGGTTCGTGCTCCATGTGTCCCGTGTCTTTACTTTATAAGTTTTAAACCACAAGAGGAATTTTTGAATAAAGAATAAAGAATAAATAAACACTCTCAGTACATGCATCCCTCATGGAGAGGGGTATTTACTCCGTTTACCGTGTCGATGATGCTAAAATCGTGCTTCGTCTTTATTACACTTAATAAACAATTTAATAATGCTTCGAGTATCATCTGATTTAAGAATTATTTAATTTAAGACATGAAAAACGTGATTCTAATTTGTAAACAAACTCTTCTTCCATCGTGTTTTCAAATGCTAGGTTTTCCCGCACTCATGCGCAGTGGCGTTGTAAATGGCGGATTACATTAATATTCATCAGACGTGTAGCAAAGTTTAGAGAGAAATAACTAAAGACTGAACATGTTTTATGGGCCTAGAGTTTGTGAAACGTCTAATTATAAGAAGTATGATGTATATTTTTACTCAAACTCATGTCAACAAATTTACTCCAAATACGCCACATATACCTTTAAGTTTGTACAAGAATCTTGTACATCGGGCGTTGACAGAAGTGTAAGCGAAACTTGTGTAGCTCGACCTCTGGTGAGAGAATGGTTTTTAATCGTAAAGACTTTCTCTTAGTGCACAGCGACGTCACATTTCGACTGACAGCTAAGAGAGCCGTAAACAAAAGAGAGATAATGTCTGATTGGCGCAGAACTTTTGATCAGCCAATGAAAAAATGGCTTATGTTCTAAGTAAGTTAGATCATATTAAGTAAATTTTACGCGATTAAGGATCCTCGACACCCCGTGACTTCTACTTTTTATGACAGTACGTCACAACATGGCGATTTCAACGCATTCAGAAATTGAAAGTTTTTATGTTCATTTTCAAGTCGAACAAATGCTAAAAATCCATATCTTCAAGTATTTCAGAAGAATGGGCTTGTATGCAAATATTTCCCCTGGTGTGTGGAGGATCCTTAAGAAGGGGCTCGGTCGCTTCGCTCCCTCAGCCCCTTCTTAATCGCGTAAATTTTACTTAATATGATCTAACTATTGTTGTGGGATTATAGGGATGTTGGAATATAATGCATTATTTGTTAGACCGTGATTCAGCATGATTAAGTAATGCTAGATCCATGAACACAATTGAATTTCTTTAGTAATTAGAAAAATAAACCATATTGCAGTGAATCTTTCGATGATGATTTTTGCTTAGTTTTAAGAAGGCAGGAGGTTCAACAAATTGCCCATCATCAGGTATTTGCATTAAAACTTTAGCTTAAAGATGATATTTTTGGTCATAATTAAACTATTAATCAGTTTAGAAAAAAATCAAATACTTTAGCTCTTGTTATAGAAATAAAAACACCACTGTAGCGCCTAGTGGCATAGCCCCATCGATCAGCATAAAAAATCGATGCCTCCCAAATCCAAAGTACAAATGGCCACTAGAACAATTCATATTTGTCTTACGATCATTGTTTAAAATAGCCCCATTACTCCCATTGATAAGTGTCGGCGTTTTCTTGAATTGACACACTACCCTCACCCTCAAAAATCTATAATAAGATTATAGTGTGGACACGCGTTCTGGTTTTGAGGTAATTTAAAAATTGAGGAAGATTTAAAAAAATAAAATAAAAATCGAATTTCCTTGTATTGATGAATTGTAGTTTAGCGTATGATTCATTGGACTTCTCTCATGACAATGCTTGTCAATAGAAATGCAGTTGAACTTCGATATCTCGAACACTGATATCGCGATTACAATGAATATGTCGAAGTGATTTGTAAGTCACAACAACTTATTTTTTAGGTATTTTAATTAAGGAATAAGAAATCATTCTTTGAGTATTATGAGGTGATAATTTCGGTAGGGGTGTGATCAAAGATTTCCCCTGTTTAACGATCATTTGTCTTAATTTGTCTATTAACGAATATTGAAATTGTGAAATTTTAAGTTTAAAGTACTTTAGGAATCATTTTAACTATTATAGATGACTATTTACATTCTAATTATTTTTTGCATGTAAAGTGTGTGGAAAGCTACAGCAGTAATAACAATATATTCACATATTTTTTGCTTGTAAAGTGTGTTGAAAGCTTCGGCATTTATAACACTGTAATACCCACAGGGTACTCAAAGGTTAAAATGATGACTTTTATTATGACGTCTCAAACGTTGAACGCTGTAAACTGCAACGTCACAAGCGAAAATCAAAATTCACGCTTGTGGCTGTTACAGTGGCTTTTTCATTAATTGTTAAAAATTACCATTTGAGGTATAAATCACATTTGTAGACAAGGCAAGACAATAAAACATATAAATATAAGCATTGAACTTTATGTTTGGATATCGTCGGTCCTATTACACACCAGATCGTGCAAACAGATTATAAATTTGTCTGCACGACCTGGTGTATTATAGGATCGACGACTTTCAAAGGTAAGCATTCATTACTTTTAAATTAAGGACGACGGACCTAATTCGCTTTGCGCAGATATATCGCGCAACTAAAAGGAGGGATTGTTACGTACATCGAATCCTCAATATTACGTCACAATCACTTAAACGCAAAGAAAAATCGCTTATGATGCAATATATAGCCATTCAACGTCATCAATATACAATTTAATATTGCATGTAGTGGGCGACCTTGCTAAATTTTTTATTAGGTTTATTACTGACTGTTTACTGAAATTTGTTAGGTCAGTAAAGTCGATTGAAGGCGAGACGAAGCCGACTTTACCGACCCCACTAATTTCGCTAAATAGTCATTAACAAACCCATAGTCTGTCCCAAGATATTTATGTAGCACATTTGATCGATTTTTAATAAAAATATACATACCTGTGAAAGAAGTGCAATTTAATTCGATGAAAGGGAAATTTTCCAAGATATTCTCATTGACACATTATTATTTTTCACTCGAAAACAATCACAGGATCGAAAATAGATTTCTTACGGAGATTTATGATGGGGAATGTTTACATCTTTTCTCCATTCGGAATCACTCGGAATATCTCGCGCAATTTTTCAACGTCATCATCCGGGCTTACTGCAATACAAAATCTCCGTAGACATCACATTTTTTAGCCGTGTATTGAAACCTGATAAGCTAACGGGGGCGTTTCAACTGAGAAATCTTGGAAATTTTTCATACTTTTGAATGAACATCGTTTAAACCCTGAGGTATTAATAAATATTGAGTAATTAAGCAAAATGTGAATCCAGGATATCTTGGGACAGAGTATAATAAGTGTTTTGTTTCGTCGAGAACTTTAAGTTTGATATGAGATCAAACGTTTGTGTAAAAATATCAGTAATAAACGTTACGTCCGCCATGTTGCCGTATACATTTTGACGCTCGCCCCTTAAAGAAATCTGTAAGGCAATCACGTGACGCGTTTCATCCAATGACGTCGAGACATTCTAGTCCGATGCAAAACAATATGTTTTACGGCGCTACCGTTGTGGCGAGCGCAGCAAGAAGTACACATACCTTGCATCGATCATTGTCAACATAGTGTTATTTAGTTATCAACGAACGTCAAAGAATTTTTGAGAGAGAGAGAGAGAGAGAGAGAGAGAGAGAGAGAGAGAGAGAGAGAGAGAGAGAGAGAGAGAGAGAGTTAAAAATAGATTTGCTTCTCTAAAACAGTTCTTCACTTTTGGAGAGAATTGAACAGTCTGTAAAATATAATTTAACTGTGTTTAATTTGGTCAGAAATGTTAACAATAAATACAGTATTTATAATTTTTTTTGGACCTTATTTTTTTTTCCTGGTTCATAATTTTTTTATAATTTGTTTATTTTTGCATTTAATTACATACATTGTCCGTGCCCCGATGCCTGTTTGTAGGTGTGTAATTTCCCATTTTCAAATTTAATGGTATGACTATATGCAATTTATTTGCATATTTTTTTTAACTGCTGATATTTTCTCTTTATTCTTTTTTATTTAGTTCAAAATGTCTAATTTTTCTCTATTTCCTCCTAACTTATTCTTACTGTACACGCATGCAAAATTAGTTTAAAATTGGATCGATCTGACAGTAAAGTATGGCTCTTGCTAGTATATATATAATCTCTATATAAAAACAAATTAAAAACAAATCAAACGTCAATGAGGCAGGTATCGCAGTCTATACTGATATAGCTAGTATACGCACTACAGATGTTTGATCCACCTCTAAATTTATCGCGGGAAATATAGCGCGAGATCACGGTGACGTCATACGTTAAATTTCATAATCATTTGTTCACGCGTATCTCAACTCAATACGAAGGAATAATGAGAGCATGTAAAAAATCTCTTGGGTTTCACCGAAGCTTGTGCGATACTGAAAAAGTGTCTTCAAACGTCAATTAAGGCACCCTAAATTACGAGTTAAAAGTTAGCCATTTTTGGCATAGCACCACGAGAAAAAACATTAGAGAGCACTATGGGACGTAGACAAAATAGTTTTCTTGATGAATCTATAGGTTTAGCTCGTTCTTTTTCCCGTGCGCACTCATCTGGTTCTTAGAGCTCGCTATTATTTAACATGCTGAATTTTATACGCTTTTTAACATTATTTAACATGCTCAGATTTTGTTAGGAGATGTCAAAGTTCTGTAGTGAGTTTTATATTAGCTCACGTCATTTATAAGCAAACTTTGACATGTGGCCCTGTAAAACCAAATTCAATGACATGGTCATTTTTAAAATTATATTTATTCAAAATCATCATATAAGTATCATATTTCAATTTGGATAGAAAATCTATTGCAGATTTTTTTAAAAATTATTTTTACTCTTACAAGAACGCTTTTCCCAAATATGTTCAAATGAAAAAGAAAAGTAATACACACTATATTTGTCATGGTCCCAACAAAACATGTAATTCGATTTTCATGTAATTATTGTTATGGCGTCGAGCGAAGCTCGAAAGCCATCTAGGGATCGTACGTCCGGAAGTTGCCAACATTTTAGGAGCCAAACAACTCAAATGAGTGCAAAGTTTTCGTATGTGTTTGAAGAAAAATAGATGACATACTTCAATTTCGAGCAGAACTGTACGTCAACAAAACAAGTTTGTAGATTCGAAATGGTTGCCGTCTTTAAAAATGTTCACATTTTATTGAAAACAATATGTCTCATCGGATGAATACACTAGCACCGAGACACATGCAATAGCTGGGCTTACATACTCAATTTGGTTACGAAATGTACCAGCCTGCAAAATAGATTATTTAGTATCCATATCGAAAATTGACAATGCACAAATGTTTGATCTTGTAGAAACAAAACTTCCTAATCGAGCAATAAGTACATCTACAACCAAATGTTATTTTAAACCAACTAGTGAACTACTTTCACTTTGTAAACAACGTGAATGGGTGCTTTCTTTTATCTACCCCTGATCTTTTCGGCCCGTGTCATTTGGACCCTTAGATGAAATTGATAATAAGAGACAGAGTGGTTATCAGCAGTATACAATATATAGAAATAAACACAATCATAATTTTAATATTTATTCCCATATGAATAGAGAAAAAAAATCTAAAAAAAATTTTAACTCCTAAGATATTTCTATAAACTTAAATTTTCAATTGAAATTCAAAACTTTTTAAGGTATCCCACTCCTCAATGTTCTTGTATCAAGAATTTCTTGAGAAGTATATCATTGAAATCTGTAGACAAAACATACTTAAAAAAATACAAAGAAAATGGGGGGTCAGTGATCATCCCTCTGAGTTATGGCCAATTTAATTTGACCTTTTTGCAAATAAAATGCAATTTCAGCCTGATTAGGATTTGTTGTCAGTATTTTTGATTAAGCGAACTTTTTTCTTCAAATATTGTTTATAATTATGTACAATGGTCATACTGAATAGAGGGATTACGAAAAAAAGTTGTACGAAGCTGCATTAATTTATTTGTGACCTTTTTGCACTTAAAATAGACAATTTCTATAATAGTTACAATTTTATTTGAAATGAAAACTTTTTGAATATCAAGAATTTTATAAGATTAATCAAGTTGCCTAGATAAGGTATTCAGTATCATTTTGACATAATAAAATATGGGGGTCAGTGATGTCAAATTTTCGATATATGGCTTCAAAGGTAAAATTCTCGCAAAATTTGTCTTAAAAAAAATCAGACATTTTCTATATTCTTATATGATTTTATGCTAAACATCCATCACTCTCTCAAGATTTAATTTTGTACATGTCACACAGAACCTATAGAATATGTTACAAACCTATCAAATGTGAACAATGGATAAAGTATAATAAAAAGAAAAGTATATCGAAAATTCATGAAATTGCTTGTTTCTGTCATTTTCGTCTAAAAAACCTTCCGCACTAAAAAATAGTTCCCCCCAAAACTTGTTTGTTTATTGATTTCAGATGGATTTTCTTTATGAATGTTGTGTAATTATGAAATAATAATCTTTTTGTTATGATTAAATAAATAAAATCATATTTATTTAAAATATAATGATCATCTGCGCAATGAAATCAAAACGTGAGGAGTGAGATACCTTAAGAATTAGGTGAGCAAATTTGTAATGAATTGTAATTTTATTAGTTATGTGATAAAAAACATTTTCTATTTTTTTTTTTAAAGTTTTTTCTATTTAAAAAAAAAAATTTTTTTAAAATGAACTTGGTCATTTTTTGGCAAAATATTGCATATAGGGTACCCTCATTGTACGGATAAGTCCTCCTACAGTTTTCAAGATAGGAAGTTATTCTTTTGCAGATCAACTAAACATATATCAGAAGTTTGCATATTGCTAGGATTTTGATTTTCGATAATTTTTGAAAAAATACCAGCTTTTGAATTTAGTCATTTTTTAGCAAAATATTGCATATAGTGTGCCCTCGTTGTATGGATAACTCCTTCTACAGTTTTCAAGATAAGAAGTTGTTCTTTTGCAGATCAAGTATACATATATTATACATATATATCAGAGGTGTGTGCATATTGCTAGGATTTTGATTACTGATAATTTGTGGAAAAAAATACCAGCTTTTGAATTTAGTCAATTTTTAGCAAAATATTGCATATAGGGTAACCTCATTGTACGGATAACTATTCCTACAGTTTTATAGATAAAAAGTTGTTCTTTTGCAGATTAATTGTACATGTATCAGAGGTGTGCATATTTCTAGGATTTTTATTTCTGATTATTTATGAAAAAAATACCAGCTTTTGAACTAAGTCTTTTTTAGCAAAATATTGCATATGGGGTACTCCATTTCACTGGATATGGGTTGACATGGATTATGGATACAGTTCGCATATATATAAAAAGAAAACCCGGTTTGCTGTCACATTGACAGCTTTTCACTTGTTAAAAAAATTATTTAGGTTTTTACTTTTCAAATTAACTTTAACTCGACGCCATTGTGGCCCTTCAGGTCTTTGATTTTTGATTTGTATATATCTTTAGTAACTCTAACTCGTATAAAATTTTAATAAAAATCACTATTGTAGAAGTGAATTGGGTCCGCCGTCCTTAATTTATATCTGTGATCAGATGGATCGTAAATCTAAACAACAAAATATGATGCTGAAAATCATAAACAAGGTTATAAAATGGTACATTTGACATGTTCACGATTTGGGTCGATTTTTTTTAATATAAATGAAATGAAATACAATGTCAGATTATAAAATTGAAATAGCTGAAATGTAAACATCTGCAGGTTTTTGCCATTTTGTTTTGTTTACATGTACATTAATATTGCTAAATGAAAATATGCTACTATTGTAGGCAATTCCGATTAGATAAAGATTATACATTGTAAAATGTGTTAATATTTAAATTGCGAATAGAACAAAAAAATTTAAACGAACCTTAAATTTTAAACCTTAACAAGGTTAAAATGGTTAAGAAAAACGTTGAATATAGCTTGTAAATCGACAACTGAAATTCAAATTTTAGTTACACTTAATATGTAAGTAATATTCATTGCAAACAATAAAAATAGAAAAGTATAACGTATTTTATGACCATGTCTCATTACATCATCGCCAGCTAAGGGTGTATAGCCACGATGCTATCTATACACTTTCACTTGAATAGAGAAACATCGAGGATCGTAACCCTTGCCTAGCTAGAGAAGACGGCCTCTTTAACGTTAAACTTTACACAATAAAGCTTCAACAACATACACTGCTATTTTTTAGACAAATCCACAAGATTACTGTAGCAATCGAGAAGCCCAGAGAGCAAACCCTGGGATTCAAAGACTGAAGAAACCTCACTACGAGCCCAATGGCATTGTCTATCAGGAATCACGCACAATATTCACCTCAGTGTTCGCCCATCAAGTAAATCCGCGGGCCACCGTTGTGTGGATTGGAACGTTTGATGGATATATCCTAAAGGTAAATGTCAATGCTGTGAATTATGAACTATTATTCATATCATTTAAATATGTTTCACCAGTATTCGTTGAACATCAATTATTGTGAATTTCATTGTCGAGCTGATCCAAGAACTCAATTGTAAATCGAAGCATAAACATCGAAATTAGATATTATTGATACTAATCAAATGAATAATTCGATTATTTGTGAAAACACAGTGCATGTACTTCAATCACACTGGTTTTCTGAGATTTTGTGATGCTCAGTTGCGTACTTCATCAATAAAATGTATTGATATTCTACGTAGGTTAACATGGGACAGCAGTTTAGAGACAGACAACCATACGTTAAGTATGATCTGAGTCAGAATAGAAGCCAAAGAGTAGAACCTCAGCACCTCTCAGACCTCAATGACACCAAACACATCGTATTCTTGCATGGGAACAAGGTTTGTCACGACAGGTCGTTTTGAATCCAAAATTTAAATGATATTTCACAGGGAAATAATAAACTAAATTTATTTTTTAAGGAACTTTGAATGTTTTGGATCTCATTTTTTAATAAGATTCTTATCAATGGATGTGGTTGCTCTGCATATCAAAATATTTGCCTTTTTTGTTAGGTTAAGGCAGAAAGAAGGATACCAGGATAACGAATAAAAATCCTAAATAAGATCATGCGAAGAAATAATCCCTTACTGCTTGTTTTCTTGGACTGGAAATATGAACATTTTGCAGTTTTTATGTCTTAACCTTAAAGAGCTTTACTTTGTAGGCATCAAAGTTTCCATTGTATTCGTGCCATCTTCATACAACTTGTGATGCCTGCGTGAGGACAAGTGACCCATTAGGATGTAGTTGGTGCAAACATTCTTGCATGAGAAAGGACGAATGTGAATCTGTGTGGCATGATGATAGCTGTCCTCCCTTCCTACACAGGGTATGACATCAAATTGGGAATAAAACATGATGTGAAAGTTTTTGCTATTCTTGCAAGTCGTGATAGAATATTTCAAACAACTTTTCATTTTAACATAAAGAAGGTTGTAATATAGTTGAGATTATCCGGCATACACGAAATGAGTCAAAACAGCATCAAAAGATTCAGCCAATTAATTTTTCTTTTGGAATTGTTTTACATGAATAAAGTTAAATTAGAATCGTCGATACTTCAACCAATTTCATTCAATTATAATAAATATCAACTGTTGTATCGTAGTTTGAGTATTCAGTTTAAGGGTTTCATATACATTCGTTTTATATTTATATTACACTGAAATATATAGATAAAAATGTGAATACTTTTTATTCATAAAGCATCACTTGCTCTTAAAAAAACCGTTATTCCATTTTAGGCGGTATGTGACTCTTGTTGATATAAATGTAGATAAAAGTACATTATAATAAATATCTTCACTAATTAGGAATTTCAAATCTTACAATATTTGACCATTAAATATGTGTTAACATTTTTGGAAAGGTCAAAAAATTGTAAAAGTCCCAGCGGTTAGCTAAAGCTGCAGTGTTAGGTAACAATTTCGGAAAAGCAAAATAAAAATTACAAAATTATATTAATTACTTTATTTTATTGTGTGTTTGATAAGAAGTACGTCACACTATATATTTATGTAGGTGTCCCATACCACCTTAACAGCTACTCTTCAAAAACCTTCAAAATCAAATCGGAGGTTTAATAAATGGTTTATGATATTCATAAATGAAAATAATAGCATACCTTTCCCTCAAAACAGATCTTTCCGACTAGTGGTCCACTTGAAGGGGGAACGCGCCTGACGATAGAAGGAGAGAATTTTGGAGATGACTATTTATCAGAAGTTAACGTGACCATTGGAGAGACGAACTCCTGCACTGTGGTGAACAAAACCCACACACGGTTATTAGATTATTATGATTGTTAATCTGTAATTCTATTAAGAGTATTTTGAAAATTGTAAAACAAGAAAGTATAGAATGTTTATCAAGAATTTGAAAATTAAGACCTCTACAGTATTATTCATACATAGAGACAATGTAAGCAATATACTAAAAAAAGCCAATGTAGATATTTTTAAAATTTCAAATATATTTGTTTGAATGACAATGATTGCTTAAGGTAAGGTTTGCGGCTTGCATTTTTTAGGAATTGTGCCAAAGTTACATACCGTTTTGTTCACTACACTAAAGTCTTTTTACTCATGAAATTCAAATGATTTTGCCCGTCCCGTTTTATAACTACAAAAGGTCAAAGTTCATGATTTTCAATTTTCATGTTGATGAAATGTAAACAATTTAGTGAAACAATGTACAAATCATATGTGACTATTTTGGGGGTTATTTATGCTTAAAATGTTCGAAAATAATGTCACTATTTATATCATGATTCATTTTTATTAATTTCCAATGAACTATCTAAAAATAGAATAAAATACAACAAAAGTCTTAATTTTGGACTTCTATTATGTAAACGAAAACATCTTATTTGAAATCTTTTCAGGTCCACCGATTTCAGGAAAAATGTATCTTAGAATATGTGTAATCTGATGTTCCTAAAACACTATTCAAAACCATATGATGCGGACTTCGTTATTGTGGAAATTGATAAAATACTTGTGTCCTGTTATTCTATCATTGAAACTACAAAACCCCGCGAAATAAAAAAAACTTGAAATCAATTATGACGTCATATAAATTTTGACGTCATAGCTGAAATAAAGGGTAGTTGGTGTTACGTCACAATGAAAATGTGTGAGTTATCTCCCTGTAACCGCAAACCTTACCTTAAAGTCATTATAAACAATATTTAAAACATTGATAATTGGTTAGTATACTGGAGAATACTAAAATGATCTTTATTAGATTAAAGCTATGTACAGGAATATCTAATGATGATATTTTATGTGTACTCACATAGAAACCTATATCTCGTCTTAAGAATTGGATAATTTATGAAAAAAAGAAGGCTACCTTTAGCTGATGAACACTTTTAGAGCCCTTTCTCCACGCCAATATAATTGGTTAAAAAATTGCAAGAAAAGTAAAGACGTTAAATTTATGAAAAAAAGAAGGCTACCTTTAGCTGATGGACCCTTTTAGAGCCCTTTCTCCACGCCAATATAATATATATATAATTGGTTAAGAAAATGCAAGAAAAGTAAAGACGTTCATATATTGCAGCATTGAGTGTATTACGAAAGAACACAGTGCCGGAGATTTTCTTGTAACGGTCACAGCAACAATTGGTGGTACTGTGAAAACATCCGAAATTAAAGAGATTTCTTACTCGTACAAGGTAAATGCGTTGTTTTACATTTAAAGAACAAACTTTGCATAATATCCTAAATAATTAAATTGTATGTTACATTGTTAAACCATTTTATTTGAGCCTTAAAAGTGAATTGACAAAACAGAGCACTTATTTTGGATGACCTGAAATATCAAAAAAGCTTTATATTAAAATCAAAAACAGATGTGTCACAAGAATATCAACTATGAATATGAATATAGATATTCAAATGTAAAAATTCAACACTTGCAAACTGTTCCACATCATGTTTCACACTATACAAAACGTGCAACATCCTGATTGCTTTGCCAAGATTTAATTGTGCTCTTAAATATTTTCCTTGAATTTCCTTGTTTGACGGAAAATTACTTGTACCATCCCTATTATTACAAGCTTTTGAAATATGTATCCAACTGAACATTTTTTTTAAACAGAGCTAGGATACACACACAGTTACTCCTTAGATCCTGACACTCAAATTTGTAAAGTTACTTCTTATCGGAAGAAAAAAAAAATATTGCATAAACATAAAATATAGGATATTACTAAAGATTTTAGTAACTTCATCAGTAAATAAATTGATGCAAAATGATTTGCGTTTTTGAACTTATTTAGGATGTAATTAGCTAGAACTTGACCTTTTACTCTTAATCTAATTAACCCATAAATAGTCTATATGGTAACACTTGCTAGATAATTATATGTAAACACTCTCGTAAACTAGAAGTCTTATCCAACCTTCATTGGTTAAAATGCACCAACATATTCAACATAGCTATATGAGTCCTAGAGAAGCTTTGCCAAGATTTCTTGATAGACAACTTAATGTACATTAGCTTTCACGTGTAGTACTGAACCAACTTAATGTCTTTAAAGGTATAAC
Source organism: Magallana ariakensis (assembly GCA_020458035.1). NCBI lineage: Eukaryota > Metazoa > Mollusca > Bivalvia > Ostreida > Ostreidae > Magallana > Magallana ariakensis. The sequence goes on from CM035813.1 coordinate 64,075,443, forward strand.
GTGCTATTGCTAGAGAATCCTTTCCCCTCCTAATTCAAATCAAAAATTATTTTATATAACCCGATTAAAAGAAAAAACCCATGCTCTTCGGGAAAATGAGCGTTGATATTTACAGATAGGATTGGGGGTTGTAGTATGATGATCATTACACTGTCCGTAGTGTTAGATTTATTTTTCTTACAATATGTTTACTACATGTGGTTTGAACATATTTTATTGTATATACAATATACAAAGGGTTCGAACACAAGTTCTTGCAACTTGCTAATGTCTCGCCCTCTGCATGTATTACATGTATTACTGCCATGGTGAGCCTAAAAGAATAAAGTCTCCGTAAGTTTTCGAAAGTCATCGTACTTTATTTCTAACGTGCACCGAAGGCATTTACAGCCAACACGTGTTTTATGAATCAGAATATCAAATATTTGAAAAACTGCGATATTACATTAGACATGAATTAAGAAAAATTGATCCAAAAGAAAGAAACCTTCTGTAGCTAATGAAATTGTCTCTGGTATTTTGTTTCTCACATTCCTGTATTTTCAAAAACCTCCACCAAACTATTTTGCACACAATTTAATTATGTAATTGGCGAACCAAAAGTAAAAAAAAAATAATTTGATGGTTAAATTTTTTTACTTGCAGAGTCCGTATCTAAATGACTCAGGTCCGTCATTTGGGCCCCGCCATGGAAATACAGTGATCACATTTCAGGGCGACAATCTGGATATTGGATTCTCAACAAAAATACTAATTTCTAATATTCCTTGTAACATACAAAGGTAAGAATGTTTATTAGCATGAAATATGAATGGCCAATACACAGGTATTTCTGATTAATTTTTCTGTTGTATATCATCCTGAATCTGGCTAGCATAAAGAAATCAGATCTATTAATTGTCACTCAAACCTATTGCTTTACCAACATTATTATAACTTGAATACATAAGACATGAATGCCATTCTTTTAGAACGACTGGTTAAGATCCTAATTGTCAAGAATCAATACGGTTTTTTTTACATTAAGTAAATGAAAAGAAATGCTACGTGTACACAGAAATTCTACTTAAACACCTTTTTTGTAATAATAGTAATACAGAGTAAGATTTTCCCACACGGATATTTTTTAAAAAATAAATAAATTGAGAAAGGCTAACAGTGTTAACCTATAAAATTGAAAGGTAAAATTAGGTCACAAAAGCCAAAACCGGTGAATACAAATAATTAGTTTGCAAATGTATTGGCTGATCAAAGCTTTTTTTGTTAACGTGATTCACTTTAATTCAGGCAAGCAATGTACATTTATTGTTTTGAACAAAAAATGTGATTCAGTAATCAATAACATAGTATTTTCCTTGTATTTATATAAGTAAACTGTGAGTTTGCAAAGAAATAATTTTGTTCAAGGTACATGTAATCGGATTGTATGGGTCTTTTTTCATCCACTTTTAAATTATCAGTTTGTTGAATTCAATGAATACGTTATAAATGTAAGGTAAACGGTAAATGAAATATCTATTTAATGCATTATTTTAAATGCAGGAAAAACCAGACACATTTACAGTGCATAACGATCGAATGTGTAGATATCAGAGATGGGGAAATGTTGAGAATGATGACGTGCAAGGAATGTTATCCAATCACAGTCAAGATAGACAATGACGTCATAACAAGTACTAACGAAACATTTTGCTATAGAGAAGATCCACAAATTTATTCTGTTTCCAGGAACGCAACAATCATACGGTAGTTTTAAAAACAAACCCTACATATTCAATAAATAACGTTTCAATAACACAAATCAAAATATGTGTTTCCAAAGAAGTTATTTTGGCGATTCCATTATAGATCTGATTTTGCATCTCTTGTAGTGGAGGACTGAAATTGCTTGTAGGAGGAAAAAACTTTCAAAACGCCAATTCACATGTTCTACGCTTAAACATGGGAACAAATGAAATGATAAATACCGTGAGTTTTGTTTGTCGATACGAATGTGTTAATCTGCAAAATCCCGCTAACGATATTTTAAAGCTGCTTGGTCCGAATTTTTGGTTATTATAGTATCAAATAATGTTCCAGACAAACCAATTATCTTAGAAAGTTATGGCTTTTCTCCTATTTACACCAGCAGAATCGGTCTCCTTTCAAAGTTAGAAATATTCAAAGTAAATAAAAATAATTTCGTTTTAAGCAAACGAAAAAACAAACCAAAATGCATCATGGAAATGTTTAGAAAAGGGAACCGTTTGCTTCCGTACCCCGAATGAGTGGGCTTATTCAACCCGAATGTTATGCATCGATTGTAAACCAAGCAAACGTCAGAAAAATTAGCGAACAAAATGTACACAGGTTTATTTTTAATTTGCCTAAACATTATGACCTTTATTTATAGCAATGTCAAAGTCGTAATACAACCATACCGGTCTCGACGTCAGGGGCGAATTTTAACATGAGGCGAAATAACGCGATACCCTTTTATGTCGTTTGATTTGTTAACAAATGTTTTACATAATTTTTTTTCATTAGAATTTGGCTTAATTGATCGGGAAAACTAGTACATGTACTACAGCAATGTCTATTTTTATACACATACTTAGCACAACCATCGTTTAATAAAAGTGTACACAAAATTTGATATAAAATCGGACCAAGCAGCTTTAAAGAAAATATCGGAAGGTTTTTATCTTAAGGTATATCTTTAGCAACTGAATAATTCATTCTTTGTAAATATAATACAGACATAGTTTATAAACTCGTTGCCTATTTTTTTTTTAAAATTCTGATTTATTTACAGAGTTGTGAACTGTTGGACGTGAAACTTATTTGCACGACACCAGATTTATCAAAATACGTCGGCAGATTAGAAACCAGATTGAAAATGTCGATAATGATAGAAGAAGATGATTACTATTGGACAGAGTGGGCGAGAGAGCAGCCATATTACTTGATGGTTTCCCAAGACCCAGATTTTGAGAGCTTCAATACCACTGATAAACGTGAAGTTCACAGTGATGAAAAGCTTCTCCGGATTAATGTGAGAGTCATTGAAACTATTAGCATTCTAGATTAGTCTTAAAAAGGCCTTTTTGTCGATAGCTTTGTGAGTATTGTTGTTAAATTTGTATATTTTATCAAATGTTGTCTACTTTTATTAATGTTTTGGGCATATCCATTTTGGTCGGTTTCCTAACGAAAACAATTCCAAGGACATTTCAAGACTAGGGTTGTGGAAGTTCAAATGTGTACAGCGTTGCCGACTTCCGCCTACATTTGATTTTTTTATCTGCTCAAAGAGAAGATCCACGAAAACTAATTTTCTCTTTCTCTTCTAATATATGAAAAATATTTGTATTTTGATTAAATATCAAATGCAAATAAATTAAATGACTGTTCAGGAGAACCCTTGATTTTTAATATCGAAAAATTATTTGGTACAAACATGAAATTTCCTTTTTTCATAAATAATAACAGTTGTTTTGCAGACATAATCAATGTTTGGGTCTTGATATTTTATAAACGTTAAAAAGTGAAATATATAGAATCGAATACATGTGCTTTGTGCCCATGAGCTTGTGAATACCATGTGATACATGTACCGTGAGTCAATAACTCTAAATGAAATAGGTTTTAAATTTTGATTCTTTTGCTTATTTTCAGGGGCGTAATTTGAATATGGCATTAAAACCCGAGGACTATACAATAACTGTTGAAAATAATCCATGCCCGGTAAAGGAATTAACATCTTCGTATCTTAGATGTGATCTGACCGAGACCATTCACAATCATAATTTGTTTGAAGAGAAAGCTGTATTGACCATAACTGTACGTTTATAAATGAACGTTTAAGATATAGAATTTTAATGATATTTTGTATTCTGTCCATTCTAAATAAGGATCTTCTTAAAGATAAATGATTGTTATTTTTGCTATAGATTAAAGTCGGAAACATAATGACTGTCCTGGGACCAGCTGAGTTTAAGCACCATATTAAAAAACAAGCGGGTAGTAGATTTATCCTCATGGCGGGCCTCATAGGTTGCTGTGTTTTTCTGTCCTTTTCCATTGGGGTCTGTATGAAATATAATCACCTGGGTCCTTTCCAAAGAAAGCGAGTGTCATATGACCCAGCTACAGCGCCCGTGGTGTACCGAGCCAATAGTAACAGCAACCAACAAGTAACAGACGGATTCCTGACACCGGAACCAGACCATGACGTCACCACGATCAGACATATTAATGGTAAATAATCGTGTTTTAGTTTTAGTAATTGTATTTAATGATGACTTAATCATTCTTTAAAAGAAACATTGTCTTTAACATAAACATGCTAAAGTTATAGGGATGATTAGATAACATTAAAATCTAGATGGTAATGATTATTTTTAGTCAGTTCAATTGAAAGAATTTTGAAAATCAATTGTTTAATAAGATTGTTTTAAATCCATATGGTAAATATTTTTTTCAATCAGTTCAATTGTGTAATATTTTTAATGGTATTTAGTACCTAACTGTTAACAACACTTGAATTGAGATCATTTTTATTTATGTTAAACAATAACGTTAATATGTAACGAACATATTTCATGAAAATGATCACAAGAAAGTGTTATATTGATAAGTGTTAGTTTTTTGTCTTCAAAGATTATGTAGATGGTAAACATATAACAGAGATAGGAGCAGTGGGCGGATGTGACGTGGATATGGTGGAAGACATGGTTACCATAATGAAAAGACAAAATCTCTTGGTGGATGGGGACTGCCTCAGACTTGGAACAGACATCGGAAAGGGTAAATAAAACTTGTTTTCTTTTTAATCAATGGCATGTGGTGTTAACGAACGGTGTTCAAATTCAAAAGTCCAAAGAAAAATTACAAAACAGAAGCAGAGCGAACACGGACCTCTTTAAAAAAGAGGTAGGATAAGGTGGCATGGAGAAGTGAGGATCCTCTGCTGAAGCGATATGCTACACCAAATATATATTTATTTTATATTTCTAAACTGTTTAAATGGCAATTTATTTCCATGTTAGGAAACCTTATCGTATAGAATATAGATTACAAACACTATGTGTTCCATCCCTAGTTATCTAACCTGAGTAGATACGTACCCAGTTCATGTTTAAGAAGTTGATTTTGGTAACAATGCACGCAATTTTTACATCTGAACGTAAAAACTAAATATTTCTCTGTAGGATTAAGACTAGACTAGAATGCCGTTTCAATTTGAATGGGTTTATTTATAACAGTTAATGTACATTGTATATTACACAAAATGAATCTCTGACATTCAGTCAACTGAAATGGGACTGAAAGGTGGCTGTATGGCATAAGTAGCTATGCCATTCAGTCACCTTTCCAGACCATTCAGTTAACATTCAGTTGACTGATTGGCAGAGATTCATCCTGTGTTACTGACCGAGTTATAACAGTTGAATCTCACTGTAACATGTCTATCTTCCCCTAGATTTATTCTAGAAAAAGGTCAGTTACTTTCTAAAAATGTATCCTACGAATTAATATTATCTTTATTGAGTAAATAATGTTTAAAGTTCATGACAAATCTGTCCTGACGTTCTGAAACGTACACATATGTATATGTTGGAAAATGCATTTGATATGCATGATTAATATTTTTGAAATGGACAAGGGTACAATTTTACATTTTCATCTACATCTACCCAATAGGTAACTTTGGCTGTGTATACAAAGGATTCTTAAAGAAACCAAAGGACAAATTCGAGTTGCTTGTTGCGGTAAAAACAATCATTCGTAAGTGCTTTTAAATAGATGTTTAAAAATACTCGAAGATGTACTTTTTGATAACATATACTTATATATTTACACTCTAAATGCCTATTTTAATAATATATGTATCGCTGCTCAGTCTTCTTTTAGATAAGTATTTGCCAATTTTTATAGAATATTTTTTTAGATTCGATATAAACCAACCGTGGTTATGCTCTACAGAATTATCTTAAATATGAATATAAATAATAAGTATTGCATTTATAGACGACGATCATATGTTCTATATGTTTTAGAAAACTACCTTATTGCTTACTAAAAAAAATATATGAATTCCAATATTGGTTTTGTAATTATGCTATTAGGATAACTATGCAAAGCTGTCTTGTTAAATTTGATTCTGTTTATTATTTAGGCGCAGGCGCGGATGACGTAAACTCTTTTCTTAATGAAGCCCTGATCATGAAAGACTTTGATCATCCTAATGTACTGACTTTGATTGGAATTACAATGGATAAAGGGGAATTCCCAATGGTCATTTTACCTTTTATGCACAATGGAGCCTTGCTGACTTACATACGAGATGAAAACAATGTAACTCACAAATATTTTATGAATCCGATTTGGAATACGATGAGTTTCAATTGATATAACATTTTACTGTTTGTTTGCATTGTTACATGTTTAACCAATTCCTTTTATACATGCATATGCAAACACTTTTAAGTATCAAATCCTGTTGAACTCATATAATAAGGATACATTCTCGTTCATCCATAGATGCCCACAGTGAAAATGCTTGTCACATACAGTTTAGATATAGCTCAAGGAATGGAATACCTGTCCTCCATAAAGTTTGTCCACCGAGATCTGGCGGCGAGAAATTGCATGTATGATGTTTAATACTACGTTTGTTAAATAAATACTGTAGAATCATTAGATTTTGTGGTGGCTTAATTTTCGTGGAATTCGTTGGTACCTCTCATCCACGAATTAACATCTTCCACAAATTAATAATTTAGGCTAATAAAATCAGATTTCCTCTTGTAGTTTTAAGAAAATACACGAAATTACGTTCCCACGAACCTGTAAAATTTAAACAAATTTACGAAATTGCCCCCCCTCCCCACCAATTTTAATGATTCTCCAATATATCGCAAATTGACTGATAAAACTGCTTGTAAATACAGGATATGTAAATCATTTTATAAATTTACAATTAAAAAGCAATGAAGAATTTTAAGTTTTTATTTATGAAATCATCAATCAATGCTTTTTTTTTATTAAAAAAATCCATATGCCTTAGAACAGATAATAATTAATGTATAAACTGTTGATTCCAAACTTTATTTCAAAGATTGATAATATCTTTTTATTCAATTTATTTGTAATTTGCAGGATTGACAAAGACTTCACTGTAAAGGTTGCAGACTTTGGTCTCTCCAGAGACATTTATTCTAAAGAATACTACAGTTGCCTAAACAAGCAAAAACTCCCCGTCAAATGGATGGCTCCTGAGAGTTTAGAGCATGGACGATACACTTCAAAATCAGACGTAGTATGTTTTACAATAACATTAAAAAATGTTTCATCACAGCGTTCCAATCTTTTCTTGCAGGATGTCTTTTGCAAAATGTAATAAACTTTTTGAAGTTGTGATGGAGATGTATAAAAATCGATGATGCCTGCAAAAATGTTTTGTTTATTGTCCTTCTATCTTTCGTGCACCGGACGCTATCTGTTTGTGACAAACGTAATTAATGCAGTTCATTTAAAAATAAAATTCGGCAACTATATTCCTTCTGCAATGTGCGAAATCAAGGTTGTACTTGGAGAAGATAGGTTTCTAAATTATAATTAGGTTAATGAAATATTTTTAAAACCATGATGAAATAACTATGCATTGGTTGAAAAGTCTGTTAGAAAATCACAATGTAGGAACTATACATGTACTTCAATTAGGTATAAACAATTTGAAAAAAAAATCAAACTCAAATGAAATATATTACCTTCCGATTTTAAAAACAGTAATTGATAGGTTCTTGATCTCAGAAACACAATTATTGAAAATAGTTACTGATTATTAATTCCAATGATTTCAGATATACACTGTTATGATATGGCGTGTTATAAGCTACAAAAATGTATTTTAGAAGTAAATTTAGAATATTTTTAGATATATAACATATTATATTTAAAACGAGCACGTTTATTCTAATTCACCGTAACTTATCCATGTACCTTACCTAAGATATGATGATCACTAATATACGATTATAGTCTGTCCCAAGATGTTTGTGCAGCACATTTGGACGATTTTAAATTAAAAAACAAAATACACATACCTGTGAAAGAAGTGCAATTGACATCGATGAAAGGGAAAATAGCCAAAATATCTTCATTAAAACATTATCATTTTTCAATCGAAAAAAAAATAACAGAAACTAGAACAGATTTCTTACGGAGTTTATAATGGGAAATGTTGACAACTTTTATCCATTCGGAAATCACTCTGAATACCTCGCATAATTTGTTAACGTTATCATCTGGCCCTGTTATATGCACTATCCCCGTAGACTCCTTTATTTTAGCGGTGTATTGAAACCTGATAGGCTAGAGGTGGCATTTCAAACGAGAAATATTGGAAAATTTTCATACCTTTGAATGAACATTGCTTGAACAATTGAAGTATTTATGATTATCGAACAATCAAGCAAAATGTGAATCGAAAATATCTTGGACAGAGTATAGTAATGTATTTTGTAAACATTAAACTATTTATGTTCTCCAGTGTAATTAATTTACAAGTTCGCTGATGCTAGAGTTTTTTTGCACGCAAGCTTGGTAATATTGCCTTTCCTACATAACTTCCCTTTATCCAAAAAGTAAAAATTAAACTATTTCAGTGGTCTTATGGAGTGGTGCTGTGGGAACTCATGACCAGGGGTGCTCAACCGTACCCCGAAGTTGACAACTGGGACATGGCGATGTACCTTAAATCTGGACGAAGACTGCCCAGACCAGAGTATTGCCCTATAATGCTGTAAGATTTTTGTGTATGATCATAAAAATATGAAGTATTATCATAAAAAGATATTATCAATTTAATATCAATGAAACAACGTTAACACGAAATAAAGCTGATGTTTATTATAAAGAGACAGCAACTTTTTTTTTAGTTTAATGATCGGTTGATTTTTATTTTAATGATATACTTGATATGAATACTAATAGAAAAAACCGGGTGCATATTGTAATGATTCGTGAACATGAAATATCGGCGTATTCCTTTTTTTTTTTATAATATTTACCAAAGTAATGAGCGTAAACTGCCCTTACTTGGTTAGATTTTTATATGTTGAATGCTGACATATTTCATAGACGCCAACAAAATTAAAACATACTGTGACGTGGGGATCTTTTTTTCAAAGTGTATTTTATATTAAGTCTAAATAATATATTTATTTACCAATCACAAATAATACCCTATCATAATTGGAAATAATCTTACCCAAATTAATGGAAATAATCTTACCAAATCAAGATCATGATGCCTAAAACGGTACAAACATGTACATGTAACCAATCAGATTGTGATATTTTGTTACAAGTATAATGCGTCATAAAATGTTTGGAGTTTTAAGAAGATATAAATCTAATGGTTTTTATAAAGATCATAGAACTAAAAATTTAACTGATGTGCTCATGTTTCTGGTCAGATTTGTCAGACGTTACCACACTAATGTAAAATGAAAGGAAATAAAAAAATATTTGTGAAGAAAAAATGTATTTGCGAACAAATTTGAAAACAAGTTCATTATAGTCTTGTACATATACCACAAGAAGACTTGATGCCCATTTTAACTGGAAAATGTAATTATTTTATTAAAGAAGTGTTGTAGGCATTAATATTACCTAAAACATTTTTCGTTTTTTTTTAATGAATTGTTCATATATAAGATACGTCGGAGTGTTGAAGCTATTAGTACTAAAACAATATAATTAACAGCAGATTCATAACCGACAAATGTCATATAAGCGAAGGTAAATGTTTACACTGCAAGGACAATGACGTCACCGATATGTTTTAATTTGTGGCCGTCAATTAAAATTCATATTTAATTGGAAAAAAAATGTTTGTCTTTTGAAGTTATCGAGTGATGTTAAAATGTTGGCTAGACAATGCAGCCAGTAGACCAACCTTTAAGGAACTAGCGGACAACATTATGACACTGATAGAGGCAAAGGACAAATCGTACACCCTGGTTGACACACAAGTCGATCTAGAACGGTGCACCAATTATCACTACATGGATCACCAGAGTTTGGCACGACAGCGGAGTCTTAGTACACAAAGGTCGGTGTCATCCGACGATGTTCCACTGATCTGACACTTTAGTACACAAAGGTCGGTGTCATCCGACGATGTTCCACTGATCTGACACACTTTAGTACACAAAGGTCGGTGTCATCCTACGATGTTCCACTGATCTGACATTTAAGTACACAAAGGTCGGTGTCATCCGTCGATATGCCGTTGATTTGACACTTTTGTCAAATTTTTAAGAACACCACCGTTTTCCAAAAGAGAATATTTTCCACACTGTTGTTTGACCCAGTTGATATCATATACTTTATTTGCCTTATATTAAGTAATTTTAGCTGAAATAATCCGATCTGAAAACAAATGTGGATGGATGGACGACCTGGGAGGTACAGGTCCGTACTTGTTAAAAAGTTGCAATTTACGGCGCAGAAAAAATGCGCTAGTTTTGGACTGGTTTATCATATTTCCACACACATTATGTACAAATATTTGATTCTTAAAAATTTGTCGGACATTTTACTAAAGATATCGTCACTTAACTTGCCTCTGGTATTCTTTTAAACACCATCACCATCACCATCCCCGTAAATTGAATTTGTGTAGTTTGTTTACATGTAAAAATGGCGACCCTCGATCTGCACGGTAATTTAAAATACTTCATTTTCCGAGGTCACTTACCGTGTTTAAGAGAAAGTCTGAGGCAAGTAAAGTAAACATATTAGTTGTATATTGACTAAAGAATTTAAAAATACTATTTTTTCCACATAATTTGTGCGGAAAAAAGGTACATCAGTCCCAAACTAGCACAATATTTTTTTGTGAAACTATAACCCCTATGTTTAAACAATCTTGCAAACTTGAAAATATTATTTGGCAACACAATTGATATATCCATGGAAAAACGACTGTTTTCCCCCAAAACTTAGCATCTTTTTTTCTTTGTAAAGATTTATCTGGGGGAAAACAAACTTTGAGGTTGCTTTCATAAAACGTTTGTACATTGGGTCAATTGAGTTTTGAGGTAGTTGAATGTAAATAATACTAATATTGTGTTAGTATTAAACATCATTAAAAATTGATGTAGATTTTTTAAGGATATCGGTTAAGTGAATCCGATGATTTATACTGTGTTTTGCATTTAGTTTTTTTTATTATGAAATGTTGTAAATAATTATTGTACAATAGCATCATTTGTAAAGTAAAGAACAACAATTTAAAGACAACTAAGAATGTATAATTATAAATTTCAATGAATTAAATATATATAAAAATTGTAATTAATTTTGATTCTTAATTGTATTGATGATTTAGTAAAAATCGGTTATGCAAACAAAATGAAATTTGACTTTCTCAGACTAAATATGGTGAGGTTGAAAGTTTTATTGCATGTTTAAAAAAATATGAATTTCATTATTAAAATATCTTTAATCAAAAGGGAGGTATTTGCGGTAAAACCCAATTATCATTGTGAAATTAATAATATATATATATATATATATATATATATATATATATATATATATATATATATATAGATAGATAGATAAAAATTAAAAAAGAAAACACGAAAAACGTTCAATATAGCTTAAGCGCTTTCATTTTAAAATCTTCAGAAGCTATATAATATATAATTATATAGCTTCTGACGATTTTAAAATGAAAGCGCTTAAGCTATATTGAACGTTTTTCGTGTTTTCGTTTTTAATTTTTATCTATAACTCGCCGACCACTGTGGATTTTATTGTGTTTTAATATATATATATATATATATATATATATATACCCTAAAACCTTGAAAATTAGCCGGATTTAATAATAAGCCGGTTTTGAAAATAAGCCACCTATTTCTTGCACTGAAAATTACTCAAAAATAAGCCTGTTTTGAAAATAAGCCAGTCATGACAATGCCAGTTTGGAAAGATTTTAGACTACCGTAAAGTTTCAGTTGTAGCACGTACCTGTTTTTATTAATCTGAAAAAAAAACCCCGCTGTTATTGTAAAATAAACATTGTGCAGAAACGTCTGTTTATATTGTTTATCGTCATTATCAAGTCGTACAAATGATCGGTCTATTTTAAAGTGGCCATCGGTATGCAAACCAATTACGGCATAACGGGACAGCAAGTAAATAACTTTTCTAATCAAATCATAATTATTGCTTCCTATACTCATATAAACTGTGTAGTCCGACAGGTCAGTGTATGCCTCTAACACCGGAAATTGTTAAACAAACATTGACCACGCGAAGAGTCAACAGGTGGCTGGTTACGTAATGGCGATTTACACTGTCTTGAACTTGTTAGATGCAAGGAACAGCAGCCGGAGTGAATAAATATTCCAATACATGAAATAAAATTGAATTAAAAACATATTACCATTTTCATTTTACTCCTACGGGTGTTTACCTGAATACATCATTTTTAGAACCGTGAAAAAGTTTACAATCGTTCATTACAAATTAAATTGTTTTGATAATAAGCCGTGATAATGATCTCATTATTAACGGGAATTTTGCATTGATAATAAGCCGCGATTTGAAAATAAGACGGTTTTGAAAGTAAGCCCCCACTTTCTTACCAAAAGTTAAAATAAGCCGCGGCTTATTTTCAAGGTTTTAGGGTATATATATATATATATATATATATATATATATATATATATATATATATATATATATATATAAAATCTCATGTTTTACGATGCGTATAATTATTATCCAATAAGGTTTATATTCCAAGCCTTGTTAGATAATGAATAACAAGATTGATTAAAAACAAATCATGAAAGATACTTTTTAGCACGTTTTACCACATTTTAACATCATAGTTGAGAGCCACACAAAACATTTACAACGAGAATTCAACAACTTTACGCATATAAAGAGTTTCAAGTTAAACAAACACATTAGTTTCGTTCTAGACTTGAAGCATCATTACTTTGGTACTTTTATCAATTGAAGTCAATCACCCAACCTGTTTATCATGACGTGACGTGGTGTAAGAACACACAGTGTAATATCATTTTTTTGGCATGAATGATATCCACAGCACTTTGAGCTAAAAATGTTATAAATATATTCACAAGACAATTTATCTACATATTTACGAGGACCATTAAAACATTACGTGGACATTTTGATCAGTAACATTAAAGTATATATTGACAAAAAATCAAAGTCATACCTGTTATAAAGCATATATTACGTGATATTCTTCAAAATGTAAATTGTGATATATAATTGTTGATAACTTTGGACATGTCATTTAATTACGGCGCAATGAACATAAATTCCGCGACGTCATGGGTGTCATTAAAATATGGTAACATTTGCTTGTATTTCAAGTCAATTACCTTTACATTATCTTCAAAAATCATCTTGAGATTTACATTGCTGTACCCCATACGTTTTCATTAATTAAAATATGAATTCCTAATCGATATAATTGATTCTAATAAAATTGAATATGTATTAATATACACACAATATAACTAGATCCATATGCATAGACCAGATAAAAAAAGGTAAAAATGGTTTTGAATTCGAAGTTTCTCGAATATGTTTTACGTCGTACAAATGTAGATTATTAAACAATGCGTCAAAAAGGTTAACGTTTTGTTTCTTGATAAGAGTTTATATTGATGGTCTGGTACACGATATGACAGAGAGGACAGTGAACGATATAGAGAAAAGACAGGTAAGATAGTGGAGCCATTATGTTATTTAAACACTCGAAAAAGATAAATGTTTTGAGTTTATACGTTTATGAAAACAATGACACCTTTTCGATGAATGTAATTTGATATTTTATTTTGCCAGACATTACAAACAAATAGTAAATTTCAAAATGAACACTGTTCTACGTATTTTGAATGTCGTTGTACTTTTTACCACTTCTACACAATGCCACAAAGATATAGATGTATCGATTCTAATCGAAAACAATCCTTGCGCTGGAAAACTCAGTGGAAATTCAAAATGCGCGGATTAATAGTCTCGAAACATTATTCTTCATTGCTAAACGTTGGGGATTTTTCACTTTACGTCCAAATGTCTTGGGAGATTCTTCTCTGAGGGCAGGGTTCATTATCTGGGTCGGTGTTCTCTGACGTAAATTGTACTTTGACTAGAAAATTAAGGATAAAAACATTTTCAGTTATTCATTGATGTTTATCTTAAAAGCAAAAGATAAACAATAAGAGACGGTATATGATTGTTATATAAGTAGTGGAGTTGTGGATATTCTATCCATAGCCTTTGTGAGATCCTCACGATATCTTAACAGTAATGATCCATCGGAATGCCATTGCAGTGAATTTTCAAAAATGTATTACATGGGTGATATTCACTGCATACTAATTTTTCAGAAATATTAACCCAAAGTATAAGCTAGTACACAAGTGATTTTCGTATGAGGTTATATATATATATATATATATATATATATATATATATATATATATATATAGAAAGATAATGTTAAATCAGCAATAGATATAGAAAGAAAAGTTTGATGCAATTTCTGAATATATCGATGGTAATTTTTTCTATTAAATGAAAACTTTCTTTAAAGTTTATATTTCAAGATAAAAAAAAAATAAAATAAAACAATCTTAATATCTAATTTTCAAATCAAAGAAAAAATTATCGATCGATCGATCGATCGAGAGAGAGAGAGAGAGAGAGAGAGAGAGAGAGAGAGAGAGAGTCCACAGTCTTAACTTTTTATGAACTTAGCCATTAATTCTCAAGTGAAGCTCACTTTACATATAATTAAGTTATGATAAATTTATGCATACATGTTTAATAACATTTTAATCTGTTATAATCACATTATATTGTGTTATGTTGTAGTTCTTTTTAAACCTGTTATCTTTCATTCGCAATATGCACAGGATATATATTGCCCATTGGAAAAAATAATAATCTCAAAATTAAAAAAATTTCATTTTCACTTTGGTCCAATCAAAATGCAGGTATTATTACCGTCTGCAAGGGCTGATGTTCGGGACTGGGTAGCTCTTCGGATCATCTGGAGGGGGTCTGAGTCAGCTGGAGGCATGTGATCTATTTCATCCAATGAGAGGGCTGGGTCCTTCCCCCCTGTAAAAAGATATCAACAATATCACCTTTAAATATGGTGGCAAGTTTGGCACGAGAATACACAGGCTACAATAACCCGGCTTCACTTGAGAATTAATGGCTAAGTTAAGACTGTGGACGCTCTCTCTCTCTCTCTCTCTCTCTCTCTCTCTCTCTCTCTCTCTCTCTTTCTCTCTCTCTCTCATTTAGGTTTCCATCCATACACAGGTACAGAAGATGATGAATCGGACTCTGCTTGGAGTAGTTCTTCAGATCTCTCCGACTCGGACGAATTGTCGTCACAGTACACGGATGTCAGCTACCGACCCAACCTTAGAGCCATGGAAATGGGGGATAACTCCTCCACTGCCTCATTGAGTTACACTTACATTGACAAGGAAGAGCTAGAATTCCTGAGAAACTCCACCCCTTTACATAATGGGAAATTTCAGAGTATACAGACCTGGAATCAAACAGGATACTATGTCACCGACACCAGGGGTAGGTGTGGAAATAGTGGCTAATGACAATAGAGAACAATAAGAATTGATATAAATTAACTTTGTGATATGATCTTTATTTCTCAATGATAAATGTTTTGATTAAAATGAAACTTATCAAGTGAAATTCACTTTGAATTGATTAAATTTTGTCAAGGTGTTTCGAGGAATGAAATTAAATATCTCAAATACATCCCTCCCCCAACCAAATAAGTTTATAATTTTGTTTTCAGTTCTTGCATCATTCCGAATTATGCCAATTATAAGCTAGTTTCATCAAATATTGATATTTAGTCTATTGAGCTACTAGATAATTTTTTCTTTGATTTGAAAATTAGATATTAAGATTGTTTTATTTTATTTATTTTTTATCTTGAAATATAAACTTTAAAGAAAGTTTTCATTTAATAGAAAAAATTACCATTGATATATTCAGAAATTGCATCAAATTTTCTCTCTTTATCTATTGCTGATTTAACATTATCTTTCTGTAGACGGCTCTTCCGCTGTATCTCCATCCTCCACCTGTTCATCTATGGTCAGTATGGGCTATGACAATAATTTTATTATATATATATATATATATATATATATATATATATATATATATATATATATATATATATATATATAACCTCACAAGAAAATCACTTGTGTACTTACACTTTGGGTTAATATTTCTGAAAAATTAGTATGCAGTGAATATCACCCATGTAATAAATTTTTGAAAATTCACTGCAATGGCATTCCGATGGATTATTACTGTTAAGATATCGTGAGGATCTCACTATGGCTCGGGATAGAATATCCACAACTCCACTACTTATAACAATCATATGCCGTCTCTTATTGTATATCTTTTGCTTTTAAGATAAAAATCAATGAATAACTGCAAATGTTTTTATCCTTAATTGTGCAGTCAAAGTACAATTTACGTCAGAGAACACCGACCCAGATAATGAACCCTGCCCTCAGAGAAGAATCTCCCAAGACATTTGGACGTCAAGTGAAAAATCTCCAACGTTTAGCAATGAAGAACAGTACTGTCATGAGGGAAGGGCTCAAGAGGGTCATTGCTGATTCCCAGTACAGAAAAGAAGAGAAATATTAAAACTTCTTTCTAAAATGTGTTCAATTATTTACTGTACAGTAAGTCATTTTAATTCCATGATGCTAATATTTCTAATCCTAATGGTTTTAATTTTTTAATTTTGAAAAAAAAAATACTTTACTAAGACTTCTATTGGCTGATAAAGAAAAACAGAATTTGCGATGCATTAAATTTCGCAATCTACATTAACCAAAGGATAAAAACTTTGGGGGTATATTTTTGTTTTGTTTTTCTAATTTCTTTCCTGTTAGTGCTGGTTCTAGTGCATAATCTTTTCAGAAACAATAGAGGTTTGTGGATGTTCATTATAGTGCAAAAGTTTGGCAGAAATGTGTATTTTTGAAATGTTTTTATCAAATAACGTGTTTTTTTTAAATTGAAAATTTGAAAACTAATGTTATTTATTTTTAGTTGCCATTTTAGCCTATTATTTTATTGAGAAGGGAGTTTGTTTTTACAAGACTTGGAGTTCAAGCTCAGTTCATAGAAATACTTCAATGCTGCCAACATTAAGACATCATATATATATATATATATATATATATATATATATATATATATATATATATATATATATATATATGCAGAATTGTATATGACATATATCGTACTTTAAGCAATGCATCTGTATTTCATTTGTTTATACTGTTTACTTACCTAAACAGTCTGAATTTTGAAAAATGTGAGTTCTGAAAATTTCTGATATCAAACTAACAAAGCACTCGCATATATATCCTTTAAAAATCATCTCATTATATATGAAGTAGACAAACTATAGGCATAGTTATGATGAACAAAAAAGCATCTTCTATATTTTGTTAAATTGAAGACCCCTGGATAAATGGCACTGGTGTTGTTTGAGGAATGAGGGCTTTCCTGGTCATATAGTGAATAAGCACTAATTTAATGCCATCTGACATGCAAAATTTACAGTCGAATCATCGTGAAATTTTGTCACTAGATTTTAAAACTCATGAGCCCTGAGTCATAGTTTCTTGTGTTTAAGGGTCTATTGGAGTAATATATGTTACTGTGAATTTATGTTTTAAATTAGACAGCTAGAGAAAAAAAGGCCTCTGCTAAAATTTGGAATTCATGGCTTTAGAGTATTCTCATGAAGTTGATGCTCCTGTTCTTTAAATATATTCGTTACAAGACTATTATTTGGCATTTATAAGCAAGCTGATTATACGACTATGTTAAGCGAGAATGCCTTTACCCAAACTGTCAAATTAATGGCCAGTGGGGAGGATTTCTGCTTTAAGGGTGTGGCTGCATTTATAATGGAGACAAATATTTGTATTTACGGTGTTTAACTCTAACTTCGTGTGTCAAGAGAATATTTTATTTCGAAATTAAATGTGTAGGATATTCTTAATAATTTATGTCATAATTACCCAAGTTTGTCGTTATTGTTTACCATCTAGTTCTTAAATTGATAATTTGAAGAAAAAACCCCATATGACTTTAATTTTTCACCATCATATCAAGCTCTTTTTGAGCAAGATAAATTTTCCATCATAATTATATTGCATTATACAAATATTGATTGTAGATAACGGGAACGTTTATTGTGCGAGTCTTCGTTGGACTACACATTTCCTTACGATCTCCGTAGGTCAATCTTTTCGTAATAAACTAAGGTTCTAAACTTACCGTGTCTGTAAATAATAAAAAAAGAAAGATTTTGAATACATAACATAACGCTTTTTATTTTTCTAAATTCAGTGTAGATTTCACGTGTTTAAGTTTGCATTCAGTCCATATAAAACATTCTTGTCTTCAAAATGACATGTGTTGATAACGAAATCAAAAGTTCCAAAGGAAAAATACAAAACAGGAGAAGAGAAAACACGGATTTCTAAAACATTAGAGGTAGGATCAGGTGCCATGGAGGAGAAAGCATCCTCTGCTGACCGTTCACACCCATGGCCACTCTGTGCTAAACAGTCAAACAGTCTCTTGTAATTATTTTTTCACACGGGATT
The DNA here is from genome assembly GCA_020458035.1 of Magallana ariakensis. Classification (NCBI taxonomy): domain Eukaryota; kingdom Metazoa; phylum Mollusca; class Bivalvia; order Ostreida; family Ostreidae; genus Magallana; species Magallana ariakensis. Next base: position 64,094,195 of record CM035813.1, read on the forward strand.
TACAGTTCAGACGTTCTACATGTTCAAACTCAACTGTTCCCACATGGTTTTTTTTTCACTTTGCTTCCAAAGCGCTGTAGGCACGTCAATGATTTGAGATTTTTTGCCTGACTGCATTTGATGTTGCAAAGGTAAATCTACGTCAATTTAAACAAATCGACGGGTCAGATTCAATTGATTGAAATTGAAAGGATTCGAAATTCTTTCGATATTATTCCTTATCATCCAATATAAAACAAATATATTAACAACTATATATTTATTTGGACTAATATTTCAGTAGTTGTAGAGTATTAAAATGAGATAATAATACTAAATACACTAATATCAAACATTTTTTAAAAGGTTTATCATACCGAGATGCAGTCAGGTCTCTTGGGCTTCTTAGAAAAAGAAATATTGCAGTATTTAAAGAAAAATCGTTAGATTTGATGTAATGTCATTTGCCATTATTTTTTGAATTACATATCTACATACTGTATATTTGTTTTGTTTACATACATTCATGTACCGCATTGATAGTTACGAGGACAAGTTCATCAAAATTTGTTCAATAAAATAAGGTAATTTGTGACACAGCAAGACACAATCACGGTCGCAAGTTATACGAAATAAGTAGATTTCCAAATGTGTAATAGTTTTAACATAATCAAGATAACAGTAAACTATACGCAGGAAAAATTGTATTATCATTTTCCCTCGGACTGAAATGTTACACTTCCATTGGTTTAAACGTAACACGTGACTGCCTCATACATATCTATGTTTGTTCGGTGAGAATAAATATTAGGCAATATGGCCGTCATTGGCCGACGCTTCGCCTACTCACTTCGACAGTTCATATTATTTAATGCAGAAACCGCATACCGTAAGTTATTTGGAGTAGTTGCCATTTGAAATTCTTTAAAATTAGAGTAGTTGACCTTTGAATATTGACGTCACATTTTTGTGTCTGGAGCAGAACAAAATAGAGCATCGAGATTTGATTAAATAAATGCAGAGAAAAGGGAGAATATGTTTAAAATTGAATAGAAACAAAACATTGTTGAAAAAAAAAATTAGTGAAGCGAAGATTTTCAAAAAGTATTTAAAAGGTTAGACTAATATTTTGAAGGATTTGAATGAGTTAAATGAGACGAGATGTTAGGCAACTTGTATACATGGGTTTGCGTAGATCATCGTTTTTTGTGAATAAATATGTCACTTGATAGTCCTCAGGAAAACAAAAGGTTTTTTACTGACTGACTCCAGAAATATATGGGGTTGATCAATCTCATAGACGGCTCGGCTTCGCCTCGCCATCTATGAGATTGATCAACTATAACGTGGTTGAGCCAGGCGATCTCCAAATAACACTCAAGATAGTTTCAATTAATGAATTTATTTACAAGAAAATAAATCAATACAAAAAAAGCCTACATATTCTCACTCACTTTCCCTCTCACTCGAACACTCACTTTCGTTCAAAACTAAGTACTTAAAACTAAACCCCCAAAAATTAAATTCCCTTCTTGACAATTACTAGGCTTTATATATATATATAGACAGCTAAATGATCTTTCTAATAATGTTTAGTTTTCAAACACACTTATACAGTAACGTGTATATTATCTATGTTGCCAAACGTTGACAAGAACACTTCTTGTCCACTAGTTCTATCACTATAGGATTCCGCTTAACTCAACCATCGACATCTAGATACGGACGCCAACCCCATATATTTCTGAAGTCAGTCAGTAACAAACCTAATAAGTAATAATGTAATATCAACGACCGACGGTCATCATTGTAGTTTAACTTTTTAAAACCATTTCTCTACTTAAACTTCGCAGCACTGTTAAGGTCGACTTTGTGGTCGCGCCGACCAGAAAGTACGGGAAATGTTAACTATGACATCACACAAAACAACAAGTCATCCAAAATGCTAAAAAATAAAGTAATTCCCGATTGTTATCTGTACGAACACATTAAACTACATTAAAAATTACCTCTGCGTGCAACTTTGTAATCAAATAAGTCCAACAACGTTAAGATTAAACAACTGCCCGATTGCGATGCAGTTGTTGATGTGACGTCATATTGTAAATGTTGACGCATATTTTGTGTAGAGAGAGACGGATAAATCAATTTTTTAACATGGGAAAATGCATTTCATAAATGAACGGTGCATAATCTTAAAACAATTATTATACCATTAAATCCTAATTATTATGCTTGTTTTAATCCAACATGTATTTATTTTTTAGAGCGTGTATTATGTCTTTTCTAGAGCATTTAGTGTACAAGTTCGATGTGTTTGACTTCGGGAAGCCTATCTAAATCCGCTTTTTACAAGGGCATACACTTAACAGATTATTACGATCTTTTAAATATAAATTAAAGGAATGTTTAATTTATTAAAAAGTGCTGCTGCCTCGATGAAACTAAAGAATGAATTAATAAATACGTAAAATATTAAGCGAAGGTCATATAAATTTCAACCGAAGCTCATTTCTTGATATTTATTCTAATAAAAGATGAACTCTTTACAAAGCAGCAGCACTTTTCAGAATCTACTATATAAGTAGAATTTAATTATCATTTAAATTTGTAATTCAAATAAGAGTATGCCCTTGTTATATTGAAATTTGTTTATGACCTCCATTCGGGAGAATCATCAACACATATCACGTGACTGTCCATTCAGGGGACCACACTAAGTGTCATACAAAGTGGCATTTTCTATGCTGTTTCATTTAATATCAAATTTATATAATGATAAAATAACTTTACATAAATATTTTGTAAAAATAGATGCATCGTTTTATGAACGTTTAAATCTGGTGATATTTTCATAGTAAGCCTTAACAGTGCTGCGTTCTAAGGCTGTTGAAATTGTTTTAAAAATAAGTGAATAAATCATACAGTAATAACCATGATTACGAATGACATAATGAATGTAGAATATCTCAGAAAAGGTTAGGTCCGTAAATTTCTTCACAAAGAGCTACAACTCAACAGCTAACTGGCTATAGTTTATTTAGACCTAACAATTTTTATGGTAAACAAGCATAACAATGTGGATGTGAAAGATATATTCAAATCAGATGCATGTTAAATCTTGGAAAGTGGGAGTAGCTAGCAAAAACTAGAGCAAAGGTCATTAACAAGCAACGAGTATTAAAAAAAAATATTGTCATGCGAGTGTTGTTTTTAATGAAAGAAACTGGAAGTTTCAAGACAAAATAGTAAAAGAAAACAAAAGAAACTGATTTACAATAATTATCAATAGTATTCTATGTCGCAGTTGTTATTTAAAAGCTATATTTTTTGTATATTTATATTTGGCGCGCATTGCCAATCGAGCGTGTATGAGAGGTGAATGAGTGAATGTATGAATGAGTTTTGGTTAGTCACGTGAGAAATTTGTTTACGGGTGTATGTTGACCACGTGTTTATTCTTTACAACTATATTAAAGCTGATCAATAGAAATTTACAACTGAGTTCATTAATATGCATGACTTTACTAACTCACTTATAGTAGCATAAATCCCGCCAATTCCCCAACCCCACGACTTTTATCTTTATGGTAGAAACAGTGAATTGTATCTTTACCTTACCTGTACAAGATATTTCATATATTTTGTAAATCATAGTTCTGGATATCTGATAAGCTTCCGTTTACCTTGTAATTGGAATATCTATTTATATTAATTGTAAATTACATTTAATTCATTTTATTCAAATATTCTAAATAACCGTGCGATGTTGTATATGAATTGTGTAACTGTGAGTGTGTTTGTACTTATAGATTTTATTTATAATAATAATAATATAATCCTCGAAATAAAGAACTAGTTTAGCTGAAATCAAACATACCAGGGATTCAGCGTTGTTTAATTTACAAGATCCTGCGACAACTATAAAAAATAGTTTAAACCAGTTTCATTGCAAATGTAGATGTATATTACTATCATATTTTTAAAGGAAATAACCTTTAAAAATAGGAAGTTGGTGTACTTGAAGGTGTGCTGTGTGCCTGAATCTCCTCAAAAACCATGTTTGTCAGTCCACATCTTTTTTCAACCCCATTCCTTGTGGATAGGAAAATTGAAAGGAATATACAATTATTGACATTAAGCAACATACTCAATACACAGAGTTAGGAGCATTGGTTAAAAAAAATGAATGTACTTTAAATCGACACTTTTTTAAAGCCTGCAGCTAATCGCTTTAAAAATCAGATAGTATAACAGTTTAAAAACTATAGAGACCAAATTAAATCTACTTACACGCAATATTTAGATATAGCAATGTTGAAAAGTTTACACGGCTTGTTACAAGTAAGTTGGATTCTGTTTCATGTCCAAAAGTAATTTGTTTGTGTCTATGTAAAGTCTTAAACGTTTTGAATTTGAGATAATATCATATACTACATTTCTAGGTTGTTCCTAAAATTAAGAAACTGCTGTTTAACTAATCTGCATCTTTGAATGACAGCTATGTTTATAAAAGCAACTGTAAATCACACCTAATACGTTATTGAATTTTCTAATACTAGTTATATCATTGATGAGAATCTTGAGATATTTTTATTTTTCATGTCTGTGATTGTAACGTGTGTTGGCATCGTTGGAAACAGCGCACCCATTGCTAACATTCTACTGGATTCTAAATTTCATACATTTGCTGCTATTGAATGTTTGGCTTTAGAGGATTTCTTGTCAATCATAAGCTTAAGTTTATTAATAAGTGAAACCGATATTATGAATCTGTTTATTCCTTTGTCAGATATCTTGTCACATTGCATCCTTTTCATAGCAGACAACATTTAACAGTAATAGCATTGTCTTTATGCTGTCTCTCAAAATGGTTTGCATGAATTCTCCCATGGGGTTTCGAAATTTGAGAGACAATTATAGTAAAACTAGAGCAATGTGTACATTCAGGTTGGCATGCTAGGTTCCAAGTAAAAAGTCCCACCACAATATATAAGCAAAAGTAAGTTGTGTCTAACCGAAAGTGTAGCTGAAAGTCCGGACTCTGCCGTGTCCAGACTTAAGTGTCGCACTGTTATATTTTATCACACTACATCCTTTTTAATAGCAGACAACATTTAACAGTATCAGCATTGTCTTTGTGCTGCCTCTCAATATGCTTTGTATGCATTATATGTGTAGTTGTTTTCTTTTTCATACGTGCAGCCATGGAATTGAATTCCATTATAATGCCTGTGATAGTTCATACTAATGTGTTGGTAATTGTTTGATTTATTATGACATCGTTGCATTTTAAAAACTTACAGAGTTCTCGATGTAAAACAAGACTGACTGAAAAGAGAATAAATAAAGTTTTTTTTTTTTTTTTAAATAATGATATTTGTCCTTTTGCATCTGTTTTTAATGGCAGAAAGTATTTACGTCAAGTATTCGCGTCTTGAATTATCTATAACAGAAACTTTATCTTTTCACCTTCGATATATTTGAATGTTATCACTGATTTGTGTGCATATGTGAACTATGGTTGTAATCCTTATATAATATTTTTTTTGCCAATTATAATGCAATGGAAGTCAAACAGGTATGTCCCTCTCTTGCTGTTTGCACTTAAATGAAGAAAACAAAACAAAACAGAGTGTACCCGAGATAAATTTTTATTGATGTCAGTTTGATGTAAAATGCAAAATGTTCTTTGTTTTTTTATATATTTTCAAATTAATTTTTATCATAGTTATTTTTGTATTAAAAATTGACAAAAACAGTGAATTTAATTTGTTTATACAAGATTGGACCCTTTCGTAATTATTTCTTTTAGATACCTGCACGTACGTAGGCAACATAATTTACATAATTTATAAAGCTAATATGAATTCTTAAATTCAAATTTAATAACAAAATCTTTAAAAAAAACAAAATTGCCTCTCCAGCTTTTACAATATTTAAGGTTTAGGCAATACGTTATTAAAATGTGATGATGAAAAGATGGGGAAAAAAATCAATTTGAACAAGAAAGGTCCCATTCAATTAAAAGGAAATTTAAATAGAAATACATAAACTGATATTTAATTATTTACATTTAATTGGCATGGTAAAATTTGTGTGCAATTTGTGTACTAGCGGAAAATATGAAGTGTTATTTCGCTAAATCACCATGTTTTATAATCTGGCAGGAGAAACAATGGAATTTAATAAATTTTGGTAAAGAACTTAAGAGTCTATTGTTGAACCCGGAGACATGATGTCTAATACAAAGACAATGAACTCATAGAATTATCTTGAATGCTATTGATTAAGTGTCAGGAAATATGTTTAAAAATATAAACCAATTTCAATGGAATGTCATTCATTTTTAAACAATAGAGTAGAATTAAAGCAAAAGCATACCGTGAAAATGCGTGTAATTGCGTAGTTTGAATTTGATCACTATAGACGCCACATCTCATAGGCGATCGATTACCTCGAATAATACTCTTTTTGTTAAACTTTCAGTGACCAACTGTATTGAATAAAACCCCAATAAATGAATTATGCATAACAAACGAGCAGTTTGTTAGTTAAAACTTTTCGTTAGATTTATGTGTCTTGGATATACTATTTTGTTTGGTAAAAAATTCATACACTTCTCATTTTTGGAATGAGGAACATTTCCTTTCCTGAATAAACTCGTCCGTATGAATTTCCAACTCGGTGGTAGTATCTGTTCTGTTTGTATCTTGTTAAATGCAGTAGCTTTCATACTCCGCGTAACCGTATTTCTAGATGCATATGATAGTGGTTAGAACTAATCAGCAAGAGGTTTTGCCTTGCGGTATAGATATGATTTTCATGTATGTACTTAAAAAATTCATTATTCGGATTATTCTAAATGACTCCTTGTGTGTGTGTGTGTGTGTGTGTGTGTGTGTGTGTGTGTGTGTGTGTGAGAGAGAGAGAGAGAGAGAGAGAGAGAGAGAGAGAGAGAGAGAGAGAGAGAGAGAGAGAGAGAGAGAAACAGAGAGCGTCCACAGTCTTAACTTCTTATGAACTTAGCCATTAATTCTCAAGTGAAGCTTACTTTACATATAATTAAGTTATGATAAATGTATGCATACATGTTTAATAACATTTTAATCTGAGAGACAGAGAGAGAGACAGAGAGAGAGAGGGAATATATGTAACTACATTTTACTCCCAGGAATGCATAGTTTTATACTGAAAAGGGAATAGGTGCGCATGTTGCAGAATTCAAAAACATGAAACATGATAAGAAAAAATTGAAAAATTAAAGAATTTTTTTATAACTGATTGTAAAAATAGGCTACTGAAAAGAGATTACTGAATACTAAAATCACAAATTTAGATATTTTTTCTGAACATATTATAAGTTTAAAAAATCTAATCAGTACATGTATACATCACTACAATATCTTAATATGTGTTATAATGCATACTAATCGCATTTATTATATTGTTTTAAGACTCAAAATATTAAAAAATTCATGACCTAGGTTTTGACCGAGTGTGAGGCAACAATTTACATTTTACATTTTTGCATAATTTGATTTTGCTAAAAGTGCATTCGTCTTGTAGGTAAAGATTTGCTTAAATTGTAATAACCAATTTGTAGATAAATACATGTATATATAAAGTATAGTCATAAAAAAACATGACAAAAATCTAATTAACTCTGATTTTTTTGTTAACTGCATAATATGGATGTCAAAAAGTATTTAGCTATTTGTCTAATGCTTGATAATACTGATCACTTAATAATGTTTAGTCGACTATTGGTATGTAATTTATGAAAATGTAAATATTTTATTGAGTACCAATTGCATAAGCGGTTTTGTCAGGAAAATAATAAAATGTAAAGGTAGAGGTTGTTTATTGTCTCAATAATAACCCAGGTTAAGTATAAGCAAAGATTGAGCTGCATTAAATTTCCTAAGATTAAACGGTAACCCAGTTTTGGACTACAATTTAAAAAAGGAGACGATTCATTCTCGTTGTATTCTTTTTACCATAAATTATGGGGGGATCCATGCACCGTTGTCTCTGATAGATACTATTTTAGGCAGATAAAACCTCTATGAATATGAACAAACAAATGCATTTTCTTTGGGGCTTCACACCTTTAAGTCTCATCGTCTAGATGTATGTTTTCCAATATCATGAATAAATAAAATAATTTATAGATACAAAAAATGGGTTAAAAAATAGAATTAAAGTTTACTTGCAGTTGGTTTATTGTTATTTTTTTGAAAGTTCACAATGTAAATATACATTCATATAATTTACTTTATGAATTAAAAGTTCACCTGTATAAATGCAAAATGTTTGTATTCATGTAAATATACTGTTATTTGTATTACGCAATTTGTGTAACAACATCCTTCACTGATATATAAAATTTGAAGAAACTGAACGTATTGTGAATTAGCCACATACTCATTTCAAAAAAAAAATTTAAAAAAAATGGGATGAAAAAGTGAACCATTTTGCAGCTTAAAAAGCCACTCCTTTACACCCTTTAAAACCAACCAATCGCGTGAATTACTAGATAATATACGTCACAGCAGTTCAAATACTACAGACGTCATTTCCACTAACCTGCAAAGTAAAAGCATCGGATATAGCAGTGTTGAGAGATTACAATTCTTATGACTAGTAAGTTAAAAATTTAATGCAATTTGTAGCATACTTTTAAATAAATCAAAGAAAGTTTTTATTTATATAAAATAAGTTGTTCTATTCTTCCTCTAGGTTTTTTTTCCTGAAATGTGAATGGGATAATTTTTGTCAACTGCAACTTTGATGGTGAAAAAAAAAAATACAGACATGTTTTTAAACACAACTCGAAATTTCACTCAATCCACAAACTATGACAGTGATGGTGGGAATCTGGAAAAAGCTTTAACTTACACATCGGTAGTTATAGCATGTCTTGGCATCACTGGAAATGTTGCTACCATTGCTAAAATCTTACACGATACTAAGTTCCATACTCCGACATTTGCTGCCATTGGGTTCTTAACACTAGCAGATTTCTTTTCAATAATAAGTTTTTCTTTACATAATGCAACAAGAAACACAATGTATTTCGATTTGAATATTAGTGGCTTACATGATTATGCCTCAATCTTGCATTTGATCTTTGATATATTTTATTTAAGTTCTACAGGTCATGTATTGTTTCTTTGTGGTGTCAGGTATCTTATTACAGTATATCCCATTCACAGCAGACAACATTTAACTGTAAAGGCGGTGTCTTTCTGTTCTCTTTCAGTGTGGGTTTTCTGCATTTTGTTTGCAGTTTTTGCATATATCATGCGTACAAGGAAAGAAACGTATTCAATAATATTACGCAGTATATGCTATTTAATTGTGTTAGTGTTTGTTTCTCTTCTTATGACATCGTTGCATGTTAAGAAACTTACAGCCATAAAGAATTCTCCTTGTGAAACAAGACAAATAGAAAAGAGAATGAATGTGATTGTGTTCATGATCATTATGATTTTTGCCCTATTACATATATTTCTAATTGCAAGAAATGTATATGTGTACATCCATTGGTACGTACACACGTTATACTTTGCCCCCTTTTTTTATTTAGATGTTATCAGTGGCTTATGTGCATATGTGAACTATTCTTGTAATCCGTATATATTATTTTTTCTGCCAATTGTTATGTCATGGCAGACAAATAGTCGTATTAATTCACTTGTTCGTTAGCATTTAAAAGTAAATCAATCTTTTTGTACCAGAAATGAATCTGATGTCTAGTGTATGTAACATTTTCTTTATTCTTTGTTTTAAAATTATTCTTCATTTTAATTTTAATTTTGCCTGTAGATAATCTCCATTATTTTATTATTATTATTATATATTAGAAAATACAGAATGGCGAAATACTGGCTAAAATTAAAGAAACGTGCGAAATGTCACAAAATGAAACTGTGTCATTCATTTAGTTAAACGGTGACTGTATTATAACCGAAAAGTGACTGAATGGCATATTTGTGCCATTCAGTCACCTTTCAAGACTTTTCAGTTATCATTTAATTGACTGAATTATAGAGCTTCATCCTGTGATATTTTAAGCAATACTAGTATATACAAAGACAAACTAAATGTGAAACGGATGTAGTCTATAATTGTTGGCTTTCTTACATAAAACAGTTGATAAACAATGTAGGTTTTGGGTACATATGGAACAGCAAAGAACAATTTAATGAGCATTTTACTTGAATTGAAACAAGGTTGACCAATATTCTTAGAAATGAGATATTTTGTAATTATGTTCACTATCACAGATTGAAGATGATTTGTTTTTATTATAACCTGTTTATTTTACAAAGAAATAAGAAAGATGTATGTACAAAAAAAATGATGAAATTCCTTTTGCCTTTAAACTTGTTCAATTCTTGCCAATAAAGAATATCAAAGAGTTGTTTAATTTAGGCAAATACCTTTAAAAGTGCTCAAAATTAGAAAAAATATCAAATTATTTTTGTCTTGTCTTGAGAATATCCTCTCCATTATCCTGTTTACTATTACAATTATCATTTTCATTTTATCATTGTCATTATAATATATATATATATATATATATATATATATATATATATATATATATATATATATATATGTTATCCCGCAGACTAATTTAAGATTGTGACTAGATATATGTCTAAATATTTTTGTACAACTTATTTATGTTTATTATAACTCTGTGGGTAGTCTCTCTATGTAAAACTACCCAAAAATAAACAACCTATTCTATCTAACCGTGAAATAGTTACTGTTCTATCTGCCCATAAGAAATAGTCATCGGAAACTAGAAACGATCGAACTCGTTGCAAGCAAAGATTAGGTCTTCCGTCGCAGCTGCGTCATACTTGTGAAGTAATACAAAATTAATACCTGGCCATGATACAATGTTAGATTATAGACTCCTAACTAATAAAAAGGCAAATGCTTTCGATATACATAAGAGTTTGTTTCATGATAATTTCTGTTTGAAATACAATTGCAATATTATACAAGTATAGCCTTTTGATGAGGTCAATACATGGTTTTATAGACCTGATGAGAGAAGATCGACCGAGGACGAAGTACAAGGTTGATATACTCTCTTCAGGTCTATAAAACCATGTATTGACCGATATCAAAGGCTTTAACTGTTTTATTATAATAAATCAAAACTAGTTCTCTTCATTCTCTTCAAGCGTATAATATTACTTATTAGGTTTGTTACTGACTGACAACAAAAATATATTTGGTTGATCAATTGCATAGATGGCGAGGCGAAAATATTTGGTTATACCAAGGGCTATCAAATGACATATTTATTCACAAAAAGCGATGATCTAAGCAAACTCATGTACAAGTTGCCTAACATCTCGTCCAATTTAACTCATTTAAACTCTTTAAAATTATCAATCTCACCTTTCAAATACCATTTAAAAGCTTGGCTTCACCCATGTTTACTCACAATGTTTTGTGGCTATTCAATTTTAAACGTTTCCACCCTTTCCACTGTAGAGATTTGTACAAATTTCAGCACATTATTCTGTATAGGACGAGAAATTGAAAAATTAAGTTTAATTACCATATATTGGAACCATTTTATTAACATATCTTCCAGTAATGAAACAATTCAGTTATATATGTTTCAGTAAAAACTTATGTACGTCCAGCTATACAAGCACATGATTTGTCGTCTGGGCGACGGCCTACATACCTCTAGCGACTCTGCGATCGGTTATCTTATATTGGCAATGTCTGTCTGATATGCGCGATATACAGACAGGTGGTGAGTCTCGGAATGCATCTAAATATAAAGAGGGACACAATTTTGAAACAAACAAGTAAAATAAAGTCAAAGAGGTTCATTTTTTATGAAATGAAATTGTACATATATCAATAAAAACATTTGGGAATTTTATGTGGAATCATATTTACGCGCTGCATGTATTAGTTGTGCATTACAAGAAGCCCTTTCATAATTTCTTAATTGTGAACCCCCCCCCCCCTAAAAAAATGGGCCCAACCGGCTAACATTGTTTCTGCAAAAACTAAATATTTATTACAAAGACATAAAATTCAATACTACGGAATTAATTTCTTAAAAACTTTCCTCCAATAATGCATTAGAAATTTTTTTATTCCTTTACACGTTATTGACAAAAAACCCTTTTGAAGCCTTTAACTCCTTAATATTTGGGGCCAGTCCCTTTTCCTTCATACCGAACGAAAGGTCTTGGTAAGACCCACAGCTTTTGAAAAACACATTATAACAAATTATTTTTAAGTGGAAAACTAGAAAAGAAAATATTAAGAATTTGTTGGAATTTTTTAAAACCTATAATTCAACACTTATACTACTTCTTTTATTTGCATTTAAATAACAACTGGATAGTATCTTGCACCTTTTCAATGCATCTACCTCCAAACCAGTCAATCTTTGAGGCTCTGCAAGTCCAAGCTGAAGTTAGCAGTCATTAACAGCAGCCACTAAGCCCGTAGAGAGCTAGCAGCCAATAAGGAAAATGCAAAAGTTCGGTTGAGCTAACTCGACCCTTTTAGGGATCATAGATTCCTCTAACGCTTATTATGAATACCTCTTGAGATCCTCTTCTAAACCCCATGTTGCCAAGTTTTTGTGATCAAACTCAATTGAGATATAAATCCTTGAAATGAATCCGAACTTATGGGAGCCACTTGGTGTTTCCTCTATAGGTCTCTTACACTTTCCTGTTATCTGTTTGATGCACACTTTAAAGATAACGGTGATAATTGACCACCTTTAACCCCTATTTCATTGTGAAATGCTAAAAATGCCAACCATCGGTTGAGCTAATTAGACCCGTTTAGGGATCATAGACCCCCTCACAAACTCTTCATCGCCGACAAAATATGCAAAATGAGGAGGGGGGGGGTAGGAAATTTCTCCTATACATTTTACATGCTCCAAAGAAGAAGTGGTTGTTGAAGGAGGAATTCCTAATAAATTAAATTTTCTACGTGTAAAATTGTGAGTAAAAGGAAAAAGTATGGGGAGGGCAGCCCTCGTTCCTTCTAAATGCTACGTGCCTGATTAGTAGACATATCAAAAAAATTTTATAACTAGTCTTTAAATCTTTAAAAGATTTTTAAAGATTTCTCTCTATATATTACTAGGTAAAAATTTGCCCTCTCCCCTTGTGACCCCATCCTACCCCTGGGCATCATGATTCAAACAAGCTTGAATCGTCCCTGCCTGAGGATGCTTCCACACAAGTTTCACCATTACTGGCCAATTGGTTTTTGAGAAGAACATTTTTAAAGATTTTCCTCTATGTATTCTTATCTAAAAATTCAATCCCCATTGTGGCCGACCCCACCCCTAGTGATCATGGTTTGAACAAACTAAAATGTTCCTTACCCGAGGATGCTTCCACAAAAGCTTCAGCTTTTCTGGCCAATCGGTTTTTGTTGAAAAGATTTTGAATATTTTTTCTTAATATTCCTATGTAAACATTCGACTCCCAATGTTGTCTAACTCTAACCCAGGGGATCATGATTTAAACAAACTTGAATCAACCTACACAATGGATCAGCATTTGATTTAAATTCGACCCCCCCCCCCTCCCCGATATTGTGGCCCGAACCTTCCCGCGGGGATCATGGTTTGAACAAACTTGAATCAACCCTACATGAGAATGCTTTCATACAAGTTTTAGCTTTCCTGGCTGATTAGTTTGTGAGAAGAAGATTTTGAAAGATTACTTTATAAATTCAGATATGAAAAGATATGACCCCATTGTGGCCCCAACATACCCCCGGGGTCATGATTTTCACAACTTTGAATCTACTCTTTCTGAGGATACTTTAAATTTCAGCTTTCCTGGCCAAATGGTTCTTGAGAAGAAAGAATGTGAGCTAAAGTGTTATAAATAGCTAACGAAAACCCGATGCTATTTTTAAACCTTTTTTGAGGTGAAAGCGCGAATGTTAACACGTCACTACATTGTAAAATCTTGTAAAAACTACTACTTTCTTAAAGTATTGTCACTGCACTGATTTCTGCAGCGCAAGGTGCATTCATGCTCGCACGAAACATCACTATCTATCTATCTATCTATCTATCTATCTATCTATCTATCTATCTATCTATCTTTTTTTCATCCGTATAGCTTTGGTTTCGGAAGGTGGTTGTAATCTGTTCTTTTCTTCTGTTGACCATTAAATGAAATTGTTTAAAGAAAATCATACAGCAACAAATTGTCGTTTATTGAAAAACAAAATCGATAGAAGGCACAAAAAATCATAGTTACAAAACAATATGTACACATTGCACCTATCATTACTCATCTTTGATTATGATGCGTGATTCTATGAGAGAAAAACATGAACATGTACATGTATAACAAATATTGATAATATAATGTTTGTAAATATTAAACAAAAAGAAGATTTCATTTTCGATGTATAAATACTACAAAATGATGCTTCATGAAAACTTTATGTAGCAGTCGTTCATATCATTTAAAATAACATATATAATCGTTTCATGGTAATCATTTCATGGGTGAAAAGCCAAAACTAAACAAAGTTAGTTTAAAGAATGAATGATTATTCATAGTCAAGTTTGAATCCAGTATCTAGTACAGCTCCTTTTTCTTCTTAGTTTGTAATCATGATCAAAGATTTGTTGTGAAGGTCATACCAACAGAAACAAAATGTTTGGTTACACATGGAGTTGATGAGTATTCGGACACACCTTTAACAGTGATCATTTTTAAAGGTAATACTTTCGTAAAAATAAGCTCTATGCTTTATATACATTACCCAAGAATTAGAGAACCATTGTCCAAAATTACACTTTTGACCTGATCATAACAAAACAGTATTTTCAGGAAAGTCACACTTTTGACATGATTATAACAGATCAGCATTTTCAGGAAAGTTACACTTTTGACCTGATTATAATAGAGCAGCATCTTCAGAGGAGGTTGACCACTTGGTGCTTAAACTCCTTTGTCGGGCTAGACTCATTTCGTCCATGTAATGATAGTTTGTACATCTATCTAACTCAACATGCGTGTCTCCCGCCATTTTGCTGTCATTTTTTATATTCAGCATCCTCTCTATTTCTTCTCTTAAACGGTTAAATGTAGGTCGTTTGTCCGGATTCTCTTGCCAGCAAAACCTCATAAGCCGGTACCTTAAATGAGAAGCAATGTTGGATACATCGAAACATGCCATTAATAGGGATGGATGGTGGTGTTCATTTTTGACTATTTTGATCATTTAAGAGGGAAAGTTCTGTACAAGATATACAAAAATGTTCATATTGTAAAGCTAGAGAAAATTTCATTTGCTAAACAATAGTTTATAACTTAAAAACTAACTGCTTATTTGTTGACCATCATTCAAACCACGAATTGGTTTATATCCATTTAAATATGGATTTAAAAACTAGTGTTATGGGAAAAATGACTCAAAATCCGTGATGATGACAATCAAATACAAAAAAAGAAGATTTTTCTTTTTACAACTGCTATGCTCAAATATTTACATTTGTTACCAAGACGAACAAATAAAACAAAGGTGTCTCACAGGTAGGGTTGACAGTACTCTGGCCTTGGAAGTCGACGACCTGATTTTATATATGCACCTACATCCCAGTTATCAACCTCTGGGTATGGAATTGCTCCTCTTGTCATTAGTTCCCACAGAAGAACACCATAGGACCACTGTTAAGGAAATCGATATGCTTGATATTAATATATCTGGCATAAGTGATGACAATATCAAACAATGAAATAATTTTCAATCACTTTTGTAAATGTTGACAACAGACTGGATTTTTAATGGAAAATATTCTCGTATTTCTGAACCTAATTAATAACCAAAACATTGTAACGTACGAATTAATAATGCATAAAAGCAACATCAATTCAAAATTATAGAACCATGTTCCAGAGTTCTGAGACTTTTTAACAATATACGCCTTCCGAAATCAAAAACCAAGACTGAATGTAAGCACATAATTGAAATAAAAGATGTCACGGGTAGAATTTAATGGTTACATGCTATAGCCAATGTTTCAATAAACACACCGAAAAGCAAATCGTCAAACTCTATTATTAAAGTCATAGTGTTTTGTCTACATACCACGTCCGATTTGGCAGAATATTTTCCTTGTTCCAGACTTTCTGGGGCCATCCATTTTACAGGAAGTCGTTGTTTATTTTCACTGCTGTAATATTCCTTTGAATAAACGTCTCTAGTTAAACCAAAATCTGCAACCTTTACTGTGAAATTTACGTCCAACCTGTTAAAAAAAGATCTCAAGTGTTATCGCTTCGGATGTAAAATAAATAAATAAATAAATAAATAAATAAATAAATAAATAAATAATTAAATAATAAAGTAATAAAAAATTGAAAAAATATTTAGAAAACTATAAATGTTGTAAGGAAGATAAAATTTAAAGTTTATACTTTAAAATATGTTATATGATACATGTAGGAATGTTTATTACTGTTATTATCTCAGACTCATTTAAATAAAAAAAATATGTTGAGTTGTGTGAATACAGATTAGTTAACCAAAAGTCTTACATGCAGTTCCGTGCAGCCAAATCTCTGTGTACAAATTTGTTATCTGCCATGTATTCCATACCCCTGGCGATGTGAAGACCATACGAGACCAAATGTTTTACCGTCGGCATCTAAAAGAATACAATGATCTCAAAAGTGATTCATGCTTAATTCTAAAGTTGATGGAATCACCAGATCGATCGCAAATCAACGAGTCAAAATTCTTATACAAGTTATCTCTCCTTAATCAATGTTTTAGGAACCATTGCTTTGTAAAAAATGTTAAACATGTTTATTAAGTTCATTTATCACTTGTTATTTTGTTAAATATCACTTCTTAAGGCGGAAACATGTTTTTTTCAATAATGTGGACTGATGTTTACTTTTGACATCACGTCATAATGTTTTAAAATTATTGTACATATGCCAATATTCGTTATTAACTATTTCTTATTTCATGACTTAGGGGTCCATAAAATAAAAACGAAATCAACATAAGGAAAATTCTTGCAACAATTTGTACTGATACTTTTTAACTGTATTGTTTATTACCGAAAACAATGCGTCCCATAAGTGTGATCGTCAGTGTTTACGAATTAACCATAGCATAACAAAACATCAGGCTAAAACGGACCTACGAAAATCGATGCCAACAAATCAGAACTACTAAAAAAACAAATAATGTCAGATGTGCAATCAAATTGTTCAACATTCATGAGACCTACATTGTTCTCGTTCCGGATATAGGACAACAAAGAACCGTTCTGCATGAAGGGCAGGATGACCATTGGGAACTCCCCCTTGTCGAGTGTGATCCCGATTAGTGTGAGGACATTAGGGTGGTTGAAATCTTTCATGATCAGAGCTTCGTTTAGAAAAGCCGTCACATCTGCATCGCTTGACCCTAAATCATAAAGAGACATATTTAAGAAATGTAAGAATGCAAGATTACGATAGCAATTAAATTCTATCACAGATTCTGCCAGAGAGTTTAAACAATGTTAATTTGCTCATTCTTTTGTACTTATTATTCACAATGTACGATTTTGATGATTCTCTAAAAATTGATTCCCTGCAAAATGTGCGTCATTTTGAAGACCTAATCCACAACTTTTCAAAACACTTAACCACATATTTTAATAAAAGGAAATGTTCCAAAATAGTTTCGGAATAAAATCAAGGTTATTCATTTCAAATGATTTCAATTAATTCTGGTTGCAACGCCCTGCTTGATAAGCTATACCAATTTTATTTATATCCTATTACATAATTGCATGTGTCACGATACAAAGTGCTCGAAATTTAATTTGATTTATTTTGAGATGACGTTTTGGGTACACGGAACATTAAAATTACATTTATCTGAACAGTTTTCCTTATCAATTAATTGAATGGGTATAATAAAACAGTTCAAGTATACGTTTGAGGAAGTCAGCAAGATTCCGAGTACCCTTGAGCAAGTCTATCCCATCGGCTCCGCCTCAGAAAATAGGTTTGCCTTTGGGGATCTGGAATATTGCTGACTTCCTCAATGTTACATGTATGTTTTCTTGTAAACTACCTGTCTTTAAAGTAAACAATCTAGTAGTTACTTAATAAGAATAAGCAGACTGCCGTTTGTTGTAGTGTTTTTTTATTTTTAAATGGCGAAAGTGATCATGTTTATAAGTATTTGAAAACATGTTGATATCAGTCAATTTGACTATATGTTATCTCCTATACATTTTTTAACTATTCGAAAACTTACTTATTATTGTTTTTACGGCAACAGTGATCTCAAAGTTTTCTCCTGGTTTCTTTAAAAAGGCTTTATAAACACAACCGAAATTTCCTAAAAAAAAAAAAGAAGACAAAGTAAATTACGTTTTTAAGATTAGCAGTTAGTTATATTATGCAATTATGTACGTAAATCTTATTCTTCGACTATAAAAAGTGTTAAAACACTTAAATTAAGTGTTGACAATACTTAGCTGATACTTAAAAACATATTTTATAAAGAGATAAAATTGTCCTACCTCTACCTAAGTTGGAGCAATTGCGATCAAATCTTAAAAAGTCACCGTCTATAAGTAGATTTTGTTTTTCAAGGACATGCACAGTGTCAGCAAAATCGCTATGATTCACTCCATAAGGCACGTGATCAAGCAAATTTCCATCAAAATCACGTACATAATCTACAAAGTAATTTCATTTTTAAAATTTATTAACTTGCAATTGGTATCTTTGTGTAGCTACCGTTCCTATTATATTCATAGTGATAAAATTAACAGATTATAACAAAAATAAATATTTGAACACAAAAATAAAAATTTGGTACAGCTTCTTTTACAATTCAATGCAACAATATAATTTTACGACAAAAAAAAGAAAGTTTACTATGTGCACATTACTGGTTTTTTTTCTTAGGCTCTAAGTTTGGTGTTGTCTACAATAATATTGCATAATTTATAATTTAAATTAAAGAAACTATATAACCATTAAGTCTGGCACTGGTGCTGCTTTCTGGGTCGGGATCGGGCATAAGACGCCTAGAGACCTGTTGTCCAGCAGAATCCGCGTGAAAAACAACGGAGGACTCATGATGAATAATTCTCCGTTTGAATGGACCAATCCGATTCTTCCTCATGCATATAATACCAATCGACAGCAAAATTAAGAAGAAAAGTATCAATACACTTGGAATCAAGGTCTTGTGTCCAGTTAAGTTAAGTCTCTCTTGGTGAATTATTGACAGACGTCCAAGAGACATCCTTAAGTTTCCAATCAACACCTAATAATGAAGCATACATGCATGAATAAAAGCATACTGTTAAAGTGGTTATTCACGCTGATGCTAAAGTATTAACCATATACTTTTCATTGGCTTTTATTTTAAAAGGAGCGAATTCATAAATAAGTTGATACCGCATTAACGTGCAAAACAGCTGAATCATTTAAATGTGTATAGTCTAGTTCGTCTTGGAATCTTGAAATACGTAAAATTATAGAATGATATATTCGCATGAATGAAAAATGATTAAAGAATGCCTTTGAAAATTCGTAGACGTATTCTAATTTCAATTTAAATTAAGTTGATTATGTTAACTTAATTTGGTTATGCCAAATATAGGAACTTGTATCTAAAATAATCGATCAGAATACAAGAGATTATTTATCATATTAAACATATATCTCCATCTTAAAAAAAAATATAATATATAAAAGTTT
Organism: Magallana ariakensis; assembly: GCA_020458035.1. Lineage (NCBI taxonomy): Eukaryota > Metazoa > Mollusca > Bivalvia > Ostreida > Ostreidae > Magallana > Magallana ariakensis. The sequence goes on from CM035813.1 coordinate 64,113,949, forward strand.
TCATTCACGTTTGATTTTTGTATCGGTCCATATATATCACTATTTGCAATAGTATTATTTCTTTAGATGCCAAGCATCTTAAAGTATGTTAGAAGAAACAAACTATAGTTCCCAGGATTCGTTATTTTTATCTTACTTCCACATCAAATGACAGATTGGTAACAGTCGATTTTGTTTTGTCCATAGTTACTGAAAGGTCACATCGTAACATTGAAGAATCGATATAAATGACGGGACAATCCATCTCATCCAAGGTGATAAGAATGTCTTCTGGTTTTAAACTTTGTAGATTGCTACCCTGTAATAAAAATGTTATATCATGGTTTTTACAACAATGTATTCTTAATAAAAGTGACAATTGTTTTGTTATAAATTATTTCAGTCCGCATTCAAGCAGGAAATAATTGCAACATAGTTGGCAATCATTGTCAAATTATCAAAACAAGTTTACCTTAAGTTCAAGAAATCGTTTATCTTGAAGAACGTCACTTGAAAGTGATGTATCAAGAGTTTCAATAAAAGGGTCTTCAAACACTCGGATATGGAATGGTTTATGACGATGTTGTTCCTTCCAATAGAAATCATCGTGGTCAAACAGGACGAGAACTTCTACAAAGTTTTTTATCGAAGTGTTGGAAAGGTCAGGTGTCTTACAAATAATTTCAGTACCATTGAGTTGTGTGCAAAACTAAAAAAAAACATGCAACACTTTTAAAATGCATGTTTATACATATAAAATAGACTTCAAGAGTTTAAGAGCAGATCAAACTTTAAAAAAAAATATATGCTATCCAAGATGAACTATCATCAGTTAAAAATTGTCGAAAGTTTTATCTTAAGGTTAAATCCATGTCACATAAGCTATCGTTGATTAAACCAATATCTTTTAGAAGCATTTTTATTTCAATGCAGAAACTATGTCGATGTGGTTTCAAAACTTGTATTTTATATCATAGTACAGTGGGATTAAAAGTTGTTGTATTATTTACAAATACCAGAAAAAATTAATTGACCCAACAGTCCAAAAACAAAATTTTAAAATAAAGTTTTTATTCGATATACTATCTTTAGCACACCCTTCCAATTAAAACCTATGATATTGTAACACGAAAACGACAAAGTTACATCAGCTAGCTTAGCAGATTCCGATAAAAAAGCGGCCGACACTAAGAATGCCGATTCGGTATATGCATTAATATCCACAAACAAATGCGAGCAATCGACATATTGCCGTCTATGTTCGGAATTTAAATTTTAATATCATGTACTTTTTCAATCGTCAACCGTCTAATTAGATTCTTATATTTAATTAACATTTCAATTCACTATAAATGTACACGTCACTTAAATATTAAAAAAAAACCTTTAAACAAAACTTCATCTGTTCGTTATCACTACATGTCATTGGAGCATCTTAACATAAGCCATAGTTCTCTTATGATACAGGAAGGGTCGCTTTCAATCTGTTGTCAAGTACGTATCTTATCACATGCAGAGTACTAATTGAAAGCCATTACCGTGTCTTGGCTTACTGAGGAGTTTATTATGGTACGGAGGACGTAAGTAGAAACGGAGTCAAAGTGATATCCAACAATTTTAAAGTTCAATCCACCACTGTAAAATATCAGATGCAAATTAAAAATATGAATGGTTTCAAAACTTCCGTACATTGTCACTTTTTCTTATATAAAAAGAATAAATTGCAATCCACGCTGAATATATTTTGATTACCATTTTATAGTATTTTTCCTTGAAATGTCCTTTATGTCCGGATCAGGTCTATAGCAGAATGGTTCATTCCCTACCTCTGTTCTGAAGTTGTCAATAGTCAGCTTGAATTGATGACAATACGGACATGGTTTGGAGTGTTGAAAACCTTTGTCACCAGAACGTATCTCTACACACTCGTTTGTCTTACAAATAATGGAGGTGGAATTCTTGCTAGATGAAAAAATGACAATAACAAACCGTCAACCATCTCAAAAATCCACAAAACCTAATACAAATTCAAAGCAGAGCAACACGGACCTCCAAAAATATAGAGGTAGGATCAGGTGCCATGGAGGAGTAAGCATCCTCTGCTGACCGGTCACACCCGCCGTGCGCCCAATGTAATATTGGTAAAAATGTCATTATCGGGGTAAATAGATAAAAGAAGAAAAATTCAGACTGTACTTGCAGCTGTTTGTTGACTTATTTTTCCATATTTTCAACTTAGTAACAAATTAGTTATAAATATGCAAGAATAAAAACTTTTACCTCAACAGTCTGCACATTGAGACATACGTATTGGATCCTACATCGAGATTGTTGCCAGTAATAGTTACAATAGTATTTCCATGCCGTGGACCAAACGTAGGACCAATAGAATATACAATAGGAACCTGCACAAATTGCAATCGAAAAAAATGGATATATTTTAAACGTGCAACAAAACAGTTTAGGGAAGTTTGAGTTTTATTTAGAAAACTGAAATATGATATAGTAAATCTATGAATGCAAATGCACAGAAAAAAAGAAAACATTAATATCTATAACTCAAACCTTGTATGTGAAATTGTGGATATCTATCTCAGACTTCCCGTAAACGTTATAGCCGTATGTTGATATTTGTGATGCGGTTTCAACAACGACTTGTCCGACGTATGAAACTTCATCAACAGGAGGCGATGTGCACCAAATACTTTAAATATACCAATTGATACATTCTAGTTAGAATGGAAGCTTTCAAATTTTAAAAGACATAGAGGATGTGATGAAAAAAAGATCAGAAATGAAAACCCGTTTGTACTGAAACATTGCCCGTTAATCCATTATATATGTTAGTCACAGATGCGTTTGCTATTTTTGAACAGGTGATAAGTTTGAAATAAGAATTCCTACTTTGTATCATTCCACGTTATGTTTTCACAGACTATTGATCCAATAGTGACTATAGGTGATGAAAAATTTGTCTGCCCAAAATTTTCTCCGACCAACTTTATAATCGTTCCTCCTGCTGTTGGTCCATCATGAGGAGTAACCTTGTTAAAGTAAGATAGGCAATTGAAAACACTTTAAATTCCATATTTTGATAACTCAAAAGAAGAACAACTTTAATCTCAGAAGTTATAGAATACTTTTTCAATTTGTTAACTCGATTTTTTACTATCAAAAATAACAGACGAAAGGTTTTTTTTTACGTTGTCAGTGGATCTAAATATAAATGCTTTACAATTTAAGGCAATTTAATTTCGCAACGGAAATCCGTACTATTAGAAAAAAATTCTACCTTGTGTATAAATGGTGGGCAGCTGTTGTTGTACCAGGTAGATATACACTCCTCCCTTTTTAAGCATTTATCTCTACACCAACCACAACCCAAAGGATCTCTATTTAAGACACAAGCACCACAGGTGGTGTGAATTCTACATGAGGTAAGTGGAAACCTCGAAACCTATTAAGTTATACAAAGTGAGCAACACATGATTTAACACATTAAATTTGCATTTCGTCTACAGTTCATTTATTTATGACCATTTGATATTTAGTTATAATCAATACTTCTATTTGTATTCAACGTATTTGTACCAATTCATAATAAAAAATATTTTTTTTACTTTATGCATTTTTTAGTGCAAGTGAAATATATTTAATTATGCATGTAGTTTCATATGTTTTGCATTTAACATGTTTTTACCTTATTTCCATATAAAAAGTAAGCAATTTGGGCTCTGGAATCAATCTCAACATCCGGTTCGATTTTTACATTTCTATTTTTGGACAGATCGTATTTTGCATATACAATAAATCTGTTGGATGGATGACTGTTAACCTAAAACAGCATCAATTTTTTATTCTCTATTAATACATTTAAAAAATAAAAATATTTTGGAAAACGATTAAAAAAACACACAAAGCTCATATTTGCATTCATCTTTGATGCAAGGAATAACATAAAAATATTTTTTTCTTTTAAATCTTAAGTAAATAAAGATTCACTTAATTTATAAATGGCATGAAAATAACGAAAAGCAAATTTACCTTATTTCTACTACAGTTTACGATTCATGTTTGATTTTTCTTTTCGCGGATACTCGATTTGAAATTATATACGTTGATGAGATTTTTGGAATGCAATATAAAACTGTAGCTTTAGGTGTCTAAAAGTTGATTTACAATAATAAAAACACCCAACACCTTGTATAGGAATCCATCACTTGATCCTACCCAGACAATGTCGTCAACATGACCTTGCAATTTCTGCGGAAGTAAAGATGTTGCAGTCGTTTTATCCATCTTAAAAATCACAGTAGAATTCGGTGTCATAGAGTCAGTAGCTTCAACCCCTTGAAGCTGATACATATTACTGGTATTACAAATACTGCCTACTGAAACCTTCAAGAAAATATAAAACATATTTTAATTTTTACTACCAGCAATCGCCACTGTTTATAGTAAAATCGTTTCAAAATTAAACGCTGCGAGTTCAATTCTTACCGATTGAGCCTTATGACATTTTGTTTCACTAGAACAGCTAGACCACCGAGGTGGGGTATATCCGTCTTTATTAATATTGCTATAGCACAGGATTATTGAGTTTTCAAATTGTCTTTTTATATTTTGAAGTGGATATTTACACACAACAGATGATGGTCGAGCCTCTAAAGACTGGTTTCCTATTCCAAATGCAACGTACAAGTATGATCTATTTGAGAAGTACGCGGCCGTAGCTATATTGTGTCCATCACATGATAATTTCAATTCGTTAAATGAACGTAAATAGTCATCGTTTTGACATATTCTTGCTATTTTTGTCTCAAAATAATTTCTTACTTTATCTTTTCTGACCTTCAAATACACCATGTACACAAATTCATTTCCGTCTTGAAATCCGTAAACGAATTTTAGTCTTGAGTGAGATCGTTTTTTGCTGCAAAATCCAAGATGTGAGAAATGCGATTCATACGAAAATTCCGAACCTTCCAGTTTTTTAAAAGAAAACTCGTCCTGTACATTATTAAGCCTACCATCCCATGCAGTTCCAACCATGTACACCCAGGAATTTACTCTGTGAATTGGTATGAAAATAGACCCTTGATCGCTTCCAAAATAATTGGCTTCTTTGTAAGATAAAGGCTCAATTTCAGTACCGTACAAAAGACTACAATGTCCATACTCCAGTGAACCACACACTATGGTCTTGTTTACAGCTGGTACATACTCTAGTAGCTCTACCACATTGTCTTGAAGAGTCACATTTGGGCACGTCTTGATCTCAGATGGGCTGCAGAATTTGCTGCTTTTCTTTGGACCAAAAACAAACTCGGCGGTTTTTTGAAAATCTGAATTCAATTTTATGACAATGTTTTTCCCACCTACATACATAACATTCCTGGCGCTGTCAGTTACTATTTTCCGAAAATCCGACGACGGATGACTTGTTTCTATGGTTGTATAAAACGTTAGTAAGCTTTGAAAATTATTCAGCAAAATGAAACAAAGGAAGATGATCATGGTGATTTTTTTCTGTAAAATAAAGAGTTCAAAGCAATAAGAGAAAAAAAGTTCTATACATGTTAAAATTAAAACCAACATTTGGTAAAAGTGAACCAATTCTACAATGTAATAACGAATTATGTAATTACAGATTATTCTGATGATATTCCATGATACTGATATAAAATTTGTTAATCTCCGCATCTTTCATTTTGAAATAAATGTGAACCTAATCATATGCATGTATATACTTATGAAGGGAATGTTCTTCATAAGCTGTGTTTCATTAAAGTTTAATAATGTAAGGAAAAAAACACAACTTTACCTCTGATATTCTGCATAAAAATTGGTTAGAAAAGTACACAGGCTCATAATGCACTGGCCTAAGAAAATAATTACCTCGAGCTCTGAAAAGAAGCAATGAATAATTTGTAAACAAAACACTTTAAACAATTTCTAACATACATGAAAACGCCTTGGTTTAAAAATATTTTGATCGGGTCATACAAAAAATTGAAAAGGCGATCTTTTCAAAACTGACTTGCGAACTCATACATCTAAATCCGAACCGAAGAACTAGCCATTTCTTTTTAAATGACACATTTAATGAAAAGATGATCCCTCATTTTGCTTTGAGATTATTTTTTTCTAAATTACGTGCGTTTAAAAACACACGTTAACAAGCTATACAATGGCTAGCTTTTAAAGGTTGGCTCGAACTTTATATGGGACATTACGATATGATTTAAGAAGAAAATGACAAACACTGCAATATACTATTAAAATAATCTAATTCTTGGTGAGAAGCGCTATATATAGCAATTTGAAGAAAATCTTCGTATACATTCTCACATTATTCTATGTAGCAATTTGATTTGCACCCACAAGTATCCATATGTCTGACAATACATGTTAATGTTATACAAATACATGTAATACTTATTTGGATATGAAATTCATCTCATCTAATTACAATATCAACTGCTTAAATTTATGCTTCAAGTTACAACATAATTTTGTGTAGCCTGCGCTTTATCATTAACTATGTTAACTGCCCGAAGTTTTGTTATTTTAAATACATATACTATAAATTAATTTCAGCTTGTAAATTTTTATTTTTTTTTAAAAATTTTAAATCAACTTACCAACACCACTGTTGAGTGATTCTCTCCTTGTCAAGAGACATTATTTTGTAACTGTTTGTCGAAAGGCACTCTGCTATTTCCGCACCATCAAGTTTGAAAAGTGGACACTCAACTAGTTTCAGAGAAGGAAGGAAAAACGAGCTCATCCTAACCCACACTGACTGGTATCATTGCAGACAAAGATCTTCCGGTACAAGGGCAGTGTTACAATAATAATTTGTCGTCTCGCAATCTCGTTATTGCAAATATCCTCTTCACATGGTGTAACATTGTCATACACTTATCAAGGGAAGCCCAAAGAGCATGCTTCATCAACGGGAACTTAAGAATTCTTTATTTCATTATGATCATAGAGACATGGTCGCATTTATCTGTAAAGCAGTGATTCAGAAATTACTTACCATTTAAACAATTAAAAGTCAACGGATCAGCATGGACATTTTTATTGAATAGAAAAAGCATAACCTTTTTAGATTTCTTAGATAGTAAAATTATTTTACAATTTTTAATCATTATGTAAAAACGGACAAAGGATGAATACAAATAGAAAAGCTCATACATTTTTGTTTCTGTTTAACACTTTTAAAGAAGTAGGTTTTTTTTCAATATAAAAAAAACCCTACAATTTAAGTGTTATAAAGTGGCTGCCACAGCTGCATCTTATGATTTACCTAGTGCAAAGCTACATTACAAGTTTGTAACAGAGAAACCGAACACGTTTTTATAAGCAAGATAGTATATTTGCTTATTTATTTCTTCTTTAGGCTATGGACAAAATCAAAACCAACTAAAACAGTTGTTAATTATTTTTCTTCTTTTTTTAAAAAGACATTTTAATCTGCGCAATTTAATTACTTTAAAAGGTCGCTATTTGAAATTCATTTGATGCTATGATTCCTATAAATATAAATAAAAATGGTGTAACGCTGGGCTTTTGATTTATTAACAAACAATGCAAACAATTGAAATAAAACTAATTGACTAGTTTCCGTCCGCTTGTAGAGAAAAAGGTTGATTACTATAGTTGCATACTAATCTCTGTATTTCACTAAATTTGAAAGGTCAATATCTAAAATGCGGATGCCTAGTGAAAAATATTTTGTTTAACACTGGGCCTTTGATGTAATAAAAAACAATGCAAATATTCAAAATAAAACAGATTGACTAGTTTCCGTCCGCGCTTGTAGAGACAACGATTGGTGACTATAGTTGCAATATCATATTCAAAAATTGATTATCCTGATTATGTATAAACCTTCACAATGTTCCATTTTCAAAACACAGGCATTGCATTACATGCACATATTTTCCCATTGTTTAATTTAAGAAAATACAAGTGTCAAAAGTAACCCTGTTTAATCTTAAGGGCGTTCATTGTACACTTAACGAAAGATTTTAATCAACTCTCATATGCAGTTACTCAGGAAAACTGGCAGTGAAACAGAGTTTGGACCTAAGCACAAATCAACACAGGTCTCTGTGAATATTTAGGTAGCAAGGTATAAGATTAGGTAAAGATGCTTTATTTATGGAGAGCCCTATCAATCTGTGTTAAATAGAGGAAAGTGGAAATGATGGGTTCACTTAAATGGCCATATTTTTCTTAAACCTCATTGGAAATGGCAAAATGTGGTGTACTTTTTCTCAGAATAGCATAAGCTTTTTAATTTTAAGACAAGATGACTTTTCAGAGAATGTTAGTGTAAGTTAAAGGTAGCAAGGGACAGTTTCGGATAAAGTACCCGTCAATATTTTTGTAAAATTGAGAATTGCTGTACTTGAAGGCTTACACATGTATGAGTGTTGCTAAAATTCATGAAATGATTTTTAATGATTATCATTAGTTAGAGGGATGTCTCTTGTTGAAATTGATATGCAATATGTAGGCCCCATATGTAAGGTACATGCGAATCAGAAGTAAAATGCAAAACCTGCAGCTATGAGTGTTGTGTTGACTTTACACAGTGAAATTGCAAGTTACAGACGGGAGGTAAAATAACACGAAAAGTAGGTGGATGGGACATTGTAACCTATACACCGGTAAGTTTCTGACATGTGATGATGCAACATGCACACGGTACGGAAGGTCAACCTTTTGCAGGGAATTAATAAATCTCATAAAAACCAGTATGTAGAAAATTTTACAGGTTTTGACTAGTGATTTTCTTCAGAAATTGGTGATTGGCCTTATAAAGAGTGAATTAAAGGTATATGTGCTGAATGGAAACTGAGGAAATTCTAGTTACAGAGTAACGAAGGCAAGCATCCCCTGGCTACAATGAATTGTATAAAAAAAACTGTCCCGTGCCACCATAGTTCTAAAAAATAATCGATAAACTTGATGTAATGTATTCTAAAGCAATGTTTTTCAAGGAAACTTAATTATAGATACATTTCAAATAGTCAAATTTTAAATGGAAGGAACAATTTAGATATTTTTGTAGTGGTAGATTGTATGTTTTCCTGCGCTAGAGTTCAATATAGTATCGTTCAACCAGACGCTCGGCTGTCTCCGTAAATCTCCCAGAAGCAGTCGCATGCATTGATTTATATTTCCATAAAATCTTTAGAATTTAGATTTAGAAACAAATTTAGATTATAAGAAATCTAATAGCTAATAGAGAATCCTTGTTTGATTTGTTAGGAGGTGACCAAGAGAATAATGGAACAGATATTACTTTTATCAAACGCTGTCTAAAAGTCATGCCACAAAGACGCTTAATTTACTCTAGTCTAGACCTTCTAATTTCGATGCTTACGATATCAAAACCAAACTAGAAGTAGAAAAACAACCTTCCTCATATGTGTTGAATTTGCGGTTTAATGCGTACATATAGCTTAACCGTTACTTTAAAAAGCGCTGCAAGACTCCTGTGGTCTGTATTGCTTTGGTGCAACATACCGCTGTCCGTGCAAGTTAGGGAGGTTTATTTCACTGATAACTTGACGGATAACTATTTGATCGCGATGACTTTGTACATCTGTAGTATTACTTTTAATGGAGACTGTTTTGTCTTTAGTTGCAATGTTTCTTCGTGGAAACATTTATTTAGGAACATGGCAATTTATAGTTATCTTTCAATAATACATCGTGGGGGTTTCAATGCACTACCTAGTTTTAATGTACTAGCATCTACAAAAAAGAGAAAATTCATATAGTATTTGGTCTTTATCAGCAATAATTCAATTTTGCGATTATTAATGTTACAGTCTGAATAGAAGGAAAATTGCGAATATACTTACTTAACCAACCGGGTGCTTTGAAACTTAATACTTTGTTCACCATTGTGGAGTATCACGATTATTCAGAGTATAATGATTTTAACAGTTTTATAGAAATTATAAGCAATTATTACAAGGCTTTTTGTTAACCTTTTTTGCAAATTCTTAAATTTTGTGATTTATAATTATTGATTTAGAGTTTTAATTATGTATATTATGTAATAACAAAATATTATGTACGTATACTTCTAGTGATATGAAAATGATATACTAAAAAAATGAAAAGGACATCAGGATACAATCTTTGAATGAAAAAATGACAAAAACGAACCGTCAACCATCTCAAAAATCTACAAAACGAAATACAAATTCAAAGCAGAGCAACACGGACCTCCAAAAAGATAGAGGTAGGATCAGGTGCCTAGGAGGAGTGAGCATCCTCTGCTGACCGGTCGTACTCGCCGTGTGCTCCTTGTCACAATTGGGCATGTCATAATCGAGGTAAATGTCAAAATCGGGATAAATGTCATAATAGAGAAAATACGAAACGTTGATAATTTGGTTTGTTTGTGATAGCCAAAATACAAACCTTGAGCAAACACGGACCTTTATTTTATTAGAGGTAGAATCAGGTGCCTAGGAAGAGTGAGCACCCTCTCTGCTCTTTGTCGTAATCGGGAAAAAAACGGAAAAGTCCATAGACAATTAGGTGATTAATTATGGTCTAACAATTAGTATGAAAAACGTCAGTCAGCATGCGACCCAGTGGAATATTGTATTTGCTGACAAGGTCGTTGTATCGACCATAGAACTTACGAAAAGATGACTTCAAACGAGATTGTTGATAGTCCTGTTTTATCAACTTGTTTGTCAGTAGCTTGCCTCGACTTAGAAACTGTTCATACGAAGAGCATGCCCTTGCGTATCGAATTAACTGAGAGAAAAACACCATATGCAGGTGATGAAGGTATATTGCTACATAAGTAAGGAAAGTTGACTACAGAAAATTGAAGTCATCGCGTTTATCATAAAGTTTTGTTGTTAGGTTACCATCAATGTCAATTTCCAGTAAAATATCCAAATATGAACAAGATGACGCAGACTATGTGGTATCTTTTATTTCAAGTTCACTGGGATATATCGATTCGACGTAAGTATGGAAATAACAATTGAATAAGAGAAAAAATGTATGTTCTTTTATAATAGTAACTCAATATACAGACTATTTTTGTTTATGGTATAAAGTCCAAATAGTTTGGTAAGTTATAAACCTTTTGAAAGATTTAATGAAAAGATGTCTTATTGATAGCTTAATTTTCAGAAGAACAGACTGATTTTACAAGGTACTAGTATATAAACAGTAAATGAAATCTATAAAAATATAAAAATGTACAGGGATCACCGTCTCCCTCGTACATTATTAAATCAACTGACATTTCATTAATTTAGATGGGTTCTTATTTATGCTGCCTACAAACCTGTGCAGTTTATCATATGAACAAAATATAAAGACTTTGATGGCAAAATATGCTATTTTAATTTCAAACGATGGAGAAAAATATAAAGAAACACAGTTTAATCGACACCGGGTGACCAGTCTTTATTTTTGGTCAATAAGTTTTAAAAGCATTAATTTTGTATTTTTCATTCAATTATCATAATATAATTGAGGTTATACTCTTTTAAAAAAACGTACAATTTCCATTTTTATAAAAGCGTTGGATTTTAAAAGGTTAGACAAGACTTATACTCAGTTAAGACACATGCATGTAATTAGCTTAGTAAATTAGCTTGTTTTTTCACTGATTTCTATACACTTATCATATTTTTAAGACTTTTAAGGCTTCACGATGTTTTTTTTCCGGATAATTACAACCATCTGTTCAGATGGATTTCTATATATAGCCAATAAATGGAAGCAATATATGTCTTACGATGGTAATTTGTTGTTTATTGTAATTGCTTATTAAAGATACTGTTATCAAAGGGACGTATCTGTTATAATCAATAATAAATTAATAACAATATGATTTTTGAAACTTGTAAAATTTTGGTGTTTTTTAATTAACATCGAAACGTCTATGTATAATAAAGGGGTGTTTCGGATGTTGTTTGCCTTCATTATATTTTAGAAAGCATCAAAGTTTTTATATTCAGCAGGAATTTTAAAGCCAGTTGTCGAGTAATTAACAAGATACAAAACTTACAATTCGTTGTTTTGTAAACAATGCCACCCCTCCCCCATTTTTACCACAATTAAAAAAAAATATATGAACATTCGCATCTTTAACAAAAATATCCATCTATCGGGTTTAATAGAACGTTTCTGTTTCAATATCAGTCCAGAATATAAACAGAAAATATGATGTGTAACAGGCACTTTTTTTTATTAAACCCAGATAAGATAATAATAAAGACTATTTTTACAGAAACAAAAATATCATGTTAATGGAGATGAAATCCGACACCCTAAAGATAAATTCAAGTGATATAGCTTTAATTTTTGTTGTTGAATACATAATAGAAACAGGTTTTTAAAAAAAAGTTTAAAGGTACTTTTAAAGGATCTAATTTGTGTCTAAAGGGAATACAGTTCAATTATTCATCGCATCACTAAGAACATTGGAGGGAGGAGGAATGTATTGATATTCTGATGTAAAATCAGTAAGAATCTTTTAGTATCTTAACTATTCTTTCTCATTTTATCTTAAATCTAATTACTGCAAATATTTTAAAGAATAAAACTTACAAGAATACTAATACAGAGATTATTACATATCTGTACCAGCCCGAAACACCAATATCAGCCATGGGTCCGACGGCTCTCTGGCTGATATTGGTATCTCGGGCTGATACAGGGATTATATTTATTATACATGTATGCTTAGCAGTACCATATCGAGAATTGTTTTATGCCTAACTTTAGTGAATACGTAATAACGCGTGAATTACGTCAGACTTTGTTTCGTGATATATGGATCATTTCCTTACATTTCTACTTACATGTACATGTAGATATAATTCTAAGTTGCTAAAAAAACAAGTGGTGCGATACGGATCCGTATCAGACCTGAAGATCAATAAGATAAGATATTCTTTTATTTCTTCAAATTAATACAGAGTATTATGATATAAAACTACAAACTTATGCACAGTTGATAACAAACTTAAACAGAACATATTTATATAATCACATTAAGAATTATATAACATGACAATTGGCCAGTAATATATTGCGTCAGTTAACCACAAAATACATTTTGTTTTTGTACATTGTATATTCAACAGTTAACAAGACATTTTCCATTATGTAAACGATATTTTTCCAAGGCCTGTTCCATTGATACACCCTATTAGTATCAAAGAATAAAGAAACAACCCCCCCCCCTCCAAAAAAAGGTTTTAAGGATCCTCGACACCCCGTGACTTCTACTTTTTATGACAGTACGTCACAAAATGGCGATTTCAACGCATTCAGAAATAGTTTATATCGCCAATGCTGAGTGACTATCTCTGTGGCGTAATTGGTGTAGCGTCGGTCTACCGACCCGCAGGTCCCGAGATCGAATACTACAGGGATTTTTATTTTTTATGAAGAGCGGTAAAATTTTAAAAAGTTGATTTTCCCCCAAATTGAAAGTTTGTGTGTTCATTTTCGAACACATACTAAAAATCCATATCTTCAAGTACTTTAGAAGAATGGGCTTGCATGCAAAACTTTCCCCGGATGTGTGGAGGATCCTTAAATAAAGATCGCTGTTATATTTTCAGTTTAACATACATTTCACGAGTTTAGATTTGCGGTGTGTCCATTTTCTTAACATTCTCGGCATCGAACGATCCCTGGTGTTATTACGCTGTCCGTAGGAATTACGCTAAAGATGTTCTGTTTTTTTTACACCTAAATATTTCACAAATCCTTGCTTTTGTTATGCTAGCAAACCGCTGCATTGCGCGTCCCTTGTTTACTTGTCTTGAGTGATTGCCTATTATGACGTCACCTTGTTTTGATGTCGCGAAGGTAATTTACGTTACCGTCTGCGAATCTACGAATAAGAAGCAATTTATTGAAATGGTTGGACAATTTTGAGATATTATTCCTAGCATGCCAATGTTTAAAATATAAATTAAATGTGTTAACTGTTCCAAACCATTTTATATTATATAAAACTATTAAATATTGAATTCATTGAAAATAATAATTAAATGTATTCTATGAGTATAGCATTGAATCATGATTTTTTTAAGTATACACTCGTCATTTTAACCTTTGAGTACTCAGTGATTACTTGTTGCATTTAGAGGCATTTAAAGATCACAGAATTTAATGGAAAAACACAGTAGAATGTAAATAAAATAATAATTTGACTTGTAAATTGACGTCAAATTGTACAAAATTCAAACCTTCATGTAACTTTAGTCGGATTGATACGTTTTGACGTTAGTCTTGACGTAGGCAACATTCTGTATACGATATAGAATTTATGCTTTAGCCTAACAGAAAGCGCGTTACAACCAAAATTAAATTATTACTTTTTTATGGAACTTTAATACATAAAATATTACAAGACATGTATTAGTCAGTTTTGTAAAGACAGAAAATACTTGGCAGTGATATCATAGAACACACTTTTTATTTGTGTACAAACTTTATCATTAGTTTAACAAGTCCATAATTACAATTTAACAATGAACTGCAAAGAGACAGTTGCTAAAAATATGTTTGGATGGATGGCATATACTATGTACAGGTTATTTTTGCCCCGTGTAATTTTCGCCCTTCTTCACTTGCAAACAGTTTTGTCTCGTCTTGATTTTCGCCCTGACACAGTTGTGTTTAAAGAGAGATAATTTGAGGCATTTGAATTAGCCCAGTTTTAAATTCGACCGCTGACAACAAGGGCGAAAGGTATGAAAATAAAAAGTGGCGACTATTTCCTTGTATACAGTCTACATAACTTATTTTGTGTATATTTCAAGTTCTGCAATATTGAAATAATTGTCAGTCCCTTTGATGATTCTCAGACGGACATAACGAGCGATAGTTGGGTATTCACAAAGGATCTCCACTACCTCACGGGTCATTGCTGGTCCTTTGTAAAATCCGCGCTGTTCGTAGTTGCTACTGTTTGTCACTTCAACAGCTACGTCATGGAATCTTTTACCTGTTTATAGTTAGTAAAAAGTATTTAATTTTGTAATAACCTAACCCAATGATAAACAATAGATGTACATGTAATTTAATGCAACAGCTACGAAACTTTAGGAGTTCGAAACTATATTTATTTGCTTAAATGTAAGCTTCTTTTGTTGCAACTATATTATTTTTTAAAAAACACTATCAAACAGCTATGTATGCGTTCTTATAATTATAAATATAGCTAAAGTACTAAATACTAGTAAACAGAAAGTATTCTAGTGGCTACTTTCATTATGCCAAAGCAAAATACGAAAGCATTTCTTTGCTGTATATCCCTTTGCTGTAGAATTATTTATTTCTTTGAATTTTTCGCTATGTATAGGTGTTTAAAGTTTATTAAGGTCTTCCGTTTTCAACGGAAGACCTTGTACTGATTCTGTTGGTAATTCTTTTTATTCTTTTTTTTCTTCTAGACGTTTTTTAAAACTCAAATATCTCGCTTGTTTGTCGTCCTATTACGTTCAAATTTTCAGGGTACATTGGAAATTACAAATTCTCAACATCAACTGAAAATCATTGAAATTTTCACTTCCGGAGCCGAGTTATTCCCCTTTTTCAAAAAAATATAGGCATTCCTGTGCACGCAAAGGCTCTGAAACCATCCATGGCATGTGTTTCAAAGTCATAAATCTTGAAAATAGACACCTTGAACGTTGTCCTCCGAGTTTTGTTTTTACGATTTTTCCCATTTAAAATTTCAAAAAATTAATTTAAATTTTATGTTTCAAAAAATGCTGAAATTTGGTCGTGTTTTTGTATCGTAGCTTTTTAGTTTAAATTTTTTTCTGAACACATAAAGAACAAAAAATGTGCAAATTATCAAGGGCTTTTACTTGACACAATTGAAAAAGGGCTGTCCCCTTAAATTAGGGGCCTAGAGCCCTTAAAAGTCTTCCCTTTATAACTCAAAAATGGGTAATATTTTGATATAGCTGTCGCTGGAAAAGTTGTTTATTATGATGTTATTAATGTCGTTACAAAATTATTTTGTACCGGTATTGCGTAATATGACTGTAAAAAGCTTGTCTTGTTAACATGTACCTGTTTTCATTTTGCAAGTAAACGAATAGTCTTTGTGCGCACAACTGACATAAATTAACAACTGAAAGAGTACCAGCTTATACGGGATGCTTTAATTCATTAGAGAAAGTTTTTTAAAAGCATACATTTTTTTCTTACAGCTTTATTTTTAGTCATTTCTGTTTAGGTCTTCTAGTGGAGAATCCTTATAATTAAGAAAAACGAGAACGAGAAAATATAAACAATCTTTTTCTTTTCTAGTGAAATACATTAACTGGATTTTAAAAAATAATTTCTATGAAATATATTTTAGTCATTTTACTGCAAGCTTTTTAAATCTACCTGGATTCTTAGTTGTGTGTATTATTACGTAACTCATCCCTCGCCCGTGGCCGAGGAGATCGGTCGCGGCCGGACTACTAAGCGGTCAGCGGTTATCTAATACACAAAGATCTGCATCTTACTTGTATGGGTTTGTTTAGCCGTAAACACAAAGGATTGTTTGAATTTTGTTTTCATATAAAAGTTTATTCATCTTAAATTGATTAAACCAATAGAGTGTTAAAGAAATATAAAAGCAATTGAATATTATTCCCAATCTGAAACATCGTCAGAAACATACATATCAATTGTGGTTACAGTATCTAAGTCTAAAAAAATAATACCTATGTAATGCATTTTAATCATTATACTGCAAGCATTTCAAATCTACATGTACCTGGGTTCTGAGCTGTGTGTGTCATTACGTAACTCACCCCTTGCCCGCGGCCGAGGAGTTCGGTCGCGGCTGGACTACATGTACCTAGCGGTCAATGGTGATCTAATACACAAGACTCGCGTCTTACATACATTGTTTTATTTAACCGTAAACACAAAGAATTGTTTGAATGTCATCCTTAAATTGATTTAAACGATAGAGTGTAAATTAAGAATTAGTAAAAACATTATTAGTCCCATCTGAAGCATAGACAGACATAGATAAATGGTGGGTTTGTAAGTCTAAAATGTTCTAAAAACTGTAGAATAATGTTTGAGATCAACGACAAAAAAGATTAACCTGTTAATGATGAAATCTGTTTTAGCTTCATAATTAAAAAATAATAAATATGTTGGTATGGCTCTCTTTATAAAGAGTGTTCTTTGAGATTTTGTCGATGTCATGAAATAGTTATATTGTTTAAAATGAAACTGGGATTTGTGTATACATTTACATATTAATCCATCCCTTGCAAATCCCGCGCGAGTGGACAAGAGGTAGTCTAATACACACGTCAAGCTTCGTGTGCTTCTACCCTATCACACATGTGCATGTTTCTTGAATAAATACAATACAACGCCGAAATTTTGACAGGTACATGTAAAATCGACTAGCGTTTCAACTAAAAGGTTAATATATTTACCCATGATTATCTCCGTTAAATTACTTCTGAGACTTTAATGCATTCACGGGACAGACTTCAACACTTTTTTGACGATATTCACAACCTGCCAGATCAACCTGTCTTATGAATTAATATTTGGCGAACACAAATTAGTGTATAAGTGTATAAAGTTTTATAGGTATTCTAATAAAATGTACAGAGAGAGAGAGAGAGAGAGAGAGAGAGAGAGAGAGAGAGAGAGAGAGAGAGAGAGAGAGAGAGAGAGAGAGAGATTTGAATGTATTAATTGAACAGGATCCAAAATGGTGATTTTTTTTCTTAATAATTTCCAAGCGTTTTTTGTAAGGCAGTTTAAAATTAAAGTTCCATGTTGCAATGTATGCGAGAGGGGCTCGCACGATACAAAAAACCTCGCTGATCGATGTCCGGAATTAAAGGATTCAGGGATTATTTTAGGTACATATTCACGCGAATTTCCAAAAAAGACTTTGTTTAGATTCAGGTCGTAAAAGAGAAACGGTAACATGATCGCTTTTGTAGTTTTTCTGTATGGTCGTTTAATTCATTGTAGAAGCTCATTGCAATTACTCTTTTTATATCTTTCATTTTCATTGGAACATGTGTTCAAAGAGTAAAAGATATGTTAAAAAACAATTGATCAGATTCGGGCAGTTGTAGAAGATCGAGTAGCGGTCATATGATTGAAAATGCTGCAAATCCGTAGATTGCGGAGATTTTTATTCGTGCGAACTTTACAAGTCGAACTTGTGCGTATGCGGTGCACGCGCACTCGAATGGTTGATATATTTTTAATTTTCACCGAATCGTTTTGGTGTGTGTGTATGTTGTCTGATCAGCGCTTTTACTTCTTCCGCAAAATGAGCGCACGGAGGTCGCGTAATAAATGTACAACACGGGGTCAACTACATGCTTACAATTTTCAAAACTTTTAACTAAACAAAATCACATAGTCATGGAGTCCGGTGATCCTTAAAGATAGGGCATGATAAATACGACGTCATTCGCGGTTCCAGGATTCCCCCCCCCCACCCCCGGACACTTAAGGGGTGGGGAGGGGGGTCCGTGGGATAATGGTGTTTGCCAGCGGGTGTCCAAGCCATACATGTATATATGATAAGTAATTTTACTAAGTCTATTTAATAAGTTTGTTTAAAATTTCCAGTTACCCACCCATCCGCCCCCTCTAGATCCGCGCATGGACGTCAACCAGTACTAAACATCGCCGAAAATTTGAACAGTTATTCAAATATGTTCAGGATCAGTGTACAAGCTACATTTACGTAGATAAATTGTGACCACATATTTTCTAAACAGATTATTACTGGCAATTGATACTTTCCTAAAACACAAACGCAGCATTATACATTATGTATGAAATAACAATGCAAAAATACGTTTATCCAAGTGTTTGTAACTTGGGTACTTGTGGACAGAACACTTGGTTAATCCCCCTTCTTACATGACAATGGATACTAATCATAATTTATGGTCATAATATCTATTCATATATATGTATAACTAGGATCGACGTCCCACTCTGATGGCGCCGTATAATGATGAGTATGTTTACTTTTCCACAAGTGTAATTTCTCTGTAATTGGGTCTGCCTACATTTAACTTACTTACATGTACTTCTAATACTTCATCCACAGAGTGCCTTTGGATAAAGAGTGTGTAGTGACCTTAAACCAAGTTTCTAGGTAAAAGAGTGGAGGTCAGGGGCTCGTTAAATAAAGCATGCTAAGATTTTGACTTAAGTAGGGTCATAAGTAGGACTTAGGTGGAATCTTAGGACCTGCCTAAGTCCAACTTAAGTATGTCTTATATCGTAACATAAAGAAAACTTAGCAATGTCTTTGCTAAGTCATGCTTATGTTAAAGAGTAAAAACAATTTGTTCATTTCTTTTATCGAATTTGAATGTACCTAACATTTTTAAAAAGCTCAAAGCGATGGCTCTCGGGCAATGTATTCAGTCTATTGTTGTTACTTCTTTGTTTTTGTGATTGGCTTCGGCCGATCACAGTTGTGTCCATATCAGGCATCCGGCAAATTTTACTATTTGCGCACGCATTGCGCCTTGCACTACTTTATTTTCTTTGCAATGACAGCCTCATTTAAATCTTTAATTACACGTAGAATACTAAATAAACGTTACTCCTATTCGTATGCATTGAAATTAAAACATTTATACAGTTACATACAAACTGATTCTAATCACGTTTGTCTTCACATATGCGTAAGAATATTTATCGGAAGTACAATTCGCCTACTAAAAGTAGAGCATATTCATGCCTTTCTATTTCGGAACGGAGTAAAGTGAAGTCGTACCCAAACTGACTCGTACCCAAACAGACTCATACTCCATTTGTCCGGGGATAAACATGATATTTGGATTGTAAATAAAAAGATAAGCTGTTAAAGTTAGGTTTTGGATTAATTACAATTTAGAAGTTACAAGATACGGTAATTGAATGTAGTATTTTGGTTATCTTCAAACAAAGTTTAATATCATCTCCTTTAAGTTTGCCAAATAGTTTCCTATATCAACATTTGATAGACAATTTTCGTTTACATGCAATCTTATCTTTTTTTCAAAAAATGTTAATTATATTGGAAATCAACAAAACATGTAGCGGAATGCTTTCGCATTAATAACAAAGCTGACCAAAGATAATAGCCAACATGCCGATCATTCCTTTAAAAGGAATACTTGTTACGAATATTCACTAGTTCAGTCATTCTCGAAAACTCCATGTGGCGTAATATCGCGATACCGTTAAAACTAGTGGATTTCTTTTTATCTTTTGTCTTGCATATTACATCACCAATAAGGCAAGTTACATACTCTGAGTGTATTTTCTTCGTTAAGACGATATCTTGAAATGAGGCAATCGTCGTCTTTAAAATCACTGAGAGTTTATCTGTCTTTAAACGTCCTTTTTTAATTTCTCAAGTTTCGTGAATTTACATACATAGTCTAGTAACATGAGTAAACTGAGCATTACGTGTTTACAACCTATTCAGCAGCCCA
Source organism: Magallana ariakensis (assembly GCA_020458035.1). Lineage (NCBI taxonomy): Eukaryota > Metazoa > Mollusca > Bivalvia > Ostreida > Ostreidae > Magallana > Magallana ariakensis. The sequence continues at coordinate 64,134,450 of CM035813.1, forward strand.
TTTGCATACTATATGGAAAATGTTACATCTCTTTACAACTACTGTTAATATTTATATCAATTAATCCAAAACGTTGATATTGGTGAATATTATGACATTATTTTTGTGTAAATTATGTGATAAATACACTGTATTCAAATGCTGAATTGCAATAATTAACAATAAAACTTCTAAAAAACTTAAGTCACATTTACCGGCCGCCTAAGTTTTGGGTAAATTGTCCCAGCTAAGCACTCTTCTAGTTACGGACTTAAGTCTAAGAATGTACCTAAGTCCTACTTAAGCACTGTCTTAGACTTAAGTACCCTTTATGTTACGTGCCCCAGGTGTCCAGACCATATATTCTCCCAAGCTAGCCGAGTCTTGCTCCCACATTTATGTAACTTACTTACATGTACTTCTAATACTTCAGCTATAGAGTGCCTTAAACTAAAGGGTGTCCAATGACCTTGAACAAAGTTTCTGGATCAAAGGTCAGGATCATATGAGACCTGTTTGAAAAATCTTTGTCTAACCATAATTATATTTTTCTCCCAATGATTCTGTCTGGCTCATACATTACTATAAAGAGTTCTTTTAAGTCGAGGATGTACAGTGACCTTGAATCAAGATATTTTTTAAATGTCATTGTCATAACACAGACCACTGTGTAAAGTTTCAATAAATTTTTAGTCAAAATTTAAGACTTGTTTTTGCTTTAAGGGCATCAATTACCTAAAGTGTCTATTTAGAGAGTCAATGTCATAGCATATAACTGTATACACTGTAGTCTGGACCGTGTGTTCTCTGTCCTGGTAAAAATATAGATCATTGCAAACAGTACTTGTGGTTTATGAGTGTGCAGTAATCATAAACTTAGTTTATAATTCAAAGGTCAAGATCATAACAGACATCAGTGAAACAGATGTCTATTCTATGCCGTCTCCTTTTTTTTGTCAAATCCAGTTTTAGTTTCACCAGAAAAAGTAAGGGGTGTGCTGTGACCTTGAACTATTTTTTTCAGTGAAAAGTTACGCAAGTGATTTTCAATGTCTCATCTTTTAATAAAGCGGGGCTATTTGAGAAGTTCAAGATCCCAATGATGTATATAGTTTTGAAATTATACAAAGAACAGAAAATAAATCAAAAATAGGACCTAAAATCATTTGATCGGTCAATCTCTTTGCGGCGAAAATTTATTATTATAAATATGGCTTTGCAGTAAAGCAGTTGCTGATAAATTCTTCATACATGTATTTCGCATACATTTTCAAACATTAATACGCTGTCAAATATATTAAAAAAAAGAAACCACGTGTTTTTCCCTGACTGAATTATTGCTGGATTGGAATTGCTGTCCTCTTCAATAAGGGGCTGATACATGCCATCCATTTACTCATTTATAACCACTAGTATATAACATCATGACTATTATGGTATTGACAATCCTTTTTCGACACGAAGCTGCAACGGAAGACCTCCTCGTTGCTTTGCAACGAGCTCGGCTCTAGTTGATAGTTCTTTTTCTGCAAATACTTCTTCCCTTCGAATATACTGAATAGTTCGGCCAATACATTGATACTTTTAAAATAGCAATATTTGTCGATTGATAGCTTTTATTTGTATTTATACCATTATATTGGTATCTGTAAAAATATTAAATGTATAATGTATAGAATGCATAAGATCAATTGGATAAAAGAATCAAAATGATATCTAGGGGTTTCGGCCCACAAAATCACCATTTTTGTTATATTACATACATTGATACACACTGATGTAAAAGTTAGCATAGTGGCATAGATTTGTTGCTTAGGGAAACCGTTGTCATGGTAACGGAGACTACATATAGAACAATGGCAAATCTTAGCAACTCTAAAGTAATATAGAAAGTAATCACATCTTACATGTATATAAGTATAATCGTTGTTTTTTTTAAAAACATGAATTTTTTTTCATTCTTTTCATACTAAAAGGTTATCAATAGCTCAAACTAATAGTTTGATAGCTGTTTTTGAAATATACATGGTTGGAAATAAACTTGACGCCTGTTGTAATTGAGACAAAGATAAAAGGAAGGAATACTAATAATAACCATCTCCAATTTTGAAAAGCGAAAATACTTGTTTTAACACAATCTGGAATCATTTTCGTTGTGGGTTTTTTTTTGTGTGTGGAAAACATGCTTAACTTTTATATCAGATTTACTTACACATTATTTAGCGACATAAAACTGTCGTTGCTAAGGAAATATGCGTACTGAGGAAAATGATTCAGAAATTCTTAATTGTTAAAATACGTCATAACAACTGACCTGTATTTTTAAGTGTAAAACGTACCTTAAATTGATATTGAATTAGATTTAAGGACGTGTTTGGTTATTCCATTTAATTTATTTTAAAGTATTTTGTCATTGGTATGAATAAAACATCTTAAGAAGTACATTAAAATATGCAGATGTTCGTTATTTTTTAGTCTTGTTATCATAGGATCGAATTTTATTTATATATAAAATGTCTTTGTTGCCATACCACAACAATAACTTTATTTTAAATATTAATTATGTTTTGTATGTTATTACATGTCTTCTATGGCAACTGGTCCCATAGCAACCGCCTAATGTTGTTTTGCATCTTTATTAAGCAAAGCCTATCAAATTATCAAATATGAAGAAAATTGATTCCTATGCGTAACTACCGATTGTTAAAATTTACATGGATTTTATCTGTAAATGTCTGTATTACGTATGATCATGTATGTTAGCTATCTTGTGTAAACTCCTATATCAACACTCTGCACAGTGATATACTATAAATTCCTTTTTAAACGCGAGAAATAAAATCGCGAGAAGCAATCCTCGCGAATTTTTAAATCATTATTTTTAAGACAGTTTTAAACTTTATGAAATTATAACAAAAAATGATCCTAGCGATTTTATATTCTCGCGATTTGATGCAAAACAGCAAAATCGCAGAATTAAGTACTCGCCTAAAATAAGGAATGCACAGTAGAAGTTTAGAAACACGTCCCAGTGGAAGTGGTAAGTGATACTTTACTTACTTGACAGTAAGTTGAGCAATTCTTTAATATTGAGAATGAAAAAAAAATAGTTTAAAAATATTCTGGTAAAAAGAAAAAGCAAATCCTACGTGCTGTATGCCTACCTCCACCATCCATTCTCATGAATACTCGTAGAAAGAATACTGTCAATGAATCTTGCAAATCAACCCTGATCCATGGTGAATTTTCCTTTGCTGAATGAAATATACTGGTATCTCCACTTTGTATTAATCCATCTGTAGCATAGTGGGGAGACCACAATTCGTAGAAATTTGCTAAAACGGAGGAGACATTAGGCACTATTTGAAATGCTGCATTCTTTGTCCATTCCATCTCTGTCAAAAATGAAACAAAAACCTTAAAAAAAAACTTCAATGATAAACACAAAACACATTTTTAGGTTACTGTATGTTGACATATCCTTTTTCATAAATGCACGTGATCATTCAAACTGGATGAATAACGAATGAATTAGTAAATAATAAAAAGTTGTTTCATATTTTTTACAGTTTTACTATCAATCTATATATACATAGATATATGTTTTGACAAATAAATCTGTAAGGAATGTATTTTCCTTCCGCTACTCATTAACAAGTCTATAAGAATTAGTGAGGAATGGACCTCTTACTTAAATCTATTTCTAATATGTTCCTATTATAACAATAGTGGTTTTTATACATGTAGTAAAACGAATATTATTAAAGCATATATACAAGTATGAGCAAATAAATTAAGTAGCAAAATAGAAATTGGAATATAGAAAGTATTAATGAATTATTTGATAAAATCATAAAAGGTTTAAATGCAAATTTATTTTTTAATATTTACATGTTCTAGTGTCTTTGTCTGTGATACATGTAACACACGAATCGATTTTGTAATTTAGTCCAATAAATACAAATTAAGTATTGTTGTGGTGCAAGCGGGGTTTGCATAATTAATATTCTAATATTTAATCGTACAATTGCTGATATTTATGAATATAAGTAATAAGAAATCGTTCTTTGAAAATTATAAGGGGATAAATTCAGTCGGGGCTTTATCAAATCTATTATAAAGCCTTCCGGGTGTACGCCCCGACCAAAATTAACACCTCATAATACTCAAAAAATGATTCTCTATTCTTTAACTATTTAGATTATTATCTTTATATTCATAAAGATAGATGTAATATCGTTTGGCTCAAACGGATAAACAAAGGATAATTTTGTATTCATTTTAGAGCTTAATTTCTAACACTATTGAATAAAACAAAGTACTTGTTAACGTACTTTTGAAAACCGAACCCTTACCGTATTTTCGCCATTCATAAATATGATCAGATTCACCGGTACCATTACTGAAAATAAAGGTACAATTCCAGCGACATTGGTTATAATCCGTGTTGAAGAAAAAAGTAGCATCCTTTGTTAGTCGGCCAAACGCAGCACAAAGTAACAAACTATCAACGTGTTGCTCAGTACAATTTGAAATATAAAGCGGATAATGAGTTCTTACTTTATACACTTGTTGGGCCATGTTATTTCTAAACATCCCCATAATTATTAAAATGATCTTTAAAAACGTCATGTTTAAGGGTATTAAAGTAGTAAGACAATGATCGGCACTAAGCGGCACCACAAAACACTATAAATATCATGAAATATAATTCATGAATTATACGTCAGGTATTGAATAATTCAGATAATTGATGAAAGATTTTCAGGGTATCAAAAAAGCACTTAATTGTATGCAAAACATATTCAATATTACAAAATACCGAATGAAGTGAATAGTTGAAAATATTTTCAATAGGTGTGGCTTTTCATTTAAAGGCCGCAACCGTCAAAGTGCGTTGTAACAAGAAAAGTCAAACTCTACACATTGTCATCTAGTCAGTTATTATTTCAAGCGCCGTCACTTTCTTGCAATTAGTATTATTTTCTTAAATATTAATTTCATTATAATTACTCTGCTATAAACTGCTATATAGAAGTATGACCAAATGTCGCAGATTTCTTAACTCCATAGTACGCAGAGACATGAATCATACGAGAAGTGAAAGTTTGTTTTCAATGTCGAAACTTCTGTACCTAATCAAAGACTTTTGTAGTTATTGCCTGCTTTCAGTGCCATTAAAAGATATAGAGTATCGGTATTAACGTCAGGTTTATATCGTCAGCAATAATAATTTCATGAATAATATGAATATGCAATATGTATATAAAAACTTTTAAAAAATATTGGTTTTATTGTGTTAAAGTGTATTATTTGGTGAAATGCCATTCATTGGCTCTAACAAATTTGTTAATTGTATAGAGTTCTAAAAAGAGCTTTAAAAAAAGAAGTGAAGATAGTTAAAGTCAAAATAGACATAATATGGATGAGGTTATCACCCCAACATTATAAGTAGAAATGACGTCATGATAGTCGTTTTATTTCGATATATTATTGCTTTAAAGCAAAATATTGGTTGTTTTCCATTGATTTTTCAACTGGGAACTATCGAGCGCATGGTTGCTCAAGTACTATACTAAACTATGATGTGTATATAAACGAAAAATATATGTAAAAATTCTACTTGAGCAGACCTGCTTTCTATACTTCGAAAGGGAAATTATGAAGGAAAATTAAGAACATGTCATCGTTTGCATAATTGCGGGAATTAGCCGATTTTATTGACGTCATAGATGAACAGCTATTGGATATGAGTAATAAAAAGTCTATTGTGATAGACATTTTGTAATGCTCGAGATAAATGAAAATGGTAAGATTTATATTTAATCTATTGAATACATTATAGAAATGGGTTGCTTTTAAGTTTTCTTTTAAAAGATAATATTTACGTCTATAAAATGTATCTCAAAGGAAAGTAGTTTAACTATTCATCGCAACACTTAGTATAATGGAGGAGGAATGTATTGATAATCTGATGTATCACCTTTAAGAACTTTCTAGTATCTTAACATAAATACGAACATATTTTCCCTAGTGTATGCCCATGCAAATATAAACATTTTGAAGAATAAAGATTACTAGAATATCAATATTCTTTAGAAATCTTAGTAAACGTAATGCTAGTTTACATGTATGGGCAAGTTTGTTAAGACAGAAAATACTTGGCAGCAAGAAAGTTGTACACGGTTTATTATATGTTTTACAAACTTTATCATTGGTGTAAAATTGACATTTAGTGATAACTAACAGTGTTCAAATTCAAACGTTCAAAGGAAAATTACAAAACGGGAGCAGATCGAACACGGACCTCTTAAAAATTAGAGGTAGGATCAGGTGACATGGAGGAGTGAGCATCCTCTGCTAACCGGTCACACCCACCGTGTGCTCTTTGTCGTAATCGGGAGAAACGGAAAAGTCCGTACACAGGTGAAAAATTATGGTCTAACAATTGGTATGAATAACGTCCGTCAGCATGCAACTAAATGAAAGTTTGTATTTGGTGACAAGGTCGTTATATCGACTATAAAACGTACGAAAAGATGACTTCAAACGAGACTGTATATAGTCCTGTTTTATCAACTTGTTTTATCAACTTGTTTGTCTCGATTTAGATACTGATCATACGAAGAGCATAACCTTGCGTTTCGAATTCGATTTAACTGAGAGACAAAAACACCGTATGCAGGTGATGAAACTAGTTTCGCGTTCTGTCGTAAACTTTACTGACATTAATGTTTAATGTTTCACATCGTTTTGAGACGTCATATACTCGTTTAAGTTACTAGTATAACTCGGAGAGAAATTTTACGAAGAGGGAGATTATGCTAATACGTGTGCGTGCCTCAACCTTTCGCGTCTCAGTAGTTCCGTGGTTAGAGCGCTGCAAATATATGCTAGAGATCTTGGTTTTAGAACATGTTGAGACCCAACTTTTAACAACCTATTACATGTGAAAAAGAATCCCGTAAACGTACAATGCATTTAGGGGAATGCTGTTTTATTTTGAAATGATTATATATGCATTTGTGAAAATATCCTTTTTATCTAATGTTTCATTGTACATCAATTCCTCATGCTTGACCTAATGTTTGTCCCTAATTTATAATTAGTTTTTCTTAATTATTGGTAAAGCTGAAAGTGATTATTATCACCCGTGTGCTTTCATGGTATCTATCAGGTCGTAATCAATAAGAAAAACCTATTTGTGAACGATACAGAGAAAATCCATTTTATGGTTATTCAAATTGGATTCAATTTGATCACATTACCATGAATTAACCTCTTTCAGGTGACTTTAGATGATTATCGCTCGATTTGTGTCGCTTAAAGGCTTTTATTATCGTTCGAAATTCCATATTTCATGTTCACACTTTGTTTTTACTTGCAGAAAGAAATGTTCAAAGATATATGGATCCTGTTAAAACCTTTCTTCCAGTGATACTTGTGGTAATATTTTTTTTAGCAAAAGGAGTCTATCACTGAACTCTTATTATTACATTTGATGATATTTAGCACTTAACCCTAACACTCACCCTGAAAGAAGATTCTTGATATATCTCTTAGACAATAAATCTGATATTTCCGACAAATAGAATATTTTAAAAAATTTAAGATCTTGCATGTATTATAATTATTTTCTTTTTATATATTTGACTAATCATATTTGCATTTAAATTTGACATACAAGTTTTGTAAAAAGTAGAAAATGTTCCTTAAATATACTGCTTTTAGAATTACTGTGTCAACATTTTCCTTCTTTTCATTTCTACAATAAGAAAGTCGTCCATGCAATATTCTATAAAAAGGTATGTTGTACCAGTTCTTGTACACAAATCAGTACTTATTTCCAATGAATTGATATACGTTTTCCTCCCTTCAGTTTGTTAATATTAAAATTTGGATTTTGCATATTTATCTGTTTTGTTTGATGAATATTTGAATGCTCAACACTTAAATGTGCTTGATAATGTAACGTTTACATGGTAATATGGTTATCTATGATTCAGCTTACGTAAATAAAGTACTGTCAATATACGATATTGTATTTAAGAACCTCTACGACGGCACCTATGCAGGGCAGTCGTTGATAAATATGCGTTATCTTAGTAATGTTATACAAAGTTAAATATAATAAGCACAAAGCAGGATTTATGTATTTTATGTAAAGTAATTCTCTTACGATTTTTTAAAATTATTTCAAATGCTGTTTCAAGTCCTTATATTCGAAGGACCAAATCATTTACAGTTACCTGTTAAGGGGTGGTGCTTAATCGGAGCCGATGTTAATAACCATGAGTAAACATGGAATATAAACACATACTGCTAGTCTTACTAAACAAACGGTCATTATTAGATGACTGATTTTTGTTCAAATATTCAGTTTATTTTCATTCAGAAATGAGTGAAACCTTTCCGTATTTTCTAATAAATATAACCATTAATTTATGTTTATATTTTATCTGTTGTGAAATAAAAACATTTTCATGAGTGAATGTAAATGCAGTTCAGACATGTCTTTTCATGGGTTCGACTATCATGATTATTCCTTTTATATTTAATCATGGCTGTGTATATACTCCTGATTAGATTTTCATACACAACAGCTGATTTATGGGTAACAACTGAATCATCTTTTACCCATGCAACATGCCTAACTTAATACGTTTATCCTAAAACTTACATTACCTTGATCCAAGAAAATGGTTACTAGTATGAAATCATGGCGTTGAGCACATTTTCAAAACACAATTTGCGGTGAAGATATACAGGCTCTATTATCGTTTTTTAAAGACTCGATTATTAATTATGTATCTTACAAGTTATTTTCTTAAATATTTCTGGTAAAAAGTTGCATAAGTTTACACGTATCTTTAAAAGTGCCCCAAAACCTAACAACAAAAGTGAGACGTTAAGAAATTTAGAAAATGATGTTCTTTCTCATTTTGTATGAAGGCAGATAATTTCTATTAAAAAGTTTCAAGTGATGAACAATTTTCACGTCATTGACTACATACAGTCTCCTGAATCTCCACAATAATTAAAAAAAAATCATAATTCAATGTATTTTAGATAAATTTCAATTGTTTCATTTATCTCAGTAACACGTGGACTACCTTAGAAAACCTTTTGATACTAATAAAGGCACATGTATAATTTGAATTGGGAGTTCTTCTTTATAATGAATATATGACTTCCTATCTTAAAATGAGTGTCGTTTATCTTTCCAAACTATCATGTTTTTCGACCACTCATTCAATATGTTTAATGCTTCAAAGTGCATAAGTGTTTCAGATAAAAAGTTCTGATATCGATATTTAAACGTGTACATGTATAGATGACTGCGTATAAAGGAGACCTTTACACCTATTTGTTTAGTTCTATTGGCGGGTTTTTTCCCGGTCTCAGTTCCCGATTTTTGACTTATGAATTAAACAATGTGGAGTAAATTAAACATTTAATAAATAATTAATTATAGGAGTCAGTCATAATGTTTTAATTTAAAAAAGAGAAACAAAAGGAGAATTTTTTCCAAACCAAAGAGATAAAGAAATAAACCCTATTAAATTACCAAATAAAATACATGAGATTTTCCGTAATCGGTTTTAGCAGCCATGTCAGGTCCCCGTGATTTTCAGGGATCTACTCATGGAAATAATATTGGTTATTGATGATAAGAATAGAGGTTTTTCTTCCATATTTTGTTCAAGATTGTAGTACCCCGGAATTGTCTTAGCTTTATCATGTTGGTTTTATCTGTTATGTGTCATTGTATGTTTTCGCCCTACGAAATATAAACTACATGTGTTTTGTTTGACTGATTTTTGGACTAACGTTTTAGACAGAACAAAGATCCACTCCTCAATTCTTAATGGCTATCTAAAAATCAAATTTAACAAGGTCAGGAAACAGGGTTGAAAAATTCAGGTTGTAATTTGACATGCACTAGAAATAATTCGAAATGTGTAAAATGCGTGTAATTTATTTATGTCTGCACAGCTACATTTTGAATAAAAATGATAGTCAATAATTTATCATTTGAACTAAATTTGTAGCGACAGTGAATAACTTTACCTTTTTTAGCTCACCTGAGCTGAAAGCTCAAGTGAGCTATTCTGATCACATTTTTTCCGTCGTCCGTCTGTCCGTCTGTCCGTCCGTCCGTCTGTCCGTCTGTAAACTTTTGTACATTTTGATCTTCTTCTCTAAAACCGCTCGGCCAATTTCAACCAAATTTGGCACAAAGCATTCTTATGGGAAGCTTAATATAAATTGCAAAAATAAAAGACTGATCTTTATTCAAAGCGGAGAAAACCTCGAAACTGTAGAAAAAGGGGGGTGCATTTTTAAAAATCTTCTTATCAAGAATTACTGAGTCAAATTCAATGTAATTTAGCATAAATAATCCTTATGGAAAGGAAAATATAAATTGCAAAAATTATGGACTAATTCTGTTTCAAATCTGAGTTATTACGAAAATAATAATAAAGGAAATGCGTGTTTCAATCAGTTTATAGCTTCGGGTCGGTATTCCATGAGTCATGGTAAAATGGGTAGGCAAACCCGGGCCGGGGCAAAACAAAAGATTGGCAGTTATTAATATGCCGATCTCATTAAAATTTTGAGGATATGTTACGGACCAGTATATTTGTATTCGCTGTAAATATTGCTGCAAAACAATGCATATTTTGGAATTGACGATTGCCGATCTGCCCCGGCTTTTATTTTGCCCCGGCCCGGGTTTGCCCACTCATTTTACCAAGACTCGTATACGAGGTTCTTTGTTTAAGATAAACGGGTCGATCTGACAATGATGGATTAGTTTGTTGTGCAACAGTTCGCGTACGAAGGGGATCTTTGAAACATGCAAAATACATTGGTGCCGATTTTGTGAAGTAAATTGAGGTTAAATATTTCAATGCGTTGACAGTTTTCACATATGACGGTGGTGTTAGCTTGTTTTGATTTTCGTTTCGTTTTCATTATCTATGCTTTGTAACCTGGGAACTATCGCCTGTATTTTGTAATTTTTACGTATCAAATCAAACAGAGACTTCGGTAAATCAGACAGTTAACTGTTAACCTGTGCAAATTAAGCAAAATCTGATGTATTAAAAGAGTACTAAAATACTATTCATTCTATCGGTGATTCGGTATGATCTTTTGCGTAATAGATTAATGCAATGTGTTTTGTTGAGATGCTTAGCATTTTCTCGAATTTATTCATAAGTTTAAATAGAGTTTAATATCGCTGACGGAAATATGTAGATATATTTTTTGAAAATAAATTGTGCACTTTATTTGTTATAGTGCATATGTTTCATGTGTTTAATTGTTTACAATTTCTATTTACTAACCATATTTGAGTGTTAAGCTTCGAATTATAAGCACGATACAGAGATTTGCTCACAATTCTATGTACACAGATCTGAGGCCATTCTTTTTTTCCACTTTAAATGCTGAATAGGAAATACAAAGTTAAAATTCTTAAGCTGAATGTAATAAACTCATATGAACAAAATACCGGTATATGACTCAAACCTAGCAGAATTGTGAGCTCTGTATCTTGCTTATAATTCTACGACTGACGCTGAAATTTTCGTTGATCATTAGAAATTTCTCGCTAAATGTTAAATACTTGTACAAAAAAATTTAAGGATGATATGCTGTATATAACTATTCTCTGGGGCCCCCTCTTTATACAATGAATAATGTGAAATCTTCATCAATTTTGATGGTTTTTCAGACACGAGTAAATAAAAACCACACCGTTAAACAATTTCCATAGTTCTGACACATTTCTGTTGCGGGAAATAAAGGAATTATCGCTATTCCTAAGAAAATATTACAGCGGAAAATTATCCTGGTCTGTAGCCATTTTTTATTTTTGAATAAAGATGAAAATAATGGGTGGGCCTTAGTAAAATAGAGTGATGTGCCTGTCAATACTGTAAAATTGATTTTTATAGCTCATTAACATGTCACGTGACAACAATTTTCATTCCAGTGTATTCATCAATCAAATGTGAGTAAAGTTATAAAAGTCACACGAGTTTACGCCAGGTAAACAACAGTGACTTAAGAGCCATTTTCTGTAAGCATTTAAACATTTGTATAGGAGGTTCGGCACGCATAGTCACCGATTTTCCTCAAATTTTAATATGATGCATATTATCATATACCTATCATAAAAACACTAAAAGTTGGTTGCTAGGCAACTCCGTTACCATGGATACACATACCCATCATTCTTAGCACAAAATGGTCTTAATTTTTATTGAAAAACACACTTTTTCTGCTTAAATATTTATTTCAATAAGATTTGTTGTGATAAATCTTCATCAAACTCTCAAAGCATCACATCTTAACTATTGAATAATACATTTAGCAAATCAAAGTATTTATTTTTCTTTATTGTACCAAGGGCTTAAAAGTACTTGGTAAACGACTTTGTAAAAAAACCTAGAAATGAGGCATTTTTGGTGATGCCCTGTAAATTCTTGCGGACAGGTTGATGCAAACCGACACCAATCCTGAAATGACTGGGTCTTCTGTTATCAGAAACAATCAAAACATGATGGGGAAGTTTCCTCAAAGTTGTTGTATCCATGGAAACAAAAGTGTATATTTTACAACTTTCAAACTTTTTAAAACCCGTACTATGATTCATAAATATGTGTAAATTATGTCCTTTTAAGAAGAAAATATGTGAAATTCTACATATCCAATGAATTGAGAGTGTTTGTAATATTGGTTTAATAATTATTGAATCTAGATAAGAAATATAGACAACCGTTACCATGGAAACATTAGAAACAATTCGTTCAATTCTATGTATTATAGCCAGTTTATGTCTTTGTATCTTATTTCATTATGTAATGATTACCAAATTTTAATGAAAAATAGAAAAGCATATTTTATCAAACTTATGTTTTTAGCTCATCTGAACTAAAAGCTTTTTGTAGGGTGTCCGTCTCTGTCTGTCGTCCATCCGTGAACTTTCCACATTTTTAGCTTTTTCTCCAGAACCACTGAGCCAATTCTAACCAAACTTAGCACAAATCATCCCAAGGTTTATGGGGGTTCAAATTTGTTAGAATAAAGGCCAACACCCTCCTGGGGGGGGGGAGTAATAAAGAATTAAACATCTGCTATGATCTTAACATTTGACCTTTAAATTGGTTCAAGGTCACTGCACACTTTTTACATAAAAAAGTTCTGTTTATGAAAAGTATGCGCCAGACAGAGCTAAGAGGAGGGTGTATATGCTTAGGATTTTTTTTAGAGTAATCTGATATGACCTTCACCTTGGACATCATTCAAGGTCACTGCACATGCACTCTGTGAGTGAAGTATGAGTCAGAGTACACCAAAGAGAGAGAAGATACTCTCAGACTGGAAAAATGATCTTAGATGGACAGATGGTTGGATGGATGAATGTACAGACAAACTGATCACTATAGGTCACATTCAGAGCAGGGTCCTTATTTATAATTATTAAACATTTGCTGGCATATTCTTTAAAAAAATTCTCAAAAATCATTTGGCCTAAAAAGCTGAAACTTGTGTGGAAGCATCCTCAGGTACGTAGACGCAAGTTTGTTCAAATCATGATTCCTAGGAGAAGTGTGGGCCCACAATTAGAGGGGATGAATTTTAACATAGAAATAAAAAGAAAAAAATTCAAAATGTTCTCGAAGAAAAAAAGTTTGATGTTTAACATGATAATATGTGCAGAAAATTTTTAAGGTCTTTTTAAACAAGATATACTCTACTAAATTGTCAAGATACATTGTTCTGATTTCATCAGAGTTATGGCTACAGTTGCTCATGTGAGCCATGAGGCCCTTAGATCTCTTGTTGCCTAACTGATTGCTATGGTAACATTTTATTATATGATGGTAAGAAAGATCATAATGCTACATGTACATGTAATTATTATTTAGTGCGAAAAACCAGCCGACTTGTTCCTTGATGTTAAATTTTCCTTGATATTAAATTTTCATTCAAAGAATTAAATGATTAAGGTAACAATATATATTATGGTAATTATTACATGTACCAGTTATTAATAGTATTCTAATATAAATTATCATAAATCCTTTGCCATCTTCTTTGTCAATCCCTAAAGTTATTGTTGCAGCACAAATAAAATCATACATCTGTATTTTATTTATTTATAACTTTAATTAATTTTTAAAAATGCATAAAGATGAGAATGCTGAAATTAAGTTATTTTTAAAATCAAGTGTACTGGTATATATATATATATATATGTAAAAATATAATCAATCATATGTACTTGTAAGTAATGATCCATGTGTTGATTTATTATATTCTATGTTTATGAATGCTTGCATTTTTCTTAGCTGCAAAATAAAATTAAGAGTACTTCTAATTATAAATATGTTGGTCAGAATCCAAATTGTTGTAGTTTCCATTTCTCCATTTCTTGAAATGTCAATTCACTCACTCAAACAACTTGAATTTTTAATTCATGGATGAACCCATATGCTTATAACCAAGCAGTGTCCAGAAAAGTTTAAAGAACTCTTAAAAACTTGTCTGGAAACTGCTACTCAGCATACATGGTTATTTTTTAGTTACCATATGTACACTTTTAATACCAAATAGTCCTAGTATAGAACTGGATTCTAGTCCCCTTAGATCAAAGTATTTACAAGGCTGCTAGTTTCATTCCATATTTCCTATTTAACTATAATCAAGGATCATGAATTTTCAAATCATCTTTTTTAAACTTTACAATCTATATTATACAAATACCCGATATGATAACTATTAATTATTAATATAAATTATTAATTGACATGTATTATTTACAAAAATAAAATTTATAATTCCTGCAGGTTACCCATGCAGAGAATTTTTAAACATTTTCATCCAAATATTTAGTTAGACTTTGTATTTATTGTTTTTTTTACATTCCCAATGCATATAATATTTCATTCCTTTCATCGGTTCATACCAGTTTAACAGTTTGGCTGAATCAGAATGGCTCATTTATATAGAGCTCAGCATAGGAGTTATTAATGAAATATAATTTCTCAGCAAAAAAAATATTACTTTCATCGAGTTAAAATACAAATTCATTACTGTGTAATTCTATGTACACATACAGATACTAATGTTGGTATCATGAAAGCATTCAGTTAAGAAATTATCCCAATTTTCATAAATTTAATGCTGATTTCATTTGTTTATTATAATTATAAATCTTGAGGTATGTGAACTTCAATAGATAATAAAAGTAAATTAATGTAACTCCTATCATAATACAATGGACCCCACAATAAATTTTAAACATGATTTTTCAGTGTTTTCTTGGGTAGGCAGGATTCATTGTCATTTTTTGGTTACTTCTCTTTATGAAATTTGTGTAATTCTAAATACAACAGGGGAAGTCACCCTGACTCCTGACACACCTATAGATCAGTGCGTGTAATGGCAAATTATTTAAACTCAAGTTTTTCAAGAAATAAAAAGTTAAAAGGTCTGTGTATCATATTTACAGTCCATCCCATATCTCAATGACAATTATTGGCATAAAGACCAGTAAACACAAGCCAATTTAAAACAAATGCCTATCAATACAGTACCTACATGCATTTTTATTTATTGATGTGAGTATGCTTGGAAAAATAATCCCCACAAACAGTATAACAATTAGTTTAATTGGTAACCTGTTTCAACTTTCTTAATATAGCAGGAAACTAATTTTAAGAAAGTAACAAAATTCTCTACTCCAAAAATTTAGAAACTATACCTCTGACTGTTGATTGTATTCCCCACATGCATGACTGCATTCTACATAAATGTACATGCAACAAGCAGTTGTAATATTTTAAAAATGAATACATGTACATGTATAAGCATATGTGAAAAGTGTTTGGATTTTCTAACTTACAAATGATACATATGTGTTTTTGTGTGTATTTTCCAAGCTTTTGTACTATGTGGTGATGGAGGGGTTTCTTTAATTAAGGAAATAATTTTTATATTATTAATAGAATACCAGGATATGTAATTATTAAGCTATATTTTTGCAAACAGTTTTTTTTTTTTTTGCTTACAGATTTAATTAGTTTGGTTTTCTTGTGTGTATTGATTTTCTAGTTTGTTTTTATACATAGATTGGAGGTACTAAAAGGGAAACAACTCATTTTTTTTTCCAATTTTAGATTGAAAGAAACATTAATTACACATGCATGTAAAATAAGTTCCAGTGGAACATTGTATTTTATATAACTGGTAAATTCTTTGTAATTTATGATTTTGAGTATTTATTATAAGTAATTCATATGCTTAACTAATATTATAATTAAACTACAAACCTGAAGTAACAAAGATTCATCAAGTCCAACTGCACTACATAAACATGATAAGGCATTGGATGGAATTTCAGAAACACTAATATAATAGAGGTTCATATTAGAGGTGTAGTGACAATATCTATGGGTCATAGCAAAAAAAAAGGATAAAATCTTCAAGATTTTAGGAAAAAACCACTTTGTTGACATGCTGTTTCAACACTTCTCATTTTGAACTCTCAGCACAAAAGAGTTCTAAATTGCAAAGGGAGCTAATTCATTTTCCAAAAATGTAATCATTATTTAACTAATTATTTCACAACAACAAGGATAGCTTCCCCGTCAAGTTTTTAAATTTTTATATAGTTGAAGGCTTGATGATTTTAATTCTATGCTTGTGAAACATCGAGCTTGCCGCATTTTTTTATAACACTGCAGTAAAAATGGTCAATTTTGATAAAAATTAAAGTTTGGGTCGAGTTTCCATGTATATACATGTATATATATATATATATATATATATATATATATATATATATATAATTTGACATGTGATTTTTAGATAGTTAAATTAGGTCTACATTTTGGAAAAAATTCGGCAAAATCGGTTTCTATGCGTGCCGAAAAAATTTAAGTGCTTACAGAGAATGGCTCTTAATTATAATGGAGAAGACAAATTAAATTTTTGAATGTTTTTAATTTGAGGAATTGAGGGATTGAGGTACAATTTTCTTCTTCACATCTATAGGATTTTTTTTAATAAAATGCAATAACTATTATATGATGTTTTTAAAAAAAAAATACAATAACTAGTAAGTAGCTGAGGAAGAAAAATAATGTACCTATATGCTCTCATATATTTTGATCGCTTTATAAAGTGGGGGGGGGGGGAGGGGGCAGAACGAAAATATAGGGAATTGGAGGGAGGTGTAGGATTTTCTTATTCTGGGTAAAAATAGTATTCCATAAAGATACAATGTCAAAGATTACGTGTATGCAAAAATAAGTGTAAAATTCGAATACTTTACAATATTTATTTTTTGTTATTCTACTGAGGGGCCATATGGCACAATATCTTTTGAATGCCCATTGTTGCTCAGGTGAGCGATGTGGCCCCATGGGCCTCTTGTTACTACTTTAAAGATCCTATAAAGTAGTTAAAAGAAAAAAAGAGACATTATGATATTATTTCAGCTCTTTCTCGGTCGATGAAATTGGTTGGCTCACTGAATTGATATCATAAAACGCATAATTGACAAAGGTTCAGAACTTAAAAAATTAATCCACAAGTTTTACTTTTATTTCAATATAAATAACGCAATAATCAATAACTTTGTCTTACATATTATGAGAGACAATGTGGAATAATAAAATGTAAACTTGTATGATTCAAATTGGGTTTTTAAGGGAAAAAGTATATTATTTCGGAATAAATTATTGTTTAAAATTAAAAAAGTAAAATGTTACAAGGTATAAGTTCAGATTACTAGCTGACAGGCAGTAGGAAACATCTTCAAAATACACCAAGTTAATTCCAGATAACATATCTCAAAAATCTGATCGTTAACATCGAACAACTTAAATAACAACACACTGCAGAAAATATCGGAAGTTCAAAACTGTAAATGGTTTGGAGCTCATTTTAGTCATGGTTTTTGTTGTAATACTTGAACAACAATTCAATGGAAGACATTAGATAATTGATGAAGGAAATTCGATTTAAATTAAATTCAAATTTTGACGTTTAAAAAATGTATTGAAATATATGACAGTAAAGCTATCCATATTTTTTGTACACGTCGGTTTATTGTTTTGTTTTAATTTAGAAATTAAGAAAACCTTTCGTTAGGGTGGACATTTTTGACGGACTTCTCATTAAACATTCAAAGGTCACTAGCATAAAATGCAGGTTGGTGACGTAAATTATGCAAATTAAAACATAGCTCTGCATTAGTAGGGCTACAATGTACTATTAGTAGTTTTCATTCTTTATGTTGGAATTTTTTGCGCCCCTGAGTAAACGTTATCCTCACGAAAACTTTAGAATATACCATTTTCTTATCAGACAAATGTTACGTTGTATGCATCGAACTTTAAAAGAACAAAACTAATAATAACCAAATATTATTGCATTTTATTTATTGCAGAGCTTTAATGAAAATATCCACAAAAATGATTACAAAAAAAAACCGTTTGCTATATCATCTAAGCCATAGTTTATTATTATTGTGTTTTTAATTAGCCTTTAGACATTAACATGCATTTAAAACATAACTCTAAAATGTAGAAAAAGAAATCCTATTTCGTGTATATTTCCAGTTCTGGAATGTTAAGACTATTTCCAAATCCTTTCGTAATTCTTATTCGGACATAACGAGCGATAGTCGGGTATTCACAAAGGATCTCCACTACCTCACTGGCCATTGCTGGTCCTTTGTAAAATCCGCGCTGTTCATAGATACTACTGTTTGTTACTTCAACAGCAGCGTCATGGAATCTAAAGCCTGTTGAAGATTTAAAAAATCATTTTTTATTGTTTTTTGTTAGAAAAATGAAATTTAAAGTTTCATTTCATGCAATGATCTTTGCATAATTTGTAAACATATACAAATTTATTTCATTGATAGTATTCCTTAACAAATACTTATTTCAAAAGATTTTTTGCACAAACGTTACAGTTTTAAGTTCCATAATAAAGATGTTTTAAAAACCACGATAGAGAGTTATTTTTTAGTTTGATAAATATGTATATAAACACTTTACCAACATCTCCTCTAGTATACACACGTAGAAATAATATTTTTGATACTTCTTGCAAATCGGTCGTGATCCATGGTAATGTTTCAAACGTTGAATGAAAAATATTAACCCCATCGCCATGAATAATTCCATCTGTAGCATAGTACGGTGACCATAGACCGTAATTGTTTTCATAAACGGAAGAAGCCATGCTAGGTTTATTTATTGCTGCATTCCTCTTCGACTCAATTTCTACCAATCATATTTTTAAAAAATCCGCAAAATGAATATCGCTTATGCAATGTTCAAATGACAAAAATGGTCTAGTTTTATGACAAATAAACAAAACCATAGTATGTCTAAATGCATATTTTTCACTAGAAAGGTTTTCATTTATTTCAAGCGTTGCCATTGACACTAAGATAAACAATACCCAATAAACAGTGATCTGTATATATTTTTGAATTTAGTTTGAAAACATTTTATTTTTGCAGCTTTAACATCTTTAAAGTTGGTATATTAATTGCAATCAATTATCGTTTAGAAAAAGAAATGTTTGCATAGATTTGTGGATTTGTGGTTTTTTTTAATACTTTTTATGAAATTAATGCTTTTGTACATCACAGTAAACATCCTTTACAATATTATCCATGCATACCTGACATTCCGCATCCATCTCAAACTCATTACTTTTCTGAACACCTTATAAATCAGTTGTATTCTTAAGAAAAAGGCAAAACCTTACCATATTTTTGCCATTTGATAATTGCTTTGATCACATCAGTTGTGTAAATAAAAGTACAATTCCAATGACAGAGGTTTGTATCAGCTTTGAAGAAAAAAGTAACATCCTTTGCTTCTCTTCCAAGTGCTGCACATAGTAACAAACTATCAACGTATTTCTCATTGCAAGAATGAATGGACATCGGGTATATTGTTCTCCTTACATACCACTGCTGAGCCATGTTTCTTGTTAAGATACAAATCATCATTAAAAACAAACTACAATGCATCACCCTAACTTTCAGAAGTCAAAATTATGATTTACTTTGTGTAATGCTGACACACAACTAGCAAAGACACTGCCATTGAGCTCATATAACGATTTACTTCTCGGTTGATAAATCTATATCATTGATTGAATTCTCTTTTAAAGTCAATTCGCAGATTCCATTAGTTATCATCGTATACTGGGGTTCAAGATTATCATAACTAAATGTAGAGTATAGTAAAAGAGACAGCTTCACTTTAAAAAAATCATTAATAATTTGATTCCTCTTTCATCTTAAAATGAAAAAGGTGTTGTTTAGCTTTAAATTCCTTTCATCAAGTCTTTGTGATTGTATCAAATTATAAAGATTTTATCAAGTTAAAAGTTAGTCTCAAAATAAGGTTGCATCGTAACTTTAAATATTTAAATTTTCTAGTGTCTCTGTGATAACACTGCAAATCGATTTTGTACTATACAGCCCAATAAATTCAAAAGACTTATTGTTGGGGGCTTTATGATAGTTAAGTCAGTTACTTTTATTTTCGAAATAAAAACCCGATTTGAGGTCCCAAATAGGTAGGCTGACTGGTCAACAAATTGACCATCAGAATTTTTTTTATATTTTTAGATATGATATGTTTATAGTAGTTTTACAGTATTAAACGGTAAAGAGAAAATTATTTACAGTATTTAGCTTTTAAATTTGTACATTTTGCAGTACCTTTTTATATCATATATTGTTAACATGGATATTTTAGCGAATTAAAATTATTAATGATCGTTCATGTACAGAGAACTAAAAATTGTTAAATTGACGGCAATATCAATGTACAATATCAACTACAGTCCTGAGTTATCTTTCTTCTCCCACAATGTGGTCATATTACATGTATATGTTGTCTTTCTATATGTCAATTAAGGATCAAGAAGAACCCAAAATATATATACACGCGACCACAAATCGCAAACTCGGGCATTCGTAAAAGAGAACGAAGCCCACTTACGGGCTCAAAGGACCCAAATTAAAGGGTTCGTGAGAGCAAACCTCTTCTTTTACGCTGCAGCACTGTTAAGGTGTACTAAGGATAATATCAACGGATGTAAATGCCTATAAAACGATCCATCTATTATAACAAAACATTTATGTAAAGTTATTATGACATAATCTTGATATTAGATAAAACAAATTGTTAATATCACTTTCATGACACTCAAGATGGTACCCTATATTGACAGTCATGTTAATGTGATGATAATTCTTCCTAATGGAGGTCAAACAAGTTTCAATATCGTAAGGGCATACATGTACCGAGAACATACTTTTCATTTAATTAAAAGTTTAAATAATTATCACATTCTACCTATCTAGATAATTATAAAACGTATTGCTACTTTGTACTGAGTTCATCTATTATTAGAATAAGTATCAACGAAGCGACCTCCGGTTGAAATTTATATGACCTTCGCTTAATATTATATTACGTTAATTCAATTTATTATATGCATGTGGATTTCATTAAACCAGCAGCACCTTTTGATAAATTAAAGTTTCTCTGAATTTAATTATCAAAGATTAAGTGTATGCCCATGTCAAAAGTGTATTAAGATAGGCTTCCTGATGCAAACAAGTCAAACATGTACATAGACATTCTAGAAAAAAAATTGATACACTCCTTATAAATAATTACCTGCTGGTTTAAAATAAGCATAATAAATATAATTTTATGGTATAATAATTGTTGGTAGATTATATTTTCTTTCTATTTATGAAATACATTTTCCAATATTAAAAATTAATTATAATAATATATACACATAATATGCGTCAAGGTTTACAGCGTACCTTCACATCGACAAGTGCATCGCCATCATTCAGTTCTTTGTGTTTAACGGCGTTAAATTTATTTGACTTCAAAATTGCACCCAAGTGTAACTCTAAATGTATCTAAATTTTTGTTTAGATATCAATCGCAAATAGCTTTACTTTTGAGCATTTTTGATGACTTTCGTTTTGTGTGATGTCATAGTTAACATTTTCCATACTTTCTCGTCGACAAGACTTCAAAGTAGACATAATGGGGTGGAGCGTAGATATTCAGTTTATTCCAGTTATTGAGACGAATAGAAAACTCGCTGAACCAAGAAAAATAACTCTCAACTAGACACGATCTCGTTGCGAGCAACGAGGAGGTCTTCCGTCCGATTTTAAGAAGGAAATACGAGATCATCGACTTTGATTTTCGACCAAAAAAACATAATGTGGAAAAAAGAGTGAAGAACTAATGCTTTTTGTATCGCATTTTATAAGTTCCCTTATATTGCTTTTTTAAATACTTGCATTTCTTCCAATTAAGATAGAAAAGATTAAACTTGTTTACCTCTGGCTTCTAAAAACCCTAATTAGGTAACGCAAAATAAAATCATTATATTGTTAGGATATATAAACGTATTATACCTAATTCAGCTTAAATAACCTTTCACAAAATAGCTCTTAGTAAAACGCTATAGATAAAAGACTTTAGAGCCCTTTGATCTGCTAATTTAAGCGGCCAGCCTCTTTTTCTTTAAATCAAATGAAAGGACATTTAATTCTGAACACATTTTGTCAACAAGTGTTTAGAAATTCATTACCGTTCTTGAGATATATAGGAAAGAAGGTTTTATGGCCCGATCCCTTATCTTCTTATAGGGGCCGTTAAACGAAATTTTGAAGATTGGATATTGTTAAGAACATCATTTTGAACAACTTTTCTTCCGTATGCATTTCAAAATATGTTTCCTTTCTGAGATATGGGTGATCAAATTTTGGACTTTTGACCCCTAAAACCCCCTAATTACGTAACACACGATGAAATCATTACATTGCTTGGATACGTAACTCTAATATAAACATATTTGCTTCTATAATATTTCACAAAATATCTCTCAGTAAAGGGCTTCAGATAAAAGAGCCCTTTGATCCCCTAATTTAAGGGGCCAGCCCCTTTTTCTTGATATCAAATGAAAGGACATTTAATTCTGAACACATTTTGTTCAGCAAGTGTTTAGAAATTCGTTACCGTTCTTGAGATATATGGGAAGAAGGTTTTAGGGGCCGATCCCTTATCTCCTTATAGGGGCCAAAAAACGAAATTTTGATGGTTGAATATTGTTTAGAACATCATTCTAAGCATCTTTTATTCTATAATGCTTTTCAAAATATTTTTCCTTTCTGAGATATGGGTGATCAAATTTTGGACTTTTAACCCCTAAAACCCCTAATTACGTAACACACGATGAAATCATTACATTGCTTGGATACATAACACTAATATAAACATATTTGCTTCTATAACCTTTCACAAAATATCCCTCAGTAAAGGGCTATAGATAAAAGACTTTAGAGTCCTTTGATACCCTAATTTAAGGGACCAGCCCCTTTTTCTTGAAATCAAATGAAAGGTCATTTAATTCTGAACACATTTTGTTAACAAATGTTTAAAAATTCGTTACCGTTCTGGAGATATATAAGAAAGAAGGTTTTAGGGGCCGATCCCTAATCTCCTTTTAGGGGCTGTTTAACGAAATTTTGAAGGTTGCATATTGTTAAGAACATCATTTTGAACAACTTTTCTTCTGTACTGCATTTCAAAATATTTTTCCTTTCTGAGATATGGGTGATCAAAATTTTGGACTTTTGGCACTAAAAACCCCTAATTACATAACACATAAAATCATTACATTTCTTGGATACATAACTGTGCGATAAACATATTTGCTTATATAACATTTCAAAAAATATCCCTCAGTAAAGGGCTATAGATAAAAGACTTTAGAGCCCTTTGGTTCCCTAATTTAAGGGGAAAGATAAAAGACTTTAGAGCCCTTTGGTTCCCTAATTTAAGGGGAAAGATAAAAGACTTTAGAGCCCTTTGGTTCCCTAATTTAAGGGGCCAGCCCCTTTTTCTTGATATCAAATAAAAGGTCACTTAATTCTAAACACATTTTGTTCAACAAGTGTTTAGAAATTTGTTTCCGTTCTGGAGATATATGAGAAAGAAGGTTTTAGGGGCCGATCCCTTATCTCCTTTTAGGGGCCGTTTAACGAAATTTTGAAGGTTGCATATTGTTAAGAACATCATTTTGAACAACTTTTCTTCTAAACTGCATTTCAAAATATTTTTGCTTTCTGAGATATGGGTGATGAAAATTTTGGACTTTCGGCCCTCATTTTCTTAATATCAAATGAAAGGTCATTTACTTTTAAAGACATTTTGTTCAACAAGTGTTAAGAAATTCGATACCGTTCTTGAGATATCTGAGAAAGAACGTTTTAGGGGCCGGTCCCTTATCTACTTATTGGGGCCGCTGAACAAAATTTTGAAAATTGCATATTGTTAAGTACATCATTTTGAGCATCTCTTCTTCTATACTGCATTTCAAAATATTTTTCCTTTTTGAGTTATAGGTAATCAAAGTTTTGGACTTTTGACCCCTAAAAACCCCTAATTACGTAACACATGAGAAAATCATAATACTGTTAGGCTACATAAATGTAAGATAAACATATTTGCTTCTATAATTTATTACAAACTATCCCTTAGTAAAGGGTTATAGATAAAATACTTTAAAGCCCTCTAGATCCCTAATTTGAGGGGCCAGCCCCTTTTTCTTGGTATCAAATGAAAGGTCATTTAATATTTAAGACATTTTGTTCAACAAGTGTTTAGAAATTCGTTACCGTTCTTGAGATATCTGAGAAAGAACGTTTTAGGGGCCGGTCCCTTATCTCCTTATTGGGGCCGCTGAACAAAATTTTGAAAATTGCATATTGTTAAGTACATCATTTTGAGCATCTCTTCTTCTATACTGCATTTCAAAATATTTTTCCTTTTTGAGTTATAGGTAATCAAAGTTTTGGACTTTTGACCCCTAAAAACAAAACAAAATTTTGAAAATTGCATATTGTTAAGTACATCATTTTGAGCATCTCTTCTTCTATACTGCATTTCAAAATATTTTTCCTTTTTGAGTTATAGGTAATCAAAGTTTTGGACTTTTGACCCCTAAAAACCCCTAATTACGTAACACATGAGAAAATCATAATACTTTTAGGCTACATAACTGTAAGATAAACATATTTGCTTCTATAATTTATAACAAAATATCCGTCAGTAAAGGGTTATAGATAAAAGACTTTTAAGCCATCTAGGTCCCTAATTTGAGGGGCCAGCCCCTTTTTCTTGGTATCAAATGAAAGGTCATTTAATATTTAAGACATTTTGTTCAACAAGTGTTTAGAAATTCGTTACCGTTCTTGAGATATCTGAGAAAGAACGTTTTAGGGGCCGGTCCCTTATCTCCTTATTGGGGCCGCTGAACAAAATTTTGAAAATTGCATATTGTTAAGTACATCATTTTGAACATCTCTTCTTCTATACTGCATTTCAAAATATTTTTCCTTTTTGAGTTATAGTTGATCAAAGTTTTGGACTTTTGACCCCTAAAAACCCCTAATTACGTAACACATGAGAAAATCATAATACTTTTAGGCTACATAACTGTAAGATAAACATATTTGCTTCTATAATTTATAACAAAATATCCGTCAGTAAAGGGTTATAGATAAAAGACTTTTAAGCCATCTAGGTCCCTAATTTGAGGGGCCAGCCCCTTTTTCTTGGTATCAAATGAAAGGTCATTTAATATTTAAGACATTTTGTTCAACAAGTGTATAGAAATTCATTACCGTTCTTGAGATATCTGAGAAAGAACGTTTTAGGGGCCGGTCCCTTTTCTCCTTATTGGGGCCGCTGAACAAAATTTTGAAAATTGCATATTAAGTACATCATTTTGAGCATCTCTTCTTCTATACTGCATTTCAAAATATTTTTCCTTTTTGAGTTATAGGTGTCAAAAGTTTTGGACTTTTGACCCCTAAAAACCCCTAATTACTAACACATGAGAAAATCATAATACTTTTAGGCTACATAACTGTAAGATAAACATATTTGCTTCTATAATTTATAACAAAATATCCGTCAGTAAAGGGTTATAGATAAAAGACTTTTAAGCCATCTAGGTCCCTAATTTGAGGGGCCAGCCCCTTTTTCTTGGTATCAAATGAAAGGTCATTTAATATTTAAGACATTTTGTTCAACAAGTGTTTAGAAATTCATTACCGTTCTTGAGATATCTGAGAAAGAACGTTTTAGGGGCCGGTCCCTTTTCTCCTTATTGGGGCCGCTGAACAAAATTTTGAAAATTGCATATTGTTAAGTACATCATTTTGAGCATCTCTTCTTCTATACTGCATTTCAAAATATTTTTCCTTTTTGAGTTATAGGTGTCAAAAGTTTTGGACTTTTGACCCCTAAAAATCCCTAATTACGTAACACATGAGAAAATCATAATACTGTTAGGCTACATAACTGTAAGATAAACATATTTGCTTCTATAATTTATTACAAAATATCCCTCAGTAAAGAGTTATAGATAAAAGACTGTAGAGCCCTCTAGGTCCCTTATTTGAGGGGCCAGCCCCTTTTTCTTGGTATCAAATGAAACGTCTTGTAAATCTTAACTTTTTTTGCGTTTCATGTTTTATCAAAATATTTTCAAGAAAAGAGATAAACAAAGAAAACCTCGAAAAATGATGACGTTTTTTTTAATCTCAATTTTCGGGCCCAGGCGAGCTTCGGCGCCTTTTGAGTCAGATAAAAATGAATGCCTAAAGACACATCTTCAATGTTTCGTATACAATCCCTGAAAGTCTGAACTCAATATCTTCAATCGTTAAGGAGAAGATCCCAGGACAAGCCGACCCTCTGAAAATCGCTAAAACGTCAATATCTCAAAAACGGAAATGACGTCATCAAAATAAAAAATTGCGTATAAAGTTCAAATTAGTATCTATCATATCTATAAATTTGATGAAAATCGGTCGAGTCGTTTTTGAGAAATCGCGTGCACAAAATTTGTTGGGAAAAAAAGAAAAATAATGAAGAAAAAGAAACCGAAGAATAACAATAAGGTCTTCCGTTGGAAACGGAAGACCTTAATTACCGAAATCGGTCTCATATGTATAATTAAGAGTTATCGTTCCTAGTTAATCGCGCAATCGTGCATGCGCAACAGTCAGCTTACTTTTTGGATTTCGCCTTCAAGCGGTAGTACGATCTAACAAATGTGACAAAGATTTGAAAATAATAATATTTCCGGTATGTGGATATTGATTATCTTTTAGTGTTTGTACAAAATAAGAGTGTCACGAGAGAAATATTTTTTAATGATGTATGAAATCTCTTTTAAGGTGTAACCTATATTAAAGTGCACTTTGACCGTTATTCTCTTTCTGACCCAGAAAAAAATGAAATGCTCAATACATTACTCATTACTGATGATTTTGTTACTTATTTTATCAACTATAAATTAACCAAGCAATCCTTTTGCTTAAAACAACATTCAGGGTTTAGAAATGGAGAAGATGGCATCATATTGGTTTGAAGCGATTTTGTAAATAGAACAATACATGAATGATAGCCTTTAATATTTATACATCATCTTGCATCTTGCTTCCCATCTTTAAGTTTGGAAAAACCAACAAAAATGCGTTTTCCAAGAAGACGGTTTTGTTGCTAATTTTATGAGCAATAGAATTAAACTTCCTTGTATGAAATAAAACATTCACGGCCTTTCATAACGACGATCGCATAGGCATTCAGAAGTTGGAGTTCTATTCGCTTTTCGCTATTCACTATTCGAATAGCGAATAGAATTCTCTGGTCGGTTCGCTATTCAAATTACCGTAAACATGATAATTAACGTAAATTCAAAATTCCATATCAACTTCATTTTTTAACGGAGAGAAACAATAAAATAATTAAAATTATATCTTGCTGACCTGACCTGAACATTGACATAATTAGCTAGCCTGGCGAAAAAGAAAAAATTCATCATATTCTATTGCAATGGAGAAATCTTTCAAGGGGCTGGCTAACCCCCTGTATCCCATATTTGGGCCTTCATATTTGGTGAGGATGGGGCCCCGGGAATGCCCAGTCGACCCTCAAAAGGAATTAGGTTTACCCGGCCATTAACAGGCTTAGCTAGCCTGTCGAAAATAGGAAATTTCGTATAATACAGTTATAATGGGATATATTTCAAGGGACTGGCTAACCCCCTGTATCCCATATTTGGGCCTTTATATTTGGTGAGGATAGGGCCTCGGGAATGCCCAGTCGACCCTCAAAAGGAATTGGGTTTACACGGCCTTTAACAGGCTTAGCTAGCCTGGCGAAAATTGGAAATTTCGTATAATACAGTTATAATGGGATATCTTTCAAGGGGCTGGCTAACCCCCTGTATCCCATATTTGGGCCTTCATTTTTCGTGAGGATGGGGCCCTGGGAAAGCCCAGTCGACCCTCAAAAGGAATTGGGTTTACACGGCCATTAACAGGCTTAGCTAGCCTGGCGAAAATAGGAAATTTCGTATAATACAGTTATAATGGGATATATTTCAAGGGGCTGGCTATCCCTCTGTATCCCATATTTGGGCCTTCATATTTGGTAAGGATATGGCCTTGGGAATGTCCAGTCGACCCTCAAAAGGAATTGGGTAAACACGGTCATTAACAGGATTAGCTAGCCTGGCGAAAATAGGAAATTGCGTATAATACAGTTATAATGAGATAGCTTTCAAGGGGCTGGCTAACCCCCTGTATCCCATATTTGGGCCTTCATATTTGGTGTAAATGGGGCCCCGGGAATGCCCAGTCGACCCTCAAAAGGAATTGGGTTTACACGGCCATTAACAGGCTTAGCTAGCCTGGCAAAAATAGGAAATTTCGTATAAAACAGTTAAAATGGTATATCTTTCAAGGGGCTGGCTAAACCCCTGCATCCCATATTTGGGCCTTCATTTTTCGTGAGGATGGGGCCCTGAGAAAGCCCCGTTGACCCTCAAAAGGAATTGGGTTTACACGGCCATTGACAGGCTTAGCTAGCCTGGCAAAAATAGGAAATTTCGTATAAAACAGTTATAATGGGATATCTTTCAAGGGGCTGGCTAACCCCCTCTATCCCATATTTGAGCCTTCATTTTCCGTGAGGATGGGGCCCCGGGAATGGCCAGTCTACCCTCAAAAGGAATTAGGTTTACACGGCCATTAACAGGCTTAACTAACCTAGCGAAAATAGAAAATTTCGAATAATACAGTTATAATGGGATATCTTTCAAGGGGCTGGCTATACCCCTGTATCCCACATTTGGGCCTTAATATTTGGAGGAAGTGGGGACCCGGGAATGGCCAATCGACCCTCAAAAGGAATTGGGTTTACACGACCGGTAACAGGCCTAGCTAGCCTGGCGAAAATTGGAAATTTCGTATAATACAGTTATAATGGGATAGCTTTCAGGGGGCTGGCTAACACCCTGTATCCCACATTTGGGCCTTCATATTTGGAGGAGGTGGGGACCCGGGAATGGCCGGACCCTCAAAAGGAATTGGGTTTACACGACCGGTAACAGACCTAGCTAGCCTGGCGAAAATTGGAAATTTCGTATAATACAGTTATAATGGGATAGCTTTCAGGGGGCTGGCTAACACCCTGTATCCCACATTTGGGCCTTCATATTTGGAGGAGGTGGGGACCCGGGAATGGCCAGTCGACCCTCAAAAAGGAATTGGGTTTACACGACCGGTAACAGGCCTAGCTAGCCTGGCGAAAATTGGAAATTTCGTATAATACAGTTATAATGGGATAGCTTTCAGGGGGCTGGCTAACACCCTGTATCCCACATTTGGGCCTTCATATTTGGAGGAGGTGGGGACCTGGGAATGCCCAGTCGACCCTCAAAAGGAATTGGGTTTACACGACCGGTAACAGACCTAGCTAGCCTGGCGAAAATTGGAAATTTCGTATAATACAGTTATAATGTGATAGCTTTCAGGGGGCTGGCTAACACCCTGTATCCCACATTTGGGCCTTCATATTTGGAGGAGGTGGGGACCCGGGAATGGCCAGTCGACCCTCAAAAGGAATTGGGTTTACACGACCGGTAACAGGCCTAGCTAGCCTGGCGAAAATTGGAAATTTCGTATAATACAGTTATAATGGGATAGCTTTCAGGGGGCTGGCTAACCCCCTGTATCCCACATTTGGGCCTTCATATTTGGAGGAGGTTGTGACCCGGGAATGGCCGGACCCTCAAAAGGAATTGGGTTTACACGACCGGTAACAGGCCTAGCTAGCCTGGCGAAAATTGGAAATTTCGTATAATACAGTTATAATGGGATAGCTTTCAGGGGGCTGGCTAACACCCTGTATCCCACATTTGGGCCTTCATATTTGGAGGAGGTGGGGACCCTGGAACGGCCAGTCGACCCTCAAAAGGAATTGGGTTTACACGACTGGTAACAGGCCTAGCTAGCCTGGCGAAAATTGGAAATTTCGTATAATACAGTTATAATGGGATAGCTTTCAGGGGGCTGGCTAACACCCTGTATCCCACATTTGGGCCTTCATATTTGGAGGAGGTGGGGACCCGGGAATGGCCAGTCGACCCTCAAAAGGAATTGGGTTTACACGACCGGTAACAGGCCTAGCTAGCCTGGCGAAAATTGGAAATTTTGTATAATACAGTTATAATGGGATAGCTTTCAGGGGGCTGGCTAACACCCTGTATCCCACATTTGGGCCTTCATATTTGGAGGAGGTGGGGACCCGGGAATGGCCGGACCCTCAAAAGGAATTGGGTTTACACGACCGGTAACAGGCCTAGCTAGCCTGGCGAAAACTGGAAATTTCGTATAATACAGTTATAATGGGATAGCTTTCAGGGGGCTGGCTAACACCCTGTATCCCACATTTGGGCCTTCATATTTGGAGGAGGTGGGGATCCGGGAATGGCCAGTCGACCCTCAAAAGGAATTGGGTTTACACGACCGGTAACAGGCCTAGCTAGCCTGGCGAAAATTGGAAATTTCGTATAATACAGTTATAATGGGATAGCTTTCAGGGGGCTGGCTAACACCCTGTATCCCACATTTGGGCCTTCATATTTCGAGGAGGTGGGGACCCGGGAATGGCCGGACCCTCAAAAGGAATTGGGTTTACACGACCGGTAACAGGCCTAGCTAGCCTGGCGAAAATTGGAAATTTCGTATAATACAGTTATAATGGGATAGCTTTCAGGGGGCTGGCTAACACCCTGTATCCCACATTTGGGCCTTCATATTTGGAGGAGGTGAGGACCCGGGAATGGCCAGTCGACCCTCAAAAGGAATTGGGTTTACACGACCGGTAACAGGCCTAGCTAGCCTGGCGAAAATTGGAAATTTCGTATAATACAGTTATAATGGGATAGCTTTCAGGGGGCTGGCTAACACCCTGTATCCCACATTTGGGCCTTCATATTTGGAGGAGGTGGGGACCCGGGAATGGCCAGTCGACCCTCAAAAGGAATTGGGTTTACACGACCGGTAACAGGCCTAGCTAGCCTGGCGAAAATTGGAAATTGCGTATAATACAGTTATAATGGGATAGCTTTCAGGGGGCTGGCTAACACCCTGTATCCCACATTTGGGCCTTCATATTTGGAGGAGGTGGGGACCCGGGAATGGCCGGACCCTTAAAAGGAATTGGGTTTACACGACCGGTAACAGGCCTAGCTAGCCTGGCGAAAATTGGAAATTTCGTATAATACAGTTATAATGGGATAGCTTTCAGGGGGCTGGCTAACACCCTGTATCCCACATTTGGGCCTTCATATTTGGAGGAGGTGGGGACCCGGGAATGGCCAGTCGACCCTCAAAAGGAATTGGGTTTACACGACCGGTAACAGGCCTAGCTAGCCTGGCGAAAATTGGAAATTGCGTATAATACAGTTATAATGAGATAGCTTTCAAGGGGCTGGCTAACCCCCTGTATCCCATATT
Source organism: Magallana ariakensis (assembly GCA_020458035.1). Taxonomy (NCBI): domain Eukaryota; kingdom Metazoa; phylum Mollusca; class Bivalvia; order Ostreida; family Ostreidae; genus Magallana; species Magallana ariakensis. The sequence continues at coordinate 64,166,404 of CM035813.1, forward strand.
TGGGCCTTCATATTTGGTGAGAATGGGGCCCCGGGAATGGCCAGTCGACCCTCAAAAGGAATTGGGTTTACACGACCGGTAACAGGCCTAGCTAGCCTGGCGAAAATTGGAAATTTCGTATAATACAGTTATAATGGGATAGCTTTCAGAGGGCTGGCTAATACCCTGTATCCCACATTTGGGCCTTCATATTTGGAGGAGGTGGGGACCCGGGAATGGCCAGTCGACCCTCAAAAGGAATTGGGTTTACACGACCGGTAACAGGCCTAGCTAGCCTGGCGAAAATTGGAAATTTCGTATAATACAGTTATAATGGGATAGCTTTCAAGGGGCTGGCTAACCCCCTCTATCCCATATTTGGGCCTTCATATTTGGTGAGAATGGGGCCCCGGGAATGCCCAGTCGACCCTCAAAAGGAATTGGGTTTACACGGCCATTAACAGGCTTAGCTAGCCTGGTGAAAATAGGAAATTTCGTATAATACAGTTAAAATGATATATCTTTCAAGGGGCTGTCTAAACCCCTGCATCCAATATTTGGGCCTTCATTTTTCGTGAGGATGGGGCCCAGAGAAAGCCCAGTCGACCCTCAAAAGGAATTGGGTTTACACGGCCATTAACAGGCTTAGCTAGCCTGGCAAAAATAGGAAATTTCGTATAAAACAGTTATAATGGGATATCTTTCAAGGGGCTGGCTAACCCCCTCTTACCCATATTTGAGCCTTCATTTTCCGTGAGGATGGGGCCCCGGGAATGGCCAGTCGACCCTCAAATGGAATTGGGTTTACACGGCCATTAACAGGCTAAACTAGCCTGGCGAAAATAGAAAATTTTGTATAATACAGTTATAATGGGATATCTTTCAAGGGGCTGGCTTTAGCCCTATATCCCACATTTGGGCCTTCATTTTTGGAGGAAGTGGGGACCCGGGAATGGCCAGTCGACCCTAAAAAGGAATTGGGTTTACACGACCGGTAACAGGCCTAGCTAGCCTGGCGAAAATTGGAAATTTCGTATAATACAGTTATAATGGGATAGCTTTCAGAGGGCTGGCTAACACCCTGTATCCCACATTTGGGCCTTCATATTTGGAGGAGGTGGGGACCCGGGAATGGCCAGTCGACCCTCAAAAGGAATTGGGTTTACACGACCGGTAACAGGCCTAGCTAGCCTGGCGAAAATTGGAAATTTCGTATAATACAGTTATAATGGGATAGCTTTCAGGGGGCTGGCTAACACCCTGTATCCCACATTTGGGCCTTCATATTTGGAGGAAGTGGGGACCCGGGAATGGCCAGTCGACCCTCAAAAGGAATTAGGTTTACACGACCGGTAACAGGCCTAGCTAGCCTGGCGAAAATTGGAAATTTCGTATAATACAGTTATAATGGGATAGCTTTCAGGGGGCTGGCTAACACCCTGTATCCCACATTTGGGCCTTCATATTTGGAGGAGGTGGGGATCCGGGAATGGCCAGTCGACCCTCAAAAGGAATTGGGTTTACACGACCGGTAACAGACCTAGCTAGCCTGGCGAAAATTGGAAATTTCGTATAATACAGTTATAATGGGATAGCTTTCAGGGGGCTGGCTAACACCCTGTATGCCACATTTGGGCCTTCATATTTGGAGGAGGTGGGGACCCGGGAATGCCCTGTCTTTTGTTGGTGTAGCGATTAATTATGAATTGTAAATAAATATACATGTACACCTTATTTTACACGTCGCTTTGTTATTTAAATTTCTTTTATATTTATGTCTTATTATTTCTTCTGTCTTTGCTGAAATACGAGATGCAGTTTTGTTTTAAATTTGTTCTGCCCCCCCCCCCCCCCGTTCCATTATAAAATCGAAAGTGAAAATCTAGGCCACAGTTTCGCATTTTCTAATCTTATCTGATAAAAAGGAATGATTCTCAGGCTGAAGATTCTAAAACGTTAATGAATAAATATTATACCCATTTATGCCCTTCAAGTAACCACCAAAACCCCACATTTACCCCTTTTTGTAAAATTTGACAGGGTCTTTCGTGCGAAACTGTCCCATGCCACCTACCAAAATACCATATTAGTTTGTTGACATGAAGGTCAAGGTAGCCTTCAATATGTAAAAATAACCGCCCACGACAAAAAATTGACTAGTCTTGTTTAATTATTTCTTAACAGGTTAATCAACACTATGCTTCCAAATAGTTAATTATCAGCAATAACCCCCCCCCCCCCACACACACACACACACCTGAAATATGTCTTTTATTCGACCAATTGCTCAATGTTTTACAACTTTTCCATGTAAAGAAGGCGATGTGTATATGACTTTGTCAATTGACATTATATTTATATCTGTATAGATACCAAAGAAAAAATCAGTGTACCTAGAGTGGTCAATTATATGCGTAGATCTAGATGGAGAGGGTCGGACCCCTCCCCCGGCAAACAAAATTATATTTCACCCACTCCTTTTAAGTGAATTGTTCTTGATCTTGAAGGCACCCCCTCCCTCCCTCCCTCTCTCTCTCTCTCTCTCTCTCTCTCTCTCTCTTACTATCTCTCTCTCTTTCTCTGTCTGACTGTCTGTCTCTCTCTACTTTCTCTCTCTCCAACTCTCTCTCTCTCTCTCTCTCTCTCTCTCTCTCTCTCTCTCTCTCTCTCTCTCTCTCTCTCTCTGTTATACCAACATATAAACCATGAATACACAGGTGTAAAATGTCCTTTAGTCTACAGGACGATACCCGGATTCAGAAAATTTCTCTCGCGAGGGTTAAGAGGGGGGGGGGGGTCTGAGAGATAATTTTGTTTGGCGGGGGGGGGGGGGGAAGGGTGGGTGGGTGACTCCCTCTATGGAGATGCCAATTCTAGGGTAACGTAGGTTTGTTCTTTGGTAGCTATGATAGAAAAATTCACCCTGCGCCAGAAGAAATACTCTCACTCTTTATCGACTTGCAAAATTGTGATAGATTTGGAAAACTGAACATATTCTGTCAGTAAAATATGTCAGCTATCGTATAAATATTAAAGAATAGTACATGTATGCATTTATTTGCATATAATAATTTATCGTTTAAAGGAAAACAGACAATCCTGGAAATGAGTGGATTGATTACTGCACCCCCCCCCCTCCTCCTCGTAATCTACATCATTGCCAGATCCGATAGTCTAACTGACTCTAATTTAGTCTTTAAAATCAATTAATTTATTTGTTCGAACATATAGCAAATTCTTGAGAACTTAAAATATTTTTTTTCATTTGGTTCTTGGCTTTTTCTCATTGCTGTACATACCAAAGCATTTCGTTTAAAGAACGAAATGTGGTGTGCCAATATCTATTTCATGATTTTAATTGATATTGCACTATTGGTTTAAATCAATTTCGTTCGATGTTATTTTTTCTACAATCACTACCATCACCTAGCTTGCGAATCCGAAGCGTTTGAGTCACCACTGGTGCGCTGTCCTAGCTATATATATTCCTAGTTTGCACATGTTCTAAATTGAATGTATCAGGGAAGAAGCATCTGTAAAACAGTTTTGAATGTGGGTGCCAGAAATATCCTATATCTTAATAAGCAAATACCTTTTTTTATGAATTTATGAATATATATAGGGGTAACAGGAAGATTTTACAATAAACATTCATAATGTACAATACACATATCCACAAGAGGGAGCGATTGTATGATTGAAAGGTTACATACATAAAACATTAGCATACATGTTTATTTATATATTTAAAACATGTATGTATAATTAAATATAAACACCAATATATAGATATGTCAAAATACATACACATTTTGAATAATATTACATGATGAGAAATTAATTATCGAATATAGTTGATTAGTAAATAGTTAGTTTCAACTTGGAAAGAAATATATTAGTTACAGATTTATTATATCTTAAATAAAACCAGTTTTTCCCGATTCAGCGGTATTAAAGCACAACCAAAGCATTTAATTATTTGTAAAGATGTTAACAAACTTCATGGACGTATTTGCATTATTAATCATATTTTCATTCTTTCTCCGACCAATGAGGGTCTTTATTTTATTCCTGGTTTCCGTGATTCTAATCGGATGAAAATCATAGACTCCCTCTATATGGGATACCAGTTTATCGCGGATTAACTTCAGCCTGAGGCGGGACCCAATTTTATCTTTGTGGACTAAGACAAATGTAGATAAAGTTCCTTGTCCAAGGACACAACACACATTAAGTGGCCACACCGGGGTTTTTCATATTTTTATATTACACTCACATAATATATGATACATCATATGGCATATGAATCGTTATGAAATAGCACATCATGTGAACTCTGTTATATGTATTGATAGATAACGCAAGTCTACCAAAGACCCTTATTGATTTAAATATTCGTTCAACCTTGTACAAGCGATTAAAGAGCATATTACATTACCTCTTGTTTCGTTATCGATTTTATACACTATAAAAATCAAAACGTACTACATACATGTACATACAAATATTATTACATGTGATACCTCAAATTATTCATCTCTGCTTACTTTTAATATTTGATTTAAAAAGGGTTAAGATAAATAGTGTGATAACTGTATTATATAAATGTCCTTATACATTCACAATAATAACTCCGTCTTAAATGTTAATTCATTTCACCAAGTACTACATTTTGATATAAGAAAATATAAATATGTAAGTCACTCCCTAATATAGCATTCCGATTATAATCATTTACATGAAATTTATGACTGTTAGGTGTAATCCCAATTCCTTTTGAGGGTCGACTGGACAGCCAGCCCCTTCAATGATATCCCCATTTTAACTTTATTATACTAAATTACTATGTTCACCAGGCTAGCTATGCCTCTTCGAGGTCGTGTAAACCCAATTCCTTTTGAGGTTAGACTGAACATTCCCAGGGCCCTAACCTCCTCCAAAAATGAAGACTCATATATAGGGATACAGGGTGTTAGCCAGCCCCTTGAAAGATATTCCATTATAACTGTATTATACGATATTTCCTATTTTCGCCAGGCTAGGTAAGCATGTTAATGGCCGTGTAAACCCAATGCCTTTTTAAAGGTCGACTAGGCATTCCCGGGGCCCCATCCTCACTAAATATGAAGGCCTAAATATGGGATACAGGGGGTTAGCTAGCCCCTTGAAAGATATTCGATTATAAATGTATTATACGAAATTTCGAATTTTCACCAGGCTAGCTAAGTCTGTTAATGGCCGTGTAAACCCAATTCCTTTTGAGGGACGACTGGGCTTTCCCGGGTCCCTATCCTCACTAAATATGAAGGCCCAAATATAGGATAGAGGGGGTTAGCCAGCCCCTCAAAAGATATCCTCCAATAACTGTATTATACGAAATTTCCTATTTTCGCCAGGCTAGCTAAGCCTGTTAATGGCCGTGTAAACCCAATGCCTTTTGAGGGTCGAATGGGCTTTTCACTGGTTCCCATCCTCACTAAATATGAAGGCCCAAATGTGGGATACAGAGGGTTAGCCAGCCCCTTGAAAGATATCCGATTATAAATGTATTATACGAAAATTCCAATTTTCGCTAGGCTAGCTTAGCCTGTTAATGGCCGTGTAAACCCAATTCCTTTTGAGGGTCGACTGGGCATTCCCGGGTCCCCACCTCCTGCAAATATGAAGGCCAAATATGGGATACAGGGGGTTTGCCAGCCCCTCGAAAGATATCCAATTATAAATGTATTATACGAAATTTCCTATTTTCGCCAGGCTAGCTAAGCCTGTTAATGGCCGTGTAAACCAGTTCCTTTTGAGGGTCGACTGGGCATTCGCAATGGCTTATCCTCACCAAATATGAAGGCCCAAATATGGGATACAGGGGGTTAGCCAGCCCCTCGAAAGGTATCCCACTATAACTGTATTATACGAAATTTCCTATTTTCGCCAGGCTAGCCAAGTCTGTTAATGGCCGTGTAAACCCAAATTCCTTTTGAGAGTCGACTGGGCATTTACGGGACCCCATCCTCACTAAATATGAAGGCCCAAATATGGGATACAGGGGGTTAACCAACCCCTTGAAAGATATCCGATTATAAATGTATTATATAAAATTTCCTATTTTCGCCAGGCTAGCTAAGCCTGTTAATGGCCGTGTAAACCTAATTCCTTTTGAGGGTCGACTGGGCATTCGCAATTGCTTATCCTCAACAAATATGAAGGCCCAAATATGGGATACAGGGGGTTAGCCAGCCCCTCGAAAGGTATCCCACTATAACTGTATTATACGAAATTTCCAATTTTCGCCAGGCTAGCTAAGCCTGTTAACGGTCGTGTAAACCCAATTCCTTTTGAGAGTCGACTGGGCTTTCCCGGGTCCCCATCCTCACCAAATATGAAGGCTTAAATGTGGGATACAGGGGGTTAAGCAGCCCCTTGAAAGATATCCGATTATAAATGTATTATACGAAATTTCCTATTTTCGCCAGGCTAGCTAAGCCTGTTAATGGCCGTGTAAACCCAATTCCTTTTGAGGGTCGACTGGGCATACCCGGGTCCACACCTTCTCCAAATATGAATGCCCAAATATGGGATACAGGGGGTTAACCAGCCCCTTGAAAGATATCCCATTATAAATGTATTATACGAAATTTCCAATTTTTGCCAGGCTAGCTAAGCCTGTTAACGGTCGTGTAAACCCAATTCCTTTTGAGGGTCGACTGGGCATTCCCGGGTCCCCACCTCCTCCAAAGATAAAGGCCCAAATATGGGATACAGGGTGTTAGCCAGTCCCTTGAAAGATATCCCATTATAACTGTATTATACGAAATTTCCAATTTTCACCAGGCTAGCTAAGCCTGTTAACGGTCGTGTAAACCCAATTCCTTTTGAGGGTCGACTGGGCATTCCCGGGTCCCCACTTCCTCCAAAGATAAAGGCCCAAATATGGGATACAGGGTGTTAGCCATCCCCTTGAAAGATATCCCATTATAACTGTATTATACGAAATTTCCAATTTTCGCCAGGCTAGCTAAGCCTATTAACGGTCGTGTAAACCCAATTCCCTTTTAAGGTCGACTAGGCATTCCGGGGTCCCGACATCCTGCAAAAATAAAGGCCCAAATATGGGATACAGGGTGTTAGCCAGCCCCTTGAAAGATATCCCATTATAACTGTATTATACGAAATTTCCAATTTTCGCCAGGCTAGCTAAGCCTGTTAACGGTCGTGTAAACCCAATTCCTTTTGAGGGTCGACTGAGCATTCCCGGGACCCCACCTCCTCCAAATATGAAGGCCCAAATATGGGATACAGAGTGTTGGCCAGCCCCTTGAAAGATATCCCATTATAACTGTATTATACGAAATTTCCAATTTTCGCCAGGCTAGCTAAGCCTGTTAACGGTCGTGTAAACCCAATTCCTTTTGAGGGTCGACTGGGCATTCCCGGGTCCCCACCTCCTGCAAATATGAAGGCCCAAATATGGGATACAGAGTGTTAGCCAGCCCCTTGAAAGATATCCAATTATAACTGTATTATACTAAATTTCCAATCTTCGCTAGGCTAGCTAAGCCTGTTAACGGTCGTGTAAACCCAATTTCTTTTGAGGGTTGACTGGGCATTCCCGGGGCACCACCTCCTCCAAATATGAAGGCTCAAATATGGGATACAGGGTGTTAGCCAGCCCCTTGAAAGATATCCCCATTGCAACAGTATGATGAATTTCTTACTTTTTCGCCAGGCTAGCTAATTATGTCAATGTTCAGGTCTGGTCAGCAAGATATGATTTTTAATATATAACTGTTTCTTAACATTAAAAAAGGAAAGTTGATGTGGAATTTTAATTTACGTTTATTAGCATGTTTACGGTAATTTGAATAGCGAACCGACCAGAGAATTCTATTCGCTATGCGAATAGTGAATAGCGAAAAGCGAATAGAACTCCAACTTCTGAATGCCGATCGCATATTATTTGTTTGAAGCGAATTTTAATAGAAAAATACATGAATATGTGTTAGTGTTTAATATTCTTACATCATTGACTTCCTTATTTTAATTTCGGAGAAACCAGTAAAATAGAATCGTTTCTTTGCCAAAATGTTCAGACTGTCTATATTGATAATCTTCGCTATGCTGACGAAGTAATGATGCTAAAATTGTCCTTATATTGTTTACTATATATACGATCAATGAGTTCACCATAAGGATCTTTTCTCCTCGTGTGTTAACCTCTTCTGCTGTGTACATTAAAATAACATTAAATTGTATATGTTTGTAACCCGGTTGACAAGGCTGCAATTGGTAATTCATAGTATACTACTCAATATTTTAACTATGTTTGCAGACAAAACAGATATTCAAACAGAGATGTCTTTTCTAATGGTTTTTGGGAAGACAAATAAACTCTATTATTTGACGATATTGAAAACTTTACTGAATTTGTTAAATAAATCTAAAAAATATATACCGGGTAGATGATTTATTTTTTTAATTTTGCAAGTGCGGAAATGTTAATTTACATTTTCATTGCTATTATTTTTTTCATTTGTTAGATCAAACATTTTGAATATTTCTGTTAAAAATTGTTGTAATTTACTGTTATAATAATTTTCTTTACAGATACACCTTTAAAAACCATAGTTACCCCCTATTTTTTTAATTGTCTAGCCAGAAAGTTGTTAATGCAACATTCTTAAAGAATATAATGTAATACAAGTACATTGATACACAAAAATTACGAATAAATTCCACAAAGACGATTATGTTTTGAAATTTTATTATGTTACATATGTAAGATGAATTTGATTTTTAACTGTTTAACTTTAAGTGTTAGAGTTCAAATTCAAAGTGCCTTCAAGGGGAAGCTAAATACGTTAACATTTTTGTGAATCTTGGAAACGTTAAATTCCATAAGGAGAATACTGTATACAGCGAAACATTCACCCCCGTTTAAATCTTGCCCCCCCCCCCCCCTCCGCTCCCGTTGTTATTGGGCGAATTTAAGGCTGGTCTAATTCGAATGCCTCAATGATTCCTTTTTAACAAAAACTTAACTGGGCAAATTCAGGACGGGGCGAAACCTTTTGCAAGTGTAAAAGAGCGAAAAATACACCGGGCAATAATAATCCTGTGTACACTATTGAATTAAAGACATTTATCTCAATGCATTTTTTTAATTTGATCTGCTTACAAAATTGATTTTATGGCGGACTTAGATTGGAGATAAAAAGATATTATGTGATTACATGCTAAACGTACCAGTAACATGTTATCATGATCAGCTATCAAAGAAAGGATGTGTTTTCGATAACCATATTCTGAGATAGATGCTAGATAAAATATTGTTATTTGAAACACGGAAAAATCCTTCCAACTTGTGAAAATTATACTGAGACTATTTCTACAACAACACTTAGGTATATTTTTTTCATACATCATTGAATTCCCTGAGCTAAAGATGATCTATAAAAACACTAGCACATGAGTTAATAAACCCTTAAATTTCGTTACATTTGATTGCACAGAGACGCATGGTCCACGAGTAGAGTTCATTACATTGTATTTCATTTTGTGCTTTTATATAATTACTCCTTGCTTTGTGTATATTTTCTGCTTGTAAATAATTTATTGATCTTGATAGTAGTATTAGAAGTTGTAGTAGTAGTTATTGTTGTAGTAGTAAAGGTGGAAGTAGTAGTAGTTGCAGATTTGAAAATAATAATAATTTGGGGGGGGGGGATTGTGTTCGACATAGAAATAAAACGATTAAAGTATGTCTTTAATCTGAAAAAAGACCATACCTTCTTGTAAAAAAAGGTGGCAAGAACAGTGTCATATATCTTATTGTCATTTCAGAATTGATTTTGAGTAACACAAATTAGTTTGAGGGGTTTTTTGCTGAAGTTTACTTGTGGTATTTCCTTTCATGTTTTTTTTTTAAATTTATATTAAAGAAAGTGTAAAATTATTAACGCACCTCGGTTAATGCAATACACAGGTTAAGATCATCACACTGAGCGATTTTTATTAATATTTTACTCGATGTTCTAATTAGTTTTACTTTCAACTAAAACGCATATCTTGAATGTAATAAATTAATTTTAATTTTTTAATAATGTCACTTCCAATATCAATCGATTTAAATGATTTAGAATTATTCAGAGTTTAAACTGTCTTCAGCATATAGTTAGGGCAAAAAACATAAACAATAATTTGTAAACCAAGGAAAGTGAATGGATGTTTTCTTTAATGTTACATTTGTCTTTCAAACCAGAGCCATAGAATAAAGGCCTGCATTTAACGAATCACATATTCAAGATTATACTGAAAGAACAGATCATAGGGTTTAAAGTCAGTTGATTCGTGATATGAAAATATTTATTGGGTAATACTTCGTTCATTATTCGTGATGTTCAAACATTAACACATAAATCCTACCTTTAAAATTATATAGCAATATAAAATTAATTATTAAATGGCGTTAATGCTATAAATTAATAATTATAGAATGTCGAGACAAATTACGAGAGAAAAAATCCATATCTATCAAATAATATTGACTTGTAAATGAAGTATCTACCGAAGACACGTGCACCATGTAGCACATGCTCTTTTTTTTAAATAAGGTAATCGATCCAATGCATATCGGACAAAGTAAGTAAACATTGGTATAAAATTCATGTGGTGAGGATGACATGCATGAAAATTAATCCCTGTATATACTGAACTTGGTATAGTTTGATTTATTAATTACTTAATCAACCAACGTTTTGAGTTCATGTACAAAATGCTACTAATCCTTCCAACTTGTGAAAATTATACTGAGACTATTTCTACAACAACACTTAGGTATATTTTTTTCATACATCATTGAATTCCCTGAGCTAAAGATGATCTATAAAAACACTAGCACATGAGTTAATAAACCCTTAAATTTCGTTACATTTGATTGCACAGAGACGCATGGTCCACGAGTAGAGTTCATTACATTGTATTTCATTTTGTGCTTTTATATAATTACTCCTTGCTTTGTGTATATTTTCTGCTTGTAAATAATTTATTGATCTTGATAGTAGTATTAGAAGTTGTAGTAGTAGTTATTGTTGTAGTAGTAAAGGTGGAAGTAGTAGTAGTTGCAGATTTGAAAATAATAATAATTTGGGGGGGGGGGATTGTGTTCGACATAGAAATAAAACGATTAAAGTATGTCTTTAATCTGAAAAAAGACCATACCTTCTTGTAAAAAAAGGTGGCAAGAACAGTGTCATATATCTTATTGTCATTTCAGAATTGATTTTGAGTAACACAAATTAGTTTGAGGGGTTTTTTGCTGAAGTTTACTTGTGGTATTTCCTTTCATGTTTTTTTTTAAAATTTATATTAAAGAAAGTGTAAAATTATTAACGCACCTCGGTTAATGCAATACACAGGTTAAGATCATCACACTGAGCGATTTTTATTAATATTTTACTCGATGTTCTAATTAGTTTTACTTTCAACTAAAACGCATATCTTGAATGTAATAAATTAATTTTAATTTTTTAATAATGTCACTTCCAATATCAATCGATTTAAATGATTTAGAATTATTCAGAGTTTAAACTGTCTTCAGCATATAGTTAGGGCAAAAAACATAAACAATAATTTGTAAACCAAGGAAAGTGAATGGATGTTTTCTTTAATGTTACATTTGTCTTTCAAACCAGAGCCATAGAATAAAGGCCTGCATTTAACGAATCACATATTCAAGATTATACTGAAAGAACAGATCATAGGGTTTAAAGTCAGTTGATTCGTGATATGAAAATATTTATTGGGTAATACTTCGTTCATTATTCGTGATGTTCAAACATTAACACATAAATCCTACCTTTAAAATTATATAGCAATATAAAATTAATTATTAAATGGCGTTAATGCTATAAATTAATAATTATAGAATGTCGAGACAAATTACGAGAGAAAAAATCCATATCTTTCAAATGATATTGACTTGTAAATGAAGTATCTACCGAAGACACGTGCACCATGTAGCACATGCTCTTTTTTTTAAATAAGGTAATCGATCCAATGCATATCGGACAAAGTAAGTAAACATTGGTATAAAATTCATGTGGTGAGGATGACATGCATGAAAATTAATCCCTGTTTATACTGAACTTGGTATAGTTTGATTTATTAATTACTTAATCAACCAACGTTTTGAGTTCATGTACAAAATGCTACTAATCTGTCACCAATTTAGGATTAAAGCCAAATTCGTAGATGGGGTCAATTACTCCCTCACTTGCACTACTTCGGAGAAACTATGAAGTTGTAACCCTCTCCAGCAAAACCAAACACAAGGGTTACATTAAAATAGAAATGATCAATATTTATTTTATTTTCAGTTTGAATATCTATATTTAATGCATTATGGCCAAAGGCTTACTATTTCTAATAGTCAATTTAATATTTCACTTTTATTTATCAAACTAAAATAACACAGTCATTAATATTTGGATAGCACATATCGGAAATGATTTGCAATATTCAGGTGGATGCGAGTATTATTTAATCAAGTCTCCAAGAAAAAGAAAAAAAAATTCTGAATAACTTATTGTGAGAATTTTAAAAGTAAAATATTTCGAGAAAACTTTAAAACAAAGCTCATCTTTCTACGTTAAGTGAAGTAACGCAAATGCAGTACTTAATAATTTCTTTACAGAACGTAACAGACAGAAGTGACGAAAAATAAAAACATTCAACTTTAACTCTATATTATAGCAATTTCTTTACTTCGATTTCTATACAAAAATTACAAAAATGATCACAAGAATAGATACATGTACTGCTTTAAACACAAATATATGCAAAAAACGTTTTATCTTAAATGTCATGGTTTACAAATAATGTTCTAATATTTAGCCTATAGACATTTACATATAATTGAAAAATAACTCTGTTGTACTGACTACCATCAATGAAGAGATCACTTGTTGCTAATGCACATCTTTATTCAATCATTGAAAAGCTAGCATGCTGATTTATGACATGATGTGACTTGATGTGATTAACTGGAAAATACAAAGAAAAAACACATAAGTTTTGATACTATGAATAAACAAACATATCACACTCAGCATATGACAAATATCACTCTAGTAAATACATGCCCTGTGTTCTAGTAAACAATATTTTCACTTATGCTCTAGTAAACTAGCAAATATAATGAAACTCATACTACTAGCAAATCGAATGACCATATATGTATGCCTATGGTAGAGTGCATAAAATCTCGCATGCAAATAACAAACCTAACTTCCGATATTACCATATACTAGAAACATGCTACTATATATGATACATGTATCTTAAATTTATATACACATTCTTTAATAGATATATCACTCGTGCCAACTTTCTAACATGTTACTAAAAATACATCTTCACAGTTAAACACTTTTGTTTACACATTTATACCTATCGTTTATACATAACTTTCTGCACAAAAACAATACACAAGTAAATTTCATGTTAAACTTACCAACTTAGAAGTTTTCTCTCGTAGAAATAAACATGATAGTAAACATGGTAAATGGTATTCAGCACAGGGACTAGGAAAAAATAAATAGCTCGTGCCCCGCGAAAAATCCTAATAACAAAACCGAATCCGGAAATCCGGAATATTCTAAAATACAAACTCAATTCGGAAAAATTTTGTATAATATTAAATTGGCTATAACAATCCAGCCCCCTAATTGTGGAACATTATGTGACACAATTATACAAATCATAATACTTGATATATAATCAAATTATACACATTAAAAAGGCACTTGTATCAATAAAATGTCATAGGATGCCTAAGATAAGCAATGAATATGGAAAAGCAACTATGAAAGTTTGATAATACATCACACATAAGGTTCGTCCATTTCCAAAATAAGACACAGTTTATCTATCGGACGCGTCAAAGTGTTCGTTGCTGTCTTTACTTTAACTTGTCGCACCAGTCCAAAACGATCGGGATAAGTCTCTAAAACCACACCCATGAGCCACGAATTACGAGGAGCGTTCGAATCCACCACTAAAACCACATCACCGATTTTCAGGTTCCTCTTCACCTCGTGCCACTTTTGACGTTCTTGCAGTAATGGTAGGTATTCTTTCACCCATCGGTTCCAGAAGAGGTTGGCCATGTATTGAACCTGCCTCCAACGACGTCTGCGGTAGTTGTCAGTTTTCGTAAACACACCTGGTGGTAAATTTGGTTGTTGCCTCATTAACAAGAGATGATTCGGTGTCAAAGCTTCTAGGTCGTTGTGATGATCCGAATTCTTGGTTATTGGTCTGTCATTGAGAATGGCCTCTATTTCACACATAAGTGTATTGAGTCCTTCATCATCCAGGATCTGCTCTCGAAGAACACTGTTCATTACTTTTCTTATGGTCCTGATGATTCTCTCCCAGACACCTCCATGATGGGATCCTGCTGGGGGATTGAACTGCCAATCTATGTTTTTCTGCAGCATTGCTTCATGAGTCTGTGATACATTCCAGTCGTTTATCGAGTTTCTAAGTTCACGATCAGCTCCAACAAAATTTGTCCCATTGTCTGAGCGTATTTTCTTCACTTGACCTCTGCGTGCAATGAATCGACGTAAAGCGTTGATGTAGGAATCTGTAGTCAAAGAAGACGCAACTTCTAAATGCACAGCACGACTGGCAAGACAAGTAAAGATAACACCATAACGTTTGATGTGACTTCTTTTCAATTTCACTTCAAAAGGGCCAAAATAGTCCACTCCAACTCTAGTGAATGGTGGTTCATCGGGTATTAAACGATCTTCTGGTAATTGAGCCATTTTCTGTTCTCCAACTCTAGATCTTTGACGGCGACATACTATACACTTTGAAATCAACTTCCGGATAGAAGAAGGCGCATGTATTAACCAGTATTTTTGTCTTAACATAGAAAGCATACTAAGTTTCACATGATGTCCTTTCTTCAGCTCTTCGATTTCTGATGCAAATGATTTTCTTTGAATGAATTTCAAAATAGCGACTTCAGCTTCCTGCAAGTCCTCAGCTGATAAACATGTCTCAGGTGCTTGATTTTCTAGTTGTGTTTTGCATTGAATTCTGAGAAACAGTTTCTTCTTTAATTTAAGAATCCACGCCACACTTTTCTTTAACTTGTACCATGAGGAATGATAGTTCAAGAGTCTTTCAACACTATCAACATGATTATCACTGGATTCACTTGTATGAATAACTGCCCTCACTGTGACCTTTTTGACCTCTGGATCGTCAACAGGTATCTCGTCAGAAAGTTCCATTGGTGTTTCAGCCCAGCTATCATATTTTGCCAACAAGAATTCAGGTGCTGTAATCCAATGTTTTCCTTGAAGAATGTCATTTGCGGACATGCCTCTTGATGCAAGATCAGCAGGGTTTTGTTTGGTATTGATGTATCGCCATTCATCAGGTAAAGAGCCTTCATGAATCACTGCAAGTCTATTTGCGACGAAAGTGTGAAATCTAGATGAGGTATTTCTTATGTACCGAATAACTGCCATGCTGTCTGTCCAAAACACAGTTTCATCTATAGGTACATCTAACTCGGACTTCAACATCTTGTCTGTGCGAACTGCTACCGTAGCCGCTGTCAATTCTAGTCGAGGAATGGTCGTCTGTTTTAATGGAACGACACGTGACTTGCCAATAACGAATGAGCAATGAACTGCACCATCAAAGTTTTCCCATCTTAAATAGGATACAGTTCCATATCCGCATTCACTGGCATCTGCGAAATGATGTAACTGTGCGGACTTTATTTCTCCAAATCCAACAGGTTTATAACATCTTGACACTTTAAAGTCAGAAAGTCTCTCTAGATCTTGTAGCCATTCATTCCACTGTTGTGCGAGATGTCCTGGAATCTTCTCATCCCATCCTAGCTGAAGTTTACAAAGTTCTTGTAGTAAACACTTTGCTTTTAGAGTGAACGGGGCCAAAAATCCTAGTGGGTCAAACACACTGCTCACCATGGATAAGATACCTCTTCTCGTCAAGGGTTGATCTTTAATGTCCATCTTGAAACAAAAAACATCATTTTCAACACACCACTGAACTCCCAGGGCTCTATCGATGGGAAGGGTATCATTTTCCAAATCCAAGTCTTTGACTTCCTTTGCCCTCCTTGAGACTGGAATGTAGGTCATAACTTCTCGGCTATTACTAATCCATTTAGTAATATGAAATCCTCCTCTCATAAGAAGATCTTGCAAATCACACAACAGAGAAGATGCTTCAGTCACAGTTTTCACTGATTTCAAACAGTCGTCCACATAAAAGTTTTTAAGAACAGTGTTAATGACTTCAGTGTTGTAAAGTCCTTTGTAATCTTGCGCAGTTTCCCTCAAAGCAAAATTTGCACAACTTGGCGATGATGTCGCACCAAATAAATGTACTATCATTTGGTACTCAATGATACGTTTTCTAGGATTTCCATCCTCCCACCATAGGAATCTAAGGAAACTTGCATCCTCCTGTGGTACTTTCACTTGATAAAACATGCTGTCGATGTCTCCCATGATCACAATCTCATCCTGTCTGGATCTTAAGAGTGTACCAATCAGAGTATTTGTGAGATTTGGTCCTTGTAACAATTGTTCGTTCAACGAAGTTCCCTGATATCGAGCTGTACAATCGAACACAACTCTCAACTTCTTTTTCTTGGGATGGTATACTCCATGATGGGGTAGGTACCACACTCGTCCGTCGTCTTGATTAACTTTCTCGTCTGGCACTTTAATAGCATATCCTTCTTCAAGAATCTTGTTCATGAATACACAGTATTCTTTGTGGAAGTTTTCATCACGACTAAATCGTTTCTGAAGTGAAGACAGTCTTTGTTCAACCTGTTTCCTATTGTTAGGTAAACGCACATTTTCTGACTTAAACGGAAGGCTTATTACAAAATGTCCGTCTTCAAAATAAATAGAGTTTGAAACACATTCTAGGAATCTTCTGTCTTCCTTTGAGGGTTCACACTTGTCATCAATAGTTCTTTCGTTAAAGTCATGATTGAACTGATTGCGAATCTGTTCCTCCAAGTTGTTCATGAGTTTAGCATCGACACGATTAACGGACACATAAGTATTATTGGAAGTCGCATGAATTTCAAGTGGTCCATTTATCACCCAGCCTAGCAAAGTTTTTACAGCGAATGGTCCATTATCAACACTGGGTATAACATCCCATGGCTCCATTGCCTTAGGTACATTGACTCCAATCAGAATTCCAACATCACTGTCAATCCTGGGAAGTTCAATATCACTGAGATATGGATAGTTCTCAATATCTTCTGGAGAAATCACATCTGTCCTCGATGCAGGTAAAGTAGGTTGTGTGTAGACCAGAGGAAGTTCCAACACATTCACACCATTGATGTCACATATTTCTAGCCCGGAAATCACATGACAAGTCTGTGTATGCTGTTGGCTCATTGTCGTGAGGTTGAGGTTCATCTTCCTTCCCTCCAGTTTTAACGATCTTGCAATGTCCTCCAAACAGAATGTTGCATTGCTTCCAGAGTCAAGGAAAGCATATGTTTCGAGGTATTTGTCACTAAACTTTGACTTGACTCTGACCGGCACAATAGGTAACGCTTGTTTTCCAGCCCCCATATGAACTGTAGATGACATAGCGGACAAAGGGGTTTCACTATGTGTATGTTCTCTTGAAGTTGAAGCTCCATTTGTTCTTTCATTCTGTCGAGGATCAACGTGAAGAATGGATGGATGATACTTCTTACAATGAGCACATGTCATTCTTTGTCGACAATTAGTTTTCACATGTCCAGATTTCAAGCATGCAAAACACAGTCCATTTGTTTTCAAGAATGCATATCTGTCTTTAAGAGATAGGATAGTAATGCTCAAACACATGTCCAATGAATGGGCTCCATTACAGAATGTACAATGTTTGAAAACTGGTTTCATCTGTGTAGCATTGTTATCATAGAAAGATCTTGTGTTAGTTTTCACAGCAAAGTTTTTATGTGCTTCTGATTTCTTCTGGTCTTGAGAGCGTTTGTTGGCTGAACTTGAAGTACTCATAATTTCTCTTCCGTATATGGGATCTGTTGCTTTTTTGGCTTCTTTGCGAACAAAGTCAGCAAGATGGTGAAATTTCACAGCTTGTTTCTTCTCTTTCAGTTCATATACACAGCTCCGCCATTTATCGTGAAGGTAAAATGGTAATTTCTTCACTAACAGTTTCAAATTTTCTGAATATTCCAGTACACGACCAGCATCAATGTTTTTGACAGCATATTGACACTCACGCAAGAATATAGCAAACTGATCTGAAGTTTTTGCACTGTCCGGTTTTACTGGAGGCCAATCGAGAGCTTTCTTCACATATGCTTGCGCTATAATGTCAGGGTCTCCATAACGATCCTTCAACTCTTCCAGTGCTGCTTTGTAGCCACGTTCAGCATCCAAATATGAATAACCAGACACGATTCTTTGTGTTTCACCAACAGTAAACTGTAATAGATAGTTCAACCGTTCTTCATATGATTCCGTATTAGAACAAATTCTGGTATTGAATTGTCTGAGAAATCTTGTGTAATTCATAGGGTTTCCATCAAACTTCTGTAGATCAGCTTTTGGTTTGTTCAATTCACGAGCAACAGTCTGTATTTCACTGCTTGGTTCATGTATGGGTGTTGACAATTCTGGTCTAACTAAACGTTGCACAGATCGATGAGGAATGCGTGGAGTAGAATTGTCACATGTGAACTCATTCTCACGATCAAGATCAAACGTTACAATTCTGTCTATATTTTCATTGATGAGAGAGTTTTCTAGTTCTTGGTCACGTAGTTCACTTTTCTCTAATTCTTCCAATAATTTGGATCGCGCATCACTTATCTGAAGTTCAGTTTTAATCTTCAATTCTTCTTCTTTCATTTTAAGCTCCAGTTTAGCTGCTTCTAATTTTCGTTGTTCATCTTATGCTGATGCTTTGGCCAACAGTTCTGCTTTTCGTTGACTTTCTTTTAATTTCTCCAGTGAAATTTGACTTGAAGTTTTCGATGCGCTCGACAGTCTCGATTTCACATCAGATGGTATTTTACTTGGTGTAGGTTGTTTTGAATGTTTTGCGAACCACTGTTCCACAGAATCTTTCACTTTCTGAAATCGGGAATTCCTGTCCTGAAATTCGTTGTCATCACTTTCTCCACCTTCCGTCGAAAGTTTCAATAAGTCCTGAAGACTTTCATGTGTAAATAAAAGTTCATCGTAAACTTTCAGCCATTTCTTGTACAGTTCTTTCACTTCATTCACATCAATTGACGTTGTCAATAAATCTTCGATACCCTCACTTAAGGTCACAAGTTTATTTTCACATCCTCGACGATACTTAGACTTACGATCGAGATGATATTCTAATCCTTTGTCAGTATGAGTTCTAGGTCTTGTCTCTCCTGTAGCACCATCCGCCATGACGTAGTACAGCTTCCTTAGGGACAAGATCTTCTAAGTTGTTAATGTTGTACTGACTACCATCAATGAAGAGATCACTTGTTGCTAATGCACATCTTTATTCAATCATTGAAAAGCTAGCATGCTGATTTATGACATGATGTGACTTGATGTGATTAACTGGAAAATACAAAGAAAAAATACATAAGTTTTGATACTATGAATAAACAAACATATCACACTCAGCATATGACAAATATCACTCTAGTAAATAGATGCCCTGTGTTCTAGTAAACAATATTTTCACTTATGCTCTAGTAAACTAGAAAATATAATGAAACTCATACTACTAGCAAATCGAATGACCATATATGTATGCCTATGGTAGAGTGCATAAAATCTCGCATGCAAATAACAAACCTAACTTCCGATATTACCATATACTAGAAACATGCTACTATGATACATGTATCTTAAATTTATATACACATTCTTTAATAGATATATCACTCGTGCCAACTTTCTAACATGTTACTAAAAATACATCTTCACAGTTAAACACTTTTGTTTACACATTTATACCTATCGTTTATACATAACTTTCTGCACAAAAACAATACACAAGTAAATTTCATGTTAAACTTACCAACTTAGAAGTTTTCTCTCGTAGAAATAAACATGATAGTAAACATGGTAAATGGTATTCAGCACAGGGACTAGGAAAAAATAAATAGCTCGTGCCCCGCGAAAAATCCTAATAACAAAACCGAATCCGGAAATCCGGAATATTCTAAAATACAAACTCAATTCGGAAAAATTTTGTATAATATTAAATTGGCTATAACAGAAACTATGAAGTTGTAACCCTCTCCAGCAAAACCAAACACAAGGGTTACATTAAAATAGAAATGATCAATATTTATTTTTTTTTCAGTTTGAATATCTATATTTAATGCATTATGGCCAAAGGCTTACTATTTCTAATAGTCAATTTAATATTTCACTTTTATTTATCAAACTAAAATAACACAGTCATTAATATTTGGATAGCACATATCGGAAATGATTTGCAATATTCAGGTGGATGCCAGTATTATTTAATCAAGTCTCCAAGAAAAAGAAAAAAAAATTCTGAATAACTTATTGTGAGAATTTTAAAAGTAAAATATTTCGAGAAAACTTTAAAACAAAGCTCATCTTTCTACGTTAAGTGAAGTAACGCAAATGCAGTACTTAATAATTTCTTTACAGAACGTAACAGACAGAAGTGACGAAAAATAAAAACATTCAACTTTAACTCTATATTATAGCAATTTCTTTACTTCGATTTCTATACAAAAATTACAAAAATGATCACAAGAATAGATACATGTACTGCTTTAAACACAAATATATGCAAACACGTTTTATCTTAAATGTCATGGTTTACAAATAATGTTCTAATATTTAGCCTATAGACATTTACATATAATTGAAAAATAACTCTGTTATATAAAAAAAGGAAAACTTAATTTGTGTATATTTCCAGTTCTGGAATATTAAGACTATTTGCAACCCCTTCAATGATTCTCAGTCTGACATAACGAGCGACAGTCTGGTATTCACAAAGGATCTTCACTACCTCACTGGTCAACGCTGGTCCTTTGTAAAATCCGCGCTGTTCGTTACTGCTACTGTTTGTCACTTCAACAGCAACATCATGGAATCTTTCACCTGTTCGTGATTTTAAAAATCGTGTTTTGATTTTGATGAATTAGAATTTAAAGTCTGCTTTTAAGTATTGGCGTTTGAACTAGTCCTTTAAAATGAAATTATATATATATATATATATATATATATATATATATATATATATATATATATATATATATATATATATATATATATATATATAAAGAAAACTTTTAAATGATCTAAACAATATGTTAGTAATTTATTAAGCCCTATTATGTAAAATCGGTGTATTCAAATTGAATGTACATTACGAATAAACAAGTATTTTTGTTAAGGATAATAATGCAAATTTAAAAAACAAATACAATAGTTACTTTCAACTGAAAATAATGTGTTTAAAACCATGTGTAGAAAGTTAAATAATTAGTTTAATACATGTGTTAATAAACAGCTATATACCGGCACCATCTCTCATGTATACACTTAGAAATAATATTGTTGATACATCTTGTAAATCGAACCTGATCCACGGAGAAGTTTCAAATGATGAATGAAAGAAATTTGACACTCCTCTCTGAATGATCCCGTCCGTAGCATAGGACGGTGACCACCGACCTTTATTGTTTTCATGAAAGGAAGAAACCGTGTTGGGTTTGTTCAAAGCTGCATTCTTCTTTGATTTAATCTCTAAAATATATACAACAAAAGCTCCAGAGATAAAGATCCTAAGAAAAAATGTTCAAAATAACGGAAAAACAGAATAGCATTATAAAAAAATATTATAATAATTACGTGTCTAAAATATATTTTTCTATATACATGAAACAATAAAATCAATCAACAAGCAAGAACTCGAAGTGTTCTTTTAAGAACCATATTTACATGTACATCTACGAAGGTTATTCGGAAATTATTGAGAAAACACAAATATTTCACTTTCTCAGTGACGAATTTTGGTGACAATTAGCATTCTTATTGAATAAACCCAAACATTTTTACAAGTGATATACTAACAAAAATCATTAATTTCTTTATGACGGTATATAACTAAGTCGATGGTGTGGGTAACCGGCGCAGGTATAAACTCGAAGAAAAAATGTTAAAAACTTAACCATTTACAATTGTACTTACAGTCAGTTCAAGCATATCTTTTACAACATACACCATAGCATAGCATAGCATTGAAATTTCATAGCATAGCATTGGAATCTCATACCAAAACATTGGAATCTCATACCATAGCGTGCAATCTCATACATTCTCATTCGTCATATCATACCATAGCATACCTTAGCATGAAAAAATGACAATAACAAAACGGCAACCATCTCAAAAATCCATAAAACGTAATGCAAACTCAAAGCAGAGCAACACAGACCTCCAAAAAGATAGAGGTAGGATCAAGTGCCATGGAAGAGTGAGCATCCTCTGCTGACCGGTCACACCCGCCGTGTGCTCTTTGTCGTAATCGGAAAAAAACCCCGGAAAAGTCCGTAGACGATTAGGTGATTAATTATGGTCTAACAATTAGTTTGAAAAACGTCAGTCAGCATGCGACCAAGTGGAAGATTGTATTTGCTGACAAGGTCGTTGTATCGACCATAGTATTTATGAAAAGATGAATTCAAACGAGAGTGTATATAGTCCTGTTATATCAACTTGTTTGTCAGTAGCTTGCCTCATCTTAGAAACTGTTTATACGAAAAGCATGCTCTTGCGTATCGAATTAACTGAGAGACAAAAACACTATATGCAGGTGATGAAGGTATATTGCTACATAAGTAAGGAAAGTTGACTATAGAAAAATTATAGTCATCGCGTTTATCATAAAGTTTTGTTGTTAGGCTACGTTAGGTTGTTAGATTGTTAGGTTTTAGCAAACAGCATGATTTTATTTCGGTTTTAAATGTTTTTATTTAAAAGAATAAATAGTCACATTGCAGATTCATGGTAAAATTATCTCATATCATATCTTTAAAATCGCATACCAGAGCATAGCATAAAATTGTAAAAGATATGCATGAAATGACTGTACTTTGTGTAGGTACTAACAATTAATAATAAAGGAAATCAAATTATGTTTGTTTAATTTGGTATTATTGTGACTAACGTTTGTGCATATTTCACTGTTGTTCGAGTGATAATACAAATATATTTACTAAGCAATAGAAATCTGACTACGACGGCCTATTGAATGTTGACGTCAATGCGGCGCAGGGAATATACATCAAATCGGTGGGAATATCGAAAGAATACCTTTTCAGGCCACGCAAATGTTTAAACAAAATCTATAAATAAAAGGAGATTTAGAACATCTTTTATTGTTTTTTAACTTATTGTTTAACTAGAATCAGAACGAAATATCTTCTACTTCTTGCAAAAAAACTGATGTCAACAGTTCTAAAATATGTACAGAATGACTGTAAGACACGTTTCACAGACATTTAACTTTTGGATAGAAACAACACGATTTTAAAACAAACCAAGAATGAAGACAATAAGTAAATGTTGTTATCTTGAAATGAAAAAAAAAGATGAGAAATAAAAATTAATTCAATCTTCTCGTTTGTTCTGTAAGGCGTTTAAAACATAGGATCAAGGAAACGCGATGAGTTTGGGGTCGCTCCAGGTCACTGGAAGTATGAAAGTTTGTAAGCTTACCAAGAATGATCAAATGATGTTATTCACTGGAAAATTTTCACATTAGTTAACTAGGTATCCTGGTTTACTTTTAGTGAAATTTCAATGATGTATCTTTTTTCCCAAGATAGTAAGATTAAATGTTTCAATAATTTCCGAACGGCTCTCGTATAGAAAAAGAATTGTATTTTATGAAAGATAAAGAATCAATCATCTTTTGAAACCTCAATGCCAACAATGATAATATCAAAAAAGCGTGCTGTAGTCGCTTGTGCAAAAAAAAGCTAGAATAATAAATCATGCTAAAAGAAACACGACTTGTTATGCCAACACATAATTAAGATATGACAATATGATAAGATTTCTATTAGATTAACTCAAATATTAGAAATGAAAAAAAAAACATGTTTTAATGCGTATTGACATAAAAATACCGTAGTTATTGCGTACATTCAATTAACATTAATGTTGTTTGCCATATGATAACATTTAAAACCACATACTGTGTAACCGTACGACGTTTTGTTCATAAAAAATATTATAAAAATCATTACTTGTTTAGACATAAAACAACCAACACCTACCGTATGTTTGCCATTCGCTTTTTTCATTGGACACATCAGTACTGAATATAAAGGTACAATTCCATCGACAGTGGTTATTAGAGTTTAAGAAAAAGGTAACGCTCTTTGCTTCTCTTCCTAGAGCTGCACATAGTAACAAACTATCAACGAATTTCTCACTGCAAGAAGAAATGAACATCGGATATGTTGTTCTAATCTCATACCAGTGCTGAGCCATGTTTAATTTTAACATACCAATAATCAGAAAAATCATATCAAAATTATTCATGATTTAGTTTAAAATAAAATTGGGATTTTTAAAAGTGCTTTTTAGAATGATCAAGCGCAGCTTGCTACAAACCATCCTTCCAGTAAATAACGCAACGGTTTACTTCATGTGTTTAAAGATTTATAATATTGATGAATTATCTGTTAACGTCAAAAACCAATGTTTTAACAGTCATCAATTTAAGCTTAGGTTAAAGATATTTAATATTATATGTAGAGTAAAGCACAAGTAATACAGATAGCAAGTCATCAATATATACGTTCTCCTTTCATTTCCAAACAAAATCGACATTATCTAGCTTTAGCTCCGTCCATTTTAAATTACTATCGAGATAATTATCAAAGACATTCTAATGTTGCCCCTTTACAAATTGTAAAGCTGTATCTTCCTAAGTTTTTTTCTTCATTTTTTGATCATTTTTATCTTCATGATGATATGAATAAATAACTACTGTTTTAGGAAAAGTAAATAAAACTAGAGCAACGCATGTTGCAAAGCAACGAGTTAGTCTTACGTTGCAGCTGCAAGGCGAAAAAAATGAATGACATTTTTTTTTTAAATGTAGTATAATAGTTATGCAAGATTTTAATCGACAGAAGGCGTATTAATGGAATTGGTCAATTTATAAACAATTTGATTGTTTATGATTAAAAGGTAATATTTTACTCGAACGTTAATCTATGTCATGACATTGAACGTAATAAATGATCTAAATACAATTTAAAGGGCTCGAATAGTTAAATAAACAAACCAACCACAAAATAAATTGATGCTACGATTTAACATTTAAAGCTATACATAAGGCTTCGCAGACACACTTCCTTTCCACGACCGATTAAACTAATTAGAGCATCTTACCGTTTAGACACACCATAATCATTACAATATAGAGTGTGGTGTGTCTGACTGTTAAGATAGAGATTTCTGTTTTATTAAAGAAGGAATATATAAAATTGGCAAATCTAGGGACGTACATATGAGAGAGAGAGAGAGAGAGAGAGAGAGAGAGAGAGAGAGAGAGAGAGAGAGAGAGAAACATTAATTATGATGTGTGGACGAGGAGGGAGAGGTAATATCTTTTCAGATTCAAGTGATATCATACTATCAATCAGATATGTGAAATAATTACTAAAAAACTTCATCCTCATTAAACCAGTGGCCAAAATAAACTATATTACAGTGGGCCGGAAAATGTTAATTGAATTGTTGTACTTGAAAAATGATCTGAGATCTTTCGTGGATTTTGTTGCTATGTTGATTCACAAAATAAATGTTTATCGAATGCAATTTTTAATTACAATTTTTTCAAAGGATCATTGGTCAATAATTATTGCATCATTGAAACTGTAATTTTCATTAAATACACAAACATTGAAAGCACAGTGCTATTCACAAAAATAAATGGGTTTCATGTAAATGTATATTTGTATCGTATACGTTAATTTCAGTATTCAAGAAGCTTCGTGCTTTAAAAAGAGTACATGCATATCTGCTCCTCATTCAACTACTAGTAATTTTCTCCTCAACCTTGCCCCTTTGAAAACATTCTGGATCCGTACTTTTTAAAAGACTGGTCAAGGTAGCATTTGCATTGTAATAGACCTTTTATGCAGTGATATATACAGTGATATATTTTAACCAAATCATGAGCTCAGACTCTGACGCTGACTCTGTTAGCTGATGGCTCATGTACCTGTCATATTTTGTTCTGAACGATCTCATCACTGTTGCAGAACAAGTGCGCTGATTAAGCGACAAAAACAGTTATAAGCAAATATTCAAAGGAAATGAATGAATTAAAATGAATTAAAATGAACAGCTGTACATGAACCTACGACGCACTTATTACAGACGGAATTAGCTCGGGTTTCACACTGTTTACATGAGAAGTCATTGCATGGACCACTGTACATAGTTTTATATATCTACAAAAGTGATAAATTATCGAAATCATTATGTAATCTAAACATGAAATCAGGAGTCTGTATATAAAATTGAAAATAATACACGCTTCGTTACATAAAACAATCCGTGCCAACACAAAGAGAGAGAGAGAGAGAGAGAGAGAGAGAGAGAGAGAGAGAGAGAGAGAGAGAGAGAGAGAGGAGAGAGCGGGTGGGAGGTGATCAATCACAGATTAACATGATTTCACATTTTATATTTAATAAATAATTAATGGGTTTAGAAAAGTTGGAATTAATGCATTTTAAGATTAACTTTTAGCGTAAAAATCAGTGTATTCGCATGCGTAAGTGTATTGGTGACATCGATGTCGTCTAAACGTCACTGCTCGGCTGAATTCAACAATCGGCGGCTAATGTAAACAAGACTGTACCGAAAATCACGCAAATTAATCTGAAACAAGCTTTGTTATATTTGTTACTTTAATACGCAGTATATCAGTGTGATAAAATCAAGTGTAGTTTATTGAATATACATGTATCATCCCATATGACCCATGTTTAATAAGCATTGATGCTATGTGAGATTCCAACCACATTTTAATTACTATTTAAGTTAATCTAAAAATGTTAATAGGATTTAATAGATGTTTATCGGAAATTTACTATCATTCAGAGATGTTCAAAAACTATTTCAGGATTTTTTCGGATTTTTTTGTTGTTGTTGCTAAAGTATCAGTATGGGTTACACCTGCGGCTAAATTGTGTAAAGTTTTCTGTACTAGTTTTTTTATATTAGGACATTCTGTTTAGCAAACACTGTTTACATTACACAGGCTATGCAGTTTTTCGCACGGGTTGATAAAAAGAGTTAAATTTGGCATAAAGCCATACGATGTATGTGTGGATCACTGAACGCTGCATGGCGATACAGGTCCATATGCATTATGTTTGCTTTAAGTTTTAGAAACATTCAATTTAAGTAAATCTACTTTCCGTGCAAAGTATCTTTAACATGCAATGGGTATACACATGTTCTGAACTATCTGTGCACAAAGCTCGGTCACATGCAAATATAGTGCAGTTCATGACATGGCATGTACATGTACACAAGCAATACACAAATTTTTTTTAACTCGGTTAAAGGAATTTGTAATGACCACAGAATTCACTATTCTTTAATAATTCCACAGCTATCACCTGTCATTGCACTTGAAGCATTGCAGGTAAAATGTAAACTATCTTTGTAATTCATGCTACATCAAAGATAATATTAGGTAAAATCATAATAAAAAAACAAAACATTTTTAACGTAGTGATTCTTAGAGTCAGATACACAAAATGTATGTGACATAAAGTACTTTTATTACATTACCGCAATTTGCTAGCCGATCCACGCTTGATGGCTCTCCTCGGCCAAATGCAAGGGATGAGTTCAATAATACATGTAATATACACAGAGCTTACAGAAAATTATTAAAACATGTAAAAGGGATGAAAGTTAAAAGATAAAACTAATTTCCACTTCGTGTTTTTTTAAGTATCTTTTTATATAAGAATTTAACAAAAGAAAATAACAAATATCAAAACACGAGTTTTTAAAAATTACCAGGACACATTAAGAGCCTCTTAATGATAATTTGTAGTCAAAGTCAATATATATGCGACTTTATTTTACTTTTACGCACAAGCAGATACCATTTATTTGCCAAATGAAGGGTACATGTCTAGATGTATATTTTTTATTTGCATATTACGCAATACCTGAACACAATAACAGTTTTATGAGATTTAAAATAAGATCATAAACTACAATTTTTTCAACAACGCCATATCGATATATTAACCATTTTCGAGTTATAAAGCAAAGGGCTCTAGGTTCATTATATAAGGGACCAGCTCCTTTTTGATATTATCAAATAAAATCATTTGATGTTTTGCACTACTTTTGGTCTATTTATTTAGAAAATATTAAAAACTAAAAAGTTACGAAGGAAAAATTTGAGCAAAATTTAGCATTTTTGAAACATAAATATCGATTTTATTTTTAAAGTAGTATACGTGGGTTAATCAAACAAATAAAACTGGGAGGACAAAGTTCAAATTGTCGATTAATGATTAATAAGTTAAAACTGCTTGCTACGGACCAACTTGGAGCCTTTGCAGGTACACGAAACTGAAAATTTGAATAACATCACATGATAAACAAGCGATATATTAAGGTCTAAAGAGATGTCTAGTAGAAAAAGAAGAAAAATTATAATGAAGAATTTCCATCAGAATCAGTACAAGGTATTCCGTTGAAAACGGAAAACCTTAAAAATCAAAACTAATAAAACTGATACTTAAATCAACTTAATTTCTTGTTTTACTTTCAACTAAAGTACCCTGTCTTGAATGTACATTTAATGTATTAAGGAGGCTCGGTGGTAAACAAATTAACGATCAGATATACCGAAAAGTTTAGGATATGATGTGTTTGCCTATAAAACTATTATTAACCAAAGAAAAAATCAGTAAATGTTAACCATTAGATTTTGGTACATTCCATTATTTTTGAAGAGTTCAGTACAGTCTACAATTGGCGACGACCACCGAACCCTCTTAATTCGATGGAAATTATATAGTAACTAATTATCCATTTACTTAAAATCAAGATCATTGATCAAGATCAATACATCATTTTTTCAAATCAACATAACAAATGGAGAAGAGTAAAGAAACAAGAGGCCCATGGGCCACATCGCTAACCTAAACAACAGTTCCTTGTAACATTCTATTTCGTAGCATATGCTGTTTCTATTTTAATCTTTGAACCCCTTCTGGGGCCCCAGTATTGGTTCGGGGTTTATGGTTGGCTTATAAAACAATTTAGATTCTACGCTATTTGAAGACCATTGCATACTAATTTCACAAACTGTAGCAATGTAGTTATCGAGAAGAAGATGTTTAAACATTTTCCCATTATATTTCTGTTAAACTTTGTTTATTATTGTTATAATTAGTATTTATTTTATATTACCTTACAATCAACTGTATTCGTTTCTGAATAAAACTATGGGGAAAACTATATAAAAACACAATTTTTGAAAAATAGAGGCTGTAATATGTCAGATTATATCAATGCTATACACACTAAAGAAAATTCAATTTAAAATCGTTTCAGTCACTATTTTTTCAAAGATTTGGCTTTTTAGAGAGCACAAGCTTCCCAGTGAGATATTTTTAGACAACACCGTCGTCAACAGATTTTCTGAAACAATGATGTATTCTTTTTATTTCATTATATCTATAGTACAGGGCTTATGAAAAATAGATATTAATTTTACAAAGATAACGTGTTTGTCAAAAAAGAAATAGTTCAATTCATTTCAAAACATCTAAGGAGAAAATAATTTTTCCTAAATATGATGAAACATTCGATAGCTTCTTATCATTCCTAGGAATACTTAAGCTGCATCTTGAACAAGAACATCGCTATTTATTTTGATTAGGGATTATAGATTTCAGTGTCATATTATTAAGATATGATGATAAAATAAGCAAATATAGAATACTTAAAAAGTTTTTGACTAGGAAAACATGTCCACAGACGTTCCGCACCACGTAATATATTTAGTTTTCATATTTCAAAAATATAAAAATGGTACTTGAGCAAGCATACGCTCGATGTTTCAAAGTTCTAATCATTATTCAGTTATTACAGTCAGATTGACAAGGACAAATATATTTGTACCACCATTGGATTTCTACTCAAACATAAATGAATCTAGCATTAAAGGTTGTCACAATAAAAGCAACATGATCATATATAAATTAATTTATTTTGTTATTCATTTTAGGTATACCTAAAGTTAAGAGAATGCTTTTTTTCTCCCAGTTTATGTTTGCGCCGGGTATCACGACCATGAACTTGCTTTGTACTATCGCGAATAAAAAACATTTGTCCAAAAAAATAAGGACTTTGCATAATTATTTTTGGATTTTTTTCAATGTGTATGTTAATGTTCACTGAGGAAAAAAATATATATGGTTTGTCTCAATTTTCGAACAACTGCCCTCGTATTTATTGCTATGAAATACATCTTTATATAGAATCATTATGTGCATTTGAGATGAGTGTTCAACCATTCGTTGTTGAAAAAAACACTTTTTTTTCTTTTTGAAGTAATCAGAAAAAAACGTAATTAAATCGGGAATTCTGTATGACTTTTCTATGTCAACGATAATTAATCACAGATAATTTTCATATGATTAGATTTTAAATAATACAGCATGATACTAGAATGTGAATATCTTATTCTTAAGACGAATTTTAACACATATTAAAATAATACGTGTGCAAAAATCGAAAACTCACATAATTGTGTAATGAACAAATAGCTAATCTTAATCATAGTTTTCTGCATGATTCGTTATCAATGTTTCGAGTGTTGGGAAATAACATTTAAAAGTACAACTGCATAGAGATAGAAAATGCAAACCAACTTTTCTAACTTATAATGATTCATTGTTTACATTGCCAAAATTAAGCAGCATTGTTGATTTTTAGTTTAACTGGAAATAAAAAAAAACATGCTTTATGTAATATGCCCATGAAGACTAAAGTTCTTTTTCTTGGATCAATGCTGCATTTTGTGGTCGTTTATCCTTGTTAGTTCAAAGGCTAAAGATAATTTGTTATTTATGAAAATGTGTAAACCCACTTAGTACATGTGATTATTTTCTCCAAAGATAAAACAAAATGATCAATATAACACTACGTGCTACAGATATCATTGGTGATAATATGAGCAAAAGTATCCAAAAAGGATTCGAAAATGATTCAACTTCAGAAGGATTTACTTTGCAACTCAGGTTTAGTGACACGACTTTCGAAATATCATTTACCTGTGTGATTTTTACTATTGCATTCTTTGGATGCATTGAAAACCTTGCCACAATAGGTAAAATCGTTTATGATCCGATATACCATACACAGACATTTGCTGCTATTGGGGTGTTAGCTTTGGCAGATTTTGTATCAGTAGCAATTTTAACTTTTGACAGTATGACAAACTTTTGGAAGTTTTTGCCAAGTTTTTCAGTCGTCGGGGATATTGTCCAATTAAGTTCTTACTTCCACGGGTGTTTACTTTCCGCTCTAAGATATTAAATCACAGTCTATCCCCTACAAAGCAGACAACACCTAACTGTAATGGCGGTGTGTTTGTGTTTACTCACCATATGGATAGCAACCGGTGTGGCTATACTTGGCTTAAAATACACTGCCGAGACAGTGCGTAAAATAAATGTGGTGGCGATTTATCTCACCGTCAATGTTTTTATATTGTTGATAGTCTGCTCTATAATGACCCGTTTGCATGTTAAAAATATAAGAACATTACAAAATTCTTTGTCTGTAACAGACCATTCACAAAGAAGAATGAATATTGTTGTCACGGTGATCATAAGTATATTTGTATTATATCAATTGTCTATGATCGCAATCAATATAACGATTTTTTTTTGTATCAACAGTTTTCAGCTGAACTATATTATCATAGGGTTAACATAGAATATTTCTACCTTTTTATTGAATGTATAAACTTTTTTGTAATTCTTATATATTATTTTTCTCACAATTCATATAGGGCTTTGCTTTTAACCATCTTATATTATATACAGCATTATATATTCAAGATACTATATCTATGGTCAAACATAAATAAGGATTGTATTGCATTGCTTTAAAAAAATTGTGATTTGAAAGAAAAAAAAATATGAGAAAATATTTTTTTTCTAAAAACTTCTCTATTTTGAGAGTCTAATATCAAAATGACGGGATACATGTGCTACAAATCAAAAAATTGTAATAATAATAATAATATAATAATAAAATATCGTATAATATTAAAATATAATTAAAATTATCATCTATTATGAACCAATAATGTTTCCTTTGGTTTTTATTCAACTATTACATTTACAAACGTTTGATAAAACAATGACAAGAGTAATAAATCCAGCAGTTTATTCTAGTGACCCCAATGTATCATTTAATGTTATATAGAGACACCCTTAATATATAAATCTTGAATTTTAATTTCTAATTGCAGTAATTTTTTTTTGTATTTTCGAAAGGGTATATATTCCTTTGCAACTAATAACCATGTAAAAATTAATCAAGTTGAACATGAAAACAACTTCAAATAATATTACTGATGCATTTAAGACGTGGATTTATCGGGTATATGTACCGTAGAAAAGTAGAAAGATTAAAAACAAAATAGTTGTGAAGGTTTTTCCTGCTAGCTATCACTATTTTACTGATTTGAATAGTGTAACTTCTAATAGAAGTTCACCTGTAGATGAATCTCATAGCACAAACATACATGAAGCAGTTTGCACGGGGGACTACTCCCAAACAAACACACAAACACACACACGCATGCGCGACCAAATCTATTTGGCGAAAAAACATTATATATACAATATCATATTGTCTTTTTTTTTTGCCGCCTACAACTCAACATAAATCCGCACAAACAGTATGCAGCAGCTGAATGGGGCTGTTATATATTTCAATTAGAAAAGTGTAGTGTATGTTATATAGTGGCGTCATATTGAAAATTTACACTCGCCCATTCAGATGAAAAAAATGACAATAACAAACCGTCAACCATCTCAAAAATCCATAAAACGAAATACAAATTCAAAGCAGAGCAACACGGACCTCCAAGATAGAGGTAGGATCAGGTGTTAATTAAATGTGTTGTATTTGTAATAACAAATATGAAAGAACTTATATATGTTTAAAAAGAAATACGATTGAACAGAGAGTATAAAAGATACGTTTTTTCTCCATTTTCTTCCTATTCAGATTTTCTACAAACTACACTACTATCAACGGATACCCCAAGTTTTTGAAAAAAAGGTTTTATTTATTTAATTTAATAAATACTTAAAAGGGGATTATAATATTTAGATATTTTTTCAGCGAAAATTTTTATTTTCAGAACATTATCTAAATGTTTAAAGCGGTATATTCTAAATTATTTTACATGATTTTAGATATAATTTAACAAAAAAAGGAAAAAAAAATGTTTTTGATGCAACTAAGACGCTGTAGAGCTTAATTTTTTATGTAAATAATCATAAAATTCTATTTGATAACATATTCTATGTTTATATCATATGACCTATATTTCTAATAAACTATGTCCAGAAATGTCAATAACACATACCATTTTCCTAAGAATTATTTACAAATTATTACCAAATGCTTTTCTGGTAACTAAATGTACACAATTCCATTGCATTACAATGGAAATCAAATTTTCCCTGTGGTTATTTGGGTATTTTTATATCACTTTACTTTTACAAAAGCACAATTATATTAGTGAAAATCGAAATCTGATATATTTTGTTACTTTTGATAGCCATCTTCTCTTGTACTCTTTACATATAGTTTTCTCTCAATGCTTTTATTAACAAAGTCTTAATATAACATTTCGGAAATGATAAGCATAAAATCTATTATGTAGACAAAATGATACCTAAATTTACCTTTTTTCGTAAAATTGTGGGTTTGTCTATTTGTACGATAATCGTATTTCTTGATAGATGCAAAGCATTGTGAAAAATTATCCTGTATCCAGCTCATAGATAAACATTGTCTATGATAGGTTTTTAAATAAAAAAAATTAAACGAATGTTATATGAATATCTTATTATTAAAGGGGAAGGAAACTAAAAATATGTTGTACAATAAATCAATTGATTATCATCTTCTATATTGTATATCCTATTTATTTTCATTAAATCCCCAGAACAATGAATAAATCAAGAAAATCGACCGCCGCAATGGGAGCTGCCATTGAACCTTAATCTATGACGTCACACCATCTATTCTAGTTTGTTTTATCAACATAGCATCAGTATTAGCAAATCATGATATTCGCTCTAAATGACAAGTTCTGAAAAATTTGAAACAATATCGATTTGAGACCGTTCTTTTACCTCTGACTTTTCGATATATTACGAACCAACGTCAAACACAGCATGTTCGTTGAAATCTAAAAGCGAAGGACAGTGTCAGAGGAATCTCCGCGTAGTTGTGGAAATTGTCAACAGATGCCAAGTATCGTAGAAAATGTCTGCCGTCGTTATTTCGACCAGGTAATTCCGACTTAAGAGAATGTATTTTAAACATCTCGATTACAATTATCACATACTTTTTCAGTTAGCGAAAAACTTGACTTGGAATAAAAATTAACTCGAGGTCATTCTCAACTTTGAATGATAGCATATGAACAGCTGACATTTATTTAATAAAAATACATATATTTATGCATGCATGTATTTAGTTATTTAGATTAACAATAATCAAAATTTTGTAAAGGACAGTTTGAACCATTTTGTTCCATTGATTACTTGAGTAACTGAAAGGCATAAATCCGCGTTTTATTCAGAGCACTGTGTATATTGTGTATGTAAACCTAACCGAAATAGATGGTGTGTCGTCAAGTAATTTTTTTTTTTTTTTGGTTTTTAATACAAAAGAGTTATATACATCATGTCAGCTTTCAGTAAATACGATTTCTCTAAGTTCAAACGTGCATTAAAGCTTAATAATGTAGTTTATTTTCAAAACAGCATGACAACTTGTGATAATTTAAACCACTTTATTATTATAAAAAAAATATGTTTTTGACTTTCCTTCCCCTATAAGACAATGTTTAACAGATATTATAACAATAAATGTGTGTGAAATATTCAAAAATTACACAAATATCTGACTGACAAATTACTGATTATAATGATAAGTTTCTGCATGATTATTTATATGCATTGTGTGTTTGCAAATAGAATTCAAAAGTGCAATTATTTTTGTGACAACTGCAGGGAGATAGAAATTGTAAAAACAACTATATAAGACTATAAATAATGATTCATTTGACAAAATTTAGCAGTTATGTTTATTTTGAGATAAGTTGAAAATGCTGCATTCATAGTATATCTTTTTTATAGAAATTCAGATTTTATTAATGCCATAAATGGACTTTTTAAAAATAAAATAAAAACACGATTCGTCTTATAAGCCCCCCCCCCCCCACATACACACACATACAATTCAAACGAAGAAAGTAAATCAAAACAAGTACGCAAACATATAATGCTGAACAAACTTTCAAAATTTAAAAGCCATATTACCCTATGTACGACACGTATATCGTCTTTTCTTGAATAAACGTTTTGTTCATTTATCGTAGTCAAACAGGGGATAAGGTAGTTATTTGCTAAAAAAAAAAGTTTGTGTAAACCCATTTAGTAAATGTGATTAATTTGTTCATAGAAAATCTTTTAAAATGCCAATATGCCCACATAGTGAAAATGTATTGATTTAATTAATTTTTCTTCTGTACTATTACAGTCGTGGGTGGGAAATAAAGTAATTCATTGTTATAATGTTTATAATATCCTAATGTTAAACTGTGAAATGTTTCGCCCAGGCCAATAGACAGAAGGGTTTTTATTGGGGGGGGGGGGGTGAAGATAAATATGGCCATATATTGAACATTAATTTTACTTTTGATAATAGCTGTGTGTCGTCCATTAACAATTTTAACTGTATCTCAAAAACTACATGGGAAAAATTTATACTTGGCAATTTTGAATTAAATACTAGTATGCGTTCTGTTTTCTATTCTAGAAAATCTTTAATATTTTGTGCATTGTATCCTTGTATAAATGAGCTGTATGCAGTTTGTGTGCAATATAAAGTAAACCTGGAATATCATCAAAGATTGATTATTAAAAGGGTGCATGTCTCTTATTACCAAAAGTTTACAATTTTGGCCCCTTGAGCCAGGTATAGATAATGCGAGGTTTCTTTGACTTTTGAATCCAACCCCTCCCACCCCCGACCCCCACACATACACATTTCTATAAATGAATGTTTTTCATGGAAAAAAATGACAATAACAAACCGTCAACCATCTTAAAAATCCATAAAACGAAATACAAATTCAAAGCAGAGCAACACGGACCTCCAAGATAGAGGTAGGATCAGGTGCCATGGAGGAGTGAGCATCCTCTGCTGACCGGTCACACCCGCCGTGTGCTCTTTGTCGTAATCGGGAAAATAAAAACCGCAAAAGTCCGTAGACAATTAGGTAATTAATTATGGTCTAACAATTAGTATGAAAAACGTCAGTCAGCATTTGACAAACATCAAATAATAACAGAGGGGTAACAGTCAGTGGAGTCTCAGATTAGGGTTTAGACTTCAATATCAAGCTTAAAATGCAAACATGTGACTTTCAATTTTATAACATTACAATTTATTAACTCTTTTTTATTATTTTGATTTTTAGGCTTATTTGACGTAAGATGTTTACAAAATGATTGCATTTGATAGTAATATTTATTTAGTTTGCAATCTGCCCATGGTCAGTTAAACCATAAATGGAATTTATTGACCACTTAAATCCATATTGAAAATCTACAAACCATGAAACAAAAGATACGATACATTTTTTATAATATGCAATCATGGTATTCTAAAATA
The DNA here is from genome assembly GCA_020458035.1 of Magallana ariakensis. Lineage (NCBI taxonomy): Eukaryota > Metazoa > Mollusca > Bivalvia > Ostreida > Ostreidae > Magallana > Magallana ariakensis. The sequence goes on from CM035813.1 coordinate 64,203,462, forward strand.
TTAAGTATTCAGAAATGAAACTTACACTAAAACTACAAATTAATTTGCAAATAATATTTATATCAAAGAAGACATCTATCATAAGAAAAAAAATTGGTTAAAAGGTAAAACAAGTGAACAATGAAATGCTTTATAATTACAATAAGGTCAATTATTAATTTTATGGCCACACATTTCTTTCATTTAGGCCATATCCTATTTCTTACAAAACTGTTTTATTAATCATAGGTATTTCTAGCTGTAAAGATATAAGAGGTTTGCATTCAGAATAAATATAATAGGGGTGGCTAATTCAGCAAAGAAAAAAATGGTGAACAGAAAATCTATAAAACCTGTGGTTCTATATGCAAAATTATATGTAGCTGAAATTGTTAACACCTTTGACATTTTGTAATATCTTAATGTGTCTATTAAATACACAAATTTTGCTTGTCTCCATTTGTAGCCATCAAACGTTCTAGATACTAAACATATCATTAGAGGTGTATGTTGATGCAAATGAGTTAATAGTATGCATTTGTAATGTCAACATAAATATAATGGATAATACTAGTGTGTGCGTGCGTGCGTGTGTGTGTGGGTGGGTGTATGGTGGTGTGTGTGTGTGTTTACCTTAATGTAACACCCCCACCCCACCCCCACCCCACCCGCAATCGGTCACGGTTGGACTACAATGTACTAAATGGTCAGCGGTTATCTTATTGTCGCAAACACAAACAATTGTTTTCATTTTGATTACATATAACAGTTTATTCATCTTAGATTGATTTTAACAATAGAGTGCAAATTAAGAATCGTTCTGAAAATTAATAAAAGCAAACTAATTTCCCATTTTTGAGTATCGTCCGACAGACAGTTTAAAGGTGGGTTTAAAAGTCTAAAATGTCATGAAAACTGTAAAAATAAAAATTATTGGAGATCATGAAATTAATCTGTTTTAGCTTCATAATTCAAAAACGGTAGGTATTTCAGTATGGCTTTCATTTAAAAAGGTGTTTTTGTGATCTTGTCGATGTTATGAAATAGATATAATGTTTAAATAAAGTTCAGTTATTAAACTGCAAACATTTTAAACCCAACAAGGCTACAGAGCTTTGTGTAGTGTAGACAATACATAGAATATCTTGCACGAGTGGACAAGCGATCTGCGGTAGTCTAATACACAGGCTTTGTGTGCTTCTACATCATCACACATGTGCATGTTATTTGATCCTATATACGAACATAACTAAATCTAACATAATAAATTGTTTTTTTAATTCTCATATATTGATTTATGAACAGATAATTTTATTTAACAAGACAGGTATGCAGGTGTATCGTTGATTTAGCATTGATTTAAAGATAGTGCATAAAATCATTCAAAAAATGCCATCATTTAAATTATAATAACCAATTGTATTCCGAACCTAAAATAATTTTCAGATATGCAAGGCGAATTGTAGATTTGAAAGATTAAATATAATACAACGTTTTAGGCCGACATTTACACCGGTACATGTAAAATCGTTTAGCGTTTCAACTTAAGATTAACATATTTACCTTTGTTTATTTTTGTTTATTTCTACTGATACTTTAAAGCATTCACAGGAAAGACTTCGATACATTTAGACGATGTTCACACCTTGTCAGATCAACCTGATAATTAATTCGGCTAACACAAAATAGTGCAGAAAGTGGTAGAAATCTTCCATTGAGCTGTGCAAAAATGAGAGAGAGAGAGAAAGAGAGAGAGAGAGAGATAGAGAGAGAGAGAGAGAGAGACTGAATGCATTAATTTAGCAGGCTGTTCAAAGTAAAAAGCATTCAAGGTAATGCAGATTAAAAACCAAAGTCCCGAATTACAATGTTACATGTATCCGGTAGGTGCTGGCGCGATAAAAAAAAACCTCGCTGATCGAAGTCCAAAATTGAAGGATTTAGTGTTTATTTTAGGAATTTTCACGTGAAGTTTTGTTAAGATTCAGACAGTAGAAGAGCAACGGTCACATTATCGCTTTTGTAGCTTCAGTGTTAATATCTTGGAGTGAAATGTTCACAAACTTTGATTGAAGACATTTTCATGACATTTGACTTTTATTTATTTTCAAATGAATTTCTAATGTACCTATCTCTTATTATACCAGACATTATTGTGCTTTAGTTACAACTGCGTAATTACCTTGATTACACTTACATCATTAATTCACCCAAAATGAAGTTTTACTCCATGATATTTGGCAGTCGTGTTTTAGTCCTAATTTATATTGTGACGTACACCATTGTCATCAGATGAATCAGGCCTTGCATTGTTAAATGTAGTTTTGGACCTCCAGAATTCAGCCTATTGACTTAAATTTTAAACATTGTGCTTTTCACCATCTAATTAAGGAATTTCAAACTTATTGTCGCAGAATTTACAAAGAAACACTTTATTCTCCCCGGTGATATTAACGTTGCCTATATGGTCGTTCGATTCATCGATTCATTGTAAAAGACGATTATTTCTTTCATTATCATTACTTTTTTCAGTTTAGAAAGTGTGCATTTTTATTTTTTTCATTAGAGGAAAGTGTGAATTTTAATTTTTTTCTTGGAGTAGAAGATCTTAATAAAAACACATTTTGTTTAGATTAGGGCAGTAGAAGATCGAGTAACGGTCACATGATTGAAAATGCTACAAATACATTGAATTTGCAAGTCTCACAAGTCAACCGACTGAAATTATGCATATGCGGTGCAGGCTCACTCGAATTGTTGATTTTTTTAAACTAAAACTTTAACTCTTTCTTTGTTTGCTGTGTGTGTTTGTTGTCTGGTCTGATGTTACTTCTTTCGCAAAATAATTGTTTGAAGATCGCGTAATAAATGCTCCAAAGTATAGCACGTGATTAAACTACATGGTTAAAAACTAAACAAAAATCGCATATAGGTCATTGGAGTCTCGTGATCCGTAAGGATCCTTTAAACCAATGGTGCATGGTAAATACGACGTCATTCGCGGTTCCAGTAATTTGAAGTCCGAGGGAAAATGTTGCCTGCCAGTGAGTGAAAGTACATGTACATGTATTAATTTTCAATCACTCTTGATTGCCACGTAAACGTCCACCAAATATAAAAATCGCTCGAAAATTTGAAAAGTTTAGATACGTCCAGTCTATAAGCTACGCGTATAAGGGTTAATTTTCAAAACAGATTATTTCTGGCATTCGTTATTTTTTGTATGGAACGCAAATGTTGCACATTATGTATTAAACAATACAAAAACATTTTTGATAAAGTAGTTTGTAACTCGGATGCTTGTAGACTGAGCACCTAGTTATCCCATGTCCCTGCTTATATGGCGATGGATACCTACATGAGCCATAATTTATGGTCATTATATCGATTCATATATAACTAGAGTCGACTTCCCACTTGATGGGCGCCCTATAGTGATCAGTTTGTCCTTCTGCTCCCTCTGTCCGCCAAATTTTCTCTTTCATAGCATAATTTTTCTGCAGATGATTCTACCTAACTTACATGCATATACTGTTAATACTTTACTTGTTTAGCTACTGATTTTATTCCAAATGAATCTGTCTGGCTCATACATTATTTAAACAGGGTCCTTTGAGTGGGGCAACATCTCATTAATGTTAAGTGCACTGAAATATAACTTTCTGATTGATTTTCCTTTAAGGGCATCCATCACCGTTAAGTGTCTTTATTGAGAGTCATGGTCATAGCACACAACTGAAAAAACTGCACACATAGTTTGGACCGTGTGCTCTCTCTTAAGACAAAATATAGAGCATGTTTTACACATTTAGACCATTGACAGATAAGTAGTAAACCTTATATATTTAAAGAACCATCTACAGATAGTGTTGACAACTTCTTTGATATATTTTGGGATAAATGATATGCGCTGTAAAACGGTGATTTGACCTTTAACTCCTTTTAAAAAGAGGAATTTACCCTTAAAAAAATTAAGATACTTGTGGAACTGAGGGGGGGGGAGGGGGGTCTAAAATTTATAAAAGTGATTCGACGCACAACAGCCCACCACTGTTTTGAAATAAAAATCCTTATTTGTTATTATATTGATGGCTGATATTTAATTAAATAGATACTACAAACAAGAGATCCATGAGCCACATCGCTCACCTGAACAACATTTCTGTTATTTATAATTCAAAGGTTAAGATCATAGACATCAGTGAAACATACCAATATACATATTCGATCAAATTCTATATTGTCTCTTTCTTTTGTCATTTTGTCAAATTTGGATTTAGTTTTACCAGAAAAAGTAGGGGGTGTGCTAAGAACTTCAACTGGTTTTTTTTTCGGGGGGGGGGGGGTCTTTGACGCAAACGTTTACGCAAAATGCTTTTCAATGTAACATCTATAATTGATAATTGAAAATTTCACGATGTCAATGATGTATAGTTGTGAAATACAAAAATCCAGACTGAAGTAATTCAAAAATAGGATCTTTAATGTTTTGATCGGTTCATGTTTTTGCGGTGAAAATTTCTATTTACACATGTAAAACAGTTGCTGATAAATCCTTTATATTTTGCGCAAATTTCAACAACTAACGCGCTGAACGCGATGAATTAAATTTAACAAGAAACCACGTGTTTGTGAAAGATGGATTTCGTACATAATGGAATTGCTGTCTTCTTCAATAAGGGGCTAATAAATGCGTGTCAAGTCTTAGTAGTATCTAACACCATGACTGTTATTTCTTGACAATCCTTGTCGAATCGAAGCTGCAACGGAATACCTCCTCGTTGTTTTGCAACGAACTCTTCTCTAGTTGACAATATAATTATCAGAATAGTTTGTGTTCTAATAGAATAACACGAGGCAGTTATACGTTTCCATCAATAAGCCACAACAAATTAAGACAAGAAAGTGAATTAAATCAAATACACAATCATGTGGTGTAGATCAAACTATAAGAGGCAATTCACTCTATATACGATATGCATAGTTCCTTGGACCAATGTTACATTTGTGTTCGTTTATCGTTGTTAGTACAGTTGTATGCTATGTGCATAAACCGCTTGTGATTTATGTATGTGTAAACCCAATTAGTAAATGTAACCACTTTGTCCATTAAAAATACAAATTGATCAATATAACTCTACCTGCTACCGACAACATGGATGATAATGAAAGTATAAGTAACCAACAAGGATTTAAAAATGATTCATCTTCAGAAGGATTTACGTTGCAACTCGCGTTTAGTGAAACGTCTTTCGAAATAACATTCACCTGCGTGATTTTTACTATTGCATTCTTTGGATGCATCGGAAACATTGTCACAATAGGTAAAATCGTGCTCGAACCTAAATACCATACACCGACTTTTGCTGCTATCGGACAGTTGGCTTTCGCAGAATTTCTATCAGTCACATTTTTTACTGCTCGCAACATGACAAACATTTCGCAGTTTTGGCAAAGTGTTACATACATCGGGAATGGTGTTAATTTCAGTTGTTATATTCACGTGTGTTTATTGTCCGCTGTCAGATATTTAATCACAGTACATCCCCTACAAAGCAGACAACATCTAACTGTAACGGCGGTGTGTTTATGTTCACTCACAATATGGATAGCAAGCGGCGTATCTATACTTGGCTTTAAATACACTGTCGAGACAGTACGTACAATAAATGTGGTGGCGATTTATGTCACCTTCAATGTTTTTATGTTGTTAATAGTCTGTTCTATAATGACTCTTTTGCATTTTAAAAAGATAAGAACATTACAGAATTCTTTGTCTGTAACAGAACAATCACAAAGAAGAATGAATATTGTTGTCACTGTGATCATTAGTATATTTGTATTATATCAATTGTCTATGATTACAATCAATATAACAGTAGTTTTTTTTATTCAACAGTTTTCAGATGAACTATATTATCATAGGGCTAACGTAGAATATTTCTTCCTTTTCATTGGATGTATAAACTTTTCTTGTAATCCTTATATATTATTTCTTTCCAAATTCATTTAGGCTTTGCGATGAACCATCTCTTATTGTATACGTCAAAAATTATCCTATACTGTATACTATATCCAAAGACATCTATTATATGATATGTTATTATCATTCTTGATTTGCAGCACATGTATCCAAACTCGGAGGTTTTAAGAAAATGATTTCCTCATATTTTTTCTTAAATCACAAATAATTTTTAAATACAATATGATACACATCCTTATTTATCTTTTCTGTACTAATAAACATAAGATCTAAGATTATGACTGTTTATTGTGTTTAATCGTGCATCCATTGTGACATGTGCATTTCTTAAAAGAAAATAACGCCTAATATTTTATCAAGCTCTTAAACAAAATATTTTCTGATCAAATATAAGCTTTATCAAGAATTTTAACAAATAATTCTTTGTTTCCTGCAAGCAATAGAAAAAATAAGAGACGTAGATCCTGCATAGGGCAGTTGATGGCATGTGATATATTTGCCTTGTATTTTGCAAGTAGCTTTTCATAAATACATATACCTTCTCGACTTAGATTTATAAAAAGAAATATATTAAAGATATATATGAATGAACTTAATGTATAAAAATACGATCTTCTTTGAAATCATAATCTTTCTATTTACATTTTCTACAAACCACACCACCATTAACAAATATCCCGTTTCAAAACAACTTTCAGTACAATAATAAAATTATAGTGTTGATAATGTGCACTGAACATATGTATTGATGAAATATGTTAATATGTCTTATATCACTTGTATGTGGTTTCTTTCTTTTGTGAAAGGTGTATCTAATAAAAAATAATTTACAAAACCCACAAATATCCCCTGTTTTTTAAAAACATAGCAATATTTGTTTTATTTTTAAATACTAAGAATGGGCTTATTATATTTAGATATTGTTTTAACGGAATATCTTGATAATTTTTGAAACAATATTTTGTTGTTCAATGAAGTATGTCCTACATTATTTTACATGATTATTTTTTGTTATTTGTTAATGAGGACAGGAAAATCTGATTTGTTTGTAAGTATGAAAATCTAGAGTTTTAATATTTAATTTGCTGTTAATAAATACAAAATACTATTTTTTATAATATCGTCCATATTTCCTTCATATGAGCTATATTTCTAATAAACGATGTCCCGTAATGTCAATAAAACATGTTATGTTTCTAAAAATATTTTAAAATTATTACTAGATGCTTTTTTGTTACTAAATTAGCACAAAAAACCGCAGCTACTTTTTTCAATTGTCATTTGTGTATTTTTGTATCAATTTACTTTTACAGAGACACAATTATGTAGCAGCGTGACTTAATTTTATTTTTAGCTATATTTAGTATTTTGATTCAGTGAAACATCATTTCATTCATTTATTTATTCAATATCTCACCCTTTCCGCTGCACTGCAATACTAACGTTATGTGATGTGTATGCTAAACTTAATTCCCCCTATTCAAAAATAATGGTTCAGTCTTATTAATATATAGTAAAAATGTTTTTGTATAAAGGTATTTTTATTATTCTAAGATTTGATTGGTTAGTATTGGTCAAAACTGACAGTGCCGGGAGTATTTCTTTTCTGATCTGGTTTTTCTTATTAATTGCAATACTTGGTGAAGATAGTGTGTGACTTATGACTTATAATATATCCTTTATTTCATCATTCTAAAGATCTATAAGAAATTCTCTCTTAAAATTTAATAAGTAATTGTTAAAATATAGGTTAAGGATACATGTATAAATACCTAATTTATAAATAAACCTGATTAACTAGTATGAGTATAGAGAATGAGTGTTTTGAGTAAAGTATATGTGTGTAACTGTATTGAATTATCATGGAAAGTAAGAAGTAAATATTTTGTTCATTAAATTGCCCAGACTGTAGATCTGAAGTAAACATATGATATAAAGTGTATGTATCCATAATGGGTAATGTTCAAAATAGACCATTCATGCATATAACATTATTCCACGCATATTCCTAATGAAATAATTAACTTCCATTAATATATCAGCTCGAAATTAAACAACCGCCATCTATATAAAGTAAAACATCACAAAACGAAAGTGGATGTTGCACTCTGCCATTTTTGTGACTTTATTATTCAACTAAATTTAGTTTTCATATTATCAGGAAAATGACAATCAATTATTATGTAACAATAACTTTATATACTTAACTATAAAAGTATGAATATTTGATTCTTTTGGCCATAAATATTTTACAACTAAAATAAACAGTAACTCCCATTACTCATGTAATTTATGTTTTGTTTGATTACATAATTTATCAAAAACATAATCTTCTGGTATGAAAGCGCAATATACTATGATTGATTTTAATTGATCAAGTATAGACCCCAAGGTGAGAGGAAAAAGAATTTAGTGACAAAGTGCATTCCTATACCTTTTAACATAATATTTGCCTTACAAACATTAGTCACATATAATAACATACAATTAATATCCATTCATGGGTAAGAATATACATATGCCCCACCCAAAAATATACATTAAGGTGCCCTAATAATTTATACTTATAGTAATCATAGGTAGGAATATACATATGTCCAACTCAGTCAAAGCTTCAACATGAACATTATTCACATTACATTCAAATCATTTTAACACTGTCAATGGTAGGAATTATACCAATACCGACAGTCATGTAGCTACCCAGTAAAAGTTATCAAGAAATAAACATTCTTATGTTCGTGAATAACAGTGTCCATACACAAGATCACAGTCACTTGAGGTATGTTTTCCATGCTCTCTATATACTAGATTAACTGGTCTAATGTAACATTTAAATGCATCTGATTGTTATCGACCTGAGAGTCTAATTTTGCTGTAACTCATGCCAACATCCGCACAGGGAGATACCATGCCTATTCGAAAATGATGGCTAGTAGTTCGACACATGTCCAACTTTGCAAATGATACACAGTTTTTTTTATATTGCCGAGCATTACTCCTAGTAACTGGAATATTTGGTACATCGCAAAAAGTGTCCTATTTTGTACTCCTCTTAACTTAATGCAGTCTTGTATGCATGGAACTGGACAATAATATTTGCTACTTGCAGAATGAAAAGCGAGAAAAAATATGGTTAGCCCATTTGATGTTTAAATGATATACATTTGATAATTATATGATTATGCTCCTTGGAAATCTGATTAAACAAGAGTAAATTTTATTGATTACCTTTTGACATGATGTTATTTCTCCAAACCTCAAGAATCCATAAAAGGCAAACAAAAACATTGCTTTAAACATGGTCAAGCTAAGTCACAAATTTGATGCAAAATATGTTGAGTAATAGGTATTCTAACATCTTGTGAAGGTTTAAGTTTACAACTATTTAGTGAAACGACTTCTGATATAGTTTTCATATGTGTGATAATTACTACTGCGTTCTTTGGATGCATTGGAAACCTTGCTACGATAGGTAAAATCCTATAATATTCGAATTACCATGCACCGACTTTTGCTGCTATCGGACAATTAGCTTTTGCAGATTTTCTATCAGTCACAATTTTCACTTTTTTGACAATGACAAATTTTTGGCATTTTTTGGCCAAGTTTTACAGTCATCGGTGATATTGTTCAATTCAGTTCTTACTTTCACTTATATTTACTGTCCGTTGTCAGATATTTAGTCACAGTGTATCCCTTACAAAGCAGACAACATCTAACGGTATCGGCGGTATGTTTGTGTTCACTCACCATATGGATAACAAGCAGTGTAGCTATACTTGGCTTCAAATACACCGTCGAGACAGTACGCTCAATACATGTGGTGGCGATTAATGTCACCGTCAATGTTTTTATTTTGTTAATGGTCTGTTCTATATTGACCCTTTTGCATGTTAAAATGATAAGAACATTACAGAATTCTTTGTCTGTAACAGAACAATCCCAAAGAAGAATGAATATTGTTGTCACTGTGATCATTATCACAATATAATGATAATCATTGAGTATCAACAGTTTTCAGCTGAACTATATTATCACAGGTTTAACATGATATATTTTAACGTTCTCATTGGATTTACAAACTTTTCTTGTAATCCTTATATATTATTTCTTTCACAATTCATTTAGAGCTTTACTTTTAACCATCTTACATTGTATACATCATTATATATCCAATATATTTTATCCAAAGCCATGTATCATATGATATGTCATAATAATTTTTGATTTGTAGCACATGTATCTCGTCATTTTGAAAATAAACGTTAACTCTCATAAAAAAATCCTCATTTTATTTTATATCACAAATAATTTATAGACGCAATATATTACTCATTATTTATAGCAAGCGCAGCTCGCGGGCGCGCAGCGACAGCGACCCAAGAGAGCTCTAAGAACCAGTGCGCGGGAAAAAGAACGAGTTAAACCTACAGATTCATCAAGTAAAATTTTTTTCTACGTCCCATAATGCTCTCCAATGTTTTTTCCCGTGGTGCTATGCCAAAAATGGCTAACATTTACATGTAACTCGTAATTAACGGTGCCTTAAGGTTTGAGTAGCGCACAAGCTTTGGTGAGACCCAAGATATTTGTTACATGCTTCCATTCCTTCGTATTAAGGATGACGTTTACTCAGAATGAAAAAAAATTCCACTGATGATAATGAAAACCCATCTATTGTATGTTATAGACCTTTGATTGTAGTGTTATTTTTCACTTTCAAAAAAGTAGGTCAATGACCTCGTTTTTGAGTTAATGGCTTTTGAATATATTTCAAAAAATCAAGAAAAATCCAATAAAATTTTACACTACGATTGAGAATTTCTTAATTGTGAAAATATTAGAAATAATTAAACACTTAAAAAAATGAAATACAGTTTATGAATGGTAGTGGCACTAAATAGATATAAAGCATTAAAATTTCAGCAACAATTTTAAAAAATATTCCAGTCCGAATTTCCTCTATCAGTTTTTAAATCCCTACCCATTTTTGATCCAATTTTACAAAAAATTGAATGATGATAACACAAAAACATTTATAGTATTAAACTACTTATATTGACCTTATTCTGTTGGCATACAATTTATATGAGGTCAATGATCAAAATTTTGAGATATGGTGTCTCTATCGTTTTTAAGCATTTTTCAATATTTTTGCAATTCGTGCCATACGATAATTTTAATGAATAAGTGAGGTAAACCCAACAGAAAATATGCAAAATTTTAAAGACTAAAAAATAAAATCTTAACTTTTAATATTAGAGTACGGCCAAAAATGTTTGAGCGGAAAACAAAATCTGCAAAATTTAGTCCGAATTTCCTCTGTTTGGCTGAAAGTCAATTTTTGTTTGAGCCTAATTCCATAATATTGTAGAAAAATCGAATGTTATGTCAATATTAATTCATTTCATAAATACTTTTTGTGTTTAGAACAAATTTTACTCATGACTTTGAACTTTTTAACAATCCGAATTTAAGAACTCAAACCCTGAGTAAACGACACCCTTAAGTCGAGATACGTGAAAAAATGAATATAGATTTGAACGTGTGACGTCACAGTCATCTCGCGCTAGATTTCCCGCAATAAATTAAGAGATGGATCAAACATCTGTAATGCGTGTACTATAGCTATTTCAGTATATACTTCGATACCTGCATTACATGATTTGTGGGTTTTTAAGTGTTGGGGTTTTTTGATAGAGAGATATATATATACAAGCAAGAGTAAAGCTAATTTTGCGTGCATGAACAGTAAGTATAAGTAGGGAGGACATTTTTTTTTAAAAGTTTTGCGGTTACAGGGAGATAACTCACAGATTTTCTTTGTGACGTAACACCAACTACCCTTTATTTCAGCTATGACGTCAAAATTTATATGACGTCATAATTGGTGTAAGGTTTTTGTTATTTCCCGGGGTTTTGAGGTTTCATTGAATAAGTAAGAGACCACAAGCATTTTATTAATTTCCACAAAAACGAAGTCCGCATCATATAGTTTTGAAAAGTGTTTTAGAAACACCAGATTGCACATATACTCAAATACGTTTTTCCTGAAATCGGTGGATTTGAAAGGTTTCAAATAAGATGTTTTCGTGTATAAAAAAAGTAGTCCAAAATTTAAACTTTTGTTGCATTTTATTCATTTTTTAAATAGTTCATCCGAAATTTTAAAAAATAAACCATGATGTAAATAGTGACATTAATTTAAATAATAAAGAATAAAGACAAAAAATAAACATTTAAAAAATCTATGCAGATATTGCATATTGTCAAGCAATTAAATTCGAAAATGGGAAATTACACACCTACAAACAGGGACCGGGGACATGGATACAACGTATGCCAAAATAAACAAATTTCAGTCTAAAAAAAAATTATGAACCAGGAAAAAAAAAATAAAAGTCAAATGACAACAAAGTTAAAAGAAAAATAATACTGTATTTACACTTTACACTTTTGACCAAATTAAACACAAATTACATTTTACAGACTGATGAATTTTCTCTAAATGTAAAGCACGGTTTTAGGGGAAGCAATTCATTTTGTAAGAATTTTTTAAAACTTAAAATTATTATATAATTCTCTCTCTCTCTCTCTCTCTCTCTCTCTCAAAATTTCTTTGATGTTAGGTGATAACTGTCAAAATATCACTAAGTTAACAATGATGCAAGGTATGTGCTTGTTGTGCTCGCCACAACGGTAGCACCGTAAAACATACTATATTTTGTACAAATAACATAATATCTATTATTATGACAGCTTATTATGTTTCATCGTGCAAACATCGTGGCAACAGCATTTCATAAAAGAAAATATCACCTTATATTTTATATAATCAATTAAAAAGTAATCAGTTATAATGAACCATTGAACTTATTATGGTTTAATAGATACGGTGGTTTATTTTAGTGGCACCCTAAATGTATATTATTATAATGATAATATATTGTGACACCCTTCATATATTATTTTCACATTTGGATTTATAACTGCAGGAGGTTTTTTTTCCATAGGGTACGTCTTATACCTGTGCAATTTACAACCAGGTAAAGACTGAATCCACTTGAAAACAACTTCAAATGATATAAATGATATAACTGATACATGTTAGGCGAGTTTCATTGTGCACCGTTTATAAAAAAATAACAAATAAATCTGAAGGTTTGTCCAGCTAGCTACAGTACCGATCAGACCCAACCTAACAGAAAATAAACCCTAACTTAACCCTCGGTTTACTTTCTGGGTTTACTCCAGGTTTACTAGAGTGGACCCAGAGTAAACCCAAAGTAAACCCAGAGTGGACACAGAGAGTAAACCAGGTCAGCAGTATACCCCTGAAAGCAGACGCTAACTGTGTATTCGGAATATACAAGGGTCAGGAATTACAGGCAGTAGGATGGTAAGATAAAAGATGGGTCTATTCACACTTCAGTGCGTACAGATGACCTCAAAAGCAATTTCCAAGTAAACCCCGAGTAAACCCAAAGTAAACCCCGAGTGGACCCAAATTTTCAAAAAGTAAACCCAGAGTAAACCCCAAAAGTAAACCCAGGGTTTAGTTGGTGTTTACTCTGGTGTTAGTTTGGGTCTGATCGGTACTGTATCACTATTTCACTGATCTTTGAGTAGTGCAACTTGAAATTAAAGTTCACTCGTATATGAATTCCACAGTACAAAAAAAAAACACGAAGCAGTTTCCCCGTGAGAGGGAGTTGACACTTTCTTTCCAAACAAACACATGCACACAAAGAACACTATTTGGCAGGGGAGTAAGCAAAAGTGTATTTGCACCCTACAATTTTTTTTGTTCAAAAGTTTAATCCATTATACTTTTTCGATTTTTATATGTCATGCCCCCTCCGCAATTGATGTTACGTCTCAACATTTAGGGACTCCCCATTTTAGTATTTATCTCCCATCTTAAATGCCTGAACTGATAAAATATCTTTTTTTCAAGTAACATTATATTTACACTTAAATATATCACAAGATTGCCTATATCGGTGTCAACAACTCACAATGTATCCGCATAAACAGAAAGGAGCAGCTAAGCATTTTAGAATTAAAAGTGTAGTGTAAGCTATATAGTGAATTGATGATGAACATTCCCACTCGACCATTTAGATATGATACCTCCTCCTTTTAATTCCTTCGAATAAATTAAAATCCTGGCCCGAATATTATTTGCTGGAAAAAGCATTTAATTCTTCTTATAAACGGATACGTGAAAATGGGTGCCTTATGCAATTTACAAGGGAATGTGGGCCCGCTTCCTTCGACAGAAAATCTAAGAGGTTTAAGGCATCAGATGTTCCACCCCTCCCTATTTCTTAAAGTACGATGCTTGCCGACGCTTGCCAATGTTTCGCGCCCCCGAGCTGCGATTGCAATAATCTAGAGATACATATACGGAAGCCAATTTAAAAATATTTTTTATATTATATAATCAATTTTTAAATAACAAATTTAATTAATTTTCTATTTTTTAAAGTTGCAATAACGATTTTAATATCTTTAATCTAATCAAATGCGTTATATTTGAAATAACAAATATGAAAGAAGATAAAAAATACTGAATGTTTCACATTTAACATCTTGTCAGACTCAAGAATGGATTTTTAGTTTAGCAACTGATAAAAATTAATTGAGTGTATGTATATATATGAAAATCCTAAATTCTCTTGCAATCTTTCTGAAATTTTTCTACATTAATTTAAAGTCACTTAAAACACGGTAAAGTACGTAGTAGTGCAGTGTTCATGAAAATATTTGTGTTTTAATCAAGTTATCTGCATTATACTATGTTTATCATTAGGTTTTTCTGAATTTTAAAAAAAAATCTTTAAAAAAAAATTAAAAAAAAAAATAGAAATCGACTTGATTTCAAATTGAACCTGACATAATCACGTATTCAGATATCAAGGAATGTATACTGATATCATATTAAAGGTAGTCACCAATTCCACGTCAAGAGGGAATATTATAAAAAGTATGCCTTCCGTCGATCTAGGTTTTGGAATAAATTTCAATTCAACTTAGGCTTGTTATTGTCCAACGAAACAGCTTGGTATGTTTCGTTTGATATTCTTTTTTGTGTGTTTTTCATTCATCTATTTACTCATTTACAGTGTATTTACATGATACATTCATTTATTTATTCTTGGATTCGATTTTATTTAGTCGATAATATAATGATTTGTAAACACTAATAATTCTGATTTTCCCTCTTTGAGGACGAGGAGAGGACAACTAAAATATCATCCTTATTACAATACAATATGGAAACAGAGAAACATGATTAATAATTCTCCTTGTGAATGTTTTAAATCAAAAGAGAATTAACCTTTATTTGTTCAATTCACATCGGTGCTTTAGAATTTCCTTTTTCTTTAGATGTAAATATTTTTCTTAATAAACGTAAAAACAACTCAACAAGTCAAAATAAACAATCTCAAAAAAAAAAATCAAAAATATCGTTGCAGTTTATGAATTTTATATTAATAACGTCTCGTTAATTGAATCCCTAAAAACAACAAATGTTAGACGTATTATCCACATTTATTCAAACACGTCTTCATGATTTAGAGGCATGGAAACTTATTTCGTGTAAATTCAAGTTCTGGAATATTGATACAATTTCCAGACCCTTTGATTATACGCAAACTGATGTAGCGGCCCATAGTTGGTTGTTCACATAAAATCTCAACCATCTGATCCTACCTCTATCTTTTTACACTACTGGCTTTGAAAACCCCTGTCCGTATGAAAATTCCCTGTATTTCTCTGTCACCCCCTGTGTTTTCCCTGTCATTCACTGTGCACCCCCCTGTCATCCCCTGTACACAGCCTCTGTACACCCTGTAATCCCCTGTCAGCCACTGTACACATCCCCTGTACACCCTGTAATCCCCTGTTAGCCACTGTACACATCCCCTGTGTGCCATTGCCAGCCCCTGTCACCCCCTGTACGCCCACTGTAAGCCACTGCATTTCCCTGTGCATGCCCCTGACATCCCTTGTACGGTCTTTAACTGCTTGCTAAAGTAAAAATAAATAGTTTTTATTCATGTTTTCCGGTTTTCTTAAATGGCGGTATATATAAAATATTTAGCAGTTTCTGATTCATATGGAAATGAAAAGCAAGAAAAGCATTCCTGGTTAAGACGGTGTTGTTTTTCTTTTTATTTCATATAGGTCAATAATGTTACGAATGTGAATAATTCTGACTCAACATTAACACATATCAAGATAAATACATGTATAAACCGATAAACCGCTTATTTTATTCCATGACCATGTTTTGTAATTTGTAAAAAAAAAAATGTATAAGTGGATGATGAGTGCGTGAAATCTGCAACGTTCTGTTTCATGTAACCTGTGCGAGTTAAAGCGCTTAATACCACAACATGATTAGCACGTGCATATAATCACACACCGATCGAAATGCTCACCTATATTTTGACTGTTTTGCCTAGTGTAATGATGCATAGAATAACATCGTTCCAATGAAATGCATGTTGATTCTATTTAGCAGGGAGTAATTAGTTAATATCTAAGTCATGTAAATCGCAATCGATGATAATTGTTGTCAACCATTGTTTTTTTTCTGATAAATTATGAGAGAGAGAGAGAGAGAGAGAGAGAGAGAGAGAGAGAGAGAGTTGATATTTTAGGAGGTGGAATTAGTCCGGTCCTTTGACACTTTTAACTTTTATGAGGGTGCATTGTCCAGTTTAGTAATTCATATGCATAATTGTATAGAATTGTCTTCATACATATAAAGCAATGATACATTTCATTAATAATTCAATACATGCATACGCAGTACAGTTAAGGCGGCCAATAAAAATATCGGCGAATTTTTGTAATTAAAACACGTATACTTTAGTTCATCGGACATGTCCTTTTTAAAATCAATAACAGTCGCTCAAATGCAATATATTTCTGAAATATATATATAATAGTACAATATTTTATGTTCATAGTGGTCACGTGATATGGCAGTCGCATGGTACAAGCAGATGTATTTGTGTTTTTGAGGTCATTTAAAAATGTGAATATTGCAAGGGCATAATCATGTCAAAATTCACAACCGAATTATAAAATAACTTGATGTTATATAGTAGATTTTAAAAAATGCTGTGAACTTTGTAAGATAATATTATTTGTTAGAAAAAACCATAATTTATAATGCATATGTTGAATAATTTTGAAGGTCACAGTGTTAATTTCATTACAAAATAATTAATTTGTGATATTTCACAAGGATCTTAGAAGTTTTTAAATTACATAGCATATTTCAAATTTACATGTAAAAGTTTGTCATGATCAGATAAGTGTATGCCCTTGCAATAAAGTGATTTATTTAGGTACCCAGCTTTAAAATATACGATATTTTATACAAAACCGAGGTTGCTTCTTAATAGGATGCATAATTATAACAAATTGAAAATAAGACTATATAGGTAGCATTCTACTAATAATAATGTTAAACAAAATATTCATTTATAATTTTCCGTTAATCTATGGAATTTATTTTTCATCTCTAAAAAAACGCATGATAGCCTTCAATGACTTAACCTAATGCGTCATTTTGAAGCATATGACGTCATATTTTGTAGTACAGCGAGAACGACCTCTCGCTTATTTTTCAGTGTGTACGATATAACAGACATCGAAATTGTAAGTAATAGCAGTCGTTGTTCTTAATTAAAAGAATAGTATAAATTAATTTTGCTAATAAATGAACTAATTAGTACTCTCGAGGTTTGTAATATTCTCTGATGTGATAATGCACATTTCCCGTACTTTTTGTCTGAACGGAATTCATTGACAGCCTTAACTATGCTGCGTACAAATACCGTAACGGGTAACGTAAAGACACGCATGCATGATCTTAAAACAATGTTCAGGGTTTTAGATTAGAAAAAATATCATACATTTATTTAAATTAAATATGAGAGCAATACGGTTTAATTCATATGACTGTGTCAAATGATGTTCCGAATTTTAAGCTCTTTTCTTTTATGGTTGGTATTCTTAGAATTGATAAATCAAAGATTGAAATTTCTGTTTTCTTTACTTGACAGACTGGGAAAGAAAGTCGTAAGCGGCGTTTAAACAACATATTGCATAATTGTTTAGCATTGCCGAGCATTCAGATATGAGGAAGTGTGTGTATATACAAGTACACGTGTGTCTGTCACCTCATTGTTCCCATTGACCTCGCTACCGTGCACTGCAAATTGTCAAGAAGGGCTGTGTACAGTAGCTGTAATTATACAATCAGTGACCGCCAATTCAGATCTTAGGAAGTGTGTGTGTATATACGTGTACACACGGGTTTGTGATCTCATATTCTCTACCTCGCTACCGTGCTCTGCAAATTGTCAAGAAGGGCTGTGTACAGTAGCTATTATATAACCACTGACCGAGTGAAAAAAATCATGTCAACATCCTCTTCTTTGTAGACTATAACTTCAATAAATTCTTTGATCAATTGATATGGTGAAATTGGTGGATTAAAATTAATATGATCGCTTTAAAGGTATATGTGGCGTATTTGGAGTAAAATTTTTGACATGAGTTTGAGTAAAAATATACATCATACTTCTTATAATTAGACGTTTCACAAACTCTAGGCCCATAAAACATGTTCTATCTTTAGTTATTTGTCTCTAAACCTTGCTACACGTCTGATGAATATTAATGTAATCCGCCATTTATAACGCCACTGCGCATGAGTGCGGGAAAACCTAGCATTGAAAACACGATGGAAGAAGAGTTTGTTTACAAATTAGAATCACGTTTTTCATGTCTTAAATTAAATAATTCTTATATCAGATGATACTCGAAGCCTTATTATTCCGATATTCATTAATGTTGAACGATATAAATCATTTATTAAGTGTAATAAAGACGAAGCACGATTTTAGCATCATCGACACGGTAAACGGAGTAAATACCCCTCTCCATGAGGGATGCATGTACTGAGAGTGTTTATTTATTCTTCATTAAAAAATTCCTCTAAACGAAAATCCACTTGTGGTTTAAAACTTATAAAGTAAAGACACGGGACACATGGAGCACGAACCTGACTAGCAAAACCCCTACAACTTCATCATGGAAACTTAAGTTTAATTCGGCTTTAATTCCTGTTCCATCAATCTACATGGTCTCCAATGACAATCTTCCCTTTGTTCCTATCCTTGTCAGTCTGTCTCTTTTTTCTTTCATTGCCAAATCTGTCAAACTTAACGGTATACCTATCATTCTCGTCGTCGCCATTCTTGTTGATAGACCAAGATGGATGTCACGTGACCCATTTAAGGCGGTATTATTCAAATCTTTTGTATTTTTTACCGTGCCGGTAAAAAATAAAAAATATTTTTTTGATTTCTTTTATCTTTGTTATGCGATTGACTTATAAAGCGTAATTTGTGTGAAAGTCCTATCTTTAAGTAAAGAAATGAAGCAAATAACCAGATCTTATTATTGTTATTCACTAAAAATACGCCACATATACCTTTAAGTTAATCTAAATAATAATAAAGAATTGGGAATGAAATTAGAATTGGATGTTAACTTAATAGGAAATAAATTCCCGGGTAAACTTTTAGTAACTTTTAATTCCAAATCATGCAAAAACTCTCTCTCTCTTTCTCTCTCTCTCTCTCTCTCTCTCTCTCTCTCTCTCTCTCTCTCTCTCTCTCTCTCTCTCTCTCTCTCTCTCTCTCTCTCTGACAAGGGCTACGGAGTTCTGTTCACTGCCAATAAATAACATTATCTTTTATATCTGCCACTTGGCAGTAAAAAGAAAATTGAAAAATAGATTTTTAAAATTATAAAATTGTTTATGAGAGCTCGAGTTAATCAACAGTTCAAATTCAATTGAAGGGTCCAATAAGCCGCTCAAAAACATACAAGTATTAAAACATTTTACTAAAATTATTTCTTAGGCAAACTTATAAGCTATTGAAGCTTTATTTTGCCATTCAAGGGAAATTAATAATGGTATAATCAGGAACCTTGGCTAAAAAAAAAGAAAGACTTAGTCTAGTATTTCGTATCATAAATGCTTACACTTGTACAATACATCTTTGTAAAAATAATTCACGATATTTCTTATATATATATTTTCAAATATTACGGAGTAGTGATGTTCCCGACCGCTAAAGGACTAAATGCCCTGAAGGCTTTCACACCTACCGAAAATAATCCCCGCTCGCACCTGATATTTACCACGCGGTGAATCTCGAGCCTTTATAGTGGTTAGCATGATTATTTAGGTATTAATAAATAATTTATGAAAACATTTCTAAAATTAAGATAACAGTGTGTCTTATAAGTCGGCGCTCTGTTGAGTGCAAAACTTGATTTATAGCTCAAACTATAGAACATGCGAGTTCAATAATTGAACCAAGAAAAAATTATTGAAATTAAATTAACAGAAAAAGCAAGTATAAACAGTCAAAAACCGTACAGGGGGTATCAAGGGCATGTACAGGGGAATACAGTGGCTTACAGGGGATGACAGGGGCGTACAGGGGGTGACAGGGGCTTACAGTTGCGCACAGGGGATGTGTACAGTGGATGACAGGGGGTGCACAGGGGATGACATGGAAAACACAGGGGGTGACAGGTAAATACAGGGGATTTTCATACGGACAGGGGTTTTTAAAGCCAGTAGTGTTAGAGGTCCCTGTTGCTCTACTTTGAATTTCTATTTCGTTTTATGGATTTTTGAGATGATTGACAGGTTGTTAATGTCATTCAGTACTGGCCACTATTTGCCACTTCTTCGGTAACGTCATGATAAAAAAGAGATGTTGAATAAAAAATATCTAACTTATCTAATGTAAGTTTTAGGCAAATGTTGAGGTTCAGTTTGTAAAATCATAGTTAGAACATTTTACTGAAAGATGTACTGTGTTATTTTGATATAAAGGTAAATCCATATAGATCAAAAACAAAAGAAGGTTTTTAATTAACTTTACAATAATGACTTATCAGTTAAAATTCAATAATTATAGCTTACGGTCAGCATATCACACGTTTTGAAATACTATAAGCAGTGACTCTGGCGCATGTATTTTATAGTTTATTGCAAAATGTCTTAATTTATATGTAAACAAATGTATTACACAAAACTGTTTTATAAGAAAAAAAATATGTTTTAAAAGAGGTTACAACAAGAAAACAATGAACCAATGTATACTGTGGTTTCATTAATATTCAAGGGTATCAAATTTCGTGGATAAAGTGAAAATCACAGTTTCAAGGATACGTAAATTCGTGGCCAATGACCCTATCAATACAAAATGTTAACAGAAATTGCATTTCAATGAACATTTAATTTCGTGGATCAACTTAAAAACGAAATCCACGAAAATTGGTATTCAACGAATATTGATGAAACCACAGTAATTACAATATGGTCGATTATTACAATCTGTGGATACATATTATAAATTTCCTATCGCCCAGGCCATATCTTTTTTTTTTTTTTACAAAAGAGTTATTCATCATAGTTGTTATTGCTATGAATAGATAAGAGGTCTGCATTCATGATTAATTAATATAATGGAGGGTGACAGACTAGTTCATAAGAGTAAAGAGAGTGAGCAGAAATTTTACATAATTTGTTGAATAAGCAAAGGTTTATGTCATGGAAATTGTTTACACTTTTAACATTTTTAAAATATATTCATATATCTAGTAATCTCTCAAATTTTGCTCATCTCCACTTATATAAAAAAAAAACACTCTAGATACTAAACATATTATCGGACGTGATTGTTGATGCAAATAAAATAATGCTATGCACTGGTAATGTCAACATAAATATTATGGAAAATACTATTTGATCAGACAAAAACTGGTAAATCTTTTTTGAAAATTAAGTTAAATAGATTAACACATATATTGTTAAAATTTTAACACATTTAACATCTTTAAATATTAATCCTCTTGTCTCCATCAGATAATCAGATGTGCAGTTTGTTGCAAATGCACCAAGTCAATTTATACCAAGTTACCAATCTTATGGAAGATTTATTGCACATAAATATACCAGGTGAAATAAAGAGTACAGACATGAATAGGTGATATATTCTTGAAATTTGAAAAACGTTTCAAAATGTGTTTTTTCAATATCTAGCATCAGGATAGGACCCTAGTGCAGAAAAATAATTTTTAAAAGGCCATTATTTGCAATTAACAATTCAATGCAACATGCGTCATACATGTTTGATATACCAGCTTAATCAATTGATATTGCCTGCTTTAGAAAATATCAACTTTAAAAAATGTTAATAAACCGCCAATAGCGTGGTCTAATTTTGTTTCCCATTTATAAACTATGAAATCGCGCTCCAAGAACGCTTTAATTTCCTTATTACGTTTCATTTAAAAAAAGATCATTTATTTATTTTTTATTTTTTTGGAAATTGTTTTTACCAAGCTATACTTCGACCTTAACATGTATGTCATTTTTAAAATTGATTTTGTAATTATATCTAAAGTTTCTCAAACTCATATTATATTTTCAATAAAATCACCATTACGGAAAAAATTAGCTCTGTCCTTCTTAGTTTTCAACAATATCGATTTTGAAAAAAAAATCATCTCTTTTTTTTCATTTTAATAAAAATAAACAGAAATGTATGTCATTTAATGTTGTATGGGACATCTGTCGATGTTAATGTAGATTAAAGTACATTATAATTGAAATACTTTCTCCGGTTAGGAATTTCCAAATTTTACAATATTTAACCAAAAAATAGCTTTTAAAAATATTTAGAGAGGTAAAAATTGAAAAACCCCGAGCGGGATTCGATCTCATGACTGACAGATTCGTAGTTAACCCTCTAACTCACTGCGCTACGCTGTTAGGTGACGATATTGGGAAAAATACTACTTATATGATTACACTTTATTTTATTGTTTATTTCGATTAACAATATACGTCACAACATGGAGGTGTCCCATACCACCTTAACATGGAATTCTGTTTGACATTTTCCATGTTAACGATATTTTACCAAAAAATTATTTGTTATGATAATGTTTGAAAAAAGCAATACATGTAAGATTTGTGAATATATGTTATTCTGAAGACACTGTAGAAAAAAATATTAAATTAAAGTGATTAAATCGGAAGTTCTGACTGACTTTTTGCATGATAACGATATTTAATCAAATTAATTATTTCTATGATAAGTTTGTTTAAATAAAACAACATGCGTATGTTATGTGAATATTTTATTCTGAAAACAATGTTTAATATATAAAAAAAAAATACATTTTTGTAAATTATTTAAAATCACACAAAAGTCTGATGGACACATTGGTAATTTTCATGATGTTTCGAGTGGTGGTAAATGGAATATAAACTCCGTCCAAAACATGTCAAAAAGGGCCACTTTAAAAAAGATTAGTGCCAAACTTTTATATCTGACAAATAAATATAATTATGGTAACATGTCGTGTTCTACAATGTGATATAACAACACTAGGCGGTTATAGGTTTCCGTAAATAAGCCCCCAACAAATCCAGACCAGGAAAGTAAATTCAAAAAAATACACAGTCACGTGATGTGGAACAAACCTTTAAAGCCAATTTCCCCTGTATATGATACGCGTATCCTTTTTCTTGGAGCAATGTTACATTTGTGTTCGTTTATCGTTGTTAGTCCAAAGGATAGGTATATGCATAAACACATTTGTGATTTATGCATGTGTAAACCCAATTAGTAAATGTAACTAACTTGGCCTTTGAAAATTCAAAATAATCAAATATAACTCTACGTGCTAACAACATGGATGATAATGTGAGCATAAGTATCCAAAAAGGATTCGGAAATGATTCAACTTCAGAAGAGTTTACTTTGCAACTCTTGTATATTAAAACAACTTTCGAAATAACATTCACATGTGTGATTTTTACTATTGCGTTCTTCGGATGCCTTGGAAACGTTGCCACAATAGGTAAAATCGTATACGATCCGAAATATCACACACCGACATTTGCTGCTATCAGACAGTTAGCTTTTGCAGATTTGCTATCAGTCACACTTTTTACTGTTGACAGGATGACAAACATTTATAAGTTTTGGCAAAATGTTAAAGGCATCATGATTATTTCTACAATGAGTTCTTTTCTTCACTTATGTTTACTGTCCGCTGTAAGATATTTAATCACAGTCCATCCCGTACAAAGCAGACAACATTTAACTGTAACAGCAGTGTGTTTGTGTTCACTCACAATATGGATATTCAGCGGTGTAGCTGGAGTTATTTTAATCTATGTTGTACAAACACTAAGTTTGACAAATTCGATGATCATTTATTTACTAGCAACTATTATTTCAGTGTTAACAGTCTCTTCTATAATGATCCTTTTGCATGTTAAAAAAATAAGAGCATTACAGAATTCTTTGTCTGAAACTGATCAATCACAAAGAAGAATGAATATTGTTGTCACTGTGATTATAAGTATATTTGTATTATTTCACTTGTCTGCCATAGCAATCGATATAGCATTAATAATTTTGTATCAACAGTATTTAGATGTACAATATTATCATATTATTTACATACACTATTTTAGACTTTTCATTGGATGTATAAACTTTTCTTGTAATCCTTATATATTATTTCTTTCACAATTCATTTAGGGCTTTGCGTTGAACCATCTCATATTGTATACGACAATAAATATCCAATATACTATATCAAAAGCCATGTATCATATGATATGTTATTATCATTCTTGATTTGCAGCACATGTATCCGTCATTTAAAAAAACGCTCAGGTTTTATAAAAATCATCTCCTTTTATTTTTTTCTCAAATCATAAATTATTTATAAATACAATATAAAACACATCCTTATTTATGTTTTCTGTACTAATAAAATATGTGATATAAGATTATGACATTTTATTGTGTTTATCGTGCAACAATTGTGACATTTCTTAAACGAAAAAAACGCCTTATATTTTAAATAATTTATTAAAAACTAATCATTTTTCTGAATCAATATTTTTTCTTTAATTTTTATTGTTAATGGTTACATTTCTAAATATTTCTAATAAAACAATGAGGCAGGTATTTATTAGATTGTTGTTTAATATATTCGGCGGTTTTATTTAAATTGGTGACGCCCTAAATGTATTATATAATATTAAAGAGTGACATCGTTCATATTTTGTTGTTGTATTTTAATTTCTAAACACAGGGATTTTTCTAGATAGGGTATATATCCCCTTGCAATTGACAACCATGTAAAAACTGAATCCACGTCAACAACTCAACATGTATTCACATAAACAGTAGTTATCAGCTGAGCGCAGCTGACTGCTGCATACTTGAAATAGAAATGTATTGTAAGTTATAGTGAAATCATATTAAAAATTCACACTCGCCTATTCAGATTCCTTGAATTAAATTGAAATCCCTGGTCAGATATTAAAGCCTGGAAAATCATTTTATTGTCAGTTGAGACGTGTGAGTCTTAAATTATACTTTTTCAAAGATTTCCTGATATTACATAAATCAAGTCACTTCTAATGGATGTTCCCGGTTATCGCGAGAACACGAATTACGGCGCCATTTTCAAATAACCAGGAAATGTGTGTCTGCTTTAGACGGCAGAAATTTTAATAGGTTAAAAGGACATTCTCACCTCCCGATCTATTTAAAC
Source organism: Magallana ariakensis (assembly GCA_020458035.1). Taxonomy (NCBI): domain Eukaryota; kingdom Metazoa; phylum Mollusca; class Bivalvia; order Ostreida; family Ostreidae; genus Magallana; species Magallana ariakensis. Next base: position 64,229,131 of record CM035813.1, read on the forward strand.
ATAACATCTTTAATTTCTTAATCTCCGTACCTACACAATGGTATTAATCGGTAAAGCGGCATTTGTCATAAAATCAAAAGAGTTTAAAAATGCCATTTGTGTGAAATCATATTGTTTTATGATGTCTGTATAAGTAATAAATTTCCGTGTAGGTTTTAATTTGACAAATATTTAAAATAAAGTGAAAATTGAAAATTAAAAATCAAAGAGCTTTTGTCAAAATTCACTAAAACAAAATATTTTCTGATCAAATGCAAGCTTTATCATTTTAACAAATAATTCTTCGTTTCCTGCAGGCAATAAAAAAATAAGAGACGTAGATCCTGCATAGGGCAATTGATGGCATGTAATACATTTGCCTTGTATCTTGCAAGAATCTTTTCTGAAATGCATATACCTTCTTGACTTAAATTTATAAAAAAGAAATATATGAAAGATATATATGATTAAACATAATGTATAAAAATACGTTCTTCTTTGAAATCATAATATTCAAAGAAGTTTACCCTTCATTATTTTACATTAATTTATTTTTTGTAATTTGTTAATGAGGAAAGGGAAAATCTGATTTGTTTTCAAGTAAGAAAATATTTAATTTGCTGTTAATAAATACAAAAACTACTTTTTATAATATCGTCCATATTTCCGTTATACGACCTTTATTTCTAATAAACCATGTCCAGCAATGTCAATAAAACATTTTATTTTCAAAAAAAAAAAAATATAAAAATTTTTTGTTACTAAAAAAGCACAAAAAACCGTATTCATTCGTGTATTTTTGTATCAATTTACTTTTACAGAGACACAATTATGTAGTAATGTGACTTAGTGTTATTTTTAGCTTTAATTTATTTAGTATTTTTATAGGGAAACATCATTTCATTAATTTATTTATTCATTTCCGCTGCACTGCAATACTAACTTTATGTGATGTGTGTTGCTAAACTTAATTACTTCTATTCAAAAATAATGTTTCAGTCGTAATAATAAATAGTAAAAAAGTTCTTGGAATATTCCATTTGTATGAAGATATTTTTATTATTCTATGATTGGATTGGTCAGTATTGGTCAATACTGACGGTGGCGGGAGTATTTCTTTTGTGATCTGGTTTTTCTTATTAATTGCAATACTTGGTGAAGACAGTGTATGACTTATGACTTATAATATATCCAATATTTCATCATTCTAAAGACCTGTAAGTATTCTCTTTTAAAATATATAAAGTAATTGTTAAAATATAGGTTAAGGATACATGTATAAATACATAATTTATAAATAAACCTGTTAAACTAGTACGCAGCTATGTTAAGGCTGTCCGAAGCTAAATTTATATCGGAAAACGATACTGTTTTAATTATCAAATAAACACTTTAACCGGGCGATTTTCTTTAAATCTTTGTTACATTAATAAACAGCGATATCCAACAATATATTTGATGCATTTTTGTGACGTCATATGTTTGTTCTTAAGCACGTGAGGTGTGTATCCTAACACAGCGTATGATTTATATAAATCGCATTGGCGCAAGTGATAAATGACATTAAATGAAATATATTTTTATTAAAAATCCTTCGATAAGTAATGTATTTTGCAGTTCTTGCTGGGGGTTCATATAAATATTTCGTTTATTTGAAATATTGTCAAAACATTTCGCCCCATCATCGAAATTTGGCACATTTTTACTTTTTAAGCTCGAATTACACAACATTGGGTAAATTGGTAGGTTTCCCCAAGCATGATTCAAACTGGTACTTATTTTCTCTACCAGTTTCACGCAAAAAATACAAAGATTGTATTGATCTTTCACTTGCGCCAGGCTGTTTTTAATATCTCCATTTACCTCTTTATACAACCATTCCCCACGACAAATTAAAATCCAGACTTTTTGATATCATCGACAGTTGTTTCTTCAATAAAAATGGAATTCGTAAAAATGCTTACCTTGTCATTGGAAATCTAAAAAACTATTTTGTTAAAAACCATTCTGATTGCACACAAAAGTCCTCTGAAGTTGACATTAAATAGCTAGATGCTTGAATTTCTGTTAGAAAACATCTATGTAGTTTTCGGAAATCAAGTCTTCCAACAATCTGAAATTCCCATGGGTACCAATTGTGCCCCATTGTTAGCAGACCTATTTTTGTATTCTTATGAAGCAGAATTTATTCAAAAACTTGTACGTGAAAAAGATAAATCACTCGCTGTGGCCTTCAACTCAACATTTAGGTATATCGACGACGTATTATCAATAAACAATCGTTATTTCCATACTTACGTCGACTCGATATATCCCAGTGAACTTGAAATAAAAGATACCACAGAGTCAGCGTCATCTGTTTCATATTTGGATATTTTACTGGAAATGGACATTGATGGTAACCTAACAACGAAACTTTATGATAAACGCGATGACTTCAATTTTTATAGTTAACTTTCCTTACTTATGTAGCAATATACCTTCATCAGCTGCATATGGTGTTTTTGTCTCTCAGTTAATTGGATACGCAAGGGCATGCTCTTCGTATGAACAGTTTCTAAGACGAGGCAAGCTACTGACAAACAAGTTGATAAAACAGGACTATCAACAGTCTCGTTTAAAGTCATCTTTTCGTAAGTTCTATGGTCGATACAACGACCTTGTCAGCAAATACAATCTTCCACTGAGTCGCATGCTGACTGACGTTTTTCATACTAATTGTTAGACCATAAGTAATGACCTAATTGTCTACAGACATTTGCGGTTTTTATTTTCCCGATTTCGACAAAGAGCACACGGCGGGTGTGACCGGTCAGCAGAGGATGCTCACTCCTCCTAGGCACCTGATCCTACCTCTATCTTGGAGGTCCGTGTTGCTCTGCTTTGAATTTGTATTTTCTTCTATGGATTTTTGAGATGGTTGACGGTTTGTTATTGTCGTTTTTTCATTCATTAGTTTACACTTAGCAGGGCGAGTCTCCAAACCATTAGTTTATATAAAGTCATTTACCTAATACGAGGCTTTAAAACTGCCGATTTTTTTTTTACTAAGTAATGATAATATTAAATTTAGTATTACTAGTATTTAAAACAGCTTTTATGTAAAGGAATCACGCGGTTTTATAATTTTCAGTAAAATTCACTTATTTCGTTACGATACATTCCCTGAGAACTATCGAAAGGAATGCAGATCGTGACGTCAAAGTTAATTATGACGTCATATCGTATGGAGTTCAGACAAGTGACTTTCTACACATCAATTCGGGCAGCCTTAACATAGCCGCGTACGAGTATAGAGAATGAATGTTTTGAGTAAATTATATGTGTGTAACTGTAATGAATTATTATCGATAGCTTGCAGACATATTGTGTTGGCGATGTATCCACAATCATAAAGTCATCTCAAACATTGGATATGCATGGTATCCCACGTTTATACTGTGCTATTCATTTTAAGGCTATTGAGAATCGTTAAACATTTTTTACATGATGAACTTGGACAAAACTGCAAACTGCAAACATGTATCAAAGTAATATTTAATCTTCCACTTATACTGAGATTGGTGTATATTTATAATTCTAAATGGTGACTTAATGTCATTTTAACAACGGAATGCACCTTCTCCACGTTTTTTAATAAATTTAATAGCAACTTCTATAGATGTGTAATGAACAAATGACCCATTAGCTAGTATGCCATCATTAAATAATTGCTTTTCTGGGTATGATAAATGATGAATGATTCCAACAACATAACTTTATGATAAACGCGATGACTTCAATTTTTCTATAGTCAACTTTCCTTACTGTAGCAATATACCTTCATCAGCTGCATATGGTGTTTTTGTCTCTCAGTTAATTGGATACGCAAGGGCATGCTCTTCGTATGAACAGTTTCTAAGACGAGGCAAGCTACTGACAAACAAGTTGATAAAACAGGACTATCAACAGTCTCGTTTAAAGTCATCTTTTCGTAAGTTCTATGGTCGATACAACGACCTTGTCAGCAAATACAATCTTCCATTGGGTCGTAAGCTGACTGACGTTTTTTTTTATACTAATTGTTAGACCATAAGTAATGACCTAATTGTCTACGGACTTTTGCGGTTTTTATTTTCCCGATTACGACAAAGAGTACACGGCGGGTGTGACCGGTCAGCAGAGGATGCTCACTCCTCCTAGGCACCTGATCCTACCTCTATCTTGGAGGTCCGTGTTGCTCTGCTTTGAATTTGTATTTTCTTCTATGGATTTTTGAGATGGTTGACGGTTTGTTATTGTCATTTTTTCATTTCAACCACTGAACATGTATCTCTGCTGGTGGACAGTCTGTCCCCGAGGATACTTGTCGTTCGGTTCTACCTCTTTCATGAGGAGTACAACACATAACACTACCATTCTGGCAGATGCGTCGCCCAGTATAATAAGGCGTCACTCATCAGAGTCTACAAGGGACACAGACTCTAGGAGTTCACTTGGTGTTCCTCGGATTGTCCTTAAGGATATTAAAGATATGGCATATGTACAGTCAACAGATTCCCAATTTTGGTACAAAAACAACAGCTCCTTCAATGTATTAAAACAATGCCATGTTTCTCTCACAGATATATTTGCAGATTCTGATCCTATGTGTTCTATTTCTAAATGTTCTGCCAAAAACTGTAAAACCTGTGACATTTTGATCAAAAAGACCTCTTTTACAAATAATCTAACTGGAAAAAGTGTTAATACCAAAACGTGGGACAATTTGAACTGTAAAATATCTAATGTTGTCTGCGGAATTGAATGTACCCTTTGTGGACTCATCTATGTTGGTGAAACCAAAGGTTCACTGAGCAAATGAATATCAGGTCATAGATCTCAAATTAATAACGGCGGTCAGCAACTTTTATACAAACATTTTAATTCCCCATATCATTCTGTTTTGTCTATAAAAGTTAGAATTCTAAAAACATTTTATCATCATACCAATAACCCATCGCTGAGTACGCCATTCTGTAGACAACAAGAAGAACTTTGGATAAGAAAACTAGGTACAGCCTTTCCATATGGATGCAACGATCATGTTGAAAGTGTGGGGAATCTTTCAAGTCCACAGTGTACTAAAGTTAATGTAATGGGACTTTTTAACAACACAAAGATACGCCGGCGTAGTCATGGACATCGGTCTTGTAACAAACTAATTATAGACAATGTTTCCTTTAATTCATTATTACTTTATGTTAATAAACAATTGGGTCTCCATTAAATTCGCACCAAACTGTACTCTGTCCGTTTGAAAAAGTTACACAATCATCTTGAAAAAGTCAAGGAAAAGCCGCTTTTTGATTTTTCTACACCGGAATACACAATCGGATCCATGATTATGGATATTGCTTATCATCGGCTTTTTAAACCTACACAAACGGAAAATACTGCTCATGCACCACGTCATTTTTTCAAACTACAGTATGCTTACAAGGGAATCGATGCCGTTAATATAAGCAATATTCTTAATCACAAAAAAGTTCAGTCCTGCATTCCGCCATATTTCAAGATAAAGTCAACTCCTTGTATTTCCTAAAATTATACTTCAACCGTTGCTTCCAAACTCTTCAATTACAAACAAACTCTACAAGACCTTGATATCAAAATCTGAAAGATAATCTTCCAACGTGTTCATGTTCTTCTTCACCCTACAACTATAGTCCTGCCGGACACGTCATTATTGGTGATGTTAATTTAGTTAATAACGATGACCTAAAATCACTTATTATGAAAGGACCAAAATTTAGGGAACCTAGATCCTTCACATGGCGTCGTAATTTTATACATATCATGAATTCTGTTGGAGATTACACCAAGCGATGGGCAAAATCTGAAAAAGAAGACCTTGATACCTTGTCAGAGTGGGTTAAAAGCATCAGATGTATCTTAAAATCTAGTATTAAACGACTAAGAGGTCAAATGAAAACCATATATCATTCTGTTTTCAATAATGCAGAAATGAGGAAAGAACTAGATAGATTGCATGATCGGTATGTACTGGTCCCTGCTGATAAGGCAAGTAACAACATTGTCTTTGTTTGTAAGGCACATTATATTAATTGCACTTTCAAAGAACTACGCGGGTATGATAAGGCAACTGTCAGCGATCGATCGAGTAAAAATTCCTCTGATCGATGTGACGTCACAATAAGCAGCATGATGTCATACTTTACTCAAGAAACCTGTCAATTTTAACTTTATCTCTGGTCCAAACTATGAAAACTACAGGCGTAAAAAGTCACTAGAAGCTCTTATAACAGAATATATCTTCGAAATCTCTGCATTACGTATCGTTAATATTGATGACGTCACAAGCATGTTTAATAAAGAAGATCAATGTCGGGAGACAAATCATCGGAATGCAGTGTAAACAATGCCGAAATAAGACTTATTTAATACAGATACCTAAGATTTAGATGAGTGTCAGTTAGGATATAACCAGGATAATACAGGCATGGATATTTTGCTTTATCAGCGAGTGTTATAAGGTAAGCAGATAGACATTTATTTGGCTTGACCGGCCTTTCCTCTGTCAGTGTGTACAAAAATAACAGTAGTGTAACACTACCTCGAATATTATGAAAGATGAATTTTGCAAATATCAAAAGCACATGACCTTAAATACTTGAAAAATGCTGCTTGAATCCTTTGGTTTGTTGCGTTTGTTAGAGAACCCGTATCCTATTATTAGGGTACAAGTTCTTCAGGGTACGGGTTCTCCAGGGCACGACAGGATGTATGCAATATGTAGGCCCCTAATGTTAAATACATGTGAATCAGAAGTAAAATGCGAAACTTGCGGCTATGACTGTCGTGTTGACTTTACGCAGTGAAATTGCAAGTTACAGACGGGAGGTAAAGTAATGCGTAAGAAGGCGGATGGGACATGGTAGACTATACATTGTCAAGTTTCTGACATGTGATGGTGCAACATGCACACGGGACGGAATGTCAACCCTTTGCAGGGAATTAGCTGGGGGAGGTCTAAAAAGCTGAAAAATCACGAAAAATGGACGAAATACGAAATGGTCAAAATCTCATAAAAACCAGCATGTAGAAGTGAATTAAAGGTATTTGTGCTAAATGGGAACTGAGGAAATTCTAGTTACAGAGTTCCGAAGACATACATATCCTGACTACAGTTAATTGTATCAAAACAAAACTGTCCCGTGTCACCTTATATACTTGAAAATCATAAGATTCCGCATAAATTTATAAGGGTTTTTTTATTAAACATGGTTGGGGGTAATAATTTTATCAAATTTACTTCCGATTCTGGATATATATGGTCGAGTTTGAAATTAAAGCTGTCTTCCATGTGCACAGATGTGACAAGAAATAAATGTGCCGTCTTTTAACCTTTTATACAATCTGTTAAAACGCCGTTTGAACTCGATATTCCTGCGTTAAGAGGTCAGAGGGTTAATTGCAAATCCGTTTTACTTCTGAAAAGGTGTGAAATTTATCACTGTATCACAGACACCTGTGTATATCCAATTTAAAGGTGGCTTCACTGGACACTTGTGTGAATCGTTTCAGGACATTTATCCGTGATGTTTTGCAATTTATGATGATATATACAATCAAAACAAAACATGGATGTTTCTAAATAAAATCCTTCTTGTTACACACTTTGGTGCATATCATTAAGTATTTTAAAACTTTACATGTACGAAATGCCCGACAAATGCAACGAGCACATCAAGTCTCAATTTTTATTAATGATATCTATATATAACGAATAACGATTTTAAATTAGGACATTGAAGAAAATTACGGAGGATTAACAGCATACGAAGTTCAAAATTACCAAACGGGAAGTCAAACTTGTGAAGTAAACTTTTCACCATTTAATTCATTTATCGTTAAAAATTTTAAAAAAAATTGTTGAAATTATCGCTCTTAACTTTCATTTATATACATAAAAACCTACTAAAAGTGACAAAAGCCTTTATTTAAGTCATTATTGCGTATGAAAACACGTTCATTTATTAATAATAGTATGAGCGTTTGACACCTATGACGTCACACATGATAGCGCGTAACTATCGCTTTCAAAATATGCAAATTGTGAAATTCAAACATCAAAAATCAGCCCTAGATCAGTTTAAAATCCAATTATTTCAACAATATCTTAGATAAACATGTACCAAGAATTATTTCTAAAGTGATTCTGATAACTTGATAAAAATCCTTTAATGTTTTGAGTGCTGGTTTTAAAATCGTTCAAAACGTGACAAAAAGGGTCACCTAAAAGAAATTGTTGACGTAATTATATTGCCAAACTTTGAAACAATTATATTTGACAAATAGTTATGAGGATATTTCTTGTTCTACAATGTAATACAACAACACGAGGCGGTTATTCGTTTCCGTTAATAAGACGAGGAAAGAAAATTAAAACAAATACACAGTCATGTGATGTGGAGCAGACTTTAAAAGCCAATTTGCGCTATATACCTCTATATACGTTACGCATATCCTTTTTCTTGGATCAATGTTGCATTTGTGTTCGTTTATCGTTGTTAGTCCAGAGGATAGAGGATAGGCATTTGCATAAAAACGTTTGTGATTTATGCGTGTGTAAACCCAATTAGTAAATAGGATTAATTTTCAATTGAAATCACAAAATGATCAATATAACACTACGGGCTACCAACAACATGGATGATAATGTGAGTATAAGTATCCAAAAAGGATTAAAAAATGATTTAACTTTAGAAGGATTTACTTTGCAACTCCTGTATAGTAAAACGACTTTCGAAATAACATTCAACTGTGTGATTATAACTATTGCTTTCTTTGGATGCTTTGAAAACCTTGCCGCAATAGGTACAATCATATACTATCCGAAATATCATACACCGACATTTGCTGCTATCGGGCAGTTGGCTTTGGCAGATTTTCTATCAATTTCAACTTTGAATAAAATGACAAATTTTTGGCAAATTTCGAATCGATTTGTAATCATCGTGAACACGTTTATTTTTAGTTCTTATTTCCATGTGTGTTTACTGTCCGCTGTCCGATATTTAATCACTGTATACCCCCTTCAAAGCAGACAACATCTTACAGTAACAGCGGTGTGCTTGTGTTCACTCACAATATGGATGACAAGCAGTGTAGCTGCGATTGGCTTAAGATACAGTGCCGAGAGAGTACGTGAAATAAATGTGGTGTCGATTTATCTCACCGTCAATGTTTGTACATTGTTAACAGTCTGCTCTATAATGACCCTTTTGCATGTTAAAAAAATAAGAACTGTCACAGATTTTCGAGCGGAATACTAATATATTTGTTTAAAATTTACATTTACTTTAAGACAAAGAATAAGAAGATATTTTTACATTGCTTTTACATATTTAATACAGTTTGACTCAGATACACAGTCTTTATAGTTGTTGTCCGAATATGTGGACTGGTAAGGTCCTGTCCTCCACTGGTCATGTGATCCTCTGCCACATGACCTATACAAGAATGGACTGGGAAGGTCCTCCAATGAGCTAATGTTCTCTACTTGGTCTACACAAGACTACACCAATGTCTAGTAATGGTTTACACACTGGCTGGAAAAGGGACCTGCGCCATCATAGTACACAGATACATTAAGTACATGACAAAAGCTTCTGTAGCTTTAACACAAATACACACCATACTGTACTTACTATACGGCCATACATGAGACATTTAGCTTAAACGCTTATTACACACAAAATACTAATATACAGTCTTAACGAAGACATACTATAAAGCATGTAAGCTTTTACACTCACAAAATACTAACTTATATTTACTTAAATGCAGTGTTGCATAATACTACTCATTACTACAAAAGGATATGACCATAATAGTCCGCCATACATATAAAAGATTCAAACACGTGTATCTAAACAAAGACATTTAAATTCAAACGTAACAAATAAGCATAAAACTATTAGAATACCATGACTGGATGTTTTAGAACAGTAATGAACGATATGAAGATAAAATTGTCAATTATTAAACCTCACCTCAGAAAAGCCGGTACCAGGTTCACCCCTGAGTCAGCACATAGCTATTTAAATTGATTACGTGCGTAAAGCATAATAGGTACTGGATGGTTTACCACGAGAGAAGTATAAGTACGTCCTTCCCTCTGGACTGTCGCGTCCAAACTAACACAGCACGGACTGGCGGGTTTAAGGCCCAGTGAACTGAGGTTCAATAAGGGTTTTTACAAATAAGTAAAAATAAAACACTAAGGGGCTCACCTCGGGCTATGTGGTTAAATTAAAATAGGAAACGAAATGCAAAATATACAGTGATGAATTTAATGTGAGATTTACCTCCCTTTTTGGGGAAGTATGAAGTTCTGGAAAAACACATTAAAATTTAAAGAACTGAAAGTAAACATATTTACATCAAACGACTTAAGTAGTCTGCACCCACATTGTCTTTACCTTTGACTGCATGTATACTAAACCTGTAAGGCTGCAAACTAAGCGCCAAACGTATAAGTCTAGGGTTAGTGACCTTACCTTATTTAAGTACACAAGTGGGCTATGATCTGTCTCTAAAATGAAGTCATGTCCATATAAATACTTCTGAAATTTCTGAATTGCCCATACAACTGCTAATCACTTTTTCTCAACAGTTGCATACTTGCACTCACTCTCTCTTAGCTTCCTACTTGCATAAGCAATTGGGAGTTTCTGACCGAGTTCTTCTTGTAAAAGAAATGCTCCTAGACCTCTGTCTGAAGCGTCCGTCTGTAAAATGAAAGTCTCCTTGATATTAGGAAGTTTCAGTATGGGACACTTAGTAAGTGAAGCTTTTAACGCCTGAAATGCTAAATTGTGAGCATCTTCCCATTTCAACTTAGTGGGTAAACATTTCTTGGTCAAGTCGGTCAATTGTGACGCGATTTGAGCAAAATTGGGCACAAATTTCCGGTAAAACCTTACTAAACGAAGGAATGACCTTAACTGTTTTTTCGTAACAGGGATAAGGGCATTTCATATAGCTTCAACCTTGTCAAAGTCTGGCTTCAACTCCTCATTTCCCACTTCATGTCCAAGACAGTGAATATTTGAATAGCCCAATGAACATTTACCTGGTTTTGCTGTCAGACCTGCTGTCCGCAACAGCTGAAAAAGCTCATCTAGTACAACAAAACGATGATCCAGAGACTTTGTGTACTCTAAAATGTCATCTATGAAATTGTCTACATTTCCCATTCCATGCAAAACTTTGCGCATTATTCTTGAAAATGTGGCCGGAGCCGTAACCAACCCAAAGGGCATGACCCTGAACTGAAACAAACCCTTACCTGTTCTAAAGGCTGTTTTTGGTTTTGAGTCATCTGTTAACGTAACCTGCCAATGCCCTTTTGAAAGATCAATTTCTGAGAAGAATTTATGTCCTGCAAGTTTGGAAAGCATTTCATCAGTATCAGGCATTGGCTCTGAATCAAATATAGTATTATTATTTAACATGAGAAAATCTATACAGAACCTGTTTGTTCCATCTTTCTTGGGTACGATAACAACTGGTGAACAATACGGGGAGTCAGAAGGTTCAATAATGTTCATATTCAACATGTCACTCGCCTCTTTATTCACTGTCTCTTCCATTGAATATGGTATTTGACGATTTTTGACATGTTCAAGTACACTTGTGATACCAGGACGGTATTGAAAAACATCATCAAACTTAAAAAGCAACTTCATCAATCTTTCTTTGCTCTCTGGTGACAATGATGGGTTTATGTTTACAGTACTTCCACTAACCTGTGATTCAAGGTACTCATCAAGCTGTCCATCTTGGTCCTCATCATCCACGCAATCAACTACTGATGCGTTCACTAAACCAAGAACACCTGCATCATCCGCCACTGAAACAACATCTGATATTGGTCTTTCGATGTACTTTTCAGAAAATTTATATGAAAGGTTTGTGACCACAAAAGGTCCTATCCACTGAAGCAACAATTTGTTATTGTCAGTCGGTAAAAGAACAAGAGCCTAATCTCCTAACTTCAAGCTTCTTTTCATAGTTTTCCTGTCATAGATTCTCTTGTATCTGGTAGACGACTTCTCTAAACTCTCTTTCGCTAGCTCTGCCATAGACTGGAGTCTGTCATTGAGATCTAGAACGTACTGATAAGTAGTCCTAACGTGGGGATCTGGTATGTCGTTTGTCCATAACTCCTTCAGGATGAAAATAGGTCCACGAACTGATCTCGCATACACTAGCTCGAAAAGTGAGAATCCAAGACTCTCATTTGGCACCTCTCGATAGGCAAACAACACAGCACTTAGGTGCTTGTTTCAATCTTTTGGTTTCTCGGAACATAGTTGCTTCAACATCTGTTTTAAGGTCCCGTTGAATCGTTCCACCAACCCATTACAGCTAGGATGATACGGCTTTGTTGGCCGCTGACTAAGAGAAATAAGGCGACTTACCTCTGACATTAATGCGGAAGTAAACTGAGCTCCCATATCTGTCAACATTTCACGAGGTATACCAATTCTCGAAAATATTTCTATTAGAGCCTTTGCAAGTCTCTCTGTCTCGATGCTGGGAAAAGCGATGCTTTCGGGATAGCGAGAAGCATAATCCACTGAAGTGAGAATATAGCGATTACCTTTGTCTGTGATTGGATAAAGAGGGCCCACCAGGTCAACAACAACTCTCTGAAACGGTTCGTCTGTGAGTGGCATTCGTTCAAGAGGTACTTTCTTAATCTTACCTTTGTGCACTGTGCGCTGACAAATGTCACAAGACTGGCAAAATCTTCGTACATCACTCTGGATTCCTGGCCACCAGATTTCTGACGTTACTCTAGCTAAAGTACGCTGTGTTCCTAAATGACCTCCTAGCAATGAATCATGCGCAAGTTTTATCACCTGGTTTCGGAATTTATCGGGAACAACTTATTGAGAATAACTCTTTTCCCTATCTCAAACATGAGTAGTGTACTGCCTAAACAGAAGGTTATTTTTCCTAAACCAACTCTCTTTTCCATTTTTCTTAACCTGGGAGATATTGTTCTCTACATATTCTCGTACCTTTTTCAAAGAATGATCTTTCTCTTGCGCATCTCTAATTGTCATCGGATTGATATCTTCAGTAATCATGTCTGGAAACCTAAGTTGAGGATATGGTTTACTCTTGTCACGTTTCTGTTGCCTAGTCTCAACAGCCAATCTGGATCTGGTTGATCTGCTGGTGTGGCATCTTTAACGTTACCAACTATTAAATCACAGGATTCTCCATACACCATTCATCAAACTGACCTTTCAGAAATGGCGTATCGATGGAAAACTCGGCAATCGGAACAGATATCTTTGAACCATCTGCTAAAATACAAGTCTGTTTCTTACCAACTATGAGGTCTTCCTCCTGTATCTTGCTCATTTTAACAACAATACCACTACACCCAGTATCTCTTAGTACCGTCACAGGGACATTGTTAACATACCCTGCAGATAAAGGCATGCATGCTAAAAGACGAGTTCTTCTGGCAAGATGATGACATTGTCATTGGAGATGAAGATACGCTGGAATCTACAATAGAATCAGTAGGCATTGTGCTAACAAAACAAACCTTTTGCTCAAAAGATCCTAAGTCTTGCACTGCATTAGAAACGTTATTGAACGATGTTTTAGACTTGCACTCTGGTGCAATGTGTCCGTACCTATAACATTTGTAACACTTACGCTCTGTTTTTGGAATGAACCTTTTCCTATCATGAGGTACATGCTTGTTCTCACCTACATCTGTTTTCTTTACTTGTTCTACTTTTTTTGCTAAAGACATTTTACCCTTACCAGAAGCTTGTAGCGCACTCAGGTCACGAGCATCTTTGTACTGATCAGCCAAGTTTGCCATTCTTGTCAAATTCTCATGTAATCTTTCCTTTAAAAATCGTTTCAAATCTTGACTACACACATGTAAAAATTGATCGCGTAACTTAAGATCCAACAAGCCTTCAAATGATTTGGTAACCTATGCCGTTTCAATCCACCTATCAAAATAACTACTTAACCTGAACAGCAAATTAAGAAAATGTTTCACTGTGATCTGGCCTACACGATTGAAATTTATTTTTAAAACCGTCATCTGTCAATTCAAAGCGTCTGAGTAATGCTGTCTTTAGGGTATTGCAGTCAAGGGCAACAGTTTTGGGCATCGAAGCATAAACATCTAAAGCTTTCCCCTTTAATAAAGCACTAAGATTGATAGCCCAATCTGATTTATCCCAACACTGAGCTTCAGCGTATCTTTCAAATCTTAAGAAATAACTATCCATCCCATCGTGAGAATCGTCAAAGAAAGGGAGTTTAGGAATCTTAGCAGACACATGACTTTCGTTAGATTTTGACTCACTTGAAATATAAGACTGTTGCTCTAATTTCATTTTCTCAATGTCACTCCTCACTTTCTCTCTCTCTCTAAATCAAAATTATATTTCTCTCTCGCGAAAACAAATACATCCAGTACCTATTATGCTTTACGCATGTAATCAATTCAAATAGCTGTGTGCTGACTCTGGGGTGAACCTTGTACCGGTTTTTCTGGGGTCCCTTTTCCAGCCAGTGTGTAGACCATTACTAGACATTGGTGTAGTCTTGTGTAGACCAAGAAGAGAACATTAGCTCATTAGAGGACCTTCCCAGTCAATTCTTGTATAGGCCAAGTGGCAGTGGATCACATGACCAGTGGAGGACAGGACCTTAGCAGTCCACATATTCGGACAACTATAAAGACTGTGTATCTGAGTCAAACTGTATTTAATATGTAAAAACAATGTAAAAATATCTTTTTATTCTTTGTCTTAAAGTAAATATAAATTTTAAATAAATATTTTAGTATTCCGCTCAAAAATCTGTGACAAGAACATTACAGAATTCTTTGTCTGCAACAGAACAATCACAAAGAAGAATGAATTTTGTTGTCACTGTGATCATTAGTTTATTTGTATTATATCAATTGTCGTTAATAACAATCAAAATGATATTAATCATTGTTTATTATCAACAGTTCTCAGCTGAACTATATCATCATAGGCAGAACTTAATATTTTTTTAACAGTTTCATTAGATGTGTAAACTTTTCTTGTAATCCTTATATATTATTTTTTTCACAATTCATATAGAGCTTTACGTTCGACCATCTTACATTGTATACATCATTATATATCAAGCATATTTTATTCAAAGCCATGTATCATATGATATGTAATTATAATTCTAGATCTGTAGCAAATGAATCTCGTCATTTTGAAAATAAACTCTCAAAATAGACGAGGTTTGATAAAAATTGTTTTCTCATTTTTTTTTTCAAATCACAAATAATTTATAAATGCAATATGATACACACCATTATTAATACGTTTTGTACGAATAAAAAATAATATCTATCATTATGACAGCTTATTATATTTCATCGAGCAAACATCGTGACAAGAGCATTTCATAAAAGAAAATAGCGCCTAATATTTTATATAATCAATTAAAAAGGAATCATTTATCATTAACCAATAATATTTTCTTTGGTTTTTAATCCATTGTTACATTTTTGAATATTTGCTTGTCTGATAAAAAATGGCACCCTTAATGTATAATATCATATTATACAGTGATAACATTCATATAAAATTGTTGGATTTTAATTTCTATTTGCAGAATTTTTTTTGATAGGGTAAATTGCAATTTACAACCATATGCATATTAAAGTTGAATCAACGTGAAAACAACTTCAAATAATATTACTGATACATGTTAAGCGTAGGTTTCTAGGATAAATATATACCGTAGAAAAACAGAAAACTAAAAAAAATAGTTGTAAAGGTTTGTCCAGCCAGCTATCACTAATTCACCGAATTTTTAATAGTGCAACTTTTAATAGAATTTACTTGTATATGAATCCCATAGCACGAAAATACATGAATCAGTTTGCACGAGGGGTGGAAGAGGCACCCCCTCTCAAGCAGAACACACACAAATGAGAGCTATTTTGCGGAGGAGTAATCCAAAACAAGAGCGTATTTTTACCCAGTACAATTTTTTATATCAAAGTTACATCCCTTATACTATTTTGTCCGATAATTATATGATATGTGCCCCCTCACCCTCCCCATTGATGTTACCTCCCAATGACGTCATATTGAAAATATACACTCGCCCCTTCAGATATGAAACTTCCGTTTAATTCTTTCGAATATATTATAATTCCGTCCCTAAAATTATGGCCCGGTAAAACATTTTATTCTCCTTCGAGACGTGTAAGTCTTAATTTATACTTTTTTCAAAAATCTTCTGATATTACATAAATCAAGTCACTTCTAATGGATGGTCCTTGAATTAGCGAGGGCATGAGTTAGAGCGCCTTTTGCAAATTGCCAGTCAATGTGGGCCAGCGAAAGATGACAGAATATTCATAAGGTTAAAGGCATCAGTTGTTCGAATTCATCCCTCCCCATCTATTGTCGTCAAAATACACTGCTATGAGTATATAATCTCCGTGTTGGTTTTAATATGACAAATATTTAAATAGAGTAAAGTGAAAATCAAAACTCGAAGAGCTCTGGAAAAAATTCACTAACACGCAAATATTTTAATCACATCATAGTTTTGTCAACAATTTCAACACAAATTTATTTGCTTCCTCAAGCAATCAAAACAATAAAATGGATGTTGATACCAGGGCACTTGTTTGCATGTGATACATTAGCCTTGTATTTTGCAGTTTATTTCTTAGAAATATCTTCTCGAATTAAATTTATTAAAAAAAATATGATTGAACAGAAAGTCTAATGAGAGATACGTTCTTTGAAGTCATGATATTTCTGTAACAAATTTCATACAAACCACAACACCAGCAACGAATGTCATCTGTTTTTTTTAAAACAAAGCTCTATTTGTATTATTATATAATGTTTATAAAGGGCTTATAATGTTTAGGTATTGTTTAAACAGAAAATCTTGTTATGAAAACATTATTGTTGTTAAATAAAAGTATCATTCACGATTTTTCTAACTTTTTTTTCGGGGGGAGGGGAGAAAAAATCTGTTCGGTTGCAAATAAGGCGCTGTAGAGTTTAAATTTGTTGGTAATAAATTTTAAAAAATACAGTCAAAACTGTCTTTGCAGCCACCCGAAGTCAACGGCCACTCTTGACCAGCGGCCAGTTTTATTTCTCCCAGACGATTTTTCTTATATACTTGTCCTGGAATGAGCGGCCACTCGTGTAACGCGGCCAGCGGCCAGTCAAATGTTAACCCACCATGTTATTAACACTTTATTCAACGGCCACTTGATTGCGATTCTGTCATGACATTTCAATATTTTATTCATCATCATAAAAATCTTTGAACTGCTCCATATGGTTACCTATCGCACACAACAGGGGTATTGTGATTACCCGGATTCTCCATCATGTTGTGATTACGTAAATTGGTTACGTAATGTAGCGTAAATAAAAATATCCGATTTAAAAATTTAGAATTTATTTAAGTCCAAAATCACAAATTAAACAAACATCATTTTAAAAAGAAATCCAAAGTGAGAGTGTAAAATAATTATCTATCCCGCATGTCTCATCTTTGACAACTCCTCCTCGTTTTCTAAAAAGGATCAATAAAAAAACTTTAAGATGGAACCAAAATTTGTGGAACGCTCAAAGACATAAATTCTCAGAACAGGATACAGGAGGGAATTACCATAATAAATTCAAAGACACACCAGTCTAAGATCTGACCATTAATCAGATAAACGAAAATAAACAAATGACAAAAAACAGGGGATCACTGTGAGAAATGGTTAGGGGAGAGGAGGGAGATGTCAACATGTGGGATCACAAACAGATGCGGCAATTATTTCTACAATGATTAAAAAAATTAAATTTCAAACATAGAATTTCACTCAGTTTATAAAATTAATTCCATATGAATGAAATATATAATACAGTTGTCGTTATCAATAAAATATACGTATGTATATAACAGTATACCGGTTATTATGGATGTTTTAATAATTTTATTGCCCAAAGGCGATGTCTGAGATAATAAGTGACAGACGTACGTGTACACAACAATGGCTTCGATAGGGCCACAGAGGTGTTAAAAAAAATAAGCTATCAAATCTTCAGCAAGTCGTTTAAAATTACTTGTATTAAATCAAAATACTAATAATTCTTAAAATGCTTTAAAACCACTATGATTACGATAAGAAACTGCACTAACTTACTGAGGCCCGGATAATGCATATCTTTATAACATCTGTAATGGCGGCATACACGAAGACGGTAAATACACATTTTAATTAGGAATGAATAAATAGCTAAAATTGAGTATAAATTGCCAGTTATTTAAAAATGATTTTTTTTTTATCTATCAATAGATTATAAGCAAATCGTTTTCTGCTATTAAACGCTTTAACAAAGAATACTTTTGGTTTAAATATTGCGTTAAACAAACAGAAGTGTATGTTTCAACTATAAATGGTTTTTTTTTTCAGTATGACAGCCCGTGCTTCTCCTGGAAGGAAAATGTGCCAAAAACCCATTGTGGTATATATTACGCACCCCTCTCTCGCATAGAAATATTCAAGAAAATAAGTATGCATCATATTTTGCCAAATACGGTAATCATGAAAGTATTTTTTGTAGACTTAAACGTACACAATTTTCGTTTTTAATTAGTTATACATAAGTACTAATCAAAATGTTTATAGAGTCTTCTTTCAAAAGTCGTTGGGAAAATCATTACTATTAGTCATAGAATAAACTATGAATGAATTTTGTTTCTACATGTATAATGATCGAATGCATATGACTTTTGGGCGGCGACTGGAATAAGATGTCACTTGTCTTAAGTGGCCACTTTCAAAGTTTCCTCGAGGTGGCCTCTAAAAACAATTTTGACTGTAATATTTTTAGAACATCGTCTATGTTTCCTTCATATGAGTTATATTTCTAAAAATCATGTCAAGAAAGGGCAATAAGAAATTCTAACACATACAATACAGATATAACAGAAAATGAAAAATAATTAAATAAAAATAAAACAATATTTTTTTTAATGTTCTATTATATCAAACCTTTTTGTGAAACTAAATTGTTTAATGATGTGCATTCATGCGCAGTTGCTTACAAATTACATCCTGAGACATTACATGTAGGTTAGTCACAAAGATTTACGATACTTTATGTGTTTGTACAGATATTCACAAACATGTGATGTTTATTGTTTTTGATTTTTAAAAATGTATTTAAAATTGAAAATTTTACCAATTAGCCTTTTCACATCAATTTTGCCTGGAATTGTCTATTTTTCTGCATATTTGTTTTATAAACTACAGCTTGCAAGTTGTAAAAAATATAATCTATACAAAATTGAATAAAAAACAAGATAGGCTGATTCAACTTTGTAAATGTTTCAATAAGTAATTTTCTTGTGTGTTTATATATAAAGCAGTATTGTATTTTTAACTTGAATCACTTAAATGTAAATGTTTTTTCTACAACATTTTAAATCAATTGTTTTGGTTGAGTAAATTCTAATTTTCTTATAGATTACGTCACACAGGAACGTGATTGCTAATTCTCCTGATACATGTATTTACCCTAAAGAAAAGGTTGTTATATTTTTTTATTGCATTAACGTGATTTTATTAAGTTCACAGTCGCGTTTAAAAGGAATGTCATGTAAAATTTAGAATTTAGAGTTAATCGAAATTTTATAAAATGGGCAATGATGAAGCATCTTAATTTTTAGACTGTTTAATGTCGAGCTTAAATAGATTCACATGGACGCAAATATGACAACATGCGCGCTATTTTGATATGTATACTGTAAACAGTGTTATTTTTACCCTTCTTCACTTGCAAACGGTTTCACTCCGTCTTGAATTCGCCCAGACAATGTTATGTTTAAAGTTTAGATCTACTAAATGAAAGGTGCCTAAAGGATTATGAAATTCCAGATATTAATTTGCTAAATGATGGTTTGTTTGATAGGGTGTACCGGTGCTTAAATTGTTGGTAAATACAATGAAAAGCTATGTTTTAAACTGTCATAATGTATAAAGGAAATAAGTAACATAACTAGGTGTTTTGTTTATTTTTGACTAATGAAATATACCTAGAATGCCTGAAGTCTCTCCAATAACGATATTAAAGAAGCTCTTGATGTCTTCTTTTAAATGGTGTCAAATTATATATAGGTATCGGGATTACTTCTCATATGAAATGATATAGAATGTCACAAAACTGGTTTTTTAATTTTCCATATAATTATTTTAAAGCCGTAAACAACGGCACTACTAAGTCATAAAAGTACTGACATTTACATTTTTTACTGATAAACTTAGACATTTACTGACAATGTGCTGAAATTACTGATAAACTTAGAAAAGTACTGACGATTTTACTGACGGTACTGAGAAACTTAGAAAAGTACTGACATACTTAGACAGTACTGATTAACTTAGAGAAGTGCTGACACTTTTTACTGACGGTACTGAAAAACTTAGAGAAGTACTGACAAGTACTGATAAGTACTGACACCATTGTTCTTACTCCCGCTAGAGCTGAAATTGTATTAGATAATGTATTTTTAATTATAATAAAGAGTTAAACGATTATTTAATAAACTTATTAATAACATTTTACTTGAATGAAAATGTCAATTTTATTAATATGTAATTTTATAAGTGAAGGAAAATTTGAGCCTTGTTTTTTTTGAAAAAAAGAAACTGGCGAATTTTATAATTCTTATGTTGTTAGCTTGAGTACTGATAATTATTAGGAAACGAAAAGTCAGTAAAAAATTGACACTCTTGAGCTGAACATCAATTAACTTGATCACCCATAACAACATCTAGTTTATTAGCATTCAATCTACCCGTATTACCCATGCACGGATTTACGGGGGATCTGGACCCCCCCCCCCCCAACTTTTGCACCCTCCATGGAAAAATCTAATTTCTTAAATTTGCATAAATAATAAATATTGCTCAGACCACACCCCTCCCCCGACCCCCGGGGTAAACATAAGCAACATGATTTTGGGGTCCGCGCATTTTACTTAGTAAATTAATGCGCTGTGTTTCCGTACACTTACATGTAGGATCGCGGTAAGCTTGAAGCGCTTGGGACAGAGGTCGAACGTGTTTTTCAGTTATTTTGTCTTTGTGATATAATATAAATCTAGAAATAAACCTATCCATCTACATTAAGAGCTTGAAGAAACTAGATGTTATCTAAACATCTGACTCTGTTACATTGACACAAATCAAGTTAGACTTGTATACTGATAAACTTCCTATTTATCTTATAACATGTTTTTAACAAATGACCGTGTTTTGTAATTTGTAAGATTTAACAATAAGTGGAGAATCCATATAACCTGCCCGAGTTATTTATAATAGCGCATAATAACACAACATAATTAGCACATGCAGATAATCACACACCGATCGAAATGATCACATACATGTATATTTTTACAATTTAGCCTGGTGTAATGACGCATAGTATAACAGTCTAAATGAAATGTTTGTTGGTTCTATTTAGCTAGAATTAGATTAGTTAATATCTAAATCAAGTAAATCGCTAAATCATGTAAACTGATAGCCATTGTTTTTGTTCTTGATAACTCATGAGAGAGAGAAAAAAGAGAGAGAGAGAGGGTATGAGTGTTGATTTTTTTCGGAAGGGGGGATAAATATAAGTCCGGTTCTTTGCCATTTCACAGTGTTCATTGTCCTGTTCAGTAATTCATATGCATTATTGTACAGAATTGTCTTCATACATGTACATAATGATACAGTTCATAAATGATTTAATGCATGTATACAAATGCCGGTAACGTAAATACCCACATGCATGATTTTTAAAACAATGTTTCGGGTTTTAGATTAGAAAAAATATCATACGTTTATTTAAATTGTATTGGAAAAATGAAAAATATTAGAGAGCAATTAAGTTTTATTTTATAACTGTGTCAAATGATGTTCCGAATTTAAAACTCTTCCTTTTCATGTTTGAAATTTTTATAACTGATAAATCAAAATTTTCAAATTCTGTTTTCTTTACTTGACAAACTGGGAAAAAAGAACAACATATTGCATTATAGCAGTACCGAACATTCAGATCTTAGGACGTGTGTGTATATACTAGTACACGTGTGTCTGTCACCTCATTGTTCCCAATCTCGCTACCATGCACTTCAAATTGTCAAGAAGGGATGTGTACATTAGCTATTATATAATCACTTACTGGCCATTCAGATCTTAGGACGTGTGTATATATACAAGTACACGTGTGTCTGTCACCTCATTGTTTCAAATCTCGCTACCGTGCATTGCAAATTGTCAAGAAGGGCTGTGTCCAGTAGCTATTATATAACCACTGACCGAGTGAACAAAAAATGTCAACATGCTCTCCTTTGAAAATTTTAACTTCAATCAACACGTTGTTAAACATGTGTTTTCAGGTTATTAGGTGAATTGATCTGGTGTAAAATAAAACATTGATGGAAACATGTAAAAAATTAAATTGACCGCTCTAAGTTAATCTAAATAATTATACATTGTAATTTATGAAAATTGATAAGGTTTGCATGTACACTTACTGAGAAATCAATTACCAGGTAAACTATTGGTAACTTAATTTAAAATCAATGCAAACTCTCTCTCTCTCTCTCTCTCTCTCTCTCTCTCTATATATATATATATATATATATATATATATATATATATATATATATATATATATATAAACTCTTACATGTATAGAAAACAATAGTACTACATTTACATGTATGTCATGTATGTTCTTACCGGGCCGCGGAATAATAAAGAATTACTAATGAAATTAGGATTGCATGTTAACTTATTAGGAAATAAATTCCCGGCTAAAATTAAATTCAAAATCAATGCAAACTCTCTCTCTCCCGCGCACGCTCGCTTGCTCTCTCACTTGCTTGATCTCTCTCTCTCTCTCTCTCTCTCTCTCTCTCTCTCTCTCTCTCTCTCCTGTCCGACAAACTGTACCAATGTTGGTATAAAGTTAACACGACTTTACCATGTCACCATGCACCTCGTAATAGTTGATCTTTTTTTTTTTTAGCCCAGTAGGTCTAACTACCGGTTAGCCTTACGTTGTATCCCGCATCAAATTTTATATACAAATGATTTGTTTACAAGAGATTAGCTGCATATGGCAAAACATATTGAATTAAAACATTAAGATGTTTTATGTCTAAAAATTGAACATAAAAAAACGGGGCATTCCGAGTCATTTGCAAACATCCAACTCCAATTCCACCCCCTTCCTATTTGTACAACACAATTTTATGTGTAACAAATAAAGCCCAATATTACACTTTGTTTTAATTATGACAATTTTTCTAATCATAATTTTTGTTAACATTAAACCAATTAAATATAACAGACCCAGTTAATACTTCAAAATTAATATCAGTCTATATAAATTTTGCACTGTATCTAGGTAGCTTAATTAATTTATGGTGAAAAATGACATAAAAGAAAAAGATTAGGTAAAATTTCATTCAGTAAGAGTAAAAACAATGGGGTCAGTACTTATCAGTACTTGTCAGTACTTCTCTAAGTTTTTCAGTACCGTCAGTAAAAAGTGTCAGTACTTCTCTAAGTTTATCAGTACTGTCTAAGTTTGTCAGTACTTTTCTAAGTTTCTCAGTACCGTCAGTAAAAACGTCAGTACTTTTCTAAGTTTATCAGTAATGTCAGTACATTGTCAGTAAATATCTAAGTTTATCAGTAAAAAATGGGAATGTCAGTACTTTTTTGACTTGGTAGTGCGGGAAAAAGAGTCATCAAAGCAATTATGACTTCACAATGGTTCTAGCAACAAAAAGCCACCCTGGAATTATTTACTAGAGCTTGACCTTAAAGAGATATAATTTAGAACATTTTAATTCGCCCTCTGACAACCAGAGCGAAAGGGTCGAAAATAAAACGGGGGCGAATATTTCCCTGTATACATTGCTGCTTGACATTGTGTACAAAATAATGCAATAATGCATTTCATATCGTCGATTGTATAGCAAGTAACAACCAACATATTAAAAACCATGTATATTTTTTTAAAGTTATTTTCTCAAGAAAATTTTTTATGTACGTGTTTATTCACTAAATTTTGTTTGAATACCCTAAAGTTGTAATTTAGTAAATCAAATTTGTTATCTTCGTTTGTCTTTTGGTAATTGAAATTCATTTATTAAGTTGCATGAAAAAAAATAATTACCAATATTTTTATAATGTGAAGTTAAAACTACTTATAATTGCATTTAGAAAAAAATGTTACGAGAATATGGTTGTAAACCATGATATGTGGACTGTAAATATAAAAGATGAGCAGTCTAGTTTAGGTTCAAAATATGTTTGATGATCTGTTCAAATCAATTTGAAAATTATAAAATAAATATACAAAAGAACTCAATAATTTAGGCAAAGGACTATATGCAGGATTTTTAAATGGTGTATGCCCCTTTGATAGTTATGAATAGCGCTTAAGAAATTTGCGTAGAGGGAGATCAAGGTAAGGTTTGTGGTTACAAGGAGATAACTTATAACAGATTTTTATTGTGACGTAACATCAACTACCTTTTATTTCAGTTATGACGTCAAAATTATATGACGTCACATTGATTTCATTGGGTTTTTTTTTTAATTTCGCGGGATTACACATATACTAAGATACGCTTTTCCTGAAATCGGTGGACTTGGAAAGGTTTCAAATAAGATGTTTTCATTAACATAATAGTAGTCCAAAATTAAGACACTTGTGTACAAATATTTTGTCCTCCGCTTCGCGTCTGCAAATATTTCGTCCCTCGGGGGCTAATATAATCAATGTTGCCATCAACACCAGTCAATATTTGTATAATGTTTTACTGTGGCCGTTTGGACGGCGAAGCCAATAACACGATCACAATTTCACTATCAGATTTATTAGAAACGTGCACAGTTAGATCCGCCTATCTTTTTACTTATTACCCTAAAGGTCGCGTGCTCAGTCTAGACATTGTGACGTCATGCTAGTCGAGCAGACGCCACTCGACAATTTCCGTCAAAGTAACAATGTTCCGATTTGCCAAATAATTAGATTTAAACAACTGGTTGCAAATCATTTTTAGAATCAACAAAATGGGTTTTTTTTATCTTTTTAATGCGTGACATTCTTAATATACATTTTTACCTTTTCTCGCAAGAACATGACATTAGTAGCCATCTTCAATTTACACAGAATTGTTTGGTACGATTCTGACGACAGAAAATTCAGTACGTCAAAGGTAGCAATTATTGTTCGAATTTTTTCTTCTCCCAGGCGTTGTCGTTAGAGCTCGCAGTGCTTGCTTCGGCGAGCTGAGCTAGCTATAAAACTATAGTTCGATCTCTTGATTTGATTGACCCTTACTGCCAAAATGTAAGACAATTGCAGTAATAAACTTGCATTGGAAGTAAATCGAAAGGTAATGCATATTTTTGATAATAAACTAATGTATCTTAATTTTAAAAGTTATAGGTAGCAACAGCAGTGGACGATTTGCAAGCCAAATAAGGGAACGACAGATTTCTGAAAATTCTGTTTGAAAATTTGAAGAAATGGGGGTTATCTGGAACAAGACTGATATTTTTTTTTAAATTCTAGAAAATAGAGTAACGTACTTTGATGTCTTATATTGTTAAATACCTGTACTGGGCCTACTATTAATAACAAATGCAAGCTACAAAAATCTCCTACACTTATTTGGTGTAGAGGTCCATCTGAAGTAAAAATCTGGGTATTTCATATTAGGTTTTTTTTTACAGGAAACATTTAGCGCATGCTTGTTACAACACCATTTTTTAAATTATTTTATTATATGCAAAATAACATGAACAATAATATAGTGTATATGTGAAAAAGGTTTTGGAGCAAGCTTGCGCTCTATACTTCCTAATGTTAAATATGAAGAGAAACTGATGAATTTTTCTTGCTTTTTGGAAAATGGCGGTAAATTGTCCAATTACGTGACGTCATAGAAGCACGAGGAATGAACAATGTTGTAAAACCCATAGATTTCTATAACTACCACATTGCGTTTTATATTTTCTTTTAAAAATATGTATGATTTGATATCTTTTAGAATTAGTGAATAAGTGGGCAAAATTTGGACCTTATCGAATATGATCCTTCCTACTGCAAGCTGTAAAATTGAGAAGTTCAACATTGTTATATTTGTAAAACATTCATTGTTATTTCATGCATCTTCTTTTTCTGTCCACTTACCAATGGTACCTAATTTATAGAATATTTATATGATGCTATGTATTCTGAAAAGTTGTATATAACTAAAGGAAATAAACTAAATTGAACTGTGGGTGTTATTACAGAAATGCACTAGAATTATATTGGGTCATAATGTTTCCTTATTAATCAAAACATAGGCAAAAATTGTGGGGTTTTGTAATAAATAAAATCTCACAACAAGAGGCCAAAGGCCACGTAACTCATATGAGCAACAATAGCAAACTGACATAACTCTAAACCAAACAGCTTAAATAAATCAAATATGAAAAATCTGAACAATTAAGCAGATAAAAAAAATGTCACATATTTTAGCATTGAGTTCTTAATAATGAATGAAGATTTTCAATGATTTTTCTCAATGTTCATATGTAAAATTGTGGCATTTTGACCCTATCCTTACCCCCAGGGACCATGATTTAAACAAATTTGAAGCTACACTGTCTGCATGGGGATGCTTCCACATAGGTTTCGACTTTTCTGGCATAATGGTTTTTGAGAATGACGAAAATTAACAAAAATGTATTCTTACATGCCATAGTAAAAATTTGACACAACATTGTGACCCCATCCTACCCCCGGGGATCATGATTTGAACCAACCCAAATCTACGAAATCTGAATATGTTTTAATTTTTCTGGCCAAATAGTTTTGAGAAGAAAATAATTCAAGCTTTTCCTTTTCAAATTCAAATGTAAATTTTGACACTCTCCCCAAAACTATGCCCACCCCACCCAATCCCCCTCCCCGCATCATGATTTGAACAAATTTGAATTTACACTATCTGCAGATGCTTACACATAGGTTTATAAAAGGAAGTAATTTTTGAAAATTTAACCCTACAAGTTCCTTGTTTTTTCCTGTAAAAACTTAACCCTCCTCCCCATAGTGGACTAATCCAACCCCCGGAAACACGATTTGAACAGAACTGAATCTACACCATCTGAAAATCATATATGAATTTCAACTTTTTTGGCAAAAAGGATTTCGAGAAGATTTTGAAACTTAAAGATTTTACCTTGCCAATTCAAATGTAAAACTTTGACTCCTCTACCATATATGTTTATATTGAAAAATTGACCCCCCCCCCGAATTTGGAACCACTCCCCGGGGATAATGATTTGAACTCACTCGAAACTAAACTATTTGAGATTCTTTAACATAAATTCAAACTTTCCTGGCAAATAGTTTTTCATAAGAATTGTTTACAAAATTTTACTATACATGTCTAATGTCTATTCCGATATAATAAATTGCCCTCCCCCCCCCCCCCCACATTGTGCCCCTGCTCTATCCCCGTGGATAATGATTTACAAAACTGAATCTACACTACCTGTAGAAGCTTCCATTTCAGTTTCAACTTTATTTGCCAAATGGTATTTGAGAAGAGGATTCTTTTAAAATGTCTTTAAATTTTCATATTTAATAATTATCTCCCCTTTAAGAAGGGCGTAGTCATTCATTTGAACAAACTTAAATCCCCATTTGCAAAAAATATACACATAAATAAAAAGCAGCAACATCGAATGGATCAATGCTTCACAGCAGTTGCACATACAAAAACAAGCATGTAAATTTTGATATTCTCTTCTCACTTAAAATATTTTTATCAATACATTATACATGTAGTATAAATCTATAAGCAGTATAAGGTATGGTTAAATAATTGAATGTAAAAATTTACCCTATTAAATTCATATCGATACCATATAAATTATCGAATTGTCCATATCTTATTCAGATCAAATGCATTGAATTTTGAATATTTTAATCGAAATGTAACATGTACATCTAAAATTTTAAAAGGAAAAAAAAGAAAAACAGAATTAATGTTTACGTGCATTACTGATGTAAATGTCAGATGTAAATATTAAATTTTTTTAAACTAACTTAGATAAAAACCAAACCAATTTACATATTATGAACAATGGAATGAAATATCGTTATAGTTTATGACTTTTATGAATTGTATGAACTGTATCCCAAAAAATACAAATGTTATATAGCATATAATTGTGACAAACTTCAATGACCAAGGAAGTATAGCACCCATAAAAATACTTCGTAAAAACATACTTTTTAAAACAGTTGAGAGTACATCTGTGTAAATAAATAATATCCACATTTATCAAATACACTTTTCCATGATATTTGGCATGGAAACTTATTTCGTTAAATTTCAAGTTCTGGAATATTGATACCTTTTTCCAGAGCCTTTGATAATACGCAAACGGACGTAGCGACCTACAGTTGGTTGTTCACAAAAAATCTCAACTACTCCAAGGGTCTTTGATGGTCCTTTGTAAAACCCGCGCTGTATGTATTGGCTACTATTGGACACTTCAACCGCAACGTCATGGAATCTTTTACCTGTTCATAATTAAGAAAGATATGTTTAAAAATAAAACGAAAAAAAAATTAATTCTATTCTCTCAATTGAGAGTGTAACACTTGCCATTGCGTCGGAATGCTTATTTTTTAATCATTGTTTTCTCCTAAAAAGAATTCCAGAAATCTTATGCAATTTTTGGAAAAGGTTGAGTTTAGTTTGTAAAATCATAGTTAAACATTTTACTGAAACAAGTACTGTGTTATTTTTATTAAAAGACAATCCATATAGTCTTTGAAATGTGGAAGAAAAAATACTGTACAATGTACCTCAAAATGTGTCATAACATTTTGATAATTATTTGAAAACCAATTATAGTAATAATCTTAGTGAAAAGTGTTTATAAACAATGTACCGCCGCCATTTCTTTTCATATAAACTCTCAAAAAGGATATTGCTGATGTCTGTTGCAAATCAACCCTGATCCATTGAGTAGTTTCAAATTCTGAATGAAATATATTGATTCCTCCATTTTGAATCAAACCGTCAGTAGTATATTGTGGAGACCAATTCTCGTAATGATTTCTGTATACTGCCGAGCTATCAACTAGTTTTTGAAATGCTGCATTCTTCTTACATTCCAATTCTAAATAAGATATAAAAAAAACCAAAAGCCTACACTTATTCACTGAAGTATGAATTATTTACACAAACTAAAGTGCAAATAGAACATTTGAACAGATAAAAGTTCGGGGTTTTTTTTTGGTTTTTTTTTTTTTTTACATATATATGGTATGTTTTGGATCTTAAATTCGTTGAACTAAATATAACATATTAACACATTTGATTTTTTCTGTTTAATACACGAATAAATAAAAGACAAAATAATATGGCGACCTTCACTTCGACATGACTTTCACTTTAAGGTGGAATGCTACGCTAAAATTTCTATGGATCGTTAAATTATCATTTCTTAAACTGATTTTTTGTTCATAGGAGGAACTTTGAACTAAATTATTTAATTAAATTATTTTTTTTATATTTTTCATTAGAAAGTGGAAAAATCTGTTTTGGTTGCAAGTAACACACTATAGAGTTAAAAGAAATCCGCATTATCATAAAAATACGACAAAAAATATAAACTGATTGAGTGCAAAAATATCCTTCTTTAAACAACGATATTTTATGTAGTTATATTCAGTACTATATTAGCAATATGTCTCTATATAAATGAGTAGTCAATAATTGAAATACATATATTAGGTCGTCCGAAAAATATTGACCGGTCAATATCTTTTCATTATTGACTGCCTTGGGTTAACACCAAGAGAATTTTGACAAAGATTGGCATTACCTTGCTTTTATATATCTTAACAAATGGAATTCAAACTGACAAACAAGTAGAAAAACAGTAGGGGGACATTTGAAACGGGATAAACTCTATGGATACAACCACTGTTTTTAAACGTTAAATTTGTGAAATACAAATGGATAGTAACTAAAACAGCCATCGTTGGATGTTATATTGAACAACAATTCATTTGAAGGGAAATTTTAATGGAGTACATGTCAGACGAAACCAAATAGTGTAAATGCAGCAGAGAAGTCAGATGTAAAATCATATACTAAGACAACATTATGATCGTGGTCATCATAAACCATTGTAATCTCCTTAAGAAGAGAAAAGTGTTAAAAAGATATGAAAGTGGAAGTGTGCATATTTGAAATTAAAAAAGAAAATTGCCTTTACTAAATAGTAGTTAGAAGCTTCAAAAATCAAATGAAAAAAATCTAAATTAGATCTGATTGCTTTTTTTACCACATAGATTCCTTATGTCAGATACGTACACATAGATTATGCCATGTAAATGTACATTTAATTGGTTCTCAGGACAGTTATTATAATGCAAATTAAATTCTTACCGTATTTCCGCCACTCGATACTTCCACTGGACACACCATTAAAGTAAATGAATGTACAACTCCATCGACAGTGATTATTATCACCGTTTAAGAAAAAGGTAACATCCTTTGCTTCTCTTCCAATTGCTGCACACAGTAAGACACTACGTATCGCTCGGTACAATTAGCAACGACAAAGGGAGGTTTTGTTCTCATCGCATACCATTCCTGAGCCATGTTATTCATTAAGATGTCCATCATCAGTAATATTATTTTGAAATGTTTCATGTTTCTCACTCCAAAAATTAAAGATATGTAAGTTTACAATGAAAATTTAGGACAAAATGATCAGCTTCTATCGAAACAGAAACACATTGCCCGAAAACAATGGTAAAGTCATCTATTCCGTAATTCATTTACTGATTACATAAATTGCATTATCAAAAGCTTTGTATTAAAAAGTTGTCAATATGTATGCAAATCAGGTGTAAAATAAATAAAGAATATAGAAATTAAACAGAAATAAATTCATACCTAGGCTAAAGAATAATTTAAAACTTTCTTTCATATAAGCACGAAATTGGCAATTTTCATCTTTATATTCTTCTATCAGTTAATTATTCATTCGGATTTAGAGATAAATGATTTTCTCATCTTTGTAATTTTTCCAAGAGGAGACGCATAAGTTTCAACTTGTGAAGAAATTTTACCTTTAAACTTAGATTCAGAGGCCAGTTTTTACAAAGTCATGAAAAGCTTTAATCTTAGAAAAATATTATTAAGCCACCTTAAGATATCACTTGTGACATTTATAAGACATGTTATTGCTGCTAGAACATAAGAAGTTAGGATAATATCATTTTAGTGAACACTTTTATATAACATTTGTGAAGGTTTGTAAACCTAGTTTCATACCTTTTTCAAATAGATTACTGTTATTTTTTATTAATCATTTTATTTCATGTAAGTGTCTTTCTTCATTTGGATGCTAATTATGGTAAACACCGATCATTTATCCATGAACCTTTGCATGAATCCTTATAATTATCACCTGGTAAATTTAAAGGTACTTTCACTTCATATACATTACAATATACTAATTCTTATGGTGGATTTTTATGCAAATTTGATGAAAACGGGGTTACAAAATGATTACTGTTTTATAGTAATTGTATATACTTACACGTTTGTATGCTGTACGAGGTAGTTAAGCTCATAGAGCCATAAATGGAATTTACTGACCACTGAAATCTTCAAACCATACGATACGATATATTTGTAACATACGATATATTTGTAACATACGATATATTTTTAAAAATTCGCATTAAATTCTTAGAGATGTTCAGAAATGAAACTTACGCTAAAACTAAAGACGAGTTTGTTAAAAAAAAAAAAGAATATGTATAACACAAACCTCTTTTATGAAAAAGACGATTAAGACGTTGCAACAAGAACACAGTGAAACACTATATAATTACAATAAGGTCGATCGTTGCCATTTGTGACAACATTTAATAAAAGACCTACCGCCCAAGCCATATGTTTTTTTTTCTTACAAAAGTGCTCAAAAGATATGTCTGGTATAAAGAGATCAGATGTTTGCATTTATTATGAATATAATGTAGAGGGAGTGGGGACTAGTTCATCAGAGAGAAAAAGTTCACCAGAGAATAAAGAGTGAGCAATTTAAAACAAATTGTTGAATAAGCAAAGGTATATGTCGTTGAAATTGTTTAAACATTTGACATTTTTTAAATATTTTCGATGTGTCTGGAACACGAACACATTTTGCTTGTCTTTGCCTAAACTTCTAGATACAAAACATATTACCAGACGTGTAATTTGGTGCAAAAAATCAATATTATGCATGGGTAATGTCGACATAAATATATTTATTATAAATGTATTTTAAAGATAAAGTTGAAAAAAAACCATTTATTACATACTTAGTAATAAATACAGGTTTTTTGCATATGTGATACAGATGACATCACACAACTCGTATCGGCCTCCGTGGCTGATACTGGTTATAAGCCATCTAGGGCTGATACGGATCCGTATCACACCCCTTGCGGAACTCCTCTGCGTTATTTCGTTTCGGCATTTGTGTATGTTTACAGAGGAAAATAAAACACTTGTTACAGTCATCATTTTTAAGTGCAGTTGAAAACTTCAGATGCTAACACATGTTTTGGAGCAGTTAACTTTTAAAACCTGAAGAAATTCCGGTTCTGTAGCTAGCTGTTTGTTAAAACAATAAGATCTCATATTTTTATTCAATACATGTACAAAATACATGTACTTTCAAATAATATTTAAAATCAATTTGTTCAAGTTGGTGTTTTTTTTTATTTTATTACAGCTGTAATTGTAGTAATTTGTAACTAAGTATGTAATAAATATAATAATAAATACCCTTTTTCCATATCACAGCCTCTATCAGCCCTCGACCAATATCATCATAATGTAATGATTTGTAAATAGAGAATAATACATACCCTTTTCCATATCACAGCCAGTATCAGCCCGAGACTTCAATATCAGCCCGAGGGCCGAAGGCCCGAGGGATGATATTGGTCGATGGCTGATACTGGCTGTGATATGGAAAAAAAGGTATGTATTATTATATTTATTACATACTTAGTAATAAAATTAAAGCAAACATCAACTTAAACAAATTGATTTTATATATTATTTGAAATTGGTATGTACATGTATTAAATAAGAATATAAGATCTAATTGTTTAAAAAAAACATGTATCTACAGAACCGGAATTCCCTCAAGTTTTAAAAGTTAACTGCACTAAAACATTTGCATGCTAGCATTTATGGGCGCCTGTAAAGTGCGAAACGAAAACGAAACGAAACGAAACGAAACGAAACCAATCGAAACGAAACCAAACCAAACGAAACGAAACGAAACCAATCGAAACGAAACCAAAAAATCGAAACGAAACGAACCCAACGAAACGAAACGAAACCAACGAAACGGAATAAACAAAACCAAACAAAACTGAAAATCATTAATGACTACATAAAAGTGATAAAATATATTCATTTTAAAAAAATTTTAAACCATAAACATAATGGCCTTTATTTTTTAGATTGTTGTTCTGAATTCTTAAGTCGCTTACCCGGTATTTGCAAAAATTATAGAATGATGTAAATAACTGATGTACATTCTAATATTTTTTATGCTTCTGATTTATTTCATTAAAGGGATAGTCAGACTTTTTGGTGAACATGCAGCGCTAGAGAATGAATGATATATCTTAATCGGTTATGATTAAGTAACAACGGAATAAACATAAGTTTTATCTATCCTGAAGTATTAGAATAATTATATTGTACACTATGCATTAAATGGTATAATGTGAATGAATATTGTAATCTTTTCTAATCCATATTTTCTTGTTCAAAATATGAACAGTTTCTAAGGCGAGGCAAGCTACTGACAAACAAGTTGATAAAAAAGGACTATCAACAGTCTCGTTTGAAGTCATCTTTTCGTAAGTTCTATGGTCGATACAACGACCTTGTCAGCAAATACAATCTTCCACTGGGCCGCATGCTGACTGACGTTTTTCATACTAATTGTTAGACGATAATTAATCACCTAATTGTCTACAGACTTTTGCGGTTTTTATTTTCCCGTTTACGACAAAAAGCAAACGGCGAGTGTGACCGGTCAGCAGAGGATGCTTACTCCTCCTAGGCACCTGATCCTACCTCTATCCTTCTTGAGGTCCGTGTTGCTCCGCTTTGAATTCGTATTTCGTTTTATGGATTTTTGAGATGGTTGACGGTTTGTTATTGTCATTTTTCACCAAAGCATTTCATCATCGCTGTGTTAAGACATATAGATAGAGAGATGATACTAAATTTTTTCGAAAACCAAATTATTTTGTCATCGCTGTGTTTAAACTATGCAAATCAAATCATTTTACTCGTTATTTTATTGACTATGTGAACCGAATGTGTGTTTGTGTTTGTGAATAATAGCGCTTTATTCAATAAAGTAAATTTTGGTTAAATACAGCGTCCAAATTCATTCTATATATCTTGAAACAATTCTTATTGTATTGTTAGCAACTGGTCACCATCTAGTATGCTCTAAATCTTTGGTTATGATGATCGTATGAAAGTTCTAAGTTCTATATACACACTTTACATGCAATATTTCAAATGCATTTTGTTTTTACTCTAAATAATTATATTACATTTTCCAGTGTCTTGCCTGTGAAAATACTACGTATCGATTTTGTACAATATAACCCATAACTTCAAATGACGCCAAATTGAGGCACCAGCGGACTTTGCCTATTTATATTTTTTAATAATCAATCGTGCGGTGGCTTAAAATTATGTACATATAAGTAATAAGGAATCACTCTTTGAATATTATGAGGTGATAATTTCGGTCAGGGCGTGATCAAATCTATCATAAACGCTTCGGGCTTTATTCGATTTGATCACGCCCCGACCAAAATTATCGCCTCATAATACTCAAAGAATGATTCCTTATTCCTTAAATATACCAAACAAATCAACAAAACATTTTGTTTAATTCCATTTCGTTGGGTTTTTTCTTTTCATTGGTTTCGTTTCGTTTCGATTTTTGGTTTCGTTTCGTTTGGTTTCGTTTCGTTTCGATTGGTTTCGTTTCGTTTCGATTTCGTTTCGCACTTTACAGGCGCCCAGCATTTATAGTTTTCAACTGCACTTAAAAATGTCGACTGTAACAAATGTTTTATTTTTCGTCTGGAAACATGCACAAATGCCGAAACGGAAAAAGGCAGAGGAGTTCCGCAAGGGATGTGATACGGATCCGTATCAGCCCTAGAGGGCTGATAACCTGTATCACCCCCGGAGGCCGATACGAGTTGTGTGATGTCATCTGTATCACATATGCAAAAAACCAGTATTTATTACTAAGTATGTAATAAACACTAATAACTCTGATTTACCGTCTTTGAGGACGAGGAGAGGACAACCAAATAATCAGCCTAATTACAATACAATATGGAAACAGAGGAACATGATTAATTATTCTCCTTGTGCATGTTTTAACTCAAAAGAGAATTAACCTTTATTTTTCAATGCACATCCGTGCTTTAGAATTTTCTTCTTTCTTTAGAAGTGAGTATGTTTTTTCATAATAAACGTAAAAAAAAAACTCAACAAGTTGAAAAAAAAACAATCTCAAAAAAACACAAGAAGATCGTTGCAGTTTATGCATTTCTAATATTAATAACTTCCCGTAAATTGAATCCCCAAAAAGAACAAATGTTAGATGTAATTGTGACAAACTTTATTAACAAGGAATTACGGCAACCATATAGATATCCACATTTATTCAACACGTCTTCATAATATAGAGGCATGGAAACTTATTTCGTGTAAATTTCGTGTAAATTTCAAGTTCTGAAATATTGATACAATTTCCAGACCATTTGATAATACGCAAAGTGATGTAGCGGCCCATAGTTGGTTGTTCACATAAAATCTCAACCATCTGATCCTACCTCTATCTTTTTAGAGGTCCCTGTTGCTCTGCTTTGAATTTGTATTTCGTTTTATGGATTTTTGAGATGGTTGACAGGTTGTTATTGGTATTCAGTACTTGCTACTATTTGCCACTTCTTCAGTAACGTCATGATAAAAAAGAGAAAATAAAAATATCTAATTTATCTAATGTAAGTTTTAGGCAAATGTTGAGGTTCAGTTTGTAAAATCAAAGTTAAAACATTTTACTGAAAGATGTAGTGTGTTATTTTGATATAAAGATAAATCCATATAGCTCAAAATCGAAAGAAGATTTTTAATTGATTTTACAATAATAATTTATCAGTTAAAATTCAATTATTATAGCTTACGGTCAGCATACCACACGTTTTAAAATACTATAAGCAGTGACTCTGGTGCATGCATTTTATAGTTTATTGGCAAAATGTCTTAATTTATATGTATACAAATGTATTACACAGAACTGTTTTATGAGATACAAAAGATTTAAAAGACGTTACAACAAGAAAACAATTAACCAATGTATAATTACAATAGGGTCGATTATTACCATCTGTGGCTACATATTATAAATTTCCTATCGCACAAGCCATTTCTTTTTTTTAATTTTTTTTACAAAAGAGCTATTCATCATAGATATTTTTGCTATGAATAGATAAGAGGTTTGCATTCATGATCATTATAATAGAGGGTGACAGACTAGTTCATTAGAGGAAAGAGAGTGAGCAGAAATTTTACACAACTTGTTGAATCACCAAACGTATATGTCGTGGAAATTGTTTATACTTTTAACATTTTTAAAATATCTTTAAATATCTAGTTAATTCTCAAATTTTGTTTGTCTCTATTTGTTTAAAAAACCGCTCTAGATACTAAACATATTATCGGTCAATTTGCACCAAGTCGCCAATCTTATGGAAGATTTATTGTACATAAATATAGCGGGTGAAATAAAGAGAACCGACATGAATGGGTGATATAATCTTGACATTTGAAACACGAATTTCGAATTTTTTTTAAATATCTAATATCCTTATTAATTTTAACATCAGAATAGGATCCTAATGCAGAAAAATAATATTTAAATGGAATTAGATTTTCACAGCCATTATTTGCAATTAACAATTCAATGCAACATGCGTCATACATGTTTGATATACAAGCTAAATCAATTGATATCTGCCTGCTCTAGAAAATATCAACTTTTAAAAAAGGTTAATCAACCGCCAATGGCTTGGTTTAATTTTGTTTCTTATTTATTAACTATGAAATCGTGCTCCAAGAACGCTTTTCCTTATTACGTTTACTTAAAAAAGAGGTCATAGATTTATTTTTTTGGGGGGTGGGGTGGGGGTGAGGAATTGTTCTTACTAAGCTATACATCGACTTTTACATGTATGTCATTTTTAAAATTGATTTTGTAATTATATCTTAAGTTTCTCAAACTCATATTATATTTTCAATAAAATCACCAATATGGAATAAATTAGCTTTGTCGTTCTTAGTTTTCAACAATATCGATGTTGAAAAAAAACTCCTTTTTTTTTCGTTTTAATAAAAAAAAACAGAAATGAATGTCATTGAACACGGAATTCTGTTTGACATTTTTCATGTTAACGATATTTTATCAAAAAAATTATTTGTTATAATAATGTTAAAAAAAACAATACATATAAAATTTGTGAATATATGTTATTCTGCAGACACTGTTGAAAAAAAATATTTCGGTTTTCTTTTTGAAACAAACAGAAATTAAAGTGATTAAATCGGGATTTCTGACTGACGTTTTGTATGTCAACGATATTTAATCAAATAAATTATTTCTATGATTTAAGAAATCATAGAAATACTAAGTTTGTTTAAATAAAACAATATGCGTATGTTATGTGAATATCTTATTCTGAAAACAATGTTTAACATATAAAAAAATATATTTTTGTAAAATATTTAAAAATCACACAAAAGTCTGATGAACAGATTGATAATTTCATGATGTTTCGAGTGGGGGTAAATGGAATATAAAATCCGTCCAACACATGTCAAAATGGGTCACTTTTAAAAAAAAGATTTGTGCCAAACTTTGAAACAATTATATCTAACAAATGAATATAATTATGAGAATATGTCGTGTTCTACAATGTAATACAACAACACGAGGCGGTTATACGTTTCCGTAAATAAGCCCCCAACAAATTCAAACCAGTAAAGTAAATTGAAACAAATACACAGTCATGTGATGTGGATCAAACTTTTAAAACCAATTTCCCCATGTATACGTTACACATATCCTTTTTCTTGGATCAATGTTGCATTTGTGTTCGTTTATCGTTGTTTAGTACAGAGGATAGTTATATGAATAAACACATTGGTGATTTATGCATGCGTAAACCCCATTAGTAAATGTAACTAATTTGGCCTTTGAAAATTCAAATTGATCATTATAACTCTACGTACTACCGACAACATGGATGATAATGTGAGCATAAGTAACCAAAATGGATTCGGAAACGATTCCACTTCAAAAGGATTTACTTTGCAACTCATGTTTAGTAAAACGA
The DNA here is from genome assembly GCA_020458035.1 of Magallana ariakensis. NCBI lineage: Eukaryota > Metazoa > Mollusca > Bivalvia > Ostreida > Ostreidae > Magallana > Magallana ariakensis. The sequence goes on from CM035813.1 coordinate 64,267,776, forward strand.
CTTTCGAAATAACATTCACATGTGTGATTTTTACTATTGCTTTCTTTGGATTCATTGGAAACCTTGCCACAATAGGTAAAATCGTACACGGTCCGATTTACCATAAACCGACATTTGCTGTTATCGGGCAGATGGCTTTGGCAGATTTTTTATCAGTAACAATTTTAACTTTTAACAATGTGACAAACGTTTGGCTACTTTGGTCGCATTTTGAATTCGTCGGGAATACGACTTATTTGAGTTCTTATTCTCATTTGTGTTTATTGTCCGTTGTCAGATATTTAATCACAGTGTATCCCCTACAAAGCAGACAACATCTAACAGTAACAGCTGTGTGTTTGTGTTCCCTCACAATATGGATATCTAGCGGGGTATTTGCAGCTATTATACAATATAATGCAGCCACAATACGAATGATATATAGGTCCACAATTAATATCATCGTCAATTTTTTAATATTGTTATTAGTCTGTTTTATAATGACCCTTTTGCATGTTAAAAAGATAAGAACATTACAGAATTCTTTGTCTGTAACAGAACAATCACAAAGAAAAATGACTATTGTTGTCACCGTGATCATTAGTATATTTGTATTGTATCAATTGTCGCTTATCGCAACCAGTATAATGAAAACCATTATTATTAAGTATCCACAGTTTTCAGATGAACTATATTATTATTGGATTAACATAGAATATCTTATCACTTTCATTGGATGTATAAACTTTTCTTGTAATCCTTATATAATTTTTCTTTCACAATTCCTATAAAGCTTTGCCTTTCACCATCTTATACTGTATACATCATTATATATCCAATATATTTTATCCAAAGCCATGCATCATATGATATGTTATTATAATTCTTGATTTGTAGCACATGTATTTCGTCATCTTGAAAAAAAGTTTTATACAGAGATGTACCTCTTGAAATTGTGAATGAGTTCAAATATCTTGGTGTTATTATGTCTCGTAGTGGATCTTTTAAAAGTACGAAAAAACATTTAACTGAGCAAGCGTCAAAAGCTTTGTATGGAGTATTTAGAAAAATAAGATATTTTGATTTACCAATCGACTGTCAATTTGATCTGTTTGATAGCACAATCTTATTTTATGGCTGTGAAGTGTGGGGCTACGAAAACACAGATATTTTATAAAAAGTTCATTTAAAATTTTTGAAATTTGTACTGCATATTAAGTCTAGTACCCCAAATTGTATGGTTTATGGGGAAACTGGGCGATATCCTTTGATAATCTTTATCAAGGTACGAATAATTACTTATTGGGCTAAACTTTTAGTGGCGCATGATTGTAAACTTAAGCATGTAATGTATCGCTATTTTAATAAAAAAAATTCTGAGGTTTCGTTTATGCACCCATGGTTGAAATATGTGAGATATGTACTTAACTCGTGTGGTCTTTCTTATGTCTGGATTAATCAAAGTTTTTCTAGTATCAACTGACTAAAATCTATTGTTAAGGATACACTCGTAAATCAGTTTTTACAAGATTGGTTCAGAAATGTAGAAAATTCACCCAAATGTGTTAATTACAGAATCTTCAAGAAAAGCTTTGGTCAGGAAATTTATCTTATGAAACTTCCAAACGATTTAAGTCTTATTTACAAAATTTAGAACATGTAACCATAAATTACCTATTGAAACTGGGAGATGGAGTAATATAGAAAGATTCATAGAATTTGTTTATTATGGAATAAAAACACTTTGGATGACGAATATCACTATGTTATGGAATGCCAGGCATTTTCTATATTCCGAAACAGATTAATTGAAGAAAAATATGTATCAAATGTTAACACTTATAAATTTGGGAAGCTTATGAATACCATAGATATTGATTTATTAAAAAAAAATTTCCATATTTATTAAAAATATATTAGATCGATTTATTTAATTCCTGTACTCTTCCTAACTTGACCCTGCATTTGTACATTTGTAAATATATTTGTTTTCTTTTGTACCTCATGTACCATTGATATAGTTTGAGAGATATAAACAATCATAAAAATAAATTCTCAAAATAAACAGGGTTTTGAAAAAATATTTTCTCACTTTTTTTTCAAATCACGAATAATTTTAAAAGGCAATATGATACACATCATTTTTTTTTCGTTTTGTACGAATAAAACGTAATATCTATTATAATGACAACTTATTATGTTTCATCGTGCAAATATCGTGGCAAGAGCATTTCATAAAAGAAAATATCGCCTTATCTTTGTATATTCAATTAAAAGGTAATCAGTTATAATGAATCATTGAACTTATTGTGGTTTAATATATTCGGTGGTTTATTTTAGTGGCACCCTAAATGTATATTATTATAATGACAATATATAATGACACCTTTCATATATTATTTTCACATTTGGATTTATAACTCCAGGAGGTTTTTTTCGATAGGGTACGTTTTATACCTGTGCAATTTACAACCAGGTAAAGACTGAATCCACTTGAAACAACTTTAAATAATATTACTGATACATGTTAGGCGTAGATTCATTGAGTATGTGTACCGTTTATAACAAAAAATAAAAAATAGTCTAAAGGTTTGTCCAGCTAGCTATCACTATTTCACTGATCTTTGAGTAGTGCAACTTGAAATCAAAATTTACTCGTATATGAATACCATAGTACAAAAATACACGAAGCAGTTTCCCCGTGAGAGGGAGGAGACACCTTCTTTCCAAACAAACACCTGCCCACAAATGAACGATATTTGGCAGGGGAGTAAACAAGAGTGTATTTGCACCCTACATTTTTTTATTCTAAGTTTAATCCATTATACTTTTCCGATTTTTACATGTCATGCCCCCTCCGCAATTGATGTTACTTTTCAACATTTCGAGACTCCCCATTTTAATATTTATCTCCCATCTTAAATGCCTGAACTGATAAAATATCCTTTTTTTAAATAACATTATATTTACAATAAAATATATCACAAGATTGTCAAGTATCAACAATTGCAACTCAAAATTTATCCGCTTAAACAGAAAGGAGCAGCTAAGCGGAGTTGTTACATTTTAAAATTAAAAGTGTTGTGTAAGTTATATAGTGATCTGATGATGAAAATTCCCACTCGATCATTTAGATATGATACCTCCTCCGTTTAATTCCTTCGAATAAATAAAAATCCCGGCCCGAATATTATTTGCTGGAAAAAAGCATTTAATTCTCCCTATAAACGGATACATGAAAAAGGGTGCCATTTGCAATTTACAAGGGAATGTGGGCCCGCTTCTGTCGACACAAAAATTGAATAGGTTTAAGGCAGCAGATGTTCCACCCCCTCCCCGTCTCTTGTCTTGCCGTTAAAGTACGGTGCTTGCCGACGTTTGCCAATGCTTTGCGTCCCTAAGCGGCGATTACAATAATCTAGAGATACATAAACGGAAGCCAATTAAAAACTAGTTTTCGAAATTGTTGAAAAATCTTTAAAACAAAATTTAAAAATATATGAACTTGACATAATCACGTATTCAGATACCATGAAATGTATACTGATATCATATTATAAGGTAATCACCCATTCCACGTCAAGAGGGAATATTATAAAAAGTGTGCCTTCCGTCGATCTAGGTTTTGGAATAAATTCCAATTTAACTTAGGCTTGTTATTATCCAACGAAACAGCTTGGTATTTTTCGTTTGATAATCTTTTTTGTGTGTTTTTCATTCATCTTTTTACTCATTTACAGTATATTTACATGATATATTTATTTATTCATTTATTTATTTTTGGATTTGATTATAATCAGTTGATAATGTAATGTAGTTTGTAAACACTTATAACACTGACTTACCGTCTTTGAGGACGAGGAGAGGACAACCAAAGAATCAGCCTAATTACAATACCTTATGGAAACAGAGAAACATGATTAATAATTCTCCTTGTGCATGTTTTAACTCAAAAGAGAATTAACCTTTATTTTTTCAATGCACTTCCGTGCTTTAGAATTTTCTTTCTTCTTTAGATGTAAATAATTTTTTTCTTAATAAACGTTAAAAAAAAAACTCAACAAGTTGATATAAACAATCTCATAAATACACAAAAGTATCGTTGCAGTTTATGAATTTTTAATATAAATCACGTCTCGTAATTGAATCCCAAAAAGAACAAATGTTAGATGTAATTGTGACAAACTGTAATAACAAGGAATTACGGCAACCATATAGATATCCACATTTATTCAAAGCACGTCTTCATGATTTAGAGGCATGGAAACTTATTTCGTGTAAATTTCAAGTTCTGGAATATTGATATAATTTCCAGAACCTCTGATTTTACGCAAAGTGATGTAGCGGCCCATAGTTTGTTGTTCACATAAAATCTCAACAATCTGATCCTACCTCTATCTTTTTAGAGGTCCCTGTTGCTCTGCTTTGAATTTGTATTTCGTTTTATGGATTTTTGAGATGGTTGACAGGTTGTTATTGTCATTCAGTACTGGCTACTATTTGCCACTTTTTCGGTAACGTCATGATAAAAAAGATGTGTTCAATAAAAAATATTGAATTTATCTAATGTAAGTTTAAAGCAAATGTTGAGGTTCAGTTTGTAAAATCATAGTTAAAACATTTTACTGAAAGATGTAGTGTGTTATTTTGATATAAAGGTAAATCCATATAGCTCAAAAACGAAAGAAGGTTTTTAATTGATTTTACAATAATGACTTATCAGTTAAAATTCAATTATTATAGCTTACGGTCAACATATCACACGTTTTGAAATACTATAAGCAGTGACGCATTGTATAGTTTATTGGCAAAATGTCTTAATTTATATGTATACAAATGTATAACACAAAACTCTTTTATAAGAAAAAAAAAGGTGTTTTAAAAGATGTTACAACAAGAAAACAATGAACCAATGTATAATTACAATAGGGTCGATTATTACCATCTGTGGCTACATATTATAAATTATCGCCCAAGCCATATCTTTTTTTAAAAGAGTTATTCATCATAGATATTTTTTCTATGAATAGATAATAGGTCTGCATTCATGATCAATATAATAGAGGGTGGGAGTAAAGAGAGTGAGCAGACAATTTACATAATTTGTTGAATAAGCAAAGGTTTATGTCGTGGAAATTGTTCATACTTTTAACATTTTTAAAATATCTTTATATATCTAGTAATCTCTCAAATTTTGCTTGTCTCCACTTATATCAAAAAATCACTCTAGATACTAAACATATTATCGGACGTGATTGTTGATGCAAATAAAATAATGCTATGCACTGGTAATGTCAACATAAATATAACGGACAATACTATTTGATCAGACAAAAGCTGGTAAAATCTATTTTGAAAATAAAATTAAATAGACTAAAACATATCTTGTTGAAATTTTAACACATTTAACATCTTTAAATATTTATCCTCTTGTCTCCATCAGATAATCAGATGTGCAGTTTGTTGCAAATGCACCAAGTTAATTTATACCAAGTCACCAATCTTATGGAAGATTTATTGCACATAAATATAACAGGCGAAATAAAGAGAACAGACATGAATGGGTGATATATTCTTGAAATTTGAAACACGTTTCAAAATGTTTTTTTTTTAATATCTAGTATCAGGATAGGACCCTAGTGCAGAAAAATAATTTTTAAAAGGAATCGGATTTTCACGGCCATTATTTGCAATTAACAATTCAATGCAACAAGCGTCATACATGTTTGATATACCAGCCTAATCAATTGATATCTGCCTGCTTTAGAAAATATCAACTTTAAGATAAGGTTAATCAACCGCCAATAGCGTGGTTTAATTTTGTTTCCCATTTAAAAACTATGAAATCGTGCTCCAAGAACGCTTTTCCGTATTACGTTTAATTAAAAAAAAAAGATCATATATTTTTTTTATTTTTGAAATTGTTTTTACTAAGCTATACTTCGACTTTAACATGTATGTCATTTTTTAAACTGATTTTGTAATTATATCTAAATTTTCTCAAACTCATATTATATTTTCAATAAAATCACCAATATGGAATAAATTAGCTTTGTCGTTCTAAGTTTTCAACAATATCGATGTTGAAAAAAACTCTTTTTTTCGTTTTAATAAAAATAAACAGAAATGAATGTCATTGAACACGGAATTCTGTTTGACATTTTTCATGTTAACGATATTTTATCAAAAAAATTATTTGTTATAATAATGTTAAAAAAAACAATACATATAAAATTTGTGAATATATGTTATTCTGAAGACATCAACAATATCGATGTTGAAAAAAAAAAATCATCTCTTTTTTTCATTTTAATAAAAATAAACAGAAATGAATGTCATTTAAGGTGGCACGGGACAGTTTGTTTGATACATTTCATTGTAGCCAGGGGATGTGTGTCTTCGGAACTCTGTAACTAGAATTTCCTCAGTTCCCATTGAGCACAAATACCTTTAATTCACTTGTTATAGGGTCAATCACTAATTTCTGAAGAAAATTACTAGTCAAAACCTGTAAAATTTTCTACATACTGGATTTTTATGAGATTTTGACCCTTTCATATTTTGCTAATTTTTCATGATTTTTCAGCTTTTTAGACCTCCCCCAGCTAATTCCCTGCAAAGGGTTGACCTTCCGTACCGTGTGCATGTTGCACCATCATATGTCAGAAACTTACCGGTGTATAGTTTACAATGTCCCATCCACCTACTTTTCGTGTTATTTTACCTCCCGTCTGTCACTTGCAATTTCACTGTGTAAAGTCAACACAACAGTCATAGCCGCCGTTTCGCATTTTACTTCTGATTCTCGTGTACCTAACATATGGGGCCTACATATTGCATGTCAATTTCAACAAGAGACATCCCTCTAACTAATGATAATCATTAAAAATCATTTCATGAATTTTAGCAACAGTCATAAGCCTTCAAGTACAGCAACTCTCAATTTTACAAAAATATTGACGGGTACTTTATCCGAAACTGTCCCTTGCTACCTTTAAGGTTGCATGGGACATCTGTCGATGTTAATGTAGATTAAAGTACATTATAATTGAAATACTTTCACCGGTTTAGAATTTTCAAATTGTAATCTAAGGTAAAACGAGCAACATCTATGCAACAAAACAGATTGCCTCTCAATGAAATGCAATCATAAAATATATATATGTTGCGTAATGCAGATATTGATTACAGTTATCCTAATATCAAAAACAATGTACTTCTGCGTTATCAATATGTATGCTAATTAGAACTCAGATAAAAAAACATCAGAAATCAAATCATAACGCAGTACAGTTAAGGTCGCCAATAAAAATATCGGCGAATTTTTGTGATGAAAACACGTATACTTTAGTTCAACTGGCATGTCCTTTTTAAAATCAACAACAGTCACTCAAATGCAATATACTTCGTAAATATATATATATAACAGTACACTATTTTATGTTCATAGTGGTCACGTGATATGGCAGTCGCATGATACAAGCGGATGTATTTGTGGTTTTGAGGTCATTTAAAAAATTCAATATTGCAAGGGCATAATCATGTCAAAATTCACAACTGAATTATAAAATAACTTGATGTTATATCGTAGATTTTGAAAAATGATGCGAACTTTTTAAGATAAGATTATTTGTTAGTAGAAAACGTAATTTATAATGTTGAATAATTTTGAAAGTCACGGTGTTAATTTCATTAAAAAAAATAATTAATTTTTTTAATTACATAGCATATTTCAAATTCACATGTAAAAGTTTGTCATGATCAGGTAAGCGTATGCCCTTGCAATTAATTGATTTATTTAAGTACCAATCTTTAAGATATACGATATTTTATACAAAACCGAGGTTGCCTCTTTATACTATGCACAATTATAACAAAATGAAAATAAGACTTGAAAGGTAGCATTCTACTAATAATAATGTTAAACAAAATATTCATTTATAATTTTTCGTTAATGAATGACATTTATTTTTCTTCGCTAAAAAACTGCATGATAGCCTTCAATGACTTAACTTAATGCGTCATTTTGAAGCATATGACGTCATATTTTGTAGTACAGAGAGAACGACATCTCGCTTATTTTTCAGTGTGTACGATATAACGGACATCGAAATTGTAAGAAATAGCATTTGTTGTTTTCAATTAAAAGATCGGTATAAATTAATTTTGCTAATAAATAAATTAATAAGTACGTTCGAGGTTTGTAATGTACTATGATGTCTTAATGCACATTTCCCGTTCTTTTTGTCTGAACGGAATTTATTGACAGACTTAACTATGCTGCGCAATTTATTTACTAGTTTCTATGTTGTACATATCAGTTAAATTCATAAAGCCGTATATAGAATGTACGGACCACTTCAAGCCATATTAAATATATACAAACCATTAAACTAAAATATAAGATAAAATTGTAACATACGATATATTGTTTAAAATTTGATTAACATTCCAAATGATATTGAGGAATGAAAAGTGCACTGAAAAAACAAACAAATTTGTAAATAATATAAATAACACGAATCATTTTTCTTAATTTTTTAGAAAAAAAGGCGATTAAGCCGTCCCATCAAGAACAAAAACACGACTTATACATGTACAATACAATTTAATAAAGTCAATTGTTGCCATTTGCAACAATATATAAATGTAGTATCGCCTCAATCATACCCTCTTTCTTTACTAAAGTGTTTTGTTCATCACAGGTATTTCTGTTATTAAGAGATATTGTAAGAGGTTTTGCATTAATACTAAATCTAATTAAGGGAGGGGGGGGGGGGGCTTGTCCATGGGTGTTAATAAGTAAACGTATTTTTCGTTGATTATTTTACGCCTTTGACATTATTAAAATATCTATAGTAAATAAACAAATTTTCCTTGTCTCAATCAATCAATACTAATTATAATTATAATCATATATTTTCACACCTTTGACATCTTTAAATATTTATCTGAGAGCGGATTTTTCTTGTCTCCATCAAATGCTCTACTCAATAAATTATCAGATGTGTAAATTGGTGCAAATGCACAAAGACCCCAATTTTATGGACGATTTATGAAACATAAATATATCAGTGAAATCTAAGTTCCACTACACGTTGGGATGATACCCTCTACTATCGTGTAGATGAGGGATCTTATACACAGGTTTTACTTTTAGGTTTTGAAACGATTTCGTTAATGGAAACACAATTCAAGAGATTGGTTAATATCTACGATCACATGCAAACTTTTTATTCATTTCGCGTTAGGATAGGACCATTGAACAGACCAGTTTACTCTTAAAAGGAATTGTATTTAGAGGGTCATTATTTGCATATGACAATAGCTGCAACATGCGTCATATATATTGGATATACAAGCTTAATCGACCTTTCTTTAGAAAAAAGATTTAAGCTGAGATATGTCTTCAAGCTACCTTAAGATTTCACCTGTGATATTAATTAGACATGATATTGCTGTTTCACAAACTTATCGCCCATAGAACGTATATTAAGATAATATTTTACAAAACACTTTTTTAATAAATTTAATTAGATATGTAATGGTATTTGTTAGGCTTTGTAAACCTGCTCCCATACTTATTCAATATACTATTGAGGTTTTTTCAAATTTCATACACGCCATTTTATTGGACTTTACAGACTACCAACATCTTTATTAAAAATCTACAAACTATGTAACCAAATAATACGATACATTGTTTAAAATCTGCATAATATTCTTAAATATACTTAAGTATTCAGAAATGAAACTCGCACTAAAACTACAACACAAACCTCTATCATAAGAAAAAAGCGGCGAGGAGGGTACACCCAGAGAACAATGAAACGCTTTATAAATACAATAAGGTCGATTGTTGACTTTAATAGCAACATATAATAAAAGTACTATCGCTCCAGCCATGTCATCTTTCTTACAAAAGCGTTTTATTAATCATTGATATTTCTGCTATAAGAGATGAGGTTTATATTCATTATAAATTTAATGGGGGGGATAATTCAGCAAAGGAAAAAGAGTAAACAGAAAATATACAAAACTTGTTTCTGAATAAGCAAAGCTATATGTTTTTGAAATTGTTTACACCTTCGAGATTTTTAAAATATCTTCATGTGTCTATTACATGTAAGTACAGAAATTTTGCCTGTCTCCCCTTGTATCCATCAAACGTTCTAGATACTCGTACTACACATGGATAATGTCGACATAGATATAATGGATGAAACTAGTTCATCAAAAACAGAGAGTGTGTAGAAATTTATTTAGAAATATAGTTGAATAAATAAAGATATATCTTGTTGAAATTTTAACATCTTTGACATCTTTAAATATATATCTTCTTGTACCCATCAGATTATCAGATGGGCATTTTGGTGCAGAGGCACTAATCTTATGGAAGATCAATTGGGCATAAATATAGCAGTTGAAATCGAAAGTACTAACATGAATAGGTGATATAACCTTTGCTTATTTGTTGATGAAGGCTCATTTACACAGCTTCAACTCTTGGATTTTGAAACAACTTCAATTTATAATGAAAACACGTTTCAAAAACTTTTTTTATTATCTAAAATCCTAATTAATTTTAACATCAGGACAGGACCCTAGAACAGAAAGATAATTTTTAAAAGAAATTGGATTTTCACGGCCATAATATGCATAGGACAATTTAATGCAACATGCGTCAAGCTTAATCAGTTGATCTCTGCCTGCTTTAGAAAAGAAGAAAAATTTTAAAAATTCAATCAACCAATCAAATCGTGCTCCAGGAACGCTTTTCCCCATTATATTCAATTGAAAAAGAGATTTTATATCATTTTTGAAATTGTTCCTAATAAAACATAATTCGACTTTTACATGTATGTTGTTTTTTAAATTGATTTTGCAATATATTAAGTTACTCTAGCTCATATTACATTTTCATTTATTAAATTGAACACAAATAACAAAACACGGATAAAGATATTTAGATTTTTATTAAGGAAAATTTTATTTTTCAAACGATTTTCCGTTGTTCGGTATGTGAGTATTGCCATTGTACTTTTATGACGTTACGATAAAACAAGGCTTTGTAGGAGTACGTTTTAAAAAAAGGAAAAAGTAAGAAGTGTACGCCTCTGAAATTTTACACATAGAATAATGTAATTCTCGGGTTATAAGTCTAAATTGTTGAATGGATCCATTGTACCATTCTACATTTGTAATACTCAAATATATAGCAATTTGTGCATTTGAAATTTTGAGATGACCCCCATTAAAACCAGACGGTAGAATTTAGTATCTTTTTAAATAGTAGGCAGAACATGATATTACCAATCACATATTAATTACATTTTGAGGAAAATCGCTATTGTAGTATTTTTCAAACTGCTTCGAAGTGCGGACAATGACAATTTTCTATATATTCCTATGGTAAATGGTCATATATTTTGAGATAGCCCCTAAAAGAACCAGATGGTAGATGTTCTTGAAACTTCTTAAATATACTAGAGTTGGTGTAAATTACATATGGTAAAAAAAAATAAAAGGTTTTGCTATTGTATTTACCTAAAAAAGGCGAATCGGACTCTTTAAATGAGTTCGCTTTCAGCTCTGTCCTGATCTTTTTTCTCAAATAATTAGTTTGGTGTCAGTTGTCTCGTGATGTCATAGGTGTCAATCTTTTAAAATTTCTTCAATAAGATTATCATTATCAGAGATGATTATTGGTCAAAATAAACAAATTTTGTTGATTTTGTAGCATATGAGTTGAAACATATATCACAACTATTATTAATTCTGAAAAGCATGCCATAAAATATCTAAAAATAAGTTTTTTTTATTAGAAAATGACCACAAAGGGAAGATCGCGATCTTGACAAGTCGTGATATTTTTGCGTTGAAAAACAGGAATAATTAATTTAGCAGAAAATACAAATATTTAAAACTACTCTTACAACCTTTGTTCATCTGGGTATTTTTAATTTTCATTTAATACAATAGCAACGTTTGTCCTAATGATATCGAAACAGCCACTGTGTCACAAGAGCAAGAAAACATGGCGGAAACTAAAAGCGATATATTATTACCTTATATTCTTGAAAGTGATAAAATCCCGCATATATTTATAAAATCTAAGGTTTATTTATCAATCATGATTGGAAGTAATAATTTTATCAAATTCACTTCCGATTCTGGATATATATGGTCGAGTTTGAAATTAAAGTTGTCTACCATGTTTTCACAGATGTGACAAGAAAGCTGTGCCGTCTTTTAACCTGTTATATACAATCTGTTAAAATGCCGTTTGAACTCGATATTCCTGTGTTGAGAGGTCAGAGGGTTAATTGCAAATCCGTTTTACTTATGAAAAGGTATGATATTTCTCACCGTTTCACAGACACGTGTGTAGATCCCCTTTACAGGTGGCTTTACTGGACACCTTTGTAAGTTGTTTCAGGGCATTCATCCATGATGTCTAGCAATTTATGACAATATATACAATCAAAACAAAACATGGATGTTTTTCTAAATGATATTCTTCTTGTTACACTCTTTGGTGCATGTCAGTAAGTATTTTAAAACTTTAAATGTACGAAATGCGCGACAAATGCAACGAGCACATCGAGTCTGAATTTGTTTTATTTATCCACGTGAATTCTTATCAATTATATTGATATATAGCGAAGAACGATTTAAGGACATTGTAGAAAATTACTGAGGATTCACAGCATAAAGATTTCAAATTTACCGACCGGGTAGTCAAACTTGTGAAGTAAACCTTTGACCATTTAATTCATTAATTATTAAAAAGTTCAAAATGTTAGTTAAAATTAAGATTCTTTACTTTTATCTATGTACTTAAAAACCTACTTAAAGTGACAAAAACTTTTATTTCAGTCATAAATGCGTATGAAAACACGTTTATTTAATACTAATAGTATGAGCGATTGACATCTATGACGTTACACAAGATAGCACTTAGCTATTGCTTTCAAAATATGCATATTGTGAATTCAAACCTTGATGCTAAAAATCAATGTTAAATCGGCTTAAAAAACAATTATTTTAACAATATCTTAGATATACATGTACCAAGAATTATTTCTTAAGTGATTTTGAAAATATGATAAAAACCCCTAATGTTTTGAGTACTGGTTAATTGAATTTAAAATTCGTTCACAACGTATCATAAAGGGTCAGTTAAAAGAGATTGTTGACGTAATAATATTGCCAAATTTTGAAACAATAAAGTTTGACATAATAATAATGAGAATATGTCGTGTTCTACAATGTAATGCAACGACACGAGGCGGTTATACGTTTTCGTAAATAAGCTACCAACTAATGCAGAGGGGGGAAGTAAATCAAAACAAATACAAAGTCATTTGATGTGGAGCAAACTTTAAAAGTCATTTCTCGTTATATACTACACGTATACCCTTTTTATTGGATCAATGTTGCCTTTGTGTTCGTTTATCGTTGTTAGTACAGATGCCGTCCGTAGCATAGGACGGTGACCATCGACCGTAATTGTTTTCATAAACGAAAGAAACCGTAATAGGTTTCTTCAAAGCTGAATTTTTTTATCGATTCAATCTCTATAAAATATATTACAAAAGCTCACTAGATAAAGATCTTTAGAAGCAAAGTTCAAAATAACGTAAAAAGCAGCAAAGTATAATAATATATAAACAAAATCATGACATGTTAAAACGCATATATTTTCCAAGAAACTTTTAACTTTCATTTCAGTATTGTCACTTATCAATGATATACATGTCTTTTTTTTTAGATATGTTTTATAATTGTATTATCATTTAAGTTAGTAGAGTAAGTGCTACTCTTATTGAAGTTCATTTTTATGAAATAATCGTTATCATATATTTGTGTTTAAAATGTTAGACTATCAATGAATACTTTCGTATATCGCGGGTATAACTTTTTGCACAAGTCGAATACTTTACTATTACACTCTACCACTTTTTATTTCATTTAAACTGGAACCGCAATTTTAATTTTGTTCCTTCAATGTTGCCTTTGTGTTCGTTTATCGTTGTCTAACTTAACTTTTGTTTCGTTAAGTTAGAGTTTGTTATATTGACATGTACACGTTTCTTTAGTTACTGGCTTCTGTATACATGCAACAATCAAGAAATTTAACAAACACGAACTTGAATTTTTCTTTCAAGAATCACATTTACATTTATAGAGGAGGAACTGTATGAAAAGATAACGAATCAATAACATTATGACACGGCAATGACAACAATGATAATATCAAAATGCTTATTGTAGTCTCTGGTATAGAAAAACATACATCCTTAATCATGCTAAGAAGAAACAAGACTCTTAATGCCAGAATATGATTAAGAGAGGAACATTCTCTACCAGATTAACTCAAATATAAAAAAAAAATAAAAAAAATTAATGCGTATTAACATTAAGCTTTAATTGCGTTCAGTCATTTGAAATTAATGGTGTTTGCCAAATGATAAAATTTAAAACAACATACTATGTATCATCAATATTTGAAGTTTAATTTACTATAATTTCTATACTCATGTCGTTTAAGAAATGTTACGTTAGAAGATTCATTATTTTTTTTAATTCATACTTTCATTTCAAAATAAGTTTGGACATAAATTATAATAAATTATTTATTTATATCATTACAAAACTACGAACACCTGCCGGAGTTTTGCCATTTGCTATTTCCATCGATCATATCAATACTAAAAATAAAGGTACAATTCCATCGACAGTGCATATTTTCAGAGTTAAAGAAAAAGGTAACGCCATTTGCTTCTCTTCCAAGTGCTGCACATAGTAACAAACTATCAACGTATTTCTCATTGCAAGGAGGAATAAACATCGGATATGTTGTTCACATCTCATACCACTGCTGAGCCATGTTCAATTTTAACAAACCAATTATTAGTAAAATAAAATAAAAAAAGCTGGTTAAACTTTTTAATTATGATTAAGTTTTTAGAACGTATAAGCGCAACTTCCTACAAGACACACTTTCATTAAAATAACGCAATGATTTACGTGATGTATTTAAAATTTTATAACATTGATAAATTATATTTTAACGTCAAAAAGCAATGTTTGAGCCCGTCATCAATGTATGCTTGCGTTAAAGATGATGAAAATTAAATGTAGAGTAAAGCAAAAGAAACAGGTATACAAAGAAGACGTCAATATTTACTTTTTCCTATTATTCTCAAGCCAAAATCGACATTATCTAGCTTTAGCACCGTATATATCAAATCACTTCATGATGATTTTATGGAGATAACTATTATGCAATGACATTTTAAAATGTGAAAATTTTCTAGCCCATGACATCATTAGTTTATCCTTGGTAATATAAGTTACAAACTTTCTTACGTCCAGTGACCCAAAGCAAAGACAAACTTATCGCAACGTCATTTCAAAACGCCTTATTGATCCTCAATGTTAAACACCTTATTCAAGTACAGAGAGCATGAAATACTCTATGAAATTTACATATTCACTCAATCGTCCTTGATTTTCTTTGAAAAAAAATGTGTTATTAATACCTAAAAGTAAAAATACTGTAACATTACTGTGTAACAACTAAACAATCATTCTCTACATATTTTACAACCGTTGACATCAATTGGTGTGTAATACGTCGTTGTAATTTATTCCCTTTGATTTGTTCTACTAAAAAAATATGTCCAAAAAAACCTGATTAACCGCTTCAGAAGCTCTTGACCCATTTCAATCGTATAGGTTTTGTTTTTAAAAGAAATTAATTAACCTAAAACTGTCCTCTTCCCAATTCGATATATATTTGCTGGCCTGCTTCAAGTCAAAATTTAATATGCCATCAAAGTCGGATTTCTATGGGTTGGTAGATATATGTACTATATCCATATGTTTACTCGAAAATGAGTAAAAAAAAGCATAAATGTTAGTCACAATATAAACAAAATGAGCATATATAATTCCTTTTGTTTTTTATTGATAGTATATTGACACTTGGTAGTTAAAAGGGGTCTTTTTTATTCTCACTGTTTATGTTTGCGTCATCAACGTGTTATGTACTGTCGAAACAAAATATTAAAGATCTTTTAATATTACTTTCTTTAACTTTTGTTGGAATTTGTTTTATGTTTATACACATTTTCATTGAAATCCGTCACATAACCATATCGATGTTGAAAAAACAATCTTTCTTTTTAACTTTTTAAAATCAACAGAGATAAAAAAAAAATATTAGATCATGAATACTGTGTGATTTTTTATGTCTATGAATTTTGCTTACATACAATGATTCTATTGTAAGATTTAAAATAAAATAATATGTTATGTAAATACTCTTATTCTAAAAACAATGTTTAACACATATTTAGATAATAAATGTGAGCCAAACAAATGTCTGATTTTAATGATTAGCTACTGCATGATTTGTTATCAATGGTTCAATTGTTGGTAGATAAAATTTAAAAGTACAAACGTTTTGTGACAACTGCAGAGAGACAGAAAATGTCAAGCAATTCTAAATGACTATAATGATTCATTGTTTACATGGCCACAATTTAACAGTATTGTTGATTTTGAGATTAGCTGGAAATAAAAAAAAGCATGCTTCATGTAATAAGCCCCCATAAGTTCAGAAGATGAAAGGAAATTAAAACAAATACACAATCATGTGATGTTAAGAAACTTTAAAAGCTTATCACCCTATATATGACACCCTTATCCCTTTTCTTGGATCAATGTTGCATTTGTGGTAGTTTATCGTTGTTAGTACAGAGGCTAGAGGATAGTTATATGCATAAAAACGTTTCTGATTTATGCATGTGTAAACCCAATTAGTAAATGTAACTAAGTTGTCCTTTGAAAATACAAAGTGATCAATATAACTCTACGTGCTATCGACAACATGGATGATAATGCGAGCATAAGTATCCAAGAAGGATTCAAAAATGATTTAACTTCAGAAGGTTTTACTTTCCAACTCGAATATAGTGAAACGACTTTCCAAATAACATTCACATGTGTGATTTTTACTATTGCTTTCTTTGGATGCATTGGAAACCTTGTCACAATAGGTAAAATCGTATACGATCCGAATTACCATACACCGACATTTGCTGTTATCGGGCAGTTGGCTTTGGCAGATTTTCTATCAGTAACATTTTTAACTTTTGACTGTATGACAAATATTTTGGGAATTTGGTGGCATTTCAAAGTCATCGTGATCACGGTTTGTTTCAGTTCTATTTTACATGTGTGTTTACTCTCCGCTGTCCGATATTTAATTACTGTATACCCCCTTCAAAGCAGACAGCATCTAACTGTAACGGCGGTGTGTTTGTGTTCACTCACAATATGGATAACAAGCGGTGTCGCTGGATTTATTTTTGATTATACTACCGATACATTACCTGAGAAAAGTGTGGCAATTTATCTCATCGTTCATGTTTTTATATTGTTAATAGTCTGTTCTATAATGACCCTTTTGCATGTTAAAAAAATAAGAACACTACAAAATTCATTGTCTTTAACAATTCAATCACAAAGAAGAATGAATATTGTTGTCACTGTGATCATTAGTATATTTGTTTTATATCATTTGTCGCTTATCGCATACGAAATAATATTTCTCATTTCGTATGAACAGTTTCCTGCTATATATTACTATTTGATTTACATAAACTATTTTGAAATTTTTATTGGATGCATAAACTTTTCTTGTAACCCTTATATAATATTTCTATCACAATTCATAAAGGGCTTTGCTTTTAACCATCTTCTACTTAATACATCATAGTATGTCAATTATACTACCGTATAATGGGTATTTTCTGCGGTTGCTTATTTTTTGCGGTATTTTGCGGGTATGAAAAATCCGCAGATATAAAACTGCAAGACTCTTCATTAAATAAAATGATTGCCGTATCTACAGGTTGAGTCCTCAGTATAGTCAATATGTAATGCGGTCTCTATTCGGTAATTTTGCGTCATTAACCTGTAATATCATTTCAGTTCTCTATCAATTGAGCGGAACAGTTCGTAAAATTCACACTTAACATTTATGGCTTATATTCTAGTAATTATCTTCAAAAAAGACACTAAAAATTAACAAGATTGTCAGACGTTATTTATTTTCCAGGTTACACGTATCGATAGATTAGATCATGTGTGTCATGTCTCAAACAATAACAGACTTAATTAAAGGATAATTAGATTTCTATTGTGAGAGCAATCACAAAAGAAAAATGTTCGGTTCAATTCAGTGTCTGTCAGGTATTTTCAATAATGATCGGTCAAACTAAAAAAAATATCAAACATAAACGCGTAATTTCATTACGTGTCAAAAGAAATTTAACAAAGATTTTATTCAATCATCAATTTAAATATTCGTGCATTTTTCAGACAAATTCGTACTTTACCGGAATTTGTTAAATAAATCTTCACCAAGCAACAATCACTGCAGCTAGAGTCAATAGGAAATTGGTTATGTAATGGAAATTAACATTACCGTTACACACGGTATCGGCGGTAATTCCCCCAAGCAAAGTCATGTAAAACGCATAAATGTCTAATGTAATCGCATAAATTGAAAACGAATATTATTTTTTTTTCTCACGGACTGAAATGTCACACTTTTATTGGTTAAAACATAACACATAACACGTGACTGCCGGATATATCTGTGTCCGTCTGGTGAAAATTATTATTCGGCAATGTGGCCGACGTTTTGCCTACTTATCTCAATATTTCATAATATTTTTTTAAAAAACGCGTTCCGTAAATTCTGAAAATAGTTGGAGTAGTTGGCCTTTAAGATTACTTTTATATAATGGTAGCTGTCCTTTGAATTGACGTCACATTGTTGTGTCTCGAGCAGAATAAAACGGCAGCGGCAAGGTATGCCAAACCAAACCTCAGGAAAGGGAGAAAACGTTAAAATTAAACAACAGCAACAAAAATTTATAAAAAAAACAAGGGTGCAGCAAAGATTTTCAAAAACTTTTTGAAAGGTGAGAATGAGATTTTGAAGAGATCGACTGTGATAATTTGGACGAGATGTTAGGCCACTTTTATCTACATTGATAATCTATTTTTGATAATTATCGCTTCTTGTGAAATATATGTATCACATGATAATCCTCGAAAAGAAAAAACACTTATTAAGTTTGTTACTGACTGACTACAGATATATATTGTATTGATCAGTTTCATAACCGTGAGACTCATCATAGCGATATATTTCTGTCAGTCAGTAACAAACCTGGTAATAAATATGTACTTTTAAGGGTCTCAACCGCAAACGTTTCGAGCCGCAGAAAATACCCGTTATTTAGTATAGCCAAAGCCATGAATCATCTGATATGTTATCATAATACTTGATTTGTAGCATGTATCCCCTCATTTGAAAAAAGAAACTCTCAAAATAGAAAAGGTTTTATAAAAATTATTTTCTCTTTTTTGTTCTTTAAATCACAAATAATTTTAAAATGCAATATGATGGACATTGTTATTTATATATTTTGTACAAATAAAACGTAATATCTATGATTATGACAGCTTATTATGTTTCATTGTGCAAACATCGTGGCGAGAGCATTTCATAAAAGAAAATATCGCCTTATATTTTATACAATCAATTAAAAAGGAATCATTTATCATGAAGCAATAATTTTTTTCTTTGGTTTTATCCATTGTTACATTTTTCAATAATTGATGGTCTGATAAAAAAGACCTTAAATGTATAATATCATATTATACAATGACACCCTTCATACCGGTATATCATTGCAGAATTTTAATTTCTAATTGCAATAGTTTTTCGACATTGTGTATATCCCTTTGCAATTTACAAACATATCAAAGCTGAATCCGCATGAAAACAACCTTAAATAATAATTACTGATACATATTACGCGTGGATTTATAGGATAAATATACCGTAGAAAAACAGAAAACTAAAAAATAATAGTTTTGAAGGTTTGTCCTGCCAGCTATCACTAATTCAGCGAGTTTTAAATAGTGCAACTTTTAATAGAATTTTACTCGGATATGAATCCTGTAGCACAAAAATACATGAAACAGTTTGCAGAAGAGGTGGAAGAGGCACCTCATCTCTTTGCAGGGGAGTAATCCAATTCAATAGAGTGTAATTTTATCCAACACTTTTTTTATATTACAGTTTAATCCCTTATACTATCTTGTCATCATATAATAATTGGACAATCATATTAATATGATATGTGCCCCCTCCTCATCCTCCTTGACGTTACCTCCCAACGCGTAGGAATACCCCCATTTCAATATTTATCTCCCTTTTTTATATGCATGATCTGATGTGAAATGTGCTTTCTTTTGCACAATAACATTTTATCTACTTTTTTTTACTTAATCATATATTAAGCTCTACATCTCATAATCGGGATAAATAGTATGCAGCGGCTGAACACAGCAGTTGTTTACTTCAAATACAAAAGAGTAGGGTATATATTTTTAGTTATAGTGATGTCATATTGAAAATTCACACTCGCCCATTTAGAATGATACTTCTTTTAATTCTTTCGAATAAATTAAAATCCCGGCCCTTTAATTATGGGGCGTAATGCTTTTATTCTCCATCGAGACGTGTAAGTCTTAAATTATACTTTTTTACAAAAATATTCTGTTATTTCATAAATCAAGTCATTTTCTAATAGATATTCCTTGAATTAGCAAGAGCATGAGTTAGAGCGCCATTTGCAAATTACCAGAAAATGTGGGCCCGCGAAAGATGAAATAATTATCTATCCCGCATGTCTCATCTTTAACAACTCCTCCCCGTTTTCTATAAAGGACCAATGAAAAAATTTTAAGATGGAACCAAAATTTGTGGAACGCTCAAAGACATAAATTCTCAGAACAGGATACAGGAGGGAATTGCCATAACAAATTCAAAGACACACCAGTCTAAGATCTGACCATCAATCTGATAAACGAAAATAAACAAATGACAATAAACAGGGGATCACTGTGATAAGGGGATAGGGGAGATGAGGGAGATGTCAACATGAGAGATCACAAACAGATGCGGCAATGTATTTATACAATGATCAAACAAATTAAATTTCAAACATAAAATACCACTCAGTTTATAAAAGATAAAATTAATTCCATATGAATGAAATATATAATACAGTTGTCGTTATCAATAAAATATACGTAGGTATATAACAGTATACAGGTTATTATGGATGTTTCAATAATTTTATTGCCCAAAGGCGATGTCTGAGATAATAATTGACAGACGTACGTGTACACAACAATGGCTTCGATAGGGCCACAGAGGTGTTAAAAAAATAAGCTATCAAATCTTCACCAAGTCGTTTAAAATTACTTGTATTAAATCAAAATACTAATAATTCTTAAAATGCTTTAAAACCACTCTGATTACGATAATAAACTGCAATAACTTAATGAGGCCCGGATAATGCATATCTTTATAACATCTGCAATGGCGGCATACACGAAGACGGTAAATACACATTTTAATGAGGAATGAATAAATAGCTAAAACTCAGAATAAATTGCCAGTTATTTAAAAATGATTTTTTTTATCTATCAAATAGATTATAAACAAATCGTTTTCTGCTATTAAACGCTTTAGCAACGATTACTTTAGGTTTAAATATTGCGTTAAACAAACAGTAGTGTATGTTTCAACTTTAAATGGGTTTTTTTTTCTCAGTATGACAGCCCGTGCTTCTCCTGGAAGGAAAATAATATCCGAACCATTTGTATATGTATCTTATATATATGCAATAAAATATGTTCAATTCAATTCAATTCAAAGCAGTATTGTATTTAAAACAGGAGTCATGTAAATGTTTTTCTACAACATTTTTGATCAATTGTTTTGGGTAAATTCTAATTTCGTAATAGATTACGTCACACAGGAATATGATTGCTAATTTTCCTGATACATGTATTTACCCTACAGAAAAGTTTGTTACAATGTTTTATTACATAAAAGTGATTTTAATAATTTTACAGTCGCTGCAATTAAAAAGAATGTCATGTAAAATTTAGAATTTAGATTTAATCGAAATTTTATAAAATGGGCAATGATGAAGCAACTTAATGTTTAGGCTGTTCAATGTCGAGTCAATAAAAACATGGACGCAAATATGACAACATGGGCGCTATTTTGAATATTTCATTTCAAAATGCTGTATACAGGGTTATTTTCAACCTTCTTCACTTGCAAACGGTGTCACCCCGTCTTAAATTCGCCCAGACAATGTTGTGTTTAAAGTTTAGATCTACTAAATGAAGGGTGCCTACAGGTTTATGAAATTCCAGTTATAAATTTGCTAAATGACGGTTTGTTTGATAGGGTGTACCGGTGCTAAAATTGTTGGTAAATACAATGAAAATTCATGCTTTAAACTGTCATAATGTATAAAGGAAACAAGTAACATAGCTCGGAGTTCATTTTTACCTAATGAAATATATCTCCAAAAACGATAATAACAAGCTCTTGACTTCCTCTTTAAAATGGTGTCAAATTAAATATAAGTATCGGAATTACTTTTCCCATGATTTGATATAGAATGTCACAAAACTGTTTTATTTTCCACATAATTCTTTTAAAGCCGTAAACAACGGGGAAAAAAGTCATCAAATCAATTATGACGTCACAATGGTTCTAGCAGCAAAAAGACACTCTGGAATCATTTACTAGATCTTGACCTTAAAAAGATATAATTTGGAACATTTTAAGTCGCCATCTGACAACCAGAGCGAAAGGGTCGAAAATAAAACGGGGGCGAATATTTCCCTGTATACATTGCTGCTTGACATTGTGTACAAAATAATGCAATAACAACCAACATATTAAAAACCATGTATATCTTTTAAGTTATTTTCTCATGAAAAATTTTAATGTACGTGTTTATTCACTAAATCTTGTATGAATACACTAAAGTTATATTGTAATTTAGTAAATCAAATTTGTTATCTTCGTTCGTATTTTGGAAATTGAAATTCATTTATTAAGTTGCATGAAGAAAATTAATTATCAATTTTTTTATAGTGTGAAGTTAAAACTACTTATAATTGCATTTAGAAAGAATGTTACTAGAATAGGGATGTAAACAATGATATGAGGGCTTTAAATATTAAAGAATAAGTTTAGGTTCAAAATATGTGCTTCATGATATGTTCAAATCAATTTAAAAATTATAAAAAAAAAAATATACAAAAGAACTCAATAATTTAGGTAAAGGACTATATGCGGGATAAAGTGTTTATGCCCCTTTTAAAGTTATGAATAGAGCTTAAGAAATTTGCGTTGAGAGAGATTAAACGAGAAGGAAAGTAAAAAAGATATTTTATTTTTACTAATAAAGTGGTTTAAATCATCACATGTGGTCATGGTGTTCTGAAAATAAACTACATAATTAAGCTTTAATGCACGTTTGAAGTTAGAGAAATTGCATTTACTGGAGGCTGACATGACATAGAACTCTTTAAAAACAAAAACAAATTAACTATTTAGACGTCACACCAACTATTCCGGTTTGGGTTTACCTATACAATGTACACGGTGCTATAGAATAAACGCTGAATTATGCATTTCTGTTTCTCAAGTAATCAACTATATAAAAATTAATGATGATGTTTATGTTTACATGTCAATCTAAAGAATATAACATTTATGCGTATATAATCTGTACGTTTTAATGAATAAATGGCAGCCGTTTTTCTATCTGTTAATTTTTTTTAACCGAAGTCCAACTGATTAAGTATGTTATAATTGTAATCGGGATATTTTAAAATACATTCACAATTCCCTAAATTCGGAATTACCATCTCAAAATAACGACAGCAGTCACATTCTTTGTTGTTTGGCATCTGTTTACAATTCCTATAACTACCCGGATACTCCTCTAACACTATGACAAAAATGTGTTAAAATGTATTCGTCAAGTCAACGAACATGCTCTTTTTGTCATTGGTTTGTGGTTTAGCGGAAAGGCAAAGGCAAAAGCTCAAGTCGATATTGTTCCATATTTTCCACAGCTTGTTAGTTTAGAGCAAATATCATAATTAACTAATACTGATGCTATGTTGATTTTTAAAAAAACCGGAATGGATGGTGTGACGTCATAAATTAGAGTTCAATGGCAGCTCTCATAACGGTGGGAAATTTAAATTAGGCAACCGATAGATCTTGATTATTCATTATTCCGGGGGTTTTATTCAAAATAAATACGATTTACAATCACAGTGAATGTTAATTAATTGATTTATTTATTGTACTACATACTTTTAGTTTTCTTCCCATTTAAATCATATACAATTCAAGTTTAACAAGATAAATTGTCTGATCGATGTCATGAGAGAGATATGTTATATTTATGATGATCTAATTTTTAAAAAGAGAAGAAATTTTAAGGTGGAATGCTACATCGTCACAGCATCTCTGATATCCGTTTGAAAAGCCGTTTTGTTCCAGATTGATAACATTCTGTCGTGGTACAAAATAGCTACATGTATCCGCCGTTTAATTGAGTTCTTCTAACGAGGGAGATGAGATAGGAATGAAATCACCAAAACCTCTTAGAAAATATGTCAATTTTGTTCGTGTTTCCAGCTTTCAACTAACATTGATTATCAGCTGTTTTGTTCGGAAAACGGGAAATCTAAATAATATACTGTTTCCCTGCTATTGGCAATGCATTTTTGTTATGCCATCTGCAGTTCACGATTATAAATACGTGACAAATTATCGATAAAGGTAAGCAGATTTATTATTTGTACTTAAACTATGCATTTATGATGAATAAGATGTTTTACGGTGCGACCGTTTGGGCGAGCGCAGCATTAATATACAATTATAGCCTTTTGATGAGGTCAATGCATGGTTTTATAGACCTGATGAGAGTATATCGACCGAGAACGAAGTCCGAGGTTGATATACTCTAGATCTCATCAGGTCTATAAAACCATGTATTGACCGATATCAAAAGGCTATAATTGTATATTAATGCTGTTTTATTATAATAAATCAAAAACCAATTCTCTTCATTCTCTTCAAGCGTATAATAGTAAAATATTTTGTTCATAATGTATAGGTGTTGATTTCGCTATTATGACGTCACAATGTCGCACGTGCCAAAACCATTATTTTGTCATGAAAATCTATTTTTAGTATAGTGAGGTCAATAAATTTTCTATTTTTAGTAAAGTAAGGTCTATAACAGAATTTATAGCACGGTCACCTGACAGCAATCGACCAATCATGTGTTTGGGAAAAATACGATATTATGATAATTTAAATTATACACACACAGGAACATATGTTTCATAATTTTGAATTATAGCGTGGTTCACCTAATAGGTGCATCAAACGTGATAATGAAAATGAATAAACATAAAATATTTACGCTCCAGTATACATATACATGTAATAAACATTTTTGTTATATTCAGTAAAATATTCTCACTATATAACTCTATATAGACAGAGAGTCAATAATTCTGATATTAGCTCGTCCGAAGAATATTGACCAGTCAATATTTTTTTAAATATTGACCGACTAGGAATAATATCTAGAGAATATCCCTTGATTCGTTGATTCGTAAACGGTGACGTAAATAAGTCATTGCGACTCCGAAACAAGGTGACGTCATAATAGGCAACCAGTCAAGACAAGTAAACAACGGAAGCGCAATGCGACGGTTTGCTATCATAACGGATATAAGGATTTGGCAATTATTGTAAAGAAATCTGTAGCTTAATTCCTATAGGCGGCGGAAGATCAACAGTGACCATTTAATGCCGTGGATATTTTGGAAATGGACTTTGCGCAAAATCAAATTCGTGAATTTTATGTTGAGCTGAGAAATTACGGCGATCTGTTTTCCAATCCAATCTATTTTTCTTTTTTTTGGGGGGGGGGGTTGCTTTTGCATATAACAAAACAAATGTTGACTGTGTTTTCGGGCAACATTGATTATATTAGCCCCCTTGGGACAAATATATTGTCCTCCGCTTCGCATTGGGCAATATTTCGTCCCTCGGGGACTAATATAATCAATGTTGCCCTTAACCCCAGTCAATATTTGTATAATGTTTTACTGTGGCCGTTTGAAGGCCGAAGCCAATAACACGATCACAACTTCACTATCAGATTTATTAGAAACGTGCACAGTTAGATCTGCCTATCTATTTATTTATTACCCTAAAGGTCGAGTGCTCAGTCTAGACATTGTGACGTCATGCTAGTGGAGCAGACGTCACTCGACAATTTCCGTCAAAGTAACAATGCTCCAAACAATTTGCCAAATAATTAGATTAAAACAACTAGTTGCAGATCATTTTTAGAATCAACAGTAAGTTTATTTATCTTTTTAATGTGTGACATTCTTAATATACATTTTGACCTTTTCTCGCAAGAACATGACATTGGTAGCCACCTGCAATTTACACAGAATTGTTTGGTACGATTCTGACGACAGAAAATTCAGTACGTCAAAGGGAGCAACTATTGTTCGAATTTTCTCTTCGCCCAGACGTTGTCGTTGGAGCTCGCAGTGCTTGCCGGCGCTTCTCGCCGGCGAGCTGCGCTAGCTATAAACCTATAGTTCGATCTCTTGATTTGATTGACCCTAACTGCCCAAATGTATGACATTTGCAGTAATAGACTTGCATTGGAAGTAAATCGAAAGGTAAGACATATGTTTGACATTAAATTAATGTATTTTTATTTAAAAAGTTATAGGTAGCAATAGCAGTGGACGATTTGCAAGCCAAATAAGGGAACGACAGAATTCTAAAAATTCTGTTTGAAAATTTGACGAAATGGGGGTTATCTGGAACAAGACTGATATTTTTTTTTTAAATTCTAGAAAATGGAGAATTGTACTTTGATATCTCTTGTACTGGGCCTTCTATTGATAACAAATGCAAGCAACAAAAATCTCCTACACTTATTTGGTGAAAAGATCCATCTTAAGGGGGAACAGGACGTTGCAGTGAAAAATTATTTGTCAATGAATTTTTTTGCTTTCTTTAATACATTTACATTGAGATGTCCACTACAACATATATCATTTTCATGACTGCTTTCTTACCTTGCAAGGGAGATATTTTGATAGGAATTATCCCCCTTTTCTGGCATTATGAATTTTTTTAACAATTTCAATTTTCTGCAATAATTATTTTATTTGATGGAATTTTTTTGCAAATCATATTCATTAATTTTGAGAATGAAAACAAATTTCGAAATTGTTTACAACATTGGCTTTTTTACATAGCAATATTATAATTTTATCAATATATTGCTGAAATCAGCACTTCAAATTTTGAAGTTTTTGATTCTAAATATGAACAAAATGTGATGGCACATAAAAAATTGTCAATGAATTTTTAAAAAAAAATTCATATATCAACCGTAGCCTGTGCTTTATAACTTGTAAAATTTTCATGGCAACTTTCTTGGCATTTAAGAGAGATACTACAATAGGAATCACCCCTACCCCCTATTCTGGAATTATGATGAATTATGACCTTTTGTGACAAAGTCTGTTTGGAACCATAAAAAAGTATTGCATTATTTAGATTTATCAATTATCATGAACAGATCATTATCAGAATATATATCTGATTATATTAACCGCTTATGATTTTGTATATTTACATTTCTAAAATTAAAAATGTTTAATTTCCACCAGCTCATGTTTTGACATAGACTACTTTAGAGCCTTTAGTACGGGAAAAATATCTGTCAAATCCTGTATGACGTCATAATGAATAAATGACATCATAGCATCATACATTTAAATCAATTATGATGTCATAATAGAGTTAACACATCAAAGCATCATTGCAATGATAGTCACGTGATACGTGTCCTGTGTCCCCTTAAGCAAAAATCTGGGTATTTTATATCAGTTTTTTTGAACAGGAAACATTGAGCGCATGCTTGCTCCAAAACCATTTTTTTTATTATTATTTTATTATATGCAAAATAACATGAACAATAATATAGTGTATATGTGAAAATGGTTTTGGAGCAAGGTTCCGCTCTATATTTCCTACTGTTAAATATGAAGAGAAACTGATGAATTTTTCTTGCTTTTGAGAAATGGCGGTAAATTGTCCAATTACGTGACGTCATAGAAGCACGAGGAATGAACAATGTTGTAAAACCTATAGATTTCTATAACTACCACATTGCGTTTTATATTTTCTTTTAAAAATTTACCTGTGGAAGCTTCCATTTCAGTTTCAACTTTATTTGCCAAATGGTATTTGAGAAGAGGATTCTTTTAAAATGTCTTTAAATTTTCATATTTAATAATTATCTCCCCTTTAAGAAGGGCGTAGTCATTCATTTGAACAAACTTGAACCCCCATTTGCAAAAAAATACACACATAAATAGAAAGCAGCAATATCGAATGCATCAATGCTTCGCAGCAGTTGCACATACAAAAACAAGCATGTAAATTTTGATATTCTCTTCTCACTTAAAATATTATCAATACATTATGCATGTAGTATAAATGTATATGCAGTATAAGGTATGGTAAAATAATTGAATGTAAAAATTTACCCTATTAAATTCATATCAATACCATATATAAATTATCAAATTGTCCATATCTTATTCAGATCAAATGCATTGAATTTTGAATATTTTAATCGAAATGTTACACGTACATCTAAAATTTCTAAAGGAAAAAAGAAAAACAGACTTAATGTTAAAAGTGCATTAACGATGTAAATGTCAGATGTAAATATTAAGATTTTTTAAACGAACTTAGATTAAAACCAAACCAATTTACATATTATGAACAATGGAATGAAATATCGTTATAGTTCATGAATTTTATGAACTGTATCCCAAAAAAATATAGCATATATAGCATGTAATTGTGACAAACTTCAATGCCCAAGGATGTATAGCACCCATAAAGATACTTCGTAAAAACATGCTTTTTAAAACAATTGATAGTACATCTGTGTAGATAAATAATATCCACATTTATCAAATACACTTTTCCATGATATTGGGCATGGAAACTTATTTCGTGTGAATTTCAAGTTCTGGAATATTGATACAATTTCCAGAGCCTTTGATAATACGCAAACGGACTTAGCGACCTACAGTTGGTTGTTCACAAAAAATCTCAACTACTCCAAGGGTCTTTGATGGTCCTTTGTAAACCCGCGCTGTATGTATTGGCTACTATTGGCCAATTCAACCGCAACGTCATGGAATATTCTACCTGTTCATAATTAAGAAAGAGATGTTTGATAATAAAACGAAAAAACAAATTAATTCTATTCTCTCAATTGAGAGTGTAACACTTCACATTGCGTCGGAATGCTTATTTTTTAATCATTGTTTTCTCCTAAAAAGAATTCCAGAAATCTTATGCAATTTTTGGGAAAAGATTGAGTTTAGTTTGTAAAATAATAGTTAACATTTTACTGAAACAAGTACTGTGTTATTTCTATTAAAAGACAATCCATATAGACTTTGAAATGTGGAAGAAAATACTGTACAATGTACCTCAAAATGTGTCTTAACATTCTGATAATTATTTGAAAACCAATTATAGTAATAATCTTAGTGAAAAGTGTTTATAAACAATGTACGGCCACCATTTCTCCTCATATAAACTCGCAAAAAGGATATTGCTGATGCCTGTTGCAAATCAACCCTGATCCATGGAGTAGTTTCAAATTCTGAATGAAATATATTGATTCCTCCACTTTGAATCAAACCGTCAGTAGTGTATTGTGAAGGCCAATTCTCGTAATGATTTCTGTATACTGATGAGCTATCAACTAGTTGTGAAATGCTGTATTCTTCTTCCATTCCAATTCTAAATAAAATATATAAAACAAACAAAAGCCTACAATTATTCAATGAAGTATGAAACATTTTCACAAACCAAAAGTGCAAATAGAAAATTTGCACAGATCAAAATTCATTGTCTTTTTTTTAACATATACATGGTATTTTTGGGAACTTAAATTCGTTGAATAAAATTTAACATATAAACAAATTTAATTTTTTCTGTTAAATACAAGAATAAATAAAAGATCAAAAATATGGCGACATTCACTTCGACTTGATTTTAACGTACGGTAAAATGCTAAACTAAAATTTCTATGGATCATTGAATTATCATATTTTTTCAATATTGTCTGGCTTGGATTAACATCAAGAGAATTTTGACAAAGATTGGTACCGTAGAAGGCTGTTTCAGCATCATGCGTCGCCTAAAGACATACCTCAGGTCAACACTGACGGGACAAAGAATGTCGTCTTCAGCAACTGTACACATTTACAGGGATACCGAAGTCAATGTAGCAGCTGTTATCTCAGAATTTGCTGAGAAAAGGCAAAGACGATTTGTCTTTCTTTTTCAATAAATAAAAAAAAATTATAAATTGCTCTTCTGATATTTTCTATTATCATGTGCATACAATTCCATGACCTGAGTGACAGGTTGACAATGATTATGAATAGATTATCGAGAATTAACGGAATCTTAAAGTTGACATATATAGTTATTTTTTGGTATTATAAGAGTATTTTTGTAGACAAAAATGTTATAGACCAGTAGGAAAGAATGTACAAGGCTTATAAGATGAAAATTAAATTAATCTCATCATAAATCAGGCACTATATTTTCTACTTTATCGTTAATCGATGATGATGAAGTAAGCATTTTACACATTAAAAACTGGGGTTATTTTGATGAAACTCCTTTTTCTGGATACCCAAAATTAGTGTCTGAAATGCTGAAAACTCGCCAACTTCCGGGGGCTTCGCCAACTTCCGGGGGCTTCCCCTTTTTTCCTTTACTAAATAGTAGTTAGAAGCTTCAAAAATCAAATGTAAAAATCTTAATTAGATCTGATTGCTTTTTTTACCACATAGATTCCTTATGTCAGATTCGTAGATCAGGCCGTGTAAATATACATTTAATTGGTTCTTAAGACAGTTATTGTAATACAATTAAATTCTTACCGTATTTCCGCCACTCGATACCTCCATTGGTCACATAAGTAATGTAAATGAATTTACAATTCCATCGACAGTGATTATTATCACCGTTAAAGAAAAAGGTAACATCCTTTGCTTATATTCCAATTGCTGCACACAGTAAGACACTATATTCGTATCACTCGGTACAATTAGCAACGAAAAAGGGAGGTTTTGTTCTCCTCTCATACCATTCCTGAGCCATGTTACTCATTAAGATGTCCATCATCAGTAATATTATTTTGAAATGTTTCATGTTTCTCACTCCAATAATTGAAGATATGTAAGTTTACAATGAAAATTTAGGACAAAATGAGCAGCTTCTATCGAAACAGAAACACATTGCCCGAAAACAATGGTAAAGTCATCTATTCCGTAATTCATTTACTGATTACATAAATTGCATTATCAAAAGCTTTGTATTAAAACGTTGTCAATATGTATGCAAATCAGGTGCAAAATAGATAAAGAATATAGAAATTAAACAGAAATAAATTCATACCTAGACTAAAGAATAATTTAAAACTGTCTTTCATATAAGCATTAAATTGGCAATTTTCATCTTTATATTCTCCTATCAGTTAATTATTTATTCGGATTTAGAGTTAAATGATTTTCTCATCTTAGTAAATTTGCCAAGATGAGACGCATAAGTTTCATCGTGTGAAGAAATTTTACCTTTAAACTTAGATTCAGAGGCCAGTTTTTACAAGGTCATGAAAAGCTTTAATCTTAGAAAAATATCATTAAGCCACCTTAAGATTTCACTTGTGACATTTTTAAGGTTTACAAAATTATTGCCCCGAGAACATAAAAAGTTAGGATCATATTATTTTAGGAAACACTTTTATATAACATTTGTGAAGCTTTGTAAACCTAGTTTCATACTTTTTTTAAATAGATTATTGTTATTTTTTAAGTAAGCATGTTATTTCATGTACATGTCTTTCTTCATTTGGATGCTAATTATGGTAAACATCGATCATTTATCCATTAACATATGCATAATACCTTATAATTATCACCTGGTAAATTTAAAGGCACTTTCACTTCATCTACATTACAATTCTTATGGTGGATTTTAATGCAAATTTGATGAAAACAGGGTTACAGAATGATTACATGTTTTATAGTAATTGTATATACTTATATGTTTGTATGCTGTACGAGGTCAGTTAAACTCATAGAGCCATAAATGGAATTTACTGACCACTGAAATTCATTTTGAAAATCTTCAAACCATGGAACCAAACGATACAATATAATTGTAACATACGAGATATTTGTTACATACGATATATTTGTAACATACGATATATTTTTAAAAATTCGCATTAAATTCTTAGAGATGCTCAGAAATGAAACTCACGCTAAAACTAGAGACGAGTTTGTTAAAAAAAAAAGAATATGTATAACACAAACCTCTTATATGAAAAAGACGATTAAGACGTTGCAACAAGAACACAGTGAAACACTATATAATTACAATAAGGTCGATCGTTGTCATTTGTGACAACATTTAATAAAAGACCTACCGCCCAAGCCATATGTTTTTTTTTCTTACAAAAGTGCTCAAAAGATATGTCTGGTATAAAGAGATAAGATGTTTGCATTCATGATGAATATAATGAAGTGGGAGGGGGGACTAGTTCATCAGAGAGAAAAAGTTCATCAGAGAAAAAAGAGTGAGCAATTAAAAACAAATTGTTGAATAAGCAAAGGTATATGTCGTTGAAATTGTTTAAACATTTGACATTTTTTAAAATATTTTCGATGTGTCTAGAACACGAACACATTTGGCATGTCTTTGCCTAAACTTCTAGATACAAAACATATTACCAGACGTGTAATTTGGTGCAAAACATCAATATTATGCATGGGTAATGTCGACATAAATATTATTATAAATGTATTTTAAAGATAAAGTTGAAAAAAAAAACATATCTCTCGTTGAATTTTTCACACCTTTGATATCTTTATATAAATAAATATTTATCTAAATATATTGATTTTTTTAACTGTCTCCATCAAATACATGTATTCTACTCAACAGATTATCAGACCTGCACACAAGTGTAAGTGATGCAAATGCAAGTGTCACCAATCTTATGGAATATACTTACTGGACATAAATATATCGGGTAAAATCGAGAATTCCAATACATGAAGGGGAGATACCCTCTACTTACATATGCATGTAGATGAAGGTTTTTTTAAACGGTTAGAAACGATTTCAGGAACGAAAACACATTTCAAAAGATTTATTAATATCCAGGATTTCATTTCAACTCTAATGCTCATCTTTCGTCAGGATACATGTAGGACCCTGGAACAGCCATTTAACTTATAAGAAATTGGATTTTTAGGGCCATTAATTCTCTGCAGATAAAAATTAACTGATTAAATGCAACATGCGTCATATTTATTGAATTTAATTAGTTGATCTCTGCCTGTTTTTCGACCAAAAAAAAACTTTTTAAAAAGTCCAATAAACCGCCGATAGCGTGGTTTAATTTCAACTATGAAGGCGTGCTCCTTTTACTAAAAGTTCGTTTTCTTTAAAGTTTAGGAGGATGACATAATGTTTCTTTGAAGTGATTTTGTAAAAAGAATAATTTATGAAAAGGCGTTTGTTATTCATTTTATTTATATCATCTTGATTCCTAATTGGGATATTTTCTTTACTTTCGGAGAAACAAGTATAACAATATATTGTCCCTTATGCATTGTGTTCGGACTAACAAGGCTTTATTGATCAACATAGTTACGTAATTGACAAAGCTGTTATTTGAAAAGTTTTGTTTGTGGTTTTTTTGTTTTTGTTTGTTTTGGGTTTTTGGGGGTTTTTTTGTGGTTTTACTATTTTTATAGTCGTTGCGTTAAAATAGAAGGTCGAGTAAAAGTTTTGAATCTATAGTTAATTAAAAAAAGAAGGGATATTCTTGTAAAAATTTATCCCCCCTTAATATCTGCGTTTGTATAAATTTTCCCTAGAGTAAATAACAGAACTGTCTAAGAATAAAACCCTCAATTAATTACTTGCTAATAGGAATTGGATAAGTAGACTGACAGAATGAATTTTTGTCATCCACACAAAACTTCAGTTTTTATATTGGCCTTAATTATTCAAGTAAACTATATTGTCCCCAATCGGAAAACACACTGCGCATTACATGTATCTCATCAAAATTTAACTGCTCAGTTGATGCAAAATTTTCAGCCTCTAAATTGATGAGGTGGTCAACACCTGTAAGCCAAAACCCCTGCTGTGTCGATGATTTCAGGTGGGTTTGTTTTGGAAGTTTTTGAGGCCTAATTGAGCCTTGCTGAGAAGCCATGCCAGCACACTCTTTTTTCCCTCAATTTATGTAATTTGAGCAACATTTTTGTTGATAACACTTTAAAATGTCAACTTGAGTCAAAAGATTTTTAAAAAAAGATTACTTTATTTTTTATCATATAAGATAGATACTACTTCTTTAAAAAATGATTATTAATTATATATCTTAATTTTCAGATTTTTTACAGTGGGTAGGGATACTCAGCAATTTTGTGGTTATAGTGATATTTTTTTCTCTTTAAATGAATAGCTAAACACGTTCCAAATTAAAAGCTTTTATTTTTTAATCATACCGTAACTTCTTACTTTTCTTAACAGAATCTCGACAATATGTACATGTATACCACATTTTTCAAAACACGTCTCCAGCCAATTTCCATTTTTGTAGTTTTAAATACATTTTTAAGTAAACAAATTTTATACATTTTTAAATAAAACAAATTTTATACATTTTTACAAAATTTGAAATATCTCAATATAATTTTGTAATTTGATAATTAACTGGCTTCTCTTTTTATGTTAGAATTTTAGATTTATATATGTTGCCCTTGAAAAGCTAAAATAATATAGGGGTTAACACACTTATTTTCTTTCTACAACTTTTAAAACATGTATACCCTCATTTCACTTAATCATCTTGACCTTGAAAAGGTGGCATTTTATTTTTAGTTATTTTATTTTACAGTTTCTAAGTGAATTACTTTGTTTGTTTTGAAAAATACAAAGTAGCAGAAGTCTTCATTTTTTAGCAATAGAAAAGTAAGACAAAAAGGCTGTTTATGAAGTCAATTGCATATAACACTTTACACATAACAACAAATATTTAAAAATTGTTTTTAACTTTAAAATAATTTTTTTCTCAAATTTTTTTTTACACTAAATCTTGTATGCATACAGTCGTTTTATAATTGAATGTGTTATCTTTGTTGTATTACGCGATATGAAAAAAATTAACCACCAATTTCATTGTGGTGTGCATGGCAATACCCTTTGTGGGGAACCTTGATACAGAATTATATAAGGAATCATAATTTGAATATTATGAGGTGATCAAATACAGCCTGGTGTGATCAAATCTATCATAAACCCCTTTGAACTTTATTGAATGTGATCCCCCAGACTGCATTTGATTACTTCATAATACTCAGAGAATAATTCCTTATTCCTTAATTAAATAACAATTGTTTTTCCTATCACTCATACTGACCGTAGGAAGACAAACTATCCTCTGAGAGAGAGAGAGAGAGAGAGAGAGAGAGAGAGAGAGAGAGAGAGAGAGAGAGAGAGAGAGAGAGAGAGAGATATTTTGTATTTATAAATACTAATGCAAAACATTTCTAAGAAATCATATAATCCACAAAATTTATTTTTAATTCAAAAATATACACATAAATAATAAGCAACAATATAAAATGCATCAATGCTTTGAAGCAATTGCACATACAAAAGCAAGCTTGTAAATTTTGATATTCTCTTTCCCCCAGAAATATAATCCTAATTAAATATGGTATGTATAAATGTATGTGCAGTGTAAGGTATTAAATATGGAAGTTTACAATATTAAATTTATATCAATGTCACTATAATATCATATTACCCATACCATAATTCAAAACAAATGCATTGAATTTTTTGAAATATTTCTAACTGCATGTTACCTCTAAAGTATTAGAGCAAAAAAAGAACAGAAATGGTTGATCTCTGTCAACATCATGTTTTGAAGTTCACTGGAAATGTTAAGAACATGCCTGCTGAAAAATATCAAAATATACACATACCTCACTAAACAAATTTTGGCAAGAAAAGCATAAGATACATGTAGCTGTAGCAATGTGGTTCTGCCATTAAATGGCCTACATGTCGGACAAATTAACAAATGTCATTAAAAATATCATGAGCACTGGTCTATGCGTATTGTCACATCTTTTACATAACATTGTAAAACTATGGCAAATCTTACAAAGCCTTTGTGTAAAACATAAACATATAAAATAATATAAATGACTACACATAGTTGATATGAATCAACGGTAGAGTTTATATGTATAATAACTAGGTCATTGTTTATGTATATGACAAATAAAAAAAAATTGCACACAAAGTGAGTGAAAACAAATACATTAATGGTTTGATTCAGGTACATGTAATTACCACTGGTAATGAACGAGGGGCCTGTACAATGTTTGGCACAGAAAGCTTGCAAAAATAATGGACATTTCAAAATACTTGTTGAACAAATGATGAATTGAAATGATGAGTGTCTTTCTGTACAATCTAATGGTTGTTAATATCAACAGATGGTCCCACACAATTGAACTCTCGGGTTTTGCTAAAATTCATTTAGAAGTATTCCACAGGCAACTCCCGCTCCGATACGTGGCTCATATTTTATGAAAAAGCTAAAAACAATAATGCATCAATCATTATACTAAACATTTGCAGAGAGTGAGAGAGAGAGAAAAAAATACGAAGCTGTCATGCAAACAATTCAGTTGAAGGTGTCCCAATCTGCAGCATGTGTCGATACAAGCAGATGACCTACATGTACTCTTTGTCACTGACCACTGGTCCCAGACACAAACACTACCCTCATTACTCCGACAACCGTACCCTCTGTCTATTCATGTCTGTTCAATTCTCTGACCTTCCACCGGCCCATCAACCCCAGGTATTCCTGGGATCCCCATGGCTCTTTTTTGGTCTGTAGTGGCTGTGACACGTCTGTTACAACGCACTTTGAAAAATTACGCACTTTGAAAATTTTTTTCAAAGTGCGTTAATTTTTGGACCAAGTCAACGCACTTTGAAAAAAAAATATTTTTTTTCAAAGTGCGTTGATATCGTCGATATTAACGCACTTTGAAAAAAAAATTGTTCAGGGTTTAGTCGAAATAATATTTAATTTCAGATACAATAAGTAATTGTTTTAACCTTGTGTAGCTTAATGGGATATACTTTAGAAAGAACCCACTGCATTCTCAGCTAACTTGACTAACAGTTTTTAGATTAGAATTTTTTTCCTTTTTTCATAAGCTTACGCCGTTCGACAATTTACATAAAGAACAACTCGGGAGATCTGAATTATCCAAATATGACATAAACTGCATCGCTTAGCAACTGCATTTTCCTTTTTTGTGTATGCAGCAAACTTACTAATTATCTGGTACATTGTGCTGTGCCAGAAACGAAAATTATTTAATTTATTTATTGATAATGGAGATAATGTATAACATATTTCAACTGTCTTCAATTGCATGTGCTTATAAACAAACATGATTTAAAAAAGGATACGTTAGTTATGGTTATCAAAAACAACATGATCTTTTAGAGGATCAGTTTTTAAGTTTATAATAATTTAATGTTTGTCAATGTACATGGATTTTTTTGTTGAAACGCTTATAGATTCTTTGACATGCCATTGGAGAAATAATTGTTTGACCAGCTCGTTTTTTTTTCAATATCACTGTATTTAATTTACAACAAAGCGTATTCCTTTTTTTGATTTTATACATTTACTCTAAGTTGCTGAATATCAAACACGTTTTGGAAGGAAAAAAAGGGATAGGGGACCTTCCTGTACGTAATCAATGAAATGAAGCACTGGTAATTGACCTGTATCTTTGGCTAACCCCCACTCCCACCCCTATCCCCGATTTTTAAGACGGTAAATTAGATTCAATAGTGTAACAAATCATCATACTATCAACAAATTAAGAATTTAATTTCACAATTTGTGATTTATACATATTTTTTTCAAAGTGCGTTAAGTGCCTCGATACTAAAAAATGTTGATGTACCTTCATAACGCACTTTGAAAAAAATTTTCAAAGTGGGTTAACTTGGTCCAAAATTTAACGTACTTTGAAAAAAATTTTCAAAGTGCGTTGATTTTGTCCAAAATTTAACGCACTTTGAAAAAAATTTTCAAAGTGCGTAATTTTTTCAAAGTGCGTTGCCACACATGTCACTGGATTCCTCAGCCGATGTGAACTGTTTGATTTCTTCGGTGATCTCAGAGAATGTTGGTCGATCGCAAGGAACATCTCTCTTACACTTTAAGACAACTTTTTTTCTGACATTGAATGATTACATGATCACATGTAACACATAATTACCTTCCCTGACATTAATTGATTTTATGATTAACTTTCCAGCCATTGAAAAATTCGGAGTATTGCTGAGTGCATTTTCTCTCATTGCGTGATTAAAAGCATTACAAGCATGTATTTCATGATCAATTCTCCCTTTCAGATCTCACACTCTGAGGTTATGTGCATTACATTACCTTTTCCTATTAGAATTTCCACATTCGGTAATTACAGGTTCTTCATGCATCAAATTATTACATTTCTTATCAGATCTCCCATGTTTCTTAATGAGATATCCCACACAGAGTTCATTTCTGGGAATGAAGACGTCACCGCTGCTATGAGGAACTGCTTCTTCATCGATTCGATCCAAAAACATACTGATGTATGGGTCAGAGTCTAAATAGATACACAGATAACGCAAATTGATTTATATAAAATTGACAAATATTTTGCATTAAATTTTCAAAACACCTTCAGTTATATACACGTAGATTGGAACAAACTGGAAGTTCATTCAGCTGCTTTGTGCTCTGAAAAAAATTTATAAGGAATGGCGTGCAACTTGCCCAGAGGCTTTTCTTTTGAATTTGTTGAATTCAGTAATCCATGTTAGGGCTTTGACTTACAGGCTTAAAGACCGAGAAAATAAGCACCGCCTTCAAATATACCTAGTTAGTGTACCCTGTCAATCAACAAAATTGAGGCCCCAGATTGGATGTTAGAAAATGATTGACATTCGTTTACTCGTCCTGTGTAGACCATGTCTGGCGCTCGCGACGATGGTGCAATCAACTTTTGTCTTTCGATGCATACCGCGACGATAAATCGCCATCTATTAGCACTATAATCAAAAGAAATATTAAAAGGTATGAATTAAAAATTTACTCGTACTTGGTTTATGTACCACACCAAACGCGCTGATCACCTTCAGTTGTCTGTCAAAATTACGTTGCGCCGATCATGCATCCATGAAAACATCGTTTATTAATCAAGATGTTTGTGAATAATAGAGAATAAATAGTTAAATTAAATGAAATATTGCTTCCACGATTTTTATCGTTAGTTATTACATTTCTTTCAGTAATTTCACGAGCCGTAATCGGAAGAGAAACAAGTACAGAAAAACTCTGGTACATGCGTAGCGGGTAGAATTATTGTGAACTTTAATTTAGCAGCTGATCGGAAAAGTTTTACAAGCGTGTTTTGCAATATTGCATTAGTATTTGAGTACGGTGGGATGATCGTATAATGCACAAAACATCACGATATATCTCAGTTAATCCCATCAGAAACTTGTTCAATCAAACGAAAGATTTTGACCATCTCGCACGCGGTTATTCATACATTTATATTCATTTCAACGATCGACAATTTGTTTTATAAGTACATATAAATAGGATATTTTTTTAGATCATGGGAAAAACTCTTTTGAGAGCACTTTTATACCCCGTGTTTATAGACAGGTATACATAAGCGAGCGTGTTTTTTTTTGGGGGGGGGAGGCTTCACACCTCTTTAAATATAGGCTCCACCCCCACCTCAACGTACCTGAGGTAAACCGACCTGCTTAAAACCTCCGCCTTTAATAGACAAAAAATGTGTAAAAGTTTCATCTTCTTTGGGAGCAGTCACTTGAGGCATCTCAGCCATTTCGAGGCCATCAAAACCAAAACTTCCCTGCCCTAACTTCAGTATTAGGGGTTTCCGTACTAGAAAAGGGTTGACCATACACACATCCTTAGGCATCGTTTTATAGTATTTTCAGAGTACATTCGCCAGCTTTTCAAAGAGCTATATTAACCGCTAAAAAATTCATGAAATTCTGCACGCGTAAAATCCGGATGTTTTTGGAGTTACCTCCCTTTGTCTTAGAGTCTCACAAAATTAATGTTTAAAATTTTTCTACATACTTTTTGCATGTATTCGAAAGATAAACCTCTATATTATGCAATTAAGAATTAAAAAAATTCATTTTCATGTATACCGTATAAAAATAGCAGGAAAATCCCAACCCATCATGCTTTTCCCCAGAGAAAAACCCCCTGGATTTTATACGAAACTGTGTTTAGCTACCTTACAGATAATTGAACTTGGCAAAAGAGAATTTGGCCGTTTGAGAGATAGTGATTTAAAAACTTAAGGAGAAGGTCCGTTTGATTGTAAACCTTTTCAAAATTGTCAACGTTCACTTTTTAGTCTTGTCCCCAGAAAAACAGGAGAGGCTACTGTTTATTATCGAATTATCTATATGACATTATTTAGAGTATATTCAGAATGGTTCACTATCAAGATGTAGAAGATGGTGTAGCATTAATGCGTAGATATTGGGAAAACATTCCTTAGATATGGTGTTGTTAGGTTTTATCATTGACAATGAATATTACTTTGACAAAAATCTTCTGACTAGACGGATTGTGTTTTTCTTATCAATAATCGATAAATTCTGAATGAGTACTTCAGTACATTGGATGTGTGGGGAAAAAATTAAATGCGGTTAATCTGTTCATTTGATAATTGTTTAAGTGTTGGCCCGAAAGACTTGCAAATATGTCATAGAGTCCTACAAAAAAATAATGTTTACAAGGTCATATGACGTAGGAGCAAACTAAAAAAGCTATATCATCCTATCTACGAAAGCACATCCTTTTTCATGGATCAAAGTTGTATTTATGGTCGTTTGTCGTTGTAAATCTCTTTACATAATAGGTATTCACAAGCATTAACGCTTCTGTGATCAATGTACGTGGGAACACATTTGGTAAATATCATTAATTCGTCCATTGGAAACACAAAAGGAATTTCAATATGCTTCTAAATGCTACCGAGAACGGTAGCATGAGCATAATTTTCATAAATGGATTCGAAAAAAATTCAACTTTAGAAAGAGTAACTTTACAACTCTTTTATTGTGAAACAACTTTTCAAATAGCCTTTACCTGTGTGATTTTTACTATTACGTTTTTAGGATGCATTGGAAACCTTGCCGCAATTGGTAAAATCGTATACGATTCGAAATACCATACACCGACATTCGCTGCTATCGGACAATTAGCTATGGCAGATTTCTTTTCAGTAACAATTTCCAGTTTTTTCAGCTTGACAAATGTTTGGCACATTTTGCCGTTTCTTTTTGCCATAAGGAACATTACTTCTCTCAGTTCATACTTTCATGTGTGTTTACTGTCCGCTGTCAGATATTTAATCACAGCGTATCCCCTACAAAGCAGACAACATCTAACTGTAACAGCGGTGTGTTTGTGTTCACTCACAATATGGATATTCAGCGGTGTAGCTGGAGTTATTTTAAGTTTTACTGTTATTGCAGTCGGTTTTAAAAAGTGGACTATATTTTATTAATTATCAATATCATTTTATTGTTAACAGTCTGTTTTATTATGATCCTCTTACATGTACAAAAGATAAGGACATTACAGAATTCTTTGTCTGTAACAGATCAATCACAAAGAAAAATGAACATTGTTGTCACTGTGATCATTAGTATATTTACATTCTATCAACTGTTAATAATCACAGGCAACATATATATTTATTTTTTACAACATTATGTCTATTATTTTTACTTAGAATGTAGTATCATTTTCATGGATGTTTGAACTTTTCTTGCAATCCCTATATACTATTTTTTTCACAATTTATCTAGGGGTTTGCGTTAAATCAACTTATTTTTTATGCTGTATTCTTTGTATAATATATTCCACATCCTACATCGATGGCCAGATATCTTTTATATTTTATGGTAGTTCTTGATTTGTATCACATGCATCTTGTCGTTTAGAAAATAAACTCTAGAAATAAAACTTTTTTAGAAAAATAGTTTGATTACATATACTTTCATTTTCTCTTATTTTTCATATCACAAATAATTTATAAATGCAATTTGAAACCAATCCTCATTTAAGTATTTTGTACGAATAGAACTATTAGCTCAAATAACTTTGTTCTGATGGTGCAAAGCGAATACATGTAAGAGAGGTTTACACCTGATAATTATCAACTGATTCAACTAATATTGACTTTATCTCCATTACAATTTACCAAATTTGACAAAACGGGTTTACAAAATGATTAGATTTACTAGTAATTTTAGTTTGTCGGCTGTCCGTGGTCTGTTAAACTCATAAAGACATAAATGGAATTAATTTATCACTCAAATCTGTATTGAAAAAATATATTGAAACAAATTTGTTGATAATTTGTATAACACAAAACTCTTTTTATGAGAAAAAAGGCGGTTAAGACGTTACAACAAGATAACAATGAAACATTTAAAAAAAGGTCCATTGTTGCCATTTATGACTACATATAACTCCTATCGCTCCAGCCGTATCCTCTTTCTTACAAAAGTGTGTTATTCATCATAGATGTAATGGAAAATGGAGTATTAGTTCATCAAAGAAAAAAGAGTGCGCAGTATTTTGATTAAATAAAAGAGATTTTATACAATTCGCTGATAGAATTGATACTTTTCTAAGTTTATCCCGATTACGACGAAGAACACACGGCGGGTGTAACCGGTCAGCAGAGGATGCTCACTCCTCCTAGGCACCTGATCCTACCTCAATCTTTTTAGAATTCCATGTTGCTCTGCTTTAAATTTGTATTTCGTTTTATGAATTTTTGAGATGGTTGACAGTTTGTTATTGCCATTTTCAGCTTATCTTTTTAACACCTCTGCATCCCTATCGAATCCATTGTTGTTAACACGTGCGTTTGTCACTTATTATCTCAGATATCGCCTAAGGGCAATTAAATTATCCAAACCTCCATATTTACCTGTGTATCCCCGTTGTCTGTGATAGAAAACCATATTGAAATATCATGACAGAATCACGATCAAGTGGCCGTTGAATAAAGTGTTAATAACATGGCGGGTCAAGATTTGACTGGCCGCGTTACACAAATGGCCGCTTATATCATTCCAGGACAAGTATATATAAGAAAAATCGTCAAGGGGAAATAAAACTGGCCGTTGGTCAAGAGTGGCCGTTCATTTCGGGTGGCTTAAAAAGTTTGATCAACTGCCAATAGTATGTTTTAATTTTGCTTTCATTTTAAAAAAAATAAAATCGTGACCTCGCGTCTTTAAAAGTTTGGGAGAATAGCATTTTGTTTCTTTAAAGCGATTTTGTAAAAAGAATAATTTATGAAAAGGCGTTTGTTATTTATTTTATTTATATCATCTTGATTCCTAATTGGGGTATTTTCTTTACTTTCGAAGAAACAAGCATAAAAATATATTGTACCGTATGTATCATGTTCAGACTAACTAGGCTTTATTGATCAACATAGTAACGTAATTGACAAAAGTTTTGTGTTTTGTTTGTTCTTTGGTTTTATTTTAAAGATTTTACTTTTTTATAGCCGTTGCTTTAAAATGGCAGGTCAAGTAAAAGTTTTGAATCTATAGTTACTTAAAAATGAAGGTATATTCTTTAAGCTATACTTGTTGCCCCAAATTCTGCGTTCAAATACATTTTCCTTGTAGTAAACAACATAATTAGCTAAAATAAAAACTTAATTACCTTCTTGCTAAAAGTAATAACTAAAGACAAATAGACTGACAGAATGAATTTCTTGTAATCCACACAAAACTTCAGTTTTTATTTTAGCCTAAATTGTGTATATATATATATATATATATATATATATATATATATATATATATATATATATATA
Source organism: Magallana ariakensis (assembly GCA_020458035.1). NCBI lineage: Eukaryota > Metazoa > Mollusca > Bivalvia > Ostreida > Ostreidae > Magallana > Magallana ariakensis. The sequence continues at coordinate 64,311,921 of CM035813.1, forward strand.
GGTCTTGCCAAGATGGCCGAGTGGTTAGCGCGGTGGCCGCTCACTGCTAGGAGAGTGGGTTCCGGAGGTCGTGAGTTCAAGGCCCGGGCGGGGCGGAGGTGGAGCTCCAATAAAGTGAATTTCCCTGTGCTTTATATATATATATATATATATATATATATATATATATATATATATATATATATATATATATATATAAAGCACATGCAGAGAAATTCACCTCATTGGGGCTCCACCTCCGCCCCGGCCGGTGCTTGAACTCACGACCTCTGGAACCCATTCTCCTAGCTAGCAGTGAGCGGCCACCGCGCTAACCACTCGGCCATCTAGGCAAGACAAAAATGTTGCTTTCGATGACGAACGGAACCTAGCGTGCTGGTCGCTCACTACACGGTCGTTTGAAATACAGGTGGAATACAGTTAAACAACAATTTAAGAGGATCGAGACGATACACATTGCATAGATATGTACATATAATAAGCACAAACATTGTAATATCTCTCAAAGAGACATATACCTGCCCATAGTGAATAGTAATGATATACATAAAGCACAGAGAAATTCACCTCATTGGAGCTCCACCTCCGCCCCGGCCCAGGTCTTGAACTCACGACCTCTGGAACCCATTCTCCTAGCAGTGAGCGGCCACCGCGCTAACCACGCGCTATATATATATATATATATATATATATATATATATATATATATATATATATATATATATATATATATATATATATATATATATATATATATATACATAGTATTTGTTGTGTACTTAAATCTTTGATGTAAGTGTTGTTTTAGGGTGAATTCCAAATAATTCCAAACCATATAAAATTCCAAGTATCAACATTAAAAGGAACTCGAACCCTAAAATCGTCTTGAAGTTTACAATACACACATCAAGAAACGGTTAAATGATATTGCTGAATATGGAAATCTGATCTATATTCTGAGTTTTGTTTTACTTTTACTAGTTATCAACACTTTCTGTAATCTTTACATATGGTTTTCGTTCACTTTTTTAAGTCTCAATATAACATTTCGAATATGATCAGCATATGAACTATAATGTAGATTAAATGATATCTACATTCACTTTATCTCGTAAAAGTGTGGGTTTGTCTATTTGTAAAATTATTGTATTTGGTAAAAGCAAAGCATTGTGAAAAAATATCTCGTATGGAGCTTATACATGTAGATCCAATATTAGTATTCTATAAATATTTATGCTGTGATCAAAAATATTTTACAAACTTTTATATTTCAGGAATTCTGTAAACGAACAAATCAATGGAAGTTAGAAAATCAATAAACCTAAAAAAACTTTACATGATGTATATGTCAAATCTCGCTTAGTTTACTTTAAATATACTTTTTAATGAAATTAAGGTTTTGTAAACTTGCAAAGCCGATTTTTGTAGATCACCATCTCTTTGTATAAGTATGTTAATATATAAGTATAAGTTTTATACCATTAGTATCAGCAGGAAAATATAAATGTTTCCAGGGTACCACTTCTCTCAGAGAACCCGTAATCGGGAACGACTTCTCGAAGAGAACCCGTATCCTATCATTAGGGTACAAGTTCTTCAGGGTACTGGTTCTCCAGGGTACGACTTCTCCTGATTCTCCATGAAATCTTAATTCGTGTAAAGTTCAAGTTCTGCAATGCTGATACAATTTCAGAACCCTTGATAATCCTTAGCCGGACATAACGAGCGATAGTTGGGTGTTCACAAAGGATCTCCACCACTTCAAGGGTTATTGCTGGTCCCTCATAAAATCTACGCTGTTCATAAATGCTACTATTGGTCACTTTGACGGAAACGTCATGAAATTTCTCAGCCTCAGCTGTTCATTATTGAGAAATATATTTTTATTGATAAAATGATAATTTATTTCCTCAATGTATCGCTTACACATTCGTCCATTGAACTTAAATGCTTATTTCTTTGATTTTTTTTTATTTCGTAATAAGATTTTTAAACGATTAAAACTAACTCTATAGTCTAATATAAAGCTTCAGGTTTTTTAAAAGTAGTGTAAAAGTATTGAATAAATTGAAATACCAATTTTGTGTTATTTTGATGTCAAGATTATCCATTATAGCCGTTAAAATACTAGAGAAACAATCTTTACATGTAATTGTGCAGTTACAAAGCTATGTTCAAACTATTTATTTATACACCAGAAACATGGCTGAAACTAGTAGCGATATATGCATACCTTATGTACTTGAAAGTGATAAAATTCCATATATATTAATAACGTTTGCTTTATTAAACATGGTTGGGAGCAATAATTTTAACAAATTTAAGTCCGATTCTGGATATATATGGTCGAGTTTAAATTAAAGTTGTCTTTCCATGTACACAGATGTGACAAGAAATGCATGTGCCGTCATTCAACCTTTTATACAATCTGTTAAAATGCCGTTTGAACTCGATATTCCTGTGTTGAGAGGTCAGCAGGTTAATTGCAAATCCGTTTTACTTGTGTATAGGTTTGAGAAATTTCCCACTGTTTCACAAGCACGTGTGTATATCCCCTTTACAGGTGGCTTCAATGGATACCTGTGTAAATCGTTTCAGGGCATTCATTCGTGATGTCTAGCAATTAATGACGATATATACATTCAAAACAAAACATGGATGTTATTTTAAATGAAATTCTTCTTGTCACACACATTGGTGCATGTCAGTATTTTAAAACTTTACATGTACGAATGCGCGACAAATGCAACGAGCACATCGAGTCTGAATTTATTTTATTTATCCATGTGACTTATTATTTCTGATATCGATATATAACGAATAACGATTTTAAATAAGGACACTACAGAAAATTACCGAGGATTAACAGCATACGGAGTTTACAATTTCCGAACGGCTAGTCAAACTTGTGAAGTAAACTTTTCACCAGTTACATGTAAATCATTCATCGGTAATTTTTATAATAAAATTTCGAAATATTAGTGAAAATGATCATTCTTTACTCTTATTTGTATACATAAAACCTACTAAAAGTGACAAAAGCTTTTATTAAAGTCATAAATGCGTTTGAAAACGCGTTCATTTAATGCTAATAGTATGAGCGATTGACACCTATGAAGTCATACAAAATAGCGCGCAACTATTGCTTTCAAAATATGCATATTGTGAAATTCAAACTTTGATGTTAAAAATCAGTGCTAAATCGGCTTAAAATGCAATTATTTCAACAATATCTTAGATATACATGTACCAAGAATTATTTCTGAAGTGATTTTGAAAACGTGATAGAAACCCTTTAGTGTTTTGAGTGCTGTTAAATTGAATTTAAAATTCGTTCAAAACGTGTCAGAAAGGGTCACTTAAAAGAGATTGTTGACGTAATTATATGTTCAAACTTTGAAACAATTATATTTGACATAATAATAATGAGAATATATGTCGTGCTCTACAATGAAATACAGTTCCGTAAATAAACCACCAACAAATGCAGATGAGGAAAGTAAATCAAAACAAATACACAGTCACGTGATGTGGACCAAAGTTTAAAAGCAAATTCGCGCTATATACGACAAGCATATCTTTTCTTTGGACCAGTGTTGCATTTGTGTTGTTTTCGTTGTTAGTACAGCGGCTAGAGTATATTTGTATGCATAAAAATCTTCGTGATTTATGCATGTGCAAACCCAATTAGTAAATGTAACAAATTTGTAAATTTGTAAATTGAAAGTACAAAATGTTCAATATAACTCTACCTGCTACTGACAACATGGATGATAATGCGAGCATAAGAACTCAAAAAGGATTTGAAAATGATTCATCTTCAGAAGGAATTACGTTGCAACTTACGTTTAGTGAAACGACTTTCGAAATAACATTTACATGTGTGATTTTTACTATTGCGTTCTTTGGATGCATTGGAAACCTTGTAACAATAGGTAAAATCGTATACGATCCGAAATACCATACACCGACATTTGCTGTTATCGGGCAGTTGGCTTTGGCAGATTTTCTATCAGTCACAATATTTACTCTTGCTAAAATGACAAACGTTTCGCGAATTTTGACGTATTTTTATTTCTTAGCCTACACGATTTGTTACAGTTCTTATTCTCATGTGTGTTTACTGTCCGCTGTCAGATATTTAATTACAGTGTATCCCCTACAAAGCAGACAACATCTAACTGTAACGGCGATGTGTTTGTGTTCACTCACAATATGGATATCTATTGGTGCATTTGTAGCTATTATACTATATACTACAGAGACAGTACCTGTGATATATAGGATGACGATATATGCCATCGTTAATGTTTTTACATTGTCGACAGTCTGTTCTTTAATGACCCTTTTGCATGTGAAAAAGATAAGAACATTACAAAATTCTTTGTCTGTAACAGACCAATCACAAAGAAGAATGAATATTGTTGTCACTGTGATCATTAGTATATTTGTATTATATCAATTGTCGCTTATTGCAAGCAATATAACAACAGTCATTAAGGATCAACAGTTTTCAGATGAACAAGATTATTATTGGCTTAACGTACATTATTTTGTCCATTTCATTAGATGTATAAACTTTTCTTGTAATCCTTATATATTATTTCTTTCACAATTCATATAGAGCTTTGCGTTCAACTATCTTGTATTGGATACATCATTATATATCCAATACATTTTATCCAAAGCCATGTATCATATGATATGTTATTATAATTCTTGATTTGTAGCACATGTATCTCGTCATTTTGAAAAAAAAAAACTCTCGAAATAGACAAGGTTTTATAAAAATTATTTTCTTATTTTTTTCAAATCACAAATAATTTATCAATGCATATTACACACATCATTATTTATACGTTTTGTACGAATAAAAAGTAATATCTATGATTATGACAGCTTCTTATATTTCATCGTGCAAACATCGTGCCAAGAGCGTTTCATAAAAGAAAATATCGCCTTATATTTTATATAACCAATTAAAAAGGAATCATTTATCATGAACCAATAATAGTTTCCTTGGTTTTTATTCCATTGTTGCATTATTGAATATTTGCTGGTCTGAGAAAAATGGCACCCTTAATGTATAATATTATATTATACAGTGACACCCTACATATATAATTGTTGGATTTTAATTTCTAATTGCAGAATTTTTTTCGATAGGGTATATATCCCTTTGCAATTTACAACCATATCAAAGCTGAATCCACGTGAAAACAACTTCAAATAATATTACTGATACATGTTAAGCGTGGATTCATAGGATAATATATACCGTAGAAAAACAGAAAAACTGGTTTGTTCTGCCAGCTATCACTAGTTCACCGAATTTTAAATAGTGCAACTTTTGATAGAATTTTACTCGTATATCAATCCCATACCACGAAAAAACATTTAACAGTTTGCACGAGAGGTGGAAGAGGCACCCCTCTCAAACAAAACACACACGAATGAGAGCTATTTTGCGATGGAGTAATCCAAACCAAGAGCGTATTTTTACCCAGTACATTTATTTATATCAAAGTTTAATCCCTTATACTACTTTGTCCGATTACAATATGATATTTGCCCCCTCACCCCCTCCCCCCATTGATGTTACCTTCCAATGCTTATGAATACCCCCATTTTAATATTTATATCCCCTTTTTAAATGCATGATTTGATCTGAAATGTGCTTACGTCAGTACAATAACATTATATCTAGTATATTATATATTACAACAATTGTCTTCATTACCGTCTACAACTCATAATCTGCATAAAGAGTATGCAGCAGCTGAGTGCAGCAGTTCACTTCAAATAGAAAAGAGTAGGGTATATAGTTTTAGTTGAAGTGAATTCGTATTAAAATTTACACTCGCCCATTCAGATATGATGCTTCATTTTAATTCTTTCGAATAAATTTAAATCCCGGCCCGAAAATTATGGCCCGGTAAAGCATGTTATTCTCCTTCGAGAGGTGTAAGTCTTATACTTTTTTCAGAAATCTTCTGATATTACATAAATCAGGTCACTTCTAATGGATAGTCCATGAATTAGCGAGGACATGAGTTAGAGCGTCATTTGCAAATTACCAGAAAATGTCAGTCCGCGCAAAAGATGACAGAATATTAATCAGGTTAAAGGCAGCAGTTGTTCTTATTCATCCCTCCCCATCTATTGTCGTTAAAATGAAAAAAATGACAATAACAAACCGTCAACCATCTCAAAAATCCATAAAACGAAATACAAATTCAAAGCAGAGCAACACGGACCTCCTAGATAGAGGTAGGATCAGGTGCCATGGAGGAGTAAGCATCCTCTGCCCACCGGTCACACCCGCCGTGTGCCCCATGTAATATCGGTAAAAATGTCATTATCGGGAAAAATGTCGTAATTTGGGGAAAAAATCATGATCGTGAAAAACGGAGAAAAATCCGTGGACATGTCGGTATTCAATCAACAGTCGAGAGCTGGGAAACCTCAGAGGCAGGTTCAGGTGCCATGGAGGAGTGAGCATCCTCTGCTGACCGGTCACACCAGCCATGTGCTCTTTGTCGTAATCGGGAAAATAAAAACCGCAAAGGTCCGTAGACAATTAGGTAATTAATTATGGTCTAACAATTAGTATGAAAAACGTCAGTCAGCATGCGACTCAATGGAAGATTGAATTTGCTGACAAGGTCGTTGTATCGACATCATACAGTGCTTGCCGACGCTTTACGTCCCTGAGATGCGATTGCAATGATCTAGAGATACATATACGGAAGCCCATTTAGAACTTAACTTTTTAATATGATATGATGATTTTGTAATGGCACATTTGATTCGTTACAAAATTTTTGTTGAATTGTTATAACGAATTTAATTTCTTTAATCTCCTTATCTACAGACTGGCATTAATCAGGACACTGACATTTGCCATGGAATCAAAAATGTTCAAAAATAACATTTGCTTGAAATCTTGTTTTATGACGTCTGTATGAGTATATAATCTCCGTGTTGGTTTTAATATGACAAATATTTAAATAGAGTAAAGTAAAAATTAAAACTCAAAGAGCTTTGGAAAAAAATCACTAACACGCAAATATTTTGATCACATCATAGTTTTATCAACAATTTCAACACAAATTTATTTGCTTCCTCAAGCAATCAAAACAATAAAATGGATGTCGATACCAGGACACTTGTTTGCATGTGATACATTAGCCTTGTATTTTGCGGTTTATTTCTTAGAAATGTCTCTCGAATTAAATTAATATAAAAAAAATTATGATTGAACAGAAAGTCTAATAAAAGATACGTTCTTTGAAGTCATGATATTTCTGTAACAAATTTCCTACAAACCACAACACCAGCAACGAATATCATCTGGGTTTTTTTAAAAACAAAGCTCTAGTTGTATTACTATATGATGTTTATAAAGGGCTTATAATATTTAGATATTGATTCAACAGAAAATCTTGTTATGAAAACATTATTGTTGTTAAATAAAAGTATCATTCACGATTTTTCTAATATTTTTTTTCGGGGGGAGAAAGAAAAAAATCTGTTCGGTTGCAAGTAAGGCGCTGTAGAGTTTAAATTTGTTGTTAATAAATTTAAAAAAATACAGTCAAAACTGTCTTCGCAGCCACCTGAAGTCAACGGCCACTCTTGACCAGCGGCCAGTTTTATTTCTTCCAAACGATTTTTCTTATATACTTGTCCTGGAATGAGCGGCCACTCGTGTAACGCGGCTAGCGGCCAGTCAAATGTTAACCCAGCATGTTGTTAACACTTTATTCAACGGCCACTTGATTGCGATTCTGTCATGACATTTCAATATTTTATTTATCATCATAAAAATCTTTGAACTGCTCCATATGGTTACCTATCGCACACAACAGGGGTATTGTTGTGATTACCCGGATTCTCCACCATGTTGTGATTACGTAAATTGGTTACGTAATGTAGCGTAAATAAAAATATCCGGTTTAGAAATTTAGAATTTATTAAAGTCCAAATTCACAAATTAAACAAACATCATTTTTAAAAGAAATCCAAAGTGAGAGTGTAAAATAATTATCTATCCTGCATGTCTCATCTTTGAAAACTCCTCCCCGTTTTCATAAAGGATCAATAAAATAACTTAATTTAAGATGGAACCAAAATTTGTGGAACGCTCAAAGACATAAATTCTCATAACAGGATACAGGAGGGAATTACCATAATAAATTCAAAGACACACCAGTCTAAGATCTGACCATCAATCAGATAAACGAAAATAAACAAATGACAATAAACAGGAGATCACTGTGAGAAATGGATAGGGGAGAGGAGGGGGATGTCAACATGAGAGATCACAAACAGATGCGGCAATATATGTATTTCTACAATAATCAAACAAATTAAATTTCAAACATAAAATACCACTCAGTTTATAAAAGATAAAATTAATTCCATATGAATGAAATATATAATACAGTTGTCGTTATCAATAAAATATATATACGAAGGTATATAACAGTATACAGGTTATTATGGATGTTTCAATAATTTTATTGCCCAAAGACGATGTCTGAGATAATAAGTGACAGACGCACGTGTACACAACAATGGCTTCGATAGAGCCACAGAGGTGTTTAAAAAAATAAGCTATCAAATCTTTTAAAATTACTTGTATGAAATCAAAATACTAATAATTCTTAAAATGCTTTAAAAGCACTATGATTACGATAAGAAACTGCACTAACTTAATGAGGCCCGGATAATGCATATCTTTATAACATCTGTAATAGTGGCATACCCGAAGACGGTAAATACACATTTTATTGAGGAATGAATAAATAGCTAAAATTGAGTATAAATTTCCAGTTATTTAAAAATGATTTTTTTATCTATCAATAGATTATAAACAAACCGTTTTCTGCTATTAAACGCTTTAACAAAGATTACTTTAGGTTGAAATATTGCGTTAAACAAACAGAAGTGTATGTTTCAACTATAAATAGGGCTTTTTTCAGTATGACAGCCCGTGCTTCTCCTAGAAGAAAAATGTGCCAAAAACCCATTGTGGTATATATTACGCATCCCTTTCTCGCATAGAAATATTCAAGAAAATAAGTATGCATCAAATTTGGCCAAATACGGTAATTATGAAAGTATTTTGTGTTGACTTAAACATTCACAAGTTTCGTTTTTAATAAGTTATATATATGTACTAATCGAAATGTATATAGAGTCTTCTTTCAAAAGTCGTTGGAAAAATCATTATTATGAGTCATAGAATAAAATATGAATGAATTTTGTTTCTACATGTATAATGATCGAATGACTTTTGGGAGGCGACTGGAATAAGATGCCACCTGTCTTCAGTGGCCACTTTCAAAGTTTCCCCGAGGTGGCCTCTGAAAACAATTTTGACTGTACTATTTTTATAACATCGTCCATGTTTCCTTCATATGAGTTATATTTCTAAAAATCATGTCAAGTAATGTCAATAAGAAATTCTAACACACACACAATACAGACAAAACAGAAAATAAAAATAAAGTAAATAAAATATACAATAATTTTTTACTATTCTATTATATCAAACCTTTTTGTGAAACTATATTGTTTAATGATATGCATACATGCGCCGTTGCTTACAAATTACATCCTGAGACATTACATGTAGGTTAGTCACAACGATTTACGATACTTTATGTGTGCTGTACAGATATTCACAAACATGTGATGTTTATTAATTGTTTTTGATTTTTAAAAATGTATTTAAAATTGAAAATTTTACCAATTAGCCTTTTCACATCAATTTTGCCTGGAATTGTCTATTTTTCTGCATATTTGTTTTATAAACTACAGCTTGTAAGTTGTAAAAAATATTATCTATACAAAATTGAACAATTAACAAGATAGGCTGATTCAACTTTGTAAATGTTTCAATAAGTAGTTTTCTGGTGTGTTTATATGTAAAGCAGTATTGTATTTAAAACATGAGTCATTTAAATGTAAATTTTTCCTACAACATTTTTAATCAATTGTTTTGGGTAAATTCTAATTTCCAAATAGATTACGTCACACAGGAATGTTATTGCTAATTTTCCTGATACATGTATTTACCCTAAAGAAAATGTTGTTATAATGTTTTATTGCATAAAAGTGATTTTAATAATTTTACAGTCGCTGCAATTAAAAGGAATGTCATGTAAAATTTAGAATTTAGAGTTAATCGAAATTTTATAAAATGGGCAATGAATGTTTAGGCTATTCAATGTCGAGTCAATAAAAACATGGACGCAAATATGACAACATGCGCGCTATTTTGAATATTTCATTTCAAAATGCTGTATACAGGGTTATTTTCAACATACTTCACTTGCAAACGGTGTCACCCCGTCTTAAATTCGCCCAGACAATGTTGAGTTTAAAGTTTAGATCTACTAAATGAAGGGTGCCTACAGGTTTATGAAATTCCAGATATAAAGCTAAATGACAGTTTGTTTGATAGGGTGTACCGGTGCTTAAATTGTTGGTAAATACAATGAAAATTCATGTTTTAAACTGTCATAATGTATAAAGGAAACAAGTAACATAGCTCGGAGTTTTGTTCATTTTTTACTAATGAAATATATCTCCAAAAACGATAATAACAAGCTCTTGACCTCCTCTTTAAAATGGTGTCAAATAAAATATAAGTATCGGGGTTACTTTTCCCATGATTTGATATAGAATGTCACAAAACTGTTTTATTTTCCACATAATTCTTTTAAAGCCGTAAACAACGGGGAAAAAGTCATCAAATCAATTATGACGTCACAATGGTTCTAGCAGCAAAAAGACACTCTGGAATCATTTACTAGATCTTGACCTTAAAGAGATATAATTTGGAACATTTTAAGTCGCCATCTGACAACCAGAGCGAAAGGGTCGAAAATAAAACGGGGGCGAATATTTCCCTGTATACATTGCTGCTTGACATTGTGTACAAAATAATGCAATAACAACCAACATATTAAAAACCATGTTTATCTTTAAAGTTATTTTCTCATGAAAAATTTTAATGTACGTGTTTATTCACTAAATCTTGTATGAATACACTAAAGTTATATTGTAATTTAGTAAATCAAATTTGTTATATCCGTTCGTATTTTGGAAATTGAAATTCATTTATTAAGTTGCATAAAGAAAATTAATTACCAATTTTTTTATAGTGTGAAGTTAAAACTACTTATAATTGCATTTAGAAAGAATGTTACTAGAATAGGGATGTAAACAATGATATGAGGGCTTTAAATATTAAAGATGAGTTTAGGTTCAAAATATGTGTTTTATGATATGTTCAAATCAATTTAAAAATTATAAAAAAAATATACAAAAGAACTCAATAATTTAGGTAAAGGACTATATGCGGGATAAAGTGTTTATGCCCCTTTTAAAGTTATGAATAGAGCTTAAGAAATTTGCGTTGAGAGAGATTAAACGAGAAGGAAAGTAAAAAAGATATTTTATTTTTACTAATAAAGTGGTTTAAATCATCACTTGTGGTCATGGTGTTCTGAAAATAAACTACATAATCAAGCTTTAATGCACGTTTGAAGTTAGAGAAATTGCATTTACTGGAGGCTGACATGATATAGAACTCTTTAAAAACAAAAACAAATTAACTATTTAGACGTCACGCCAACTATTCCGGTTTGGGTTTACCTATACAATGTACACGGTGCTATAGAATAAACGCTGAATTATGCATTTCTGTTTCTCAAGTAATCAACTATATAAAAATTAATGATGATGTTTATGTTTACATGTCAATCTAAAGAATATAACATAAATGCGTATATAATATAGATAGGTAAAGTTAGCTACTAGTAACTGGCTACTAGTAACTGGCTACGAGAATTAAGAAAAGCTAGCTACTAGTAACTGGCTACGAGTTGAAATAAAAGTTGGCTACTAGTAACTGGCTACTAGTAACTGGCTACGCGAAGTAAGAAAAGCTAGCTACTAGTTCCTGGCTACGAGATGAACGAAAACTTGGCCGCCAGTTACTAGTTACTGTTCAAATGACAAAACATACATGGGATTTCTATTTGTGTTCTTAATATGTACATTGCACCATATTATCCACATGATTTATCATCTTTTGTGATATATTTACAAGTGATGTTAAATCAACATTTGACTAGGTTATCTATATGATTATACCTTAAAAGTACTCATATTCCTCTCATACTCTCATCAGTAATTGGTGCATTTCGTTTAAAATATCTCTATATTAGACAATATTGTCTATTTGACTCAAGTAGCAGTACATATAGATTGAAAATATCAACAAGTGTTATTAACTATAACAATCTATCATGTCATCCGCATGATATTACAACAAAATTATTCAGATGTTTCTCTTAATCTCGTCAGCTACCAGTGCATTTCTTTCCATATATCTCTATATTAAAGACAATTTTTCCATGTAGTTCAAGTAGCCGTACGTAAAGATTGAAAACATCTTCAAGGGTTGTTAATATCAGCATTGTATCAGATCATCCACATGATATTACGATACAATTACACAGAAATATCTTTTTATTTCGACAGCTTCTAGTGCATTTTGTTACAATTATCTTTATTTTTTAGGGTTTTGTCAATATATCTCAAGTAGCTGTATATGTAGATTAAAAATATATACCAGTCTTGCTAATTTCAACATTCTATAAAGTCATCCACATAATATTACCACACACTTTCTGAGATATCTATCGTTATGTCGTCACCTACTAGTGCATATACTTATAAATATCTGTATTTTATGGCGGTTTTGTCAATATATTTCAAGTAGCTGTATATATAGATTAAGGATATGTACCAGTGTTGCTAATTTCAACATTCTATAATGTCACCCACATGATATTACAAAACATTTTCTCAGATGTCTTTCTTATGTCGTCAGCTACTATTGTATTTTCTTACAAAATTAATATCTTTATTTTTTAGGGTTTTGTCAACATATCTCAAGTAGCTGTATATATAGATTGAAGATATCTACAAGTTTGATTAATTTGAACATTCTATAAGGTCACTCACATGATATTATGACACAAATACTCAGATATCTCTTTAAATCTCATCAGCTACTATTACATTTTATTACCAATAACTTTATTTTTGAGGGATTTGTCAACATATCTCAAGTAACTGTATATATAGATTGATGATATGTACCAGTCTTGCTTATTTCAACATTCTATTAGGTCATCCACATGATATTACGACACAACTACTCAGATATCTCTCTTAATCTCTCAGCTACTAGTGCATTTCGTTACAAATATCTTCATTTTTTAACAGTTTAGATCATATAACTCAAGTAGCTGTATATATAGATTGGAGATATCTACAAGTGTTGTTAATTTGATTATTCTATAAGGTCACCCACATGATATTATGACACACTTACTCAGATATCTCTTTAAATCTCTTCAGCTACTAGTACATTTTGTTACAAATATCTTTATTTTTGAGGGATTGGTCGACATATATCAAGTAGCTGTATATATAGATTGATGATATGTTCCGGTCTTGCTTGTTTCAACATTCTATCAGGTCATTCACATGATATGACGACACAGCTACTCAGATATCTTCTAATCTCGTCAGCTACTAGTGCATTTCGTTACAAATATCTCCATTTTTAACAGTTTAGATCATATAACTCAAGTAGCTGTATATATAGATTGAAGATATCTACAAGTGTGGTTCATTTAATCATTAAATAAGGTCACCCACATGATATTATGACACAATTACTCAGATATCATTTTAAATCTCTTCAGCTACTAGTACATTTTGTTACAACTATCTTTATGTTTGAGGAATTTGTCAAACATATCTCAAGTAGCTGTATATATAGATTGATGATATGTACCGGTCTTGCCTATTTCAACATTCTATAAGGTCATCCACATGATGTTATGACACACTTACTCAGATATCTCTTTAAATCTCTTCAGCTACTAGTACATTTTGTTACAAATATCTTTATTTTTGAGGGATTTGTCAACATATCTCAAGTAGCTGTATATATAAATTGCTGATATCTACCAGTATTGCTTATTTCAACATTCTATAAGGTCATCCACATGATATAACGACACAGCTACTCAGATATCTCTCTTAATCTCGTCAGCTACTAGTGCATTTCGTTAAAAATATCTCCATTTTTAACTGTTTAGATCATATAACTCAAGTAGCTGTACATATAGATTGGAGATATCTACAAGTGTTGTTAATTTGAACATTCTATAAGGTCACCCACATGATATTATGACACACTTACTCAGAGATCTCTTTAAATCTCTTCAGCTACTAGTACATTTTGTTACAAATATCTTTATTTTTGAGGGATTGGTCGACATATATCAAGTAGCTGTATATATAGATTGATGATATGTACCGGTCTTGCTTATTTCAACATTCTATCAGGTCATCCACATGATATAACGACACAGCTACTCAGATATCTATCCTAATCTCGTCAGCTACTGGTGCATTTCGTTACAAATATCTCCATTTTTAACAGTTTAGATCATATAACTCAAGTAGCTGTATATATAGATTGAAGATATCTACAAGTGTGGTTAATTTAATCATTCAATAAGGTCACCCACATGATATTATGACACAATTACTCAGATATCTCTTTAAATCTCTTCAGCTACTAGTACATTTATTTACAAATATCTTTATGTTTGAGGGATTTGTCAACATATCTCAAGTAGCTGTATATATAGATTGATGATATGTACCGGTCTTGCCTATTTCAACATTATATAAGGTCATCCACATGATATTATGACACACTTACTCAGATATCTCTTTAAATCTCTTCAGCTACTAGTACATTTTGTTACAAATATCTTAATTTTTTTAGGGTTTTCTCAGCATATCTCAAGTAGCTGGATATATAGATTAAAGATATTTACAAGTATGGTATATTTTCACATTCTATAAGGTCACCCACATGATATTATGACAAAATTACTCAGATATATCTTTAAGTCTCGTCAGCTACTAGTACATTTTGTTACAAATATCTTTATTTTTGGCGGTTTTGTCAACATATCACAAGTAGATGTATATATAGATTGATGATATCTACAAGTATGGTTTTTTTAACATTCTTTAAGGTCACCTACATGATATAACGACACAATTACTCAGATATCTCTCTAAATCTCGTCATCTTCTAATATATTTCGTTACAAATATCAACATTTTTAACAGTTGAGTTCATATATCTCAAGTAACTGGATATATAGATTGAAGATATCTACAAGTGTGGTTTATTTTAACATTCTATAAGGTTACCCACATGATATTATAACACAATTACTCCGATATCTTTTTAAGTCTCGTCAGATACTAGTACATTTCGAAACAAATATCAACATTTTTAACAGTTGAGTTCATATATCTCAAGCTTAAGTAGCTAGATATTTTGATTAAAGATATCTGCAAGTATGGTTTATTTTTACATTTTATAAGGTCACCTACATATTATTAAGACACAATTACTCAGATATCTCTTTAACTCTCGTCTGCTACTAGTTCATTTTGTTACAAATATCTACATTTTTAACAGTTGAGTTCATGTATCTCAAGTAGCTGGATATATAGATTGAAGATATCTACAAGTATGGTTTATTTTAACATTCTTTAAGGTCATTTACATGCTATTATGCCACAATTACTCAGATATCTCTTTAAATCTCGTTAGCTACTTGTACATTTCGATGCTAGTAGCTAACTTTTATTTCATCTCATATACAGTTACTAGTAGCTAGCTTTCCATACTTCTCGTAAGAGAGATATCTGAAAAATTGTATCGTAATATCATATGAATGACTTCAAAGATTGTTGTAGTTAACAACATATTTATATATATTCAATCTATATAAACAGCTACTTAAGTTATATGGACAGAACAGTCTAGAAATTGAATATTTGAAACGAAATGCACTAGTAGCTGACGAGATAACGAGAAATATGAGTAACTGTGTCGTAATATCATGCTTATGACATACAAAGATTTTGATATTAACAACACTTGTAGATATCTTCAATCTATATGTGCAAGTAACTAAGTTATATGGACAGAACTATCTAAAAATAGAGATATATGTAACGAAATGCAATAGTAGCTGTCGAAATTTAAAAAGATATCTGAGTATTTGTGTCGTAATATATGCGACCTAATAGAATGTTGAAATAAGCAAGACCGGTACATATCATCAATCTATATATACAGCTACTTGAAATATGTTGACAAATCCCTCAAAAATAAAAATATTTGTAACAAAATGTATTTGTAGCTGACGAGACTAAAGAGATATCTGAGAAATTTTGTCATAATATCACGTGGGTGACCAAATAGAATGTTAAAATATACCATACTTGTAAATATCTTCAATCTATATATCCAGCTACTTGAGATATGTTGACAAAACCCTTAAAAAAATAAAGATATTTGTAACAAAATGCACTAGTAGCTGACGACTCTATGAGAGATATCTGTGTAATTGTGCCGTAATACCTTAGGGAGGGCCTTAAAGAATGTCTAAATTACCAACACTTGTCCATATCATCAATCATATATCCAGATACTTGAGATATGCTAACAAAACCCCAAAAAATAAAGATATTTATATATACAGCTACTTGAGTTATATGATCTAAACTGTACTAGTAGCTGAAGAGATTTAAAGAGATATCTGAGTAATTGTGTCATAATATCATGTGGGTGACCTTATTGAATGATTAAATTAACCACACTTGTAGATATCTCCAATCTATATATACAGCTACTTGAGTTATATGATCTAAACTGTTAAAAATGGAGATATTTGTAACGAAATGCACTAGTAGCTGACGAGATTAGGAGAGATATCTGAGTAACTGTGTCGTTATATCATGTGGGTGACCTTATTGAATCATTAAATAATCAATACTGGTACATATCATCAATTTATATATACAGCTACTTGAGATATGTTGACAAATCCCTCAAAAATAAAGATATTTGTAACCAAATGTACTAGTAGCTGAAAAGATTTAAAGAGATATCAGAGTAAGTGTGTCATAATATCATGTGGGTGACCTTATTGAATGATTACATTAACCACACTTGTAGATATCTTCAATCTATATATACAGCTACTTGAGTTATATGATCTAAACTGTTAAAAATGGAGATATTTGTAACGAAATGCACTAGTAGCTGAGGAGATTAAGAGAGATATCTGAGAAGTTGTGTCGTTATATCATGTGGATGACCTGATAGAATGTTGAAATAAGCAATACCGGTACATATCATCAATCTATTTATACAGGTACTTGAGATATGTTGACAAATCCCTCAAAAATAAAGATATTTGTAACAAAATGTACTAGTAGCTGAAGAGATTTAAAGAGATATCTGAGTAATTGTGTCATAATATCCTGTGGGTGACCTTATTAAATGATTAAATTAACCACACTTGTAGATATCTTTAATCTTTATATACAGCTACTTGAGTTATATGATCTAAACTGTTAAAAATGGAGATATTTGTAACAAAATGCACTAGTAGTTGATGAGATTAAGAGAGAAATCTGAGTAGCTGTGTCGTTATATCATGTGGGTGACCTTATTGAACGATTAAATAAGCAATACATATCATCAATTTATATATACAGCAACTTGAGATATGTTGACAAATCTCTCAATAATAAAGATATTTGTAACAAAATGTACTAGTAGCTGAAGAGATTTAAAGAGATATCTGAGTAAGTGTGTCATAATATCATGTGGATGACCTTATAGAATGTTGAAATAGGCAAGACCGGTACATACCATCAATTTATATATACAGGTACTTGAGATATGTTGACAAATCCCTCAAAAATAAAGATATTTGTAACAAAATTTACTAGTAGCTGAAGAGATTTAAATAGATATCTGAGTAAGTGTTATAATATCATGTGGATGACCTGATAGAATGTTGAAATAGGCAAGACCGGTACATATCATCAATCTATATATATAGCTTCTTGAGATATGTTGACTAATCCCTCAAACATAAAGATATTTGTAACAAAATGTACTAGTAGCTGAAGAGATTTAAAGTAATATCTGAGTAATTGTGTCATAATATCATGTGGGTGACCTTATTGAGTGATTAAATTAACCACACTTTTAGATATCTCCAATCTATATATAAAGCTACTTGAGTTATATGATCTAAACTGTTAAAAATGGAGATATATATATCTATATATACAGGTACTTGAGATATGTTGACAAATCCCTCAAAAATAAAGATATTAGTAACAAAATTTACTAGTAGCTGAAGAGATTTAAATAGATATCTGAGTAAGCGTGTCATAATATCATGTGGATGACCTGATAGAATGTTGAAATAGGCAAGACCGGTACATATCATCAATATATATATAGCTACTTGAGATATGTTGACTAATCCCTCAAACATAAAGATATTTGTAACAAAATGTACTAGTAGCTGAAGAGATTTAAAGTAATATCTGAGTAATTGTGTCATAATATCATGTGGGTGACCTTATTGAGTGATTAAATTAACCACACTTTTAGATATCTCCAATCTATATATACAGCTACTTGAGTTACATGATCTAAACTGTTAAAAATGGAGATATTTGTAACGAAATGCACTAGTAGCTGACGAGATTAGGAGAGATATCTGAGAAGCTGTGTCGTTATATCATGTGGATGACCTGATAGAATGTTGAAATAAGCAATACCGGTACATATCATAAATCTATATATACAGCTACTTGAGATATGTTGACAAATCCCTCAAAAATAAAGATATTTGTAACAAAATGTACTAGTAGCTGAAGAGATTTAAAGAGATATCTGAGTAATTGTGTCATAATATCCTGTGGGTGACCTTATTGAATGATTAAATTAACCACACTTGTAGATACAGGGGAGCCTCAGTTATCCGGACTCTTTCGTTCCAAAGTCCAATCGTCCGGATAGGTGAGGCGTCCGGATATCTGAAATGAGTCTATTGTTGTCATAAATGATAATTTATATGTTTATTATGGGTGTTAATACTGTTTTCTTTACCTTTCATACTTAATAGCAACAAATTAGAGTTGTCTTTTGAAATTCACCTGTTTTTAAAACAAGGAACACTGCTTTATATTGTTATTTAATCAGGAAATATTAACCAAACTATAATAATAGCCAAATGTAGCTAAATATATTTTGTCCAAGTGTGAAATGTGCCTATTTACGTTCTGTTTTTAACAATCTATATCTAGAAACGTCAATGTTTAACCAATGCACTTCCGATCAGTTGAAATGCTTTCCTTTTTGTTTTCTTCCTATACTTCCGGTTTTGACTTTATCTAAAAAAGCACTCTTGAGACACTTCGTTTAAAATAATTTTTTTGAATATAAATACAACAAAGCTATGAAAAACTTCCTAGATTTATTAAGCACATTCTTCCTTTTAAATAGAGGGGTGTTTTAAAAAGTGATTGCACTTGACAGGTGCACAGTGTAAAGATACCCAAGCCAAGTGCAGTGAGGCGCGACTTATCCTGTCTAACCAGCAATGTCGGTAATATTTGAAAGTTATTTGAGAATTCAGAGTGTTTATACAAGCTACTCATGGGGGCTAGCAGGTGAAAAAGGGTGAAACTCAATTGATAGACTTAATCTTTCTATTGTATTACTCGGAGTATCATTAAATTTTATCTCCGGTTAAATGAAGCAAAATTTATAATTAAACAGTATTTTGTGGTAAAAACAGACCGTCCGGATCTGGATCGCGAAATTCCGGATATATGAGACAAAATATCGTATACGAAATCTGTTCCCAAATAAAATAGTACGTAAACTGAAGCGTCTGGATATCTGGCGTCCGGATATCTGAAGCCCCACTGTATCTCCAATCTTTATATACAGCTACTTGAGTTATATGATCTAAACTGTTAAAAAAGGAGATATTTGTAACGAAATGCACTAGTAGCTGATGAGATTAAGAGTGAAATCTGAGTAGCTGTGTCGTTATATCATGTGCGTGACCTTATTGAATGATTAAATAAGCAATACTGGTACATATCATCAATCTATATATACAGGTACTTGAGATATGTTGACAAATCCCTCAAACATAAAGATATTTGTAACAAAAGGTACTAGTAGCTGAAGAGATTTAAAGAGATTCCTGAGTAATTGTGTCATAATATCATGTGGGTGACCTTATTGAATGATTAAATTATTCACACTTGTAGATATCTTTAATCTATGTATACAGCTACTTGAGTTATATGATCTAAACTGTTAAAAATGGAGATATTTGTAACGAAATGCACTAGTAGCTGACGAGATTAGGAGAGATATCTGAATAGTTGGGTTGTGTCGTTATATCATGTGGATGACCTGATAGAATGTTGAAATAAGCAATACCGGTACATATCATCAATCTATTTACACAGGTACTTGAGATATGTTGACAAATCCCTCAAAAATAAAGATATTTGTAACAAAATGTACTAGTAGCTGAAGAGATTTAAAGAGATATCTGAGTAAGTGTGTCATAATATCATGTGGGTGACCTTATAGAATGTTCAAATTAACAACACTTGTAGATATCTCCAATTTATATATACAGCTACTTGAGTTATATGATCTAAACTGTTAAAAAATGAAAATATTTGTAATGAAATGCACTAGGAGCTGACGAGATTAAGAGAGATATCTGAGTAGTTGTGTCGTAATATCATGTGGATGACCTAATAGAATGTTGAAATAAGCAAGACTGGTACATATCATCAATCTATATAAACAGCTACTTGAGATATGTTGGCAAATCCCTCAAAAATAAAGTTATTGGTAATAAAATGTAATAGTAGCTGATGAGATTTAAAGAGATATCTGAGTATTTTTGTCATAATATCATGTGAGTGACCTTATAGAATGTTCAAATAAATCAAACTTGTAGATATCTTCAATCTATATATACAGCTACTTGAGATATGTTGACAAAACCCTAAAAAATAAAGATATTTGTAACAAAATGCAATAGTAGCTGACGACATAAGAAAAACATCTGAGAAAATGTGTCGTAATATCATGTGGGTGACATTATATAAATAGTGCCTGTTTGGGAGGGTAGCAGTTGAAATTGACACCCCGAGAAAACCATTGTCAACCTCCGCTTCGCGTCGGTTGACAATGGTTTTCTCGGGGTGTCAATTTCAACTGCTACCCTCCCAAACAGGCACTATTTATTTTATTATACTGAATGTCTTAATTTTATGGCAAATTTTACTGCTTTTATATAGAAAAGACGTGAGTTCTACGGCGAACCGTACGCGCATAATTTACGCGCATGTAACATTTTGTTCTATCGGCCCGTTGCCAAGTGTGTTGCTAACGCTGAGGGTATTAGAACGGATTGTCAAGTTCGTCTAAACCAATCAGATTTCAGTATTTAACATGAAAGTATAATAATATAGAATGTTGAAATTAGCAACACTGGTACATATCCTTAATCTATATATACAGCTACTTGAGATATATTGACAAAACCGCCATAAAATATAGATATTTGTAAGTAAATGCACTAGTAGGTGACGACATAACGATAGATATCTCAGAAAGTGTGTGGTAATATTATGTGGATGACTTTATAGAATGTTGAAATTAGCAAGACTAGTATATATTTTTAATCTACATATACAGCTACTTGAGATATATTGACAAAACTTTTAAAATACATTCACAATTCCCTAAATTCGGAATTACCATCTCAAAATAACGACAGCAGTCACTTTCTTTGTTGTTTGGCATCTGTTTACAATTCCTATAACTACCCGGATACTCCTCTAACACTATGACAAAAATGTGTTAAAATGTATTCGTCAAGTCAACGAACATGCTCTTTTTGTCATTGGTTTGTGGTTTAGCGGAAAGGCAAAAGCTCAAGTCGATTTTGTTCCATATTTTCCACAGCTTGTTAGTTTAGAGCAAATATCATAATTAGCTAATACTGATGCTATGTTGATTTTTAAAAAAACCGGAATGGATGGTGTGACGTCATAAATTAGAGTTCAATGGCAGCTCTCATAACGGTGGGAAATTTAAATTAGGCAACCGATAGATTTTGATTATTCATTATTCCGGGGGTTCTATTCAAAATAAATACGATTTACAATCACAGTGAATGTTAATTAATTGATTTATTTATTGTACTACATACTTTTAGTTTTCTTCCCATTTAAATCATATACAATTCAAGTTTAACAAGATAAATTGTCTGATCGATGTCATGAGAGAGATATGTTATATTTATGATGATCTAATTTTTAAAAAGAGAAGAAATTTTAAGGTGGAATGCTACATCGTCACAGCATCTCTGATATCCGTTTGAAAAGCCGTTTTGTTCCAGATTGATAACATTCTGTCGTGGTACAAAATAGCTACATGTATCCGCCGTTTAATTGAGTTCTTCTAACGAGGGAGATGAGATAGGAATGAAATCACCAAAACCTCTTAGAAAATATGTCAATTTTGTTCGTGTTTCCAGCTTTCAACTAACATTGATTATCAGCTGTTTTGTTCGGAAAACGGGAAATCTAAATAATATACTGTTTCCCTGCTATTGGCAATGCATTTTTGTTATGCCATCTGCAGTTCACGATTATAAATACGTGACAAATTATCGATAAAGGTAAGCAGATTTATTATTTGTACTTAAACTATGCATTTATGATGAATAAGATGTTTTACGGTGCGACCGTTTGGGCGAGCGCAGCATTAATATAGAATTATAGCCTTTTGATGATGTCAATGCATGGTTTTATAGACCTGATGAGAGTATATCGACCGAGAACGAAGTCCGAGGTTGATAAACTCTAGATCTCATCAGGTCTATAAAACCATGTATTGACCGATATCAAAAGGCTATAATTGTATATTAATGCTGTTTTATTATAATAAATCAAAAACCAATTCTCTTCATTCTCTTCAAGCGTATAATAGTAAAATATTTTGTTCATAATGTATAGGTGTTGATTTCGCTATTATGCCGTCACAATGTCGCACGTGCCAAAACCATTATTTTGTCATGAAAATCTATTTTTAGTATAGTGAGGTCAATAAATTTTCTATTTTTAGTAAAGTAAGGTCTATAACAGAATTTATAGCACGGTCACCTGACAGCAATCGACCAATCATGTGTTTGGGAAAAATACGATATTATGATAATTTAAATTATACACACACAGGAACATATGTTTCATAATTTTGAATTATAGCGTGGTTCACCTTATAGGTGCATCAAACGTGATAATGAAAATGAATAAACATAAAATATTTACGCTCCAGTATACATATACATGTAATAAACATTTTTGTTATATTCAGTAGAATATTCTCACTATATAACTCTATATAGACAGAGAGTCAATAATTGTGATATTAGCTCGTCCGAAGAATATTGACCAGTCAATATTTTTTTAAATATTGACCGGCTAGGAATAATATCTAGAGAATATCCCTTGATTCGTTGATTCGTAAACGGTGACGTAAATAAGTCATTGCGACTCCGAAACAAGGTGACGTCATAATAGGCAACCAGTCAAGGCAAGTAAACAACGGAAGCGCAATGCGACGGTTTGCTATCATAACGGATATAAGGATTTGGCAATTATTGTAAAGAAATCTGTAGCTTAATTCCTATAGGCGGCGGAAGATCAACAGTGACCATTTAATGCCGTGGATATTTTGGAAATGGACTTTGCGCAAAATCAAATTCGTGAATTTTATGTTGAGCTGAGAAATTACGGCGATCTGTTTTCCAATCCAATCTATTTTTCTTTTTTTGGGGGGGGGGTTGCTTTTGCATATAACAAAACAAATGTTGACTGTGTTTTCGGGCAACATTGATTATATTAGCCCCCTTGGGACAAATATATTGTCCTCCGCTTCGCATTGGGCAATATTTCGTCCCTCGGGGACTAATATAATCAATGTTGCCCTTAACCCCAGTCAATATTTGTATAATGTTTTACTGTGGCCGTTTGAAGGCCGAAGCCAATAACACGATCACAACTTCACTATCAGATTTATTAGAAACATGCACAGTTAGATCTGCCTATCTATTTATTTATTACCCTAAAGGTCGCGTGCTCAGTCTAGACATTGTGACGTCATGCTAGTGGAGCAGACGTCACTCGACAATTTCCGTCAAAGTAACAATGCTCCAAACAATTTGCCAAATAATTAGATTAAAACAACTGGTTGCAGATCATTTTTAGAATCAACAGTAAGTTTATTTATCTTTTTAATGTGTGACATTCTTAATATACATTTTTACCTTTTCTCGCAAGAACATGACATTGGTAGCCACCTGCAATTTACACAGAATTGTTTGGTACGATTCTGACGACAGAAAATTCAGTACGTCAAAGGGAGCAACTATTGTTCGAATTTTCTCTTCGCCCAGACGTTGTCGTTGGAGCTCGCAGTGCTTGCCGGCGCTTCTCGCCGGCGAGCTGCGCTAGCTATAAACCTATAGTTCGATCTCTTGATTTGATTGACCCTAACTGCCCAAATGTATGACATTTGCAGTAATAGACTTGCATTGGAAGTAAATCGAAAGGTAAGACATATGTTTGACATTAAATTAATGTATTTTAATTTAAAAAGTTATAGGTAGCAATAGCAGTGGACGATTTGCAAGCCAAATAAGGGAACGACAGAATTCTAAAAATTCTGTTTGAAAATTTGACGAAATGGGGGTTATCTGGAACAAGACTGATATTTTTTTTTTAAATTCTAGAAAATAGAGAATTGTACTTTGATATCTCTTGTACTGGGCCTACTATTGATAACAAATGCAAGCAACAAAAATCTCCTACACTTATTTGGTGAAAAGATCCATCTTAAGCAAAAATCTGGGTATTTCATATCAGTTTTTTTGAACAGGAAACATTGAGCGCATGCTTGCTCCAACACCATTTTTTTTATTATTATTTTATTATATGCAAAATAACATGAACAATAATATAGTGTATATGTGAAAATGGTTTTGGAGCAAGGTTGCGCTCTATATTTCCTACTGTTAAATATGAAGAGAAACTGATGAATTTTTCTTGCTTTTGAGAAATGGCGGTAAATTGTCCAATTACGTGACGTCATAGAAGCACGAGGAATGAACAATGTTGTAAAACCTATAGATTTCTATAACTACCACATTGCGTTTTATATTTTCTTTTAAAAATTTACCTGTGGAAGCTTCCATTTCAGTTTCAACTTTATTTGCCAAATGGTATTTGATAAGAAGATTTTTTTAAAATGTCTTTAAATTTTCATATTTAATAATTATCTCCCCTTTAAGAAGGGCGTAATCATTCATTTGAACAAACTTGAACCCCCATTTGCAAAAAAATACACACATAAATAGAAAGCAGCAATATCGAATGCATCAATGCTTCGCAGCAGTTGCACATACAAAAACAAGCATGTAAATTTTGATATTCTCTTCTCACTTAAAATATTATCAATACATTATACATGTAGTATAAATGTATATGCAGTATAAGGTATGGTAAAATAATTGAATGTAAAAATTTACCCTATTAAATTCATATCAATACCATATATTAATTATCAAATTGTCCATATCTTATTCAGATCAAATGCATTGAATTTTGAATATTTTAATCGAAATGTTACACGTACATCTAAAATTTCTAAAGGAAAAAAGAAAAACAGACTTAATGTTAAAAGTGCATTAACGATGTAAATGTCAGATGTAAATATTAAGATTTTTTAAACGAACTTAGATTAAAACCAAACCAATTTACATATTATGAACAATGGAATGAAATATCGTTATAGTTTATGAATTTTATGAACTGTATCCCAAAAAAAATATAGCATATATAGCATGTAATTGTGACAAACTTCAATGCCCAAGGAAGTATAGCACCCATAAAGATACTTCGTAAAAACGTGCTTTTTAAAACAGTTGATAGTACATCTGTGTAGATAAATGATATCCACATTTATCAAATACACTTTTCCATGATATTGGGCATGGAAACTTATTTCGTGTGAATTTCAAGTTCTGGAATATTGATACAATTTCCAGAGCCTTTGATAATACGCAAACGGACTTAGCGACCTACAGTTGGTTGTTCACAAAAAATCTCAACTACTCCGAGGGTCTTTGATGGTCCTTTGTAAACCCGCGCTGTATGTATTGGCTACTATTGGCCAATTCAACCGCAACGTCATGGAATATTCTACCTGTTAATAATTAAGAAAGAGATGTTTGATAATAAAACGAAAAAACAAATTAATTCTATTCTCTCAATTGAGAGTGTAACACTTCACATTGCGTCGGAATGCTTATTTTTAATCATTGTTTTCTCCTAAAAAGAATTCCAGAAATCTTATGCAATTTTTGGGAAAAGATTGAGTTTAGTTTGTAAAATAATAGTTAACATTTTACTGAAACAAGTACTGTGTTATTTCTATTAAAAGACAATCCATATAGACTTTGAAATGTGGAAGAAAATACTGTACAATGTACCTCAAAATGTGTCATAACATTCTGATAATTATTTGAAAACCAATTATAGTAATAATCTTAGTGAAAAGTGTTTATAAACAATGTACGGCCACCATTTCTCCTCATATAAACTCGCAAAAAGGATATTGCTGATGCCTGTTGCAAATCAACCCTGATCCATGGAGTAGTTTCAAATTCTGAATGAAATATATTGATTCCTCCACTTTGAATCAAACCGTCAGTAGTATATTGTGAAGGCCAATTCTCGTAATGATTTCTGTATACTGATGAGCTATCAACTAGTTTTTGAAATGCTGTATTCTTCTTCCATTCCAATTCTAAATAAAATATATAAAACAAACAAAAGCCTACAATTATTCAATGAAGTATGAAACATTTTCACAAACCAAAAGTGCAAATAGAAAATTTGCACAGATCAAAATTCATTGTCTTTTTTTTAACATATACATGGTATTTTTGGGAACTTAAATTCGTTGAATAAAATTTAACATATAAACAAATTTAATTTTTTTCTGTTAAATACAAGAATAAATAAAAGATAAAAAATATGGCGACATTCACTTCGACTTGATTTTAACGTAAGGTAAAATGCTCAACTAAAATTTCTATGGATCGTTGACTTACCATTTCTAAAACTGATACTGTTGTTCATAGGAAAAACTATGAACTTAATTATTTACACGATTTTTTTATATTTTTCATTAGAAAGTGTAAAATCTGTTTTGGTTGCATGTAACACACTGTAGAGTTTTAAAAAATCCACATTCTCATAAAAATACAAAAAATGTGTGAAATAATTGAGTGCAAAAATATTCTTCTTTAAACAACGATATTTTCTATGTTATGTTCAGTAGTATATTATCAATATGTCTCTATATAGATGAGTAGTCAATAATTAAAATATTACGTCGTCCTAAAAATATTGACCGGTCAATATTTTTTCAATATTGTCTGGCTTGGATTAACATCAAGAGAATTTTGACAAAGATTGGTATTACCTTGCTTTTATATATCGTAACAAATGGCATTCAAACTGACAAACAAGTAGAAAAACAGTAGGGGGACATTTGCAACGGGATAAACTCTATGGATACCATTGTTTTAAAACGTTAAATTTGTGAAATACAAATGGATAGTAAATAAAACAGTCATCTTCTGATGTTATATTGAACAACAATACATTTGAAGGGAAATTTTAATGGACTACGTGTCAGATCAAACCAAATAGGGTATATGCGGCAGTAAAGTCAGATGTAAAATCATATACTAAGACAACATTATGACCGTGACCTTTATACAACCACAGTGGCGTAGATTTCATTGAAGCACGGAAGCACGTTTTTTTGGGTTTTTTTTGTTTTTTTTAAATTAAGGCAAATGAAAAAAAATCAAATACAAAAAATATTTAAAATATTGATCACAAATAAATTAATATAAATAAGAGTACCTTTGGGTACCTTTTTAGCCGCATACAACGTTGTCGTATCTTCTTCAGAAGATCTTGAACAACAGGGCGATGCAAAGGCCAGGTCTTAGGCTTGGTCAATTACAAAGTTTGATTGTCGCTTTGTTTTATCCAAACATTTTCAAATGTTTGGAAATGCTTGCATGTATGCCCATAACTTCAGCAACCGCAGAACGCTGTTTCAGCATCATGCGTCGCCTAAAGACATACCTCAGGTCAACACTGACGGGACAAAGAATGTCGTCTTCAGCAACTGTACACATTTACCGGGATACCGAAGTCAATGAAGCAGCTGTTATCTCAGAATTTGATGAGAAAAAGCAAAGACGATTTGTCTTTCTTTTTCAATAAATAAAAAAAATAATAAATTGCTCTTCTGATATTTTCTATTATCATGTGCATACAATTCCATAACCTGAGTGACAGGTTGACAATGATTATGAATAGATTATCGAGAATTAACGGAATCTATTAAAGTTGACATATATAGTTATTTTTGGTATTATAAGAGTATTTTTGTAGACAAAAATGTTATAGACCAGTAGGAGAGAATGTACAAGGCTTATAAGATGAAAATTAAATTAATCTCATCATAAATCAGGCACTATTTTTTCTACTTTATCGTTAATCGATGATGGTGAAGTAAGCATTCTACACATTAAAAACTGGGGTTATTTTGATGAAACTCCTTTTTCTGGATACCCAAAATTAGTGTCTGAAATGCTGAAAACTCGCCAACTTCCGGGGGCTTCGCCAACTTCCGGGGGCTTCGCCTTTTTTCCTTTACTAAATAGTAGTTAGAAGCTTCAAAAATCAAATGTAAAAATCTTAATTAGATCTGATTGCTTTTTTTACCACATAGATTCCTTATGTCAGATTCGTAGATCAGGCCGTGTAGATATACATTTAATTGGTTCTTAAGACAGGTATTGGTCACACAAGTAATGTAAATGAATTTACAATTCCATCGACAGTGATTATTATCACCGTTAAAGAAAAAGGTAACATCCTTTGCTTATCTTCCAATTGCTGCACACAGTAAGACACTATATTCGTATCACTCGGTACAATTAGCAACGAAAAAGGGAGGTTTTTTCTCATCTCATACCATTCCTGAGCCATGTTACTCATTAAGATGTCCATCATCAGTAATATTATTTTGAAATGTTTCATGTTTCTCACTCCAATAATTGAAGATATGTAAGTTTACAATGACAATTTAGGACAAAATAAGCAGCTTCTATCGAAACAGAAACACATTGCCCGAAAACAATGGTAAAGTCATCTATTCCGTAATTCATTTACTGATTACATAAATTGCATTATCAAAAGCTTTGTATTAAAACGTTGTCAATATGTATGCAAATCAGGTGCAAAATAGATAAAGAATATAGAAATTAAACAGAAATAAATTCATACCTAGACTAAAGAATAATTTAAAACTGTCTTTCATATAAGCATTAAATTGGCAATTTTCATCTTTATATTCTCCTATCAGTTAATTATTTATTCGGATTTAGAGTTAAATGATTTTCTCATCTTAGTAATTTTGCCAAGATGAGACGCATAAGTTTCATCGTGTGAAGAAATTTTACCTTTAAACTTAGATTCAGAGGCCAGTTTTTACAAGGTCATGAAAAGCTTTAATCTTAGAAAAATATCATTAAGCCACCTTAAGATTTCACTTGTGACATTAATAAGGTTTACAAAATTATTGCCCCGAGAACATAAAAAGTTAGGATCATATCATTTTAGGAAACACTTTTATATAACATTTGTGAAGCTTTGTAAACCTAGTTTCATTCTTTTTTTAATAGATTATTGTTATTTTTTAAGTAAGTATGTTATTTCATGTACATGTCTTTCTTCATTTGGATGCTAATTATGGTAAACATCGATCATTTATCCATTAACATATGCATAAAACCTTATAATTATCACCTGGTAAATTTAAAGGCACTTTCACTTCATCTACATTACAATTCTTATGGTGGATTTCAATGCAAATTTGATGAAAACAGGGTTGCAAAATGATTACATGTTTTATAGTAATTGTATATACTTATATGTTTGTATGCTGTACGAGGTCAGTTAAACTCATAGAGCCATAAATGGAATTTACTGACCACTGAAATTCATTTTGAAAATCTTCAAACCATGGAACCAAACGATACAATATAATTGTAACATACGATATATTTGTTACATACGATATATTTGTAACATACGATATATTTTTAAAAATTCGCATTAAATTCTTAGAGATGCTCAGAAATGAAACTCACGCTAAAACTAGAGACGAGTTTGTTAAAAAAAAAGAATATGTATAACACAAACCTCTTATATGAAAAAGACGATTAAGACGTTGCAACAAGAACACAGTGAAACACTATATAATTACAATAAGGTCGATCGTTGCCATTTGTGACAACATTTAATAAAAGACCTATCACCCCAGCCATTTGCTTTTTCTTACAAAAGTGCTCAAAAGATATGTCTGGTATAAAGAGATAAGATGTTTGCATTCATGATGAATATAATGAAGAGGGAGGGGGGACTAGTTCATCAGAGAGAAAAAGTTCATCAGAGAAAAAAGAGTGAGCAATTAAAAACAAATTGTTGAATAAGCAAAGGTATATGTCGTTGAAATTGTTTACACATTTGACATTTTTAAATATTTTCGATGTGTCTAGAACACGAACACATTTTGCATGTCTTTGCCTAAACTTCTAGATACAAAACATATTACCAGACGTGTAATTTGGTGCAAAAAATCAATATTATGCATGGGTAATGTCGACATAAATATATTTATTATAAATGTATTTTAAAGATAAAGTTGAGAAAAAAAACATCTCTCTCGTTGAAATTTTCACACCTTTGATATCTTTATATAAATATCTATCTAAATATATTGATTTTTTGTTGTTTCTTTCAAATGATTATCAGACCTGCACACAAGTGCAAGTGATGCAAATGCAAGTGTCACCAATCTTATGGAATATACTTATTGGACATAAATATATCAGGTAAAATCGAGAATTCTACTACATGAAGGGGAGATACCCTCTACTTACATACAGATGAAAGTTCTTTTAAACAGCTTTAACTCTAAGAGTTTGAAACGATTTCGGGAACGAAAACACACTTCAAGAGATTGATTAATGTCCAGGATTTCATTTCAACTTTAATACTCATCTTTCGTCAGGGTACATGTAGGACCCTGGAACAGACCAGTTAACTTAAAAGAAATTGGATTTTTACGGCCATTATTTGCAGAAAAAAATAACTGATTAAATGCAACATGCGTCATATTTATTGGATTTAATCAGTTGATCTTTGCCTGTTTTCGACAAAAAAAAAAAAACTATTTCAAAAGTCCAATTAACCGCCAGTAGCGTGGTTTAATTTTCATTTTTCATTTATAAACTATGAAAGCGTGCTCCTTTTACTAAAAGTCCGTGTCCTTTAAAGTTTAGGAGGATGACATAATGTTTCTTTGAAGTGATTTTGTAAAAAGAATAATTTATGAAAAGGCGTTTATTATTCATTTTATTTATATCCCCTTGATTCCTAATTGGGGTATTTTCTTTACTTTCGGTGAAAAAAGTATGAAAATATATTGTCCCTTATGTATTGTGTTCAGACTAACAAGGCTTTAGTTACGTAATTGACAAAGCTGTTATTTGAAAAGTTTTATGTGTGGGGTTTTTTGTTTGTTTTTTTTTTTTTTTTTTTTTTTTGGTTTTACTATTTTTATAGTCGTTGCGTTAAAATAGAAGGTCGAGTAAAAGTTTTGAATCTATAGTTAATTAAAAAATGAAGGGATATTCTTGTAAAAATTTGTCCCCCCTTAATTTCTGCGTTTGTATAAATTTCCCCTAGAGTAAATAACAGAACTGTCTAAGAATAAAACCCTCAATTAATTACTTGCTAATAGGAATTGGATAAGTAGACTGACAGAATGAATTTTTGTCATCCACACAAAACTTCAGTTTTTATTTTGGCCTTAATTATTCAAGTAAACTATATTGTCCCCAATCGGAAAACACACTGCGCATTATCTCATCAAAATTTAACTGGTCAGTTGATGCAAAATTTTCAGCCTCTAAATTGATGAGGTGGTCAACACCTGTAAGCCAATACCCTTGCTGTGTCGATGATTTCAGGTGGGTTTGTTTTGAAAGTTTTTGAGGCCTATTTGAGCTTTGCTGAGAAGCCATTTCTTTAAAAAATGATTATTAATTATATATCTTAATTTTCAGATTTTTTACGGTGGGTCTCTATACTCAGCAATTTTGTGGTTATAGTTATATTTTTTTCTCTTTAAATGATTAGCTAAACACCTTCCAAATGAAACGGGGTTTTTTTTATATCATATCTGAACTACTTTCTTTTCTTAACAGAATCTCGACAATATGCATACCACTTTTTTCATAACACTTCTCCAGCCAATTTCCATTTTTGTAGTTTTAAATACATTTTTAAGTAACCAAATTTTATACATTTTTAAATAAAACAAATTTTATACATTTTTACAAAATTTGAAATATCTCAATATAATTTTGTAATTTGATAATTAACTGGCTTCTCTTTTTATGTTAGAATTTTAGATTTATATATGTTGCCCTTGGAAAGCTAAAACAAGAGGCCCATGGGCCACATCGCTTACCTGAGGAACAATAGGTATGATAAAATTAGCTTAATGGAGTCATAATAAAAACTATCTGGACAATGTAGTATCGGTACCGGTAGATCCTGTATAAATAAAAATCAATTTTTTTCCACTGGATATCCTTATGTTTATTATCATTAGTCCCTTTTTTAACAGGATGATTTTATAGTAATATCACATGTTGAGCATTGCAGCTCTCAGAAAGATCCTAAACAATTGTTTATAAATGGGATATAAACCTACATCAAACTCTGAACCCCTTGTGAGACCCAATCGTCCAGGAATCATCCAGAAGCCAAAATCTAAACAATATTAAATAATCACCTGGCTGATTAGTTTCTGAAAAGAAGATTTGTAAAGATTTACTCTTCATATTTCTATGTAAAAAGTCCACCCCCATTGTGGCCCTACTCTACCCCCAGGAATCATGATTTTTACAACTTTGAATCTACTCTACCTGAGGATGCCTCCAAACAAGTTTCAGCTTTCCTAACTTATTAGTTTCTGAGAAGACGATTTTTAAAAGATTTACTCTATATATTTCTATATAGAAATTCGATCCCCAATTGTGGCCCCACTCTACCCCTGGGGGAAATAATTTTCACAACTTTAAATATATACACTAGGATGCTTCAACACAAGTTTCAGCTTTCCTGGCCAAATGGTTCTTGAGAAGAAGATTTTTAAAGATTTACTCTATATATTCCTATGTTAAAAATCGACCCTCCGTTGTAGCCCCATCCTAACCCCGGGGGTCATGATTTTCACAACTTTGAATCTACACTACCTGAGGATGCTTGCACATAAGTTTCAGCTTTCCTGGCAAAATGGTTCTTGAGAAGAATATTTTTAAAGATTTACTCTATATATTCCTATGTTAAAAATCGACCCTCCCCATTCTGGCCCTACCCTACCCCCCAACAGTCATGATTTTCACAACCTTGAATCTACACTACCCGAGAATGCTTCCACATAAGTTTCAGCTTTTCTGGCCAAATGGTTCTTGAGAAGAAGATTTTTTTAAGATGTACTCTATATATTCCTATGTAAATGTCAACCCCCCATTATGGTCCCACCCTACCCCCGGAGGCCAT
This sequence comes from Magallana ariakensis, assembly GCA_020458035.1. Taxonomy (NCBI): domain Eukaryota; kingdom Metazoa; phylum Mollusca; class Bivalvia; order Ostreida; family Ostreidae; genus Magallana; species Magallana ariakensis. The sequence continues at coordinate 64,345,752 of CM035813.1, forward strand.
GATTTTCACAACTTTGAATCTACATTACCTGAGGATGCTTCCACATAAGTTTCAGCTTTCCTGGCCTAACGGTTTATTGGAAGAAGATTTTTAAAGATGTAATCTATATATTCCTATGTAAAAAGTCAAACCCCCATTGTGGCCCCATCCTAACCTTGGGGGTCATGATTTTCATAACTTTGAATCTACACTACCTGAGGATGCTTTTACATCAGTTTAAGCTTTCCTGGCCAAATGGTTCTTGAGAAGAAGATTTTTAAAGATTTACTCTATATATTCCTATGTAAAAAGTCGACCCCCCCCCCCCCATTTTGGACCCACCCTACCCCAGGGGATCATGATTTTCACAACTTTGAATCTACTCTACCTGAGGATGCTTCCACATAAGTTTCAGCTTTCCTGGCCTAACAGTTCTTGAGAAGAAGATTTTTAAAGATTTACTCTATATATTCCTATGAAAAAAGTCGACTCCCCATTGTGGCCCCACCCTACCCCCGGGGGTCATGATTTTCACAACTTTGAATCTACACTACATGAGGATGCTTCCACACAAGTTTCAGCTTTCCTGGCCAAATGGTTCTTGAGAAGAAGATTTTTAAAGATTTACTCTATATATTCCTATGTAAAAAGTCGACCCCCCATTTTGGCCCCACCCTACCCCAGGGGGTCATGATTTTCACAACTTTGAATCTACTCTACCTGAGGATGCTTCCACATAAGTTTCAGCTTTCCTGGCCTAACGGTTCTTGAGAAGATTTTTAAAGATTTACTCTATATATTCCGATGTAAAAAGTCGACCCCCCATTGTGGCCCCACCCTACCCCCGGGGGTCATGATTTTCACAACTTTGAATCTACACTACCTGAGGATGCTTCCACACAAGTTTCAGCTTTCCTGGCCAAATGGTTCTTGAGAAGATTTTTAAAGATTTACTCTATATATTCCTATGTAAAAAGTCGACCCCCCATTGTGGCCCCACCCTACCCCCGGGGGTCATGATTTTCACAACTTTGAATCTACACTTCCTGAGGATGCTTCCACACAAGTTTCAGCTTTCCTGGCCAAATGGTTCTTGAGAAGAAGATTTTTGAAAAATTCTCGAAAATTTTCATTAATTCCTAATTATCTCCCCTTGTAAGAGGGCTTGGTCCTTAATTTTCACAACTTTGAATCCCCTTAGGCTAAGGATGCTATGTGCCAAGTTTGGTTGAAATTGGCCCAGTGGTTCTTGAGATGTTGAAAATGTGAAAAGTTTACAGACGGACAGACAGACAGACGGACAGACAGACGACAGACAAAATGTGATCAGAATAGCTCACTTGAGCTTTCAGCTCAGGTGAGCTAATAATATAGGGGTTAACACACTTATTTTCTTTCTACAACTTTTAAAACATGTATACCCTCATTTCACTTAATCATCTTGACCCTGAAAAGGTGGCATTTTATTTTTTTTTTTTTTTTACAGTTTCTAAGTGAATTACTTTGTTTGTTTTGAAAAATACAAAGTAGAAGAAGTCTTCATTTTTTAGCAATAGAAAAGTAAGACAAAAAGGCTGTTTATGAAGTCAATTGCATATAACACGTTACACATAACAACAAATATTTAAAAATTGTTTTTAACTTTAAAATAATTTTTTTCTCAAAATATTTTTACACTAAATTTTGTATGCATACAGTCGTTTTATAATTGAATATGTTATTTTTGTTGTATTACGCAATATGAAAAAAATTTACCACCAATTTCATTGTGGTGTGCATGGCAATACCCTTTGTGGGGAACCTTGATACAAAATTATATAAGGAATCATAATTTGAATATTATGAGGTGATCAAATACAGCCTGGTGTGATCAAATCTATCATAAACCCCTTTGAACTTTATTGAATGTGATCCCCCAGACTGCATTTGATCACTTCATAATACTCAGAGAATAATAATTCCTTATTCCTTAATTAAATAACAATTGTTTTTTCTATCAATCATACTGACCATAGGAAGGCAAACACACTATCATATGAGAGAGAGAGAGAGAGAGAGAGAGAGAGAGAGAGAGAGAGAGATTTTTTGTATTTATAAATACTAATGCAAAACATTTCTAAGAAATCATATAATCCACAAAATTTATTTTTAATTCAAAAATATACACATAAATAATAAGCAACAATATAAAATGCATCAATGCTTTGAAGCAATTGCACATACAAAAGCAAGCTTGTAAATTTTGATATTCTCTTTCCCCCAGAAATATAATCCTAATTAAATATGGTATGTATAAATGTATGTGCAGTGTAAGGTATTAAATATGGAAGTTTACAATATTAAATTTATATCAATGTCACTATAATATCATATTACCCATACCATAATTCAAAACAAATGCATTGAATTTTTTGAAATATTTCTAACTGCATGTTACCTCTAAAGTATTAGAGCAAAAAAAAAACAGAAATGGTTGATCTCTGTCAACATCATGTTTTGAAGTTCACTGGAAATGTTAAGAACATGCCTGCTGAACTTCAAAATATACACATACCTCACTAAACAAATTTTGACAAGAAAAGCATAAGATACATGTAGCTGTAGCAATGGGGTTCTGCCATTAAATGGCCAACATGTCGGACAAATAAACAAATGTCATTAAAAATATCATGAGCACTGGTCTATGCGTATTGTCACAACTTTTACATAACATTGTAAAACTATGGCACATCTTACAAAGCCTTTGTGTAAAACATATAAAATAATATAAATGACTACACATAGTTGATATGCATCAACGGTAGAGTTTATATGTATAATAACTAGGTCATTGTTTATGTATATGACATATAAAAAAAAATTGCACACAAAGTGAGTGAAAACAAAAAATTAATGATTTGATTCAGGTACATGTAATTACCACTGGTAATGAACGAGGGGCCTGTACAATGTTTGGCACAGAAAGCTTGCAAAAATAATGGACATTTCAAAATACTTGTTGAACAGATGATGAATTGAAATGATGAGTGTCTTTCTGTACAATCTAATGGTTGTTAATATCAACAGATGGTCCCACAAAATTGATCTTTAACTCTTAGGTTTTGCTAAAACTCATTAAGAAGTATTCCACAGGTAACTCCCTTTCGGATATGTGGCTTATACTTTATGAAAAAGCTAAACACAATAATGCATCAATCATTATACTAAATATTTGCATGGAGTGTGAAATAGAGAAAAAAATAAATAAGCTGTCATACAAACAATTCAGTTTGAAGGTGTCCCAATCTGCAGCATGTGTCGTTACAAGCAGATGACCTACATGCACTCTTTGTCACTGACCACTGGTCCCAGACACAAGCACTACCCTCATGACTCCGACACCCGTACCCTCTGTCTACTCTTGTCCGTTCATTTCTCTGACCTCCCACCTCAGCCCATCACCCCCAGGTATTCCTGGGATCCCCCTGGCTCTATTTTGGTCTGTAGGGGCTGTGACACGTCACTAGATTCCTCCGCCGATGTGAACTGTTTGATTTCTTCGGTGATTTCGGAGAACGTTGGTCGATCAGAAGGAACATCCGTCCAACACTTCAACATCAGCAGGTAACTACAATGGTTATCAATAAGAAGTTATGCATACATGTATATTCTTAACTCTTTTTATCCCCTCGTGCAACTTGTTGCGAAGGGGATATAGCATCGCTGCTGTGCGTGTGTGTGTATGTATGTGTGTTCATTTCAGCCTTTTAAGCAAAATTCAAAGAACATCCTTGTACACTTTATAAGCATGGTTAAAGGACAAACCCAATCCATTTTCAAGTTATTCTGGTAAATATTTATTAAAATATTGTTATTTACAACAGTGATAATAGAAATTTTAAGTAGGACTTGACAATAGACATTTCCTGTTTGCGAAAGAAAACATTTCAAATCACAACTTGATATTTTGTTGGATTTAGGCCTTGTAAAGGTAAGAAACAAATGTTTTTTTTAGAAATGGGGAGTTAGAAGGATGTCCAAAGTGTAAAATTGAAGCAAGCAGGAGATTAAGTTCATCCGATTTTAATCAAAACAAGCAGCTGCAAATTTAGGGCTAAATTTCCTGAATTACTAAGAGAAGAACAGGTTTATAATTCAGAAGAGACTTTTACGAGTATCATCAACAATATTACCCAGGAATTTATTTCATGTTAATCACTGTAGATACGTTACTCTATTTAAAAAATCAGGTTTGAAATTACGACATGTTAACTCAAATTTTTCCATAGGGCAGACTACAAATCACTAGATCTTTAGCTACGTTCATATTCATTATGAAAATGCGTAATGTATGTCACTGAATAAAGAGAATATAACTATATTATTAATGTTTAAAACATTTGTGGTGTGTTTTGTGTTCGCTAGTAATGGGAGGAATTGAACAATCACGTAATTGTAACAACCCCCTCCCCATGAATACATCCCAGAGCGTGCATGGGGATAGGAGTAACGAAATATTTTAATTCAAAGAGGTTTTAAGAAGATAAGTATTTGGTCTCTTCAATTACTTGTATATCCTAAATAATGCATTTCCCCCCACACTATTTTATTTCCGCTTTGCGTTGCTCTTGTTTTTTTTTTTTTCTAAATTTTTAACTCTTTCAAAAAATTAAAACATTTTACTTAAATATATAAAGACTGTTAAAATAAATTTTTGAACGTCAGATTTTGACCAACACAAAATTCAATACCACAATCAAATAGTTATTCTTTAATCATTTTTATGATACATGTTTATAAACATGTAGAAGCAAACAAGATGGTTAGCATTACAACAAAAAACACATACATAGCCTCCGGACATTGTCGTGGCTTTTTTAAACGATGTCCTCCAGTTAAATGTTTCTTAAGGTTATCTGTCTCCACATCAGGGTACGGAGTTACTCCCCTTGTCATCAGTTCCCACAAAACTATTCCAAATGACCACTGTTGGAAATGAAAAGGTTATAATGTAAATAAAAAAAAGTCACCGATGAGCTTTGCATTGTATATTTATTCCCCCCACAACCAACACATAACTCAACTTAATTAACCCAAGCTAATATAAGCCTTCTCAACAACCACAAGATGATGTATATGACCCCATTTTACAATGCCTACATTGGCTTTTCTTTGACATTGTGATAGTCAAATTCTTGATAATAATAAAGTTCATTAGTTCTAATTCAGGGATATACGAAACAACACATGAGCACCTGCACATTTCATTGTAAATATTTCACTAAAGTTGTCCAATCCAAGATATGTGTCCTATGCATGGCAAACTCATCCTCATTTTTTTGACTTGTTTTCTTTCTCTAAAGGCTATACCAGCCCCTATTACTTACACAGTCAGTTTTATGGTTGAAGGCTGGAGTGGCCCCCTTTTCTATGTCTAGGATTTCTGGTGCCCACCATCTTGTTATTGAGATGTTGTCATTGGAAAGGTAGAAGTCCCCAGAATACAGCGGGGCGATGGAATAGTCGGATATCTTCACTACTTTGTCATCCGCCACCCTGCAAACAGATTAGCAATTCAATGCTAGGAGAGTAAAATACATAGATATTTGGGTGTGGGGGGGGTGGGGGGGGTGGAGGTTTAGGGTGGTGGGGTTGGGGTTGGGGGGGGGAGTGTGACTTACAGACAGTTCCTGGCTGCTAGATTGCCATGGACGACATGAACTCCCTCGAGATAGGTCATGGCCTCACCCACTTGTTGCGCAATCTCTAACAGATCAACTAATGTCAGGTTCTGTAATGTACAATACAGAAATGTGAATGGATGAAGTTGCAAGTAGTCCTTCTGGATCAAACAGGCAGTGTCAATTATTGCAAACAAGTTTTATGAGCAAAATTCTTAATCCATCCATGCCATATATTCAATAATATTAACTGACAACTAAATGCATAAAAAAATAATCCATGTTTATCAAACTGACAAGTTTTAATAAAATTTAATGACAGTATAATTATAGTTGCTGGACATTCAAATTTCAAGAAGAAAATTTGACACTTTATACTTTCAACTACATGTTAATGGAATGTACATACTATTAAAGGTAGAAAATTCATATTTCTGTTGCTTGACATAAAGAGGAAATTGACATCTGGGACTACAGACCTTGGACGAGTCTTTGATGTAGTTTTTGAGATCTCCCCTCTGTAGGTTGGGTAGGATGATCAATGGCGGCTCTGAGCTGGACAGACAGACTCCGGACATGACCAGGATGTTGGGGTGTTGGAGGTCCTTCAGTACGGCACACTGCTTTAGGAAATTATCAATGGTCTCCTTGTCCGTGGAGCAGCCTAAAAAACAATTATATTAATTCATGTTAATGTGAAATATAAAACAAACTAGCCAAAAATCAAGCTAATACAGAACAAATGTAAAAATTCTAAAATATTATCCAACTCCAAAGTAAGTAGTGCCATAAAAGGAATAATTATTCTGCAGTATTTCTTTCATATTCCAAAAAGGTTTTTTTTAATATTTCAGAAATGAATTTGAAATTCCCTACCTAGTAATCAAAGCTACTAAATGTATAATAAATGTGAAGAGACCTAGGCTTTTTCAAAGATCAGAGGCATTTACTCTTTATCGATAAACACACCAGCTAAATAGCAACCTTTATTTTTTCAATAATTCAGTGGCGTGAGTGTCCTGTGATCTTCATTACTTTGGAGGTGTTAGCGCAGTTGCTAGCATCGATTCAATTGGACACGGTAGCCCCAGGTTCGAGTCTGGTCTGACGATATCGGGTTATCATTGTAACCGTGAGCAAGTTACTTTACTTGTGCACTCTCTCCACCCAGGTGTTAAAATGAGTACCTGGCACATTAGATGAGCTGGCTATGTGAATCAAAAGGCATTAATATGGCAGTTCTGTCGTATGCTCCCCAAGTAGTTGAGGATGCTATGGATTGTACAAGTCTCGCCAAGGAGCAATATGTAGAGGTTGGTCGTGTGTGGCAATTTACTTTGCAAGCAAGACTATAGACCCCTATTTTTACCTTTAATTTATCACTCCCTTTTCTTCTCTTACCCTGTAGGGATTTAATTGCCACCACTTCATTCTGTTCTTCCGAGTCCGCTCCTTTCGAGTTTTTATACTGTCCCTGAGATGTGCTGCCATAGCTACCTGTGAACAAAGACATGGGAACAAATGCATATTTTTCAAGAAATCAAATTTGTTGGAAGCAAATACACCCAAACTGCATCTCTCATTAATAACTTACTGGTTCATTTATGCATTATATACGTCGCATTCTTTTTAAAAAAAAGACAACTGGGTTTTTTTCCCTCCAATGATTCGCTAATAACTTGAAAGTGAATAGGATTTTATCTATTACAATGCTTAAGATGTAAACCAAATTTAATGATTCTATTAAGTACATTTGAGTCACAATTTACAAGTTTTTGCCAAACATTGTTTAATTTCTAATGAATTTCAAATGGTATCAGATATTCTGGGACACCCTGTACTAATAAAGTTTTCTTTCAATCCTGTCTAAAAGGTTTTGAACATTGATACAATAACACAAAAACTCACTTACACTCCCACATACAGACTTTGCTATAGGAATAACTTCAATAACCACAGAATTCATACAAGTAAAAACTGGGTTGAACAATTTACACTTTATCATCAAAAAGTTTATACCTTGTGAAAACCTTTTGATTTAACCAATAATATAGCTCATTACAAACAGATACTGAAATATTTAGCAGTGTTCCAACAACTTATCCAAGGCTGAAAGTGATTTGATTGTACTTCCTACCACTAATTGTACTAATTGTATTACTTCCTACCACTAATTGTATTACTTCCTACCACTAATTGTATTACTTCCTACCACTAATTGCATTACTTCCTACCACTAATTGTATTACTTCCTACTACTAATTGCATTACTTCCTACCACTAATTGTATTACTTCCTTCTACTAATTGTATTACTTCCTTCCACTAATTGTATTACTTCCTACCACTAATTGTATTATTTCCTACCACTAATTGTATTATTTCCTACCACTAATTGTATTACTTCCTACTACTAATTGTATTATTTCCTACCACTAATTGTATTACTTCCTACCACTAATTGTATTACTTCCTACTACTAATTGTACTAATTGTATTACTTCCTACCACTAATTGTACTAATTGTATTACTTCCTACCACTAATTGTATTACTTCCTACTACTAATTGTATTATTTCCTACCACTAACTGTATTACTTCCTACCACTAATTGTATTACTTCCTACCACTAATTGTACTAATTGTATTACTTCCTACCACTAATTGTACTAATTGTATTACTTCCTAACACTAATTGTATTACTTCCTACCACTAATTGTACTAATTGTACTACTTCCTAACACTAATTGTATTACTTCCTACCACTAATTGTACTAATTGTATTACTTCCTAACACTAATTATATTTCTTCCTACTTCTAATTGTATCACTTCCTACCACTAATTGTACTACTTCCTTCCACTAATTGTATTACTTCCTACCACTAATTGTATTACTTCCTACCACTAATTGTACTAATTGTATTACTTCCTACCACTAATTGTATTACTTCCTACTACTAATTGTATTACTTCCTACCACTTATTGCATTACTTCCTACCACTAATTGTATTACTTCCTACCACTAATTGTATTACTTCCTACTACTAATTGTATAACTTCCTATCACTAATTGTATTACTTCCTACCACTAATTGCATTACTTCCTACCACTAATTGTATTACTTCCTACTACTAATTGCATTACTTCCTACCACTAATTGTATTACTTCCTACTACTAATTGTATTACTTCCTATCACTAATTGTATTACTTCCTACCACTAATTGCATTACTTCCTACCACTAATTGTAATACATGTATTCAATATACATGTATTTACTTCGAGAACAAAAAAGTGAAGGTCTGAAAGAGAAAAAATTAGTACTTCGTGGCAGTCTGTTTCTTAAATGTAGCAAAATAAACTGACTTTCCTTCGAGTTACGTAATAACAATCGCGAGAAATTTCAAGTTATGAGGAAATTCTGGTTGATCTATACCTTGGGGGAATGTTAAAAGTTACGTTATGTCAAAAAAGATACACCGGTCTCTAGAAATAATATATAAAAACTATTGCTTTACTTCGTTTGGAGATGGGTAGAAAAAAATCGTTGATTTTCCTCTTCGACATGGGATATCCGATCATCGTTGACTCGATCGTTTGACATATGGTGGAAACCAGTTTACGTCGATCTGGGTCATTGACGTGTTACTATTTTGATGTCATATTTTCAAATGCATTAACAATAAGGATTTTGATATTAACTAAATCAAGCTCCTATATCGGCAGAATTTTTTAAGACGGAAATCACAGCGGGAAAATTTTATTCTACAGGCGGTTAATTTTGCCGGTTGCCGGCTCTTATTGAAAACACTGTACATGATTACCTTTCTCTGTCAGTATGAGATATCCCACACCGAATGATTACATATATTACATGATTACCTTTATCAGTATGAGATATCCCACACTGAGTAATTACATGTATTAAATAAATGATTACTTTTCCCTATAAGATCTTTCACACTGAATGATGGTACATGTATTACATGATTACCTTTCTCTATCAGTATGAGATATCCCACACTGAGTGATTACATCTATTAATGATTACTTTTCTCTATAAGATCTTTCACACTGAATGATTACATGTATTACATGATTACCTTTCCCTATGAGATCTCCTACACTGAGTTTACTTCTTGGAATAAGGAAGTCACTAACGCTCTGACGAACTGCTTCATCCTCAATTCCAGCCAACAACTCACTGATGTAGGGGGCCGAGTCTACAATGATTATACAAATTAAAATACCTCAACTTGATTTTTTTTTAATTGGCAAATATTTAACAATGAAAACTACTATATCACCATTTGTTTTATTTTTCAATACACATTTATTTAGTTATATACATTAATTTTAGATTGGAACAAACTGGGAAATCCATTCATTCATATTGGTATGTAAAATTTTAAAAATGCAAATCTAATAAGCAAGTTTCATTTTTTTATTTTAAATTTGCAAATATATTTTCTTATATGAACCTATGGAAAAGCAAAAACATTCTATTCTGTGTAAACTTATAATTATTTAAGGGTCAAGAGGTCATACTTTTGATGTCACAATGATCACCACATGAGCTTATAATTTGATCGACTACTGCATTATTTTAAACATAACAACATGGTTATATTTATGATTCTGAATGTTATCCCTTTTTTAAATGTAAATATAAGTAATAAACAGCAATATTAAAAAGGTTGGTACATGCCCTTCTGGCCTCACAGGATTTGATCATGTGACCAACCAAGTTCATATCTCAGTGAACTTTTTAACTTGCGGTTTATTTCTTAAAAAGACCTACCTCCATTAGCTATCTGCCCATTCATCTCAGCTTTTATTGTCATACTGTTCATTCCGATTTCTTCTTCCTCATCGGCTTCGTGATCCTTCAGCAGCTCGGGGATAGCTCCCTCTGGTGGCTTGTTTTTCCTCTGACGCCGAATAATACAGATTGTTAGCAGGGCTATGATCGCTATCATTGGGATCACTACCCCCAATATGATGCCCATGGCTATAGGCTTGTCAGTATGACTGTGATTATCTGCTTCTGAAAGATCAACAAACTCAGTAATTAGATAATTATCAAGCTTATCAAAATGTCCAATTTCCACCAAAATTTTTTTTTCACTTTTCTGACAAAAGGCATGATAACTTAATATTGGAGAAAAAGAAGAAAATTTTGGTGCATTTTGACTACCAATATTTATGATGTGAAATTAATGAGGCTGGGTTGAATTTTTTCTGCCCTAGAATTTTTTGAATTAAATTTTTTACATGAATTTCTACTGATATATTTATTATTTTAAATAAAAAAAATCAGGTCATCTCAAAGTTTGTTAATTGTTAACATAGAACCCTATGGGATTTTTCTTGAAATGCATCAATTTTGCATTTTTTTTTTTAAACTTCTGCCCTAGGAATTTTTTTTCTGATCTACAAATGAAAGTTATTGCTAAAAGGCATCAAATGAGAAAAAAAAAACTTTTACCTTATGGTTTGTTCCAGGGGTCTTTTCAATTTTTTTTTTTTTGGATACCCAATTTCCCATATTTGTCAGATAATGGCTATTTTATATAGGCAAAAGCAGAAAAAGCTCTCAGGCCAAAGATTTCAAAATATAATTTTGCAGCTGGCATTTTAGTTTTATTTTGATTTCAAGATTTGCATAGGGAATGTCTTTTATATTTTAAACTTAAAATTAGAAACTGAGATATTCCTCTGGAAAATCTTGCAAAAATTTTTTTTTCAATCTGTTTATGGCTGTCTCTGAGAACCAAATCATTAATTTTTGGACCATATATATTTTTTTTAATCAAACTTTTTACCTGAGTAAGTCAAGTATCCTACATCTTCATGGAAGTTGCCAACTTGTACCTATAAAAGCAAACACAAACTTCATATTAAAATACAGCAAATATTAAAAGGTTTATATTTTAATTAATGGTAATCTTTAATGAAAAACTTGCATTATGAAATTTTTTAGAGATACATGTATTAATGCCATGATCATGATATGACACAAAAACAATCTCCAATCCATAGCAATGTTTGATAACTGTAAATTATTCTGAAAGTTTTTATTCGTACCATAAATCTGCCTTTTATATAGACAAATTTAATTAGTTTTGAATTGATAATATTACGCAAAACCACACGACAAACTGCTTGGCTTGTGGCTCCTGGGAGACCTACTACCCATAGGTAAAGGGGTTCGAGCCACCGATGCACTGGTTTTTTTTCCTAATTTGATCTCAACTTGCAAATGTTATTTATTCCATTATATCCATCATGGCCAAATTGCAGTAACGTCGTAAAAGGTATGGATACCATAAAAAAATGTCTTTTAATTTATTTCATTTAATATAAAGTTTGAAGGATAAACAACATTTTTATGATGAAAAAATACTTTGAGGTTGAGGATCAGAGAACCTTAAACACATGGAATTATAATGAAGTTTACAACACTGGATAAATGACTGACCACCACCCTGGCTCTTTCCTGTCTCACTCCTGCTGGGGCCTCCGGGGGTATACAGGTGATGTTAGCTGGTGACACCTGGACACTGGTGCAGGGATCTGACCCTACCATCACCCGCAGTTCATGATAAGGTTGTACAGTGGAAAGGGAGGAACCCTACAGAACAAAACAAACATATCACACTTTAATGTCCATAACTTGGCTGCAGCAATTTCAGAATTAATATCACTTGCTTGATTGGAGAGAAAAAAAATTCAACATAAATCATTAAGGTTTCACCAACCCTTAGAAAAAAATGAATAAAATGTCCATTTTCCAAAAAAAACAAAACTCTGCAAAGTCATAACTTCTAAACTATAATATAACCATGATAACCTTACATTTTGATTACACAAAATTATATTTCTTAGGACAAAATGAACAATATTTACAATTTCCAAAAGACTTCAAAATTATTTTCTTAATGCAAACAAATTTTAGCATACTCATTTAGAGCAAAACCTTTTAATTCCGAAATTTTAAAAATAATTAAAGTCTTTTGTGTGAATGTTTTTGAACCAAGGGACAAGGCACTTTACAATTAGATTGTTTTGACTTGAACTAGTATGAGAATCGTTGGAATCAAAAGTACAGGTATTATGTTTTTCTTTTCTCAAACTAATGGGTAGAAAAGCAATACCATGGCATACAAAACCTATTTCTCACTGTGTTTTATAATTGTGTAGATTGTATACATATATTTACATACAAAAACTTTCTAAAGAAACAAAACACTTCTTGTTACTAATAGTCTACAGAAATATGTCACATTGTTAATCTATAGAATGCAAGGCACAGTCTTCAACCATAAACCCTACATTTTTACTTATTAGTCCGAGGCAAAACAAATCTCCATAGACAGTCAGTAACAAAACTAACAAAAAATATTTTCTGGAGTGCGAACAAGCTTTAATCATGTTAGAAACCTGATGATTCCTTTTTTCAATTGAAACTCAACAACACTTATCCAGTATTATAATAAAAAAAAACCCTTAAAGAGGCTGGATGGTCAACAAATTAACCATCAGATCTTCCTAAAATTTTAAGATATGAATTGTTAAGTATAAACTATGATGTAGTAAAGAAATAATCCATTTATTTTACCCTTTAAATTTGGGTATTTTTCTATATATTTATATGTAAAATCAAGCTGAGAATGCCGCCTCCAGTTGGAGGCGGTGAATTTCCAGTTTTCGTAATGGAGCAGATTCTGACGTTTTTCTGGCAAGTAAAATATCAAAATCGTTAAAAAAGCCAGGAAAACATCAGATATTTCGGACTAATTTATATGGAGCTCTTCCTTTAAAGGCAATCAATACAGTCTAAAAATGGCCATGACCATTGTGAGCTCTCTTAATGATATACCTTGATGACGAGAGACTTTCCCTTCACAAAGTCAGCACTGTTGGGTAATTTCTCCAGCATAGGGTCCGGGTAATAGAAGAGTGGACTGAATGTTGATACGTGGGACAGGTTTTTCCAGGTCTGTACATTGTCCAGTAGCAGGCCGTAGTGGACCAGACGGGGCTGGTCCGGGGAAATCTTCTCCCCCTGGGACAGGGGAAGCTGAGGGGTGGGGCACATCAAACAGCCTAACTGGGTCAGCTTCTCATTACAGTCCTGTAAATTTATTTCCGAGATACCCATAACTCACGAATAAACATCCCAAATGAATTATAAAACTCAATCTTTTTTCATAATATGTACACATACATCATGAACATAGAAGCAAGTCTGCGAAATAATTTCCCCATGAATCATACAACAACTGGCATTCCATGAAAATTAGACCCCACAAATTTAAATGATTACACATCTTCGCTAGCCAAGGGTTTCTGATCTGCACCGCTCCTCACGAACCCTTGGAATATCGATTCATGATATAAAAGGTTGGGATTTTTTACCTGGATTTTGATTGGGGTTTACTGAAAACGTTTGACCAATCAAAATGTTGCAAAACATCTGATTTAATCGAAACTGTTTATGCACGAGTGTCTCTAACACGCATTGCTCAAACCCTTGTTTTTCTAGAGTTTTTTTTTCTGTTTGAGCCTTCATGATGCATGTAGCTTGCAATGGTGCAATAACAAGTACCACCTAATCTGTGTAATAAGAGAGGCATGCACTCAAAGATGAAGGATTTATCGCTCCAAGTCTTACAACCTTCGAATGAATTCGATCTAGGCTATATGTAACATTTAACTAACAATTAGAATATTCCTATTTATTGAATACACTGGGTATCAAAACGTTCTTTTAACTTGTCAATATCAAATGGAGGCTGCCATTACTGAACCACGGACGTTTAAAGTACGGCATCTTTCATCATTTGGCTGATTTATAAATAGGCTGGGAAATCACATGAAGAAAAAAAATCTGACTTTTGATAGCACGATATGCCAAGGGTTAGTGAGGAGCGTTGCGGATCAGAAACCCTTGGCTAGCGAAGATGATGATTCCACGGTAACCCTGTTTATGATAATACATGAATTTGAACTGAACCTACATGTACATTCTCTATAATTACACCACTCTGACCCTAAAAATTGACCTCTTTTAAAACAGAGACAGTAGAAGTCAGTATGTATTACCACAGCCGAGTCTTCGTGTCCCTCCAAGAAAAGCTTCTTCTTCTGTACCAGGTCCAACCGCTTCCCACAGATCTGTACCATCACACCTCCACTGTAAAAAAAAATCAAATCAAATAAAGATATATATTGCAAAATCAGAAAACATAGAGAGATGGTACCTAGACAACCAAGACCAAGCACCTCTCCATCACTGTAGAAAAAAATCCAAAGCAGATAAAAACAAGCAAGGTGGTTATTTTCTAGACAAATCTGTATCACCACTTTACCACTGTAGAAATTAAATCAAATCCAAAACTGATAAATATCGCAAAATCATAGAATACAGAGAGGAGGAAAAAGGAGAAAGTATCCATGTATCTAGACAAGTCGGTCATTTTGTAGCAGGTGGATATCTATCCAATAGCTGTGGGATGAAAAACCACACAACTTTTTGAACAAAGCTCACATCTACAAACACCTGTCATGCCAGATCCTTTTTATAACATGCTTAACTTTATTTTATCAAATAATAAGCCTTTAAGATGTAAATCACTCCGGCATAATTTCCATAGAAGAGTGAAAAATATCAAAAATCACTGCATGGATGATGAAGGATGACCAAAACTACTTGTAAACTTTAACCTAGATTCCATATTGCTAAGGTGTTGACTGTACCTGGCTATGCTGTGATTTCGATAGATGTAGTTGATTTCTGGATCATTTTCGAAGGTGAACTTAGAGTTCAGCAGTCTCTTGTAGCCGCCAAAGTCCACCTCTACATCTTTCTCCCCCACACCATTCACTGAACTGGACGTCATACACATCAGTTTTTCATTCGTCATCCTGGAGAATAATACCACATCACAATGTATGCTAATCTTCAATCAAATTTGATTTTTCGAATATTTTAAAAATAGACTGTAATTGTAAGCTTAGAATATTTTTAGACAAAATTCTCATTAAATTTACTAAAACCGATTAATCTGGTACATGTCCAAATCCCATTTTCTTTTCTTTCTCTTCCTTCTATTTCTCTCCTGTTCTCTCTCTCCTCTGCTCAATTTTTCCTCTCTCTCTCTCTCTCTCTCTCTGACTTACTGTGTCACTTAACAGGGACTGCCTGCTATGTCTACCATTGTCATAGTGCTGTTTCTCTCTTTCTCTCTCTCTCTCTCTCTCTCTCTCTCTCTCTCTGACTTACTGTGTCACTTTACAGGGACTGCCTGCTATGTCTACTGTTGTCAGAGTGCCTGCATTCATGTGACTGCCAAATATAGTCAAGGTAGTCCCCCCTGATAATGGCCCCTTCATTGGAATCATCAAGTTCACACTGGGAATCTGTAAAATAAACGAAAACATTTTTTGGTTTTAAAGGTAGCAAGGGAAAGTTTTGGATAAAGTACCTGTCAATATTTTTGTAAAATTTAGAGTTGCTGTACTTGAAGGCTTATGAGTGTTGCTAAAATTCATGAAATGATTTTTAATGATTATCGTTAGTTAGAGGGATGTCTCTTGTTGAAATTAGTATGCAATATGTTGGCCCATGTAAAGTACATGTACATGAGAATCAGAAGTAAAATGCGAAACTTGCAGCTATGACTGCAGTTGTGTTGACTTTACAGATTGAATTTTTAAGTTACAGACGGGAGGTAAAACAACACGAAAAGTAGGTGGATGGGACATACATGTAGTAAACTCTACATTCATTTGGTATGTGCCTGACATGTGATGGTGCAACATGCACATAGTACAGATCCTCAACCCTTTGCAGGGAATTAACTGGGGGAGGTCTAAAAAGCTCAAAAATCATGAATAAAAGGGTGATATATGAAAGGGTTGAAATCTCAGAAAAACCAGTTTGTAGGAAATTTTACACGTTTTGACTAGTAATAGTATGACTAGTAATTTTCCTAATTAATTGGTAATTGGCCTTATTAGGAGTGAATTAAAGGTATTTGTGCTGAATGGGAACTGAGGAAGTTCTAATTACACAGTTCCAAAGACACACAACCCCTTATTACAGTGAATTTTATTAAAAAACTGTCCCCTGTCACCTTTGAGAAGATGTTTAAGACTACATGCATTACAGAAATGGTTGTAACCAAAGGTGAAAAAACAAAGTACTGTGATTCAATGAATAATTAAAATATGACCAATATCATCTTGAAATTTAAAGTTTGTGAAAAGATAAAAAATAAATTATAGACAATAAATTTGCTATGATTTAAATACCGGTAATAATCAAAAATGTGAATTCTTTACCATTTCTTTACTTTCCCTGTAATCTTTGCGATTACAATTTGCTATGATTATGTTGCACTCACCACAAAACTGAAGATGCTGTCTGATGTTGTGTTGTACAGGTTATTCACTTCCACTGTGATGGTTCCGTTCAGTGGAGCATCCACCTTGTCCGTCAGACACTTAAATCTGTGTATAACAACATCACAGTCAACATAATGAAATACAGCCAAACTTTGTTATCTCCAACTAGATGGGACAGTTTAAAAACTTCGAGATATCCAAGTATTCGAGATATCAAGGGTAAAATACTTTAAAAATAAGTGGTTGTGACTTACATATTACTTTGACATATCCATTGTATTCGAGATATCAGTGTTCAAGATATCGAAGTTCAACTGCACTGTAGATTCCTTGTTTTACATGAGCACTTAATTAGGCGATTCCACCATTTTGCATCAAATCGCGAGATAAAAAATCACAAGCACCAAATTTTTATCATAGTTTCATTTAGTTTAAACTTGTCGGAAAAATAAAAGAGAGATTTTAAAATCTGCGATATGTGCTTCTCGCGATTTCAGGCGGATATTAATTCCTCACATTTAATTAGGAATCTACAGTGATACTGGCCCATGTTGAAATTTTGTTATTTTCTTATAAAAATAAACTAATTTAGGTAAAAACTGCTCTGCTTTTGGCCTATATATGTAAGACTGACATAGATTTCCAATAGTAAGCAAAGTGCAAAAGAATTCTTTGAAAATTTTAACCCTAAACAAATATATTGATAATTTCTTAATTATTAGTAATTTAAAATCAGATATCAAAGGAATCAACAATCAAACAAACCCTTGTGAGGACTCAAAATGGTCGGGATGAACCATGCAGTTTACACCAGCGACCTTGACCATGCCCTTGATGTCTACGTAGTCCTTTCCCAGGTTAATTCCACTGACCGTGATGTTGGTTCTACCCATGACTGGTCCCATAGATGGCTCAAACTGACCATAAAATAAACAGAGCCAATAAATAAACAAACAAGCTCAGAAACAGATTACGCATGTTAAAAAGGTCAAAATAGAATCATATTATTAAGCTGTGGTAAAGTCGTGTGTATATCAATAATTTTTGTCAAAATTGACAATTAATCCTGATTTTCCTTTAATAAATGAATATGTAAATGCACCTGAGTCTTTTTTTTTACAGAACAAATACATGTACATAATCATGCTTATAGCTCTCTCACTCTAAAACATCTTATTATACTGTACGTATTTAAGGTCTATTTTCATTAAAAATTCAAAGTAATATAATATGCCTAACTCATTTCTCCATTGATAAGTTTAACTGAACATTTACATGCAGGTGTCAACAAATCTATACCCTGAGTATTTTGGGATTCGGGCAGGTATCGTCCCTTTCCAACCACTGGTCCTGACACTCCTTGTTACGAGTGCACTGATTGGTCGGGCCACACCATCCACAGTTATACTTGGTGTCCATGGTCAGACACAGGCCACAGTTAGTAACCATGTACTTGCACTTGTAAATCTGAACTGGAATTCAAATGTCATTTTGACCTACTTACAAGGGTTAAACGGTAATAGTTGTACATTTACAGCATTGTTGTGTACTGGTATCCTTATTGAAATGGGCAATAACATTTTGGTGTACTGGTATCCTTATTTAAATGGACAAAGGGCAATAACATTTTAAAAGCAAGAGCCTTTTTCATTTCATCTAAATAAATTGGAATACACCTTATTTAAATGGACAAAGGGCAATAATTAACATTTTAAAAGCAAGAGCCTTTTTCATGTCATCTAAATAAATTAGAATACACCTTATTTAAATGGACAAAGGGCAATATTTGACATTTTAAAAGCAAGAGCCTTTTTCATTTCATCTAAATAAACTAAAATCTCGCACACCTCTCTTGCATTATAGCCAGTTTTAATCTAGAACAACTGTTGATGACAAATGATCATTTAGTAATTTTTCATCACAATATAGAGGGAATTAAGTTCAATATCAATAAGTTGATTATTAGAGCCATGCTCACACTGTTGAAAATTGTTTTATATCTGCTGGCCTCAGGATCATGAAGCAATTTCAGACTTAAGTCAAAATTTTAATAAGTTATAAAATAATTGTTTGTTGTGATATGACAATCAAAATTTGTAAGTAACAACGTTATACCAAGACACGTTTAATAGCATTTCAATTTTGTCAATGTTTTCAATTAGGAGACATTAAGACGGTGTAAAAGTTTTGACTTAGGTCTAAGTTTGCATCATGATCCTGGGGCCTGATATTACATACTCAATGTACAGTAATTCCGATAGAGTTTATCCTTTACACAATTTAGATCATATCTTTGTTTCACCGAGAGGGAGAACTCATACCTGTTGTATTATTTGACATATCCAGGGGGAATTTCTTTGGCCCCCAAAGGACTTCAAATGTGGCATCCACGTTGGATTTTTCTTGACTGTACTTAAACTAAAACAAACAAATCATACATGTAAATATCTCTGTTTTAAAAAAAAACCAAAATCATTGTTCATAAAATATGATATAAAAAAAAGGTACGACCAAGTGAAGTATATTTCCATCAAGCATTTATACATTGATCCCAATATAAATGATTACCTCCATACTAACCATCCAAATATTTTACATACACATTTGCACGGTAACAAACATGTAACTATAATGTAAACATGTAACACAATTAGACTTTGTATTGTATCAATTTTGCCAGAAAGCAGTTTCCACAGAACAAATATATTGTTTTATTTCTTGGATGAAAATATATAAAGATACAAACAGAAATGCATTAAAACAAATCTATGCTAATTTGTTTAAAAAATAAAAAATTCTGGTAAATATCATACCTTTACAATGCATTCTGTTGTATGGATTAAAACAATTTTGCAGTTGTGTTAGTATAATGCCTGACTTTTCCAGTAAACTTACCTGGACTTTGTCACAGGTGAGACTGCCCGATTCCTCCTTTCCTGGGACAGTCTCCGTCTTGTCCAGGTATCGGAACCGACACCACATTTCATCTGTCTGTCCGGCCTATGTACATACAACAAAAAAAACGGCCTTGTAAGATAAGTCAAGATCTGTCGTTCTCAGAAAAATCACACTGAACGGGGAGCAAAGAATACTTGTAAAAATAATTATGAACTTGCAAAGTTTTGTCATTCGACTCAGTTGTAATGCATTCATTTTATTTGAGTAAGAATCTTTTTCTGGACTGTTAACAAAGTTTTATTTTAATATGCTTAATCCAAACAAAAAGAAATACTGATAAAACAAAATAACTTTACACAAATCAAGCATCGATCATTTACCTTCATGTTAACAAGTTTGACGACCAGCCCAAGGGAATCCCCTGAGTGAACAATGATGTCAGCATTCTTTGAGGCGGCGATTTCCACCCGTGGACAGCTGTCATAGCTCGAGGTTCCAGGATCCTGCTAATCACACAAAAGGGCAACAAGAAATTTATATTCATTGTATACAAGTACATATTAAGACAAAAATAGGACAGTAGATAAATTGAAGTAAAGCACTTGTAAGTTATATAGAACTGTGTACAATAGAAATCACACACCACAGACGGTTTCAGTGAAATCACAGACAGGGCTGAACAGGTATGTGTCTGGTAGTTCCAGGAACAATTAAACAGGCTTTTGCTGCAGTCGGTACAACTATAGAAGCAAACAAATCAAAGCAGGTAACTCACTGTAAAACATCAATCTTATCAGGATGCTTATATGTTCACTTCACTTTATAAGTACGTGGCTTTTTTTCGCATCTTTGCAAGCAAAGATTTTCAGTACATTTGCATTGATTTTGCTTTTTTGGTTTGCAAGACGGTTTTGCTCCTGGTTTGGTTTGTTTAGATTTTGCTTTGTAAGTTTGCAAAGATGGTTTGGCTCTTATTTGTTTATGTCTTTTTTTAAACTTCTTAATCAAATGTTTATAATTGATGACTTTTGTATCTTACGTTTTGTGCACGGTGCAGTCATACACTGGGACACTTCTCTTGACAAAGGCGCGACCTCCAACATGGAATTCCACTTCAAGGTTGTGGTGATCTGGTCAAACAAGGTGCAGATACACGAGTATATTATAATTGTTTCAAACTTATGTATTACATGAATATTACAGTAACTGAATATACGTGTAAAGTAACTGTTAAATAAATTGATAATAACCAATAATTACCAATAAAATCAAGAGAAATCTTTGACACAAAGTATTATTAATAATTTCAGTCTAATCCTAGATAAATTGTATTAACTTTGTTTGCATGATTTTCTTCTGCCATTTCAAGAATCATAATAAAAACGTCTCCAATTTACATTTGGTTAATAAGGTTAAATGCTACAGTAAGAATTCAAAATATAAGCATTTATATGGAAACTAATTATGGTATTGTTGAAGGTAAATAATGATTAAATTATGTTGGAAGTTAGTAGAAACCTCTGATTAAAGTCGAGAGTGCTCTAACTGCAAAATACAAACATCTGATCATAACATTGCTGTCCTCATTAAGCTGTGTAAAAGTACTAGCATAAGGTTTTCAAGGCTTGCAAGATAATGTAAATTTTTATTAGCTATAATATATACATGTTATGTAGTTATTTCATGCAACTCCCAATGTGTCAATTACACTGTCGTCCCTACTTATACTTACAATTAAAAACTGTCAAAAAGAGAAGAAAATAAGAAAAAACGTAAAATAATATGATATTATAAAAGAATTGCAAATAACAATGTCTTTAAACAAACTGAGAAAGAACGAAAATATGGAAAGTACAATGTGTATTTTTTTTTTTAAATCCAACAGTTACATTGCTCTAAATCATGAAAAATCTGGATTTAAAAGAAACCCGCAGCAAGAAAAAAGTGTTTTTTAAAAATAAAATCTAAAGAAAATAAAATTCAGAGGAAAAATTAATATATAGTTATCAATTAAAAAAAAAAATAACATTGTCTTTTATTTTTTATACATATGTGAATAAAATGTCAAAAAATTTAAATACAACATACCTGTACCCTTCGGTTTTAACTCCAAAGACGAGTTGCTAGGCAACAAACATGTGATCACATCATTGTCCACCGAGGCTGGCGTCCGAGCTGTGACAGACATGGCTGTAAAGGCACAATGGATACTGTTGCTCCCATTGGAGAGAGAAACATCTGAGAGTTTGAAGCTGATCTAGAAATTAACACAAAAATTGAAAATAATTGTAAAGGCACAATGGATACTGTTGCTCCCATTGGAGAGAGAAACATCTGAGAGTTTGAAGCTGATCTAGAAATTAACACAAAAATTGAAAATAATTGTAAAGGCACAATGGATACTGTTGCTCCCATTGGAGAGAGAAACATCCAGGAGTTTGAAGCTGATCTAGAAATTAAAACAAATATTGAAAATTTGATGCATGCTAAGGGCCGGATGATAAGAATATCATTTCACATTAAAAATTCATGATAAAAGTAGAAAAAATGTGTTTGGCATTTCATTGCTACAGAGGAAAACCTATCAATGACAATAAATGGGTCATAAGGTAAAATATATTAACTGTTACAAAACTACACTGTATATAAGATTTTTATAGATGACGAAACTCACACATATTGCATAAAAATTGCAGTCTTATTTTAAAAAATGACATTTTTCTGAAAAAGCCTTTTTTTCAAGTTAAACTTGTCTGCATGAAAGGGCTAATATTTTAAAATAACTTTTCTTAGGTCCAGGAGCAGATTGCTTTAAAGCCTTTTATTGTGTACACATTACAATATTAAAGGACATTCAAAATTATTTATGTCAATGAAAGATATGATCAAAGCAGGCACAGAATCTAACACAGCTAGAAGCCAAACATAGGCTTGTTGTTGTGTTCTTAATGCAATATAAAATTGTCTGTAATTGCTACTCAAAGGAAATGAGTCTAAAAAAGTAGCCACATAAAATTTGCTTTACTGAGTGGCTATCATTATTGTGTTCTTTATCAAATACACAAACAACAAGTTAGTTCTTGCCTGGTGCTGGTGCTGATTTCTGCTGATGTTTTCATAGTTCAGCAGCGACGGTTGGAGGTCAGACATCTTGGCACAGCTTTCCTGCATGGCCGCTGACAACCATGGGGGTGTGATCATTGAACCACGGCAGTTCTCTTTCTCTGTACATCTATAAAATAAGGTAGAATCAAATATGGTAAAAATTACAGACAAAAGGTTCTACAATCGAAGTACTGAAAGTACTTTAACATAATAGCATGCCTACTGCATTACTAAAGAACTCTTCAAAGGTTCACCTTGTTATTCTTTTCAGTAGGTCTGAACCTTGAATAACATTTTGCATAATCAAGTTCAATTTAATGCATTGAAATAACTTCAAACTATACCGGGTATTTGGTACACATCAAAGTGTATAGAAAATGCTTTATGTGACTCTGGGATGGAAATTACTGTCTTTTCTGTGACCTCTGTCTATTGTTTCACTTGGCGGTTACGCAGTAAGAGTAAATAAATTTTGTCCATGTCTTATAAACAACATTACCATATTTATCACAATGGGGCCTGGGTTTGTTCTCTGTTTCAATGCTCTTCAGTTGTTGGTACAAACCTACTGTCCATGTTGTTGGTACATACCTACTGTCCATGTTGTTGGTACATATCTACTGTCCATGTTGTTGGTACATACCTACTGTCCATGTTGTTGGTACATACCTACTGTCCATGTTGCACCACCCACACACAGGGTCATAGGTTGACACACATTCCTGGCAGGTCGTTCTACGTTCACAGTGAGATATACTAATCTTCAATAGCTGTTTAAAGGAAAATAAATTTAACATTAATTATGACCTGTGGTAATATTTGTGCTAACACAAGCAAAGCATAAATATAAGTCTAAGAGGAAGAATTTTTTCAGAGCCATGAATAGGCACTGCATTATACTCGTAAATGAAAAAAACTAATTTGAAAAATTCATCATGATCAAAATTATGTAAGAAATCACTGCAAGAATTCCTAGGTAATAGCATTCACTAAGAAAAACATGCTCTTCAAAAGCTTCTTTCTTCTCTTTGCTCTTTGCTCACTCTGTCTGTGATATGGAAAAGGGGATGTATTGTGCTCTCTCTCTCTCTCTCTCTCTCTCTCTCTCTCTCTCTCTCTCTGCTAAATTTCCTTTCTGATGTTCTCTCTCTGTCTGTCCTTCTGTCTGTCCATCTGTCTGTCTCTCTCTCTCTCTTTCTGTGTTGTTGTTTACCTCGCTGTTGGTGACCACATACACAGAGTTCTTGTCCGGACTGACCGACATCCCCACCCCCTCTTTGATGTCATTGATCTGCATCTGATCCACTTCTGTAACAATGGAGCCAGACTTGATGTACTGCAATACAACAGGGTGGATTTAACAATACTGGAATTAAATGTTCATTATATCACACACTGTAGACTGGAATAACTTTACTATGTAAATTCGTAATTAAGAAATCTACAGTACTGGAATTAAACGTTCATTATATCACACACTGTAGACTGGAATAACTTTACTATGTTTGTGATTGTGACTGGTTCTACCGTTTTTACTGGTTAGCTAACCAGTTAAACTGGTTCTACTGTTTTTATTGGTCAGCTAACCAGTTAAACTGTTTCTA
Organism: Magallana ariakensis; assembly: GCA_020458035.1. NCBI lineage: Eukaryota > Metazoa > Mollusca > Bivalvia > Ostreida > Ostreidae > Magallana > Magallana ariakensis. Next base: position 64,370,414 of record CM035813.1, read on the forward strand.
CTGTTTTTATTGGTCAGCTAACCAGTTAAACTGGTTCTACTGTTTTTACTGGTCAGCTAACCAGTTAAACTGGTTCTACCATTTTTATTGGTCAGCTAACCAGTTAAACTGGTTCTACCGTGTTTATTGGTCAGCTAACCAGTTAAACTGGTTCTCCCATTTTTATTGGTCAGCTAACCAGTTAAACTGGTTCTACTGTTTTTATTGGTCAGATAACCAGTCAAACAGGTTCTACTGTTTTTATTACTCAGATAACCACTTAAACTGGTTCTACAGTTATATACACCCTTTGTGGTAATTACCATTTACATGTAAACTATTGCTACTGTTACTGTAACACTTACTTTTCGTAAGATGCCATCAGCAGAGCTAACAATGACTGTTGTTGATCCTTTCTGGGCTATTACAGCAATGGAGGATAAATAGACATCATTGAGGCTTATGATGCTACGACTCAAAATCGGCTGGAGTCCTTCGATTGATGCAAAACCTCCAGGAACCTTGGAGCAGTATGGATCATCTACCTATTGAACAGAACAGTCAAATAATCCATTGTTTATACATCTGAGTGTACATATCAATAAAATCTAAACTAAAAATTAATTCATTGACAACTTAAATGTACAACTACATGTACAAATTACTGGGAAAATCCACAATCTTATTGCAGAAGTAGATTTAGAAAACACAGTACATGTCTTTATTATAGTAAATGGAATTTGAATGAACAATATCTCAAAATAAGAGACTTACTTAATAAAAATATCAGAAAATTGACAGATCTTTCTGGTTTGTTTTAACCAATTTTCTCAATATCAAAGAATAACCAATAACGAAATAAAATATCATATCTTGGCAATATCTTAGATAAGATTTTATTTTTTTAATAAACTAGCATCGATTAAAATTAGCCAATGAGATTTAACAATAATTACAAGTCAGGAAATAACTGCTTCATAACCCTGACCTAGTAAAATAACATTGACCTAATGCCCATAACCTTAACTATTTAACAAGGAAGCTTGAAAAACTAAGGTTAATAATAAACATATGGCATATGAAGAAAAAAATGAAATATAACACTTGCTGTTATCTATTGGAGGAGATTCTACAGTTGTGATATTTATGTGTACTGTGTTTAAAACACTCTGCAGAAACACAGAATTAATGCATAGAATTTCATCAGTCTTCCTAGTTGAAGAGCATTTATATGATGCATCCCTCTCCTTATTCTCCTCTTTAAAATCTATTAACCTCTCGCTCCAGTCATGTTGTCATGGCGACCGGATAATGGATACATTTGCACAGTCTGCGGAAAGAAGGAGCCATGCACCAACTGTTTCTAGAGTTCCATTTTCTTTTGAGCACATTGAAAAGATATTATTTCCGATAAGTTATTTTTGATATCGTAAGGTTCAAAGCCTATATCACATGTGAGGGGAGTTTTTATGGGGGCTTATGTACACAGGAAACATGCAATGCTTGCGTACCCATGCAAGCTTCACCTGCCTCTAAGCAGCTGCAAACAGCTCTCCCGACTTTCATTATTTATGCCTCATTAGAGGGTTTTGTTAGATCAAGGGTCACAAGGCAGACTTTAAAATGAAAGAGTCAGTGCGCATTTCACAAATTCTCTCTCTACTAAAACTATTAATCTCTTTTTTCATGTTTTTTTTTTAAACCTGCTTTTGTTACCATGTGAAACTGGTTAAACAAAATATCACTTCAATCAAAATTCTCTTTTTACTATCTCTTCTCAAGTAAAACGTCTTGAAACACAGTCATGTAGGAAGGGGGGTGGCTACCAACTGGGAAAAGGACCTATATTTTTTCAACTGGAAAAAGATGTTGAATTCATAGAACAAACTGTTTTTGACATATCAATTGAAGTTTTTATCAATAGAAGTTTAGACATTAATCCTAAAAGCCACGTTTTGAAGAAATATCAGTCAACATTACCATTGTTCATAAGAAGAATGAAATGAAACTACAGCAAGCTGTTTCTCAAAAGATAAATTTGGAATATTTATAGATTCAAAATTGTGAAAAATTAATGTTAATAAGAATGGGGATTGCTTAACTGTTTTTACTATATACTTAGCTTGGTATAAAATACAGTTTTTGCACCCCTTGATACGAACAAAGGCAAGTGCCTTTATAACATCCCCTGTATCATCATTCTTTATCACACCCTCTATTACACCTTTCCAAAACACCTTTGCACTTTTTATTCGGAGTACCTTGGATATTTTCCTTTTTATAGATGCATATCTGCAGTTTCAACTATGGCGTCATGACATGAACAATTTGTTATAGATGATGTCACAATACATTTGAGCATCAAATTATACATTGCTTCGAGGAAAAGAAAAGTAGAATAAAGATGGATAAAGTTTTTCCGTGAAAAAATAACCAAAGTATTTTTTTTTTCAATTATATCAAAAAACAACAATACCTGTCAAAATCTGTATCACACCCAAATCTGTACCAAACTCTAATCAACCAATCGACCAATACCAGCCCTATGGCCTTCGACCCTCAGGCTTATATTGGAGTCTCAGGTTGATATATGGGATGTGATACAGATTTTGCCATGCATTCTTCTCCATTTTAATACTTAAGTCATACAACGTAACAAAACCCCACTGTAATTAAATGAATTAAACTTCAATAATGCGCTGTAAACAAAACTGCTTCATAATTTTGCGCCATGGCATAAAATTTTTATCAATACACAATATTTATCTAAGTTCAATTGTTCTTTTTGCAGTAATCACATGAAAACACCATTTTAAAAGTGATATGATTTTTGCCAAAAATTCTTAGACACTCAATGACATCTGCTTTCAAATTACACATATACATACTGAACATGTAATAAATTTAATCAAATGCCTTTTGAATTTAACACTGTGACACTTTTGAGGTCATATTAATGTGAGGGGCCAATTATTTGTTTTTACTTTTAAATTGACAAAAGCATTCTATGCATTATATTATCACTGATTAACATAACTTTCCTACTTTAATAATCAATGAATTGTTCTTGATGCCTTCCTCAAAGATGCATCATAAATAGCAAAAAAAAACCATATTAAATTCTTTTCTCTGATTTTCTTTGTCTTTAATATTCTATGATGAATGAGCACTACAATATCGACCTTAAAAAGAGCTCTGAACATCATATCATATCTAGGCAGAACTATTATAACATTCTAGAGACATTTCAAAGTCCCTTGTGAGAGATAATTTTCCAAGCAAAGACTGGGACAGAACTTTTTAGTTATTGCTGAACCCTGATGAAGTTCCGTGGAAATCTCTAACTCTTAGAGAGATGTGCACCATTCAAAGCCTCGCCATTGTAGAAACTTTAGGAACTTTAGAACAAGACTTTTTTAGTTGCTGAACCCTTAAAGAGAGATATGTAAATCTTTCAGGGCCTTATATTTGATTGAACAAGACTTTTTAGTTAGTGTTGAACCCTTAAAATATCTTGTTAAAAATATCTAACTTTTACCTTTGCGCTGACTTTGGGACAGGGAACTTTCTTGTGGATGTAGTAGGGCCCGAGCTGTCCTTGACCCTGGTGACAGTCATCGACCACGCGGTGAAACTGACGCTCCACCTCTGACATTCTGTACTTGCAGACAACGCTGGACACCAGTTCCCTCCTCCCCTCCTCACCCCTCATCTTCCTGAACACTACGTACAGGTTCCCCGTTTTCTCATCAAAATCGGCCCCCTGCACAATGGAGTGATCGTTCTTCCCACAGACCACTGGGAGATCTACGAAGGTGTCGATGGTGGGGTTCGATTTACAGAGTCGAGTGATTCGGGATTCTTTATCGTAATACCTAGAGATGAAGTAGACGAAATTTCCGTAGGAAAATCCGTGGATGAATTTTAGATGAGCTTCTGTCTCATTACTTTCCCTTGTATAAATGGATGTCTGAACACCGGAGGAAGTGGTGGTTAGTTTCAGAGTTTGTGGATTTCTACTGCTCAACATGAGAATGGAGTTAGAGAGATATTCTGTATCTGCCACACCGTATCTGAGTGTGTACCAACTGGCTATATACAGTACAGTCTTATTGTCCACACCAGACCCCAAGAACAACACATTGGGAGATGGGTCATTGGACACCATTGAGGGCTGGTAGGGGGTCTTCACTTCTGATAGGTCGTCTACAGACAATACCTGACACGACCCCTGGGACACGGTAGAACACAGAATGAGGCTGGAGTCCCCCTCGTTGATCACTAGACCTTTCACAAACACATTCACAGAAGTCCGCCCAACCTCCTGAGATATGGGTCCGATGCTCCGTTTCTGAAGCACAGTCAGTTGCGGGGACAGCTTGTACACTAGATTTTTGGATCCCAGTATCACTTGTCCGTTTCGTGAGTTTATAACTGGTTTTTCGAACGTTGGATTTTCTTGGTCATTGGAGAACACATTTTCGATGTTCATGCTGCCTACCTTTTGGATCAGGTAGATAATCCAGACTATGTGTACTGTTCTTAGTGCCATACTTTCTGTGGAAAGTGTTGACTTAAACTGTAAATAGAGATTGATTCAATAAACCTACCAAAAACTTTAGAAAGTGCAATTTTTTTTTCCATATAGTGAAATACAGAAGCACACACACATGATTTTGCCTTGTTAAGACTTGCAGATCATTCAAATAAATGAAACTGGCATGGTTTTAAAATATCAGTTACTAGCAAGATGCAGTGACATTTAGTCTTAATGGGTTGAACTATCATTTTCAACAGAACACCAACAGCATTACTCTTGGGGGGGGGGGTTGTTAAAAGTCTCTCAAGAGCATCCCGTTTTTCTGACATATGTTAAAACCAGAATTATCCATTTTTGCCAGTATTGTTATTGCTTCAGGGTTTTTTCTACGCAGCATGTTTATCATTTTAAGTTAAAATTCGTTAAAAAAATCCTGATCTTTACAATGTTATCACAACAATTTTCCAAAACTTTAGCTGATCCTGTTTGCAGCTTGATCTGAACATGGAACAGCATGCCCTGGGAGAATTAAACACAGACCTGAACATCTGTAGTAACACTGGAAGATACATAGACTTCTTGCTGTGTTAAACAAATACAAGCACACACAACACTAATTTAATCTTACAAACCTGATCAGCTGATGCCCTAACACATCTGTCCACTTCACACTGATGTTAAGTTAATCCAGTGTTAACTTAAATCGATGTTTACTCAAATCCTACTCAAATCCTGATGTTAACTCAAATCCGATGTTTACTCAAATCCAATGTTAACTCAAATCCGATGTTTACTCAAATCAAAGAGAGATTCACAAAGCCTGTGTCTTCCTGAAAAACAAAAACAAAAAGCTACTAAAACTCAGAATAAAACAGGAGAAAAAAAATCATTCTGTCTCTAAATTTCTCTTCATCAGAGTCATTTATTATCCCCACCTCAATCATACTGAAGCACCATGAACGATTTCCTCCAAATTACAGGGGCTTAGAACTTATGAGTCCTGCACCCTAGTCATCACTCCCTCCATATAAACGAAGGCTTCAAACAGATCAGTCGGCTTCTGTATCAAAAATCGCCTCAATCTACCGCTCTCCACACAAATGCTAACCGCATGTTACCATCTTTTATTTATTTTTTTATCATAACTTTATCGTCTACTGCCGCAGTGCTTTTTCTGAGAACCCCCCCATTATACAAAGAAGAACAAGGGAAGTGCTTAGTCTCTGTAATCCCTTCCTTTTTAACAAACAAAGCCTGTGCTAGTGATGACTTCATTGAACACTGAGAGAACATAAATCAAGACAGTTGTGAGCCTGCTCATTCAGCCCTCTCTATTAAACACCCTGTCAGATAAAGGTGCTGAACATGATCAGAACATCAGTTAAAAAAACATTTCTATCGATTCTATTGATTCTCCAAAGACTCCGTTCTTTTTTAAAGACATATGTGAAACTTTCACCTATCTATAAGATTCTTTGAGATCCCCTGCATGTTTAAAGTCTATTTGAAATCAAATACAAGCTTGAAGTTATTTACAGTTTTTCAGCTCTTTAATAGTTTAAGCTATTTTTTTTTTTAAATATCAATTATCAAGATTCTCTTCAATTTCACAGGCATGAAACTTTCACCTAGCAAGTATAAAAATTAAGTACAAAGATTCTTTGAGTTTCCCTGCATATTCAAAATTTATTTGAAAATTAAATACAAGCTTGAAGGAATTTTCCATTTGTTTGCTATTTATTAGCAGCTCTTTTTTCAAAGAGTCAGATATAATTTGAAATCAAATACAAGCTTGAAATTTTTTTTTACAATTTATCAGTGCTTAAATTGCAGCTATTTTTTAATAACTGAGATTTCAGAATTTTGTTCTATGACATGTACAGTTTGGATTTCATTTAAATATTAATTTATAAAACACAGTTTGAACCTGAAAATGCATTTAAAAATGTTCAATATCTAAATTACTGTAAAACATGAAACTCCAGAAGGGCCCAGTGTTTCAATTTTCTTTAATTATTCATCATAAGCAGATTGTACATGTTGTATGCTAAAATGATACCAAAGTTCAAACACAACATCTTCATCATAGAAGGCTATGAAATGCTTTTTTCTATTTGAAAAGAGATGAGAAATGTATCATCCCTTTTTTGCTTGTAAAAATGACTGACTTACAAATATTCATTTATAATCATAATACTTGTAGTAAGAAAGCTTTACATGGACAACAACATAAAAAAGAGCTGCATTGAATTAATATATACAGTTGAACTTCGATATCTCGAACACTGATATTTCGAATACAGTGGATATGTCAAAGTGATTTCTAAGTCCCAACCACTTATTTTTTAAGTATCATACCCTCGATTTCTCAAATACTTGGATATCTCGAAGTTTTTAAACAGTCTCATCTAGTTCGAGATAACGAAGTTGAACTGTATATGAAATGCCATATTCTAAAAACTTTATGAATCCAAAGCGACTTCAAGTTTTTTCTCTCTCTCTACACATTTCCATATATAATAAATGTAATTGGAAATGGACATTAGTAATTATCTACATACATGGTAATTCCTGATTCTAAAATCTTTCTGAATCCAAAGTCTCTCTCTCTCTCTCTCTCTCTCTCTCTCTCTCTGTCTCTCTCTCTCTCTCTCTCTCTCTCTCTCTCTCTTGGATTTTCAAATAAAGAAAATGAGAAGTGGATAGTAGTTATTATCCAGACTAGTTTATGATTATTTCAGATTCTCAAAACCTTCTTAAGCCTAGTTTATTTTTTCTCTGACTCTACGGAATTCCAAATAAATTAATGGGAAGTGGACAATAGTTATATCGGTACTGAGTCTGAGTCAGCTTGCACGGTACAATGCTTTACCGCCTCTATACACCCGTATTCCGATTGTTTCATGTTTACATCAGACTGACAATCTTGTAACAACATCATCAGCAAACTCAAATGGGCAGATAGGACTCATAGGATTCAGTGTGACTGACTAATTCTCAATTAGATTATTGATCTCTAACTTTTTGTCTGATGGAGTGTAATTGAATTCATTAAATAGGACAACCATAAAAGTCATTATGTTGAAGGAAATTTATTTTGACAGAAGTGATTAAATGAAGGTTATAGGGGCTGTTGAAATATTACACCCCTGATAAATTGAATAGATTTTCTGAAATGTGAATAATTTGGATAACAGTGTTACCAGTGTTACTGATAAATTCTGTTTTCTCTGAGAGAGAGAGAGAGAGAGAGAGAGAGAGAGACACACACACACACAGAGGGAAAGAGAGAAAGAGAGAGAGAGAGAGAGAGACCTTAACATACACTTAATGAGAAAAAAGTAGAAAAAGAAAGGGTGAATAAAAATAATCATGATGAGAGAGAGTTTGCATTTACATACATGAATATCCACTCAAAGATAAAAGGATAAAGAAAGAAAACGGGAAATAGAAAGGAAAACATGGCAGGAGCTCAGGAGAGAGAAAAATGCTACAACAAAAGAGAATGCAGGGGATTATAAATTAAACTGCAAAAAGCTTACCAGTAAAATTCTTCGCTATCCATGTACCCTGTTAGCAATAGAGGAGTTTTTCCTTTAAACAGCTGTCTGCGAATCTTTACACAAGAAGCCACATTAACATTCCTCTGCCTGTAATTTCCGACCTGCACACATTTTAATGTCTGCAAGAAAACGCAATTATATCCAGGTTATTTGTACATAAACTCAACACACATTCATCCCATCTCAAACATGTTTAAGAGGAAAACATCAAGAGTACAGGGAATAACAAGAAACAGGCTGAGATTTAGATGAGACGTTTTAACCTATCCATCAAGGGTAAAGCTGATCTCGTGAGGCCCATGTGCCTTTTACACAATTTGTTTCCCCTCAGAAAAAATTTAAAACAAAACAAAATGGATGATGCATAATCACCTTCATTTCTGATAAAACTTTTCCAAAAAAAAAAATGTTCTGTTTTTAATGATTTATTGTTTGAGGTTAAAATAGTCGATTTGATCTGATGTGTCGCGAATTATTATATGATCTTTTATCACGTACACGTCCATTATAGTGTTAGTTTTTTGGGAGTGTCAAGAGAACCACAGACCAATCAATGAGAGATCAAAGTGTCTTACTCATAATATGACATAATCTTAAAAGACATTCTCCCCCTAAATAATCAATTTCCCCACTACATGAATCCATAACTTTTCCGATCCAATCGAGACGTCTCTCTCATTTTACCCCCCACCCCCTCGTAGACAGCCAGGTTTCTTACTGGGGTCCAGGAATTGAGCTCGTTCAAATATCAAAGCGACTTAGAGAGGAATTTAATTTGCATCAGCTGCACCGATCAATAAAATTAGCGCTGCATTTCACAGACTGCTAACTTGGTGCACAACAGCACTGCACCAGTCCTCAGATGCATTCAAGCTCTCTCTCTCTGACAGAAAAGCAAAGGTATGGAAATGAATGTGACTCATCTTAACAACATGAACACATTTCTACCACCATCAGTAAAGGATTCTGTACTCAATAAAGGACTCTGTACAGCGAGACACATCAGACATGAGACATCAAGTCATGAAAAATTAAATCCAATAGTCTCGTTATATTGCATTCTTTTTATGAGGAATCTCTGATCGTGCAATATCTTTTGAGTTATAGCTTCATTACATATTTAGAATTCATAATTTTCACTACATATTGATTTAGTCTGTATGAAGAGTCTGCAGAACACAGTTCTTGGAAGCACAATCATGCGTGATAAATCACAAATAACAAATGACCCACACACACGAATTCATTCAAAAATTTTAAAAAAATAATCTATAATCTATTATATGCTAGTGTTTTGTCAACTGAAGCATGTCTAGAGGCATATGTCTATTAAATTATGTTCTAATAATATTTTGTATAAATTGTAACATTACACATTTGCGCCTTGTCAACTGATGCATCATGGGGTATAAGTCTATCAAATTAATATGTAATATAATTTTTTTCCAAAATTGATCTGATGCTTTGATGGAGGAAGGCGATTATAGTAAGGACCAATTTCCACCAAACATTTTCACCGTGCTACATATTTAACGGTGGGGGCAGCGCTTACTTTGTATATGTTGCAGAAGAATGAAGTTCAGGTCAATATACACTAGATAGTGACTGTGTTCCTTTGCCAAGTGCTCAGCTTAAGATCGAATTAAAAGTTGTGCACAGCTCAGATAAGACATTAAAATACTTATGTGTACACATTATAAACAGATCCCTCACTATTAAATGGTCCTGCCTGTGCTCAGAACTTTTGAAGCTCTTTGTCAACACTGATTAAATCACGATTTTAAATGGGGAAAATATTTTCACTGAAACTCTACGTAAAACAATTAATTTTACTAAATAAATCTAAACTACCGTAGTAATTAAGTTACAAATATGTACCTGGTATATTTTAAAATTATGTCGCCTCAATTTTGAATGCAAAAATAATATAAGGGTAATACAGATTCAGAAGATCATTTTATACAACTCTTGTAAATATTCTTAAAACTGTTTTATATCCCCCAGATCTGATGACTGATTTGATCAATCAAAACGCAATCCTACTTTCAATAATATATTGCTCCTGAATTGACTGCCCAAAACAGAAATCTCCAAAGTAGTGCAGTGACCAATTCTATCCAAAATAGTATTTCATGTACATGTATCTGCAGATAAACAGTAAATTTAGCACTGTACAAATTATTCTACAGCATGGCAGGTATTCTTGTATAAATTAATATGGGCCAAGATTCGTTGAATCAGCAATTTCCTCAGACATCATGGATGATCATTTGGTTGTTATATACAACTAACAAGGGATTGTAAAAATAAACTGAGGAATGTCCAGATGTTTCTTTGCTTGGCTGTTTGACAATTTAAACTTTTTTGTTTGTTAATCATTGTTCTCTTTAACCACACAGAATACAAAACCATGCATGTTTCAATATCTCCTATATAAATCCCCATTGTGTGAAATACATACAGATGATATTATAAGCAATTTGAAACTAAATAGATGACAAATACTTAAATAAATTTTACTGACACTACAGTTATGGAAATTGCTGAATATTATTAATATCAAAATGTAAGTTTTAAATTAATATAAGAAATGATAATGATTATAGATTATCATTAATTTCTTTAAAATATCATGAATGCAAACTTTTCATATCAAATATTTATATTTGACTTTTAAAAAAATACAAAATAATTATATGTATTTTTCAAAAACTCAAATCAAAATAATATTTGAGATCATAAAAACAAAAAATTAATTAATACCTCACATGATCTAATAAAAACTGAGCCAATTAGTAGTTTATTCCATCATTAACAATAGTTTAAATAAGCTTTTGATGCTCAAATGAATAACAAGAATTACAAAAAAAATACTATTTTGTATGTCATAAAATAAATGGGACATAACATATTATTCTAGGACTTCAAACATATTATTCTAGGACATCACAATTTGACCATGGGACTCATCTCAATCTTATCAAAAACTCAAAATTAAAGTAAACCTTTGAGAACCCTGTCAACTATCTAATTTTTACCAAAATTAATAAGCATAAAAAAATCAACATATTAAAAATTCTAACAAATCTAAACAAAATTTTAACTACCACTGCGATTATTGTTCATTTTTTGCATCTGATTTATTCATTTATCAGACATACAAAAGTATTTTTAAATTAAAGAGTTCTAAAAAAAATTTTTTTTTTTAATTATAAACCAAATAAACCCAGTTTATCTTTTTTTTCTATTTCTTTTTTTTTTAGGATGACTCTGCATGTGATTAAGCAAACAACACCATGATACATACCCCTTAAAGCAAAGTGTGAGGACACACAGGGCCATACACGATGTGAATGGAGGCAATATGAATCAATTGTTTTCCCTCTATCGTCCTCGGAGGTGACTCACCTCGCCTGTCAGCCTCAACAGCCAAGCTTTGACTCATTAATAGGTTAGTGGTGGGATCAATACGAAATCAGGCCACCATCGCAGGTGCTTTGAGAATTGAATTTCATTGTTTTCTTTTTAGAAAAAAAAAATTGTCTGTTCTGCTTTTGTTGGCTTTCAAAATAATGATTAATTAGTTTTAGTTTAGAATAAATTAAAGCTAATATGATTATGGTCTTTAAGGTAGAAATAATATTATAATGTGATTTTTTTTTTCGACAAGCATATTAACCCCTTGATTTCTTTGTTGAGTAAATTACCTAACATGGCAAAATTAATGTTTACTTCTTATTAATTGACACATTTACATATTATGTAAATCATAAAAATATTTTTAAAGTCATTTTTATATCTTATAAAACCTAGTTAGAACCTCTCGACTCTTACAGGTTTCTTAGCATAACACACAGTATCAAGTCCCCCGCCCTTAAAATAATCAGTTAGTAATCCATGCACCCAAAAACACGAGCCAATGAGCTGCTCTTATATCCACTAATCTACTGTTTACTTTTCCTGATTCCATAAATGCTGAGCATACCTAAATAATACCTTAATCTATTTAATGCTACATTAAAGCAAATCTCGTGTTTACATTTTTTGAGCACAGCTGATATTTGATATCCACGAGGAGCGATTTATTTTCAACGTCACACAATGCAATTAACCAATTCAGTTATCTTTTGTGTCCTTAAATTTCCCCTGTGAGTCTTCACTGCAAATCTAACAATGAAAACAAAACATTTATCGATGTTCATCGCACACTCACCTTAAACTTTACCGCAAACAAAGGCTATCCCGGCAAAAAGTTTTATTACCCTGCCGTTTCCGGTTTCACTAATATCCCAGTAGGCCGACTGAACAGATAGGGAATATTCAAGAAAAAAACAATCCGTATTTAAAAGTTTATATATCTATTTCAATCCAAAAATGTTCTTAGACTATGGCATTGTATTAATTCTGCCAACGAATATTTTTGTGTCTTTTTAGCTAATCGGTTGACTTTAAACTAATTAATTTCCACAAGCTTGACAAGGTGCTCGTCTGCTATATATGTCGAGTTATCGTCCTTAATCGATGCTCATACACAATACAGCTCGCCTGAGTTTTGTTTTAGGGTTTTTTGTTGGGGGGTGGGGGCGACGGGAATTAAGAGAGTGAGTGTGTTACTCATTTTTGAAATTAACTCTTTTTGCTCTACTGAAATATAAAGTGACACAGGGTTATCTTGGGACACTTAAAAAAAACAAATCTCAATAAGCTTTTTAAGTAATGATCAAACAATATATTTAGTTTGTTTTTCAACAAAACATATTGACTTTATTGAATTTTGTTCTTTTAACAAACAAACTGTAGAATGCAATACATGATTGTATTAATTCGCAAAAAATAAAACGGAAAATTCAATCGCATTTTCTTCTGTACTCTAAGTTCTATATATATATCGTATGACTTTCGCTACATCAAAATGCCTATTATATTTCCAAAACCAACATAATTCATGGCCAAGTCATTTTAAAATGGATTTAGAATCGTCCTTCCTCTGGTTTGCAGTCCAGTATTACAAAACATTTCAGAACTGTATGCCCCAAGTCTAGCATAAGGTGTGCTCTTCGGCAATATGAATTATTAACCATCTTATGAAGGAAATAAATGCATTTTTACGCATGCATATAATATAAATTTTCGGAAATGCGGTGCGCCAATAATTTAATTAATTTAATTTTTGATGCATAGATTGCGTTAGCACCAGCTGACAAAAACCGTTTATATATATATATATATATATATATATATATATATATATATATATATATATATATATATATATATATATATATAAAACGAAAACGCACAAGAATAGGAAGTGCTAAGATTTCTTTATATTAACCGAAGGAGCTAAATAGCTCATCCATATGTATAGGTACACAATACATGTACATATAATATGCAGAAAAACTGCAAAGGCCTCATATTTTAGAAACGTTTTAACAGGCATGACAGTGCTTTTATTTTTTAGTCTGACTTATTCATTATTGTTTTGTTTTTAGAGTTCCTACAAAAAAAACAAAATCAAAAAAAAAAAAACACACAAAAAAACACATATATATATGATTGAAATTTAACAATCCCAATCTGATAAAAAAATCTCTTGATATAAATTGAAATGTAACTAATTAATAAGTGTCATCAAGTTTTAGAGACAACAGTTAGGCAATAAGTATGTATATAGCTGCCAACATGACTTATGTCCAAGTTTGGTTTTTGCAAGGCAACTGTTTACCAATCTAAGCTTTTATTACTCCTCCAGTTTAAAATCAATGCGACAAGCCTGGGTTATCTCTCCTTTCACATTAAGACAGTTTACCAGAGAAGATCTATACGCAGAATCTATTAAATCATATAGTTACAATAATATGACATTGCCATAAATCAGCTGAAAGTAGGTTTTTAAATATTATTTACCCCAAAGAAAAATGTTGAACAAGCGTCATACACATGCAATTCAGACAGATTTATTGATTCAAGGTATGTATTAAACTAGTTTGTTATACCCTGAGTGTAGTGTTTAGTTTATCATAAACCACAACAATATTGAAAATAGTTGGTTATGCATTTTTTTTTCTGCAATGATCGCTACCTTCATAACCCGCATGAATCATCAAAGAAAGCATTTTAGCTCACCGAGACGAAGTCAGGGGGAGCTACTTATGCTATACCCTCGGCGTCAGCGTCAGGACCTGCAAAGTTAAAGTTTTTGGAGCAGGTCCTGTATCTAATTGCTTGTCCTATCTCCACCACACTTATGGACCTGAAAGACTTGAATGCTGAATCTGAGCCATATAGGTTTCGGATGCTAGAGGAGGTTAAAGTTTTTTTAGCAGGTTAAAGATTTTGGGGCAGGTGCTCGTTGATGCAAATATCTAAGTAACTACTGGTCCTATCCTCATCAAACCTGCGTGATACTGATGCATTCAACAAACTTAAATGCTGAATCTGAGCCATAGGTTTCGGATGCTGGATGAGATTAAAGTTTATAGAGCTGGTTAAAGTATTTAGAGTAAGTGCCTATTGATAGACAAATCTTAGTTATGATTGGTTCAATCTTTATCAAATTTGAATAGGTTATGCATCTTGTTATTTTGGTGCACTCCACAGTCTTGAATGCTGAATCTAATAGGTTTTGGATGCTAAGGAGGTTAAGGTTTTTTGAGCTGGTTAATGTTTTTGGAGCAGGTGCCCTCCGATGATTATATGTATATTTCGTTAGTTATTACTGGTCCTACCAAGGATGGTGCGTCTTATATACTTATGCACTTTACAAACTTGAATGCTGAATCTGAGCCATGTATGCTTGATGAGGTTAAGGTTTTTGAGCTGGTTAAAGTTTTTAGAGCAGGTGCCCTTTGATAGACAAATGTTAGTTATTATTGGTTCAATCTTTATCAAATTTGAATAGATGATGCATCTTGTGATTCTGGTGCACTCCACATGTGTGGATGCTGAATCAGAGCGATAGGTTTCAGATGCTGAAGGAGGTTTCGTTTTTTGAAAAAGGTTACATGTTTAATAGATAGTAGTACTATTTCAAACTGGCATGGTTGATTTAACTTTTAATATAAATGAATTGCAGAGGCTAGCTTCAGAGGAGGGGATAGAAAACACACAACGAGTTGCCAGATAAAAATAATATACCATTGCAAATCATGATAAATTCTTTTTATCACACGTGTAAACCTTATCTTTTCTGTAAAAATTATAATTGAGAACACATTTACTGCAAGACGTCAACAACTTTACGCATGTAAAAAAAAAAATTCTTAAGATTTAACAAAGAAACAACATTTCATTTTCGAACATATATTGTAATCAATTCACGAAAAATAAATAAAACGGCATTAACTACGTGATGTTTAACTATGACGTCACATGGCGTAAGAATACACAGTGTAAAATCAAATATGTATTACACGAGTGATAGCCACCGTATATTGAGGTAAACATACGTGATATTTATGCATGATATAATTATTGCTCTTTTCTATTGACAAGTCCTGCTGTTACATATATTTCCACGACAGTAGAAAGCATGGATCTGGGATGTCGCCAAACATTGTTCATGCAGTTTCCTTATAGGCTTTCAGTTATGCGATTGATCCTTCTACAATTGATCTGTGGGATGATATAATTCTGGTTTTTTTGTTTTGTTTTTTTTTGTTTTTTTTTTGTATTTCGTCCAACCTGTGGTGTTTCTCTATTTATTTGCTGTGTAGTGAACGAAGTTTCAATGGGATATAACGGTTTGTGTAAATTTTATTGGCAAGTAAAACGTACTCTAAGGGGATAAAACGTAAGGGGGTAAAACGTAAGGGGAGTTCTATTCCGGCAATATTAGGTAGGAGAGCGTACTGCTGGGCATCATTTTGATGACCTGGAAATTCTTAATAAACTGTATTTTACCCAAATTGTCAACTATAATCTGTGCGTGAAAAGCATGAAAATGTCTATAACCCGAAAAATAAAGTTTCTTTGGCTCGATCTGTCTTTAGTCTGTATATTTCAAAAGATGTTCTATCTATTGCACATACTGCAGATGGCAATTTTTGCCAAACATTTAGTATTTGCCTCCATTCTTTTATGATTGGCCAAGATACAAATTGATAACAATTCACATGAAATAACTCAATAAGAGATGATAATTCCTCTTTCACCGTTATCACGCTAATGTTAAATAAAGATGATATATAGCATATGATATGTATAGGGTAACATCTCAACCAAATCAAAAAGAGTAGTGCTGAAGTTGTTTGGCGTAAGCAGGTGACGTGCTTGGATTGCATCTCTTTGCTACATGTTACATGCAGCTTTCAATAGAATAAAATGTAAATAGTTTGTGTTGTAATTTTATCTAAATTCAATGGGCTTTTAGTGTATGATTGTGAACTTGGACATTAAACTACTTATTTATTTGCCATATTGACCATATTGAAAAAGTGCAGCATTTCAAAAAACATTTATAAGAAATACAGAAAATTAGTGATTTGCGGGTTCCATACATTCTATCGATATTATAGCAATTCGTAGTAAATGTTCACCCCACCGAAAATGTCCAGTAGGCATTTGATTTATAGTAAAATATATTTCAAAGGTACAAAAACTATGTTTGCTAAAATGTAGAAATTGGATATTGTCAAAATAATTAGCAATTTAATTATTCAACTTTTTCTGTTTGTGGGTTTTTTTTTTTAGGACTAAAAACAGGTACTTTTCAATTTGAAAACAGCCAAACATATGTATGGCGATACGGAGTTAAATTGCTTGTCATAAAGTCTGTTTATAAATTACTTGGATTTAGATCTAAAGCCATTATATGCATCTTTTGCAAATCAGAATATATGTTTAAATTTTAAGGGACTTGGACACGATTTTAGATAAAAAAAAATTCTTTTTTATTTTTTATTATGAAATGATTTACTTGCACATTTTGAATGATTGAACAAAATTTGAATGTTAGAATTCAAGTTATAAGAGAGATACAGAGGTAAGAATTCATTATTATGTAAACAAAGCTCGAGTCTTATATTTGTTTACAAATAATGTAAAGTATGGAATTACTATTTCTTTGACAAAATGACTCGTGAAAAACAAGGTAAACTTATTCAATGTGTTTATAAATAACATAATAAACAGAAGAAAGCAACATTAGATTGAATCTTATACCAATAAAGCACATATGTAAACAATAAAAAGGTTCGAGCTTTGTTTACAAAACAAAGAATTTTAAACTCCGTAACTTGCTTATAACTTAATATTTGATTTTCAAATTTTGGCAAAGCATTACATATACCCATATTAACCATTCTAAACATTAAAAATGGAAAAATAAAATTAAAAATTTTGAGCTCAAATCGTGTCTAAGTCCCTTTAAACATATAATTAAAGATAATCATTTGTTGTTTATATAAAAATCGCGGTAAAAAGTTATTGTGTTAGAGGAAATACTATACGAAATGTTCTGGAGCTGAGTTTACATTCCCTGTACGTGTGCATGCAGTCGTTTATACAAATTTAGATCCTTTTATGTTATATGTTAGTACATGTTCTATCATGTGCAAATTTTAATTAACATTATAATAAATTGTCATGTACATATTTTGATTAATTCTTAATAAAATATTTTTTTGTAAGTTAGGGTCAGTACTTTAGGTTGGATTAATAACGGTTTATTTTATAGATACATATCTAGGTGTATTCTTTGATTAAAGACAGTAATATATGCATGTATTAATTTACCAGTGGTGAACTGACTACATTCGGAGTAACAGCTAACGATCAGGAGTTGAAGGGTCCTTTTCCCTGAATGTCTATATCGACTATTCATTTTATGAGTTGATCGTTGAGTACATGATATTTTACTGATTTCATGTGAATGAGATTGCTATAGCTGAATGTAGATACACTGCGAATGTACTTTGAAAATTTTTCGGTTACTGCATGTAGACATCCGATCGATGCTATGTCGCTGAAAAAATATACATGTATTAATACCTACAATGTAGGAAGTACATGTATATATATATATATATATATATATATATATATATATATATATATATATATATATATATATATATATATATATATATATAACAACATCCAACCAAAGGCAATTGGGCCACGAACACTCCTACCTTTTTCTTTGTTTAAAAAATGATGGGCTGAAAATACCTTTTTCTAGTTTATTTATCGATCTAAATGCATCTACCGATATTGTACGTAGCCCTATAAGCTATACATGTATATATGCATTTTTTAAAGGTATATATGCCGTTTGAAATGAAAATTTTAAAAGAAAGAAAATGTTTACGTTTTTCCATTAAGCTAGAAAAGTTATACACTTTCTGCAAATTGTAAAGTTTAAATCAAACGCATTTTAAAGTATTAAATATAGGCCTAAAATCTAAATGATTTATTTACTGACCGGGCCGGTCAGTAAACGCCCAACTTTGAAATATATTCATAAGCACGTGATGTGACAAGCTAATTTTAGAATGTACACAAGATGTCGACGCGAAAACGTGGTCGGTCCGTTGGCAGTGAATAAACTTATTCGAAGAGAAAAGAAATAAAGAAACAGTTTGACAGAGTACGTTGTAAAATGAGAATCTATATTTGAGACCACTTTGAGCAGTGGAAACGTGTGAGAAACTTCATGTTTAACTATGGACTTGTCGGCTTCCTGCTAGAGACAGGTGGGGCACAGAGCGGTGTGTTTTCTTTGCTTAATAAGATATTTACTCATAAAGGAAAAGAAGTTTTGTATTGTATTGTATTGTATTGTATTGTATTGTTTATTTGCTAAAATTCAGTTGAAACATATGTACATAATTATAAATATATAACGCTACACTCTATCCAATCAGAATCAAACAGTTCGCTATTGACGTTAAACAATATTCTAAAAAAAATATTATTCATACATGTACTTTCATAGGAGGAGAGACCCTATAAATCAATAAATCAAATGATTATAATAATAATAATAATAATAATAATTATAATAATAATAATAATAATAATAATAATACATCAGTTGGATGTACTAGTTATATCCGAGTTTAAGTGTATGGTACGATATTCATTGTCTGAATATGATACAACTTGTATAGCTATCACTCGAATATTTAAAATCTATAAATTGTATGTTTTGAGTCGAGGGGCCTTAGAAGGAATAATTTGACGTTCTATTTTATAATTTTATATGTTGTCAAATGTATATATGAAAATAAACTGCAAAAAAGCTCTTGTCGTTTGTCATCGACACTGATACGCAACTATCCTCATAGAATGCAGATGACAATATCTGATATTTTTTTTCTGTTAACAGTACAGAAACTTGTTTATATGAATTCAGACAACTGTAAACAAACCTGTTGTATTACCTCGTTCTGTAAATTACTATTAATTCCCGCGCACATGTATGCAAATCCACCTCAAACGTTAATCGTTTATTAATATATATATGCATAGGTAAATCGCCGTTATTCATTTTCAAATTATGGCTAGTACCTCGTTAATATTTATCAAAAAATTGCAAAATTTTCTAAATACTTCTTTTTCATATATCTAGTTATGCTGAAAAAATTTGGGAATTGTTTTCAATATCGCAAAATTGCCGTTAAAAACGGCATATATACTTTTAAGCTACATTGTATAATAAATTTAAACGCCAATTAAAAAAAACCAAAAAGCAACACTCCATGCACTGAGACAACTAATGAAAAAAATATTTAATTGTTGGACTTAGAGAAAACTACATCGCATTAAATTGTTCAAGTACATGTATGCCAAATTTTAGTTCATGCAACATGCGTTTTAGAACTGCACACCATGGCTTTTTTTTTTTTTTGGCAGAATATATTCAGTGAATCAATTTGTTTAAAATTCAGGATTTAAATCATGTTGCCAGGATAGACACATATTGTATATTTCTAAAAAGATGTAAAGGGACTTAAACACGAGCTGAGCTCAAATTTTTCAAAATTTATTTCTCCATTTTTAATGTCTAGAACACAGGTACCTTACGTTATATATTTTTCTCATAATAAAAATAAATACCCTTTACGATATAGGGCATTTATTTTTATTATGAGAAAAATATATAACGTATATAGGGTATATATTTTTATTATGAGAAAAATACATAACGTCAGGTGCCTGTGGTCTAGATCAAATGGTCATTATGGATGGTTTTAATGTTTTGTCAAAATTTGAAAGTCAAATATCGAGTTAGGAGCGATCGAGTTACAGAGGTTAGAATTCTTTGTTTTGTAAACAAAGCTCGAGTCCTATTATTGATTACATATATATGATTTATTGGTATAAGTTTGTCTACATGTATATGTTGCTTTTTATATGATTGTTGTTGATATAAAGTTTAATATAAACACGTACATTGAATCAATTTATCTTGTTTGCCACAAGTTATTTTGTAAAAGAAATGATACTTTCTTCACCTTTCCAGTGTTTACATGTTTACGTACATGCATTTATTCTTCTATGTCAGACTCGAATTCGTATTTCGCGCGCAAATGTAACGAAACCGGAAGTTTGTATCACATGTTAATGTAGAGAAAGCAAAATGTCGGAGGCAGACGTGGAGAATGGAGACCATGTGGGACTATTGGCCCAGAAGCCCAACCCGGGCCTCAAGTTCGACAAAAAGCTCTCAGAGACAGAGAGATCCACCCGGGTAAGATATGATCAGACCTCAGGGCAAGGGAGATCCCTAGTAAACGCTAAAACCCGTAAATTTTACTACCATATCGTTTTCCGTTGGATAATTTGTGTTTGTTTATGTTTTTTTGTATGGTGTATGCTTTTGTTTAATTTCCGATCTTGGCTTGTGTTACTTAGAGAATAGTTATAATAAATCGATAAAAATGTCCCGTTTCTTTTGGGAAAGTGGGGAAACCTTTAGCTATTGATAAAGTTTCTCTGTTATTCTGTAATGTGTCGGACAAACTCTTCTGTTTCCATCATTGTCGAATCAGATGATCATGACATTGCCTTGACCGCTGCACGAATTCATCACCATCAGCTGGGGAACACTCTCACCTGTGTTCATTTGTCAGATGCACGTGTCTGCATTCTGAAATTAATTCAACTGAAACATAAGTTAGGAATAATACACACTGCTACATGTAAATGTGAATTGAGATCTTATCACTTTAAAAAAAAAAAATCGGGGAAAAAAATTCTCTTTTTTTTCTCATAATACTTCAAATTTTAAACGAGTTGTTCAGTCAAGAACAGAACCAAGGGATAGTTTTACATCAAGGAGATTCATTTTATTGCCTTGCAGTAAATCATTTGTTGTAGGATTTTATAGCTGTATTTGACAACAGTGGTAGTTAAAAGATTGGGATGTTATCTCATATAAACAAGACAAATTCTACAGAAGTCAGTCTTTTCCAGAATACAGTTGGGGGGGGGGGTTATAGGAAAATAGGGCTTTGTTTAATATTATCAATTATTGTTTCAATATAAGTATTAAAATTCCCATTGCTAGATCTGATTTAAGATTGTATGCTTGAAGTTGAATTCATATGAAATGATATATCCTGACTATGTCTTTTTAAAAAGAAATTGGTATAATTTATACAGGACCAAGATTGGGAAACTCTTTTTTTGTTTACATTCTCATCATCTCGCACTCCAGTGAAAATTCCCTGTCTCCTATATTATTTCAGTTTAAATGGTTGAGGTTGTTTATATAACTTAATATGAGAGGTACAAGTTTTTTTGTTTTACCGAAATATACGTTTGAAATGGAAGAGATCAGAAATAACAGAATGATATTGGCTCAGATGAACCAGTTAAACTTTCAGGGGCACTTTAATTAGCCGTATTGGCATAAATAGACTGTAAAAATAGATAATATATTTTAAACAGGGACGTATATACTAAGTACTTACACTTAGTACATACGTCCCTGTTTTAATAACTTGAAATTGATATTGCTTATAGTATTTAAAGAAACCCATTCCTGCTGCTTGGTTTTTTTCTCTAGATATGTAACATGTTACACAAAAATTATTGCATAAGAAAACCTTAGACAAGGGTCAGTGGGATTGAATGACATATGAACAAAAAAAACCTCAGTCTGTTCTGCACTGTATAGAATGTCACATTTTACATTCACAGGAGATACGTACTGTAGCGTTTGCTAATCAAAGAAAAGTAAGTTTCTAAAGCACAATAATAGGTAGCTAGTACTTTTATATTTTTTTTGTTAATAAAATTATATATTTTAAGATTTAAAAAAGCATATATTATATTTACAAAAATACTGTATTTTCAAGAAATTTAAACACATCTGTTTTTTATGCTTTAAAAAAGAATTTAATTATAAAAGATGGAAGATGCATGTCATAGATGTTTTGCAATCACATCTGTCTTTTGTTAGCAACAGCTTTATCTTGATGCTTTTATCATTGAGGTTTACTTAATATATCACTTTTGAATGGTAATTGGAAATACTAATAGATTTATAATCACATTGTCTCTGTTAACATTGGAAAGACTTGGATCTCGAGCAAGTTGACTAAATTCAGCTAGGTGTTTAATTTCTGGCGATTGTGTAAGACTTCTATTTAAATGTTTTTGCTTTGTGTGATCTAAACAATTTTATCACAACATGGATAAAATGTCAGTGAAATTTCTTACATAAGTCTATGGTCAGGTTATTGGGCGGTGATTCTCAATTCGAAAACCTGCAGCTATATATTTTAAGATGATCTGCTTATTTTCCCAATCAAATTTCTATAAAGAAATGCATTAGAAAAGAGAATTTGTATACACAATTACTCTTATTAAATTCTGAACCTGAATATTTGATGTACCAGTATCAAAAGTCCCATACTTTACTTGACTGTACCTTAGACTATGTAGACACAGTAGAAAAAAGTTTGGAAAAACACAATGTTATTCAGTAAATTAAATAAGGTCTTTTGTCAATTTGTCAAAATGAGTAAAACAAAATAATTTATAATTAATGGTATTTTTGGTAAGTAATCACTTCCTTGTGTCCCAACTGGCTGGATTACAAAGCCACATGACAGAATTAATGTTTATCTTGTTGAGAAAATTGTTAATGTTATTTGAAGCTTCATTATGATATTCAACAGAAGCATGAATATTGAATAAAGAACATTTTTATATTCAGATGCTGTTAAAACCATTATTGTAGAGATATGGAAATAAGATAGAATAATTAAAATTGAGATTTGAAAATTTTTCAATGAAAGAATACAAAATTTAGTGTTAGTAATAAAATTTTTATTGTTAATATTCTATCCAGTCTAGTGAAAGTCAAGAAAATTGACCAACCACATATAGGGAGACATCTTCTATTTGCCTGAATTAATTCAAATTAAGGCACGTTTGGCATTAACAAACACAAGATTATTATCAAATTTCTATTCATTGCAATTTAATATCAGTTTTTAGCTCAAGGTGTAAGTAATAAAGTTTATCTACTAGACTTTTTATTATTGAATGTAAAATTTCTTAATTTCTTGATGATATGCATGTATGGTAATTAAAAATGCATTTTATTGTTATAAAATTAATTCATTTTGTAATGCAAAATAACCTCATTTATCATCATGATGCATTATGCTGATAGCAAAAACTTTGGTTAACAAAATATATAAAATAAGAAATTAAGTGTGATTTTCAACCTTAATTATTAGATTAAAAGAAAGTTGAATAATCGATCTATTTTTTTTTCGTCAAAGAATTTTTCAGTCTTACCCTTAGGATGGAATATCTTCCTCTTCTTTGCATTTTGTTGCTGATGAAGGTGAAGAGTTGTCCTTCTTTCCTGTTGAAATTGATAATATATATGTATATAACATGTAGTTAAATGTTTACAGGTGTATGAAACTTGCATGGGTAGATTAGGGCATATTATAAGGGCATATTATTTAAAATCAAGATATTATTGGCAAGGCAAATGTAGCACTGAACATGTTATTTGTGGTCCAAAAGATGAGAGAGAGATTGAGAGAGATGTTATTATTTGTGGTTAGAGAGAGAGAGAGAGAGAGAGAGAGAGAGAGAGATTTTGATCAGTGTCACAACAGTGTTTTCATAAGTAAAGTTTATGTTATCACAACCAGGTCATGGTGATGGATATCAGGAAACTGTCATATAACTGACAGGGGTCCTGACCTTAGTCATTGGTCAGTGAAATCTCCAATAAATTTTACCTGTCACCTGGTCCTATAATTGCCACATCACAGAACCATGCCCTTCCTAATGGTCTGTTTTCTTATGTCTGAGTTCACGTACCAGTTGTAATTGTTGTTCCTGGGTGCTGCCACTCTTTGCTATAATGACCTTGATTTTCTAAAAATTTTGGTTGACCTATAAAGATATTGATTTAATTGAATGGAGAATGGTACAAAAAAATTGGGAGTTGTGCACTTATTAGTTGTTTAAGCATTGTTGGTAAATTATTTTTCCTTAAGCATTAATAAATTGTGAAATTTTCCCAAGGGGTAAATGTTAGATTGTGTGTAATATAAAAACAAAATTACAACTAGGCTAGCATACATTGTATAAATATAGTGTTAACTTATAGTTTCTTGAAAACATGCAACATATAACAATGTTTTGTTAAATAATTTAATTCTGGTTGTAACTCGCTTTCTGATTGGCTGAAAACATTTTTTAAATTATATTGTATAAAAAAGTGCTGCCTTCATGTATGTCACTGATAGTATACTGATAGTTATATAGTACTTAAAAGTTTACTTGAAATTAAAATTTCTCCTTAAAAAACTCCCTCAGCATTAATGTAAAACTGTCTGTAAATAATAAAACCTTCCTCAGCATTAGTGTAATACTGTGATAATAAAATATCCCTCAGTAATAATGTAATACTGTAATAAGTAATAAAATCTCCCTCAGTATTAATGTAATACTGTTATGAATATAAAAATCTCCCTCAGTATTAATGTAATACTAGCTGTTATGAAATATAAAAATCTCCCTCAGTATTAATGTAATACTGTTATGAATATAAAAATCTCCCTCAGCATTAATGTAATACTGTAATAAATAATAAAATTTCCCTCAGTATTAATGTCATACTGTAATAAATATAAAATCTTCCTTAGCATTATAATGTAATACTGTAATAAATAATAAAATCTCCATCAGAATTAATGTTATACTGTAATAAATAATAAAATCTCCATCAGAATTAATGGAATAAATATTAAATCTACAGATATTAGTAGCACTGAATAGGTTAATTTGATTGACTCAGACATTAACAGGATATTGGTGATTATATGATATATAAGTATTAATATTTTTTCAGTTAGTGAGAATTATTGATACTTTATTTAATAAACTCTTTTTCTTCCAAAATCCCTTAATATCCAGCATACATATAGAACTAACCTGAAGACGATGACTGAATTTAATATACTTTCTAATGAATTAATAAATAATAAAAAATGTATTAATAACCGGCCACCCCTTCATTATCACCTACCATTTCAGTTTCTGTAATCAGGTAGTTGTTCTGCCACCCTGAAAAAGAACTGAAGGTGATAATTCTGTGAATGCTAAAAGGGAAGGAGAGACTCAATCCAAACAAATCGTAATATTAACATATTACCATGATTATGTCAATATTAAATCAGTGAAGTGCAAATTCAACATTACCGGTATTTGGAAATCAAAACTTTAATATAGTCAGTCTTGAAATACTTCATAGCAACATGGAGAAATTGTCCATAGAAGGAAGACATTTTTTTTAACATGCAGTAGATTCGTTGCCTGTGTACACATATGAGGTTGTTTAGAAAAAGATGTGAGTTAATATTTACCTTGTCTGTCTGTCAAGGAAAGTAAAATGATGATGAAGAAATCCATAATCATTAGACAACTACGTGACAAAACTGTCAACACACGTTGTTAATGCACAGTCCAGGGTATTTCTCTGCAAGTATGTGTGCACCACTGCACCCCCCTGAAGGGAAGACTGTTATCTAATGGACCGCTGTAATTTCTGGGGGTAATCAGTTTAATGCTGTATTTATCAAGGCCCAAACCCTTTCCCTTTTGTGTGGAAAAAGCATTTATCAGAGGTAAGACTGGGCTTCCATCAGGTTTTATGTGTGTATGCTTGTGACATTTCTGTAATGTTGGAAGGCTGGGCTTGACAGAGAGAAGAAATATTAATTATCGCACAGAAAACCTACTACGTATGTATAAGCCATGTGACAATTACTATTGAAACCCTCTGTCTGCATGTACCAGCGGTCTGGAGATTGAAGGAAGTAGATATTATAGGAGAGATCTGGGAGATTCTTTGGACTTCTAGATTTGTTGTCTGTGTGTCTTTCTGTTAGTGCATTAAGTGAGGGCTGACCTTGAGTTTGACCTTGATTTTTCAATCGCCATGACAACATCTCTGCCATTACTGAGTCGAGCTAGAAGACCTTCGGCTGCAATAGAAGAGAAAGATGTTTCGGTCAGTGATGAACTGTTAATTGATTTTAGTATATCAGATTTTACTTTCTGTGAAGATTATATAATGAAATGAGATAAAAACTTGGATAAAAGGCCACGTCTGTTTTATAGATACATGTATTTTTAATTTTTAAGAGTATGAGTTATGTTGAAATAATTTTGTACCTGAGCCATTTTGCTCACAATTAGAAAATTCTGTTTAAATTTCCTCTCCTTTCATAGTCAGCAGCAAAGGGAAATTCAATCAACACCATGCATAACATCTTGTTATTCTCTGGCCATTATGTCTGTTTTTCAGCAAGGAACTTGTGTTAACATTTACTGTATTAAGGGTAATTTTTCGCCCCGTATTCTTTTCGCCCTTCTTCACTTGTAAAAGTTTTAGCCCCGTTTTAAATTCGCAAAGTTGTGTTTAAAGAGATCAAATTTAAGACATTGAAATTCGACCAGCCTTAAATTTTCCCACTAACAATGAGGGCGAAAGGGGCGAAAATAAAACGGGGGCGAATATTTCCATGTATACAGTATTAATAATTATATGGCCGTTGTTCATGCTTTTCATCAGGGATCTTAATTCGTAGCATATTAATAAATATGCCATGTCCAATTGTCTGCCCTTCATTTCTCTGAAATATAAAGAAAGTAAATAAGTTAAGCCGGTGTGATTTTTAGGTACCAGTATGTAAAGAATATCTAAGAAATACAGATAGTGTTTCATCAAGTATTTCACCAAGTGTCACTGTGTGTATGGTATTTGTTTTGCAGATATTGATTTTTCATATTAAATTAAGTTACATGTAGCATAGAGTTGATTCAGTGCATTTCTGAATGTTTCTACATATATTACATGTATGTATATATGCATGAAATTTTGTGATGAACTTGATGAAGCAGAAGTTGCTAAATCCACAAAACAAAAAAAAGAAATCAACACAAAATGCAATACACAGCTATTTGTAATACATATAATTATGTCTACGTTAGGAAAAGAACAATACCCCTAATTATATAGATTCAAAAGCCCTGTAGATTCTGAGTAGAATAAATTAATTGATGTAAATAGAATACTGTAATCTTAGTTGAAGAAATAGCTTGCTTTCACCCGTTGCGTAATTGATATATTATTATAATAAAAGATTAGGATAACTAATGTGAATGAGGTTATGAATGTGCCACCATGGAGGGTTGTTTCACCCTCTTCAATAAACAATGGCAGATTTATGGTACTGAATATTTAATGTTTTAATGACACACATGTCTTAAAAATTGATGTATACAGATTTCTATATATTTTTTGATACCGGTAATGATATAATTTTGCTTTTCGCTTTGCTTTTGGCTTCTCTCATGATATTACCCAACAATTTATGCCACTTGATGGGTATATAATATACATAGCTTGATATTTGCTGCAGGAATAGTCTGGATCAGGTTGCTTATACAATTAATTTGAAAATGATTTCTAATTGGATATATGCATGAATTGATGATATATTTTAAAACTGAATTTTACTGGATGCTTGCTGATATGTTTTTATTGAATTTTTTATTTAAAGATGTTTATAAAATGTGTTTGACATATAATTGACATCAGTTAATTCTTTTCCTACTGAACTTGCAGGAGATCAAATTCAACCTAAATCCAGGGCGAAATAAACTTCACACAAGATCAATCTCACAGTCATCAACAGATAGCTACAGTTCACGTGAGTTTTTTAATTAGCTATACTCCAGCCCTCCCACTTTTCCCCCAGCAACCCCCCCCCCCCCAAAAAAAAATCCTTCAACCTGGCCCTATTTTCAGGTTAAAATAATAAGGGCAGATTACTCTATTTTAGAGAAACAAGGGGAGATAATTTTGGTTTGGATTGACAAGGGCAAATAACTCTGTTTTGAAGCATAAATCGTTGTATGTGTGACTCAAGTTTGAAGGGCTTGAATGCTTTATGGTAAGAGTGAAAAATATCACTTGCCTGGAGGAACTTCATGACTTCCAGTTCAGCTATACAGTTTGTTTTATGGTTTGGAAAATGTCAACGGGTTAGAATAATAATGTTATTTCTGGAAGATAGAAAAAGAAACCTTTAACAAGGTGGCTGAATATTATGATCAAAGTTTGTTATATATGAAGTTTATGTGCATTCATTAACATGACGTGAAAGGAAAGAAAATTGAATTCTATATTTATAAAAAAGGGAAATCATACATTAAAATAACAAAAAAAAGATCATAAAAAAATAACTTACATGGTTGCAGTATGGTCATTATTATCTTTTTCCTGGCCTTGTTGATGTATAGATTTGTGGTCCAGAGGAATTATATTTCCTTGAAAGATATGTTTTACATGTATTAAAAAGGCTGATTTTCAATCTTATGGTAGCAGTTCTCAGGTCATATTTGACAACCCTTGATATAAGCCGGCATAGCAAATATTTCAGTGCTTGTCATATACAGGTGAATCTAGTACTGTGCTGACGTCTACATTTCCTTCTAATTAATATGAATTTTTAATTTATCACCTTCTGGGGGTTTTATCATAGAGGACGCGAAGACAGAAAGCCGGCTGGCAAAAATTTCTCATTTTGTAGTCTCGACTGCCTTTTTTCTTCTCTCCCTTTTCTCCTGACTAGAAGACCTGTGTTCTCCAGTCAATTAAAGGGAAAAGTTCACTGTATCAAGTAGTGAAATTTTTATTGCTAGAAGATTTGGGGAAGTTATTTTTAGGGACATATACGGTAACTTGTGGCTTGTAACCTTTGATGACAATTTCAAGGTGTCTTTCACTGTGTGACTGAGAGCCGGCTAGGAGTCACTGAGGGACATAACCAGCAACAGAGAAGGAGGCTGACATACAGTCTGAAGAAAATAAGTTTATTAACTTTTAGTCGCTATTGAACTTGATATTCTAAGTAACTTTTTTAGTTACTTGTTCTAATCAAAATTGGAGTTGGAAATAGTGATTGTCCCTGCAGTTTGAACTTTTTGGCAAAGAGAAAAAAAAATTTTGATTGACTTGACCAAACCAGGTCACCAATCATACTCAGTGTCACTTCTTTGGCATCACATTGTCTGAGAGTGGTCACTGACCTACTTAGAGAGGAAGAGAGCCGGACTGAAATGCGACCGATGACCGATCTTGAGCCAGTCACTGAAGTCCGCGACATGGAGGAGAGTTCTGTTGATGCCGCTAGCAACCTGAAGGAACAGGCCGAGAGGGATGAGAAAGAAGCTGAGGAAAATCGAATCGAGAAGCGACCACGTGCTCACACACTCTGTAAGTTGTACATGTACTTGTCAGTCGTCTCTTTATGACCAGATCCATGAGCAAGAATTAAGGTATGGATAATTTTTCATGAATTCCGAAAGTGGAATAGATTTTATGAATTCCTAAAATGGAAATTTTTGCTGCTAGTATTTTGTTACCTATTTGTGATGATACACATAGTTATGGACGTCATTTTCATTTCTTTTTTACTGCACTACTTCATTATAGAGGATTTTGGGGTCATTTAGGTTTACCTAAGTTTAGAATGTTCTTAAACTATTCTGACATTTATGATTGATGTTGGAGTTCCTTTGGAATTCTTTGGAGGATGCCTTCTGTTAAATGCAAGTACATGTACTTATATAGTTTACTTTTGATGTTTAATTTTTATGATTTCTTACCGTAGTTTTATATTAAGAGAAGTAGTTTACTACATACAGTGCTCACTTTTTATATCAGAAATTCAGAATATTCATCCCTTTTTACAACAGACAATTTTTCCAAACAAGAATTTCTCTATCATTATAATACTTGAATATATTTGAATTCTCGATAGAAGTTTGTAAGGTAAAGTGGAAAACTTGTTTAATTTTATCGTATTCCCTTGGGCAGGAGAGAAGGAGGTGTCAACATTTGTCTTGATGAGTTTAACCAAGCGTGAAACATGCCTACATTTCCGTTAATTCGACCTTCATCAAGCAAGGTGGAACAGAAATAATTGGCTACTGGTTGTCATTGTGCTTTACTTGTACACCTTGATGCAAATTATTCACAATTTAATTGCTCGAGTTGGATGAGATTGCCACAGTTGTCTTTCTTGAGTGAGCAACTTTATTCATAGCAGAGTTATCATTCCTAGTATGTCAAGTCTTTCATGTTGGGGAATTTGAGAGAGAGAGAGAGAGAGAGAGAGAGAGAGAGAGAGAGAGAGAGAGACTTTTAAGCAAGAAGTATAGAGATTTTCAGAGTATCCTCATTTATTTTCAAGCAATTCTATTTATTTTAAACCAGGAATGAATTATTTACAAGGGACTATCCTTTCAATCTAATCTGAATCGGTAATCATGCACTTACTCTGGAATATCAGTAATTTTGTTGAAGCTAAGTTTGCATGTACTAGAAGATCTAAAATATATGCTTTTAGTTTGTTAAAAAAAAGAAGTACCTGACTTATTAGGCTATTTAGCTTTATATGGAAAGCTTGGCAGGGAAGTGACGTATTGATTGGGTCCTCAGAGTGACTGAATGAGACCCTGGCTTGTTTTGATCAGGTCTTTCACACATCAGCCAAGTCTTTCCAAATGACCAATCATTACATGTTAGAGTGAGATAGTTCTCCTCACTCATCAATACAAAGCCCCACACTCTCAGAACTCTTGACTTGAATGCCTATAAATCTATAACTGCCTGATTAACTGGCCCAAGTAAAGGCCTGCATGTTTTGTTTTAGGGATCATAATCATCTCTAGCTCACAAAGACAAAAAATAAAAAAAATATAAAGTCAAATGAAATGACATTGATTTCATAGAAGGTCACAAAAAAGAATCTAATTGTACAGAGACGTTATAATTTGAAATGTTTAATTGACTTGAAAAGGGTTTTAAAATGTCAATTTGTATTAATTTGAAGTTGGCTTGTATTGTAATGAACATTTTAACTTGAGCGTGAATGCCTTCACTGATTACAAATGGCATACCCAGTATAATAGGAAATGCATCACAATATGCCTATTTTTAAACTGTTTGATGCTGACCTGAAGTATCTTTAAAAAATGATGTCATTGAGTTATACATACTTTTTCCAGCAGCCGGCCACCAAGCCCCCTCAGCAAATCAGTCCCTCATGGAATGAATTCCTTTAAAAATCCAGAGTTTTGTGTCCTGCATCTTACATATCATCTGCTTTTATCCAACACGTCTTCTTCTTCGTTTATCAACAAACAAGCCACTATAAAAAGATTGCACATAATTCAATATCCAGGAGGAAATTATTCAGGGTTTTTTTTTGTGTGATCGTTAATGCCCAGAACACATTATTCCAATATAAAAAAGGAGGAATAAAGATTATTTAAAAAACAAGGAATAGAAAAAAATGTTGGTTTTGAGTATCCTTGCCTTTCTATTTTAGGGTACTCACCATCTCTTTGTCTGAATCATTAATTCCCATTATCTTGCATGAATTACCTCTCTAATCCATGAACTAATAATCCTTTTAAATCCTCAGTTAATCTTATTTTTAACCTCTGTATGAGAGTTGCAAGTTGTTCACCTGACAAGCTGTCACAGTATGGCATCCTCCCAGTAGCCGTGATGCAAGTGGCTTTTGCAGGCATGACTTTTTTTTGTAATCCCTCGTGATAATGGTACTAATTGTCGTAACTCTGAATCAGCGCTTATTTCCAGGTCCGAGATCCCGTTGATTAAATTCAATAAGAGCGCCCATGATTACCGTGGACCAGTGACTTTGGATTATTCCATTATTATTATTTCTTTTTTTTTGCGTCGGAGATCTTTAAAGCAATTGTAGTTGTTGATTATGTGTATTGGAAATAAATGATAAAGTGTAACCCCGAACGTCCTTGGGAGTGAATACACAACACACAGGGAGATGTGCAGGTCTTGTTGTTTAGTTGTAGGATCTGTCAGTGAGCCTCAGAGTTGGTAGCAGTGTTGTAGTATGCCGGATTGTAGACATTTTTGGAGGTACTTTATTGCTTAAGGACCCATGTAAACAATCATCCGGAAACTAGATCAGATTTTGAGTGACTGCATACATAACTAGGAAGAATTTTGTTGACTTGCTGCACTGGAGTAATGATTATATACTTGTATATAGCGGTGTGATATAAATGTAAACATTCCATGGAGAGAATATGATTGGGGGAGATCTATATATGTGTGAATGATTTGTTTGATGCACCTATCCAACGTGTTACGCTGTACACACTGTGTATATCAGGCACAAATTTTTTAACTGAAGAGGGGAAACGAGGAGGAGGTTTTCTGTGTCAGAAAAACGTAATGTACCTCAATTAACTGGGTCAAGCAAGAGCAAGTGTTCTGTCAATTGTGACCTGGTATCATTCTGACTGAGCATTGTCTGTGAATGCAATTCTTCTCTGACTTTTTGTGCACCCTTTAAGGAAGGGAGTGTATTTGCTCTCCTTGCTTTTGTGTGTTACTACAATTTATTATTACATTTCCCTGTAAGAGTGTATGTACATAGACTGGTGAATTTCAATATGGTTTTTCAAATTGATTGATATACACAAGTCTCTGTTTAAACAGAGACGGGTCTACGTCAGTACTTGAAGATCAGAGGTCAATGTTAGATAGGGGACAGGTGGAATTGTGCAGACAGTGCAGCGTCTTGACTCCAGATAGAGACCTCGTCCTGAAAGTGGTGGCTTTTGGTGACATCTGAGTGTCGTCTGCTGAGAAGGAGGAATAAAAAAATTGTTCCAGAATTTTCTTGCAAACTTCTGAGAAACGTACTGCAATGTTATCTAATGGGTGGACAGTAAGAGTAGCGTAAAGGAATGATTTTTATCAATCAAGTGTGAAAACTAACAACATTCAGTACAGTAACTGTCATACTGATCGTAATCTTCTCTGAGAAAAAGAAGGAGGAGAAGGAAGGGGACCAGCTTCTGGAACTATGTCAAAGAAGATAATTGGGAAGAACCTCTCGGAGGTGAGTCTGAACGAGCACCTCCCAGAGAAGCTCAAGTCCATGGGGGTGGAGGATGCTTTCCGGGCCCGATCCGCACGGAAACGGCACAGCATCCAACTGGATAAGCGGATCAGCATCCAGCTCCAGGAGCGGAGATCCAGCAACGCTAGCTCCACGAGTGAGACTGCAGACTCTGTATGTAAGTGTTACAGTACACAGACATAACGAAAAAATCTTATCACTAGTAGTAGGTAAAATACCCTGGTCTGTTAGGATTTTGTTATCTGTAAAGACGTGTGCATTACAGTACATGTACTTAGGCAAACTGTGAGAACTGTGTTATCTGTGAAGACGTGTATTACAGGTACAAAGTTGGGTATCACTGAATGTGGAGTTCAGAGGACAACTTGTCATGCAATCTTTGTATGTAAATGTGACCTTTGTATCTGTGAAGCTTCTTCAGCACTAAATGAATTCTTTTGTATCCTTAATTGTCATTGCTTGAGGGGCTCTGAATTTCCTACTTTGTTCGTGGGTCATGGTTTGGGCTTGTTCTTCAATAGGTGATGTAACTTTCCTTCCTGACCACTTTTCTGTAATTGAATGCTGATCATCTTCATGTTCAGTGTTATAATGGGGGATTGGGGGGGGGGGTTGGAATAGTGTTTCCGAGTTGGTCACATGTGACATCCTCACTCACAGGAAACTTGGTGTTTAGAGAAGAACAAGCCGTCAATAGATATGTATCTTTATCACAATTTTTTCTTTACCATGCTGCTGCCACCTGTATATTATTTATAATATGTATCGGGTATATTGTATGAAATACCTGGTATTGATGCAGATTTATTGACATAACACAAAATACCAAGTCTCTTGTGGACTTAGAAACAATGTGCTGAAAAATTGTTACGATCATATTGCTGCCACCCAAAACACATTTACATTTCATAATTTTAGAAGCAGGGGAATTACGTGTAAGACTTGTTTTCATTCATAGGATTGGGTGAGCTTACTCTTTGAATTGCATGCACAAGATGCAGGGACTTGAATCATGAAGGTCAAATATAGAATTCAAAGACAATCATCAAAAGCAGGGTCTTATTTTACTGATGAGCACGCAAATGCCAGCCAGGTTATTTGTGGCTAATGATGTGGTTTATTTTATGTCATCCTCCGTATGAAGAGGAATATAAAATGTAAGCAATTCATGCAGGCTGTTGGAAAATGCATTCTCTAAGAGCTGTTTGATGAAAGCCAGAGGCTTCTCACTTTGGATGCAGTGTCTCTACCATTTAATTCTATCTTCTCACAAAATCAGAATATCTGCAGTTGATCTGTATAAAATGATAGGCAAAGTGTTGCAATATGGAATCATCCTCATTTGCTGTATATATTATTCTGCAAGGGGCAGTCAGGAAAACTTGCTGTGGTATTGGCTTCCATATAAAAAAAGATCCTCTGCTTTACACTCTCACCAAGCTTTTCCCTCTATATTAAACTGGCAGTGGCGATTGTCTTAGGTGGCAAAAAAAGCAATAATTCAATGAAGAAACCATGTCGGTAGCACGCGCCATATCAATTGATACCGCATAGGTTCCACACTTCTTGTTTTTAGCACATCAAGGTCTGCCATTAATCCGATGAGAGAGGGACCGTATAGTCTCGGTCTCCAATATATCTGCAGCATTTCCATCGACGTTAACATTGTTACTTCTCTAAATCTCACACCCTAAATCCATGCATTTTTCATTCTGATCTCTATGTCTGTTGATGAAAATTCGCATGCAATGGATCGAGTCATAATTAATAGTACAGATGAGAAAGAGTCTGGAGAATTTTTATGTTGGGAAATTTCCATGCATAGTTTAGTACCAGTAAATGCTATTGTGGACAAAGAATGGTTATCATAGTTGCAGTAAGGAAGAACAGGGGTTCGGTTGTCAGACACTGAAATTTATAACAATTAATTCCCGAATAAAAAAAATATACATAAATGGTCATTCAATATATGTTTCATGGTATCGAAATAAAATCCACCGTTAAAATTGCCCTTTATTGTCGTTTTAGAAAATGTGTATCATTTGTACACTTTTTTTAATGTACATATGATACACATTTTTCAAAACAACAATAAAGGGCAATATTAACGGTGGATTTTATTTCGATACCATGGAACATAATATATTGAATGACCATTTATGTATATTTTTTTATTCGGGAATAAATTGTTATAAATTTCAGTGTCTGACAACCGAGCCCCTGTGTAAGGAAGCACTCTCTGTAATTCCATATACCTCAGAGTCTGCATGTCAGGATGCTGTAATATTTAGCTGTCTGGACTGAGGCAATATCTCAGTCTTCTCCTTCACAACAGACAGTATGAAATTCATGCAATTTGTCATGAGTTACAGTCAGTCCTTCTTAATCTGACACTCTGAATGCCAAACCAGTATCTATTACACTAAGCTGGGTTTCTTTTTTACACTGAAATTTGTGGGTGTACAGTTAAAAGCCTATCTAATCTAATTGCTCTGTAATCTGACATTCTGGACAGTGGAACCTGTCTAAGAATGTCCCATGTACAGTGAAACCGTAGTAATTTGACACCAATGACTGTCAACACCTGTTGTGTTCTGCTGATGAAGTGTACAATAGCACCTGATTAGTTTGACCCCAGGCTTTCAGGGCAGGTGATTAAAGATATCTGAGCAAACTGCAACCCCTATTTGATGCCCCCCCCCCACTTCAACACCTTTTCATTGCCCCATAGAACCTGCATAGTGAATGATAAATAAATCTACTAAAATCTCACTATAATGTCTTACTATACATAAAATTTTTAACCAAATCGTTTGCACTGTGAATCCTACAAGTAATTTGTATGATCACTGGAATCAGACCACACTCTGAGTTACTGACTCAGTGCCCTCGAAATCCAACAGCATTTTCTGATATTAATTTTTCCTCAATGATGATTGCCAGGTTCCACAAGTGTCAGACATGATAGATATGGCGATTTCAAGAATTGTTCAACTTAAATACTAGAATGTAGAGAGGGTTAACCAGTCATGAACAAACTCTGACAATATCCAGATACAACATTGCTGGTTCACTAATGTCAGAGTAAAATCTGATTCTGGCTATGAAAGAATGAGGTGTAAGAAGTCATTAGTGTATATCAGTCTGACAGCATTTAAATAACAAGGCTCAGAAGGATGGAAATAGCAAAGAAATGTTTTATGGTTTTATCAGCACTATCATGTTTAAGCAATATATTGAATTGAGAAAAATTACTGGAGTTTTGAGGACAACCCAGCTGTTATGAAATTTTAAATTGCGCAGAGCTTTATAATTATATATAGATATATATATATATATATATATATAGCTTGAGGCCCATACAGATCAATATTAATTCAAATTCATTTTGAGGCAGCTGCATTCGAATGATATGTATTGTAACTGTCAATAATAGCAAGGTGTTTGATGAAAAGAAGTACCATGCAGTGACATTCAGCACAAGGTGCATCATTTCTGGACTACTTTGTATGAAGACTCTTTTATACAAAAAGAAAAAAAATATTAAAACTGTCAGACAGAACAAGGTATAGCTTGCTGGGGAAAATTGAGAAACGTACATGATTTATAATTTTATAGCTTACCGACAATGTGCGTTTTCACGTGTTTCCAAAGAAACTCGGGAGACATTTTCTGGAAGCTCCTTGACCAAGTAATTTATGGTGCCCCCCTTGATCTATATTTATATACCTGGCCTGAGACTATAGAGATAAAAACTGTATTTTTACCTGCCAATGTTTGTATGTTGTCAGATAAGGGCAAACATTTATGGGGTGTCTTCTCCCAGCTTGTTCTAAATCAGTGTACTAGGAGCAATTTTAACTGTTCATTTTCTGATTTAGGGTTTATGCCAATGCAAAATATTCCACGAGACTGAATTGCTTTTTGATATCTCGGTTACACACTTTAAAACCCAAGATATGATTAATTTTGAGGCATATGATAATTTAGATTTTTTACTGATTGAATTCAGGGTAGCTATCTGTTTGAAAGCACATACAACTAATTTGCACAATGGACTAAGGAAGATAAAGGGCTATATCAAGGGATTTTATAGCTGTAGATCAAGCAATTTTAATCTGGTGTGTCTGGGTGAACTATTAAATGTTTAAGACATGCAGAAAACCGTAATGATTGGAACAGTTTACTATTTAAAAAAAAAAAGATATCGAAACAGTCTAACTGTTTATCAAATTGACAGCTATAGAGTGCTTCACTCAATCAAGCAATTTAAGATCAAGGCTCTGTTGCAATATCTCCATCTTGTTATACCAATTTTCTGCATGAAATTCATTCCCTGAAGACGAATGCCACATGGAAATGCATTAAAAATATACCGAAATTTTTAACACTTTGAATAATTGTGTGACAGAAGCTCTGTATATGTTAACACACTTTCAAACTGGTGGTATTTTTCACAGGTGTCAGGGTTTGGCTTGCAGAATCAGTTCAGCTCTGTTAAAAGTGGAAGCCAGGCTTCAATTATAGATAATTGACCTATCAATTGTTTTGTTATTGGCCTGATGAGGGATCCAACACCTACAGGTTGCGCAGTGCTATTTCCCTGGAACACCAAGTATTCAGGCACTGTTCAATGCCACAATGTTAATTTAGCAACACTACTAATCTTGCACCTCTTTTTCATAATTCCTTGTACAGGGTCACTTCCATAATTGCTTTATGGTGATGAAGTCTTTCTTAAGGACCAGGCTGAGTATCTTGATGAAAAACAGTAGATACATCTTTTTTTGTGGTCGACCTTTTTTTTTGCCTCCTTTGCATGTATGTTCTTTTGGTACTTTAATAGTACCGGTAATCCTTGGGAAATTGGAATAAAAAAAAAGATCAAATAGATAAACTTTAAAGATCAGAGGAGCATAAACATTTTTATTGGTGTTTGTTGACTTTTTAATTAAAACTTAAATGTTAGTTGTTTATTGTGTGGCCCTAGGTACACCTGACACCGTAAACCCCTGTTTGATTAATACTTACATTTGACCTACTTGTAATGACAGTTTGACTATATATAAATATATGTAAAGAGCAGTACCACTAGAAAAGATATATAGCGTACAGTGTCTGCAGGTGAAATTCTACCTGTCGTGAAATTCCAGATCAGTTTGATATTGTTGGGACATGTACTGGTCTAGTTTGTTGTCCGGAGACCCATATTGAGTGATCGACCCGATTCTTGGTCTTATCTGGCATACATTACCGTGAAGTGTCACTGTGGGACTGCATTAGCAGTTCTCCATATACTTACAATTTGTCATGTAAACACTTGGTCAGAAACATTGATCCAGCAGACACTTTTTATTGTTATC
Source organism: Magallana ariakensis (assembly GCA_020458035.1). NCBI lineage: Eukaryota > Metazoa > Mollusca > Bivalvia > Ostreida > Ostreidae > Magallana > Magallana ariakensis. The sequence goes on from CM035813.1 coordinate 64,409,337, forward strand.
CTGTGATTTGCACCTGCTTCGAGATGTGACAATTTTTCGCAGGCTGACAACCGTTTGGCTTTTCGTTTCCATGTGGATGGAAATTATATGTGATAAAAAGCTTATTTTCGGGTACCTGTCATAATTTTCAGTCCTGGAAGACTGTGGCAATATTTGTGTGTGTGTTTTTTTTTTTGGTTTTCATAACTGAGTGGCAATGGAGATGGAGTTTTTGGAAGTTCCTGTTCAAAAAACAAGGAATGTCCGATTTGTGGACCTGGACACGGATTTTCCGCCTCAGTTTAGTTTTCAGAAGCCGGGCGGTAGCGATGGTAATGTGTCAGAAATTGGGTCATATTTTTCCTTTGAATGTGATGTATTATGTAGACACATATTATGTCATTAATTACTGTGCTGCATATTTTATATAATTGCTCTGGATTGAGTATCTTATGAAGCCTATTGATTTTGTAATACCAATATTAGTACTCCTAAAGGGCAAATAATACTGTATGATCTGCCACTAGTACCATTTACGGTATACTGTTATTTACATGGACAAGCTTGTGTAAGGTCTGCCAGATATCCAATACTTTCTCATGGCCGCAGGATAATTAGTCTATTTAGTTGACCAATTATGCTTTTAGTTTATTTACGTATAGTTGTTTATTTGTGAATTAAGAGGGATTCATTTATTAATATGAATTTTAAAGTAGATTGTCACAGAATACAAAGTATTACAAATTTGCCTGCACTGATTCTACCTATTCCCCACTAGCTCCTTCCCCACAAATATACATTATTGTGTTCATTTACATCATTTCGATACGGTGTAGTTAAATTATACTCCTTTATGACTGAATTAATGCAGTTGTAAATAGATTGAATATTATATATTTGAATGCACAGAATAATTGTTTTTTTTGCTGAAATATATATCGATAATATCGACTATTTACTTTACTTATAATACTTCGCAAAACTTGAAGGTCATTAACAATTGGTAAGATTCTGATTGAAAAAAAATCCAATTTAAGCACCTTGTAAACAAATACATGTAATGGGAAACAATAAAACATGGTGAAAACGCATCAAAGTGTAAATGAGCATGGAAGCTGAAGTTTATTGTGTTATTTTTTATTTGTAGCCTCTTACACTGGAAGTTCATCTGATGAAGACGAGATCAACCCAAGGGACAAGAACCAGGTGTGTTAGATAAACTGAAAACTCTGCCAGATCTATAGGATTAGATGGATTATCTAATCCAACTAGTCTCTAAATAATTGATTAAAACCTTAAACTGGAGGCTCTGCAGGTTAGGTGATCCATTAAATATTATCCATAATAGATTGGATCGAGTTACTTCATTAAGGAATAAGGAATCATTCTTTGAGTATTATGAGGTGATAATTTTGGTCAGGGCGTGGTCAAATCCAATAAAGCCCAAAGGGCTTTATGACAGATTTGACCATGCTCTGACCAAAATTATCACCTCATAATATTCAAAGAATGATTCCTTATTCCTTAATATTTTATATTATTTCCAATTTGTACAGTTTTATAAAGATATTGGGTTTTAGGGTTCAAAATTGGTTCGTAATGTTATCACAGACAAAGACAATTGAAAATGTAAATATATATTTATTAAGATGTTAAAGTCTACAAGGAAAATAAGATACAAGAGACATTTGAGGACAAGTTCGCGGTTAGAATTATTGGCAATGATGATCAAGCTCTTGCGAACCTTTTGAAAATTTCCTGCACACGAATAAAAGAAGCTTTGCAGTGGTTGATTCATTTTTCTAATGAATAAACATTTCTGTGACAAAGCAAGAGTACTACAGTGCAGCATGATTTGTCAGAGATGAGTGTGTACATGCATTGAGAGGTATAACAATAGGTACCAATAGGAGCAGTGTAATTTAATAAAAGAAAAACCCACTATACAACTATACATATTTAATAAGAACATCAAAATTAGGGATCTGGGGAGTTATCTTTTATATTCATAACAATTCATCGTGAGCATATTTAATGTTATGAATCAGAATAAACCTAATTTGACTTTCCTGATTCAACAGGTTTTGACTTATAAAGGAATCAAATTGAACAGGTGACCAACTGTTTGTCTAGACAGACTTCAGATCAGTGAATAAAAGGGAGATAAAAAGATGGGCAGATAATAGGTTTATACTTGTACTATAGGAAGAGATTTAAACTTATTCAGAACCTTCCAGAGATTAGACAAACATATAAGTTTATAAGATACTGCACTGGACAAGACTCAGATTAGAAGAATTTGGTGGAATCAGATTGAAACCTAAAGAGGAGTTAGATAATTCAGTAATCAACTAATAGAGGTGTTAGACTAAGTGTAGACAACATTGAGTAGACGGTAGTCAACTTAGAGTTGTGTTATTTTAGACAGAATTCAGCTTAGAGAGGTGTTAGACTAAGTATAGACAGTAGGGGTGTAAGTGTAGAAGATATTCAGCTTAGAAAGGTGTTAGTGTAGACATCATTCAGCTTAGAGAGGTGTTAGTGTAGACATCATTCAGCTTAGAGAGGTGTTAGTGTAGACATCATTCAGCTTAGAAAGGTGTTAGTGTAGACATCATTCAGCTTAGAGAGGTGTAAGTGTAGACATCATTCAGCTTAGAGAGGTGTTAGTGTAGACATCATTCAGCTTAGAGAGGTGTTAGTGTAGACATCATTCAGCTTAGAGAGGTGTTGGTGTAGACATCATTCAGCTTAGAAAGGTGTTAGTGTAGACATAATTTAGCTTCTAGGAGAGGCTGAATAGTGTAGACAAGCATTCAGCTTAGAGAGGTTAAGTGTAGAAATCTTTAATAGTTTAGAGAGGTGTTTACTGTAGACTTATATTGTAGTTCAAATTACATATTTCATGTTGAACTTTAAGGAAATATACATAAGGGAAAAAAAACAATAAAATTCCCATACTATGCATAGTTATTTATTCCAAGAATTTGTTTTTTTTTCAATTTTCCTTGTCGTTACAATTTTTTGTATAACCTGGAGGGGGGGGGGGATTTAATTTGGTATATATATATCATCAGAGCAATTATTCATTGTCTTTCCTTTTTTTTACTACTTTGCAAGAAGAGATATTGATGAAACAATGATTTAACACAGTTTAATCTCCTGGCACCGGGTCTCGATATTTTATTACAGAAGAATTCTCTGTTTGATATAAGATGAGCTTAGCTTCCTCCAGCCACCATTAAACTTGATAGTACTGTGACTGCAGAGTTCTAGTGCTCTCCGTGAGACTTTCATCTGGAACATCTAAAGATTGAAACTACAATTGCAAAACACAAATTGATGTTGTATTATTTTGGATGGAACCAAAAAAGGGGGGGGGATGCAGCTAGAGAGAAAGTGTGACATAAAATTTGGCTTCTCAGAAATATGAACGCATACAGGGAGTTCAATACATCTAAATGGGAACTGTTTAAAAAAAACTTCATATCATGATAGAATGGAGAGGGGGGTGTATAGAACAACTCGGTGTTTTCTGTACACAAGTTCTCATTTTTAAAAAAATTTTATTTGTTCAGTCAAATTAATTCCTGCAGTGTTTTGTTTTTCCATTGGCTATTATAGCTTCCTTGTAGGACTTAGATTGACATCAATACACACACAGACAGAGAAAGATTTGAGGACGTTTGGTGCAAACAGAAAAATCAATGCAATGGATTGATAATTTTTTTTTCTTGGAAGTGTTTGGATTTTAAGTTTTATGAGCAATTTAATGCTGCTTTCAAATATTAAGAAAATGTAGAATACCTGTGACGTTTAAGGTGTTTTAGGAGTGTTCCCTGTTTAATTGTTATGAACATTTTTATCACAGTATTGCAAAATCATATGATGAAAATTTTAAAATATTTTAATTAATGTACATCTTAATTATTTTAAATTAGATGATTACATCAATACATCATATACAGTTGCTGTTATACACAAGTGCCCTTCATCATTGTACCATAGCTATATATTTCATTTCAATTGTATATTGTGGAGTCATTACTATTCTTTGTGGCTCAAAGAATCAGCCAGTGATTTTGTGGGTACCCATCAGTTCACCCACGAATTAAAAGCCAATGAAATTGCATCCCAACAAACATTTAAAAAAAAAAACCCCAAAAATCAAAATTTAAGAAAATTAGCTCCCACTTAAAATGATTCCACAGTAAAGATGGCGAACAAGAAAGGTATTTATGTAAATTAAGTCTATCTATATCTAACAGTCAATGTAATATTTTTTTTCTTTCAGAAAAACTCTAAAGGCAGCATCGACTTTTGCGTGAAGAATATCGACAATGCCGCTTTTGGAAGACGGGAGATTGAGATTGCTGAGCAAGGTATAGTACCAATATTAATCAATAACTGATATTAATCAATGTGGGATTGAATTTTCGCCAGAAGAATCTTAAGTGAATCGCTGTGTGGTGTAGTTGTCCCCATTGTTTGTAGGGGGAGGGGTCACTCGGCAAGTTTTCTTTAAGGCTGAATTCAAAGTAAAATGCTTTGTCAGCCCCTTTAAATGCATCCATTTTGCCATCTTCTATTAGAGTCTATAGAATTAAAGATTATATGTTAGACTTTAGTTCAGATGTTCTATGTGTGTACTACTTGAATCTAATTCATTTAAGCAATTTTGTATTCAAGAGGTTGAAACTTGTTTGAGGCTTTGGAAAAATTATTCTCTTACCAGAGACCTTCTTTTCAGAATTTCGAAAAAAAAAAAAATATAGGCTAGTTGACTAATAATTCATTTTTTTTAAAACTCAAATGTATAACCTTTATAGGTTTTTTATAATTAAAAAAAGATAATGACAAAGAGATTGTATCTTCAGCCTTTGCTCTGAAAAGCAACAGAAATTGGTGACGCAGAAGATGCTCAAGATTTTTTTTTTTCTTTGAAAAATGCAAGAATTTCTTGTCTTGTTCCTTGTAAAGTTTAAAAGCCTTTAGCAAACAATATCAGGGCTGTTAGAAGGTGATTAGGACTTTGGCAGGAATCGATGCCTGTAATGTTGACATTTGGGAGTATTGTCTTTCATTCTGTTGCAAGCTGCTGCTACAAGTGGACACTTAAGGCAACAGTACAAAACAATTTAGGAATGAAGTGGTAACATTGGAAAGCCATAAGGCTCGTCTGGGGAAGCTCCCATCAGGCTGTCATTGTACATTTTCTGTTTGGAGTTTTGGTTCAGATGCCTGAACTTTTAGTTCACTCTTGACATTTCAATTCTCTGTAACAAATCTTGAATGAAGTCTAGAATTGGTTTGAGTTTCCCAAAGTCATACATTTATAATGTTGGTTGGTTTGAGTGTACTTAAATATGTATACATATTTATATGCTTGCCAAATACAAGTTAGTACATTTTTAAATTTCAACCAGCATCATAACCATGAACAAACTTTAATATATAAATTTATTTAATACAAGGCTAAGAATAATAAAATATAAAGAACTATATATGCCAAATTTGTTTCATTCACATTTATAATGCAAACCAGGCAGTGAAGTGTGATTTTTCTTTTGTTCAAAATTTAATGATCAAATTTTGTCATGCATGATAACATTAAGTGAATTTTGTTATGTTCTTTTTCTAGAAATGCCAGGTCTCATTGCCCTCAGAAGACGTGCAGAAAACGACAAGCCACTCAGCGGGGCCAAAATCATTGGATGTACCCACATCACTGCCCAGACCGCGGTCAGTGTGGCATTAGACCCTAAGCCTTTCTCATTGGTCAATTTATTGGCATTTGATACAAATATGATTAATAATTGATATTAAAAATTTCAGCAAACATGTTCTGTATTATTTGACTTTATGATAATTAAATGATAAGCTATCTCGTAGCTGTTTCCTTTGCCACAAATTTCACTTTGATAATAATTTCAGAAGCATTAAATTAAGACACAAAACTTTATTTTTAAAGAAAATTAATGATTTGAGTATTAAGCTTTTGTTTGACCTCTATTTGATCTCCGCAGGTGTTGGTGGAAACTTTGGCAGCTCTTGGAGCCTCTGTGCGATGGGCAGCTTGCAATATCTACTCTACACAAGTAAGTCATCAGCAGGGCAATAGGATGTTGTTTTGCCCCCACAACAAATTATTTGGGCAGTAGTCACAGTGAAAGTATTGCCCCATCCCCATAAAAGATCACTTGGACAATGCTTTGTTGGTTCGGGCAACACAAAAGATAGGCTCTGTGCAATAGAATACTTTTACAGGGTTATTTTCGCCCCGTGTAATTTTAGCCCCTCTTCACTTGCAAACAGTTTTGCCCTGTCTTGAATTCACCCAGACACAATTGTGTAAAGAAAGATAATTTGAGACATTGGAATTTGCCCAGTCTTAAATTTGCCTGCTGACAACGAGGACGAAAGGGCGGAAAATAAACGAGGGAAATATTTCCCAGTATACAGTATTGACATGCCCCCCCCCCCCCCCCTCACCCACAACTCTTTTCGACGTTATTAAATTTTAGAGCTTAATATGTAGTTCACACCAACGGTCTAGAAGCCATTACGTTTATTGCAAAGACACTGATAAACCAGTATAGGAATAGATGTTCATTATATGTAGAGAAATTTAGATGGTCTGCACACTTGTCATGACAATTTTTGTGGGAGTGCATGTGAAAAAGTTCAATTAGTACACAGTAATGCTCTCTCTCTATCTCTCTCTCTCTATCTCTCTCTCTCTCTCTCTCTCTCTCTCTCTCTTTAATAAGCATCATAATACATTGTACAATTTAGGTAGTGTGTCTTAGTTATTGAATGAGCCACACAAAATGATTTTCTCCTTTGATGCCGCACTCCATCACTTGTCATATTGCCAAGCTATTATTGAAAAATATTATATTACTGAAAAAATAATTAATAACTGACACTACTCCATCCTTTTTTGGAATCAAAAATAAATATCATTTAGAAAAGAAATTAAGAATTGACAAATGAACTCAACATCGTTGGCACTGGGATAAATTGGTATCACTCCTTGAAACAACTCATTTTATGTACAAGATAATCATCTCTTGCTGAAGGAAAATGATGGCCTTCATTTCACGATTGCTAAAGAGTTTGACACAATCTTACTGTAAGTGTTGGTTTGTCATTGGCGATGACTGATCATACACTAATCAGGAAGTTGGTTGTCTTTCATTGATTTTTCTCCATGTTCCACTGCTAATAGTGTAAGAAATTATCAGTCCATTGCTTGAACAGACAATCCTTGGGGAGAAAATGGAATGACGAGTTTAAGCTCCAATCAAAGAATGGATAGAGTTCAGGGGGAAAAAGGCTGAGCACTGGTAGAATTAATTGGCCTATCTTTTAATTGCCAGCTGTTTAAAATTTGATTGACATTTCTTGAATATTGATAGATAGTTGATTTAGTTTTGATATAATCTATGGAAAGGCTTGGAATAACTTTCTTTTGATTGAAAATGCATTTTGTTGGTTCAAATTAGCTAATAAATAACATTCTCACAAATATAGAAACACCATTGTTCAAAAATTAATTCAAGAAATCTTTTATCTGCTAAGTAAAAAGAAAAACCCATTGAATTTCCTATCCATGAAAAGGCCACAAGTAATACATTTTGACAAAATACCGAATACAAAGGATGGATACAGTCACAAGTCTCTCTGGAACCAAACAATCAAAAGGTCTGGAAGGTTTTCTTGGAATTTTCAGCCCTGCAGGAGTTTGCTGCTGATACTTAAATCTCAGATCACAAAGGAAAATCCTGACATTGTCCTCCAATTATAGCTGATATTCAATTGGAGGGAGAGGGAGAAGTGAAATAGTATGCTGCCTATGACATTGGCTCTGTCCATTTATAAATATGCATTGCTTTTACTGGTCATCAGATTGTCAGCTTGTTGACACAGTGGATGCTTAGGTCTCTTACAATGTCAGTGTGACTGAACTTATCTACTGTATACAGGGAAGTAATTGCCCCCTGTTTTATTTTCGTCCCCCTTTGTCTTCGTTGTCAGTGGGCGAATTTCAGACTGGGCGAATTCTATTGTTAGTATCAGATTATCTCTCTTTAAGTACAACTGTGCGTAACACGGGGCGAAACTTTGCAAGTGTAGAAGGGCGAAAATTACACAGGGCAAAAATAACCCTGTATTCAGTACACTGAGGGGTCAGTTTAATGTATGCATAATGACCAATTTTAGATCATTAAAAATATTTAAGGAGACTGTGTTGTCAACAAATTACCCATCAGATCTTTTAAAAAATTCTAAATATAGTTGTAAAATCTGAATATTTTCTATGTATCTTTTTAAAGAGCTCTTTTTTCAAGGAGATTAAAATAGTCATAAAATTGTCACAACCATCCAGCCCACGTAAGGTTTTATGGGGATATGATTTATTTACTTGATGATGTCCTTGAGTAAATCATTATTCAATTGAAATAAAATACATGTATGTCGTGTTGGTGAGAGGTGGCCTCAAAAAGATTTATGAACATTAATTTACTCCACTAAAATGTTTATAAAACAATTCGCAATTTTAAATGTTTTTATATAAGAATTGAGACTGAAGCATAATTTGTCATGGTTAGTGATACTAAAGAGTGATGAATTTCAGTTGAGCATATATTATTGTATAAAAAGGAACCGTTTGGTTTCAAATTGAATTTTACACCAATATAGTGATATGGAATATATAGATTATATATTTTGGGGGGGGGGGGGGTTTTGAGCTGGAATTACTGTGATATTCTGTGATTTCAGAATGAGGTAGCTGCTGCGCTAGCGGAGGCGGGATTCCCGATCTACGCCTGGAAGGGTGAGACAGAGGAGGATTTCTGGTGGTGCATTGACAAGTGTATCAACTCAGAGGGCTGGCAGCCAAACATGGTAATAGCTCATCTTGTTTATCTATTCAATGAGAGGGGCTTACAGATTTATGAAATAATATTGTAATGGATTCTTGAAATGGCACTTCAATCTTGAATGATAGTAACAAAATCCCAGCTTAATTTTAAGTAAACAAGATGAAAAAGTGTTTTAAATTGTCATTCTCAGTAAAAAAAATTCATATCTTTCCTTATCAGACATATAAAATATACTCAGAATGCATGCCAAAAAATAAGACTAAATAAAAAAGTTTGTATATTAATTTTTTCATGATTTTGCTGAATGTTAAGACTGCATGACCACATGTTTTACCTTCATGCGTGTTTGACGAATCTTTTAGATCCTGGATGATGGAGGGGATGCCACCCACTTGATGTTGAAGCGCTACCCCGCCATGTTTAACATGATCAAGGGGATCGTGGAGGAAAGCGTAACTGGCGTCCATCGTCTGTATCAGCTCTCAAAGTCAGGAAAACTCACCGTGCCCGCCATGAACGTCAACGATTCCGTCACTAAGGTAGGTAACCCTCGGTCAATATACAGAAGGCTTGGTGATATACGATTGGTCCAGAGACAGACAATTCCAAACTAATAAAATTTACTTAAATAATTGCAATTTTCATCTTTGGCTTGCATTATTGATTGAATGTACCTGGGTACCTGAACTTCGTCAATCTTTCTTTTTCATTGAGGCATAACAACACTATAAATCAACATCTTTAGCTTATCTCACAGAGTCATAGTACCAGGTGTTATGCTTTCAAAATAATATTTATTTATTTTTTTATTTTTTTTTTTTATTTTTTTATTTTTTTTATCATTAAGTACAGTTGTATTATAAGATTTTTATCCTATTATTTTTTTCTCCAGACAAAGTTTGATAACCTGTACAGTTGCCGTGAATCCATCTTGGATGCGTAAGTTTGTTTACAGCTTTTCTGACTTAAAAGATTTATGTATTCCAATTAATTTTTAGATAAAAATGTTTGAAATGCAACATATAAAATTTTACAATTTCATTAAAGCTTAACATTACTAAATATTACAATGAAAATGTTCAACTTTTACCTGATACAAATATCTTTCACTTTGTAGTAAACTGTTACATGTAACATTGTTAAAATCTTGGTGATTGATATGAATGAACTCTGAATTTTCAGATTGAAACGCACAACTGATGTGATGTTTGGAGGCAAACAAGTCATCATCTGTGGATATGGCGAGGTTAGTCAAAGGGGAATAACTCTTACAACTCTTGGTGAAAATTTGACCAAAATGGGTTACAGTTTTGTATAAAACTGAGAAAACTTTCAATGATAAAATTATTTTTCTTTAAATTCATATCTTGATTTTTATTTTCAAAATTTTCAAGGATATAACTATTTGAATTGGGCTTTTTTGTTTGAATTCATTTCTGATTTGCAAAATAAAATAAAAATAGCATTCAATAATAAAATTGTTCAGAATTGCTGTTACTTCAATTGATTAATATCTATTTTTCTGACATTTTGTGACCAGGTTGGAAAAGGTTGTGCATCAGCCCTGAAGGGACTTGGTTGTAATGTGCTGGTCGCTGAGATTGACCCAATCTGTGCCCTCCAAGCTTGGTGAGTTAGCTGATTGATATTGAATATATCAGGAGTTTTTCTCCTTGTCATTGATTTTTTTTGTTTCTAATTTAATATATGTACAGTAGTATTAATATTTAAATTTTGTTCAGTTGAAGAGCTTTATTTTAATGTAAATTTCCTTGATAATATAAAAGTGTCGTAAACTTTCTACTTGCATGTATAAATATCTTTTTTGGTAATGATTAATAGGCAAATAATATTTTGTCATTATATAATTAAATTCCCTTTGTTTTCTAGTATGGATGGATTCCGAGTGACCAGACTAGAGGAGGTTGTCAAAAATATTGATATCCTCATCACCTGTACAGGTAAAATTTGAAAATTTTCTGCGTTGTGTCACAGAAAATGAACTTAGAAATACATTTCTAACATCGAGATCTCCAACTGTACAGTATAAGATATTTACAGCGAATGTGCTTACTGTGAATTAGTTTAATTTCCATAGTCTTGATATATTTCTTAAACTCATTGAATATAAAGACACGATAACAAATAAAGACTGTTTGTCCCATGCAGTTAGCTGTTAGAGTGTTTTACTGTTTTTTAAATTATATACTGTATACAGGGTTATTTTCGCCCCGTATTATTTTCGCCCTTCTACACTTGCAAACCGTTTCACTCCGTCTTGAATTCGCCCAGACATAGTTGTGTTTAAAGAGAGATAATTTTAGAAACTTGAATTCTCTCAGTCTTAAATTTGCCCGCTGACAACGAGGGCAAAAGGGGCTAAAATAAAACGGGCATATATTTCCCAGTAAACATAGGGGAAAACCAAGCTAATAATGTAATTTTTCATATTTTATGCTTATAATGAGTCTTAAAGTATGACATTTTGGTTAAAGATTCCATTTGAATTTCTATGGTGACTATGTTTTTATTCTGTTTTAGGAAACAAGAATGTGGTGACCAGGAACCACATGGACAAGATGAAGACAGGCTGTATTGTGTGTAACATGGGCCACTCCAACACAGAGATTGATGTGGTCAGTTACTCACCGTCTGTGTCTATATATATTTATTAGGCAGATAGGAAGACTCAAGAGTTTGTAGATATGCGTGACTGGGTCAGTGCAGTTTAAGGAAAAATTCAGCAATTCATTATGATTTTGATACAATGACTTAAATTTTTTGGTATTTTAGGTCTCTCTTAATTTTCTTTCTTTTCTATCGTTGCACTGAGCTTATACAACCAAAAATAGGGGGAAAAAACATGCTTGAATAAAAATAGAAATCTAAATTTTCCCCTTCCAGAACTATTTGAATGTTTTTGTCATGTATCAAAGGGTGGATAAAAGAAACACCACAAAATTTATCCTCTCTAACAATTCAATTCTGTCTCATTTGTTTTGCTTCTATAACTTGATGGCTTCCTTCTATAACTGATGTCATGTTTTATCCAGGGCTCCCTAAGAACTCCTGACCTGACGTGGGAGAAGGTGAGATCACAGGTGGATCACATCATCTGGCCGGACGGCAAGAGGATCATCCTGTTAGCCGAGGTGTGTGGGAAGCTTTATCCTTCTATGAATGTTACTGATGTTACATTGTGGAATTTCCCATGTATCATTAATTGTATTAGTACAAGTACTAATACCAAATTTTTTTATTACATGTATATAGATACATGTACTTGTAATAAGCATCTTCAATGTACATTGGGTGAAAAAAAACCTCTTTTGACATTTTCAGATTTTTTTCTCTATTTTGAATGAGTTTGATAATTGTCAAGGCATCTAAATTGATAACTTTTTTTTATAAAAATGATTCTGTAAAGGAAATACACTTATTCAAGTTGTATCATTCAATTAGGTACATGTATAGGAAATAAAAATTTTGTGAATAGATATTATGGCCGAAAATACTGTGACTGTGTAAAAAGTGTTCATTGTTTGAATATCTGTTAATAGATCCTTTATCAAAAAATGGCGAGAGGAAAACAGAAATTTGCATATGATTTTGATATATTTTCAATGTTAACAATATTCATATCATTGTTAAATATTGTGCATAGCTGTAAATGCATTTTGATTCAATTTATTGTTTTAAAAAAAAGGAATATGGTTGAACTATTTATAGTAAAGATTTGACCTTGAAATGACCTTTACAAATGACCTTTTAGGGTCGTCTGGTGAACCTAAGCTGCTCCAGTGTCCCTTCCTTTGTGGTGTCCATCACGTCGGCCACACAGGCCCTGGCCCTGATCGAATTGTACAATGCACCCCAGGGGCGATACAAGCAAGATGTTTACCTACTGCCAAAGAAAATGGGTATGTTGTGTCAATTGTGATTAAATGCATAATTCAGTGCAGTTGTAGGGATAAACAAAAACAAATTGTCAAAAAATGCAATATTTAATGCAGTTGTAGAATATTAAAAAAAGTAGCTGCATTAAAATGCATAATTCAATGACATTGTAGGGATAATTTTAAGATTATAACAATGTTTCCTTAGATTTTGTCCAAAGTTTCAATATCTAATAATTGAAATTATTCATGTGAATAATCAAATAAAAAGTTTCACCATAGCATATCATTTAAAACAAGAAAAGAATTTTGTTGAAAAGACTTAGAAATAAATAAAAACCCTAATTAAATTATAAAAGACCAGAATCCCTTCCCTTTAAAACACAACACATATACAGAATGATTGTTTTGTTTTTCAGATGAATATGTAGCTAGTTTGCATTTGCCTACATTTGATGCCCACTTAACAGAATTAACTGACGAACAGGCAAAATACTTAGGTCTGAACAAAACTGGTCCATTCAAGCCAAACTACTATAGGTAAGAAGTGTGTTACCTGGATTTTTATGGGTATTTTTTTTTTAACCAATTATGTCCGTAGATGATTTTTAAAGCAACCTATTTGAAAGGATATAAAATCTTCCCATTTCACTCATTGGATAATGTCAACTGAAGAAAAAAATATGTTAAAATAGTTTGTGTTTTACAAAATAATGAAATTAAAAAAGTACTGTTGCTTGTTGTAGTTTACAAAATTCTTGTTTATGATCAGAATTTGTGTAGCTTACTTTCATGGCTCAATTATTTTAACAAGTATAGACGTTTCAGATTCCATGTTATTTTTTTCAAAATAAAAGATTTATTTTAAGAAATATGATTAATTCAAAATGAAAAGTTTTCTTAGCTTCTTAGGAAAAGATATAATAAATTTTATGGCATTAGCCAGAATTGATTATGATACTTTAGTTAATACTTGCAAATGTTTTATTTTCAGATATTAATGAAACACCAGTCATTAGAAGTTTTAAACATCACACCAGGATTTCTAATTGTCATCTTCACTCTCCTTCAAGTGTGAGATCTATTTATAGAAGTCTGTTGCAGACTCAGAGCTTTACGTTGTTTTAGGCGCATTTTGATTGGTCGACTTTCCACAAGGGGATTTCCCTGTTAGTTGAACTACTGTTTGGTACTTCAAGCACTGTTTCTTGTGATATTGAATACTTTTTGTACTGTGATGGTTTTGTTGATTTTGGAGACTGATTATCTAATCTAATGTCCGATGTTTTTAACTTTAAGCATTAATGTCCTTATTTTTATTCCCCATTATAATTGAATTTTCACTTGTATGAACGTTTAACATGTGTAAAGAAAATGCATGTTTTCATATTATTGACAACAATTTTTTTTATTTTGTGCCAAATGTTATCTGTAGTTTCTGAAAAAAAAAAAATCATTTCTTAATTGTCCATGGATCAACAGCTCTTAAAAGATACTTTGATTTTGTGAGGAAAAATTACAAAAAGATTAGAAGGCAATTTTTTTGAAAATATATTTCTCTTAATAGCCCTCTTTTCAAAATACAGAAAAGAGGCTTTGCAATATATACAAACATGGCAACTTAATTGTGAGAAAGAAAGAGGGAGTTAGTATTTCGCTGTTATAAAGAGAGAATCATGTACGGTCAGTGTGTATGTTTGTTGGTGTGTGTGTGTGTCGTATGTTATCATGTTAATCAGAAAAAGGTGTAATGGAATATTTTATTTAAATATCGGGAGTGGATCCATTACTCTAAGGAGTGGAGTTGAAATCAGCAATAATAAAGAAGAGATTGATACTTAAAGAACTGAATAAAAAAAGAAATTGATTAGAATTATAATGATAGAAATAAGAACTCAAGTTTATATGCATTGCAAATGAAAGTGAAAATGTAATGAAGAAAAAGATGATTTTTATTTCTTCAAAAATATGGATCCACCCCTGAAAGCATTAGTAATCAGTTTGTGAAGTTATCATGTATCAACATATTTCAAGATTTACCATAGGTCATATGACACTCGTTTTATTGTAGGAGAGCTTGTTTATCATACATTCCCATAACAGCTACAAATATTTGATACTGATAATCTGAAGGGTTGTTTTATTTCGTTTAATTTTTTTGTGGTAAATTTCCAACATGGTCTGCCATTAACTCAGGAGTACAAAATTTTCATTCTGTTTCTGGAAAAAAGAAATGATGCATGTAGTTGTTTCTTTCCTTATTCCTGTAAATCTCAGGGGAAAACATGATGAATTATCGAATTTATTTATTGCTTAAAAATTTCAACAGTCTAAACTTTGTATTGAGATGCACAGGTTGTGTAAAGTTGATGGGAAAAATCCGTATGGAACCATAGATTAATTCATCTTTCTAGTTCTCTCCCTTTCATGCATTAAATTCCAGACCCGAAATGCATTCATTCATTGTTTAATTCCATTAGTTTTTATCATATGGCAACTGTTTTCATTTTAATAGACCATTTGGTTATTTTCTTTTCAAATTTAATACCATTTATAGGAATGAGATAAAGAAAAAAAACTCAAAATTATTTGTATGACTAAGAGTTTCGCTTTACTAGTCAACACTGTACCGTTTTGTCAAAGTTTTGATTTTTTTTTATAGACAAAATAAACTATTTCAAACAGAAGTTGTATCTTATATGTTCTTTTTCTTATATTGGAAAATAGACACTGAAGAGCAGAAAAATGATCGGCCTGTATGAAATGTATATACTTTTCCAATAATTGATTTAAAGTAGGAAATCGATAGGCATCGAAGTATTACAAAGATAAACCGGTTAAGTGCATTTTACGCTGTATAAACCAATTCACGTTTTGAAAAATAATAAAAGGGTAAATTTTTTGTTTAAACCTAGTTTATATTCATGTAAAGGAACAATATTTTTTTTCAATAAGTACGGAACTGATGATTTATCCTAGTCACCACTGTCACACACTGACAGGGTATGACTAAAACATCCCTGTTTCTTCGCAATCGCAACTTGTCGTTTTTTTCGAGCGTCGGAAAGGCACGAGAAGTTGGTATATGGGATGTCTCCATATTGTGACGTATATCCGATCGAAATAAACAATAAAATCAAGTACAATGTTATGATTCTTTTCTTTCCCGAAATTGTTACCTAACAGCGTAGCGCAGTGGGTTAGAGTGTTCACTACGGATCTGTAAGTCATAAGTTCGAATCCCACTGAGGCTTTGATAAATTTTTCCTTTCCAAAAAATCAAACATTTTTTTTTTGGTCAAATATTGTGAAACTTGAAAATTCTTAAACGGTGAAAGTATTTTGATTTTTGTGTACTTTTATCCACATTAATATCGACAGGTCTCCCATACCACCTTAAAGTGTAGGAGCTCAAGGGTTTAGGTGAGGGAGTGCGGGAGGAGTACCTGACCAGGAACTCAATGAATGTGAGAAGTCCGTCTGTAAGATGTAAAACCAATACACATTCAATTTGTTTTTAGCTCACCTGAACCGAAGGTTCAAGTGAGCTTTTCTGATCACCCGCTGTCCGGCGTCCGTTCGTCCGTGTGTCCGTCTGTCTGTCCGTCCGTCTGTAAACTTTTCACATTTTTGACTTCTTCTAAAAAAACCACTGGGTCAGTTTTAACTAAACTTGGTACAAAGCATCCTTATGGGTAGGAGATTCTAAATTGTTAAAATAAGGGGCTAAACCCTTTTGAAAAGGGAGATAGTTGCGAAACAGTGAGTATAGGGTGTGTATCTTTAAAAATCTTCTTCTCAAGAACCACTGCACCAGAAATGCCAACATTTACACACAAGATTGTACATGATCCGGAAGATTCTAAATTGTAAAAATCGTGACCCCCGGACCAAAACTGGGGCCCCAGGCGGGGTTGAAAATTTAACATAGAACTACATAGGAAAAATGTTTAAAAATCTTCTTCTTAAGAACCACTGCACCAGAAATGCCAATATTAACACAAAAGCTTGTATATATATGAAGATTCTAAATTGTAAAAATCATAATCCCCGAAACAAAACTGAGGCCCCAGGTGGGGTTGAAAATTTAACATAGAACTACATAGGAAAAATGTTTAAAAATCTTCTTCTCAAGAACCACTGCACCAGAAATGGCAACATTTACACAAAAGCTTTTATAAATAGTGAAGATTTAAATTGTAATAATCATGACCCCCGGAACAAAACTGGGACCCCAGGCGGGGTTCAAAGTTTAACATAGAACTACATAGGAAAAATGTTTTAAAAAAATCTTCTTCTCAAGAACCACTGCACCAGAAATGCCCATATTTACAAAAAAGCGTGTATATATAA
This sequence comes from Magallana ariakensis, assembly GCA_020458035.1. Classification (NCBI taxonomy): domain Eukaryota; kingdom Metazoa; phylum Mollusca; class Bivalvia; order Ostreida; family Ostreidae; genus Magallana; species Magallana ariakensis. The sequence continues at coordinate 64,426,456 of CM035813.1, forward strand.
TGGAGATTCTAAATTGTTAAAATTGTGACCCCGGACCAAAACTGTGCCCCAGGCGGGGTTCAAACTTAAACATAAATTTAATAGGAAAAATGTTTTAAAATCTTCTTCTCAAGAACCACTGCACCAGAAATGCCCATATTTACAAAAAAGATTGTATATATAGTGAAGATTCTTAATTGTAAAAATCATGACGCCCGGACCAAAACTAGGGCCCCAGGCAGGGTTCAAAATTTAACATATATAGAAAAATGTTTAAAAATCTTTTTCTCAAGAACTTTAATGCAACAGTTTGGGATATGACTATGAATAAATCCTTGGCTATTGTCGATTCTGATTTGTTAAAATCGTTACCCCTGGTTTTAAACTGGGGCCCCAGGCGGGGTTCAAATTTAAGCATAGAAATAAATAGGAAAAATGTTTAAAAATCATCATCTTAAGAACCACTGCACCAGAAATGCCAATATTTACAAAAAAGCTTGTATATATAGTGAAGATTCTAAATTATAAAAATCATGACCCCCGGACCCAAACTGGGGCCCCTGGCCGGGTTCAAAGTTTCACATACCGGGGTATTAAGAAAATTGTTTAAAAATCTTTTTATCAAGAACTACAATGCAACAGTTTGTGATATTTCCATGAATACATCCTTGGCTATTGTCGATTCTAATTTGTTAAAATTGTTACCCCCGGTTTTAAACTGGGGCGCCAAGCAGGGTTCAAAGTTTAACATAGAAATATATTGGAAACATGTTTAAAAATCTTCTCGAAAACTACAATGTTACAATTGAGATTACTATGCAAGAATCCTCGAATAGTGAAAATTCTAAATTGTAAAAGCCGTGACCCCCGACCAACACTGGGGCCCCAGAAGGGGTTCAAAGTTCAACATAGAAGTTTATTGGGAAAATTTTAAAAAATCTACATCGCTACAGTTTGTGAGATTACTCCGCAAACATCCTCAAATAGTAAAGATTCTAAATTGTTAAAGCAAACCCCCGGACCAACACTGGGGCCCTAGAAAGGGATTCAAAGTTTAAAATAAAAATAGCATAAAATATGCAGGTGAGCGATGTGGCCCATGGGCCTCTTGTTATTGTGGTGCTGTGTAGTACCTAGCGTCTAAAAGTTAAGTGTTCGTTTGAATAGTAAATCCGAGCAATGGATTTTTGAGTCACAAAACATTGATTCTTATCAACATAATATATAACGGATGAAAACCGATGAAAATCGGGAGTCATTGTTTACATTATTCCTCTTTTATATGCGGATGCTTTTAGAGTCGTTTGCAGAAGAATATGGTTAATGCATCGCTTTCCCCAATCGCTTATGCCATTGTTTTCTTTGTTGAAAATCAAAAGCGATAAAAACCTATCTGTTGTTTTGCTTACCAATCTGATATCCCAGGTTTTTAGTGTAACCCTCTACGACCCATCAGTACCCTTATGATCTGTTCTTTAGACATTCGCTATTAGATTCTAATAAAATGCAAAAAGGAAAATAAAATAAATCCAAGAATATTTAATAATATTTACAGTGAATTAGAACACAGGATCAGGGAATAAAAGGTTATAGCGTTTTTTGCAGATAAAATAGATGTTCATTTAATTATGACGTAGTTATTGCGTGATTGAAATTCTTTTCACTTTTATTAGGTTCCACGTCGTCTTCAGTAATGTGTTTTTTTCTTTGATGCATTAATATTCAAAAAGAGAACGGAAATTTTTGAATACTAATATCTTCAAAAAATAATAGTTATAATTTTGCATTGGTACAATTGCTACAAGAATTATCAAAATTTCATACACATTTAAACAGAGACGCCGCCTTGTTAATTACTACGATTAAAAAGACAACGTGCCATATCCTTGATCACCAGTACCTTTTTCTTGTAACGTATTATTCCAAATCATCACTATATATAGTGGATGTTAAAATCATGAAATCGGTAAATTGTTTGTGAAATTGCATTTCAGCAGGAAATTCATTTGGAATTCATTTTAAAACCATTGATAATACCTATATATATTTGACAAAATACCGACGATATTTCAAAGATAAAATCGTTTCCTGTAAGATCAATCATATTTTAAAGATGTTCAAAACGTGTGATAAAATTACCAGGAAACATGCATTGTGTTAAGTATATGACACGACTGAAATGTCCATCAAATAGTCTGGGGATGCGAACAATATTATAAATGGGTCTAAATTCATTATTAAACAGATATATTCCCATTATAAAAGATACGGGTGCTGTGTTTACAGTCAAATGTCATATTTCGTACTTATCCTTCCGCCAACATTACGTAAAACAGAGTCGTATTCAAAATGTGAAACAATATAACAGAATATTAAGTAAAACATTGTCTGTCCCCCAGCAACGACCGATAATGCCCAGAATCTGAGACTACTAGTATTACGTGTATGTTATATAAATATAAACTTAGGGCTTTTATAAAAAAAGTATATTTGTATATAATGGCTTTACTATCACAAGAAGGATGTAATCCATCACGAATCTCCCCATTCCTGTAGAGTTACAATAATGCTTTAAACACTGTGCCGGATAATTATGCCAGTGCCAAGGTGGCATTTTTGCACCCGTCTAAGCTGCATATATCGAAAAATTCAAATATGCCACATGATAGACCATTGCTTAAAGAGTTTACTACCACCTTTGTTATCAAAGCATCTCACCTGTCAGGTGAGATACTTACCTTTAAAAGCTAAATTCCTACAGGAAAATAATTTTTCCCCTAGGAAAAATAGTATTCATATAGGAAATTAGAAATTCCTATTGGAATACATGAATTTCCTATAGGAATTTCAGTTCCGATGGGATTTGATAAAATCCGATAGGAAAATTCGATTTCCTATAGGAAAACTACCTGTCTGAGTCAAATCCCTACAGGAAATAGCTTTCTCCTATTGGAAATATAATTCCTAGTGGATTTCTAGAAAATCCTATAGGATTGTCAATACTTCCTGTAGGAGAATCGTTTCTCCTATGGGAATTATCATTTTCCAATGGGATATTAATTTTTAAAGGTAAATATCTCACATGTCAGGTGAAACACACTAAAAACAAAAGTGGTTAGATACTCTCTAGACAATGGTCTATTATTTGGTATATTTGGATTTTTCCGAAACTGCATCTGAAGCGGGTGCAAAAATGCCACCTTGGCACTAGCATATCCGGTGTAACGACGAAAAGTGACCCCCGTAGAATATTGACCGGGGGTCATTTTTCTACATAGAAAAATGACCCACTCGGTTGTAGAATACTTGGATTACATTGTTGACATTATGGTCTAGGGGTCATTTTTCTCCGTGTGGGTTGTAGAAAAATGGCCCCGTGGAATATCGACTATATATCATATATTTATTATTTTTTAAGAATACCAGGGGGGGGGGTGTGCTGGAGGGGGGGGGGTGGGTGGGGTGGGGGCATTGTCTGCTTGATACCTAGATTGTTCGAAAAACCAGCTTGAGTACGCTTTTCTGATCACCTGTTATTGCTTATCATCATTATCTCAGTCTGTCTATTAATTTTTTTAAATTAAAAGTTAAAAGGTATAGTCATGTTTCGTTAATTAAAGTACACTGAATTTAAAATGTCCCCCTTCCTTACATTTTGGCAATGGAAGAAAAAGACGTACCTTAGATAACAACTGATTTTAAAATAGATAGTTAAAATTGGCGCTAATCTAGAACAAAATTAAAAGGTTGGGGACTTGGCGGGGAGGGAGTAATGATATATAATATAAGGTATGTTTACAATAATTGTCAAACCATGACTGAATAGAAATTATATCAATGTAAATGAACATAAAACTCGCACTTATTGTATGCAGAAATTGAATCCAGTTGATTTACAGGGGAAGAGAAAATTATTCATCACGCTCAATATCGCTATGAGAGATTTATTTACCATGGGTCTGAAATAGGCACATCTTATTACATGCGTGAATCCATAAAAAAATTATCCGGGGATGGGGGAGGGGGATCAGAGGGATAATTATGTTTGCCATAGAGGGAAGGGAGTCTAGGCCTATGATCGGTCAATTTGATAAGTGAATTTAAAGAGTTTGAATTCCCCCACTCCTTTAATCCGCGCTTGCATGCAACATCCCATTGGATATTTCTACCAACAATTATTTTCTTGCCTCAACAGGTTTAAGAATAATATATTAAACAAATACAATGCTTGATTTAAAAACGATATAAACGTCACACATTCCAAAAGTTCAAATTTATGATTGAACGAAAGAAACAGAATACTACATAGATAATTCTATCTATATATGCATGATTCTAATCGATCTCTATTGTAATCAAAATTAACTTTTAACTTCGGTACATAACAGAGATAGCAAATCGTAAAGAAATAATGACACTAAAATGGGATTTACATGTAGCATTGACTTTGATTCCAATTGAATACAACTGCGGTACTTATAAACTATATTTGAATCTAGCAATTAATACAGGCATATTCTAATATAACTTTAAACTTTCTTTGGATTTAACATATTAGTGTCCTAGGCATTCATACTCATTTTTAGCAGTTTCTAAAAGTAGAAACAACAGCTTTTTTATAATTACTATTCTCGAAAAAGTGATCTCTTAACTGATTGTAAATAGAGCATACCATCTATTGAGATATGTTTGTTGATAAGTAAAAACAAACGAAGTCATCGTGAAGGGGGTCCTTTACAGTGTTGCATTGTACTTGACAGTTCGTTACAGATCTGAATAATTATAAAGTTTATTTCAGACAAAATGCATCTGTCAGGTAAACAGCATTCGGTCCAATACATGTATAATGTTTATGGTTTAAACAATATTTTATTATATAACATATTACATGTACACAGTCAAATATAATGTCATTTGTGAATCACTGTAACATTGCATCCTCCAAAACTTGATTCAGCAATGCCGTTAATCAATATACCTTTTGATTAGAGTAGAGTTTCTTGCATGTATTGTTTGTATATTTAGGAAAGAATTTTTCTCCTATTGGGAACTTTGATATCAGAATTTGAACAAAGCAAACCATTTTGCGACCTTTCATGTTGGTTGGAATAAACGAATTGGTCGCTGCAATTATTTTCGTTTCTCAAACAAGTATTTTATATATATATATATATATATATATATATATATATATATATATATATATATATATATATATATATATATATATATATATATTGTACGATCCTAAGAGCAGTTTGAGTTTAAAAGTGCATTATAAAAAAGCAGCATTACATTCTTAAATTACTCTGTAATCTAAAAGGTTGTCAGAGAGACATCAATTATATGGTAAATGGTATAGTGCCAAATTACTTACACAATCTTTTAGAACCCTGTATTTAACCTGAAATCACTTATTCCTTGAGAAATAATGATGGTCTTACTTTTGTCATTCCTCAAGCCAGAACTTCATCTTATTTAAGAAGTTTTATACCTTCTTACAATTTAGCTGTGGAATGAACTATCTTTGGATATTAGAAGTCTCCCAACATTGCCTTTTTTTTCAAACTCCATAAGAAACAATATTTCAAAACTCCAAATAAAACTTTTTAATTTTTGGAATCGCAGCGAAAATTTTATACATTTTCAATTGAGAAACAATGCTAGTAATTTAAATGGTGACCTTTTTGATGGTTTTATTCGTGAAAATTCAATCTAAAAGTTTTACATATGATGAAAATACTGTACTATTTAAATTAGTTCATAGCTATTTATCCTATACATGTACGCATAAGTAGTATACTTATGTTGTAACTGTACTACTGGTATTCAAGTTTTTGATTATTTTGGATTTTTTTTTCTTCAAACCGGTTTTTGTCAATCTTTTTTTTCCCCATCTGAATATATATTTGTCATTTGTCATTTGTCATTTATATTTTGCACTTTACATATTACTTTGCACCTTATGAAGAAGGTTTACATAGACATTGCCTGCTGCCTAATCCATTTATGTAAATATATATTTGCTTAATAAAATATGTGCAAATTAAATAAAAAACAGACTTGATCAAAATCTATTAGAATCAATCACTCATATATATATATATATATATATATATATATATATATATATATATATATATATATATATATATATATATCTGTAGTCATAAACATGTTTAATATAATTATCATTATAAGACTCTTAAAACCATTGCATGTGATGTGTAATGTGTATTGAACTTAAAAAATCCGCTTTATTCGTCGAAATTTCATGTCTTTCATGTCTTCTAAGTTTCTTCATCTAAAAATATGCAATACATGTACATACTCGTACAGAGGTCATTATTTAAGTTTGTCTATGAAATCATCCACTAAAATTGTGGGTCCTATTCAGCAGAACGAGCAGACGAAAGCTCTCGCATCATTACCGTCTTTACTTTTGCAAAAAGGGAGCGCAACCGAGCGCATCATCGTTAATGAACCTTTAGGGGGAGGACACAAAACTAAAATGGCTTAGCGAAGGGGCACCATAAAGCAAGTTGACAAGTTCTTAAAGTTTAAGCTAAACACAGAGGTCTTTTTGTTCAAACTAATGATATATATTTAACAGGGTAAAACGGGTGGTGCATCCATCTTTTATATGCTTTCGCTGCACCCTTTCCACTCGCCAAACATGAATGTTTCACGTATCACCTCCAATTTTTATAATTTCTATGTAGTTTATAAGCGAGTTCAAATTTCTATGGGGGTCAGTTTTCAACGTGTAGGGGGTCGTAGATCTCCAGGTCTGGAATGGTTTTCTACTGTAGAAAAAGGACCCTAGTTGTCATAGACTACTGACCCTGGGTCTGTGTTCTCCGTAGAAATTTGACCCCCGGGTCAATATTCTACGGGGGTCACTTTTCGTCGTTACACCGGTCGCCCGCACTTAATAAGAACCCTGATCAATCTTTGAATATTATGAGGTGATAATTTCGGTCAAAGCGTGGTCAAATCTATCATAAAACTCTTCGAGCTTCATTGGATTTGACCACGCCCCAATCAAAATTATCACCTCAGAATACTCAAAGAATGATTCCTTAATCCCTAAGTAAATTTGCTTACTCGTTAAATAATATTTACAACATGTAATTCATAGTTCACTGGTATTACAAATCGATGGATGTTATTGACCAAAAACTTTATTCTCCCGCTCCGTTTGTCTGTATTTCTGTTTGTCCGTAAAAAATATTTGTTGCATTTTTCTCAGCAACAATTAACTTTAACACACTTAGATATGCCTTATGGTGGGATTCATTGTTGTACCAATGAGACGTCAACATTTTGTTAAATGACGACATTCTCATCAAAGATTTTTCACCACATATTGATTTTCTCTTTTTCTCTCTATTTAAGCATCAATAAGAACCGTAGTCGGTGCTTTAACAAGCAAAAATTATCAATCCCTCTACGAAGCATTCAAATACCCGATTACATGTAGTTTTAAAAAAAGATAAAAAGGCATGTCTTTATTTATATAAAACATTGTAAGAAATTGAAGAATGGAATGAAATACACATGTACTTGTAATTTAATATTATAATGAATATGAAACGATTTGTCATCAGGTTCATTGTCTGTGTCTAGATACCGTGTCGGTACATGTTTGTAAACAGACTAAAGACAGAAATCGATATGGAAAATGCTAGTCCTCTTGTAATGGGGGGAGGGGGTTCCCATATGAGTTTGAATTGAAACTTACAGGCTTTTAACTGCTATTTATATCACACGTGAACAATCTCTCTCTCTCTCTCTCTCTCTCTCTCTCTCTCTCTCTCTCTCTCTCTCTCTCTCTCTCTGTCTCTCTGTGAAATATGTCTTTAATATTGATTTAATGAATGTACATTAAGATTTTCTATCATTTAGGCAGTCGACGCACTTCGAAAAATAATTGTATAAAGTACACTTTCCGTTCATTTTTTAATTTAGTTGACACCGTTAATATTTCATAGTGTATAATTTTCAAAGAAGATTTAATCAGACCGCCATCTGGCGGCCGGTAACTACTGAGACAGTTACTCAACAGAGAACTTGGGTTTTTTTATAAGATTATCCAGCCATCATCTCTTTTTCACAGATGGCATTTAAACTTTTCGAATGAGGAACATCGTTCCATTGACTTTTGTGACACATTTCCACAAAGTGCTCAATGCCATTGTCGTTGTCGGGTTGGCCTGAAATCCAGTTAGTGAATCCTACGTTATCTTTGTTTGTCCACTGGAATTATAAACCCTCCTCAACATGATCACTGTCTCCGATCCACGTATCACAACAGAAATATCTATAGCATGTTTCTGAATGGTAATAATAAATATTCTCACATCATTTGATATTTTCATTGGTCTAACGATTATTTATAAAAAAAAATGTATAACATTAGTCTTTTACTGGTTTTTGAGACTTTATAAAAGTTTTTTAAGATTACAAAATATCTGGTGAATTATTATATACATTAACAAAATTGGGAATATGATTTTAATTAACCTTAAGGATTGAAAAAATTGCCAATGCTACACATAAAATAAAGAAATATAAATATGCTAGTGTCCTCCACTGATGCTAAAAAGGTGTCTGTTATCCATTCGTTTTCCTCCACTGTTTCTATTCTAACAAGATAGCCACCAACACTGTCACAGTAATCCTGTAAATATGTCAAGATTTTATTTTATTTATTTATTTACCTGTTTCTCTAGTTCTCTTTCTTAATATCGGTGTATTTGTTTTATAAAGACTTGCTTGACAGGGGTATTTAAATACAATATAAAGATATTCTGAAAACGTAAGGATAAACTACATGTAATTTTACAAATGATGACACGCATGCACTATATACATTTGTGACGCGCCAAGCAAAAACCTTCCTTATCTCAATTATGACGTAAAGTTAAAATACGCGTCTACATATCACAACAACGTTATTTAGTCTCGTTCAACGCGACGCTCGGCTGTCTACGTAAATCTCCGACGAGCAGAGTCTCTGCTCGTCGGAGATTTACGGAGACAGCCGAGGTCTGGTTGAACGAGACTATAGTTTTATTATAATTTCGTATTTTTTCCAACAATATAATTGGTCGATTGCTGTCACATGATCGTGCTATAAATTTTGTTAAAACCATACTATACGTACTAAAAATAGAAAGTTTTTAACTTTACTATATAAATGATAGATTTTCATGACAAAATGCTGTTTTTGGCATTTGCAACATTGTGACATCGCAATAGTGAAATCAGCGCCAATACAGCACAGGCAACGCGGATCTTGCATTTTCAGGCCAGACAATCTTTGAATGTAGAATTTTCAGTTCTCTTTTTATAGCTGGTTTACAGAGGTACGGGTGAGCGTATTGTTATCGGGGGTGGGGTTACATGATTAGACAATTGCCCACTCTAGATTGAGTTAATATCAATTGAAATAATTAACATTTCAAATGTCAAAAACTGTATAAAGCTTTTCTATTCTGAGAGGGCAGACCCACAACAATATCACATTGAATTCAAGACTAGATTAATATCCCTATATTATGATCATACCAATAACTGTAAAATCATACATTTGATCCGTCTTTTGTATAATAGCAAAATGCTCTGGTTTACTTTTTTACAATTCTAAAACATATGAATCCAATTACTTTTATCCTATCATTTAAAAACAGAAAAACTTTTCTGAAAATTAATAAACTACTGCACATGTATGGCAATTTATCATCTACTGTTTGTAAAACCTTCAATAATGTATGAAAAAAACTAAAAGGCACTGCTTCATTATGTTTTGTAAAATGAATTGACAATATATATAACATATACATGTATTTTCATACAAATGCAATTATATTTTGAATTCTATATTATAGTCATATTTATTTGCTATAAAAACGTTAAAGGAAGAGACAGACAAACACACACTATAATAGTTCTTAATGTCGTACACTGTTCCCAAGTACTCGATTCTACCTATTATCATAAAAGTTTCTAATGCTGATTTACTTAAAGCCTAAAACATGCATTTCCACACTGTATAGCAGACAAAATCTCTCCATAACTTCGATAGCATTTTGTCGCATTTCATGAACTGACAGGGGTTGCCAAATCTTCTTAATAATTTCTACGGCAGATCGAAGAAATCGGTCCATAAAGTGTAATAAAAACATTAAGGTTAAGGAGGAAGAATGATACCTGAAATCACAAACAGAGAATGCTTTTAAAATAACGAATACGTCTAATTAAGACAAAACGGAATAATTAACATGTTTAATAAGGAGTAGAACTGTTTGTTTTTTTATTCGATATGGTGCTCCAGGTTGATTTATCAGATGTATATTTGCATAAATTTACATCTACCGAGTATGATTCCCTCTATTTCTTACAGAAATTTATTGTTAATCCATAGCTCTATAGAAACTGAGAGAAGTGAAATCTACACGCCCCATTTATCGATTGGTCGAAACCAACAGCGACTGAAACTGACAGGAAACTAACAGGACTGAAATCTACACGCCCCGTTATCGATTGGGCGAAACCTACAACCTAAGAAATATCACTGACTGCACGAAATAATTATGATGATATCAGACTCAAATTCCCGTAGAAGACGATTTTGCTGTGTCTTTTAGCTAACTTACATTTACAGTAATTTGGTTATTTTAACTGTTTTTATTTACAATCAAATTATTAATTTGTTAAAAGAAAGATGTAAATATAAACAATGAAATGCTTTCTTTGATGATTCATGCGGGTTATGAATGTAGCGAGCATTGCAGAAAAAAATTACATAACCCGCGTTACGATACTTTCACATTTTATCCCTATAAAATACTTTAAAAGAGAGTTATAAAATCTAACTTTTGGCCATTTTGAAACGCCATTTTGAATTTAATTAAGCTATTTTTGTAAAAGCAGCATATGTCTTCAGACTCAGTATGCCCTAATATGAACAAGAGGTACATGGGGCCACATCGCTCACCTGAGCAACAATGGCTTTATATGGGTGTTCAAAGGATATTGTGCCATATGGCTCCTCGGTAGAATAACAACAAATAATGCAGTAAAGTATTCAAATTTTACACTTATTTTTGCATACAGTTAATCTTTGACATTGTACCTTTATGAAATACCATTTTTACCGAAAACAAGATCTCATGCAAGATATAAAACTAAATGTTTGGTAGAGGTACATTGTTAACTTCCAATTTCCTTTATTTTAGTCCCCCCCCCCCACCTTTATAAAGCAATCAAAGTATGCATGAGAGCATATAGGTAGATTTTCTTCTTCAACTTCTTACTAGTTATTATATTTTATTTAAAAAAGTCCTATATGTGAAAGAAGAAAATTGTACCTTAATGCGCTCAAATTAAAAAACATTCAAAAATTTAATTGGTCTTCCGCATTATAAACGAGTGTTGTTAATTACTTGACGTGAACTCCTAGGATGTTTTATAATCTTACTCACTTGATCGATGATTCCACTCGAATGAAAAATGGTGTCATGTGATATGTTAAAGATCTATTATAATCAATGCATAGGCGTAAGACTGGGGTGGGTGGGGGCTAAGTTTTGCAAAGTTAGACATAGCCATACTCAAAATCCCCCTTTTTTTTTGCTTGTCAAGATTTCTGATAAGGTCTAGCCCCCCCCCCCCCCATTTTCAATTTGCTTCCGACACCACTGCAATGTATTGACAGGCATGTCACTCTATTTTACTAATTAAGGCCCACCCATTATTTTCATCTTTATGAAAAAACAACAAATGGCTACAAACCGATATGATTTTCCGCTGTAATATTTTCTTAAGAGCGATAATACATTTATCCCCGTAAAAGTAATGTGTTATAACTATGGAAACTGTTTTAAAGCAATCGTTTACATGTATATTTGTGTCTGAAAACCGTAAAAGTTGGTGTAGATTTATATAATTCATTGTATTAGGGGGGAGCCCAAGAAAGTAGTTACAGCATAACTTTTAATTTTCCTGTACAAGTATTTAACGTTTAGCGAGAAATTTCTAGTGATCAATCAAACTTTCAGCGTCAATCGTAAAATTATAAGCAAGATACAGAGTTTGCAATTCTGCTAGGTTTGAGTCAATTTTTTTTGTTCACAAGAGTTTATTTCATTCAACTTAAGATCTTTAAACTTGGTATTTCCTATTCAGCATTTAAAATGTAAAAGAACAAAGTATGGCCTCAGCTCTGAGTGCAAACAGAAAAGTGTGAGCAAAGCTCTGTATCTTTCTTATAATTCGAAGGTAAGTAAACACAAAATTGTAAACAATTTAATCAGAAGAAATGTGCACTAAAACAAAGAAAGATCACAATTTATTTTTCATCATATATATACCTATATATTTCTAGCAGCGAAAACAATCTCCGCTTAGACTGAAAATGCTGAGCATCTTAACAAAACAAGTTGCATTAATCAACCATTACGTAGAGATCGTACCGAATTACCAATAAAATGTATAGTATTTTATAATATGTTGTAATTGCATCAGATTTTGCTCATTTTGCGCAGGTAAACACTCAGCTGTCTGATTAACGAAGCCTAATTTGATTTAATACGTAAAAATTCCAAAATACAGGCGATAGTTCCCCTCAAGTGACGAAAATGAAACGAGAATCAAAACAAGCTAATACCAACGTCACAAGTTAAAATGTCAACGCATTGAAATTTTTAACCTCAATTTACTTCACAAACTCGGCACAAATCTATGTTGCATGTTTCAAATATTCTCTTCGCAAGTAAAGTTTTGCACAACCAGCAAATCATCTTTGTCAGTTTAACCCACACACGCGTTCATCATGGCTGCTTCGAACAAAGAACTTCCGTTTTCGAGGTATGGAATACCAAACCCGAAGTTATAAACTGATTGACAGCTATTCTTTCTTTATTATTAGTTACGTAAATTACTCAAATTTGAAACTGAATTAGCCCATAATTTTTGCAATTTATATTTTCCTTTCCATAAGGATTATTTTTGCTAAATTACGTTGAATTTGACTCAGTAGTTCTTGAGAAGAAGATTTTTTAAAATACACCCCCCTTTTTTACAGTTTCAAGCTTTTCTCCGCTTTGAATACAATCTGGTCTTTTGTTTTTGCAATTTATATTCACCTTCTTATAAGGATGCTTTGTGCCAAATTTGGTTAAACTTGGTCAAGTGGTTTTAGAGAAGAAGTTCAAAATGTAAAAAGTTTACAGATGGACAGACGGACGGACAGACGGACGACGGACAACGGGTGATCAGAAAAGCTCACTTGAGCTTTCAGCTCAGGTGAGCTAATAAAAACTTTTTTTTTTTAACTTTTTTTTTTAACTTAAAAAGAACGTTATGAAATCTGGCTGTCGGTCATTTTGAAACGCCATTTAGACCTAATTTACGCCATTTTCGTCATAACAATCACATTTGTTAAGACTGAATTGGTTTTTAGATAAGGTCACGCATTTGCTAGCTCTGGAGTAGGAGTATGAGAGCGATCAGTTGGCATAATGTTTTTTGTAAATGTGTCAGGCAGTGATATCTTCAATTCATTATTGAATCCACGTGCTACTAAGCCTCTTACTTTATGGCTTTCGATCACTTGATTATATGCATACATTGTAGGCAATAACAATTTTATCTTTTTTCCAGACAGTCCAAGCTCACGATAAGTGTCCTTTGATATGAATGTTGTGTCAGACTGATTATCTAGAAGTGCATATACCGATCATTCTTGATCTGGTCTATCGCTGTGAGAAACATATACTGGCACTATCATAGAAGTCTTGTCTGTCACTCCATCATAGATTAGTATGGACGATGATCTAATCCTCCCTGCATGATATGGAGAGGGTTGAGAGGGTTGTGATTCGTGTACAGAGTTCTCCGGTTTCTTGTCCCTTGAATTCTCACTCGGCTCTGCTTTGTGCATATTCAATGAAGAGATGTAGGATGATTCCTACCGCAAGTTCTACACTTCACTTCAGTCTTCTCTCGTAATGCTTAGAAATATGACCAGCATTTAGACACCCAAAACACAGGTTGTTTTCTTTGGCATATTTCTTTCTGTATTCTACATATATAGCCAGAAAATCTTTGCAGTGGTTGAGATAATGTTCTCCTTTACAAAGAACACAGGATTTCCCTGTCCTGGGAGTCGTGAGAGTAGCAAAAGTCCTTCCTTTATCAGAGAAAGAAGATGAATATATGTTTTTGTTGGGTTTCTTAAACTGGTTAAAGAATTTTGCAGTCCCACTTTGACCAAGCTGTATTCGCTAAGATTCAATTGCTTGAATAACATGACCACAGGCAAGTTTGGCTTCTTTTGATATAAATTCTATGAAGTCCTTGAAAGGAGGATACTGGTTGTATTCTTCCTTTTTCTGCACTACAATGCGGCCCCTCGCATGATATTGCGTGCTTAACATATTTGCTGTCACATGCCATTTCTACCTTATCTATGAAAAACTTCTACAAAAAATCCACAGACTGAACGAAAATTCAAAGTGCGTTTAAATTGATCAAATCAAGACTTTGATTTTTTTAAAGTGTGTAATTAGTGTACACAAACACTATTCATCACACTATTCATTATACTTTGGAAAAAATATGTCTGAATAACAAATTCTGACCTTTTTATTAAGTAGGGAGTATACAAATTTTCAAAGTTCATAAATTTTTAAATAGAGTGGAAGCAAACCGCCTTTTGGCAGCCAGCAGTAATAGATCTAGAGGACAATCATATAGTCAACAAAGTTTTGCATAGGATTTTTTGCATTACAATCAACTAAATGAAATGTCTTTTTCACAGATAGCTTTTAAAAGGCTACTACAAGGATAATCATTCCATTGACCACTGAGACACAAAGCAACACAGTCTTCGTTCCCCTTATAGTTGTCGGGTTGGCTTAAATTCCAGTTGGTGAATACTACTTGTTTTTCGTTTGTCCACTGGAACACTCCTTCCTCAACTTGGTCACCGGCTCCGACCCACGTATAATAGCCACTGCATGTTTCTGTGTAGTATATATATATATATATATATATATATATATATATATATATATATATATATATATATATAGATAGATATATATATAGATATATACAGCAAAACTCGAATATAACAAACAAGGATATAACGAATTTACGGCTATAACGAATTATTATGCATGTCCCGGCAAATTTCTTATTTAAACCTACAGGAAATTGCAGTATATAACGAACACGGGTATAGCGAATTTACGGCTATAACTAAGTAATTTTCAGACCCCCGCTGGCAAAATGTTAACGTATTTTATCATGTATATAACGAATAATTTCCAATTTCAATTTTCATTGAAGATACATGAAAATTTAAGATGCATATAAAAAATACTTCAACTCATATATTATGCATAATTATTTTAATTGAAGAGCGGTAGGTTATATTAACATTTTTGTAAATGATATTAATATTGATTTAATAACTTACGATAGTTTGAAGCTAATTATTTTATAACGAATTCGCTATAAAATTTCTTACGAATTTGCTATAACCGTATAACGAATTACGGCTATAACGAAGTTTTTTCTATGGTCCCTTGAAATTCGCTATAAACGAGTTTTGCTATATATAAATATATATATATGACACTCTTGCAACATTTGACAGTAATTTTGGGCTCGCAAGATAATAAATCTTTAAGGTGGTATGGGACACCTGTCGATATTAAAGTGAATTAAAGTACATTATAATTAAAATACTTTCACCGGTTTAGTATTTTCAAATGTTGCAATATTTAACCAAAATATGTTTAAAATGTTTTGGGAAATGTAAAAATTTTAAAATTCCAAGCGGGATTCGAACTCATGACTTACAGATTCGTAGTAAACCCTCTAACCCACTGCGCTACGCTGTTAGGTGACAACTATGGGAAAGAAACTATTTATAAAATTACTATTGATTTTATTGTTTATTTCGATAAATAGTACGTCACAACATGGAAGTGTCCCATACCACCTTAATTTATTTTTGTTTTTAGGAGGAGGAAAAATGTCAATGCTACAAATAAAAATTATGAAAGATAAATTTTACTTGTGCCCGTTAATGCTGGTAGTAAAGTTTCTTTTATCCATTCGTTTTCCTCCCTTGTTTCTATTTGAACAAGATAGGCACCGGTGCTGGCACAGTTATCCTGTCAAAAATGTGAAAACGTTTTATATTGTTGTTGTATATTATCTCTTTGTATTTCCTTCTTTCCAACTCTATCTCTCTCTTAATTTCTCATTTTTTCTGTCTTAAAATGGGTGTATTTGTTTCATCAAGTCAAGGTAAGGAGATGTATACACTTTCCATGGCACTACGCTTAATTTGTGAACTATTTATGAGGTACATATGTAGTAGGTAGTAGAACCTATTTTTACTTTTTTTTTTAAAGTTCAAATTCAATTAGAGGTATAAGTACGTGTATATATCATTACATGTAAAAGGCTAGGTTTTATGTTGATTTTTAAAATAATTTTCTTTTTATTGCAAACAAATAAGTTGTAAATTAATATATTATAGTTCATTTATTGCATCATTTCTTTACAAAATTATGTAAAAAAATGGCTTGATATATATATATATATATATATATATATATATATATATATATATATATATATATATATATATATATATATATATATGTATAGATAGATAGATAGATAGATAGATAGATAGATAGATAGATACCTTTGCTTGTGCCCAGGTTGCTCGCATTTCCACAAACGTATAACAATGAGTATTGTAGATGTGCCATCCCGAATTGCATACTGTAAGTGTTGATACAATATTAGTTTTATATAATTGATTTAATAAATAAATACGCAATACATCAACGATATTTGATGTTTTGTATACATGTATCCATACTAGATGATATACCGCGCAAGCGCGGGAATTATTGCAACTGTATACAATAATATGATACAATGCTTCATGTACATGTACATGGCTTTATTCTTTTTTCCTCAGCTAACTGGAAAAAATACAAAGTTTTTTAATTTTATTTCAAATTAGGAAGTTGGTGTATAGAGCGTCGTATCTATTTTCTAAATTTTGGTCTTTAGGTCAAATCTCAATATAACTTTTATCACTGTCCCAAAAAAGAATATCAGAAGAAAGACTGTCATCCTCTTCTCCCTTACCAATTCAACTTCCCCGTTTTATGCATACATCAACTATTCATACAGACATAGATTGTTAACACAATCTCTTCCTGGTTCACAAATTAATGTATATAAGGTTTACTACCAATCTGTTTGGTATAAAATTATATATATATATGTATTTAAAAAACGCTATTATATACATTTTTACATATCTTAAACCAAAGTTGTGAGATTCAAGGTAACTGCCAGGTGATTAACTCGCCCTTCACTTTCCGCCATGACGTTAATTAGTAGATCCGCGTTCTTGGCTACTCCGTTCTGGAAAGTTCTATCCATCAAAACTAAAATCGTGCATTCAAGAAACGAATTGGCTCATTTCATTTATTCAACATTTGTCATATCTAAATTTTTATGTATACCCTAAATAAGTTCCCTGTAAATATATTCACTCTTTACGTAATCACTCAATAGTATTTCATTGCAAGCATATACTTTGATGCAAATTCCCACTGACTTTGATCCGCCAAAGCGTGTCTACTACCTTACTCTTTTTTTTTCTTTTTTTTTACTTTTTCGGGCTGGTTTATCGAAAATGAAGATAGGTTTTCAATTTTTATTTCATTAATTACTTATCACTAATCACTTATAATTACTTATTCAACTATAACTTACGGACATCAATTCACACGATATGAAATACCAAAGGTGTAAGCTGTTAATCTGGTGCAGGCATTTCGTACTTTATTAGCAAAATGTCTTAATTTATAAGTATATTTGGTCTGTTACAAAACACTCCAAGTAATAAAGAGATTAATATAAAATTTTCTTCGAACAAAAATTACATTTCCCTGTAACAAATGTCAATAACAATATAATTGATTGTTTGAATATATTGTTATTTCTAAATTATTTATCAAACTTACTTTGATTTTATATTTTTTAGAAACAAAGTTTGATTGTACATCAATATAACACCCCTTTAAATTTTTGTATTTATTTTAAATCTAAATAAAAAGACAAATAAAAAATACATTCTTGATAGATATTTAATTTTTTTTTTATCATTTTCTTTTCTTTCAGTGATTTTTTGTTGGTAATAAATGAATTTACTCAACATTTTCATTGACGACTTCATCTAAGTTATAAAGTTTCATTTAGCAAGACCTCGACATACCATTCAAACTGTTATAGAGGTTCCATCCGATGTCTATGCGACTTCTGTTAAAAGATCTCTCGATGAGACGGGTCTTCAGAAGATGGCAAGTTCCTGCCGCACTGTTATACAGAAATCCGGCACAAAATACACAACTACTAGCACACTCAATCTGACTAAGGTCATACTTGGTTTCTATGTAGTTAACATTGCCAGTGATGGGAAGCAGATCTTTGAAAGTTTCATCTCTCTCGAAATACAAATTCCTGTTAAGTGTAACAATATCACAAACCAAGAAACAACTCATTAAAACAGCGAAACGTTCAAAAGCAGTCCCTAACACAATCATCCTGATATACTATTGTATCTGTGAGAGTTCGCAAACAATGTTTGTGAAAATTTGTGATGAACGTTTTACTACACCCCTTCAAGTTTGTTGCTCTACCATATGTATAGCTTTTGACTTTCCAAAACAGTTAATATTGGTTTTTAATGTCAATAAAGGAATGCAAATAGCGTTACAAACCAACAGCCAACCAGAGACCTTGGTTCTGTATAGGGCGTAATTGCTTCAACATTTTGTAATATTCGTCAAACACTGACTGTGGTCCAAACGTATGCAATGTTACATAGTAACAAAAATTCAGTTGTATAGAAGATCTGTTATTTCATGTAGTACTTTGTTTCTCTTATCATTCACGTATGCATAATGATCATATTAATAGATATCCCAGTTCACGTATTTTTCACTAGTATCTTGTGCATCAACAATAATTATCATATATAATAATATAAAATAAATATAAATAATATAGATAATTCTACTACAGTTATTGCCGAGATCAAAGAGATGCCGCGGACATTATTCTCCAATATACCACGAACGTCATCAATAAATTATCAGATCTTAAACACATACCAAACTCGAGTCGATCATGAGTTTATAACTAAAAAACTTGCTCTTTATAAAAAATAAACATTGATAACACGGGTTAGTGTTCTTTAGAGCGATGTGTATTCCCTTTAATGTTTATTTCAAAAAGCTAATCGCGGCTGTCCCAAGACCCTCCCCCAACACATTTTCACTGTTTTTTCGTCCAAATAAAAAACAAAACAAATTAATACGTTTATTTTCGAATTCATTCACCTGAATTAATAAAAAAAAAATCAAAACATAATTTAAGTGTGTATTTCATTCATCGAAAATTATATCGTCTGCATCCGATTCCGATCGTTAGTCTGCGATCGATGTACTTGATAACAAACATTACTAACAAAACCTTTGGGGTTACGTGGAACACCCGTCTCAACCAATCAGATTCATCTCGCTTGAAAATATGACCTACTTTCTCGAGCTCTCTCTATAGATAAACCGATCAGCTGATAGTCGGAGCTGTTAGTAGAATAGAAATAAAGTTATTGTTATCGTGAATGTTGCAGAATAACCTCCTCGGTCTCGAAATGTTGTTTAGAAAACTCGTACTTTATTTCTTAAATATAATAAAAAATAATAAATAATACTAATTGGAACTCATTTAAGTCCTTTTGATTTTATGAGATAGAAGAATTTCATACAAAAGTGTTATGTTTATAGCATACAACCTAACGGTTATTCGCGACGAATTTATTTCGTGATTCAACGTAGATAAACTGGTTCGTAACTTTTTTGCAATTCAGATGCAGAATATATAAAAACTGATTCGCGGTAAGAAATATTCGAAACAATTAGGCGGCCGCAAATATGGCGAAAATTTCTTGCACTCAAAAAAAAAAAATTGTTTTGATTGTTTTCAGAATGGCTCATTTAAGGACGGCGGACCAAATTCATTTCTACAATAGATTCAGTTAATGTTGAGTGAAAATCAATTAAAACATACATGATCATCTACTTCCTTTTTTTACTAGGGGCGTTTCAAAATTTGGGTAGGAAAATCCGAAGATATAATAGAAAGTAATGGGAATTTTCTGGGGCGTGGTATAAAAACTGATATTTTAAAAATTCTGCAATAGATGTTTTACTCTTATTAAATGGTTATATTAAAAATTCAATTAGCTTACAGGTGAACAGAAAAAAATGAAGGTCATCGACCTAAATTTTTTGAGGGGTTGTGTCAAAGTTCGCTGCATGGTTCATTTTTCTTTAGAAATATCATTGAAAAAAGGACATAATTATTTATTGCCTGTCGTTACATTAACTGCTATATTAAAAAATATTGTTAGGTTAATGTAAAAATTCAATATCTACCAGAATATAAGAATATTAACTGTCTTTCGGCGTTGTAGAATTTATAAACCGTTGAAATATAACGGACTTGTCGCAAACAGAGGAAACTCTGGCTAATTTTTTTAATAATTTTTTTCTCCACTAAAAAATAATTTGGCATCACAAATTATGTTTAGTATAATGAAAATTTTATTATTTTCTCTTATTCTGATGTTCTTATTTACGACAGTTCATATTCATAGCATATGCGCGGTTTCTGCGCAGAGGTGTAAAATCTTGAATTGGGTCCGTCGTCCTTAAATTCCAAAGACCGTCTTTGTTTTGTTAAGGTACTGATCATGAGTATGTTGTGTATGTGATACGTTAATCTTGTATGATTTAAAAATAGTCTTGTGTTATGTTATACTACACAACAGCTTAAAGCTGACATGAATTCATAAAAACATTTGGTCGCCATATATTAGTTTCGATCGCTCCTCTTCTGCCACTGGGGTATATATGAGAAAGTTACGTTCGGTTGCTTTCCGATTGAGGCATTCAGTATTCACGGAACTTGAATGAATGTTATAGTAAATCCATGAACTACACACTAAAATGTTTGTAAAATATAATAAAGGAAACTACAATCAATAAAACACAAAATATATTTATTTTTTGAAAGAATTTCTAAGGTATCCGTATTATTTTGCATAGATAGTGCTGCCTTACTTCGTATGCACATTAAATACGTGTGTCGTTCTTAAAGAATGCATACTATAAAAAATAAAGTAACGTCTTCATCTTTTTGAAAACCCCTGCGGCACTACATCCAACACAGTAGATAAATGAAAGTAAATCCAAGAAAGTAACAACGTAACATCATTTCCATCGGTTTCCACAAAAACGCTCCGTTTCTAAAATCCATGCACTATGAAGTAATAGTTAAGAACATTGGGATTTCACACTCACACACGCTTGCACGCGCGCACACCCACCTACGTACATCTTACCGACGGTACGCATATCCAGATATTCTTATTTGTTTTATGGTACATATAGTATTACTACTTACTTATTGCTTCGCCTCGCCTTCTATGGACTTTACCGACCCCACACATTTCTGTAAACTGTCAGTAACAAACCTTCGCCTCGCCTTCTATGGACTTTACCGACCCCACACATTTCTGTAAACTGTCAGTAACAAACCTTCGCCTCGCCTTCTATGGACTTTACCGACCCCACACATTTCTGTAAACAGTCAGTAACAAACCTAATAAGTATTTTGTTTTGTCGAGGACCTAAAATTTGATATATAAACAAACGTTTGTGTAAAAAATCATTTCAAATAACGTTACGTCCGCCATGTGGCCATATAAATTTTGACGCTCGTCCTTTAAAGAAATTTGTAAGGTTATCACGTGACCATTTCATCCAATGGCGTCGAGACATTTCTACCAAGAATAAAAAGTTAGAGAAATGCCTGGTTAATACCTTTTTCTTTTTTTCTAAAATTGTTTAAACAGACTTGGGCTTCTCTTATTCACTGCAAACATGAGCTATGACTCTTTTTTTATTCGGATTTTTTTTTAGATATACCACAGTCATACAATAAGTTTAGTAGATCTTGAGGAGCTTTAGGAAGATTTTTATTGGATTGTGTTGCATCTGTTTAAAAGTCAATCAAAATAGCAATGTTATTACATGTCCTTTTTTCTAGACCACAACTAGCAGGTTCAGGAAAACAAACATAAGTGGACTGCCATCAAGTTACAATTTGAAACTATACTAAACGACTGTCTTTTTAGATAGTTGAGAAGTGGAGAACTTGTCTAAAAAGTTGTAGGAAAATTGGGCATGTCATTTAGACGAGAGATGTTAAGTATATAAATATAAAGTAGATAGCCCTATTAAAATTTCACTCAAACACACTAGATAAAGGTAGAGTATTGTAATAGGCAGCAGGTCGATATCTAAATGACTAACGTAGCATTTCCCTTAAACATATTAGCTTTATCTTATTTTGTGGTTCAATTGTATTTGTTGTTTGACGTCAGATAATTTTACAGTGTTTCTGGTCCTGCAGTGATTATTTTTTCATGTTCAAAATATTACAGTACCGTCAACGCGGATCCCGTATTTAACCGCGCTCCCCCCGCGGTTAGTTAATTCTTTCCGCGTTACACCATCGCGGTTTATTCATCGGGTCCTCACTGCAGCCATGTTTAAACCGCGACGGTGTGACCTACCGTTAAGATGATCGGAGATTTTTACCTGTACGCTATTAGACAATAAGACGATCACCAAACATTGAGAGTCATTCTATACAGGCCATGTCTGATGTATTGTGTTCATTTCACATAAAAGGATTACGTATTTAATGCATCTTTTTAAAGTCGTTATCAATTATATTAGGGAAATTTTAATTGAAGAATCATCTACACCCGTGATAATTTTCACGTAACTGTGGATATAGCTTAATAACATTATGTACCGTAAATTAGAATTATGAAATTTAGAATGAAAATGAGATGCGTGTGTACTTTTCCATGGATGTTTTTCATAAGAAACAACAAATACAATTGTTTATTACTTCATATTGTTGTGTGTACACTTGCAATATTTTAAAGTTGTTGTCAGTCCCTTTTTTCCATTTAAAAAAAGGAACATCAGGTGTCGATAATAAACGTAACTTCAAAAATTAAAATGAAAAATAAATAGGTTTAAATTAAATTAAGTTTGATATAAAGAGTTATAGACAACCTTTCTTTTTATAGAGTACATAGAGTTATTTTCCCTGTTCGTCTTAATTTGTGCGTGCGCATCAAGAGGTTGACATCTAGAGTGAAAACTCGAGTTCCAGGAGAAAACTCTCTCTCTCTCTCTCCCTTTTTTTCTCTCTCTCTCGTTAGTTTATATTATGTTAAACATGTTTTTGGTTTAAAAAGGCAGTAAAATGAAAATATTATTTATTGTTACAGTTAGTTAAATTGTTTGATATACGGGTAGAATTCCTGATGGTCACTCCGATACGTGGATTATCCACCTGTCTCATAGCCGTGTATTCTGTGCGCTCAAGCGTACAGTGATTTCCTGTCTCTGCGATGGTTTCACACCTTTGTGTAAAACAATTGGGGCTAAAGTCATAAAAAGTCTACTTTGACAGTCATAGAGCGTTAAAGGGGGGGGGGGGGGTACGAAAAACATTTTCTGCAACTGATACCACATATGTGTATTAGTTTCATATTCAACACATATCAAATGATATCAATATATTTTTGTATTTTAAGGGTAAAGTAAAATTTTTTATAGTATGCCGTTGATCGTATGGTAAACGTTTACCGTGTAGCATGTGCTTGTCATCGACTAGGTTAATTGTCTTGAGCATCGACAGTCTCTCTCTCTCTCTCTCTCTCTCTCTCTCTCTCTCTCTCTCTCTCTTTCTCTCTCTCTCTCTCTCTCTCTCTCTCTCGTTTAGTTTATATTGAAGGTTTTATTGTTTTTTGCAGGGTGTGTGTGCATCTTAAACACGTTTATTAGTTTAAGAACACAGTAAAATAAATACTCATTTATTGTTACTGTTAGTAAAATTGTTTGAATAACAGGTAAATTCCTGATGGTTACTCGTTACACGGATTATCCACTTGTCTCATACCCGTGTAATCTGTGCTTTCAAGCGTAGAGTGATTTCCTGCCTGGGCGATGATTTCACACCTTTGTGTAAAACAATTGGGACCAAAGTCAAATACAGTTAACTCAGACTGTAACTGCATGTTGGATTCAATCACAATGTACCCGTCCATATTCTTTTATGAATACTTAACTTATGAATACTTAATATTAGTATATTTCAAATGAATGTACGTAAAATTAATTCTAAAACGCATTTAATAACTCTTATCAACTCTCTTGCTGCTTTCTCCGAATGCATATAGTAAGGACCAAAAATTTGAGGTTGTAGAATCAGCAAAGTGTGAGAAAGACAATTACATATACTATTGGTGGACAAAAAAAACGAAATGACTGATTGGTTGAAATTAGCATCGCTTAAGATTTGCTGTTGAGATCTTAATGTTTGATGGCCAAAAGATATGAATGATGGGTTGGGTAAAAATTTTAAAATAATTTGTTATTGTGTTGTTGTCTCATTGATGCAATTCTAAATTTATGATCAGAATTGATTTAATTTTTTAAAGTTATAAAAATGAACAAATTTGTTTTCGAATAGTTCTTGAATTTAAAAATGTATTTAATATATACTTATATTTACTGTAATTAACACTCTTAAAATATTGAAAGAGAGCCACCGGTTCTAGTCAGTAAATTTCAACTGAAGTATGCAGAGATGATCTGACTTAATTATTTAGACTGGCAATCTAGTACAGTGACACAAAGATAAACAATAGAGAATTGCTCGTAATTATTGTTTGGATTCGCAGTGACCAGAAGTTTAATAAGCATACACTATCTGAAATGAACAGATTTAAGTTACTTTAGATCTGTTTTTGTATATAGACTATGTACCCGACCACAGGATCGGAAAGGGGAAGGTAGCAGATAAAATATATGTTCATTCTTCCTTTGACGTAGTTATTGCGTGATTTGAAATGTTTTCAGTTTTATTATTAGGTTTGTTCACCTTTATATGTTATTTTTCTTTGATGCATTAATCTTTAAAAGGGGAACAGCAATTTTACAATACTCAATATATGTTTCCTAAAACAATTTTTGAATTGTTACAATTGCTATAAGAATTATCAAAATTTCATTCATTTAAAAATAAAACCCACCTTGTTAATTACTACGATAAAAGAGAAAACTTGAGAAGTCCTTAATTATATTTTCCTTTTATCTTATTATAAAATAAATAACTTCAAAGTGAGTACATTAAATATATTGAAATCGATAATTTAAAACTGGTTGTGGAATTGCGTTTCAGCTTGAAATTCATTTTGAATTAATTTGAAATTCATTAACAGTACCTATCTATAAATGCTAGTATTCAAACGACATTTTAATAGTTAAAACCGTTTTCCTTTTAGATCAATCATATTTCAAAGATGTTCAAAACTTGTTATAACGTTAACAGCAAACATGCATTGTGTTAGAAATGTGACACGCATGCAATGACCATCAAATATTCTGGAGATGCAAACAATATTATGAATTCATTAATAAATGGACACATTCCCATTACACAATTTAGAGATGGGTGTCGTGTATACAGTTAAATGTCTTCTTTATTATTTAATTGTCGGTCAACAATACGTAATTTTATGGTGGCTGCCATATGAAATATGCTTGAAATATTGTTTTTAAAGTCGTGGTCACGAAATAAAATAAGTGGGCACGAAATAAAAGTCGTTCTCACGAAATAAAAGTCGTGACTACGTAAGAAAAGTCGTTCCCACGAAATTGAATTCGTAGCCACGATATAAAATTCATTCACACGAAATAAAAATTCGTGGCCACGAAATAAAAGTCATTTCCATACGAAAGCCCTGATGAAACAGCTGTGCTTATGATTTCAGTTACATTTTACAGCCTTGCCTATACTTAACTGATTTTTCTTATTTCATTTGGATGTATATTAATTCGATTAAGTCAATAAAGCTTAAAAGTAAACGAGAAATAGCTGATTTTTTATATGTTTTACGGGTCGTTTGAAATATGGATTTAAAATATGAAAGGATTTGTTACATCATAATATTCAACAAACTGTTTATTTCTATCTGATGTTCTAAAAGTAATAAATGCAAGATATTAATAATAAAGAAAAAGTATACAGGTTCATAGACACAGTTAACTTGTATGTTGACCATCTAAACTGATGAACTTTACTAGACTAGAGAAGTATATAACATAACACGTAGTTCTAATAGTACTTCTTAACCCCATTCAAATCTCATTTTGTTACAACAAACAAAATTCGTGGAATTGTTCCAACGAAATTTATTTTGTTGGAACAATTTTTTTTTGTGAGACCACGAACTTTATTTCGTTGTCACGACTTTTATTTCGTGGGGACAATTTTTGTCGTGGGAACGAATTTTATTTCGTGGCTACAAATTATATTTAAATATGCATGTAGATGCAGACCAATACTTGGGCCCCAGGAGGTGTTCAAGGTTCAACATCACTGGTTTTAAGCCGATATGCGTACCATTTAGTACATGTACACATGTCATGAGATGGCGACAAACTCTACAGGTGCGGAAGTTTACACTGTTATATTTATTTATTCAGGTCGTATTTCAGCGGGTAAAACATTAATGTATGAAGGGCTTTAAGTCTTCACATGTAGCGACTTATAAAAATGGTACGCATATCGGCTTAATACCAGTGAACTAAGAAACAAATAGGAAGAAACCTTATAAAATCTTTTTTTTTGGTGATCAATAGCAAAACCCTACAATATGTGATCTAACTATGCATGCATAGTTTCTTAATTGTTTAAGCTGGGACCCCAAAGACTATACTGGGGCCCCGGGGGTGGTGAGGAGTTTCAAAATTCAAAATACAAATACAAAAAAGACGGCTTTCTATGGACCAATCAGATTTTTTCCTAGAGATATGATATTGATTCATATCATCACGTCAAACCAAGAGTTATGCATTAGAAATGTCGTTTATAATTGCAATGGATAATATGAAAACAAGGAATGAGAATACGCGAATACGCGAAAGCGTAACGACAGGTATTTTTAAAGCTCAATATATTATGCACTTCAAAACCTAAGAAACATCAACAAAGCCGTCACTACCACCAATTGCCCTTAGTCTTTTGCGAAAATATTGCAATTCGTTCTTTTTTGTGTTTGTATCGACGCAAATTGTAATAACGCAAAATGTAATTTAGTGATGTGATTAAAACAATTTTCGTTAGTTT
Organism: Magallana ariakensis; assembly: GCA_020458035.1. Classification (NCBI taxonomy): domain Eukaryota; kingdom Metazoa; phylum Mollusca; class Bivalvia; order Ostreida; family Ostreidae; genus Magallana; species Magallana ariakensis. The sequence goes on from CM035813.1 coordinate 64,453,831, forward strand.
TACATTATTGTTTCTGAGTTTTCGGTTTAAAATCGTTTCTCTATATTTAAATCATGGAATGTATTTCTAATTTCTCTTACCCCAAGAAATATTTTTCTAATGTTTTATTGAAAAATTAATGTAAAAATACTAATGCCGTGGACGATGACGCGGACACACGCTGTATACACGTCCTATTCAGAAATCAAAGCTCTTCAAAACTGAATGAAGCTTTAAAGGTATTTTGTCGCCATATTATAATTTGTCGTTCCTTAACTCCCAAAGGGTTGTATGGACCGGCGAAAACAAATACGGTCGGTTTCTTTTAGATCGAGGCTTTCATATTGCATGGTTTTCTAAGTGCATCGAATATATGCGCAGTTTTAACGAAGTGTTTCCCGCTTCAAGACACTCTATCCAAAATAGCATTTCCGCTTGTAATATTATTAACTACAAGTAAGTACTTGTGGTAAGTTTTTCGGTTTCTCAAAATAGACGCTCAATCTCTATACGATCTACTTCGGTTTATGTTTCGCGCATGTGCGAAGTACGACAGTAAACGACATCGGACCGAATTTCAGAGCGGTGTGTTTTAGAATATGAGAGTCTCGATTTTGGACTGTTTTCTCATTGAATATCCCCTGCCTGTGCACCTAATGTGATTTCTTCTTCAAAATGAGTATCTACATATACAATGATTTTGCGTTTGTTACTGTGGTTTCATCAATATTCGTTGAATACCAATTTTCGTGGATTTCGTTCTTAAGTTTATCCATGAAATTAAATGTTCATTGAAGTTCAATTTCTACTAACATTTTGTATTGAATAGGGTCAATGGCCACGAATTTACGTATCCTTGAAACTGCGATTTTCACTTTATCCACGAAAATTGATACCCTTGAATATGAATGAAACCACAGTATATTAACATGTTAAAATAAAGGTGTATCTGAGTGCAGTGGAGCATGAATAGTGTCCTTATTCTCATTCGAGCTGACATGAATTCATCAATACGCATTATTACCCTTTTATTTTCGACTACCGCCATATTAGTTGTCGATTTCTATTGTTCTGCTCATCGGTACACACCCCCTATGTAAGGCCAATAGCATTATTCATGCTTCTCCGCATTTAGGTATTTCATAGATCCGAACATGTTACATTGGACGAAAAATAAAATGACAATCACTACACTGACAAGGAATATCCAATGAACGAAGAAACAAAACAGACTGAAATCCAGCCACACATATTTCATATCTCTTGCTGCTTTCTCCGAATGCATATATGACCAAATGTTGAGGTTGTAGAATCAGCAAAGTGTGAGAAAGACAATTACATATACTATTGGAAATGACTGATTGGTTGAAATTAGCATCGCTTAAGATTTGCTGTTGAGATCTTGATGTTTGATGGCCAAAAGATATGAATGATGGGTTAGGTAAAAATTGTAAGATAATTTGTTATTGTGTTGTTGTCTCATTGATACAATTCTAAATTTATGATCAGAATTGATTTAATTTTTTAAAGTTATAAAAATGAATAAATTTATTTACGAATAGTTCTTGAATTTAAAGATGTATTTAATATATACTAATATTTACTGTAATTACCACTCTTAAATATTGAAACAGAGCCACCGATTCTAGTCAGTAAATTTCAACTGAAGTACGCAGAGATAATCTGACTTAATTATTGAGACTGCCAATATAGTGCAGTGACACAAAAATAAACAATGGAGAATTGCTCGTAATTAATGTTTGGATTCACAGTGACCAGAAGTTTAATAAGCATACATTATTTGAAATGAACAGATTTAAGTTACTTTAGATCTATTTTTGTATAAAGACTATGTACTCGACCACAGGATCGGAAAGGGGAAGGCTAAAGCGTCTGTAGCAGATGAAATAGATGTTCATTCTTTCTTTGACTTAGTTATTGCGTGATTTGAAATGTTTTCAGTTTTATTATTAGGTTTGTTCACCTTTATATGTTATTTTTCTTTGATGCATTAATCTTCAAAAGGGGAACAGCTATTTTACAATACTCAATATATGTTTCCTAAAACAATTTTTTAATTGTTACAATTGCTATAAGAATTATCAAAATTTCATACATTTAAAAATAAAACCCGCTTTGTTAATTACTACAATTAAAGAGAAAACTTGAGATGCCCTTATTTATATTTTCCTTTTAACGTATCATGAAATAAATAACTTCAAAGTGAGTATATTAAATATATTGAAATCGATAATTTAAAACTGGTTGTGGAATTGCGTTTCAGCTTGAAATTCATTAACAGTACCTATCTCTAATTTATAGTATTCAAACGACATTTTAATGGTTAAAACCGTTTTCCTTTTAGATCAATCATATTTCAAAGATGTTCAAAACTTGTTATAACATTACCAGCAAACATGCATTGTGTTAGAAATGTGACACGCATGCAATGACCATCAAATATTCTGGAGATGCAAACAATATTATGAATTCATTAATAAATAGATACATTCCCATTACACAATTTAGAGATGGGCGTCGTATATACAGTTAAATGTCTTCTTTATTATTTAATTGTCGGTTAACAATACGTAATTTTATGGTGGCTGCCATAGAACATATGCTTGAAATATTGTTAGCTCACATGAGCTGAAAGCTCAAATGAGCTATTCTGATCACATTTTGTCCGTCGTCCGTCTGTCCGTCTGTAAACGTTTTACATTTTGAACTTCTTCTTTAAAACCGCTCATCCAATTTCAACCTAATTTGGCACAAAGCATTCTTATGGAAAGGTTAATATAAACTGCAAAAATGAAAGACCGATCTTTATTGAAAGCGGAGAAAACCTCGAAACTGTAGAAAAAGGGGGTGGATTTTTAAAAATCTTCTTCTCAAGAACTAATGAGTCAAATTCAATGTAATTTAGCATAAATAATCCTTATGGAAAGGAAAATATAAATTGCAAAAATTTATAGGCTAATTCTGTTGCAAATCTGAGTTATTACGAAAATAATAATAAAGGAAAGGCATGTTTCAATCAGTTTATAGCTTCGGGTTCAGTATTTCATGAGTCTTGGTAAAATGGGTTGGCAAACCCGGGCCGGGGCAAAACAAAAGATTGGCAGTTATTAATCATCCAATCTCATTAAAATTTTGAGGATATGTTACCGACCAGTATATTTGTATTAGCTGTAAATATTGCTGCAAAACAATGCCTATTTTGGAATTGACGATTGCCGATCTGCCCCAGCTTTTATTTTGCCCCGGCCCGGGTTTGCCCACTCATTTTACCAAGACTCGTATTCCATACTCTTTGTTTGAGATAAACGGGTCGATCTGACAATGATGAATTAGTTTGTTGTGCAGCAATTCGCGTACGAAGGGGATCTTTGAAACATGCAAAATACATTGGTGCCGATTTTGTGAAGTAAATTGAGGTTAAATATTTCAATGCGTTGACAGTTTTTCACATATGACGGTGGTGTTACATGTAGGTTGTTGTGATTTTCGTTTCGTTTTCATTATTTATGCTTCGTAACCTTGGAACTATAGCCTGTGTTTTGTAATTTTTACGTATCAAATCAAACAGAGACTTCGGTAAATCAGACAGTTAACTGCTTACCTGCGCAGATTAAGCAAAATCTGATGTATTAAAAGAGTACTAAAATACTATTCATTCTATCGGTAATTCGGTATGATCTTTTGCGTAATATTAGATTAATGCAATGTGTTTGTTGAGATGCTTAGCATTTTCTCGAGTTTATTCAGTTTAAATAGAGTTTAATATCGCTAACGGAAATATGTAGGTATATACATGTATATGATTCATTTTGAAAAATAAATTGTGCACTTTATTTGTTATAGTGCATGTTTCTTATGTTTAATTGTTTACAATTTCTATTTACTAACCATATTTGAGTGTTAAGCTTCGAATTATAAGCAAGATACAGAGATTTCCTCACAATTCTATGTACATAGATCAGAGGCCATTCTTTTTGTCGACTTTAAATGCTGAATAGGAAATTCCAAGTTAAAAGTCTTAAGCTGAATGTAATAAACTTATGTGAACAAAATATGACTCAAACCTAGCAGAATTATGAGCTCTGTATCTTGCTTCTAATTCTACGATTGACGCTGAAATTTTGGTTGATCATTAGAAATGTCTCGCTAAATGTTAAATGCTTGTACAAAAAAATTAAAGGATGATATGCTGTATATAACTACTCTCTGGGGCCCCCTCTTTATACAATGATTAATGTGAAATCTACATCAATTTTGATAGTTTTTCAGACACGAGTAAATAAAAACGACACCGTTAAACAATTTCCATAGTTCTGACACATTTCTGTTGCGGGGATAAAGGAATTATCGCTATTCCTAAGAAAATATTACAGCGGAAAATTGTCCTGGTCTGTAGCCATTTTTTATTTTTGAATAAAGAGGAAAATAATGGGTGGGCCTTAGTAAAATAGAGTGATATGCCTGTCGATACTGTAACATTGATTTTTATAGCTCTTTAACATGTCACGTGACAACAATTTTCATTCCAGTGTATTCATCAATCAAATGTGAGTAAAGTTATAAAAGTCACACGAGTTTACGCCAGGTAAACAACAGTCATTTAATTATAATGGAGAAAACAAATTAAATTTTTGAATGTTTTTAATTTGAGGTATTGATCGCACTGAGGTACAATTTTCTTCTTCACATCTATAAGATTTTTTTTTTTAATAAAATGCAAAAACTATTATATGATATTTTAAAAAAAAATACAACAACTAGTAAGTAGTTGAGGAAGAAAATGTACCTATATGCTCTCATATATTTTGATCGCTTTATAAAGTGGGGGGGGGGGGGCAGAACGAAAATATAGGGAATTGGAAGTTAACAGTGTACCCCTACCAAATGTTTAGTTTTATATCTTGCGTTAGATTTTCTTATTCTGGGTAAAAATAGTATTCCATAAAGATACATGTACAATGTCAAAGATTACGTGTATGCAAAAATAAGTGTAAAATTCGAATACTTCACAATATTTTTTTTTTGTTTTTTTACTGAGGGGCCATATGGCACAATATCTTTTGAACGCCCATTGTTGCTCAGGTGAGCGATGTGGCCCCATGGGCCTCTTGTTTTTAAAGTCGTGGTCACGAAATAAAATAAGTGGGCTTGAAATAAAAGTCGTGACTACGTAAGAAAAGTCGTTCCCACGAAATTAAATTCGTAGCCACGAAATAAAATTCATTCACACGAAATAAAAATTCGTGGCCACGAAATAAAAGTCATTTCCATAAGAAATCCCTTATGAAACAGCTGTGCTTATGATTTCAGTTACATTTTACAGCCTTGCCTATACTTAAATCCTTTTTTCTTATTTCATTTGGAGGTATATTAATTCGATTAAGTCAATAAAGCTTAAAAGTAAACGAGAAATAACTGAATTTTGATGTCTTACGGGTCGTTTGAAATATGGATTTAAAAAGAATAAAAGGATTTATTTAAACATAATATTCAACAAACTGTTTATTTCTATCTGATGTTCTAAAAGTAATAAATGCAAGATATTAATAATAAAGGAAAAAGTATACAGGTTGATAGAAACAGTTACCTTGAATGTTGACTATCTAAACTGATGAACTATATTAGAGTAGTATAGAACATAACACGTAGTTCTTATAGTACTTCTTAACCCCATTCAAATCTCATTTTGTTACAACCAAAGAATTCGTGGAATTGTTCCAGCGAAATTTATTTTGTTGGAACATTTTTTTTGTGTGAACACGAACTTTATTTCGTCGGGACGACTTTTATTTCGTGGGGACAATTTTTGTCGTGGGAACGAATTTTATTTCGTGGCCACGAGTTTTTATTTCGTAGGAAAGAATTTTATTTCGTGGCTACAAATTATATTTAAATATGCATGTATATGCAGACCAATACTGGGGCCCCAGGAGGTGTTCAAGGTTCAACATCACTGGTTTTAATCCGATAGGCGTACAATTGGTACGCATGTCATGAGATGGCGACAAACTCTACAGGTTCGGAAGTTTACACTGGTATATTTATTTATTCAGGTCGTATTTCAGCGGGTAAAACATTAATGTATGAAGGGCTTATAAGTCTTCACATGTAGCGACTTATAAAATAAACCAAAACCGCATATTTATTGATATTTTCCCCATAAATGAAAATCCCTATGATATGCGTACCTACAAAAACAGTTGTTTTGCCTCGAATAGAATGTCTCGACGTCATTGCATGAAAGGCGTCACGTGATTACCTTACAAATTTATTTAAAGGGCGAGCGTCAAAATGTATATGGCCACATGGCGGACGTAACGTTATTTGAATTGATTTTTTACACAAACGTTTGTTTAAATATCAAACTTTAGGTCCTCGACAAAACAAAATACTTATTAGGTTTGTTACTGACTGTTTACAGAAATGTGTGCGGTCGATAAAGTCCATAGAAGGCGAGGCGAAGGTTTGTTACTGACTATTTACAGAAATGTGTGGGGTCAGTAAAGTCTATAGAAGGCTCGGCTTCGTCTCGCCTTAAGAAAAACAGGAGAAATTAATCGGTAGATGTAAATAAGCATGAACCTTAGTTCTCAGCGTATTTTTCATTTTAAAACAATTGACATTAAATAGGATTATTTCTTTACAACTATTTGAATACTAGAATTATCTACTTACATGGGATTCATCCATTATTGTTTCTAAATTCTCTGAAAAAGAAGTGTTGCCAGAATCGAGCTTCAGTGTTAAGCATAGATCAAAACCGAGTTTTTTCAACAATGACATCAATTTTGTATGATTCGACAATTTGAATATCTATTTCCCGCTACTACATGTACAATAAGTATATGCCTAAGCTCTCAACATACTGCCGCTCTGGGGATGTCGATAATAAAACAAAATAAATGTAATACAAATGCATGCAACTTCTCAAAACTGCGCAGTTCAATGAAAATAAGAACACACAATATATAATAGGAAAGAAGCTGGTACCCATATCATCAAATGATGGTACCTATATCTAGAAAATGTCGTACATGTCGTAGGTACACATATCATCGGGATTTTCATTAATGGAGGAAATAACAATGAACGGTTTTGGGTTATTTTATAAATCGCTACATGTGAAGACTCAGTAGCCCTTCAAACATTTATGTTTTACCGGCTGAAAAATGACCTGAATAAATAAATAAAGCAGCGTAAACGCCATCTTATGATATGCGTACCACTTGGTACGCATATCGGCTTAATACCAGTGAACATAGACGTTCTAAAATCCTTTTTTGGTTGTTGTGATCAATAGCAAAACCCTACAATATGTGATCTAATTATGCATGCATAGTTTCTTAATTGTTTAAGCTGGGACCCCAAAGACTATACTGGGGCCCCGGGGGTGGTGAAGAGTTTCAAAGTTTAAAGTACAAATACAAAAAAGACGGCTTTCTATGGACCAATCAGATTTTACCCTAGAGATATGACATTGATTCATATCATCACGTCAAACCCAAAGTAATGCATTAGAAATATCGTTTATAATTGCAATGGATAATATAAAAAACTAGGAATGAGAATACGCGAATACGCCAAAGCGTAACGACAGGTATTTTTAACGCTCAATATATTATGCACTTCAAAACCTAAGGAACAACGACAAAGCCGTCACGGCCACCAATTGCCCTTAGTCTTTTGCGAAAATATTGAAATTCGTTCTTTTTTATTTTTTTGTTTGTATCGACGCAAATTGTAATAACGCAAAATGTAATTTAGTGATGTGATTAAAACAATTTTCGTTATTTCTACATTATTGTTTCTGAGTTTTCGGTTTAAAATCGTTTCTTTATATTTAAATCATGGAATGTATTTCTAATTTCTCTTACCCCAAGAAATATTTTTCCAGTGTTTTATTGAAAATATGAATGTAAAAATATTAATGCCGTGGACGATGACGCGGACACACGCTGTATACACGTCCTATTCAGAAATTAAAGCTCTTTAAAACTGAATTCAAGCTATAACGGTATTTTGTCGCCATATTATAATTGGCCGTTCCTTAACTCCCACAGGGTTGTATGGACCGGCCAAAACAAATGCGGTCGGTTGCTTTTAGATTGAGGCTTTCATATTGCATGGTTTTCTAAGTGCATCGAATATATGCGCAGTTTTTAGGAAGTGTTTCCCGCTTCAAGGCACTCTATCGAAAATAGCATTTTAGCTTGTAATATTAATAACTAAGTACTTGTGGTAAGTTTTTCGGTTTCTCAAAATAGGCGATCTATTTCGGTTTATGTTTCGCGCATGTGCGAAGTACGACAGTAAAGACATCGGACCGAAATTCAGAGCAGTGTGTTTTAGAATATGAGAGTCTCGATTTTAGACTGTTTTCTCATTGGATATCTCCTGCCTGTGCACCTAATGTGATTTCTTCTTCAAAATGAGTATCTACATATACAATGATTTTGCGTCTTTTATATTAACATGTTAAAATAAAGGTGTATCTGAGTGCAGTGGAGCATGAATAGTGTCCTTATTTTCATTAAAGCTGACATGAATTCATCAATACCCATTATTTCCCTTTTATCTTCGACTACCGCCATATTAGTTGTCGATTTCTATTCTTCTGCTCATCGGCACACACCCCCTATATAAGGCCGATAACACTATTCATGCTTCTCCGCATTCAGGTATTTCATACACCCGAACACGTTACATTGGACGAAAAGACTTAGAAACGCGTTTTGAACAAAAATAATACGACAATGACTGCACTGACAAGGAATATCCACTGAACGACGAAACAAAATAGACTGAAATCCAGGCACACATTTTTAATAAATCCTCGATAATTGTAGACCGTTTTCCTGTGTATGTCATAACATCGCACATGCGCAAACCACACACTGTGGCTGATCGAGCAATGTCAATGATCGCATGGATTTTAGAAACGGGGCATTTTGTAGAAACCTATGGAAGTGATGTTACGTTGTTAGTTTCTTGGATTTACTATTATTTATCTACTGTGTTGGATATAGTGCCGCCGGGGTTTTCAAAAAGATGAAGACTTTTCTATATTTTTTAAAGTATGCATTCTTTAAGAACGACACACGTGTTCGATGTGCATACGAAGTAAGGCAGCACTATCTATGCAAAATAATACTGATACCTTAGAAATTTTTTCAAAGAATAAATATATTTTGTGTTTTATTGATTGTATTTCCATTATTATATTTTACAAACATTTTACTACAATGTGTAGTTCATGCATTTACTTTAACATGCATTCAGGTTCCGTGCAACCTGAATGCCTCGATCGGAAAGCAACCGACCGTAACTTTCTCAAACGGTATATATACCCCAGTGGCAGTAGAGAAGCGATCGAAACTAATATGGCGACCAAATGTTTTTATGAATTCATGTCAGCTTTAAGCTGTTGTGTAGTATAACATAACACGACTATTTTTAAATCATACAAAATTAACATATACAACATACTCATGATCAGTACCTTACAAAACAAAGACGGTCTTTGAAATTTAAATGAGTCGTTCTGAAAACAATCAAAACAAATTGGAAAACTTGGAATAATTTGTAAAAAAAAAAATTTTGGCGTGCAAGAAATTTTCGCGTATTTGCGAGAGCCTCATCGTTTCGAATATTTCTTATCGCGAATCAGGTTTTATATATTCTGCATCTGGATTGCAAAAAAAGTCGCGAACCTGTTTATCTACGTTGAATCACGAAATAAATTCGTCGCGAATAACCGTTAGTTACAGTATAATACTAATTGGTATGAGGAGGTTACAATGTACAAGCGGTTGTATGCTATAAGCATAACACTTTTGTATGAGATTCTTTTATCTCATAAAATCATCAAAAAGACTTAAATGAGTTCCAATTAGTATTATTTATTTTTTTTATTTATTATATTTAAGAAATTAAGTACGAGTTTTCTAAACAATATTTTGAGACCGAGGAGGTTATTCTGCAACATTCACGATAACAAGCATTTTATTTCTATTCTAACAGCTCCGACTATCAGCTGATCGGTTTATCTACAGAGAGAGCTCGAGAAAGTTGGTCATATTTTCAAGCGAGATGAATCTGATTGGTTGAGACGGGTGTTCCGTGTAACCACAAAGGTTTTGTTAGTAATGTTTGTTATCAAGTACATCGATCGCAGACTAACGATCGGAATCGAATGCTGACAAAATTTTTTTTTTTGATGAATGAAATACACACATAAAATATTTTTTGATTTTTTTTATTAATTCAGATGAATGAATTCGAAAAAAAAAAACCGTATTAATTTGATTTGTTTTTTATTTGGACGAACAAGCAGTGAAAATGTGTTGAGGGAGGGTCTTGGAACAGCCGCGATTAGCTTTTTGAAATGAACATTAAAGGGAATACACATCGCTCTAAAGAACACTAACCCGTGTTATCAATGTTTATTTTTTTTATAAAGAGCAAGTTTTTTTAGTTTTAAACTCATGATCTACTCGAGTTTGGTATGTGTTTTAGATCTGATAATTTATTGATAACGTTCGTGGTATATTGGAGAATAATGACCGAGGCATCTCTTTGAGATCGGCAATAACTGTAGTAGAATTATATATATTATTTATATTTATTTTATATTATTATATGTGATAATTACTGTTGATGCACAAGATACTAGTGAAAAATACGTGAATTGGGATATCTATTAATATGATCATTATGCATACGGGAATGATAAGAGAAACAAAGTACTACATGAAATAACAGATATTCTATACAACTGAATTTTTGTTGTTAATATGTAACATTGCATACGTTTGGACCACAGTCAGAGTTTGACGAATCATTACAAAATGTTGAAGCAATTACGCCCTATACAGAACCCAGGTCTCTGGTTGGCTGTTGGTTTTTAACGATATTTGTATTCCATTGATGACTTTAAAAACCCATATTAACTGTTTGGAAAAATCAAAAGCTATACATATGGTAGAGCAGCAAACTGAAAGAAGTGTAGTAAAACGTTCAATACAAATTTTCACAAACAATATTTGCGAACTCTCACAGATACAATAGTATTTCAGGATGATTGTGATACGGACTTATTTTGAACGTTCTGCTGTTTTTATGAGTTGTTTTTTGGTTTGTGATATCTTGACACTTAACAGAAATTTTGATTTTGAAAGAGATGATACCTTCAGAGATTTGCTTCCCATCACTGGCAATGTTAACTACATAGAAACCAAGTATGACCTTAGTCGGATTGAGTGTGCCAGTAGCTGTGTATTTTGTGCCGGATTTCTGTATAACAGTGGGGCAGGAACTTGCCATCTTCTCAAAACTCGTCTCGACGAGATATATTTTAATAGAAGTCGTGTGGATATCGGATGGAAGCTATATAACAGTTTGAATGGTATGTAAACAATACTAAATAAGCGGGATAAAGTCTTCAATGAACTTTTATAGGAATGCATTATAAAAATAAAAACGAATTCAACTAGAACTCTTTTTGTCTTCAACAAAAAGTAAGGGCTTTTCGACATCTCCTTTCCCTTTTTTTATTTAAAATGTCAGAAAAGTCATATGTATTTTTTTTTTTTACAAATTGTTCAACGCCTTGGTATAATCAGTTCCCCTAAATAAGAACTATAAGTAATACCCCTCAAAAGAAAGATAACTTCAGAACTTTAATATAGGATCTCTCATGATTTGCGATGGTATATGATTTTTATCCAACGAGTTGTGTGATTTCTATCCCCGAGCCTTGGCGAGGGGATAGAAAACACACAACGATAGATTCTTTTTATCACATGTTTTATCACAAGTTAAACCTTAATTTTTTGTTAAACCTCAATCTTTCTGTAAACATAATAATTGTGAGCCGTACAACACATTCACTACAAGACGTCAACAACTTTACGCATGGAAAAAAGTTCCTTGAAGAATAACAAACAAACATTTAATTTTCTGGTATATTTTTATCAAGTTATAAAAATATTGAAACAGCATTAAATGCTGCACATTTAAAACTGTACGCTTTTCAACTGAATTATGTTGTTACTTTTTCATTCTACGTCAATAATTTGCCTAAAGCTACGTAATGTTTTAATTATGACGTCACTTGGCGTAAGAACACACAGTGGAATATCAAAAATTTATCCCATGAGTGATATCCATCGTATATTAAGATAAACATGTGATAAAAAGTAAATATACTTTTAATTTCTAAAAGAATATTTTCTAAAAATCTTAAAAAATAGAACTCATTTTTAGACAGAAAACTTAGTTTGCCTAAAGTTCTTATGTTCATTTTTTTAAGCAAACCGAGATAACTCTTTCTTAATTAATTTTTAACTTTTAAAAAGTTGTAATATTCCCGCCCTTATAACACCTATACGGAGTCAAAAAGTGGCCCCTCGGAACAAATTGTTTAAATTGTACTTTTTACTTTAAATTCAAAATCGAAAAGATTTTAAAAATCAGATGAAAAATAAAGTTACAGCTAAAGGGCTGTTTTCAGCTTTGACCCCTCAAAATCCCTTATTTTTCAAAATTTTAATCCCAAAACCTTTACAGGTCTGCGTATCAGGTCCCTCATTAAAAACATTAAATATGAAAATATTTACTTTAAAACTGTTTGAGAAAACGTGGCACGCTTGAATTCTGTTTAACATTAAAAACTCCAATAGACGATTTTTTATCAACTTATAAAACCGGAAGTTCTCAATTGTTTGGAATAAAACTTAAAATATATGATTATTATGACAGTTTTAACATTTCCCATACCTTACTTAAAAACTTTGGTGTTTATTTCAATTTTTACTTTTTTCATCCCCCCTTTTCTTCATAGTTTGATGCCTAATATCTCGAAAACGGTAAGAAATAGAAAAAAGTTGTCGCTTACAATTTTGTATATCATACCATGAACTATCTAATTCCAAAATTTCTCAGTTTATTATTAAAAAAATAGATACAAAGGTCCTTTTAATATTTTGTATTTTGCATGTGTAAACTGGAAGTATATAAACCGGAAGTCCAAAAAGGGACATACGGGAAAAATAAACGATTGCTACAAGGATTTAACATTAAATTTTTTATTTCTGTCTTCCATTTTGATAAAATCGCCGACGAAACTTTGTCGAGAAAAATAATAATAACGAGAACTGTTTTTGTTTTCAACAAAAAGGAAGGGTTTTTTGACAGCCCCATTTTCCCATTTTATTTAAAATGTCAGAAAAATCAGTTCAAAGCTATTTCCCAAATGTTTGAACGCCTTGGTATAATCAGTTGCTTAAATAGGAACTTATTAGTACTGCAATGTCAAAAGAGAGATAACTCCAGATCTGTTCAAGTAGCTATACTTCTAATTTCTAAAGGAATATTTTCAAAAAAATCATATGAGAATAAGTATTCATTTCTCAGACACAAAACTTGGTATGCGTAGAGTATTTATGACCTACATTCTTAAAGCAAAGCGAGATAACTCTTTCTAAATTAATTTTTGAATTTTTATAAAATTGTAATATTCAGATCCTTAAAACCCCTATGAGGAATCAAGTGGCCCGTCGGACCACAATTATAAGATTGTACTCTGTATTCTGAACTATAAACCGAAAAGATTTTTAAAATTGGATGAAAAATAAAAAAGGTAAAACTAAAAGGCTGTTTTGAACGTTGGCCCCTGCAGATCCCTTATTTTTTCGAATTGTATACCCAAAAACTTTTCCGGTCTGCGCATTGTGTGTGTCATTATAAGAATAAAATATTCTAATATTCACTTGAAAACTTTTTTGAGAAAACGAACGACGTGTGATTTTAATTTAACATAGAAACACCTATAGACGATTTCTATCGACTCATTAAACTGAAAGTACTCATTAGTTTTTGTTGAAACTTAGATGGTGTGTTAATCAGGTCTATCTCAACAGTATCGATGGGTCATCTTAAAATTTCTAATATTTTTTGAATTTTTTGTTTTTGTCATCTCCCCTTTTCTCAAGTTTGAGGCGCAGTACCTCAAAAATGATAAGATTTAGAAAAACTAACAATTTTGTACAACTTGAAAAGATTCATCTTATTCTAAAATTTGAAGCTCTAACTCAAAAAGTAAGCAATATACTGTAAAACGAGAAAATTTGGCGCATACGTATTTTAGCGCAAAACATATTCTTGTTTGATCAACAATTACGCCAAAATTAAGTACTGTGTTCACTCAAGCACTTGAACACAACTTTGATTTCTATCTCGCATGCATGGTAAACTGTCGTTAATAACAAAACACTTACTTTTGTCTAAATCGTTAGTAGATAGATATAAAAACTTCATTAATTCGCAATGATGTGTAATTTATTGTTGGGTAACATTTTTGAGTTATCGGACTTTGAATTTAACGTGTCTACCTGGATAAGTGAGGAAAATCGAATGCTACATGAGTTTCAGTCACAACGAGCTAATCTCTTTAACAGTAATTTTACATTGAAAAAAACCCCCAAAACGAGGTATTTTTTTCTTTATATCCGCTAATCAGAGGTCAAAGAAATTATGATCAATCATGTACTGTCAGCGTGGACGATCGCCACGCTTGATCACATTTTCACCTCGAGGCGCTAAATGGAAGTGACATTGGAAAGAGTAACAGTAACAGTAACCCATACCGTTTATCTGTGTAATTATATAAACAAACAGAATCGACGGCATTCGACATTACGAAAACGAACACTTCTAAATAGTATTAAAAAGTATTGGTTATTGTTTTGCAACTTGAAGAAATGGAACACATCTGGGAAATCGTTGGCGCACTTTTAATTTTAGCGCTCAGAGGCAGTTGAGCCAAAGGCGCTAAAATTTGCAGTGCGCCATACTTCTCGTTTTACAGTATTGCGTTTCATTCAATTTTCCGTATTTTCCTTCTGAGAACCGGAAGTCCAAAACCTTACATACGCGTGTCATTACCAATTCCTTTAAGACTATTTCATAATTGTTATAATATTCCTTTCCGTTCTGAAAAAGTCGTTGACACAAATCCTGTCGAGAATAATTAAAAAAAAGACGAAAACAATAGGTATTTTCGACCGAAAGTCGAAAAGCCCTAATAACACTTTCAGACAACAACACTATTTAACAAATTTAAAACTTCTAAGGAATATTTTTGCTTTGATTGAGATTATACATAAAAGAAAAAGTATTTTAATGTGGTGTTCTATTAAGCAAGAAGTCAAAACTTCTCAGGACAAGTGAAAAAATTATAAAGTCAATAATGTAAGGAATAATAATAGATTTAAAGATCAATTTAAGCAAGGGGGAATATACACTAAATGTAAATATTATAATGTTAATGGCGTTTACTTGAAACTTTAAAAGAATGGGACAAATAAAATATAAACAAAACATCTAATACTATACTTATTTCATTCATTACTTATCATATATTTATATCTCACAATACTTGTGCAGTATGCAGTTCGGGATGGCACCTCTACAACACTCACTGTTATACGTATGTGAAGATGAATGCAAACTGGACAGAAGCAAAGGTATCTTTTATTGGTGTAATGAATCAGGTTTTCATGTATGCAGGGAAACTAGATATTAATTAAAAAATATTTTGAAATTTAACTTTCTTGCGAGCCTTTCAGTGTAATAGCTACCATTCATTGAATTTGAAGTTACAAATTAGCTAAAAACAAGTCAGTACTACCGATCAAATCAATATTGTTAAGAAAATTTCAAATCAAACGTTGTGACATGTAATAGTGCATGCGTGTCATCATTTGTATAATTAGTTCATCCTTGCATTTTCAGAATGTAATCATTTTGTATTTATTTACCCAAGTCAAGCAAGTCTTTATAAAACAAATACACCGATTTTAAGAAAGAGAACGAGAGAAACAGGGTAAAGAAACGAAATAAGAAATAAAATAAAATCTTCACATTTTTACAGGATTACTGTGACAGTGTTGGTGCATATCTTGTTAGAATAGAAACAATGGAGGAAAACGAATGGATAACAAAAACATTAAAAGAGCAAAGTAGGCTTTTATAAATCTTCATTTTATGTGAAGCATGGACATTTTTTGCAATCCTTAAAACAGTAAATAAATCAAAGATTAATTTTAAATCATTAGCACAGTTTGGTCAATGTTTATTATACATCAGCAGATAATTTGGAATGTTAAAAAGTCTCAAAACCAGTAACAGCCTAATGAAAATTGACTTAATATCAAATACAGTAAGACCAATGAAAAGGTCAAATGATGGGAGAATGTTTATTCTTACATTCAGAAACATGCACTAAATTGTTTTGTTGTGAAACGTGGATCGGAGCCAGTGACCATATTGAGGAGGGTGTTTTCAAGTGGACAAACAAAGAAAACGTGGTATTCAGCAACTGGTTGTTAGGCCAACCCAGCAACTACAATGGCATGGAGCACTTTGTGGCGATGTGTCAAGAAGGTCAATGGAATGATGATATTCATTCGAAAAGTTTAAATGCCATCTGTGAAAAAGACATGATAGCTGGATAATCTTTAAAAAAACGAGTTCTCTATTAGTATTGACTATATTGATATGTATTCTATACTCACCGGCTGCCAGGTGACTGTTTAACTTTTCTTCGGAAAATTACGCACTATGGAAATATTTAATGTGTTAATAAAGTAAATATAAAAATTTATTTTTCAAATAGTGTTGACTTCATAATGATATGAAATCTTGATGTACACTCATAACATCATTAAAAAAGACATATTTCACTTGGGGATTATATTTTTGCTATATAAAATAATTAGAGAGAGAGAGAGAGAGAGAGAGAGAGAGAGAGAGAGAGAGAGAGAGAGAGAGAGAGAGCGAGAGAGAGAGAGAGAGAGAGAGATGTTTATGTAATATTAATAGCAGTTAAAACCTGTAAATTTCAATTTAAAACACACAGGAGACCCCATTCCCCCTAAAAAGGAGAGAATGTCATTTTCCTTGTCAATTTTTGCTCTTTGTCAGTTTATAAACATGTACCTGGTCTGTATTTAGACACAGACAATGATCCTGACAAATCTTAACTTTTTCATCATAATATTGAAATAAAAGTACTGGTGGATTTATACACAGTTATATACAATGTTTTATATAAAAAACTTTTTATGTCTTTTCATCTTTTTTAAAAATACATGTAATCAGGTAATTAAATGCTTCGTAGAAGCTTTGTCATTTTTTGTTTGTTAAAGCACTTACGAAAGTTCTTATCATTTGATAAATAGAGAGAAAACGAGGGAATTATTATGTGCTGAGAAATCCTTGACGAAAAATTGCTCGAAAACTTTGGATAAAAATAAACGAAGGCAACATCTAACAGGAAGATGACGTCTGATTGGTACAAAAATGAATCCCACTATATGCCATACCTAATTAAAGATTATGTTAAAAGTTAAAAGTTGCTGAAAAAAACGTGAAAGAAATTTTTTTAAGAACAGACAGACAGTACCACTGGCTCTAAAAAGTAATGAAAGTGCCATTTTTTACTGATAATTTCTGATATTTACTGATATTGAACTGTTATTGCTGAGAATTGCTGATATTTACTGATAATTTTACTGTTGTTACTGATAATACTGATAATAAGCTGTTGGTTCTGATATTTACTGATATTTTTGCTGTGAGTTCTGATAATAACTGAGATATCTGTTGGTACTGAAAATTGCTGATATAATTACTGATGATATTTCTAAAGAGCCAGGGAATTTTCAAGAGATTAAATTACATGCATATTGTTAAGATATTATTTGAATTTCTTAATAAAAAAATGAAAGATCTAAGATTTCGTTGATTTTATCAACAGTAACTTCTCTTTTCCAACCACGAAACATTAGGTTTGATTACTTTTCTTATTATCTGCTTATTTATTTTAATATCTAATATATTTTTCTTTTTGTTCCTGTTCCAAGTTTTATTTTATCTGACTAACACAATTTAGCATATAAATAAAATGCATGTAGATATTATAGAATGGCTTTTCCCCCATCCCCGCGCGCGAATCCACTCGATACTACAGTGTTATGTCAAGAACAATCTATGCTTAAGAATCTTTTTATGAAGATTTTAACCTCTTTATGTAATTGATAAATACATCTAATGGTTCCCGATTTTGAGCGATCACTTCATGTATTGGACCATGTTAAATAATCATAAACTTAAGATGTTTTCATCCAGGTCATGATCACTAATTTTGTTTCCAAAATAAAATCAAACACTTTTGTTTCACGGTGTATTTCCCAGCCATTTACATCTGTTTATTCTAAGGCTACAAGACATATACACAGGTGGCCAGTTTTCACACCTTGCCGCAGTCACCCTTTCGTGTGTATAGTATGAGCGTTGTCTGTTAGTTCTTAGGGTTTTCTTGATCCCAGACCATCGTCGGAAACAAACCCACGGTTGATTGTCGTTCCTCTCTCCATCACCCGTGGGTCAGTTTAAACTTTGACGCTCGTATTGAAGCACTCAAGTTGATTGGTGGCTCATATAACACCCCGAGTAAATTGGTCCAATGAACAAGTCGCTTTTAAACGCTCGTTCGTTACAATATTCATTGAAACCACTGAATTTTGTGACGACGGCATAATTTTACATACTAAATTAGCTATCTGTTTACTTTTATTGACAGACCAATAAGGTGAATAAGTTGCAAGGCATTGTGGTCTACTACAAATTTCAGTAAATACAAAGCGTATTAAAAATATATACATGTACCATTTTGAATTGTCATTTGGAAACACATTTTCAAATTTTTTTCAGATAAATGGAAAATTATGTCTGATCTATCAATTCTGTGCTCACATTTTTAAAAAGATATTGCTCACGAGGCCTTATATCAACCTATTTAAATACCCCATTGTCAAAGTTCAAAAGATAGGTGTGTCTTTTTGAATTAAAAGCAGTCAGTACGTTTTTCACGTGATACCACAGGTTTGGAACAACATTAGTAGAATGCGCTTTGAAATTTTCTTCAGGGACTCTCATCAGAATGCTTAGCGTACAACAAAATTTTTTTTGGTGCTAGTGTTCGTTATATTTCCAATGCCATTTCAAAAGCGATATTCATTTTTCGTTTGATGTTATGCAGACAATAATGATTTTATTAAAAATAGTAAAATTATTCCCCAGTCCACTGAAATTCAATAAAATACAGTTTCAAAAGAGGAAGAAATTCAACTAAATAAAGACAAAAATCAAACAAAACCCCAACTTTTTGCTCTAATAGATAAAAATATTTCAAACTTACCAGAGGAATTACTTCAATATTTAGAAGTCAAGAAAAAGAAATTGCAACAACTGCTAAAAAAATCTGCCTGTACTTGTACGCGTATGTTTGCCAGACTTTCGATACCGATCGATTTTTTAAAATTAAAACAACAGTATGTTTCAATGTGAGCATGTCTATGGTACATAATCTTTCCCTTTGATAGTTTTTAACTTTTAAGTAAAAAACAAGTTGTACAAATTTTCCGGCAAATAATTAAATGTGTATAAAACCGACAAATGTGTGTTTATTGAATCTTAAAGACCTATTAGACCGCCATGCCTTTTATTATTATTATTATTATAACATTTATATAGCGCTAAATATAATAAAATTACTCTAAAGCGCTTTACATTATAAGTTAAAACTACACAATGAGCATACACACATAAAATTGACTGAGTTATTATAGGCATATAAATCTATAAAAAGAGGTTTACATATAGAAAATAGGCTAAACAGTTTTTAAAATATTCATAAAACATTTAAAATATTCATAAAACATTTTCAGCACAGATTAAAGACTGAAGATCTAACTAAACTGATGAAAGGGTCAATTATAAAACGCTAATTTAAAAAGATGTGTCTTGAGTAACTTTTTAAAACTGGTCAGATTTTCTTCGAGTCTTAAAACTGCGGGAAGACTGTTCCAGAGTTCAGCTGCACTGACATCGAAACGCCGATTTCCATAAAATTTGGTACGTGCCTTGGGCTTAACCAGAAATCTCGAGTTCTCTGATCGAAGTGATCTTGATGGAAAATATACATCAACAAGGTTCTGAATGTATGCCGGTGACTTCTCTTGCAACGCCTTGAAAACAGTCAAAACTAGTTTGTATTGAATTCGAAATTCCACTGGCAACCAATGAAGAGCAATCAGCACCGGTGTGATATGATCATGCTTCTTGGTTCTTGTTATTATTCTGGCAGCTGTATTTTGAATTCTCTGTAGCTTTGACAAGGAGCTGGAGCTCAACCCATACAGCAATGCGTTTCCATAATCAAGCCTTGATGTGACAAGGGAGCACACTAACGTTTTGCAAGCATTTTCCGAAATGAGTTTACGAATTCGACCAATATTTCGAAGTTGGTAGAAAACACTGTTTAGCGTGGACTTTAGCTATATAATCGTTGATTTATCAAGGAAAATCAACTGAATTGTGTGTCCTTTTTCAAAATTAGAACCGAATGTACATATAGCTGCTGGTCATATAACCGCATACTAGTGCATGAATAAAGTATTTGTACAAGAGAGAGAGAGAGAGAGAGAGAGAGAGAGAGAGAGAGAGAGAGAGAGAGAGAGATTGTTAGCGGGTCAAAACAAAAATTATGATAGAACGTGGAAAAAACACCAATTTTTATAGACTGACGTCTTTGTTGAAGTTAATTGTTGATAACGCAGAGGGAACTCAGTATGAAACCATGTAACGAGCTAAATATATAAAGTATTCATATTAATGCCTATTGTGGTATGTATTATGAAATTTGGATATAAAAATTTATCGGTGACATTTAATTTAAACCGTTTTCGGTATAATTAATTTTAGCCAGAAATCTAAGGTTTAAAATCAAGGAAGGTTGTATTAGATTAAGCAATTTTCTTTATCTTTAATTTTTGTTGTAGAAAAGTTTACAATCAAATCTCTGTTGGAGCTGGCGGTTGTGATGCTGTAATGGGACTTTATCGTTCTTATGCCATTTTGCCTTGACGTCTCAAAATACCTTTTAGGACGATAGCTAGCAACATTTTAAAAGTTGAACAATCTTTGTAGCAAAACACTTGTGAAAAACTATGGCATCACAACTAACCGAAACAGTATTTTCATGCTACCTATTATCGAGAAGTCACATTTAAGATTTACGTGACACTTTCATTTTGTGACGTCATTTGTTTCGAAATGGACAATCAATTGAATAATATCCGTATGAATATCTCAAGGTGTCTCATGCTAACTGATATGTTACGTGTATGACTGTTAACAATATACATTTTATTAATTTAATTAAGTTGAAGTTAAGTTAATACTGAGGTCCACTCAGCACCGTGGTGCCAAACAATTGGTGCTTATATCGCTCTTCTTTACGCCGGATTCCATCACGGGACACCCGTACTCTTAAAGAAACTGGTGTTGCTTTGATGGCACAATTCCTTGTTAAACTGTGCAATTCCTTGTTAAAATTTTCCTTCTCAAAAACTACAGTGCAAGAATTTGTGAAAATGATATGCAAGTATCCTTATATAGTGTAGATTCTAATTTGTTTAAACCGTAACTCCAAACCAATACTGGTGCCCCAGTATAACTATGGAAGCATACTCAGATAGTATAGTTTCTTAACTTTTAAGATGGGAACCCCAGAGCTATACTGCCCCCCCCCCCCCCCCACGGGGGGGGATGGGTGTTTCAAAATTCAACACAGAAATATAAATTGAAGAATATTACAAAGTTTTCTATTTAGAAATGACGGCTTCCTATGGACCAATCAGATTTTCTGATTTTTCGAAGAGAGATGATACTTATTAATATCATCACTTCAAACTTAAGTTATGCATTAGATATGTCATATATAGGCCTAATTGCAACCGATATTATTAGAGCTAGTAATGAGAATACGCAAAAGACAAGTATTTTAAAGATCCAGACATTATGCACTTCAAAACCTATGAAACATTAACAAAGACGCCACCGACACCAAATGCCCAGAGTCTTTTGGAAAAATATTGAATTTCATGTTATTTTACTTTGGGTTGATATTGAGGCACATTGTAATAAAGAAAAAAGTAATGAAAACAATTTGCATTATTTTTTCATATCTCTTTTCTGAGTGTTTGGTATTAAATCGTTTCTTTTCATTTAAATCATGAAATGAAGTTTTAATTTCTATTACCCAAGGAATTATTTTTCCAGTATTTTATTTAGAAAATTACTGTAAAATATTAATGCCGTTGACGGAGCGGACAAACGCTGTACACGTCCTGTTCAGAAATTAAAGCTGAACTGAAGTCACAAAAGTATTCTGTCGCCATTTTATTCTTGTTTTTTTTCCAACTCCTACACGGGTGTATGGACCGTTCAAAAGAGTTACGGTCGGTTGCTTTTAGATTGAGGCTTTCATATTGCATGGTATTCTAAGTGCGTCGAATATATGCGCAGTTTTAACGAAATATCCCGCTTCCAACATTTTCTAAACCAAGGCACTCTATCCAAAATTTAATTTCAGGTTGTGATATTAGTCACTAAGTACTTTTGATCAGTAGTTTGGTTTTTCAAAATAAACACTCAATCTCTGTGCAATCTACTCCAGTTTATGATTCGCGCATGTGCGAAATACGACAGTAAACGACTTCTGACCGAAATTCAGAGCAATGTGTTTTAGAATATGAAAGCCTGAATTTAAGTCTGTTTTCTTTTGGATATCCCCTACAAGTGCACCTAATGTTAATTTGTTCTTAAAAATGCGTTTCCACATATATTTTGTCCTTGCGTCTTGAATAGTGCCCTACTTCTCGCAGAGTGGTTGGATAGCTTATTATTATGCTTTCTGTCATTTGTCTGTATATATTCAATACCTATCAATTTTTGCATAGTATACGTAATGTTTATTTAGAAATGTAGCGTATGCATACTGTGTCGAATTATTATGCCTCCTGTAATATTAAATACTCATCTATTTTCGCATAGTATACTATTAGTTATCCAGGTTCAATCAAGGGTGTACGGGGATTTACCCCGAGTTGTATTCCATACACCCTAAGGCCGAAGGGTGTTTGGAATACACCCAAGGGTAATCCCAGTACACCCTTGAATGGACCTGAATAACTAATTAATTTCCTATGTAAACCAAATAAATCTTTTTCCCATATCCAAACAAGGGTGTATTACACTTTCAAGATAAACCATTTACGCATTTAATGCATTGTGACGTCACATTTAATGCATTGTGACGTCACGTTATTTACCTCTGGCTCAAGTAGGGTGTACGGAAATACACCCGGCCTATTAACCAATCAAATCGCGTGTTACGAAATACATAAGGGAAAAAAGGTTTATGTAACGTAAACATACTAGGCCGAAATAAAGCACGGCAAATGTTTTCAACGAAAATAAAAGGTAAGAACTTGGCATTTCTTTATAAAAATTGCATTGCAAATTGCTATCATACCAAACACGCTTAAACCTACTTCATGAACTATCTTGCTGCTTTCTGCTAATGCATGTAGTAATGACTAATTTTGAGAGTAGTGATTTCAGCAAAATCTGAGAAAGGCACGTTCCATACTATTGGTAGCCGAAAAGACGAAATGACTGATTGGTTGATATCAGCATCGCTTATTATTTTGCTGTTGAGATCTCAATGCTTGATGCCTCCTCACTCCTTCTCATTAAAGCTGAACACCGCTCGTAAATAGGCACTGTCCGCCATATTTCTCTTTCATCACTGCTGTCCCTACAACCCTTATATAAGGGGCAGACCTCTAAACAGTTGAAAGTACTCTGCTGTAGAGGTCTCACCTGTGTGGACGTACATCTTGCCTCGCTGTGTTACTCGGTCGCAATGAAATTATCAAGTTTTACGCACTTTTTTCAAGATAAGAAAATTCTAACATCAAATAAATTGGTCAATTCATTATTTACAAACAGATTATGCACACAGTTTAAGAAATAAATGCATAAAATCCAAAGACGACGAAAGGAATACTACATGTCGGCCACGAGTTTCAGGTGTGCAATCGTGTGTAACGAAATCGAAGGGTTTATATACCAGGTACCTGTGTGACGGTGCCTATTTACGAGCGGTGTTCAGCTTCAACATATGGCAAAAAGACATTCATGATGGTTTGGGTAAAAATATTAAATAATTGTTATTGTGTTACTGTGTCATTGATACAATTCTGAATTTATGATCAGAAAAGATTTAATTTTTTAAAGTGAAAAAAAGAAGCATTTTTTTCCCAAATGATTCCAGAATTTGAGATGTATTAAGTATATGGTAATTCATACATAACGTAACCCCCATTCTTTAAATATTGAAAAAGACCCAGCGATTCTACGTCAGTAAACTAAAGTACGCAGAGATAACCTGGCATAATTAATTAGACTGCCAATCAAGTGCAGTGACACAGAGATACGCAATAAAGAAATACTCTTAATTATTGTTCGGATTCACAGTAACCAGAAGTTTAATAAAAATTCAATATTTAAAATGAATAGATTTGAATAAAGACTATGAACTCAAACACAGGATAAGAAAGGGACAGGCTCTAGCGTTTGTTGCAGATAAAACAGATGTTTATTTTCATTATGGCGTAGTTGCGTGAATTAAATTTTTTTCACTTGTATATGATTTATTCGTCTTCAGAATTTTTGTTTTGATTCATTAATCTTTAAACGGAAAACATAAATATTTGATTACTTGTGTCTTCAAAAACTAATCGTTACAATTTTGAAATGTTACAATTGCTACAAGACAATCAAAATTTCGTACATACATTTAACTAAAAAAGCTGCCTTGTTACTTACCAAGACTAAAAAGAAAATTTGTCATTTCCTTAATTATCTTTTCCGTTTGACGTATTATACAATATTTAACTTCAATGTGAGTATGTAATATATATTGAAATCGGTAAATTTGGAAGTGAAATTGCGTTTCAGCTGGAATTTTGAATTCATTTTAAAACCATTGACAATACCGATCTATAATTGATAAAATACAGACGATACTTCAAAGACAAACCGTTCTCCTGTAAGATCCATCATATTTCAAAGATGTTCAAAACTTGTAATAGCATTACTAGAAAACATGCATTGTGTTAAAAATATGACACGCTGCAATGGCTATAAAATATTCTAGGGATGCAAACAATATCATAAATGGGTCTCACTTCATTATTAAACAGATAAATTTAAGCACTGAATGCTTACTTTTGGATGTCGTCGGTCCTGTAACACACGCCCGGTATTCAATTAGTCTGAACGGCCTGGTGTATTAAAGGACCGACGAAATCCAAAAATAAGCATTCAGTGCTAATATTTATATTCATATTGATGCTTTTTGGATGAAATATTTCTGTATCGTCGCTTTAAAGCCATTATATACGCTCTTACTCAGGAATATGAAACATACCTGAAACAGCCAAAATAACACGTTATTTAGTTTGCTTCCGCAACTAAAAATATAGTGCTAGAAACTTTGTCGAGAAAAATTATTTTTATTAAGAAAAAGATATGATTTAAAGATTATTTTCTTCATAAGTAAATATCAAATTGGTTATGTAAGTTTGAATATTCTCATTTTAGAAGTTACGGGTGTCGTTTGTAAAGTTAAATGCCACCATTCTTATTTATCTTTCCGCCAACATTACATAATTCAGAGTTGTATTCAAGTGTAAAACAATATAACACAGAATATATTGTAAAATTGTAAAACATTGTCTGTCCTCCAGCAACGACCGATAACGCCCAGAATCAGAGACTGTTATATATATATATATATATATATATATATATATATATATATATATATATATATATATTAAATGCATTGATTTTTAAACACAAAAGGTAATTTGGTGTTTTACAAAAATAAAGCATTATTGTAACTCAACAGGAAAGGGCAGATTTGTGATGGATTACATCCTTCTCGTGATAGTAAAGCCATTTTAAACAAATATACTTTTTTTTAAAATAAAAGCCCTAAGTTTATATTAATATAACATACATGTAATACTAGTAGTCTCTGATTCTGGGCATTATCGGTCGTTGCTGGGGGACAGACAATGTTTTACTAAATATTCTGTTATATTGTTTTTCATTCGAATACAACTCTGAATTACGTAATGTTGGCGGAAAGATAAAGGCGCCTGTAAAGTGCGAAACGAAGTCGAAGCGAAACGAAACGAAACCAAACGAAACGAAACGAAACGAAACGAAACGAAACGAAACCAACGAAACGGAATAAACAAAACCAAACAAATCTGATAATCATTAATCACTACGTAAAAGTGCTAAAATATATTCATTTGAAAATTTTTTTAAACCATAAACATAATGGCCTTTATCTTTCAGATTGTTGTTCTAAATTCTTAAGCTGGCTACCCGGTATTTGCAAAAATTATAGAATGATGTGAATAACTGATGTACATTCTAATATTTTTTATGCTTCTGATTTATTTCATTAAGGGATAGTCAGACTTTTTGGTGAACATGCTGCGCTAGAGAATGAATGATATATCTTAATCGGTTATGATTAAGTAACAACGGAATAAACATAAGTTTTATCTATCCTGAAGTATTAGTATAATTATATTGTACACTATGCATTAAATGGTATAATGTGAATGAATATTGTAATCTTTTCTAATCCATATTTTCTTGTTCAAAATATGAACAGTTTCTAAGGCGAGGCAAGCTACTGACAAGCAAGTTGATAAAAAAGGACTATCAACAGTCTTGTTTGAAGTCATCTTTTCGTAAGTTCTATGGTCGATACAACGACCTTGTCAGCAAATACAATCTTCCACTGGGACGCATGCTGACTGACGTTTTTCATACTAATTGTTAGAATATAATTAATCACCTAATTGTCTACGAACTTTTGCGGTTTTTATTTTCACGTTTACGACAAAAAGCAAACGGCGGGTGTGACCGGTCAGCAGAGGATGCTTACTCCTCCTAGGCACCTGATCCTACCTCTATCCTGTTTGAGGTCCGTGTTGCTCCGCTTTGAATTCGTATTTCGTTTTATGTATTTTTGAGATGGTTGACGGTTTGTTATTGTCATTTTTCACCAAAGCATTTCATCATCGGTGTGTTTAGACATATAGATAGAGAGATGATACTGAATTTTTTTTTAAGCCAAATTATTTTATCATCGCTGTGTTTAAACTATGCAAATCAAATCATTTTACTCGTTATTTTATTGACTATGTGAACTGAATGTGTGTTTGTGTTTGTGTGTGTGTGTGTGTGTGTAAGAGAGAGAGAGAGAGAGAGAGAGAGAGAGAGAGAGAGAGAGAGAGAGAAGAGAAAGAGAGAGAGAGAATGATGAAACTTACGAAGACATTTAATTTTTTTCTATCAATAAGAAATGAAACGAATATGTGCAATACAATGTGCGTGTGTGTGTGTGTGTGCGAAAAAGAGGGAGAGAAAGAGGTGATTGTGTTGAGGTAGTATACATGATTAATAGCGCTTTATTCAATAAAGTACATTTTGTTAAAATAGAGCGTCCAAATTCATTCTACATATCTTGAAACAATTCTTATTGTATTGTTAGCAACTGGTCACCATCCAGTATGATCTAAATCTTTGGTTATGATGATCGTATGAAAGTTCTAATTGCTACAAATTTAAGATCCAATAAACTAATCAATTACAGATTATAGAAAGTCAATTTCTTCTAACTTTCACAGTGTTAAAATTCCGTGAGTCAACTTATCAGTAACGCCACGTAAACTTGAATTTAATATGGTCTTCTTTAAAGAAAAACCCATTTGATCGGATATTGTCATTTTGTAGGCCTATATACACACTTTACAATATTTCAAATGCATTTTATTTTTACACTAAATAATTATATCACATTTTCCAGTGTCTTGCCTGTGAAGATACTACGTATCGATTTTGTACAATATAACCCATAACTTCAAATGACGCCAAATTGAGGCACCAGCGGGCTTTGCTTATTTATATTTTTTAATAATCAATCGTGCGGTGGCTTAAAATTATGTAACTATAAGTAATAAGGAATCATTCTTTGAATATTATGAGGTGATAATTTCGGTCGGGGCGTGATCACATCTATCATAAACTCTTCGGGCTTTATTCGATTTGATCACGCCCCGACCAAAATTATCGCCTCATAATACTCAAAGAATGATTCCTTATTCCCTATATATACCAAACAAATCAACAAAACATTTTGTTTAATTCCGTTTCGTTGGTTTTTTCGTTTCGTTGGTTTCGTTTCGTTTCAATTTTTTGGTTTCGTTTCGATTGGTTTCGTTTCGTTTCGTTTGATTTCGTTTCGATTGGTTTCGTTTCGATTTCGTTTCGCACTTTACAGGCGCCCGAAAGATAAATAAGAAAGGTGGCATTTAACTTTACAAACGACACCCGTAACTTCTAAAATGAGAATATTCAAACTTACATAACCAATTTGATATTTACTTATGAAGAAAATAATCTTTAAATCATATCTTTTTCTTATTAAAAAAATGTTTTTCTCAACAAAGTGTCTATCACTATATTTTCAGTTGCGGAAGCAAACTAAATAACATGTTATTTTGGCTGTTTCAGGTATGTTTCAACTTACATAACCAATTTGATATTTACTTATGAAGAAAATAATCTTTAAATCATATCTTTTTCTTAATAAAAATAATTTTTCTCGACAAAGTTTCTAGCACTATATTTTTAGTTGCGGAAGCAAACTAAATAACATGCTATTTTGGCTGTTTCAGGTATGTTTCATGTTCCTGAGTAAGAGTTTATATAATGGCTTTCAAGCATGGTTGCCATTGCGGTTTCATCAACAGGGTTGCGTATGGCAGCACATATACCGAGGATAACAGAAGGGGTCAGCGGAATTTTACAGTGAATACCAAGCTTGGAGCAGGTACTTTTTAGATTCATAAATGATGTAGATAACTTTAATATTAATAGAATATTAAAAACATGTTCAATGTTTTGATTTAAAAGTCTCAAAACCATGTCATTAAAAATAAAAATAATTCTTGTAGCTATGATTGATACCCTTGGAGGACCCCAGAGAGTGAATAACTTTCTCACAACACTGGATCTGCCTTATATATCTCATTAAAACCTGAAGGTAATGGAGAGGAGAGCAGGTCACATCATAGAAAACTTTGCTGAGAAAAGTATGGCAAATGCGAGAAAAACGGCTTTTGAGAAAGAAATGAGGTTTGGTTATTTTTTATAGTACTTGAACGCTTTGTGAAGTAGAAATATTGTAGCCAATCATTGGTGTTATAGTTATTTTTTTTGTTTTTGTTTTTATTGTAGTGATATTTCGTGTTTAGAGGAGGACATGGCCCCTTTTGTAACTGATGTTTCATATGACAAAGAACTGGGTTTGGCAGTTCTTGAGGGAGAATTTCAAGGGTATGTCTCAATTGATATATATTGATTAAAAGAATAAAAAGAGAATTATAACTTAAATAAGGCATATTATGTATAATTAATATTAACATGTTCAATTTTCATTGTAATAAACTTCTTTGTGTACAGTGACCCTTCAATACTCAGACATGTTTGCCAAGATGTGGAGTTCACCAAAGAAAATAGAGATGGCAGTGAGGAAAGAGATAGGTATGTATATTATTTAATGCTTAATGGTTATTGCAGTTCAAATATGGTTATTTTATAAATTAATGTTAGCAATGGGTTTTTTTTTGTAGTGAGCTTTCATGTTTAGAGGAGGGCAAGACTCCCTTTGAAAATGATGTTACCCATGTTACATATGACCAAGAGCTGGATTCAACAGTCTTGGAGGATGATTGTCAGGGGTATGTTTTCAAATACTAGTAATAGAACTATAGTCGATGATAATTTTAAGTGGAAACACATTTTGTATGTTTAATAATGTAAAATGACCCTTCAATATTCAGAATAACTACCACTAGTGTGTGCCAGGATCATGAGGATGGGGAACTCGTCACCAAAAATAAGGACGGCAGTGAGGTTGGAGAGAGTAATAGGTATGTGAACATTTTGCTTCAAGTTGTTTTCTTCTTTTGCATATACTTTTGACATTGTTGTTTATCAATGTTTGTGTATTTAATTTTTAGGATTCTCGGGCAATTGGGTAATTGGGTGATGCAGATTCAGTTTCAACTTGCCAGTTATCTTCATTTGAAACACCACCAAGAAGTACATGTATCTATATTTTGTTTTTACAACTGCATAAAGCATTAAATGTGTAACAAATAGAAGTGTTAACAACCTAGTTATGTGTTTTCTACCACACTATACAACTGTCAAACATACAGCAGTAATACTGTTATGCATTTGTCGTCAAATCATTTTGATATCCAATTTACAAAAAATCTGCTATCTATTACAGTTTTTCATATTTCAAACAAGGAAGACACCAGAGAAAATTCAGGTCTGCCAACACGTCAACTATTACATCCAAGAGAAATTTGAAATACATGCCCACATCCAGGTCCGGTATGACTGTTTGTGCTGACCATGGTTGGCAGAAGAAAGGCTTTGATAGTCTTACAGGTATGAATAATTCTTTATTGTAGGTGTTTCTTTAGTAATTTAGCATAGATAAATGTATAATCAATAGTGAATCATATCTACATACAGGGCACACATTTCTTATCAGTAAAAGTAAGTATGGTAATAAAGTTTTGAAAACCATTGTCAAACACCGCACATGCTCAACATGTAAGTGGTGGAAACGCAACAGACCTGGTCAAGTTATTCGCCCTCACAGATGTGTGTGGAACCACAGTGGCTCATCAAAGCTTATGGAGGCAACAGCAGGAATACAAGCAATAAAAGAGATGATCTCAGAAGATACTTCCGTAGAAGTGGTGGAGGGGGATGGAGACAATACAGTAATCTCCAGAATACAGACTGAACTTGGTGTAAAACGGAAGAAAAAACTTGACCGTAATCATTGTGTGAAAAATATTGTGAAACATCTGTATGAACTTAGAAATTCTAAGGATGCCAAAATCAGTAATCAAGTCATACAACACTTATCTAAGTGTATAAAATACATTTTTGCAAAAAACCAGGGAAGTGTTGATGGCATGAAGGAAAACTTACAAGCACTTGTACCACACCAGTTTGGTGACCATGATAAGTGTTTCCCAAGATTCTGTGGATATAAGAGGACACCAAACCAGACAAATTCACACAGAAGCTTACCATACAAGGCAACACTGAAAGACCAAAATTTGAAAGAAAAGCTTGAAAAAAATTTTGAGCCAGTAATTGCAAATGCTGCACTTTATTCAGACCTTGGTTCTAGCCAAGCCTGCGAACATGCTAACAGGGCTGTAAGTCTTAGAGCACCAAAGCATCTGCATTATGGGGATAGCGAGTCTCTAGATTTTAGAGTTAAAGCTTCTGCTGTTTGTGTGAATGAAGGTCGCAAGTACTTGCCGGAGGTAGACGAGCTGTTCTTTGTTCATTGGTTATGCTCTTCTTTTGTTGTTGGTTATCCTTATTTTCACTCGGTTACTTTACTTTCGAATTTTAAAATCATGTTTGAATTCTGTACTTACCTGTATTTGAATTTATGGTTTCCTTCACTTTTTCAGTTCTATTTGACAGTGTGTTTCAGGTTCTGCTTGTTTGAAGTTTATTATTAAAAAATTTACATTCTGTATCTGCAGCTATCCATTTATACTGTCACTACACTAGGCTACATGAAGATATGCTTCTAGAATTTTAACAGACATTATTAATGCTGGTGTAAAATATGTTGTGATTACAAGATCATTTTTAAAAAGCATGTGTTGAAATCATGTGACTATTTTGTTGACAAAACTCAATAAAAAAGAAACCCTATTTGTTTTTAGGCATTCAAGGATCATGGACTATCTCCAGGACACTTTACCGAGAAGTATGCCAGTAAGAAAGATGTGAAACGACAGAAGAGACAAGAAAAGGCTGCATTACCACAGAAGAAACGTCGTAGACTTGAGTTGAAACAGTAAAGGTTGACACAGAAGGGTGCCAGGGAAGCTGCTGAGGGTGATACATATCAATCAGGTACTTTTATATCAAACTCAATGTTTTTTTTTACCTCCTTATGTTGAAGTGTTTCTTTAACATTTGAATTTTAACTGTAGATGTGGGTATGACTCCAAATATAGACACAGAGAGTATCCCTTAAGCTGTCCCAAAGCCAGGATTTACTAAAGTTGAAAATTTATCTACACTGCAAGTGAGCTATGTCGTTATTGACCTGGAAACTACTGGGCTTAGTAAGTGTATATTTTTATACTAAAGGTTTGAATAGCTGTAAGAAAAATTTTGTTTGCGGAAAGAATAAATATAAAGTAGCACAATTCTATAAAGAACAAAGTACGGTTGTTACCTATATCGGCCTAGTAAATTTGCAAAAAATAAACGCCGACATCATCAGCTCTATAGTGCTCATTTATTTTTTACACCATTGGGTCTATCAAAATACGGTATTAAAATGGCGCCAAAACGTCACACATATACTACGTAGATTCTAAAACCTTACCATGTACCAATATTTTCTCTAAATATCGCCGTTTTTCGGAATTTGTTCACAGTTTTTACTATGGTCGCAACGAACGCGATTCCTGAAACTTATAATTGTTTTTCATAAAACTATAATGTTTTGATTTATAACAATCCCGTCAATCGCGTTTGCTGCGGCCATTATTAAAAATCAAGTTTTAATTATTCCGGAATACATCACAACGCGTATGTTGTTCTTATTTTGAGAGCTTTATCGTCCTTATAGTTTTAAAAATTTATAAATATATAAATAATTTGTAAAATTTTAATTTATCAACATACATTCCATTACAACAAGATCCTCGATCGTTGCTCTTGAAAATTTAATTTCTTTTAGGGGTTTTTCAATAACACAAGGATGTTCTGAGCTAAGCAAGATGCTTTGTTTCTGTTTCATAATATTCTAAGCAACATACTTAGTAATACTTAGTAAAGCATACCGTAATCTACTTAAATTGCATACCTTTTTTACTTTGATGTAAACTCAGTAAAAGTTTTATTGGCATAATACTATATAGAAAGAATAATCTTACCGTGACCAGGCTACGCTCAGGTCACAGTAAGAATTCGTCCCATATACTTGCAATGTAGCAGCCGCGAAGCGGATCTGCTTCGCGTCGATTTTAAGTCTGTTAAAAATAATCTGCAGGGGAAAAACACATTTTTATACATTACAAACCTTTTTGAACATGCATATGTAGTTAAATCCACAAAATATCCATTTAATTAGTCGTACTAATGCATTTTGTTAATATACACGTTTGAATTGCCTGCCATTTTGTCGGAAATCGTACTCGGAATGTCTCGGATTTTATCGTAAACAAGGCGACCGTAAACAGCGAATTTTCAAATGTGATGTTACAAGTGGCAGTGATTTCGTTACAAAAACAGTTTATGAGGTAAAATTGGATTATAAAAGAGTGACATTGTAGGTAGTATAGACCAATCATATTAAAATTTAGGCGAGATATAGCGCGATATATGTTTTTTATATTTGCTACGAAGCGAGTATATGGGACGAATTCTATCGTTAAACCGGGTCCGTAGGACATCTGTCATTTTAACGATAGAACATTCTATCTAAATACTATATAACTGTAATGAAATTGAAAAGTGTTATGAACTTTATAACAGAGGAAAATTGGATTAAATTTTATCATCATAAAACTTAGTCCAAAACTAAATTAGTGTCATCAAAGTGCTATCTCACGTTTGATTATCTAATAGCATACAATAAAAAACATTTAATCATTCATCATTATTACCTGAATCGACCATTAGAAAGAATTCACTTTGCCCAGTAACTCCAGTGATTACAACAGGGATTTGAGTTAGAATTATTTCCCCTTTTGTTTACAAAAAGGACAAGAGAGGTAACTCTAAAATGTACTCTGTAATGCGCATTTTTATTATTTATCTACTTTGATATATATGCATGTATACTTTCTGATGAATAAGCGTAATTGTAATAATGAAGATTTTGACTGATTAAGACACTTAAAAAATTACAAAACAAGTGACCCGATTTTGTAGAACTTACAAACTAAGAGCAAATTTTATAACTTTATACTGCCTAATTGCAGTCTTAAAAGAGGGCGTTGCAGTTCCTATGCTTATTTTCCATAAAGGAGTTGCAGATAAAATTAAAATAACAGAGTTACAGAATTTGATTAAAATCGTTTATTGCACGTAGCGTTGTATAAAAGCAATGTAAAATTTTATCTGTAAAGTTTGTACTAACTTATATAAGACCATGAAATAGATTTGAAAATGGTTACACAGACAAATGTGGCAGATTTCACGCCTTTTAAAATGGGAATCCTCATTGCTGTGAAAACCGCATCGTTGGATTAAAATTAATTTAATCTTAACGTTTAGAGTAAAATGATTTCTTGAAAACTGCCATTTCCGATTTTTGTTGCAAGGCAATCTGATTCAAATAAGATCTCTGATCCGCTCCGACAAATTCTATGCCGCTACACAAAGCGACATCGAATTTGTCGGAGCGGATCAAAGATCTTATTTAATCAGATTGGTTTCAGGGAGGCATATTTCTTAAAAATCTAGTTTTTGAAAAAATCATTCACATCTTTGTAATCTACAGACCATGAAACTGAAACGTACTACTACACCACACGCTCGCTAAACGGTTTACACGAAACGCTGAACGGTTTACACGAAACGCTACACGCTTTTCCTATTCTGCCTGGTGCAGACAGATAGATAACCATGCACAACACGTTTAACAAAAGTCACACGGTTTCATATTTTATTGTGTGGTACACGTTGCCGTCGTGCAAAAGATTGGTAAAAACTACGACAAATAGAAATAACAATTTACAAAATTGGAAAATGTAGAACCATTACTTTATACAATAGAAAAATATGTAAATTATCTTAAAGACCATAATGGCGTGCCATACTTTTAAGAATGTTTTATCTGTATAATAAATTTCCATCTGTAATTATACTTCAAAAATATGATTCAATACTGGCAAATTAAAGCAATAACTACTATAAAAAAGACTTACGTAGTGGTTTGAGGCACGCATCTAACAGTATGGAAGAAGATTGACAAAGTGTGACCGCACTGGTCATTAAGGCTGACAGGAAGTGAGTGCTTGACCAGAACTAAATAGTTAACTTGTACCAAAGATGTTTATATTAAACTTAGAGTAGTTAGCTTGTACAAAACATACTTCTCATGAATTTTAGAATTGAACTATAGACAACACATTTCCCGTAACGCTAAACGGTTTGCACGATACGATGAACAGTTTACACGAAAAAACACACAACTTTAAAGGTTCAACAATCGGGTCCTCTCGAATTTTTTCTCTGATGGTAAGAGTTGTTCTAAAATGGCACGATATAATAGATAAACTGATATTTCACAAATATATCTTGTTTTCAAAATCAACAATATTGACGTTTAATGAAAAATAATTAATTCACAGAATGAAAAAAAAATTTTACAGAACATACACGTACATCTATTCATCGTTCAAAATAAATTTTAATCACTCTTTATAATGTCGTAGGAAAAATGAAATTATTCTATTTAAAAATACAAAAAATGTAAATGGGTTATTAATTTTAAAACATTAAAATTGAAATCCGTATCATTACAAACGTAAATAGATTTTTCTTTATTCGGCGTCTTTATTTTTCAGCATTAGGAATGGTTTGGAATGTTTAAGAGATTAAAAACGTAATATTTAATAAATAAAAATATTCAATTACATTGATAATTGACAATTGTTTAGAAGTAAATTAGTCACCGAATTTAAAAGAAGGCTATGCAATCAAACAATGAGTTTTTTTCTTGTATCGTATCAACCGCATATTAAAATACATGTACGTTCCACACATAAAACCAGAGAGAAAATAAGACGATTAGCATAAACAAAAATAAAGTTTATATCCCTATTCAGGATTTCTTTTTTTCTAAAATAAATTCAATAAATATATCGGAAAGAACAAAATCAATGAATTAAATTTCAGACTCAATATACGTGTACGCATAACGTCGCTTTTACCACAAACTGTTTAAAATTAGTACCATACATATATATATAATGTGAACATTATATTTCCCCCCTCTATTCTTTAAATTTTTTCATTGAGTTCATGAACGTTATATCATTAAAATGATGTCCTTTATCCTATACTGATTCCGACTGCTTTAAGTCATAAATTTTTTATTGACTGTTGACAAAAAAGAAGAGACGCGTCACCACCCAATGAAAAAAATACACAGAGTTTGATTGACAGGTTTAGTCAGCTGCAGGTACGTGTTACCCGATGTCCGAGTGTTAATTGTACACTGTCGAAAAGTTTCAGTTATCGATGTAAAAAAAAACAAACCAAATACTAATTGTACAATACAATTTATCATCGTCATATACAATACCTATATTCATCAATAATCGGTGATGAAGCAAAAGGTTAATGAAAATACAAAAAAAAGTATGTACGGATTGATTTAATCCACATTTTTATCCAGATTAGGCGTTTATTTAGATACTATAGAAACATGGGATAATCATAATTACAACTCAGACAGTTTTGAAGAGCAAGAGTCAGATTGATTCATGTAGCTCCAAAGAATGATATTTCAAACATGCTGGACAGTAGAAATCATTTTGATATAATTATGTTAACATCAAAATACATAATATATGGTCATCTTCCTAAATGTTTTTATTGCTTGCCGTGTTTGATAGAAATGCGCGTATTATGTGTGTATTTGCCTACATATGGAACATGCCCACTATGTAAATATAGTCGCCTATACGTAATGTGTCTATATTTAGATATGACACTGTACATATATGTACATAAACGTATATACCTAATAATTAAATATTATGAAGTAAAAGATAAACAGGTATTGTAATACATAATTAAATTGTCAGAGAAAAGGGAGAAGAACAATGTTTCCTATAATACATGTACCGGTAGATGTTTTCCATCTGCTTTTTTGATCGAACCGGGTTTTTTTGGTCGGAATTTACCATGAAGACCCTATATAAGGCCATTCCAAGTTTTTTCTATGTTTATCGTCCGCGGACGGATTGGATTTGAGATGTAAAAAAAAAAAAAAACACAATCATTTTTCATAAAATTAGATCGCTTTTTAATATGTCGGGCTTTGGATCGTATTTTTAAATTGAATCGAAGATCAAATATTCATGATAACAACATTCAAAATGGAAACCATAGTGGTTATTTGTTATTTTTGTATTTTTGTTACAAAATGAAGAAATGTCTTAAAAATATATTATAAATTTTATTTTGTTGAACCTTTAAAGTTGTGTGTTTTTTTCTAATTCAAGGTTTGTGTTTTTTTTCCTGATAGAAAGATAGGTTTTTGAGTTTTGGGTGGACGCTAAACAAAGAAAAAACTTGCAATGGACTAATTCTTATATCAAATCAAAAGATGATTATCAATGTATCAAGTAATTGAAATGTTAAGAATAGAACACATAGAAAAAACACAATAGCGGCGAAAAAAAATGATTAATCAATCTACAATTCTTCACGCAGTACAGAAATTATTACATTGAAATCTGATAACGTCAAGCTGACGTCATGACGTCGTGAGCGTTGTTTCCGTCATCAGACTTAGTAATTTTAGAGAGTTGTTTAAGGAGAATCGTTTGAGATATTTAAAAAATATAAACTGATTTAAAACAGGGAAATCTTAAATATTATTGACTAATATCTTCATTTGATTTCGGAACTAGGCCGATTTTGGTGCAAAATGTACCTTGTTCTTTATTGGGACACTTCAGACAGATTTTGTATTTTTTTTCAGTCCAGAGGGGACTTATTCCACATATACCCAAATAGCTGCCCAAGACATGGCTAGTGGAGAGAAGTTTTCGTGCTACATCAAGCCTCTTATTCCAATAAGTGCAGAAGCACAAAAAGTTGCGGGAATATCTTGGAACGGAACTGCAATGACTGTGAAGGGTTTACATGTAGATGCTTTTCCAATTGAAGAGGCCCTTTGCAAATATCTAGAATTTTTGAAAAAGTTTGATTGTGTTATTTTGGTAGCTCACAATGGCAGAGTGTTTGATTTTAGAGTTTTGTCATATGCTGTTAATCGATTAGGAATTTGTGACATATTTTTGAACTGTGTATTAGCTTTTGTTGACTCACTTTCAATGTTTCGCTCTAAAGTACAAAACTTAGTTCATATAAACAAGATTACTTAGCACAACACTTTTGTGAAGAATCTTACAATGCACATAATGCCACTGATGATGTAAATATGTTGGTAAAAATTTTGTACAAGAGTGACATGACCAAGTCAGATTTTGTTAAACATTCTTATTCAGCGAATTGTCATTTTTTGCAAGAGGTTTTTAATGAAACAAAGTCAAGAAATATTGATTCATTGCATTGCCTTATTGCAAGTGGAGTACTGAAAACAGCAACTGCTGAAAACATTGCTGGATCTGGTTTGAATTTGCATCATTTACAACTTATATGGCAAAGAGATGGTGAAGATGGTTTGTTGAATGTATTATCTGCTAAGAACAGTCTAGATAAACCAAGGGTTACCAAAGACAAGCGATTACTTGGGAATATAATCCCAAATTAAAGCTTTGTTGTTATTTTCAAGAATAGTGTTTTTACATTTTATTTCTTTGGATGTTTTACATCACTCATGAAAAATATATGTGTATTTCTTTATAGTGAACCACATACACATATTAGCACAATCAATAGTACAGTGCAGGAAAATGATATGCAATCCATAAATGTCATGATCC
Source organism: Magallana ariakensis (assembly GCA_020458035.1). Taxonomy (NCBI): domain Eukaryota; kingdom Metazoa; phylum Mollusca; class Bivalvia; order Ostreida; family Ostreidae; genus Magallana; species Magallana ariakensis. The sequence goes on from CM035813.1 coordinate 64,492,650, forward strand.
TTATTTTGTGTACACTTTATTCTTACAATAAAAACACAGATATTGGCTACAATGTCATTTCTTGGGAGAAAATGTTGTTGTTATAACAAATTTGTTCTGAACTTATGTATATGTAGAAATAGCAGCATGTACTAACATTCGCCATTACATGTAGGGTTGTTAATCCCACAAGAAGTCAGTTATTCTATGGTAAAACTTAATAAAACTTTATTATATTTAAAAATGTACATTTAGCAATGTATTTGGCTTATTGTGATATTCATCAACTCAGTATTTTGGAAAATTACGACATTCAAATGATTATATAACCTTTTTGCACCGAAACCTGACTTGATTTTTTTTTTGTAATTTCAAGTTTTAATGTCTTTTTTTAATGAACATTCTATTCTTTTGTTCTATATTAATAATATATTATGTCAATAAATATAATTTTATAATTATACTCAGTTTGTATGACATTAAGTTATTTTAAAGGTTATTTATCATGAATTTCTATAAATTAGAGGGAGGCAATAAAAAAACGTGCCTTATTTTCATTTTTCTTCGGTAATTTTTTTTATAAATCTGTAAATACATTCATATATGTATTATGGGTCGGATACCTTAACAGTCATACACGTAACATATCAGTTAGCATGAGACACCTTGAGATATTCATACGGATATTATTCAATTAATTGTCTATTTCGAAACAAATGCCGTCACAAAATGAAAGTGTCACGTAAATCTTAAATGTGACTTCTCGATAATAGGTAGCATGAAAATACTGTTACGGTTAGTTGTGATGCCATAGTTTTTCACAAGTGTTTTGCTACAAAGATTGTTCAACTTTTAAAATGTTGCTAGCTATCGTCCTAAAAGGTATTTTGAGACGTCAAGGCAAAATGGCATAAGAATGATAAAGTCCCATTACAGCATCACAACCGCCAGCTCCAACAGAGATTTGATTGTAAACTTTTCTACAACAAAAATTAAAGATAAAGAAAATTGCTTAATCTAATACAACCTTCCTTGATTTTAAACCTTAGATTTTTGGCTAAAATTAATTATACCGAAAACGGTTTAAATTAAATGTCACCGATAAATTTTTATATCCAAATTTCATAATACATACCACAATAGGCGTTAATATGAATACTTTATATATTTAGCTCGTTACATGGTTTCATACTGAGTTCCCTCTGCGTTATCAACAATTAACTTCAACAAAGACGTCAGTCTATAAAAATTGGTGTTTTTTCCACGTTCTATCATAATTTTTGTTTTGACCCGCTAACAATCTCTCTCTCTCTCTCTCTCTCTCTCTCTCTCTCTCTCTCTCTCTCTCTCTTGTACAAATACTATATTCATGCACTAGTATGCGGTAATATGACCAGCAGCTATATGTACATTCGGTTCTAATTTTGAAAAAGGACACACAATTCAGTTGATTTTCCTTGATAAATCAACGATTATATAGTTAAAGTCCACGCTAAAAGGCATGGCGGTCTAATAGGTCTTTAAGATTCAATAAACACACATTTGTCGGTTTTATACACATTTAATTATTTGCCGGAAAATTTGTACAACTTGTTTTTTACTTAAAAGTTAAAAACTATCAAAGGGAAAGATTATGTACCATAGACTTTGTTCCATGCTCACATTGAAACATACTGTTGTTTTAATTGTAAAAAATCGATCGTTATCGAAAGTCTGGCAAACATACGCGTACAAGTACAAGCAGATTTTTTTAGCAGTTGTTGCAATTTCTTTTTCTTGACTTCTAAATATTGAAGTAATTCCTCTGGTAAATTTGATATATTTTTATCTATTAGAGCCAAAAGTTGGGGTTTTGTTTGATTTTTGTCTTTATTTAGTTGAATTTCTTCCTCTTTTGAAACTGTATTTTATTGAATTTCAGTGGACTGGGGAATAATTTTACTATTTTTAATAAAATCATTATTGTCTGCATAACATCAAACGGAAAATGAATATCGCTTTTGAAATGGCATTGGAAATATAACGAACACTAGCACCAGAAAAAATTTTGTTGTACGCTAAGCATTCTGATGAGAGTCCCTGAAGAAAATTTCAAAGCGCATTCTACTAATGTTGTTTCAAACCTGGGATATCACGTGAAAAACGTACTGACTGCTTTTAATTCAATAAGACACACCTATCTTTTGAACTTTGACAATGGAGTATTTAAATAGGTTGATATAAGGCCTCGTAAGCAATATCTTTTTAAAATGTGAGCACAGAAATGATAGATCAGACATAATTTTCCATTTATTTGAAAAAAATTTGAAAATGTGTTTCCAAATGACAATTCAAAATGGTACATGTATATATTTTTAATACGCTTTGTATTCACTGAAATTTGTAGTAGACCACAATGCCTTGCAACTTATTCAACTTATTGGTCTGTCAATAAAAGTAAACAGATAGCTAATTTAGTAAGTTAAATTATGCCGTCGTCACAAAATCCAGGGTTTCAATGAATATTGTAACGAACGAGCGTTTAAAAGCGACTTGTTCATTGGACCAATTTACTCGGGGTGTTATATGAGCCACCAATCAACTTGAGTGCTTCAATACGAGCGTCAACGTTTAAACTGACCCACGGGTGATGGAGAGAGGACGACACGTAATCAACCGTGGGTTTCCGACGATGGTCTGGGATCAAGAAAACCCTAAGAACTAACAGACAACGCTCAGACTATACACACGATAGGGTGACTGCGGCAAGGTGTGAAAACTGGCCACCTGTGTATATGTCTTGTGACCTCAGAATAAACAGATGTAAATGGCCGGGAAATACACCGTGAAACAAGTGTTAAATTTTATTTAGAAACAAAATTAGTGATCATGGCCTGGATGAAAACATCTTAAGTTTATGATTATTTAACATGGTCCAGTACATGAAGTGATCGCTCAAAATCGGGAATCATTAGATGTATTTATCAATTACATAAAGAGGTTAAAATCTTCATAAAAAGATTCTTAAGCATAGATTGTTCTAGATATAACACTGTAGTATCGAGTGGATTCGCGCGCGGGGATGGGGAAAAAGCCATTCTATAATATCTACATGCATTTTATTTATGTGCTGAATTGTGTTAGTCAGCTAAAATAAAACTTGGAACAGGAACAAAAAGAAAAAAATATTAGATATTAAAATAAAAAAGCAGATAATAAGAAAAATAATCAAACCTAATGTTTCGTGGTTGGAAAAGAGAAGTTACTGTTGATAAAATCAACGAAAACTTAGATCTTTCATTTTTTTTTTATTAAGAAATTCAAATAATATGACTACCGTCACGAGAAAAGAGCCCTTAAGGTCAAAATTTCACAAACTCACTTTTTTCTCAATTTAGATTATTCAACTCTTTCTGAATACAAATATACAAAGATATTCAAGATCTTGTGTGTTTAAATCATTTTATGACAATTTTAGTAAGACATGTTAACACGACTTTGACGTAGCTGGTCGAAAACGATACGACGTCACGAACGTCAATTATTATTTTATTATTGTTTATTATTAATTATTTCTTAATTATTTATTATAAATTATTAATAGTTATCAATTATTATTATCGGTATTTAAACAAGGCCATACTCTAATTATTAAAAAAAACACAACACAGACGCAGAAAAAAAAATAGAAACAGAAAATAAAAAAACTGCGTTTTCAATGCCGCTACTATGACGTCGTTTTCTGAGCATTGTGACGTCAAAAGATAGGGGCCCTTTTCTCATGACGGAAGTCATATCTTAACAATATGCATGTAATTTAATCTCTTGAAAATTCCCTGGCTCTTAAAGAGTATCATCAGTAATTATATCAGCAATTCTCAGTACCAACAGATATCTCAGTTATTATCAGAACTCACAGCAAAAATATCAGTTAATATCAGAACCAACAGCTTATTATCAGTATTATCAGTAACAACAGTAAAATTATCAGTAAATATCAGCAATTCTCAGCAATAACAGTTCAATATCAGTAAATATCAGAAATTATCAGTAAAAAATGGCACTTTCATTACTTTTTAGAGCCAGTAGTACTGTCTGTCTGTTCTTAAAAAAATTTCTTTCACGTTTTTTTTCAGCAACTTTTAACTTTTAACATACTCTTTAATTAGGTATGGCATATAGTGGGATTCATTTTTGTACCAATCAGACGTCATCTTCCTGTTAAATGTTGCCTTCGTTTATTTTTATCCAAAGTTTTCGAGCAATTTTTCGTCAAGGATTTCTCAGCACATAATAATTCCCTCGTTTTCTCTCTAGTTATCAAATGATAAGAACTTTCGTAAGTGCTTTAACAAAGAAAAAATGACAAAGCTTCTACGAAGCATTTAATTACCTGATTACATGTAGTTTTAAAAAGGAAGATGAAAAGACATAAAATTTTTTATATAAAACATTGTATATAATTGTAGATTAAAATGAAATCCACCTGTACTTTCATTTCAATATTATGATGAAAAAGTTAAGATTTGTCAGGATCATTGTCTGTGTCTAAATACAGACCAGGTACATGTTTATAAACTGACAAAGAGCAAAAATTGACAAGGAAAATGAATTCTCTCCTTTTAAGGGGGAATGGGGTCTCCTGTGTGTTTTAAATTTAAATTTACAGGTTCTAACTGCTATTAATATTACAGACATCTCTCTCTCTCTCTCTCTCTCTCTCTCTCTCTTCCCCTAATTATTTTATATAGCACAAATATAATCCTTAAGTGAAATATGTCTTTTTTAATGATGTAATGAGTGTACATCAAGATTTCATATCATTATGAAGTCAACACTATTTGAAAAATAAATTTTTATATTTACTTTATTAACACATTAAATATTTCCATAGTGCGTAATTTTCCAAAGAAAAGTTAAACAGTCACCTGGCAGCCGGTGAGTATAGAATACATATTAATATAGTCAATACTAATAGAGAACTCGTTTTTTTAAAGATTATCCAGCTATCATGTCTTTTTCACAGATGGCATTTAAACTTTTCGAATGAGTATCATCATTCCATTGACCTTCTTGACACATCGCCACAAAGTGCTCCATGCCATTGTAGTTGCTGGGTTGGCCTAACAACCAGTTGCTGAATACAACGTTTTCTTTGTTTGTCCACTTGAAAACACCCTCCTCAATATGGTCACTGGCTCCGATCCACGTTTCACAACAAAACAATTTAGAGCATGTTTCTGAATGTAAGAATAAACATTCTCCCATCATTTGACCTTTTCATTGGTCTTACTGTATTTGATATTAAGTCAATTTTCATTAGGCTGTTACTGGTTTTGAGACTTTTTAACATTCCAAATTATCTGCTGATGTATAATAAACATTGACCAAACTGTGCTAATGATTTAAAATTAATCTTTGATTTATTTACTGTTTTAAGGATTGCAAAAAATGTCCATGCTTCACATAAAATGAAGATTTATAAAAGCCTACTTTGGTCTTTTAATGTTTTTGTTATCCATTCGTTTTCCTCCATTGTTTCTATTCTAACAAGATATGCACCAACACTGTCACAGTAATCCTGTAAAAATGTGAAGATTTTATTTTATTTCTTATTTCGTTTCTTTACCCTGTTTCTCTCGTTCTCTTTCTTAAAATCGGTGTATTTGTTTTATCAAGACTTGCTTGACTTGGGTAAATAAATACAAAATGATTACATTCTGAAAATGCAAAGATGAACTAATTATACAAATGATGACACGCATGCACTATTACATGTCACAACGTTTGATTTGTAATTTTCTTAACAATATTGATTTGATCGGTAGTACTGACTTGTTTTTAGCTAATTTGTAACTTCAAATTCAATAAATGGTAGCTATTACACTGAAAGGCTCGCAAGAAAGTTAAATTTCAAAATATTTTTTAATTAATATCTAGTTTCCCTGCATACATGAAAACCTGATTCATTACACCAATAAAAGATACCTTTGCTTCTGTCCAGTTTGCATTCATCTTCACATACGTATAACAGTGAGTGTTGTAGAGGTGCCATCCCGAACTGCATACTGCACAAGTATTGTGAGATATAAATATATGATAAGTAATGAATGAAATAAGTATAGTATTAGATGTTTTGTTTATATTTTATTTGTCCCATTCTTTTAAAGTTTCAAGTAAACGCCATTAACATTATAATATTTACATTTAGTGTATATTCCCCCTTGCTTAAATTGATCTTTAAATCTATTATTATTCCTTACATTATTGACTTTATTATTTTTTGACTTGTCCTGAGAAGTTTTGACTTCTTGCTTAATAGAACACCACATTAAAATAGCTTTTTCTTTTATGTATAATCTCAATCAAAGCAAAAATATTCCTTAGAAGTTTTAAATTTGTTAAATAGTGTTGTTGTCTGAAAGTGTTATTAGGGCTTTTCTACTTTCGGTCGAAAAGACCTATTGGTTTCGTCTTTTTATATTATTATTCTCGACAAGATTTGTGTCAGCGATTTTTTCAAAATGGAAAGGAATATTATAACAATTATGAAATAGTCTTAAAGCAATTGGTAATGACACGCGTATGTTAGGTTTTGGACTTCCGGTTCTGGTAGTTCCGGTTCTCAGAAGGAAAATACGGAAAATTGAATGAAACGCAATATATTGCTTACTTTTTGAGTTAGAGCATTCACATTTTAGAATAAGATGTATCTTTTCAAGTTGTACAAAATTGTTAGTGTAGGCGTTTTTCTAAATCTTATCATTTTTGAGATACTGCGCCTCAAACTTGAGAAAAGGGGGGATGACAAAAAACAAAAAAATAAAAAAAATATTAGAAATTTTAAGATGACCCATCGATACTGTTGAGATAGAAGTAATTAACACACCATCTAAGTTTCAACAAAATCTAATGAGTACTTCCGGTTTAATGAGTCGATGAAAATCGTCTATGGGAGTTTCTATGTTAAATTAAAATCACACGTCGTTCGTTTTTTTTTAAAGTTTTCAAGTGAATATTAGAATATTTTATTTTTATAATGACACACACAATGCGTAGACCGGAAAAGTTTTTGGGTATACAATTCGAAAAAATAAGGGATCTGCAGGGGCCAACGTTCAACTCAGCCTTTTAGTTTTTCCTTTTTTATTTTTCATCCGATTTAAAAAATCGGTTTATAGTTCAGAATGCAGAGTACAATCTTATAATTGTGGTCCGAGGGGCCACTTTTTGACTCCTCATAGGGGTTTTAAGGGTCTGAATATTACAATTTTATAAAAATTCAAAAATTAATTTAGAAAGAGTTATCTCGCTTTGCTTTAAGAATGTAGGTCATAAATACTCTACGCATACCAAGTTTTGTGTCTGAGAAATGAATACTTACTCTTATATGATTTTTTTGAAAATATTCCTTTAGAAATTAGAAGTATAGCTACTTGAACAGATCTGGAGTTATCTCTCTTTTGACATTGCAGTACTAATAAGTTCTTTATAAGCAACTGATTATACCAAGGCGTTCAAACATTTGAGAAATAGCTTTGAACTGATTTTTTTCTGACATTTTAAATAAAAAAGGGAAAATGGGGCTGTCGGAAAGCCCTTACTTTTTGTTGAAAACAAAAACAGTTCTAGTTATAATTATTCTTCTCGACAAAGTTTCGTCGGCGATTTTTTAAAAATGGAAGACAAAAACAAAAATTTAATGTTAAATTCTTGTAGCAATCGTTTATTTCTCCCGTATTTCCCTTTTTGGACTTTCGATTTATATATTTTCGTTTACACATGCCAAATAGAAAATATTAAAAGGACCTTTGTATCTATTTTGTTTTTTTATTATAAACTAAGAAATTTTGGAATTAGATAGTTCATGGTATGATATACAAAATTGTAAGAGACAACTTTTTTCTATTTCTTACCGTTTTCGAGATATTAGGCATCAAACTATGAAGAAAGTGGGGATGAAAGAAGTAAAAATTGAAATAAACACCAAAGTTTTTAAGTATGGTATGGGAAATGTTAAAACTGTCACAAATATCATATATTTTAAGTTTATTCTAAACAATTGAGAACTTCCGGTTTTATAAGTTGATAAAAAATCGTCTATTAGAGTTTTTGATGTTAAACTGAATTCAAGCATGCCACGTTTTCTCAAACAGTTTTTAAGTAAATATTTTCATATTTAATGTTTATAATGAGGGACCTGATACGCAGACCTGTAAAGGTTTTGGGATTAAAATTTGAAATATAGGATTTTGAGGGGTCAAAGCTGAAAACAGCCTTATAGATGTAACTTTATTTTTCATCAGATTTTTAAAATTTTTTCGGTTTTGAATTTGGAGTAAAGAGTACAATTCAAAAATTTTGTTCCGAGGGGCCACTTTTAGACTCCGTATAGGTGTTATAAGGGCGGGAATATTACAACTTTTTAAAAGTTAAAAAATTAATTAAGAAAGAGTTATCTCGGTTTGCTTAAAAAAAAAATGAACATAAGTACTCTAGGCAAACTTAGTTTTCTGTCTAAAAATAAATTGTATTTTTTATGATTTTTAGAAAATATTTTTTTAGAAATTAAAAGTATATTTACTTTTTATCACATGTTTATCTTAATATACGGTGGATATCACTCATGGGATAAATTTTTGATATTCCACTGTGTGTTCTTACGCCAAGTGACGTCATAATTAAACATTACGTAGCTTTAAGCAAATTATTGACGTAGAATGAAAAAGTAACAACATAATTCAGTTGAAAAGCGTAGAGTTTTAAATGTGCAGCATTTAATGCTGTTTCAATATTTTTATAACTTGATAAAAATATACCAGAAAATTAAATGTTTGTTTGTTATTCTTCAAGGAACTTTTTTCCATGCGTAAAGTTGTTGACGTCTTGTAGTGAATGTGTTGTACGGCTCACAATTATTTTGTTTACAGAAAGATTGAGGTTTAACAAAAAATTAAGGTTTAACTTGTGGTAAAACATGTGATAAAAAGAATCTCTCGTTGTGTGTTTTCTATCACCTCGCCAAGGCTCGGGGATAGAAAACACACAACTCGTTGGATAAAAATCATATACCAAGTTCTTAAGTTATCTTTCTTTTGAGGTGCATTACTTATAGTTCTTATTTAGGGGAACAGATTATACCAAGGCGTTGAACAATTTGTAAAAAAATAATACATATGATTTTTCTGACATTTTAAATAAAAAAGGGAAAAGGAGATGTCGAAAAGCCCTTACTTTTTGTTGAAGACAAAAAAAGTTCTAGTTGAATTCGTTTTTATTTTTATAATGCATTCCTATGAATGTTTATTGAAGACTTTATCCCGCTTATTTAGTATTGTTTACATACCATTCAAACTGTTATATAACTCCCATCCGATATCCACACGACTTCTATTAAAATATCTGTCGACGAGACAAGTTTTCAGACGATGGCTAGTTCCTGTCGCACTGTTATACAGAAATCCGGCACAAAATACACATCGACTACCACACTCAATCTGACTAAGGTCATACTTGGTCTCTATGTAGTTAACATTGCCAGTGATGGGAAGCAAATCTCTGAAGGTATCATCTCTTTCAAAATGTAAATTTCTGTTAAATGTCAAGATATCACAAACCAAAAAACAAGTCATAAAAACAGCAAAACGTTCGAAATAAGTCCATATCACAATCATCCTGAAATACTATTGTATCTGTGAAAGTTCGCAAATATTGTTTGTGAAAATTTGTAATGAACGTTTTACTACACCCCTTCTTTCAGTTTGCTGCTCTACCATATGTACACTGTTCCCAAGTACTCGATTGTACTTATTATCATAAAAGTTTCTGATGCTGATGTACTTAAAGCCTAAAACATGCATTTCCACACTGTATAGCAGAAAAAATTCCCCCTCTCCATAACTTTGTTAGCATTTTGTCGCATTTCATGAACTGACAGGGGTTGCCAAATCTTCTTAATAATTTCTACGGCAGATCGAAGAAATCGGTCCATAAACAGGTCGGGTACACTACCTTATATGGAAAGCATTATTTAACATGTGACAATAGTTACGTCAAAAAGGTTCTCCAATCCAGTGAATGAGTCGCAAAGCATGACGGTCTACAACGTCTTTACTTTTCAACACATACACGTGGTTTATGGCTGTTGTATACACAATATTTAATTGCTTGGCGGAAAATTCGTACAACTTTATTTTTACTTTAGAAGGTAAAAAAGGAAAGATTACGTACCGTAGACATTGTTCCATGCTCACATTGAAAAATACTGTTGTTTTAATTTATCAATTGTTGCTTCAAAGATCGATCTGAGTATCAATAGACTGGCATACATTCGCATACAAGTACAAGCAAATTTTGATAAGGAAAAACTGCATAATTGTTTATTGGTGACTTAATTACTGTACACCATTAATAAATGCAGGTAATTGTACATTTTTAACATACATAAATAACCACGATAGTAGAAATGCACAAATATACAAATACAGAAGTACAAGTTATGTATCGTGTAGTATTTTGTACACTAAGCAATCTGATGAGTGTCCCTGAAGAAACTTCAAAATTCTACTAATATATGTTTTCCCAAACCCAGTGTATCACGTGAAAAACGTACTCACTGCTTCTAATATATTAGGGCGTATACATCTCTTTTGAACTTTGACAATGATGTATTTAGATAGGTTGATATAAGGCCTCATAGGCAATATTTTTCAAATGTGAGCATAGAAATGAAAGATCAGACATGATTTTCCATATTTATTTCATTAATTATGAAAAAAAATTAAAAATGAGTTTCCAAAGAACAATTCAAAATGGTATATATTTTCAATACGCTTTGTATACACTGAAACTTGTAGTAGCCCACAATGCCTTGCAACTCATTCATCTGATTGGTTTAGCAATAAAAGTAAACAGATGGCTAATTTTGTATGCAAATTTATGCCGACGTCACAAAATCTAGTGGTCTCGACCTGATAAAGTGTAATAAAAACATAAAGGTTAAGGAGGAAGAATGATACCTGAAATCACAAACAGAGAATGCTTTTAAAATAAGGAGTACGCCTAATTAAGACAAAACGGAAAAATTAACATGTTTTAATAAGGAGTAGAACTGTTTGTTTTTTATTCGATATGGTGCTCCAAGTTGATTTGTCAGATGTATATTTGCATAAATTTACATCTAACGAGTATGATTCCCTCTATTTCTTACGGAAACTTATTGTTAATTCATAACTCTATAGAAACTGAGAGAAGTGAAATCTACACGCCCCATTTATCGATTGGTCAAAACCAACAGCGACTGAAACTGACAGGAAACTAACAGGACTGAAATCTACACGCCCCTTATCGATTGGTCGAAACTTACAACAACCTAAGAACAATCACTGACTGCACGAAATAATTATGATGATATCAGACTGAGGACGATTTTGCTGTGTCTTTTAGCTAACGTGCTGATATACATTTACAGTAATCTAGTTATTTTAACTGTTTTTATTTACAATCAAATTATTAATTTGTTAAAAGAAAGATGTAAATATAAACAATTAAATGCTTTCTTTGATGATTCATGCGGGTTATGAAGGTAGCGATCATTGCAGAAAAAAATTACATAACCCGCGTTATGATACTTGCACATTTTATCCCTATAAAATACTTTTAAAAGAGAATTATAAAATCTAACTGTTAGCCATTTTGAAACGCCATTTTGAATTTAATTACGCTATTTTTGTAAAAACAGCATGTCTTCATACTCAGTATGCCCTAACATGAATACAAACTTGGACCGGACTATAATTGTTTGTCCATGTTGGGATTTTTTAACTTTAAAAAAAGAACATTATGAAATCTGGCTGTCGGTCATTTTTAAACGCCATTTAGACCTAATTTACGCCATTTTCGTCATAACAATCACATTTGTTCAGACTGAATTGGTTTAAGATAAGGTCACGCAATTGTTAGCTCTGGAGTAGGAATATGAGAGCGATCAGTTGGCATAATATTTCTTGTAAATGTGTCAGGCAGTGATATCTTCAATTCATTATTGAATCAACGCGCTACTAAACCTCTTACTTTTTGGCTTTCGACCACTTGATTATATGCATACATTGTAGGCAATAACAATTTGATCTTTGTTCCAGACAGTCCAAGCTCACGATAAGTGTCCTCTAATATGAATGTTGTATCAGACTGAGTATCTAGAAATGCATATAGCAATCATTCTTGATCTGGTCTATCGCTGTGAGAAACATATACTGGCACTATTATAGAAGTCTTGTCTGTCACTCCATCATAGTTTAGAATGGACGATGATCTAATCCTCCCTGCATGATATGGAGAGGGTTGTGATTTATGTACAGAGTTCTCCGATTTCTTGTCCCTTGAATTCTTACTCGGTTCTGCTTTGTGCATATTCAATGAAGAGATGTAGGATGATTCCTACCGCAAGTTCTACACTTCACTTCAGTCTTCTCTCGTAATGCTTAGAAATGTGACCAGCATTTAGACACCCAAAACACAGGTTTTCTTTGGCATATTTCTCTCTGTTTTCTACATCTATAGCCAGAAAATCTTTGCAGTGGTTGAGATAATGCTCTCCTTTACAAAGAGCACAGGATTTCCCTGTTCTGGGAGTCGTGAGAGTAGCAAAAGTCCTTCCTTTATCAGAGAAAGAAGATGAATATATGTTCTTGGTGGGTTTCTTAAACTGGTTGAAGGATTTTGCAGTCCCACTTTGACCAAGGTGTACTCGCTAAGATTTAATTGCTTGAATTGAAATAACAGGACCACAGGCAAGTTTGCTTCTTTTGATATAAATTCTATGAAGTCCTTGTAAGGAGGATACCGGTTGTATTCTTCCTTTTTCTACACTACAATGCGGCCCCTCGCATGATATTGCGTGCTTAACATTTTTGCTGTCACATGCCATTTCTACATTGTCTATGAAAAACTTCTACAAAAAATCCACAGACTGAGCGAAAATTCAAAGTGCGTTTAAATTGGTCAAATCAACAGACTTTGATTTTTTTAAAGTGTGTAATTAGTGTACACAAACACTATTAATCACACTATTCATTATACTTTGAAAAAAAGTATGTCTGAATAACAAATTCTGACCTTTTTATTAAGTAGAGAGTATACAAATTTTTAAAGTGCATAAATTTTTAAATAAAGTGGAAGCAAACTGCCTTTTGGCAGCCAGTAGAAATAGATCTAGAGGACAATTATATAGTCAACAAAGTTTTGCATCGGATTTTTTGCATTACAATCAACTAAATAAAATGTCTTTTTCACAGATAGCTTTTAAAAGACTACTACAAGGATAATCATTCCATTGACCATTGAGACACAGAGCAACACAGTCTTCGTTCCCATTATAGTTGTTCGGTTCGCCTAAAATCCAGTGGGTGAATACTACGTGTTCTTTGTTTGTCCACTCGAACACTCCCTCCTTAACTTGGTCACCGACTCCGACCCACGTATCACAACAAAAAGGATTCTGGCCACTGCATGTTTCTGTATATATATATATATATATATATATATATATATATATATATATATATATATATAATATTCTTGCAACATTTGACCGTAATTTTGGGCTCGCGAGATATTAACCTCAATTTGATAAAGAAATACATTACACTGGTCTGTTCAAGGTAGCTAAGGCTTTTAAAAAGTTTTTGACTGTTGATTATAAAACAAATCTTTAATTTATTTTTGTTTTTAGGAAGAGGGAAAATGTCAATGCTACAATTAAAAAGTAGGAAAGCTAAATCTTACCGGTGCCCTTTAATGCTGGTAGAAAAGTTTCTTTTATCCATTCGTTTTCCTCCCTTGTTTCTATTTGAACAAGATAGGCACCGGTGCTGGCACAGTTATCCTGTCAAAAATGTGAAAACGTTTTACATTGTTGTTGTATATTATCTCTTTGTATTTCCTTCTTTCCAACTCAATCTCTCCCAATTTCTCATTTTTTTTCTGCCTTGAAATGGATGTGTTTGTTTCATTAAAGAGGTTCGCTCCTTAGGTTTTAGGTAGCCATTTTGAGTCACCTCTAGACTGAAAATTCTGCATCACATATTAATTCTTGTTGTATATTTATATTTTACAATGCCAAATAAACTATATTGAATAAAATTGTTTTAAAAAAATTACATTTTTACAAAGATTAGAAAGGGACTATATTTTGTGGCGGAAGGTTTTCAAGAAGGAATTGAAAAATTTTCATAACTCACTAGTTTTAGAGTACCGTTACTTTAGCTTCCTAATTTTCAGCGCAGACCAAACTTCTAGAAAGTTTGTGTATTACGATATATTCACGATGTTCTAATAAACATATTTAAACAATATTTTGATATTTCTATCGATATATTTCGGCATATTTAGCTTATATTTCTTAGAAGTTAAGAAAAAAATTACTCCAATTTTGGCCTAAAATTAGCTTACTTCATGCTATATCTCAGATTTTTGAGATGTGACCCCTACTTGTTTAACTTTTAAATGATACATTAAATGTATGTCTATTTGTATGCAAAGTTTTGGTAAGATGACATTACTCTAATTTTTTTTATTTGCGTTATAATTTGATTACTCCAAAATTTTTAACATCTGTTGTTGTGCTCATTATGTACTGGCCTTTGAAGCCACCAGTAAAGCAAGATTTTTTAAGCTTTGATTTAGATTTTATTTTATAGTCACTACATGTGTTCAACTTCATACTGTATTAAAATCATAACTTAATAATAGTTCAAACTATAAATATTTGTTTGATTTCTTTAAATTATCAACTTCTATGTCAAATTTTAGCAAAAATTTCAGAAAAATTATCATTTCTGTTTGGGGCCCTATATTTCCAAAAAATGGCATGTGACATGGGTCACAAATAAAATAAATGAACATTATAGGTCCCCATCTTTGTATCCAAGTGATTTTCGGATGATTGACATTACTATTATTTCAGGTGCCAACCTCCTTAAGTGAAGGGAAGAAGATGTATACTCTTTCCATGGCACTACGCTTAATTTGTGAACTTCTTAACAATATTGATTTAATAAGTAGTAAACCTTATTTTTACTTTTTTTTAAAGTTCAAATTCTAATAATTTAATTTTGGTTGTAACGCGCTTTCTGATTGGATAAAAAAATTATTTTATATCGTATAAAGAATGTTGCCTAGGTCATAGTAAGAGTAACGTCAAAAAACGTATCAATCCGCCTGACGTTACTTTTGAATTTTGTACAATTTGATGTCATTTAAGGGTCAAATCAAAGTTTTTATCTACAGTTAATAGCAAAAAATTAAATTATAAGCAATTAATTCAAATCTTTATTAGTTTTTTACAATATAAAATGGTTTGGAACAGTTTACGCTTTTTTGTAAACCGCTTCGAACTTAAACTGCCCTAAACCATTTTATATCGTATAAAACTAATAAATATTGAACTCATTCCTTACTTAGAAGTATATGTGCGTGTATATAACACTAAAATGCTAGCTTGTATGTTGCTTTTTAAAATAATTTTCTTTTTATTGCAAACAAAATAAGTTGTTAATTAATATATTTTAGTTCATTAATTGCATTTTTGAAAAACCATTTCTTTACATAATTCTGAAAAATGGCTTGATGGATATATGGATATATATACCTTTGCTTGTGCCCAGGTTGCTCGCATTTCCACATACGTATAACAATGAGTATTGTAGATGTGCCATCCCGAATTGCATACTGTAAGTGTTGATACAATATTAGTTTTATATAATTGATTTATTAAATAAATACGCAATACATCAACGATATTTGATGTTTTGTATACATGTATTTATACTAGATCAAGCACGGGAATTATTGCAACCGTATACATTAATATGATACAATGCTTCATGTACATGTACATGACCTTTATTCTTTCTGTTTCAGCTAACTGGAAAAAAACC
Organism: Magallana ariakensis; assembly: GCA_020458035.1. Lineage (NCBI taxonomy): Eukaryota > Metazoa > Mollusca > Bivalvia > Ostreida > Ostreidae > Magallana > Magallana ariakensis. The sequence goes on from CM035813.1 coordinate 64,508,546, forward strand.
AAACATTTTTTATTTTATTTTAAATTAAGGAGTTGGTGTATAGAGCGTAGTATCTATTTTCTAAATTTTGTTCTTTAGGTCATATCTCAATATAACTTTTATCGCTGTCCCAAAAAAGAATTTCAGAAGAAAGACTGTCATCCTCTCCTCTTTTACCAATTTAACTTCCCTGTTTTATGCATACATCAACTATTCATACAGACGTAGAATTGTTAACACAATATCTTCCTGGTTCACAAATTAATGTATATAAGGTTAACTATCAATCTGTTTGGTATAAAATTATATATATGTATTTTAAAAACGCTAGTATATATATTTATACATATCTTAAACCAAAGTTGTGAGATTAAGGTAACTACTAGGTGATTAACTCGCCCTACACTTTCCGCCATGACGTTAATTAGTAGATCCGCGTTCTTGGCTACTCCGTTCTGGAAAGTTCTATCCATCAAAACTAAAATCGTGCATTCAAGATACGAATTGGCTCATTTCATTTATTCAACATTTGTCATATCTTAATTTTTATGTATACCCTAAATAAGTTCCCTGTAAATATATTCACTCTTTACGTAATCACTCAATAGTATTTCATTGCAAGCATATACTTTGATGCAAATTCCCACTGACTTTGATCCGCCAAAGCGTGTCTACTACCTTACTCTTTTTTTTCTTTTTTTTGCTATTTCGGGCTGGTTTATCGAAAATGAAGATAGGTTTTCAATTTTTATTTCATTAATTACTTATCACTAATCACTTATAATTACTTATTCAACTATAACTTACGGACATCAATTCACACAATATGAAATACCAAAGGTGTAAGCTGTTAATCTGGTGCAGGCATTTCGTACTTTATTAGCAAAATGTCTTAATTTATAAGTATATTTGGTCTGTCACAAAACACTCCAAGTAATAAAGAGATTAATATAAAATTTTCTTCGAACAAAAATTACATTTCCCTGTAACAAATTTCAATAACAATATAATTGATTGTTTGAATATATTGTTATTTCTAAATTATTTATCAAACTTACTTTGATTTTATATTTTTTAGAAACAAGGTTTGATTGTACATCAATATAACACCCCTTTAAATTTTTGTATTTATTTTTAATCTAAATAAAAAGACAAATAAAAAATACATTCTTGATAGATATTTAATTTTTTTTATCATTTTCTTTTCTTTCAGTGATTTTTTGTTGGTAATAAATGAATTTACTCAACATTTTCATTGACGACTTCATCTAAGTTATAAAGTTTCATTTAGCAAGACCTCGACATACCATTCAAACTGTTATAGAGGTTCCATCCGATGTCTATGCGACTTCTGTTAAAAGATCTTTCGATGAGACGGGTCTTCAGAAGATGGCAAGTTCCTGCCGCACTGTTATACAGAAATCCGGCACAAAATACACAACTACTAGCACACTCAATCTGACTAAGGTCATACTTGGTTTCTATGTAGTTAACATTGCCAGTGATGGGAAGCAGATCTTTGAAAGTTTCATCTCTCTCGAAATACAAATTCCTGTTAAGTGTAACGATATCACAAACCAAGAAACAACTCATTAAAACAGCGAAACGTTCAAAAGCAGTCCCTAACACAATCATCCTGATATACTATTGTATCTGTGAGAGTTCGCAAACAATGTTTGTGAAAATTTGTGATGAACGTTTTACTACACCCCTTCAAGTTTGTTGCTCTACCATATGTATAGCTTTTGACTTTCCAAAACAGTTAATATTGGTTTTTAATGTCATTAATGGAATACAAATAGCGTTACAAACCAACAGCCAACCAGAGACCTTTGTTCTGTATAGGGCGTAATTGCTTCAACATTTTGTAATGATTCGTCAAACACTGACTGTGGTCCAAACGTATGCAATGTTACATAGTAACAAAAATTCAGTTGTATAGAAGATCTGTTATTTCATGTAGTACTTTGTTTCTCTTATCATTCCCGTATGCATAATGATCATATTAATAGATATCCCAGTTCACGTATTTTTCACTAGTATCTTGTGCATCAACAATAATTATCATATATAATAATATAAAATAAATATAAATAATATAGATAATTCTACTACAGTTATTGCCGATCTCAAAGAGATGCCGCGGACATTATTCTCCAATATACCACGAACGTCATCAATAAATTATCAGATCTTAAACACATACCAAACTCGAGTCGATCATGAGTTTATAACTAAAAAACTTGCTCTTTATAAAAAATAAACATTGATAACACGGGTTAGTGTTCTTTAGAGCGATGTGTATTCCCTTTAATGTTTATTTCAAAAAGCTAATCGCGGCTATCCCAAGACCCTCCCCCAACACATTTTCACTGTTTGTTCGTCCAAATAAAAAACAAAACAAATTAATACGTTTATTTTCGAATTCATTCACCTGAATTAATAAAAAAAAATCAAAACATAATTTAAGTGTGTATTTCATTCATCGAAAATTATATCGTCTGCATTCGATTCCGATCGTTAGTCTGCGATCGATGTACTTGATAACAAACATTACTAACAAAACCTTTGGGGTTACGTGGAACACCCGTCTCAACCAATCAGATTCATCTCGCTTGAAAATATGACCTACTTTCTCGAGCTCTCTCTATAGATAAACCGATCAGCTGATAGTCGGAGCTGTTAGTAGAATAGAAATAAAGTTATTGTTATCGTGAATGTTGCAGAATAACCTCCTCGGTCTCGAAATGTTGTTTAGAAAACTCGTACTTTATTTCTTAAATATAATAAAAAATAATAAATAATACTAATTGGAACTCATTTAAGTCCTTTTGATTTTATGAGATATAAGAATTTCATACAAAAGTGTTATGTTTATAGCATACAACCTAACGGTTATTCGCGACGAATTTATTTCGTGATTCAACGTAGATAAACTGGTTCGTAACTTTTTTGCAATTCAGATGCAGAATATATAAAAACTGATTCGCGGTAAGAAATATTCGAAACAATGAGGCTCTCGCAAATATGGCGAAAATTTCTTGCACTCAAATAAAAAATTTGTTTTGATTGTTTTCAGAATGGCTCATTTAAGGACGGCGGACCAAATTCATTTCTACAATAGATTCAGTTAATGGTGACTGAAAATCAATTAAAACATACATGATCATCTACTTCCTTTTTTTACTAGGGGCGTTTCAAAATTTGGGTAGGAAAATCCGCAGATATAATAGAAAGTAATGGGAATTTTCTGGGGCGTGGTATAAAAACTGATATTTTAAAAATTCTGCAATAGATTTTTTACTCTTATTAAATGGTTATATTAAGAATTCAATTAGCTTACAGGTGAACAGAAAAAAAATGAAGGTCATCAACCTAAATTTTTTGAGGGGTTGTGTCAAAGTTCGCTGCATGGTTCATTTTTCTTTAGAAATATCATTGAAAAAAGGACATAATTATTTATTGCCTGTCGTTACATTAACTGCTATATTAATAAATATTATTAGGTTAATGTAAAAATTCAATATCTACCAGAATATAAGACTATTAACTGTCTTTCGGCGTTGTAGAATTTATAAACCGTTGAAATATAACGGACTTGTCGCAAACAGAGGAAACTCTGGCTAATTTTTTTAATAAATTTTTTCTCCACTAAAAAATAATTTGGCATCACAAATTATGTTTAGTATAATGAAAATTTTATTATTTTCTCTTATTCTGATGTTCTTAATTACGACAGTTCGCTGCATGGTTCATTTTTCTTTAGAAATATCATTGAAAAAAGGACATAATTATTTATTGCCTGTCGTTACATTAACTGCTATATTAATAAATATTATTAGGTTAATGTAAAAATTCAATATCTACCAGAATATAAGACTATTAACTGTCTTTCGGCGTTGTAGAATTTATAAACCGTTGAAATATAACGGACTTGTCGCAAACAGAGGAAACTCTGGCTAATTTTTTTAATAATTTTTTTCTCCACTAAAAAATAATTTGGCATCACAAATTATGTTTAGTATAATGAAAATTTTATTATTTTCTCTTATTCTGATGTTCTTAATTACGACAGTTCATATTCATAGCATATGCGCGGTTTCTGCGCAGAGGTGTAAAATCTTGAATTGGGTCCGTCGTCCTTAAATTTCAAAGACCGTCTTTGTTTTGTTAAGGTACTGATCATGAGTATGTTGTGTATGTGATACGTTAATCTTGTATGATTTAAAAATAGTCTTGTGTTATGTTATACTACACAACAGCTTAAAGCTGACATGAATTCATAAAAACATTTGGTCGCCATATATTAGTTTCGATCGCTCCTCTACTGCCACTGGGGTATATATAAGAAAGTTACGGTCGGTTGCTTTCCGATTGAGGCATTCAGTATTCACGGAACTTGAATGAATGTTATAGTAAATCCATGAACTACACACTAAAATGTTTGTAAAATATAATAAAGGAAACTACAATCAATAAAACACAAAATATATTAATTTTTTGAAAGAATTTCTAAGGTATCCGTATTATTTTGCATAGATAGTGCTGCCTTACTTCGTATGCACATTAAATACGTGTGTCGTTCTTAAAGAATGCATACTATAAAAAATAAAGTAACGTCTTCATCTTTTTGAAAACCCCTGCGGCACTACATCCAACACAGTAGATAAATGAAAGTAAATCCAAGAAAGTAACAACGTAACATCATTTCCATCGGTTTCCACAAAAACGCTCCGTTTCTAAAATCCATGCACTATGAAGTAATAGTTAAGAACATTGGGATTCCACACTCACACACGCTTGCACGCGCGCACACCCACCTACGTACATCTTACCGACGGTACGCATATCCAGATATTCTTATTTGTTTTATGGTACATATATTATTACTACTCACTTATTGCTTCGCCTCGCCTTCTATGGACTTTACCGACCCCACACATTTCTGTAAACAGCCAGTAACAAACTTCTATGGACTTTACCGACCCCACACATTTCTAAACAGTCAGTAACAAACCTAATAAGTATTTTGTTTTGTCGAGGACCTAAAATTTGATATATAAACAAACGTTTGTGTAATTCAAATAACGTTACGTCCGCCATGTGGCCATATACATTTTGACGCTCGCCCTTTAAAGAAATTTGTAAGGTAATCACGTGACCATTTCATCCAATGGCGTCGAGACATTTTTACCAAGAATAAAAAGTTAGAGAAATGCCTGGTTAATACCTTTTTCTTTTTTTCTAAAATTGTTTAAACAGACTTGGGCTTCTCTTATTCACTGCAAACATGAGCTATGACTCTTTTTTAATTCGGATTTTTTTTTAGATATACCACAGTCATACAATAAGTTTAGTAGATCTTGAGGAGCTTTAGGAAGATTTTTATTGGATTGTGTTGCATCTGTTTAAAAGTCAATCAAAATAGCAATGTTATTACATGTCCTTTTTCTAGACCACAACTAGCAGGTTCAGGAAAACAAACATAAGTGGACTGCCATCAAGTTACAATTTGAAACTACACTAAACGACTGTCTTTTTAGATAGTTGAGAATTGGAGAACTTGTCTAAAAAGTTGTAGGAAAATTGGGCATGTCATTTAGACGAGAGATGTTAAGTATATAAATATAAAGTAAATAGCCCTATTAAAATTTCACTCAAACACACTAGATCAAGGTAGAGTATTGTAATAGGCAGCAGGTCGATATCTAAATGACTAACGTAGCATTTCCCTTAAACATTTTAGCTTTATCTTATTTTGTGGTTCAATTGTATTTGTTGTTTGACGTAAGATAATTTTACAGTGTTTCTGGTCCTGCAGTGATTATTTTTTCATGTTCAAGATATTACAGTACCGTCAACGCGGATCCCGTATTTAACCGCGCTCCCCCCGCGGTTAGTTAATTCTTTCCGCGTTACACCATCGCGGTTTATTCATCGGGTCCTCACTGCAGCCATGTTTAAACCGCGACGGTGTGACCTACCGTTAAGATGATCGGAGAATTTTACCTGTACGCTATTAGACAATAAGACGATCACCAAACATTGAGAGTCATTCTATACAGGCCATGTCTGATGTATTGTTTTCATTTCACATAAAAGGATTACGTATTTAATGCATCTTTTTAAAGTCGTTATCAATTATATTAGGGAAATTTTAATTGAAGAATCATCTACACCCTTGATAATTTTCACGTAACTGTGGATATAGCTTAATAACATTATGTACCGTAAATTAGAATTATGAAATTTAGAATGAAAATGAGATGCGTGTGTACTTTTCCATGGATGTTTTTCATAAGAAACAACAAATACAATTGTTTATTACTTCATATTGTTGTGTGTACACTTGCAATATTTTAAAGTTGTTGTCAGTCCCTTTTTTCCATTTAAAAAAAGAAACATCAGGTGTCGATAATAAACGTAACTTCAAAAATTAAAATGAAAAATAAATAGGTTTAAATTAAATTAAGTTTGATATAAAGAGTTATAGACAACCTTCCTTTTTATAGAGTACATAGAGTTATTTTACCTGTTCGTCTTAATTTGTGCGTGCGCATCAAGAGGTTGAAGGGGATCTTTGAAACATGCAAAATACATTGGTGCCGATTTTGATAAGTAAATTGAGGTTAAATATTTCAATGCGTTGACAGTTTTTCACATATGACGGTGGTGTTACATGTAGGTTGTTTAGATTTTCGTTTCGTTTTCATTATTTATGCTTTGGAACCTTTGAACTATAGCCTGTGTTTTGTAATTTTTACGTATCAAATCAAACAGAGACTTCGGTAAATCAGACAGTTAACTGCTTACCTGCGCAGATTAAGCAAAATCTGATGTATTAAAGAGTACTAAAATACTATTCATTCTATCGGTAATTCGGTATGATCTTTTGCGTAATATTAGATTAATGCAATGTGTTTGTTGAGATGCTTAGCATTTTCTCGAGTTTATTCAGTTTAAATAGCGTTTAATATCGCTGACGGAAATATGTAGGTATATACAGTACCGTCAACGCGGATCCCGTATTTAACCGCGCTCCCCCCGCGGTTATTTAATTCTTTCCGCGTTACACCATCGCGGTTAATTCATCGTGGTCCTCGTTGCAGCCATGTTTAAACCGCGGCGGTGTGACCTACCGTTGAACAAGGTGATCAGAGATTTTTACCTGTACGCTATTAGACAATAAGACGGCCACCTAACACTGAGAGTCATTCTATACTGGCCATGTCTGATGTATTGTTTTCATTTCACATAAAATGATTACATATTTTTAATGCACGTTTTCAAAACTTCTTATCAATTATTTTAGAGAAATTTTTATTAAAGAATCATCTGCATCCGTAATAATTTTCATGTAACTGTGGATATAGCTATTATTTCAACATACTAATATTCAAGTTCAATTTGAATATTTACATATTAATCTTCAAATTTAAACAAAACTTGCACGGGTTAAACCATAAAAACATCAAGGGTGGAGAAACCTTAATTTCTCTTTTGAATTTTTCTTTCATAATTGTGGTTTGGGGAGAGAGAGAGAGAGAGAGAGAGAGAGAGAGAGAGAGAGAGAGAGAGAGAGAGAGAGAGAGAGATTTGATTGAAATTAAGAAAAAAATATCGGTAAATTTTAAAAAAGTTAAAAATATCTTTGCTTTATTTGTTAAAAAAATATATTTCGGACATAAAAGCATGCAAAGAGAGAGAGAGAGAGAGAGAGAGAGAGAGAGAGAGAGAGAGAGAGAGAGAGAGAGAGAGAGAGAGAGATGATTGAAATTAAGAGAAAAATATCTTTGCTTTATTTGTTAAAAAAATATATTTCGGACATAAAAGCATGCAAAGATTTTTTCATTTATATAATTATACAGATATTTTCAAATCTTAAGTTGTCAACTAATGAATACTGTTATAATTTAGTTGGATGATTATTCAATGCAACTTGTTTAAGAAACTAACAGCTTTACATTAATAAAAAGCGCTAAAATGAAAAAAATGAAGATGATAGATAGATAGAAAGATAGATGATGAAACCTTTTTACTTCTTGAATAGTTGAAAGAGGACGATGTGGTGATAGTCGATAGAGGATTTCGAGATGCAGTCACATTCATGGAAGAAAAGGGTCTTTCGGTACATATGCCATTTTATCTACCAAGGGGAAAGAAACAACACTCCACAACTGACGCCAACATATCTTGGATGGTGACGAAAGTACGATGGGTTGTGGAAAGTGCCTAATGTAGGCTGAAACAGTGGAGACTCCTTGATAAGGTAGTTCCAAACAAACTGCTTTAGCAAATAGGAGACTGTCCGCATTGTATGCGCTCTGTGCAATAAATTCAGACCCTGACTAGGGAACATGGATCCAGAGTCATCGGAAGTTGCAACTAAAATGTTGGAAAAAGCAGATATGCCAAATACAGTCCAGATTCTGGTTAAAGAAATTTAAACAGCCTTTTGACTCGTCGGTCGTGCTGTATACCTCCTCAGACCAGCTGGATGAGTTCCCTATTCTCTCCCTTGATGGTATGCTTACCATCACCTTGGAATTTATCAAATAAAGCATGCAGAAAACTACTCGAGGGACCATTTAAAAGATGGAGGCAGTTATGAAATCATGGTATATCATGTCTTTCCTTATCGCTTAAGAGTGAACATTCAGTCTCGACACTCAATGAACATTCTACATACTCTGTGGATTAAGTATGACTCCGAAAAAGAAGGTGTTGATTTTATTTGTGGTTGGTACTGTACTTGCAAATGTGGAGCAAGAATAGTGGGTTGTTGTGCTCACGTGTCAAGTGTGGTGTAGTTTCTTGGTTGGAAACGACATCAGAGTGATGAATCCTTTGCATTTGGATCTGAACCCAAACACCATTTTCTGAATGCAGCACATCTGGAGGACTCTGACAATGACACAGTTGAAGAGTAGTACTGCTCAATGGAATGTAAGTAAGATTTGTGGGTTAATATTGTGATAGCTGTTATTGCTGCATTACTTAGTTTAAAAAAAATGACATCTGAAATCTGACTTTTCAATTCTTAAATTCAAAGCACACCATTGTTGTATGTAACATAATGTTTAAAAGAAGCTTTGCTTTATTTAAGTATTGTTTTTGATTCTTTGTAATTAATTTATAATGGTTGCTATAGTAACAAGTTAGCTGTTGCTAGGGAGAATTTGGATGCATGTGCTACTGTTATAAACAAATGTATGAAAAAAAACTATTCTACAATATACTTTACTGTAGTAATTAAATTGTTAATATACATGTTATGAACTTGCTATGGTAATATTTGTTGCTTGGATATGTTTGCATTGTTGGTATGGTTAATTTTTCTCATTTCACAAACAATCATGTCAATTACTTTTAAAACTGCACAGGAAATATTTGCCTCTATTTGTAACGTTAAAAACCAAATCTCATAAATTAGAGGACAAAAACACAAGCTAAAAGGGGTTTTCATGGGCCTTTGCTAGGCATCATGACGTCAAAACAGTATACTTAAGTAATAAATTAAAAGGTTGACCCATGTCCACCGTTCAGTATAAAATGCTCCATACCGCACTTAGTTCTTTTCACATTTCAAAACGTTATTTTTAAAAAAGCGTGTATTAGGAGGTACCGTATCAATTATTTTCTTGGCGATCTACTTGTGTTTTATTCGGAGTGTAAATAACAACCATGACATATTGCTGGGTACCTGGCTGCAGTGAATACGGAAACATCAATTTCTAAAGGCAACTGAAGGTGTTTAAAGCTTTGACAGTAGCAATAAGGCGCCAATGCAAGTAAACCAAGTCTTAGTCATTGTGAATACCAAAATATATTTGTATGGTCCGTCGTCCTTTTCAAAGCACCGTTTGGTACTTTTTCATTAAGTATTATTGAGAGTTTATTAAACAATTGTAATTATGGTTTGGTTTTTTATTAAACTAAAGCATTTCCATTTTAGAACATAGCTAAATATAGTACAGGGAACAACGCTTTCCGGGAGGGGAGTCTCTCACTCAAATAATAATTTATTTAACAGCTGTTCAATTTGGAAGAGGGAATTAGATTATAATTTAATTATTAATCGTATCTATCTTTTATACGTTAAGAATAAAGAGGTAAATATCGTAACGAAAATACTACGAAAATTCTATAGAAATTGGTAAAAGTACAGGCGTTATACAGATAGCGTATGTTTACTTATGTTAATGGAAAAATAAGCAATTAAGACCAGTGATGAACCTGTCGAAACCGGGTCAGATGCAAACACTGGCCTCGGTGAGTCAGAAGATCAGAATGAACTTGATCTTATGAACTTATAAGGTGAGGGGATTTGAGGTGCGGTGCCCGGGTGTATAAAAGGAGGTGCGGGGAAAGCAGCTCTCCAGTAGTCAACTGGAAGCTGTCTTTTGCCTCCTCTTTTTGTACAGGTAAGATCATATTAAGATACTTGCGCGTTTTAAAAATAAAAATAAAAAGTTAACATAAATGATTCAGAGGGTTCAAATAAATATAAATATTTTACTTTCAGAGTTTTTTGTAATCAATATCTATGGTTATTTATTATACATTGTAGTACTTAGATTGTGGTATTTTATTCGGAATGTTTTATAATTATAAATATTTGAAATATGTTGAATAAAGAGTAGTCAACTGGAAGCTGTCTTTTGCCTCCTCTTTTTGTACAGGGAAAAAGGGCTACTCCCCAGGTTGAGGAGGAGATAATTCCAGGGTTAAACAACGTTACACAAAGGACGAATCAGATCCCGAGGATCGAAGAAATTTTAATATCGTATTTATAACAAATCGCAATACGATATAAAGATCATTTTGAATTATTTTTATTTGCATATTTTCATAAGTTAAGATTAAAGATAAAAGTTTAAAGAGAATATAAAGTATATTAAAGACCTAGTTGGTATATGGGACAAATTTGAAAAAAAAAAAATTAACAGAAACATTTAAAGACCAAAACAGACCAATCAAAGTTTTACATGTTACGGATGGAAACTATATAATTTACAAATGATAAAGCACAGCTCTAAACTTTAAAGTTCCATCTATTTTAACTGTCCGACAATCTTAGCAATGTTCCACTTCAAAAGTGAAAAAGTTTAAAAGATGTCATAAAAGTAAAAACACGTAGCCATCAGACTATGTTCAACATAGTAAATTAATCCATTTCGATAGAAAATGTAGTAAACATTGAAATAGATAGTTTTGATAATTGTGATGAATGTGTAGAGACCAATGAGGTTCAGTTCAAGTTATTGTCAAATCAATACAGCGTTGTTAATTTCTGAAAAACCAAAAAGATATAAGTAGTTTAGTATTTGCCAGGATTTTATACATATGAACACTTTATGATTTTTTTTATCATTATTTGGGGCAAGCTGCGCATGAGCTGGACTAAGATTGTGCATCATTACACCTAAACGTTGAATGAAACATTTATTTTAATTATCTAAATGAAAAAGTCTCAAAAAAAATAATTGCTGTGTAGGTTTCCAACTTTTGAAATTGAATATTTGGTAATGTAAATTTGTCTGACGACTTTCCTCCGCCATTTCATACAACAAAGCTTGATGCTACAGAAATTTCTCCCAAGAAACATCAATGTTGAGAGCCAGACTGCTGCTTGGCAAATTAAAAAACATAAACGTTTGGTGACAGTATCAAGGCATGCGGGGTATAATGGTTTCAATTTTTTCAGTTTTTTTTTATACGCAATTAAATCTAAGATTAAGCCTTCGGGCTTCGTGACCAAACCTATTTATATCCTCATATACATCCAAAAATTATACTTTCATGTATTTACATGTACCTATATCGAATATTATGGCAATTTCATTGTTCCATACTTTCATATTTACTTCGATCAACATAACGTAACAAATTATATTTTTACAATGTTACAAATATTTAATTCACAAATCTGACAAGACAAAACATTTTCTACTTAATAAAGTAAAACAGGAACTTTTACTCATACTTAAAAAGAAAAGATTTTACTACTTCCGTTGAAGCTAATTAAAGTAACAAAACGGTTGAAAATTTGAAAACAGAGGAATTGAGAACAGACCTACATGTACAGGTAATTCTTTTTTAGAGGAAATCGTAACACAGACAGAAAAATGAGAGCACATTGTTTTTTCCTTGGGTTTAGAGGTCTACAAGATGTTTAATTTGTAATTTGAAGCGAAAGGTGTTGGATTTGACATGGTAGACATGCATTGTGAAAAGGTCATACACGAAAGGTAGATAAAAATGCGATTGTAATTGTTTCGAGATGTATGATAAGACAGACATTAACGATGAGTTCGAGTTTTTAACTAGTTTGACAAATTGCGAATCTGAAATGTTTCATTGGTGAAGCGTTGTTGTGTTGTCGACCTATAAACATGTCGATCCCACGTGAATATGCTAGTAAATATCATTCATAATAATTGCTGTTTTATTGTAAAAAAAATTAATCAATAAAATTTTGTTTTACAAAAATAAGTTTTGTAATATTGGTGATCTGGCTGGTACTATCAAGAACATAACACATGTTTGAGTGAATATAGTCAATTTATTTGACAATAAGAAAAAGAGACTAAAGGGGAGGTCTTTACAATATTAAGATCATCCGACATTGGCTGAAAGATCAAATAGAGTACGAAATGTGACATCCCCTGCATACAACTAAAATGTATAATTTATATACAACATATGCATACAACAAAATATTGCTAAAACAAAACAAACAGCCTAAAATGTATATACATATGCATACAACCAAATCTTAATAAAACAAAAAACAGCTAAAACAAAAATCAGCTCTTATTCCTGCTACCCTGTAGGAGATGAAGGGAAAGGAGGGTGGGTAGATTTAAAATAAACGATCCTCTGTTTACAAAACGTTTTTCGAAGTGGCGCTAAATATACATCACGTGACATATTAGTACGTTCTGATTGGTTGATACATATAGTAACATAAGGTAGTGCTAAAAACCCAAATGCATGGCTTAATTTTTATAAAATTCAAAATGCCTAAAATATCGTTTTGACAGAACATATCACAAATTACATAAATGCTATTATTTACAATAATGCTGTAGTGTTTCAAACGGAGCTTGTCATTTAAGCCTAATTATATGTTTTTTGACACGAAAATTCTGATATATATATATATATATATATATATATATATATATATATATATATATATATATATATATATATATAATTTCGCATTTTTTGCCGTATTTATGGATAAAAACATAATAAATTATAAAAAAAAAACCATCAAAAGTAAAAAAAAAAACAAGAGGCCCAGGGGCCACATCGCTCACATGAGGAACAATAGCCTTAACTCTGATCAAATTAGCATTACAGTATCGAAATCAAAATATCTTGACAACTAAGTACAGTAGATTTTGCTCAAAAAATTAAAAATATCTGCCGATTTTCATCCACATTTTTTATGGTAAATACCAAGCCCCTTTTGTTGTTGTACCTGTAAGAAGATTTTTCTCTATTCCTACATAACCCCCCACCGCCCACTTTGTGGCCCCACTTTTCTCATGGTTTGATCAAACTTTAATCTGCACAACCCGTGCTTTCACACAAGTTACTGCTTTTTGGACTGAAAACTTTCCCAGAATATTTTTAAAGATTGTCTCTATATATTCCTATGAAAAAATTCATCCCCTATTGTGGCCCCGCCCTACCCCCGGGGACCATAATTGAAACAAACTTGAATCTACACTATCTGAGGATGCTTCCATTCCAATTTAAGCTTTCCTGGCCTAATAGATTTCTAAAGATTTTCTCTATATATTCCTATGTAAAAATTTATCCCCGCATTGTGGCCCAACCCTACCTCCGGGGACCATGATTTAAACAAACTTGAATCTACACTATCTAAGGATGCTTCCACTCCAATTTAAGCTTTCTTGGCCTAAAAGTTTTTGAGAAGAAGATTTTTAAAGATTTTCTCTATATATTCCTTTGTAAAAATTCATCCCCCCCCCATTGTGGCCCCACCCTAAACCAGGGGACCATGATTGAAACAAACTTGAATTTAAACTATCTGAGGATGCTTCCACTCCAATTTGAGCTTTCTGGCCTAATAGTTTTTGAGAAGAAGATTTTTAAAGATTTTTTTTATATATTCCTATGTAAATTAATCCCCCTTTTGTGGCCCCACCCTCACCCTACCCCCGAGGACCATGATTTAAACAAAATTGAATCTACACTATCTGAGGATGCTTCCACTTAAATTGGAGCATTCCTGGCCTAATAGTTTTTAAGAAGATTTTTAAAGATTTTCTCTATATTTTCCTATGTAAAAATTCATCCCCATTGTGGCCCCACCCTACCCCCGGGGACCATGATTTGAACAAACTTGAATCTACACTACCTGAGGATGCTTCCATACAAGTTATAGCTTTTCTGTCCCAATAGTAATAGGTGAGCTAAAAAGTGAAATTGAAGAAACTTATTGGTTAATTTAAAAGAGCATTGAAGTTTTGTTTTAAGTTAAACTTAAAATCATGAATCGTGAATGCATGCACTTTCACATATTAAATATTAAAGGCAAAAACAAGACAAAGGATTTTTCATAAACGAGATCAATTCAAATTCAATCTTAAGGTAAAACATATAATCATTCAGAAAAGTAGCGAACTTTAAGTAAGTATCAATTTCATATCGCTAGGTAGTACTTGCATATCCTTATTTTATTTATAACGAAATAACAAAATTATGTTAGTGTTTGTTCTTTTCTTAAAACTGTAGTCCTTTTAAAATTACAGCTCGAATTTCACTTAATATCGCGCTAAAGATAATGATTAAATATAATGCAAAATATATCATAAAAACATCACACATATTTGAATGCAAACCTTAAGATGGTTTGTTTAAAAACTTTTTTTTACTTTCTTGCAAATGTAATGGTCAAAATAATACGTTATTATTTGCGCAAATCGCATGCCATACGTTAAACCTGTGTGTTAACTCTATTTTTAGAGTTTCTGTTATTTGTAAATTCCTTTTGTTTTACGGATTATGTAACTTAAAACTGATTAAAAATATAATTGAAATATTTATCTTTTTGTGTTCTATTTTATTATGATTATCAGCAAAGTGGGACCAATTTGTGAAATCATTTAGTTACTAATTATACCATTTAAAATTTAAAGTACAGAGTCATGCAAAAAGTATTCGTTAAAATGGCGTCACGTTAATTATTTTTTGCAGTCATCGCTTAGTTTAAAAGAAAGTGTTAAATTGGTTCATGTCGTATATTTTGATAACAGTATGATAGTTGGCCACCTCCCATTTGTGCGCAATTTTAATAACAAAGTGACGTATGTATGTTTTAAACTGATACACAACCAAAACAAGCGAAAGTGAGAAAAGGAAAAGAGTTAAGTACGGAGAATAAAAATTGATATAAAATTATTATTAACCAAGATCAGTATTTTTTTAACAGAGATCCCATAGTACTGTGAGTAGCTTTATTACACGTTATTTATTGCGTGGTGAAATAGAAAATGGTCGCAAAAGTTGTCAGACCTTAAAGAAAATCACGCCCCGCGATTACAGAAAATTAGAGAAGATAATAGGGGAGACACTTTGGTGTATATTACTGTGAAATGTAACCAAAATACAAATCCAGTTGCCAAAAAAACTTTACAGTTTCATTGAAACGAAAAATTTTATTTTTTTATTAAAGTAAAATTATGATTGGCCACGATGAAAGAGTGTACGCATGGAGAAATGCGGGGAAAGGTTGGCGGCCAAATCTTGTTTCACAAAAACCGTGTTCGAAGTTCGAAGTCATGATATGGGTTGCATTTCTTGGTTCGGACCTGGCACAGTTGCATCTGTGGACGAAATATTATTGCAAATAAATACCAAGATATTTAAAAAGATAATATTTGGCCCGTTGTCGCAGAACGCTTTATATTATATTTTCCAGTTTGATTATGCCCGGTCCATTGCGCTAGATCAATGGTAGAATACACCGGATTTCAACATAACAGAAAATTTATGACTTTTAATTAAAAGAAAACTCCAATCAAGAAAACAACATAAATTCACTGGCAGACTTATTCCAGGAATTTCAGAACAGTTGTTTGATATCACCCTACAATATGTTCAAAGTTTACACAACTCCATTTCCAGATGAACTATGCAGGCCATCCGGTTAAAAGGTCTTCTCTCAAAGTATTAGGTGAGTTTGTTTTCTTATTTGTTTGTTACTTTTAATTACATGGTTTGTCACAACTTGCACGGAGTGACATTTTTTGGGAGATGTTTTTATTGCGTTCGAAACGTGACGCCAATTTCACGAATATTTATTGCACGAAACTGCTGTCTAGGAAGTTTAAAGCGTGTCTCACTTTGCCCATTAGAGTGTTCATGTGTGAAACTTGCGTATGAGCGAGGCTTTACATTATGTATGGGTGCGACACCGCCGCTATATTTTGGAGGTTCGTTATTAGGTCAAACTTATATATTGCACAAAGAGCTGTTTTTGAAGGTATAAAAAATATTCAACTTTTGTATCTAAAAGATTTGGCTATTTTGTACTTAATAATAATTCATGGCTTGAAAACCAAATCCAAGATTATAAAAATATGCAAAGCTTATACTGTAAAACACGGTTATGGCAAACACGCTTATTATGAACAGACGCCTTCAGCGAACTGATTTTTTATTCCCTGTGACTTTATTACACGTTGTAAACTTGACAGATATAACGAATTACGCTTATAGCGAAGTAAAATCGCCCGTCCTTGGCACTTCGTTATAAACGTGTTTTACCGTAATTCCTTTTCACAGAGAGCATTGTCGCTAGTAAAACAGCTCTCATCGTTCCATTGACCATTGTTACACAATTGCACACAGTCCTCGTCGCCTTGATCGTTAGGCTCACCGGGAAACCAAGGGGTATAGGCCAAAGCTTTGTTGTTTACCCATTGAAACATGCCCTCTATATCCAAGTCACTGGCTCCAATCCACAAATTACAGCAAACATTAATCGCCGGCAGACATGTATCTAAAATATTTCAAAACCTCAGTGAATAAAAAATATCTCCCTTTAAAAGAAACAGTAAATCTAAGAAAATATTATGCAAAAACTGATACAAGTCATGTAAAAGTATTACAGAATTAACTAAATCTCAGGGTATATAATGCATGCGTTTATTAATTAGCCTATGCTAATATGACATGTGGTGATGAGGAACAGTGTTTAAAATCAATAGAATTCAATAGATACCAATATTTTCAAAAAGATATGTTTAATACATAAGGATAACTGAATCAAAAGTAATCTTCAAAGTGTTAATGGTATTTGGAATCTTTGTTTCTCTGTGATTAAATGACCAAAATCTTTATTTCTTGAAATGATTTTGAGGAACACCTGAATTATGTGCAAACGATTCATGAATAATTCATATAAAACGTCTGATATAAACATGCTATAAGGAAATAAATATCTATATAATTTAACTGATCCTCTTTTTCTGTCTCACTTTTATGATGATTGTGATAATAAGAAAGATGATGATGATGATGATGATGATGATGATGACAGTTTACCTGGATTCCAGGCAGGTAAAAACGTTTCTTTTATCCAAGTATTTTCTATCTCCGTTTCAATGATAGCTAAGTATCCGCCTTGATTTTTGCAGTGGTCCTGTAGATTGTTTTTCCATTTTTGATTCAATTGTAAAAATGTCAAATGAGTTCAAAAAAGTTATACAAAATTTCAAGAAATTTTATTTATTAAAGAATTAAAGGTAACCTTAAATGTGTTTTTGATTCATAAAATGACAGCTTCATTTGTTAAAAATTATTTTAAAAAATAATTCTATAGAAAGAGGGCTTGACGGGCACCTGAATACTATAGCCCTTGTTTGGAACCGATAGGGAGTCTCGTGTTTGGATTTAAATCTTCATTTTAGAGTCTTAACCCCAATCGGCGACTCCTCTAACTCTTCCTCCCGCTTTTTATTTTTTGATAGTTATAAACTTCAATTCATAAAAGGGAAAAGAGTAGGAGCAAACGTTTGAGGAATCTCGAATTATACATACTATAGCTGCAGGGGTAAAATAGACTTGCAGATAGGCCTTTAATGGTCTTTTTTAAATAATATTAAGTTTTGATTAAATGCACACAAGTATACATGCAGATAAATTTAAAATAGATTTTCAAAAATAGATCACATATTAATTTAATAAAGCATAGTGACAATTTACCAAATGTAAAATTGTTAACGGAAGATGCATGGCTAACGGTAATAGGTTACACGGCTATCCAATATAAATACATGTGCACTATATGACCATATTTGTCAACGATAACAATGAATTAAGTTTACCTCTAAATACTGCGAAAGTAAATAAGAAATTATTATGAAAATTTATACATTTTCACTATAACCCATACCAATGATTTTTCTAATTTAGATAAAGGGCTTTGTGGACATTATAACCTTGCATTTATTTTATCCCCCTGGTGTGGATGCAAAAAAGATTTTCTATGATGAAATGCATTCTCACATTTGACAGTGTTGGTCCTGCCCAAGGGCCTGAACCCCTGACCCAGGAACCATGCATTTCATAATTTAGGTGGCAGGTTTCATTAACATCATAATCATTCAGTGTATAATACATTTTCACTATATGACCATTTTAACCCATTCTAGGACCTTAACCCTGACTCAGGGGCCATAAAGTTCAAAATTATGTATAGAGATTCAATAACATAATGACAATCCATTTAGTTTTTCTTTAAAAAGGTATATGAAAGTAGAGAAAAAGACTTTTCTAAGATTTAATCAGTTTGTGGTCATATCGACCACACTCTAGGGGCTGAACAGACCCAGGGGTCATGAATTTCATAATTGTGTTAGAAGGCTTCATTGACTTCATATTTATGTATTTAATTTATCTTAAATAAATACGGGAACAGAGAAGAAAATTTTCTAAGATTTAATACATTTTCACCCTAGGCCTGAACCTCTGACTCAGAGTCCATGAATAACACAATTTTTGGTAAAGGGCATTATGGACATCATAACCATGCATATATTTATTTTTCACTTATGGGAATAAGAGAAAAGGTGTTTTTTTAATATATATATGCTTCAAACAAAAAATAACAATAACGATTGGCTAAGTATTTTTCAAAAACTAAAAAATGTTAAATTGTTAACAGACAACGCACGACGACGGACGAAGACCAATGTAGCCTATGTGACCTAAAAATGTTTATTGGTTTTCAAACATATCAACATAGTTAACATCGTACGAAATCAAAAACCTGCATCCGTTGAAAAAAAATAAAACAAAAGAAACAAATAAGCGATTTTAAAAAACTTTATTTGTTAATTTACTACCTTTGCCTCATTCCAATTAGCGGCTGTCTGTACATAACGATAACAATGGCCGTCAAAAAGGTCCCATCCTTGGTCACAACCTGTCGAACCAATAGAAAAGTGATAAACTGTAGTATTAACAAATAGTAGTATTAATATAAATCCATCATTATATAAATGGTACCTGTTTTGGGAGAGTAACCGTTGAAATTGACATTCCGAGAAAACCATTGTCAACCTCCGCTTCGCGTCGGTTGACAATGGTTTTCGAGGAGTGGCAATCTCAACTGTTACCCTCCCACACAGATACTATTTATTTTTTATACTGAATGTCTTAATTGTATAGAAAACTTTACTGCTTTTATATAGAAATGACGTGAATTCTACGGCGAACCGAACAACTCGTTGTGTTACCCGTTGCCAAGTGTGTTCCTAACGCTGAGGGTAATAGAACGGATAATAAACTGCGTCTAAGCCAATAAGATTTCAGTATTTAACAAGAAACTATAATAATAGGTAATGTTATACTGGTACAGTGAAATGGATTACTAGTATATGGTTGCTGCCTTAAATTTCAATCGCTTTACAGTGACAACGAAACGTAAATGTCGTAAGATTTTTAAGACAAATATCAATCGTTTTTGTTGGTTAATTAAAAAGAAGCAATATGTCATAATGTTTAACAGTGTTGTTGTTTTTATGCCAATGTTATTTTCAGTTTCAAAAGTAATTAACTTTTTCAACCGACTGCGATATTGTGGAGAAAATCATAATGCGCTCGAACATTCAATTAGTCTTTTTTATACCGGTAGTATCGTTAAATAGAACTTGCAAGTACTTAAATGACTCGGGAGAAGAAGAAAATTATAAATATTAATGTAAATAGAGCAATTTTGTGAATGTATAATCAAAGTATTAAAGTTTCAGACTCTGTAGTTTTTATTTTTCTGGTTGACATTCATATTTTAATCACATTCGCAGATGAATAAGAATGGCTACCTCTTGTTTGTTCTTACAAAAGCTTATTAAAAATTAAAGTAAATATAACATGCTGAAGTCACTGGGATAACATGATAACAGTGTCGTTTTTTAAACTTTAAAGAAACAAAGGTTTTTTGAGTTTTTCATTTGCATGATTATCTATAAATTGATCAATATAACAAGGGTTAATTCAAAAGTAATGTCACGCATTACATCGTTCTTCTCATAGGCGCTGTATTACAGAAACTGATACATCACAATGTTGTATTTTAAATTGAAAACTTTATTGATTTTCATTAAACTGTGAAGACAGTAAATATACGTGCTCAAAACGTAAAACAAATGTGATGGCACCGCGTCATAAATTATATATAGTCAAGTTTGCGTTTACATTTCAAAGTAAATTTCAAAGTTAAAAACTTAGCATGCACTTTTTCTAGCTGTCGTAAACAACTGAGTACGCAGTCTTGTTGATTTTAATTATCTACGCGGTGATATTCACTTCTCTAACAAATAACGTGCATGCGAAAAAAAAAGATAGAGACCATTTTTGCTTGGGCTAATAGAAACCACTTAAAGAGATTAAAAAGATGTCTACAACAGAGATGAGGCCAATTACATTCGAAAGTAATTAATTAAATTACACTTACTTGCCTCAAACATTCAAAAAAATTACCATTACAAGGATTTTCAAATGTTATTAATTAAATTACAATTACTTTGAAAATATGATTAATCAAATTACAAATTATTGGAAAAAAATACATTTATTAAATTAAAGCAGAAACGACATGTATATGTACTTTTGTCATGAAATTTTTCTAATGATTTAACTACAGCACCTACACATGTTCACAATTGCATTAAATGTTCATTAACTGTTCAGTATTATGTCCCCTAACCTACACCTATCATGTTTATAAGCTTTTCTAAGGCACTGAAACTGTACATTTATATCCACTAAATTCTTCTTTATAAACACATTGGAAGAATACAAGTAAATATGGGGTAGAGAGCAGACTTTAAGGTAGTTCAAAACAGATAGCGTAATTTTTTCCCATAATTCATTTTTTTTTAAAAATTGCACCAAATGTTAATCATATTGAACGGTATACATATACAAAGTTTTTAAAAAATTCCACCATTAGTTTTCTTAACCTAGGTCACAACTATGGCTTCCAACACCCTGTTAGAAAAGGGCTAGCATCATCAGAGTACATGAATAAAAAACAATTGTCAACATATTTTTTTGGCAAATATCAATTAAAAAAAAGACTAAGACACGTTAAACGTTAAAAAAAATTATTAATGACTTTGATAAATATTTGTACCAATAAAATCAATCCAAAGTATATGCAAGGAGGGCCTATTTTGGAGCTATTCGCCATACTAAATGCCGTTTTTATTTAAATTCCTATCATTCAAATTCCACGAAAAACTATCATTTAAATTGTTGGAGTATGTATATAAAATTATGTAAATACCAAAATAGTTCTTGCTCGGCGTGACGTCATAATAAGACACGTAAAACGTGACGTACGTCATTTATTTGTATCTCGTAAACGTTTGACTTGCGCGAGGATTTCCGAAGTGTTTGTTTTTCGGATACTGTTTTGTACTACGGTGACCTTAATTGTTATCAAAACACAATTTACAACAACTATTGGATTACTGGTCTAACCGGTAACCCACCATCTGAACAGATTTGGCAGCAAAAACTTAAATCCATCTGAAGCAATATCTCTAGATCAAACTCTTAATTAATTAAGAAGCATGACTTTATAGTTTAAACAATTTAAATAACACTGCTTTTATTAGTAAAAAAAGAAAAATTTTTCTAGTTCAATAATAATTGGAAACATTTAATATTCCAATGAAATAGTTAAATTTTTAGGGAAAAGATATTAAGCTTATTTGGTTCAAAACAAATATATTAAACATATGACGCATTAGTATTAATACATTTTTTGAATAGATAGATAGTGAATCATTTAAAAAGTTTATATAAAAAGCTCTATGTATATTTGGTAAAAAAATATTACCTAATGCATTTTAACTATTCTTCCTAAATGTAACTTGACCTTGAAGTTTTTGTTTTATACTAATGTACTACTGAGGTGTGGGGGACAATGGATAGTGGACAGCTTTCTTATTCATTTTCGTATCAGTGTGTAATTAGAAGTAGTTTAAAAAGTAATTTGATTTACTTATCTTAAAATTAATGCAATTACAATTACAAGTAATTAAAAGATTGGCCAATTAGACATTTCTTTTAATTACATCACAATTTTTGTGATATAATTAGACTCAATTACCATTAAAAATTAGCATTACTCTATGCATGGTCTACAAGGTGGTTCCTATGTTTTATGAAAGCATAAGCTTAATACGGAGGCTGGTGGGCAACAAATTAATCTGACATATCTGATTTTAACTTTAAAATCGGATATTATTTGCCATAAACTATTATTTAGTAAACAACAAATCCAAACACTTGAGCTATAAAATATAAACAATATCAAATATCTTTATTCAGAGCTCTTCGTCTAAAAGAGGAACACATAAATGGCCACGTCTAACCAGTCCTTATAATTGAAAGTAGAAAAAAGGCAGTAAGATGACTTTTTATATCTCTTTGTACAGCCAACGATTAACGATCTATCTCGTAATGAGCAGTTTCTTAAAAAAAAAACCCACACCAAATGTATTAACAATAAATACAAATAACCCAAACTATAGGGGAGCCATTTCAAATAATATCTCGCTGAGCAGCATATTTTCTATCAAAGTTCTTGATTGCCTAGTGTATATGCGCTCCGGAACATGCAATATATGCTTTCTTAGTAATGTTTCTGTCTTGACTTATGTAGTTTTTATTCAGTTTTACTGCTGGATACAGTTTTCAGTCTTTAGCCTATTCCAATAACTACAGTGTTTTGTTGTTGTTGTTGGTTCTTTTTTACAAGTTACCCATACAGTCACGGTGCATTTTCTCCAAAACACTGATTTATCTGAACTATATTTAAATGCATAACATTGTAATATAAGAATTAAAAATTAGTTCCTTTCACGATGTGGCAGTGCAAATACTTCAATACTACGAAAAAATAACTACATGTACTATGGTCGATACTACAACCACGAAGTTAAAAACTATATTTTACATGTTTCATAATTCACCAACAACGAAAAGCATGCATTATACCCAGCGCATCGAAAGGCGGACGAAAGCCCGCCTTGGAAAACGAGGCTTAATGGTAACACACAAATATATATATATATATATATATATATATATATATAATAATAATAATAATAAGCGGCACGATCAGCTAAAACATTCGTCCAACTTCAGGGCGACAAATGAATTTTGTTATGTCTTTTAGAAATCGAAAAATCGAAATGTACTGCCTCTCTTTAAACTAAAACATATGCGTTAGGCTTTACAGTCACGTCGTTAACACTTAAAGGAAATATATTATGCTACAACATTGAGGACCGTGTTTCGGACTTAAAGGGGCATGGTCACGATTTTGGTCAAATTCTATTTTTCTGTTTTTATTATTTATAATGCTATAGAAATGCATTTCAAATGATCAAATGAAATTTGAGAGTCAGTCGTAGAGTTATAAGCAAGATACAGGGCTCACAAATCTTTGTCATGTAAACAAGGCTCGTGCCCTGTTTTTGTTTACAAAGGTTCAATATACCAGTAACAACTCTTTTTCAAGCTGATTTGTATTTCATCTGATTAATTTTAAGCATAAAGAAACAGTTCTTAACGTTTAAACATTTATTTTAGGTCTAAAAATGGAATTTTTACTTCAACATTTGAAATGTAAACAAAGGCTTTGTTTACATATCGAAGAACTGTAAGCTCTGTAACTTGTTTATAACTCAACAAATGACAAACAAATTTTGGTTGCATATTAAAAATACCTTACTTAAGAATTGTAAAAATGAAGATCGGAAATTTTTTTTGACCAAAATCGTGACCATGCCCCTTAACTATGTAATTGAATATAAGAATTATTCTTATCTGCTCTAAAATCACATTTGTAACCTTTATAGTGTTACGTTTCATTTATCATGACCAGCAATATTGCAAGAATATATCGATCACAAGGATAACGTTTTTGATCACGACCGATACATGTACATGCATATACTGGTATTTTAGAATACAAAAATAAAAATGCCGAGAGTTCTGAATTAAGAAAGTCCTTTTTAAGCTCTCATACTTTATTCTTAAAAGCTAATTGAGGTCGGTTTCGTAGAAAGCAAAGAGTTTTACCCGTTTCTCTACTATCACGCATTTAACGCACATAGAGTTTTCTCCTTGTCATTCGATTGCGTTTAACCGAAATGTTTTTTGTATTTAAATGATAAAGATTAAGTGAAATAGAAAATCACCTTAATATATAAATGCAAAGATGAAACGAATTGCTATTTAACGCAAAATATTGCATTTAAACGCAATACTTTTTGCGTTTCATTGCAATGAGAATTTTTTTTGTATCCAACTGGCCTTAATAAGCTAATGTAAAACTCTTTCCTTTTACATATGTAAATTTCACCAAGAATTAAATTTCATTGTAATGTTCATTGCTATAAAGGTTATGAGGATGGTTAAAAGTTGGGACAGGGTGACAGATATGCTCAACATATTCAATCAAATAATGTCATGAGGATATTTATAAAGCATCGACTACAAATGGACTTACAACTTGAGCTGACAGCTAAATATTCCCATCCGGCATCTATACGACTAAAGTTAACGGAACTTTCGTACAGTCGAGATCTAAGAACACGGCACGTTCCCGTATGTATGTGATATAGCACTCCAGCACAGCATGGGGTTGCAAGAGTGCATAACGCAGCACAATGTGATCGGCTAACTGTGTCTTGTGTGTCTATGTACCATAAACTCCCTTTGGTTGGCAAATGGTCACTGAATGTCAATTCCTTTACAAATGTTAGATCTTTGTACGCTGAATTTAGACCACAAAATAAAATGAAGAAACAGAGCAGCGGAGCACTTGGACTGATTGAATATGCAACCATGTTTTCCTCTCCGACTAACGTGGCTTCGATTAATGGTATACGCAGCTATGTTAAGGTCTCCCATAGATTTCAGTTCATGAATATCACGTGACCTTTCATGACGTTAGCTCCGCCCATTATTCATGTTTTCATCTATTTCCTAATTTCGATTTAGTAAAGCAATCGCTTGCTTTAAGTAATCGTTTTGAATTTTATTTTAATCAATATTGAATCGAAAATCGGTAATTACATGCGTTTATTTCTTAAAAATGCATTGTCGTTTGCTTACCATCCGCGTCAACCGAACGCTTTCACTCGCCATGTTTTGGTTGCGAACAGCTGACAGCGGTGTGCCAACATGTCACAGGGTAGTTAAAACATAACGAAGTCTGGATTCGTACTTATGCTTTAATATGATACATTGTATATGAAAAGAAACCTAGAAAACACAAACACATTCACAACACAAACACGTTGACAATTACATGTACTACATATTTTACTAAATTACAAACACAATGGTTTTCACAATTATAATACCGGTGATTTACCGACAGTATCACTGAATGTGATGTTACAATAATATGTTTAACAGTGTTCTTACCAGGTATCCAGGACTTTAAATAATAAATATAATACTGAATCTTTGAAGATCAGGAATTATACATACAGCATTACGGTCTATCGGCAATGCGCGCTGATGAACATTAAAACAAGAATTAAATATGAACTGTGACAATCTCCCCTGCTAAGGAAAATGTTTCCTGACATTTTTTACAATAAATCATTAAATCACAATTTATAACAACAACAACAAACTTCTTGCAATCTAAATAAAGTTACACCTGAAATCAGACTTTATACAGTCTGAAAAGTCAAAGATAAAACTGAAATCAAACTTTATGTGACAATCTCCCCTGAATACACTACACATAATTCACAGGAGTTATTTGATAACTTACCCATTTACCATACATATTTGGTGGCCTTGTCTGTCTGGTAGACTTCCGTAGAATTGGTGATTCTCTTATATAGAAGGAGAGTGAATAGACACATTACGATTTATCGTAGAGGGACTGTAAGAATTACCTGCATCAAACGTGGATCTAAGAGTGCTAGAATAGTTCTGATTTTGAGAATAAATAGAACTAAGGGGTAAATAACTAACAATACCTAGTGTAGCATTTACCCGTCTCTGAGGTATTATATAAACGTTACCACCATCAGATGATCCAGAATCTGAATCCTCTTACTCGGATTCGGAACTAGATTGAAGAGGAGCAATATCATCAACTCTAGAAAATTTGCTTGTGAGGTTCTCTGGTTGTTGACAAGCTTTAGATTGACTAATGTGTTTGGGCACACTTGCGCTAGATTTGCTCTGGTCAAATAATTTAGGGATATAGGAAATAGAAAGTAGCATAATTCTATGCAATGTCTTAATTTTTTCATTCCCAAACTCTTTCCACGTTTCTAACCTGAAACACTGGGATGTCAGAATTGGGTTGATTTATAACTATGTTAGTATCTCTGGTCCACTTATCTGCCAGTTTGTTTTTGCCCTTTAAGCCAACATTTCTTATGAGAACACGGTCTCCGACATGTACAGTAGCCTCTCTTACCTTCGAGTCATACTGCGATTTATAGCGGTGAGCACTTCTATCTGCTTCACGCGAAGCTATCTTGTACGAGAAATCTAACCGCTTTTAGAGTTGTTTTTTTTTTGCATAGTAAAGTTGTCATGACTTCGTATTTGTTCCGCGTTAGAGTCTAACCCGAGGTAGGCATCGATTGCCAGACGCGGATGCCTGCCAAACACGAGATAAAATGGCGTATAACCTGTACTATCATGTCTTGTGGCGTTGTATGCATGCACAAGAGTACTTACATGCGCTTTCCAATCTTCTTTTTTGCTTATCTTCTAGGGTACCCTGCATTTTTATTAAGGTTTGGTTGAATCGTTCAACCATCCCATTACCCATCGGTTCGCGATTGCTGCACTGATGCTAGTCTTCACAGGTCCTAAATAACATTGTTAGTAAAATTCCTACCTTGATCACTATGCAACCTGTTTGGAAAGCCATAATGAACGATAAAATTTTCAAACAAAATCTTTGCAGTGGTTTTCGCCGTTTCGTTTCTGGAAGGAAAAGCTTGTGAGTAACGAGGAAAATGATCTGATATGACCAGGATGTTTTCAAAACCACCCTTACTTTTTTCCAGTGATAAATAATCCATACAAATAAGACCTAATGGTTGATAAGTCTCCATAGAAACAAGTTCTGAAGAATTTTTCTCAGGAGTTTTGTACTTAATATAACGTTTACAATTTTTTTTATTCTTTCTGTGATTTCTAAAAACATTCCTGGCCAAAAAAACCTTTTTTTTTATGACTCAGCTACAATGTAAGGAAGGTATCAGAATTCTAGCACGAGTGATTTAGGAAAATTTGCATATGCCCCGCCCCTTATTTATGAGATTTGTATTTCGATAATTTACAAACATCTACCAAAATAAATATGATTAATTATTGGGTTTGATTGTAACAGGAAAAGTGTACTGAAATAAAAACTTCAGCTATTCTTTGTATCTCGCGAAATTATGAAGTTCCTAGGTCGTCTTAAGACGTGTCGAGGTTGACTACGTCACATCGGCGCTTGCAGCTGTGATCAGAATTAACATGTGGACTTAAGTTATATATCTGGGAATTTAACTCATTTACAACCAGCGTGGACGGAAATTGGTAGAAGATTCTACTAAACAAGGTAGGATTTATCTGTACTTCATCTAGATATTGTTTTATATTATCTATTACTGTGAAATAATGACAATAACAAACCGTCAACTATCTCAAAAATCCATAAAACGATATACAAATTCAAAGCAGAGCAACACGGACTTCCAAGATAGAGGTAGAATCAGGTGCCATAGAGGAGTGAGCATCCTCTGCTGATCGGTCACACCCGCCGTGTGCTCTTTGTCGTAATCGGGAAAATAAAAACCGCGAAAGTCCGTAGACAATTAGGAAATTAATTATGGTCTAACAATTAGTATGAAAAACGTCAGTCAGCATCGACCCAGTGGAAGATTGTATTTGCTGACAAGGTCGTTGTATCGACCATAGAACTTAACGAAAAGATGACTTTAAACGAGACTGTTGAGAGTCCTGTTTTATAAACTTTTTTGTCAGTAGCTTGCCTCGTCTTAGAAACTGTTAATACGAAGAGCATGCCCTTGCGTATCGAATTAACTGAGAGACAAAAACACCATATGCAGGTGATGAAGGTATATTGCTACATAAGTAAGGAAAGTTGACTATAGAAAAATTGAATTCATCGCGTTTATCATAAAGTTTTGTTGTTAGGTTACCATCAATGTCTATTTCCAGTAAAATATCCAAATATGAAACAGATGACGCTGACTCAGTGGTATCTTCTATTTCAAGTTCACTGGGATATATCGAGTCGACGTAAGTATGAAAATAACAATTGTTTATTAAGTATACGTCGTCGATATACCTAAATGTTGAGTTGAAGGCCACAGCGAGTGATTTATTTTTTCACGTACAAGTTTTTGAATAAATTTTGCTTCATAAGAATACAAAAATAGGTCTGCTAATAATAGGGCACAATTGGTACCCTTGGGAATTCGAAAAGATTGTTGGAAGACTTGATTTCCAAAAACTACATAGATGATGTCTATCAGAAACTTCTTTTTAGGTCAACTTTAGAGTAATTGTGTGTGCAATCAGAATGGTTTTTTACAAAATAGTTTTTTTAGATTTCCAATGACAAGGTAAGCATTTTTACGACTTCCATTTTTATTGAAGAAACAACTGTCCATGATATCAAAAAGTCTAGATTTTAATTTGTCGTGGCGAATGGTTGTATAAAGCGTTGAAAAATCGTACGTTTTGATGTATTGATTATCCCAGATAGCATAACTACGTTGGGCCAACTTAGGCCCAACAATGTTGTTTACGTCGGGCCAATGTTGGCAAACTTCGTTGGGCCAATGTTATTTTGCTCATCGGCTCTACGTCGGGCCAACGTGTAGGGCCTACATTGGCCCAACATGTTGGGCCTACGTTAGTCCAACGCATTGATCTAACTATGGCCCACCACGTTGGTCCAACACTGGCCCAACGTGTTGGTCCAACATTGACCCAACATGTTGTAATAACATTGGCCTAACATACGAAACCTCAATGGTCCACAATAGCAAACAATGTTGGACCTACGTTGGTCCAACACAAAGGCATGTGATGGGCCACTGTAATTGTTTGATAATCTTCACTGACCCATTATGGTGGGCCTACTTTGGTCCTGTGGCCCTATGTAACCTATTATTACCTGGCCACCAATTCGATGTAACTCAGCATTTTGTTTTTCTGGTTAAAAAAACAATTCACCATTTAAAATATATTTTTCAATGCTATTATAACCATAAAAACAATCAAATTAACTTGGTATGAGACAGAAAAATAATGCATATTTAAGTAGATAAATTCTATTTTTAATTAATTTGTTCAATAGTACGCTTTTTTTAAAACAAAATGTAAATAAAACCCTTATATATCTGACTGAAATTAAACAAATTTGATTCATTTTCTATTACTGAATTTTTCAAAGTGGCAAATGACATTAAAAAGTTCATGTTATGAATAATTTAATCTTCGGTGGCATCCTCTGGCTCACTCCCCTCCTAGCTGTTCCTGATCGATTTCGTTGTGCGCTGCGGAAAGCCTCTTTTTCTCTGCCCTCCTCTTTTTCCCTCCGTCCCGATCACTGGAAAATCTTAATCAGTCTTTGGCAATATACATGTAATATATTTCTGCATCGGTAGCATTGGGGCAGAGACGATTTTTCCTCACTGTTTCTAAAAAAAGAGGAATAATAATGAAAATATGTATGTGTTTCTCAAAGCTTGATTTATCAAGTCTATCTCTCTTTCTTTCTCCCTCTCTCTCTTTACATACCTTTCAATACTTCCTTTAATTTCAAGGAAGAGAAAGCAATTTTTCCCCCTTTTCCGACCCAGTTGATTATGGTTACAACTCAAAACCATGTTCATACATATCAAATGCACCAGTTAATAATCACACATATACCCCTATGCATCTATAGATCAACATAGTTTATAAATTACATGTAAAAATACATTATAATGTATATACTTACATTGTTGTGGAATGGGTTAAAAATTTCCACCAGTATTCACAGTTTTCTTTGTTCTGCTCTGTTCTCTCTAACAGGCGGGAAAATGTTGTAAAGCAAGCAAATTTCTTGTCTTTAGTTTGACCATCCTTATCTCTGGATCAAATTTCACACTTTTCTCCAGAAACTGACCAGTCTCCCGCTGATAATCTCATTGCCTAAATTGCATTTGGCTGAAAGTGTGCTCTTATCTTTCACTAAGTGTTTAGTTACTGATGTAAACTTTTGGGTGAAATACAACTTTAACTTGTGTGTTTACCTAGCACTGACATTAAATATTGCATTGTTTGTACTAAAAACTTATAATAAGTATTTTAAATTATTAGCCAAGAAAACAAATCTTATGATTTTCAGAGTCATTCTAATTTAACATTGAACATTTTTAAAAGATGTTAAGTATAAAAACTTCATCTATCAACCAAATATGGGACGACGAACATTTAAACATTCAATTACATTTCATTAAATTTTAAAAACATATTCATGGGGCTAGTATTTCTGTGTCCCCAAGTTATTATATAATGGTACCACAATATCAGATGGTGTCGTTTGGCCAACGTTAGACCAACACCAATGGCCCATCGTTGAATACCCCAGAATAATATGTCGGTTGATCTACGATGAGGAAACCATATATTGATAGGTATTAATATCGGTTGTGCAACGTTAGGCCAACGTTGGGCCTTTGTTTAACTCCCAACGTCATATTGATAGGTATTAATATCGGTTGATTTACGTTAGGCCAACGTTGGGCCTTTGTTTAACTCATAACGTTATATTAATATGTATTTATATCGGTTGGTCTATGCTGGGCCAACATTGGCCCAACTAAGATTTCTCAATTTTATTTAACTATTGATTTACATCAATTTGCTTTCGTTGGGCCAACGTTTAGCCATTGTTGTACACACAAAATAAGGATATAGCATCACTTACAAACATATGTTTACATTGGCCCAACAGAGGCCCAACGTTGTATGGCCAACGCCAACTATTTACCAACAGTACAACCATTAGCCAACGTTGGCCCTACGTAGTCATGCTATCTGGGATGGTAATATTCTGTGACCTCAAAGTTTCTAATAATTCTTTAGAGTTTTTTAGTATACACATCTGATTCACACCACACCACTGTAGGATGAAACAAAAACGAAGAGAAACTCCTCGGCTTCGATTTTGTTTACTTGTTTACATTTGTTTTTAGTAAACTCAGGTGACCTATTGCTATCTGTTTTCGTCCGTCGTCGTGTGTTAACAATTTACATTTTTAACTTCTTCTTAAAAACTACAAGGCCAATTGTTCCCATGTTTGGTGTGAAGCATCTTTATTGTAAGAGGAATGTAAATTGTGAAATTGGTGGCTCTACCAACCCCAGGGTGCCACAGGTGGGGCCAAATATGCAAAAAACAGCCAAATTTTCAAAAATCTTCTTCTCTACTCCCACACATGTGAGGAAAAAACTGGTTGCATGGTTATGATGTCCATGAAGCCCTCTACCAAAATTGTGAAATTCATGGCCCCTGGGCCAGGGCTTCAGGCTCTAGGGTGGGGCCAATATGGCAATATAGTAAAAATGTATTAAATCTTAGAAAATCTTCTTCTCTACTCCCATAGATATTTGTTAAAAACTAAATACATGTACATGGTTATGATATCCATGAAGCTCTATACCAAAATTGTGAAATTCATGGCCACTGGGTCAGGGGTTCAGGCTCTAGGGTGGGGCCAATATGGCAATATAGTAAAAATGTATTAAATCTTAGAAAATCTTCTTCTCTACTCCCATAGATATTTGTTAAAAACTAAATGCATGGTTATGATGTCCATGAAGCCGTCTACCAAAATTGTGAAATTTATGGTCCCTGGTTTAGGGGTTCAGGCTCAAGTGTGGGACCAAAATGGCCATATAGTAAAAATATATTAAATTTTAGAAAATCTTCTTCTCTACTCCCATAGATATTTGTTAAAAACTAAATGCATGGTTATGATGTCCATGAAGCCGTCTACCAAAATTGTGAAATTTATGGTCCCTGGTTTAGGGGTTCAGGCTCAAGTGTGGGACCAAAATGGCCATATAGTAAAAATATATTAAATTTTAGAAAATCTTCTTCTCTACTCCCATAGATATTTGTTAAAAACTAAATGCATGGTTATGATGTCCATGAAGCCGTCTACCAAAATTGTGAAATTTATGGTCCCTGGTTTAGGGGTTCAGGCTCAAGTGTGGGACCAAAATGGCCATATAGTAAAAATGTATTAAATTTTAGAAAATCTTCTTCTCTACTCCCATATATATCTGTGAAAAACTAAAGGCCTGGATATGATCTACATGATGTCTTCTACCTAAATTGTGAAATTTATGACCCCTGGGACAGGTGTTTAGGCACTAGGGTGGGGCCAATATGGCACAGGAAGGTCCGAAGTATCTTGAAAACGGTTAAAATCCCCACCCCTAAACCATATATATTCTTGTTCCTTGTGTTAAGGGCCATCAAATGGTATGTAGGTCATGGGCCCCGGGGATGGTACTGACCCCCCTCAAACAGGAAGTGCACAAATAACTTGAAAACGGTTGAGATCCCCACCCCCTAAACCATATATATTCTTGTTCCTTGTGTTAAGGGCCATCAAATGGTATGTAGGTCATGGGCCCCGGGGATGGTCCTGACCCCTCTCAAACAGGAAGTGCACAAATCACTTGAAAACGGTTAATATTCCCACCCTTAAACCATATATATTCTTGTTCCTTTTGTCAAGGGGCATCATATGCATATGGTATGTAGGTCATGGGCCCCGGGGATGGTCCTGACTCCCCTCAAACAGGTAGTGCCCGAATATCTTGAAAACGGTTAATATCCCCACCCTAAAACCATATATATTTTTGTTTCTTGTGTCAAGAGGCATCATATGGTATGTAGGTCATGGGCCCCGGGGATGGTCCTGACCCCCCTCAAACAGGAAATGCACAAATAACTTGAAAACGGTTGAGATCCCCACCCCCTAAACCATATATATTCTTGTTCCTTGTGTTAAGGGCCATCAAATGGTATGTAGGTCATGGGCCCCGGGGATGGTCCTGACCCCTCTCAAACAGGAAGTGCACAAATCACTTGAAAACGGTTGAGATCCCCACCCCTAAACCATATATATTCTTGTTCCTTGTGTCAAGGGGCATCATATGGTATGTAGGTCATGGGCCCTTGGGGTGGTCCTGGCCCCCCTCAAACAGGAAGTGCCTGAATATCTTGAAAACGGTTAATATCCCCACTCCTAAACCATATATATTCTTGTTCCTTGTTTATGTTAGTTCACCTGATATATAGTTCAGGACCCCTGGGAACCACATGAAACTTTGTGGGTCATCCCTACTCTATATGATAGCCTTGTTCGTTTGGGAGACTTTATAATCGCCCCGATTATAATTACATCTTGTTTTCCCATGCTTCTTCCTAATGGAGTTATCTTCCTTTGCTTGTTCATATTTAGTAATAATTTAGTCGATTAATCATTGAATATAATGTAATTATAAAGAAGTTGTATGATCAAAAGAGTTATGCAAGGCTTTTTATCATTTGAAACAAAAACAGTTTTTGAACTTTCAAAATAAACAAATAGACTTGTTAATAGTAAAGTAATAATTGGCTAACTAAAATCACTGATATATAAAGGTAAAATGATTTTGGTATATATGCCAGATGGTGATTCTCAACGAATGTTGAAAATTCAAAAACTGGAACAGGAGAAGTGAGTAACTCATAATGGCTTTTATCGATAAAGGTGGTTTTTTTTTCGTTTGTTTAAATGCCCACAGGGAGAGTTTCTGTCTGCCCCGGGGGGGATGGGAGGTTGTTTTAGATAAAACATGAATAATAGCCACCTTATTATTAATAAATTATTTTCTATCAGAGTCTTGCACCTTTTCAATATCAGGTCATGCACTCTTTTATGATCTTTTAAGTTTTTCGCTAAAAGTATAGGTTTAATAGTCCTTTTTGAAAGATTTCAGGCAGGGAGGTGGCCGTCATTACAAATTAAAAAATTTTCTATTCCAGAATAAAACTTAATTAAATGCATATATGAGACTCCTTGACAAGTTTGTGAATGGGATATGCTACTCAGGTGACCGTTAAGGCCTATTGGCCTTTTGTTCATGTAAATATTGTGTTTAAACATCAGTTTGGTGACTCGATCAGGCAAAGCAAATGTTCTGCGATTCGCTTATTTTGATCATAAAGAGTAGCTTTTTACTGGTCTCTTACATCGCAATAATATTAGCTCGCATTTCCTCCGTGTTCAAAGTAAATGTAAACAATGTAAAGTCCAAACACTGTGCTAGCACTACAAAGATTACTGTAAGGATCTGGAATGAATAAAGACAAGATTGTATTGCTGTTTATGTAAATCGAGATATTTTATTTCATTTAGCCTTCTTTTAGGAAGATAGCATGTATGAATAGACAAAATTAAAGTGTTGAACTAAATTTCCATACATTTTAAAGAATAAACATTTGATTATGCCTGTTGTACTATTAATGAAATTAAAATTGCCATTAGTATGCATAATAATAAAGTAATTTTCCATTTTTATGTTATCTTCAGCACAATGGTTTGCTAATTACAACACACTAATCATTTTAATGGTTATTGAAGCAGTAAATGGTCTACTGAAGACACTTTTTTGGGTTGATGATTAAAAGTAGGTACTCTATAAATATTTCTTTTACTAACTAACTTCATGTAATATTTGATCTGTTTTTTTTTAAAGTTATATTACTATAATGTAATCATAATATTTTTCACTGATAACTATTGAAATTAAATTTGAAATTGATAAATATTCATCATTTCAGGCATTTGTTTTCTTATCAACTGCACTGCCTCCTTACATCAAGAAGAATGCTTAATTTCCATAATTTCCACATCATGACTGAATAATACTGAAAACCAGAAAACACTAGTGTAGTTGACCAGTTTCTCACAGAAAAGCAATCTCTCTAGTAAATTGTATGTCAAGTTGACTATTATAATAAAAAATTGATTATTATTGATTTTTCTAGCTTTCTATAATTATTACAAAAAATATTAATTATAATTACAAGTAACCGTGATTATATATTAAAGGTATTATTTTTAAGATGACTAATTTACCAGCAGAGTAACAACTATTATGAAACATAAATGTTTAAATTACAAACTTGCACTTAACCACCCCCCCCCCCCTTATATCAGTAGTGATTGGTAAGGGCAACTGATAATTTAATTTTTCCAATTTCAACAATTTAGTAATGATGACATGTGTGAAGAGAAACAACATTCTAACATTATTTTGATGAATTTCACAGCGTTTAATTATTTTATGAATGAAAATTAAAATCATGATCTTGGTCAGTGTTGCGTTTGAATTTCACGCAAATGACGCCGTAAATGAAATGGGTCTGATAAAACGCGTTAGTGCAAGGGCATACACTTGATAAAATGTATTGAAATTGTACATGTGTTACCATTATATCCCCATTATATCAAAACGTCCTGGGAGCTGTATGAAATCGCTAAGTATTTCACATAAATAAGGCCAAAATTAAAAATATCTATGTTTCCCCTAACGCGACCGACCCAATTAAAACCCGCCGACTGAATTGTTTTTTTTTACAACAATGAATAGATATTTTTTTTTTTAAAGAAACCTAATTTTACCCTAATTCGTTTTTAGAAGACCTAAATCTTTTTCGTTTTACAATCATTTTGTTAGCCTTGATCATCCGCAGCACAGTTAAGGCTGGAATTTGGAGGCGGGGCTTATTTTGATAAACTTTGAACTCATGAATATTCATTAGATATGTTATGTAACCTAAATAACATCTATTAATGGTAATTGATTACGTTTTGCATTTGATTTCTTGTTAAAGAGAGTCTAATCAAATATCAAACCCCTCACTGTGTAATAATGATCATTATTTATTTATTTTCAATGAAAACATTAATTGTCGTTTGGTTCCGATCCGCTCCCTTTCGACGCTTGTATCGATCCGTGACGCGTCGACTATTTTTAGCTGTTAGCAAAATGGCAGGCATGGATGTAAACATGTGCGCCGAGATGTTGTGGATTGATATTGTGCGTGTGGATGTCGAAGTATGCAGGAGATATGGTAAGTATTGGACAAATCATTCCATAAACTAACGCAAACAGTATGATAAAGGATGTAAACGCAGTAGTGTGTGCTGTAATCACAAAGTGATGTACGGATCGAGATGTGTTTTCCTACGACCACATGTTGTAAATAATTATGAAGTCTTATTACTTAACCAACGCACTAACATAT
Source organism: Magallana ariakensis (assembly GCA_020458035.1). Lineage (NCBI taxonomy): Eukaryota > Metazoa > Mollusca > Bivalvia > Ostreida > Ostreidae > Magallana > Magallana ariakensis. The sequence continues at coordinate 64,545,456 of CM035813.1, forward strand.
CATTTTGTTACACAAAAGATAATATATCAGTACTTTATTTTTATATGATTTATTATTTTAAAGAATATTTTAAGAGTATTTAAATCCGTCTTGTTGAAAACGTCTTGGACAAAAAAAAATGGCGATGGCGATTTATCAGCTTTTCCCCATCAGACATTAGATTTTACATGAATACACAACCTTCCACATTGATTATTTAATCAGCGACATCATACATGTATCAATGTATATGATAAGTAGTGCAACTGTGTTAGACTGTGTTGATATGGACTGGTATATTATATAATATATGTAAACAATTACATGACATCAACACATGATCAATATTTTGTTTTTTGCATGTGTACCAATTAATTAAAAGAAATCATTTTTACTCTGACAAATTGCTCTAAAGTATCCATGTGGCTTCAAATAAAAATGTCACTGCTCAGCTTGTTTACATTGAAATTAAGTAACCTTATATCTATTTAGAATTAATTTCAATATAACAGTGTGTCACAATTAGTTATATTACCAGTATATGTAAAATTATGGTCTAGAATAAAAAAGATGATAAAATTTGTATAGGTTAATTGCTGTGATAATTATTATCTCTAATTTTGTACTGTTTTGCTGACCTGTCTTAACTATCAACAGGATAGTTAATGTTAGTTTATGTAGTGCACTGTACAATTTTGACTTTATTTGTTTGAATTGGAATACATAACCTAAATATAAAAAGAGTGATAGCTTTGAGGTTTCAAAATATGAGGTGCTATTTTTTTGTCTTTCACACCTTTATTAACTGATCGCCAGCCTCAAAGACTGCATACTGATCAACTACTACTTGTGTCGCTGCAGAAAATTTGAGTTCAAGTCTAAATAACTGGTAATTTGATGATTTCAATTACGCCGTAGCTTATACATGTACTTTATTTGTAGACTCCTATACTACTTGTGTTGTGTAGAAGAGGTGAAAGGGGCGATGTACCCGCGTCATGGTGTTTGATTTCATGTGTTGTATGCTCGAGTGACTCCTTACAATCAACTGCTTCAGCACCTAAGTTGAATTTATCCAAATGCGTTTAACATGTTTTTGGTAAGATTTTAAAATACAGTGCCTTACATATATATTCTTTGGGTGGAGACTACCCTGCATGTATTTGTGTGTTTTCTTTCTGCCTGAAATGTAATTAAACTTGCTGTGAGAGTATACACTATATCACAAACATTGATTGCTTAGCATTATCCCTTGATGATCAAGATTTTTTTGGGGGGGAGGGGGATTGCTATTGTAAACATTTATACCTAAGTCATCTTGGAGTATTAAGTTGACTCTTGATTTTCTGCAGGATATTGGGAACATTTGTTAATTGCCGCAAGAAAATCTGTAATGTTAATAATAATATATATTTATATAAAGAAATCAAAATGTAGGAAGAAAGAACATAAAATACATGTACATGTAAATGCCCAAGTGGCATTTCCAATTTTTCTTCTATGTAATTGTGTGTCCATTATGGCATCTTTTGTGTTCACTATTGTTTACAAGAACTTTGAATAAACATCAGAGGCTAATACTTTGCTCATAGGATTGTCTTTTATCAAAACAGATTTCCCAGGGTGAAAATTCATTTTTCATCATTTGACATTGTTTAGTTTATACTGTTGTAAAGTGCAAGTGCTAAAATATATAATGAGTGTGCTTGAAGTTTTGTTAAACTTTGTAGGCTTATGCGTGAGACCATCTGCATTCATTGGGTGAATTGGCTGGTTCTACCTCCCTCTGTTCCTCATCTGCCTGTTTCCCAGCTTTTCCTATGTGGAGACCATCGGCATGATTGTGTACGAGAAAAGCAATTACGTGCATTTATAACCTCCAAACAGAAATATTAACGTGATTATATGTATTTGTTTTAAATGTACAAACCTAATCTTAATATTTATATGTTGAATCTGAGCTAAGGATTTTGCAACTCTTGTTTTTTTTTTTAAATTATTATCAATGATATTTAAAACTTACTCAGTCAAATTAATCTTAATATACAAATATTATTTATTTAAAACATGATTTATTTGTTAACAGTTTCCTAACTATGAGTTATTTCTTCAATATTTCCCATGAAAAATGAATAATAAATGTTTGAAAATCTATATATTTGTTGTTGTGATCAACACTCAAAATCTAGGAATTTACATTGTTCATGTATTGTTGTTTGAGTATTTGTTCATTAGGAAGGGGGTGGGGGTCAGAGTTTTCTGCTTGTACTTTCTTAAAAATAAACAGCAATGTTGAGGAATACTTTCTGAAAAATAAACAGCAATGTTGAGGAAGAATGTGTTTAGAATATATTTCATTCACCATTTATTGATTTCATTGGCAAAGCAGGTAAAAAATAAATCAAATGAAAAAATGCATGGCTTGTCGATTGTCGCTGAATACATGCACGGATCTAGGGGGGGGGGTTGCAAAATTCAAATTTCTTTAAATTACATTACAAAATTACCAAAATTATGCCTTGGACCCCCCCCCCCCCCGGGCAAACTCAAATAACCGTCGGACACCCCCCCTGGAAAAATTTTCTGGATCCGCGCATGGAAAACTAAATACGTGTGTAAGTTTATGCATTGTTTTATTATATAAGGAGGTAATGCATGTCGTAGTTATATGTCATGTTTTTTTTCTGTTGATGAATTACTGACCCACGCTGTCAATTGAAATTATATAAATGTATGATATTTATTTATACTTAAGTAACAATTTTGCCTCCAGCAATACAACCAAGGGAAAATATCGCAAAATGCTCGTAATGTAATTCAAATTTCCCGCAACACTATATCTACAGAGTTATTTCCCTTAGCCGAAATCTAGATCGGCATTGCGTTTGAAAAGGGGGTTGAGTTAAGGAAAATACATGTATATCATCTTCAACGCACTTTCGCAAGGGCATAACCTGCATGGATACTTTTGATATTTTACACAGTGATCAAGAAGGTTTTGAGGTAACTGAAAAATGCTGCTGCTTTGTTTTATTCTCCGGATTTGTTTTATTCGTTGATGAAAAATGACGTGATACCCCAGTAAATGATGGATTGTCGAGTGTATTTTTGGATATGGCGTTGTAATTAACTCGATTCCAATAAAGCAGCAGTGATTTTTAGGTGAAGGAGATCACGTTTAAATTATACATGCAAAACAAATAAATGTGCAACGAGGGTACGCCCTTGCGATATTGAAAAATATTTATGACCAAGTAAAATGTTTATAAATATCGATGTCACGTGATAGACACGTGATGACCCTAAATGCACATGTGTGTCGTAACGCATGGGTCACTAGAGTTAAAATAATAGTATATTGGAATAAGTTGTTTGCGAGTTTTGATTAATACGACCATCACATTTGTAGTTCGTTTTTAATGACATTTTTTAGTAATTTAAGCATATGCAACCTTAACAGTGCTGCGTCATGGGCGAAATACTCGCTTTATGATCGGTAACTTCGCCGGAATTTCCTCCGAAAGAGAAGTTGAAGTCGCCCTGTATTCTGAGTTCACGATCGTATAAATTAACTCCGGAGCCGATCGTATAAATTAACTCCAGAGCCATTAAAATGATAATCATTTAATTAAAAGACGTTTCCACGGCCTCAGTTAATCACTGTTGTGATTAATAATTTGCGATTGTCTTATCTTTTCTAGATATACATGTAAATATGGGTGATACTGGCAGTCTCCCTGATTTCTCAAACTTCTCCCTACTTTTCTGTTAGGGAGAAATAATTTTCCCAAAAATTAGGTTGGTTCATCTGAAATAAAAGACTCTTCATGTTGTGAAAATTTTAAACAGTTCTCTTAAGAATTCGTCAAATTTCAAATCGACAGAAACAAAAGAGTTGGTTATTGTAATGACTATAACTAAAGTGAAATTGGGTAAATTTACAAAAAAATTGTTATCTACCGAGGTAAATATTTTTTCTTCCCTGGCATTATGTTTCAAATTTGGGTTAATATTTCTTTATATAGACACCTATTTCCTTGTCAAAGAAGGATATTCACTGCAAGTGTGATTTTGTGTAAACATAAAATTGTAGAATCATTAAATATTATATTTCCTTAAATTAATTATAATTATTGTTTTAATATACTTTTAGACATTTTATAAACCAAATTTTGAAATATTAATTGATACTTTGAAGTATGTACATTATCATTTAAATGATATTTAAATAAAGGTTAACATGTACATCGACATACAAATGATAATAGATCTATTCATGCACATCTTATCCTTGAATCAAACATGTTTAAAAAGATAAACAATATCAAATTGTGAATTCGATATTAAATTTGTTTTACATTCCATTAGTACAGTCAAGTATAACAATTTGTTTTACAACTGGTCATATTTTTTTTAGTTTTGTAATTAATTAAAGAATTGATTAATTTTTTCATTTTTAATTTATAATGTATTTTATATTTTGCCCTGGCAGAAAAAAAAAATATTTACCTACCTACCCAACTTCAAAATTTAGGGTCGGGTTAGGGGAAACAAAGATATTTTTAATGATGGCCTAAGCGTTAATTGTGTGAAATCCCTGCAAATTTCTGAATTTAATGATTGTTCTTACTTGAATATTTCAAGCCCCCAACACTTTTCGAAATTTTAGATGTTCATTGTACAAGATAGAAACAAAAATAATTATATTTGTTTATGTTAAGCCCCTGCACTACGCATTCTTTTCGTATTATTCCTGGTTCATCTATTTTTAGCATTATCACGTGACAGGGCGTTCCCAAGAGACTCAAAATTTGCTCACGCGAAAGCAAATTATTCAATATTTGGGAAGACACACGAGTTTTCAGAATGAGATTCATTTGGTTCAACAGATAAAGAATCCGATTTAATTGAACTACTTGCTCCTATAAGCATGTTATACCTGCAGTCATACATGATACGCAGTACAGTTAAGGCGGCCAATAAAAATATCGGCGAATTTTTGTAATGAAAACACGTATACTTTAGTTCATCGGACTTGTCCTTTTTAAAATCAATAACAGTCGCTCAAATGCAATATATTTCTGAAATATATATATAATAGTACAATATTTTATGTTCATAGTGGTCACGTGATATGACAGTCGCATGGTACAAGCAGATGTATTTGTGGTTTTGAGGTCATTTAAAAATGTGAATATTGCAAGGGCATAATCATGTCAAAATTCACAACTGAATTGTAAAATAACTTGATGTTATATAGTAGATTTTAAAAAATGCTGTGAACTTTGTAAGATAATATTATTTGTTAGAAAAAACCATAATTTATAATGCATATGTTGAATAATTTTGAAGGTCACAGTGTTAATGTCATTAAAAAATAATTAATTTGTGAGATTTCACAAGGATCTTAGAAGTTTTTAAATTACATAGCATATTTCAAATTTACATGTAAAAGTTTGTCATGATCAGATAAGTGTATGCCCTTGCAATAAAGTGATTTATTTAGGCACCCAGCTTTAAAATATACGATATTTTATACAAAACCGAGGTTGCCTCTTAATACGATGCATAATTATAACAAATTGAAAATAAGACTATATAGGTAGCATTCTACTAATAATAATGTTAAACAAAATAATCATTTATAATTTTCCGTTAATCTATGAAAAAACCGCATGATAGCCTTCAATGACTTAACTTAATGCGTCATTTTGAAGCATATGACGTCATATTTTGTAGTACAGCGAGAACGACCTCTCGCTTATTTTTCAGTGTGTACGATATAACAGACATCGAAATTCTAAGTAATAGCATTCGTTGTTCTTAATTAAAAGAATAGTATAAATTAATTTTGCTACTAAATGAATTAATTAGTTCTTTCGAGGTTTGTAATATTCTGTGATGTCATAATGCACATTTCACGTACTTTTTGTCTGAACGGAATTTATTGACAGCCTTAACTGTGCTGCGTAATGGTTCCTCCTCCGAAAGGAATACATTCTTAAAATAAGGGCAACTTTCACGATCTGCCATATAAGCACTGCAAATAGACTGTATGACCTTGGGACTGACTTCTACTTCCTCTGTTGGTCGTCTAGACAGGCCATCTGCATCAGCGTTGTTTGTACCTTTCCTGTAGTAGATTGAAAATTGGAAGTTACTGAGGGCTACTAACCAACGGTGGCCTGTAGCATCAAGCTTCGCGGTGGTTAAGACATAGGTGAGTGGGTTGTTTGACGTCAGTTACCACATCAAACTTGTTGCCATAGAGATAGTCATGAAATTTATCGGTGACAGCCCATTTTAGTGCAAGGAATTCTAGCTTATGAGCTGAATAATGTCTTTTACTGTTCCGCAACCCACGACTTGCATAATCAATTAATTTTTTCTCACCGTTCTGTCTCTGGTACAACACAGCACCCAATCCATTACTAGATGCATCTGTGTGAAAAATGAAAGACTGGTTAAAGTCAGCGTAGGCAAGGATAGATGGTGATATCAATTTCTCTTTGATGCATTCAAATGCCTTGGATTCCTCATCACCCCATCTCCATGCTGTTGGTTTTCCCTTACCAGACTTACCTTTGTTTGTGGAATGACCCTTCAGTAGATCATTTATCATTTATTTCATACGGTAATCTATGGGCGTCCTTAACCTAGCTGCGTGATCGTTGTTTATGATTATGTTTGATACTGGGAGACAATTATTAGTGCTAGTTCCCGAATGTTTGTTAAGAAAATGATAAATGAAAACAACTAAACAAGTTATGACAAGTCTTTTAAATAGCTCTGCATTAGCCCAGCTAGTCCAATATATCTGACGTTTTCCTGGCTTTTTTAACGATGTTGATATTTTACATGCCAGGAAAATGTCAGAACCGGCGCCATTACGAAAAGTGGACTTTCGCGGCCTCCAACTGGAGGCGGCATTCTCGGCTCGATTTGAAATATTTGCAAATTGAATCAAATGATTCACACACAGCTGATTAATAAAAAGATGTTTTACTGCTCACTTAACATTGCTTTCATGGGTCCTTACAACCAATAAACAGGATGTTGAACACATTCTATCGAACTGGTGAGATTTGTTTTGATGTCGTGCATTTTTAAAATCTCGCGAGAAAATAGGTCAACAACACTATTGTTTATCAGTGTGATTATCAAAATCTGCAGTAAAATTATATTTTAAGTTGTATTATTGAGTTTAAATATATATCTTTTTAAAATCGAGCCTTGAATGCCGCTTCAAGTCGGAGGCGGTGATTTTCAAGTCTTCGTAATGGCGCCGGTTCTGACATTTTAGTGGCAAGTAAATTATCAAAATAATTAAAAAAAGCCAGGAAAACGTCAGATATTCCGGACTATAGCCCAACATACACCCAAATAGCTGCAGGTCTGACTCTCCTGGTGCGAAAAACCTGGAAACTACGGTGTCTCCCATTGTAAATAAAAAAACCCTGCAATTTCTATATGCAATTTACTACTGATGTAGTTGTCCATGAACTGATTTAGTTTCTTATGTAGGTGCGTTGCATCTTTGCAAGGAGAAATGGAAGAAATATCTCTGAAGACGTTAAGGACATTGAAGATGTCTTGAAATTTATTCTCATTTAATGCATAATGAGAGGCAACTGGATCATCATGTAACTTCAGTTTTAAGAACCCCAATTTAACATAGCCTGAAGAGATTCAATGGATTCAACTAATGAAGTCTTGAACTGTGGTCGTTTATTAAAAGCATCTTGAAGGCGACTTCTACATACAAATGTAGAAGAACATTTTTGCTTCTGTGCACAAAGGTATTGACAAATCTTCGAGATTGGTAAATCTTTTTCTTCTCTTAAATACATCTTTAAATAATATTAGAGTATTTAATACATGATGGAATTTCAAGGTTAGAAAATTAGCTCACAATATGGGTCGGATACCCAAAACTAAGTGATCCTCCGTTCTATCTCTTTGGCAAACTGAATTGTGTAAAGATATGTTCAACAAACTCCTGCATCATTATGCTGGGTTATTATAATTCTAACTTGGGACTGTAACTAATGAGTCCAAACATGGCTAGGTGCATGTATGATAACAGAACTCTCCAATTAGTATATATATGGCCTTGGCTTCCGTCTGTGAATACAAAGAGTATAGGTCTCGCAGACTCAACGACTTCTCCGAGAATCTTTACATTTTCTGCACAATGTCTAATTGAAATAGACGATTGTAAAACTATATTTTACTATCGCGTGTACTTTCCCATAGTGAAAACTGTTATCAGCACTTTCTGGAATATCTGTTTGAAGGGACACACAAACGGAATCACACCGTGAGCATCCAAATCATGGTAACATATGTAAGTGTTGACAAGTTTGCACCCTCATGGATCATGGCTCTGTTTTGTGGCCGAACGTTCGTGAAAATGGAACACTGTGGATCCCCCAATGGTACAACTGCCTTGTCATCAACATTATTCAATAATGATGAAATGCAAATAACAAATCTGAGTGTTAAGCTTTGGTCAAACGCTGTTGTACTGCATATTTCACCTGGAATCTGCCTGTAAAGTTGATGGCTCAATTTACAAACGGGTTGCTGAGCCATGATTTGGAGGTTATCTTTTATCTCTAAGGAATCGTTTAAGAGATATTGTTAAGATCTTTTACAGATATTGTTGCGTTCATGAACAATTTCATGTTGCATAATAGGATTCAAGACCTTGCCAGAAAGGATTTAATTCCTTATCCTTTGGGCCTCCATTTAAATTTAAATCATAGAAAAGTTAGGTGTTATCCGCAGACTGTAACCATTCTGTAAAATGTTCCTGCTGCTTTCCTTTGAAGATAAATCCCAAGTCATGAATCTTATATCTCTATGAATAGCTGATTTCATTCCACAATTGAAATATCTGTTGACAAATTCATTCCTCATTGCTCTAGTTGTGAAAACACGTAGATCATTTTGGATACATCCCACTTCTTGCAAGTCCCTTTCATCAGAATCTTCATATATTGATATTTTTCACAAATTAAAGTTGCCGACGTAATTTCCAAATGACTGTGAGTTGAGTTTACATTAGGCCAACATTTTTTATTTTCCTGTTTTATGGGACCGCCGACCCTATTTTGAGCCAAAATCAAATAAATTTATTTTCCTGTTTTACGGGACCGCCGACCCTATTTTGAGCCAAAATCAAATAAAAATAAAAGTGTCCAATACATGTTTTATTTTTCTATTTTCCGCCGACATCTCGTTAATGGCGATTCAAAAAATAAAATTTGTGTATGAACTGTTTTCACGGGACCTTTAAAAAGCTTTTTCCCATTGGCTGATGTCAATTCATTCATCCAATCAAAGAAGTCGTAACATACATAATTAGTGAAGGCCGGTTACTCTTGTTGAAAGTATGTCGATAGCGCCAAAATGTCAACACCGTCACAATCGGAGAGTTCTGAAATTTCAAAACAGTCTCTGTTAATGATGAATCATCAAAGTCATAAAAAAATTATATAGTTTAAGCTTCACTATTAATGATGTAGTTAATGAAATAGACGAAACTGTTATTCCGCTGAAGTGTTATGCAGAGGGCCATGTGGCAATTGACTGCTCTATAAATTTGCACGTCATGAAAAATTTTGGGTATATATCATCTTTAAAACTAAATTTATGAAATAATTCACTCTTGTAATGATTTTTTTTAGTTAAACGTAAATTATTTTATAAAAAAATACGATTGAACTTACGGAGTACATGACAGAGAAAATTCTAGTTTTGATTGAAAATTATTTCGACTGTCTTGAAATTAAAATTATTGAAAATGTAAACACATCTTTAATAACTATTCATATTGGAAATTAATAGTTGTAAAACGGAAAATTATTATGAACATGAGAAATGGCAAATTTATATTTGTCCCTGTAGTAAATATTCTGTTTACAGGTCAAACCAAGGTCTTTGATGACATTTGTGTGTACTGCTATGACACTGAAGTCATTGAAACAGAGTATATCAGTCAGTTAAGTGAGGACTTTAGGATTGTGTGAGCAATATGCCACTCATTTTAACAACTGCAGCCAGTGAAAACTCGAAGTGCCAAAAAAACAAAGAAGCAAAATTATTTTTAAAAACTGCTTATCATCATTATCTGATAAAAGACAGTTATCCATGTAAATGTAATCTATTATGCTATTTCTCTATGAAATTTAGGCAATTAAATTAATAAACACCCAAAATTGAAAATAAATTTTTGAACACAATTTTTCATTTTATTTTTATTTTTCTGACCGACTGCATGCATTTTAAACTTTTATTTTTATTTCGTCCCCCCGACTCAATTTTAAAAAAAAAATTCCCGTAAAACAGTAAATAAAAAAATGTTGGCCTTATTTAGGTAGAGTCAACTTTTGTAGCCAGTTTCTACCGGTCATCGGTTTTGGGTGTTAGAGAAACATTGGTTCAAAAACATCAAAGTCTTTATACAAAATAGCTTAATTTTGAGTCAATTTGTCAGAAACAGGAATGGCCTTATAGACTAGGCTCATTAGCTTTTGAACACCGTCGTGTACAGTCACACAAAAGGTCACCGTGATCGTTGTAGCGCGGGGACCGTGATTTTGTAACTATTCCCTAATGTACCAACATACTGTACATACAACTATTTTGAAATACAAAACTACCATGGAAATTCCTAATCAAATTGACACTATCACATGTTTAATACAAGCCATCAATTTCATACAATTTCCGGATAAAAATTTCAAAAGATGTATGAAGCGATGAAAGGCACTACCATATGTTTCTACATGGCAGAAATGACTTGTACTGATTGTGTTTGTCACTTTTTACTTCTTAGTGAAAATGAATTGCATAAAAATCAACTCGTGTGTAAATTAATTCGTGCATTATTTTCATTTTCTTTAACGCCTAACTTATGATAGAACTTAATATTAGTTTTAGAAAAAAACAAAACAATTTTATTGATGTGTGGATACTATGTTATCGATTATTTCGTAAAATTAAACACTGCACAGGTACAAGTACTTACATATCGCTTTTCAACAAAATACAAGCAAGTTGTTATACAAGTCACACTAATATGTTTTCTTGATTCTAATCTTAAAATTAATTTTGATTTTGTGTTAAATGGTATAGAATCGTTCGTTTGCGTTTTTTATCGTTATTATGCAATCACAACACTCTATTCGCCGATGACATATTGCATCAACAGTCTTGCCATCTTTAATTTTCATAAAAACCGTCCTACATTTACAAGTCTCCTTAACACATGTAAATTGTACAGAGAGTTGTATAGAAGAATACAAGAGCAAGATTCAGAAAAAAATTCCATGTGTCTCAGGTAAACCAAGATTTCCATTTTAATATTTGCATGTCATCGCATGAGAGAATTTAAATATTTCATTTGACCTCTTTGCAAAAAACACGCGAGATTTAAACTGGTTTAAAAATTTTATTCATCCATGATCAAGTAGTTACAGTACCCGCAACGTCATTATTTACCAGAGGAATAATAGGATAGGATTCATGCACTATAAGATAAGACTTGAGCACGATAAAACAGTATTGATTCACGATAGCAAAGGATATGTTCATGATAAACTTACAAATGCGTTCACCAGGTTAAGATTCATCCCTCGATATTGCGATTGTCTTTGAAATGAGGGATATTTCCTTTTATGGTAAAATAAATATCTCGTGTATGCGATACAATGCTAACATTTTTTGTTATTGAACGCAATGCATTCTCTCAAAGCAAAAGCGCTACATTTTTGATACAGCACATGTTCAGGAAGATTTCAAGAAGGATTCCGTGCCAGTAGATTGCAGTTATATAGTCTGTGTTAGCCGTCTTACCCATTTGAAGACTTCTATACAAAGTTTATCTAAACTTATCTATTTAGAACTTGACTTTGTCTTCCAGAGAGAGAGAGAGAGAGAGAGAGAGAGAGAGAGAGAGAGAGAGAGACATGGATGAGAGAGAAATACATATTAAATGCATATAACTTTATAATAGGAAAAAAAATGCCTTCACACAACAGCTGCAAGGAGCACTATACCTACCCCAATGGGAAGGATTTTGTTGTGTATAAAAACGATGGGAAAAAAAGGAAAAGTGCAACTGAGGCTCTCATTGAAAATGATGTACTTTTTCAGCATTCTACATAAATTTGATATGCTTGTGCCTCCTTTACAGAGGACAATTTTTAAAAAAATAGGAAAATTACGATCAAGGTATACCTTGATGATTTTTAGGAGCTATTGAATCTGGTATGTTTAGTGAAGAGAGTTTGTGCAAAATAGAAGACGGTATATGACGTTTTTTTTGGCAAGGCAGGTTACAGAAGATGCCAAATCCTGTACTAATGATTACAAAGATGTAACCTTTATACAACAGCCTAATTTTGATAGCAAGATGACATGTGGTGATAACGAACAGTGTTCAAATTCAAAAGTTAAAAGAAAAAGTATAAAACAGGAGCAGAGCGAACACATACCTCTTAAAAAATAGGTAGGATCAGATGCCATGGAGTTTTGCCAATTTGCTAAAGTTGAACTTTGCAACAGGCAGTAAAACGGCAGGTTTTTTGTTGTCTTCATGACTGTTATTTGGATCAGAATCCACGTTACAAGTACGTGTCTATAGCTAAGTTTGAATCAAATAAACGAAATGACAAAATAAAATAAAAAGTTATTTTCATAAACATAAAATACATTATATTATTTCATAACATATGAAAAGAAATATCTAAATGATTCATATCTATGAGACACAAGTTAAATAAATAATTTGTTATTTACATCATTCTAGCGTTAGATACAAGAGCATTGGAAAATCAAGCTGGAATGCCCAACAGATTTTGACTTTGTCACAACAATCATTTTAAATCAAATTTTATGACATTTATTAACAAATATTTAAGAATCTGTATGTAGATGTGCAAACCTCTAACATGAAACTTTTTTAATTTACATTGTCTAAGATGCTTTCTTTATGACAGCACTTGCATCTGTGAACCGTGTATCAGAATTCTGTGATATTGTGATTGGTTTTGTTGACAGTCTACCATTGTTGAAAAAGATTTTCCCTGGACAAAGTTCATACAAACAAGAAAACCTTGTCAGCAACCTACTAGCTGCAACTTATGGTGCACATAATGCACTTGAGGATGTAAGGTCACTAGGATGGCTCATAAAGCATGAAGAGGTAACAGATAAACATCTCAAAGACTTTACATTTTCCCCGGAAGCAGTGAAAAATCAGTTGGCATATAACCGAGAAAAAAAACAAAAACATCGAATCATTACATCCATTAATTGCAGCAGGTGTAATGAAGATGACAACAGCCCAAAACATTGCAGGGTCCGGTTTATGTCTTGCACATCTTCACAAAATTCACTCAAGGGATGGTGAGGATGGACTTCGAAATATTTTTGTAAGCAAAAACAGTCATGGTCAAGCTCGCGTGACATGTTGTAAGAAAACACTGAACACTGTCATTCCCAGTTTATGTGATTTTTTTGACAAGCAAAATAGTTCTTGAATGCGAGAATGTATAATAAATCATATGCAAATTGTTTTATTTTCATTCACAATTTCTATTGCTTATTCTATAAATATTTAAGAAGTTTAAAGGTCAAGGTCATTGACCAAGGCCATATCTGAAGGTCAAATGATTGTGTTCTTCAATAGTTAATAAGTAAAAGTATTTTAACATATTTCTATTGTTAAACTGCAGAATCATCATTACTGCTTGGATGAAAAAGTAACTTACTGATTTTTCATTTTTTTTGGGGGGGGGGGGTACCCTTGGTTGTCAACTGATAATTTAAGATTGTGTGGATGGAATTACTTTTTTTTCTTTTAAAAAATAGAAGAAAAATAGTTCTCTACAAGAGCAGGCGCTGCTATCTCCATGCAATTGGTTGCATGCATCACAAAAATGAAAGGACGCTTATGAAGTATCAAACAAAAATGAATGAAAACGTCCAGAAATATAGGTATTTTGAAATGATTTTTTTTTTAAAGTGTATTTATACTATTATTTAAATAAATATATATCAATCATGATCACAGACTTCCAATCAATTTGCAAATATTCACAATTCATATACCGAGACCTATTCATTGCACATAAAAAAAAAAGTGTTTGGGGGAGCATATGTTGGGGACGAACCATGTAGATGGCAACGACGTTCGACTGAAAAGTAGAACGGATGAAAGGCGTGTATATTATACATTATTTCCTATATAGCTTGTAACAGGAGATTTGATTGGCTAACAAGCCGGGTGTAAATTTCCGTATCCCCTGCTGAAGCCGGGTGTAAATAAAATGTGACGTCACAATGCAATTCTTCTTTACATCTTTGCACAAAATGTAACGTTAAAAGAGGTAAATGAATATTATATTAAATAATTTGTCAAAATCCCTATTTCTTAATATTCTAGCTATTGGTTTGAATAAATGATTTACAGCACAATTTCAATTAATATTAATTTTTGGTTCTTTGCATTGAACTTATTTCACTGGTAAATTAATATAATTATAAAAGTAGGATATAAATTCGTTATACAGGTCCAACTAAAGGTGTACGGGGATTTATCCCGCGTTGTATTCCATACACCCTGAGGCCGCTGGCCTCAGGGTGTATGGAATACAACCCAGAATAAGTCTCCGTACACCCTTGATTGGACCTTGATAACTAATATTGTACAGCATTTTTTAATAAATGACACGCCATAATAACCTAAATTCAATATCACAGATATTCTTTCATCGTGTCCCAACAACCGGAAGAGCCACCCTCTGTAGTGATTGGAGAGTCTTGCTTCGAAACCCCTTGCTCGTATGACGTTATTGATGAGGTATATGGGTTATCTACCAAACTTAATTGTTTGATAAAATAAAGTAAACAACAGAATAGAGTATATAATGGAGGAGATTCTGTTTCGCAAAAATAAAAGGGAAATTCGAGTGCGCATGTACAATGTAAAGTTTATGCATACTTTGAAATAAATATTATTACAGGTTTTTAGTCATAAATCCGACCTCACACTGTTTAGAGACAGGAAATGGACAATTATGGGCTGTGACGCATTACCATGCACACTTGGTGGGTCATGTTTTTACATATCCCCAATCATCAATGCGGTACATGTATGTTAAAATCAATAAGCGGTTTGATCGATTTATCTTTCGTGTGCTTAATATGCTACAGGGAATTTACTGATGCACAAAGTTTTGATTAACACCAAAGCCAGTCTAACCGTTCAACTGGCTCAAGGATGGAATAATGCATACAAATTAAGAATTTACTCCTCATACCAGGTAAATTATAATTGATTAACACAAGAAGAACTAATTATATTTATGTTATGCATACAAACGCTTTAAAATTATTGTTCTTATATAATATTTTATATTCTATACGTAGTGCATATGTACTCATGGTTATTAATTTTTCATCGTTTCAGGCCTGGGCAATTACGAAATCAGCATGGTAAAGAGCGTAGTCAGTTTTTTTGTAGGAAGTCGCATTTTAGGACGTTGGCAAGATGTTTGGATTCAAGAGTCCTAATGCATGAGCATCATTACATGCTTGTACAGGTACATGTAAAACATATCGCTCAAAGCATATATTTCATTGCTGTGTAAGCACATTTAAAGCATTATTGACCTTTTTATGATATGATTTATTTTGATCATTCTCTTAATACAAATATAAAGCTGGCAATCATTGAAGATATATCTGAATGTCTGAGGAGCTCGTCACACCGTATGTACGACTGAAGGGGATATAATGAATGGCTTCAGTCCTCTCAGCCAACTTCCATTTATGGTTTTATGCGGGAGGTGGTATTTACTTACTGCCTCTCCATCTATGTATTCAGAGCATATGTCAGGCTCAAATATACTGATGCTATTACTTGTAGCAAATCATAGTGTGTGCCTCTATTTTTTTTATGTAAATAGAAACATAATTAAAAGGGATTCCTTGACTCGTTTACAATGTCTGCCTGAAGTACTTGCGTACATCCTACATGTACTTCTTATCGGGTAACGATAGCATAGGTGAATGCTGCGATTTTGTGCTAGAGGCCAAAAACAGGGAAACAAAAAGACTTGTACTCTCTGGAGTCCCCACCAATCAAATCTGGACCAACATTTGTCGAAATGTTGACAGATTAAGCAAAGTAAATAATAAGCATGAATGTTTTGCCTAATGAGATGAAGATCATATTGAAACTCTATATAAATCTCTGTTTATCGTTAAATATTTTATATTTATTTTAATTATCGTTTGTTTAATAGCAGATCAAAGTTCAATGTTTCATTAATACGGTGACAACGATATGGGTACATGTATTACACAGATAAAATAATTTATCCTATATTTATATCAATACATATTTTAAATAGATAAGATCACAAGTGTACAAGCTGCACGTTATCCCTTCTACTTATACAGACTACACGTACACCGTTGATTTATCCATAGAAATCTTAGAATTCAAATAAACTTTTTAAAAGTTTTAAAATCATAGTAAAAGATAATTAATAATCAAATTAATTTAAAAAAATTTTGCTATTTATTTCAAAGGATAATGGTACGCAGCACCGGATGGCCTCTGTCACACTCTGACCAGTGTAGGCGGAGTCCAGCTGGATAAAGAACTCTCTCCAGAAGATGTCAACTGAAGATAACATGCAAGAGTTCTTGGAATCTTCTGGCAATGATCTACCATCCAGACGCAAAGTCAACCAATATTTGTTCTTCCAGAGGAGAGGGAAAAACAACATGCATTTGACAACCAGATTAGGACAACGTTGATTAAAATGGTCGAAGATCTTCTGGACAACATAAACCTTCATGCGCGGATCCAGAAAAATTTTTCCAGGGGGGGGGGGGTCCGAATTAAAAGTGGGGGGAGGCTACACTAATCATCAGAAATCTTGACAAGCAAAAATAAAAAAAGGGGGGCTTAATTCCCAAAATCATGACATTCCTAATCCGTGGGGGAGGGGGGGACGTAGTACATGTATACCTAAAACTCCAAAAAATAAAATAATAAATAAATAAACAAAAACATACCCACCACAAAAAAATTCTCTAAGCCAATTCCTAAAAATACCTAATCCGTGGGGGTGGATGACGTAGTATACCTTCTCTATAAAAAAAATTAATATGTTTTACGGTGCTACCGTTGTGGCGAGCGCAGCCGCAAGAATTGCACATACCTTGCATCATTGTCAAATTAGTGATATTTTGACAATTATCTTTAACATCAAAGGAATTTTTTGGAGATAGAGAGAGAGAGAGGATAATATAATATTTCTAAGTTTTAAAAAATCCTTACTAAATACAGACTTGCTTCCCCCCAAAACCGTTCTTTACTTTTGGAAAAATTGATCAGTCTGTAAAATGTAATTTGTGTTTAATTTAGTCAAAAGGTAAATACAGTACATACGTGTACATATGTATTATTTTTCTTTTGTACCTTGTTGTTATCTGACTTTCATTTTTTTAAATTCCTGATTCATAATTGTTTTTTACTGAAATTTGTTTATTTTGGCATACGTTGTATCCGTGCCCCGGTCCCTGTTTGTAGGTGTGTAATTTTCCATTTTCCAAATTAATGGTTAAAAAATATGCAATATCTGCATATTTTTTTTAACTGTTTATTTTTTTCTCTGCATTCTTTATTATTTAGTTCAAAATGACTTTTTTAATTTCCTCCCTACTTATTGTTCATGCACGAAAAAATTAGCTTAACTCTTTCTTGTATATATAATTATATAATGATCTCTCTATAAAAATAAAAAAAAAACACTAAAAAACCCACAAATCATCTAAGGCAGGTATCGAAGTTTATACTGAAATAGCTATAGAAGATGCATTACTGATGTTTGATCCACCTCTAAATTTATCCCGGGAAAACTAGCGCGAGATCACTGTGACGTCACACGTTCAAATCTAAATTCATTTGCTTACGTATCTCGACTCAATACGTGTAAAAAATCTCTTGGGTCTCACCAAAGCTTGTGCGCTACTCAAAACGTGTCTTCAAACCTCAAGGCACCGTTAAAATTTTAAGAGATAAATTTTAGCCATTTTTGGCATAGCAACACGGGAAAAGACATTAGAGAGCACTATGGGACGTAAACACAATTTTTTTCTTGATGAATCTGTAGGTTTAGTTCGTTCTTTTTTCCGCGCGCACTGGTTTTTAAAGCAAGCTTCACTCGCCGGCGAGCTGCGCTCGCTATTACCAAAATCATGAAATTCCTATTCCGTAGGGTGATCAGGGCTTAGCGGTGGGGGGGGGGGGGTCCGAGGCATATTTGCGATAATTTTACTATGTAAATTGAATAAATTTTCATTTTCGAGGGGGGTTTCGGACCCCCCCCCCCCCCCCCCGACCCCCTATAGATCCGCGCATGATCCTTAGTCTGGTATTGTCCTGTAAACAAAGACAACAAGATGTCTGTGAGCGAATGCTCACTAGTGATACCCCCGCTCTGATGTGAATATGCAAAATAAGCAAAGTCGAATTTAACAGAAAGTTGTTATCTGATTAGTACAAAAATGTATCCCACAATATGGCATGCCTAAATAAAGTGTGTGTTAAAATTTCAAGCATCTGCGATAAATAGTTGCTGAGAAATCTTTGACAAAAATTTGTTTGTAAATTTAGGCTAAAAATAAACAACGTTATTATTTAACAGGAAGTTGAAGTCCGATTGGTACAAAAATATATCACACGATATGGCATGCCTCAACAAACAATGTGTAAAAATTTCAAGCATCTGCGATAAATAGTTGCTGAGAAATCTTTGACGAAAATTTGTTTGAAAATTTTGGCTTAAAATAAACAAAGTCATTCTTCAACAGGAAGTTAAAGTCCGATTGGTACAAAAATATATCCCACAATATGGCATGCCTCAATAAATACTGTGTAAAAATTTCAAGCATCTGCGAAAAATATTTGCTGAGAAATCTGACGAAAATTTGTTTGAAAATTTTGGCTAAAAATAAACAAAGTCGTCATTTAACAGAAAGTTGACGTCCGATAGTTAAAAATTATATCCCACGATATGGCATGCCTCAACAAACACTTTGTAAAAATTTCAAGCATCTGCAATAAATAGTTGCTGAGAAATCTTTGACAAAAATTTGTTTGAAAATTTGGACTAAAAATAAACAAAGTCGTCAATTAACAGGAAGTTGACGTCCGATTAGTCAGAAATATACCCCACCATATAGCTTGCCTTAACAAACATTGTATAAAAATTTCAAGCATCTGCAATAAATAGTTGATGAGAAATCTTTAACGAAAATTTGTTTGAAAATTTAGGCTAAAAATAAACAAAGTCGTCAATTAACAGAAAGTTGACGTCCGATTGGTGCAAAAATATATCCCACAATATGGCATGCCTAAACAAATAGTGTGTTAACATTTCTAGCATCTGCGATAAATAGTTGCTGAGAAATCTTTGACGAAAATTTGTTTGAAAATTTAGGCTAAAAATAAAGTGTTCATTTAACAGGAAGTTGACGTCCGATTGGTACAAAAATATATCCCACGATATGGCATGCCTCAACAAACACTGTGTAAAAATTTTAAGCATCTGCGATAAATAGTTGCTGAGATGAATGCGACAGAAATTTTTGTTACGGACGGACAGACGGACACACAAGGGTAAAACAGTATACCCCCTTCTCCTTCGGAGCGGGGGTATAAAAACTGTAAAAGGGAAGTCCAAGCCAATAATCATTCACTTTCTAGAAGAACTAAGAGAGTTGGACAAGTAAAGAAGGTAAACTATAATCAAGATAAACATTTACTTCATCCCTCCTGTGTTGAGGGCAAAACCATTCAATTATGGAAAGAGACCTTTGCCACTTTGCCCTGACGTGCAGACAACGGGCGTGGACCCAAAAATAGCACTTGGGTATGGAACATTCTACCCAAAGTGCCCTCGTCTTCAGTTGCCCCTCCTTACACATACGTCACTTCTCCTCACTTCTCGTCATCATAAACACCACTTGTCTGTGTTTCGGCATTTTGACGCACAGGCCGGGTGGGGAAAGGGTATCTTACATGTGCTGTTGAGGGTCCTGGCTGTGAATTTTCTAATTGGCTATGCCTTTCCTTCTACATATTAAAGAATACCAACATAATAGCATTCTTAATCATATAAGAAAAAAAATGTACAATTACATACTATAATCAAAATGATGTAATAACCTCTTTTAATAATATCTTTGTTTAAAATTGTTTATTTCAACGTAAAACAGTTCTTACCTCTGCTGGCAAACATTGGTTTTGGTAAACATACCGATTGTTAGAGTTGGGTACATGCACCTCAGCTCGTGTGCCTATATGAATTTATTGCACGTGTTATATAAATATGCAGTCCGAAAAAACTTTAATTATCTTATATGTTTTAAAAACAATTGTCTTTATACAGCCAAGAATTACAAACCGTGGAAAATAGTGTGTTTTTCCTCCTTCTAAGCGTCTTGGTAATTATATCTTTAATTTTGGCCTAAACAATTTGGATATTATAATATGATATAATAGAATTGTTCATTTTAAATTGATAAATTATTTTACACGGCGCACTGAACGATTTGTAAGACCGCGGAACATTAACTGGCAAGATTGGAAATATACAGCATACGTCAGCTTTACCTGTTACAGTCAAAACATTTGAAATGGGCGGCGACAAATTGACGCGGACGTCTGAGAAAACATTGGATTGAAACTTTCAATCCACCTCAGCAATTCTGACTTGTCATATAAGTTAGGCGATCGAAAAAAAAACTTATTTAAAAACCAAAGCAATTGAAAACATTTTATGAAAAATTGACAATAACAAACCGTCAATCATCTCAAAAATCCATAAAACGAAATACAAATTCAAAGCGGAGCAACACGGACCACCAAGATAGAGGTAGGATCAGGTGCCATGGAGGAGTGAGCATCCTCTGCTGACCGGTCACACCCGCCGTGCGCCCAATGTCATATCGGTAAAAATGTCATAATTTTGGAAAAATATCATGATCGGGAAAAACGGAGAAAAATCCGTCGACAATTCGGTATGCAATCAATAGTCAAGAGCAGAGCAATCACGGACCTCTGGAAAACCTCAGAGGCAGGAACAGGTGCAATGGAGGAGTGAGCATCCTCTGCTGACCGGTCACACCCGCCGTGTGCTCTTTGTCGAAATCGGGATAATAAAAACCGCAAAAGTCCTTAGACAATTAGGTGATAAATTATGGTCTAACAATTAGTATTAGTATTTCATCAATAAGTATAAAGTCAGCAAATATGAGAAGATCCCAATTCAGTAGAGATTATACGCAAGGCAAGGCATTGTCCGATGACTTCAGAGATTCAGTCAATCCTTCAAAAATTTCAAAATTTAATTGAGTATATTCGTCAGGAACAATTTATTACATAAAATATAAATTAAAACAAATACATATGTGATGTCTTCATTTAATTTTAAACTTAAAATTGACAAAAACTGTCACACAGTAAAATAGTTTTTCCTTAATACAAGAATTTAATAAGTATATCGGGTTGTAGTGGCCCTGGGTGTGAATGGTGGACATTCAACATTGTGATTCTCAAGGATTTTCTGCGTCGGATTTCTAGACGGATTTCGAGAATCCACGAGATCCCTGTTGATCAGTACGTTTTTCATTGAAATCGTTAATAATGCTCTGGAAATTTTTTGCGGCCTCTTTAAGGTCTACTGGAACTTTTCCAGTGTTATGTTTTTCTAGAATGTAGACATCATTGTTGATCTTAGTTTAACGCAAACCACGTCCCGCCGTTGTGGAAAATGTATATTTATTAATGTTGGTATTTATCAACGTAGACATTACTCGGTACTTGAATGACGTTTGGGTTTCAGTTATCACAATTTTTTTGTTTGCAAAATCTCTTTCAATTTTTTGGATTTCGCTCTCTTTAGCGCGACAATTGGCCGATGATTCTAATTAACAGCATTTTCTTCTCGTTCGGATGTTTATCGACATCACTGCAGCTCTCAGGTCCCTGACATTCGCCCCACGGACAGCGTCTTCTAGAATGGCCATCTCTTAAGTGACATTTGCTACATTGTGGAATAGTTTTGTCAATGATTACCGAATCGGAACAATAGCAATATTAAAGATCTGAAAGATTCGTTTTAGCACTTTCCAACTCAACCCGTTTTATTTTTAGATTCGCTTCTAATTCTGTCATCATAAGTTCAGCAGGGGATTTATACTCGAAATCACTCCATGACGTACTAGCGCTATCATTACCTTTGTTTTCGTCCCATCCAAAATCTGTTGAATTGCTCTCATAATAACAAGGTTTTTGGGGCGCAAGTCGATGTGTCTCCTGAACGTGTTCGAGTCTTTTCTTGCTGTTTGGAGTCTGCAGCTAAGCTACGGCATTGTTTTAATCTCACTTTCATCGAAAAAGTTAACTTTTCTCAGGTTAATTTGGCTAACAAAATCTATGAATGTTTGTGTGTACTGCATAAATAAAGCAGTAAAACGCTCCTTTGCCATCCACGTGATTTTTTTTAAATGTAAATCTTCCAAATGTAAGAAACTTAAGAACTGCGTTGGAAATATCTTTTTCTGTTATATCAGGGGTGGAAATAAACTGTTTTAGCTTTTCTACGATTTCTTTGTAGGTAGTAGTCGGTTTTTCGCGTAAACAAGCTTCAATAAAAACGACGTCATCTTCGCTGTTTCCTTGGTTTTTTTCCGCCACGTTGTCCTGCGCAAGCGACCCCTTCTTTACAATATTTCAGCCAGATTCTTTTAACGGTAAAAGAGTGTATATTAAAATTTTTGAAAACTTTACCTAACTCTCCTCTGGAAATGAACCCCGTTTTAGCGATGGCCCCACTTGTTGTTAAACAAATTGTTACTACTGATGTTCTAAAGTCATCAGACAACACCTTGCCTTGAGTATATTCTCTCCCGGATCCTTTCATACTTTCTGATATTTTCACTCGCTTTGCTAATATTAAATAAAATATTTTTTGATCGCATTAACTTATTTTTGAGATGCTTGACGGATTGTTATTGTATTTTTTTCATAGCAAGTCAGAAACGCTGAGATGGATTGAAAATACACTTCCAATAACTACAGTTTCCATCCAATGTTTTTTCTCAGACGTCCGCATCAATTTTTCCCCGCCCATTTCAAATGTTTTGACTGTAACAGGTGAAGTTGATGTAAGCTGTATATTTCCAATCTTGCCAGTTAATGTTACGCGGTTTTAACTTCTAAATAAAATTACTTGTCTTTTAAACAAAATACACGATAGGATAAAAGGAAAAACTGTTAAATTAAACGATTGCCGTGATAGAATAAGCGCAAGGATATGATTAACGCACGATAAGAAAGAATATGATTGTAAAACAATAACGTTGTGTGTTCTATATAATTTTGTAACGATTAAAACTAAGACCAACTTAGAACTAAGTCTTAAAGGAAACTAGGTACAGGATAGTTTCGAGATAAAAACAAGTTCTTATTGTTATTCAAATTCAAATTATTAATTATTCACCCCTGATCAAAGAGGTCTTAAATTCGAAGAAACATTTGAATAGAAAGTACTCATTAATATATTTATGATATTAGGTCTTTGATTCATGTAGTTTACAGATCTATGACTTAGTAAGAAAAAAAGAACACATTTCGAGATGAAATGAATAATACAAGATGAATCGTTAAGCAACATAACAATACCATTCATGATAACACACTACAAATACAAAGCACTTTAATCATATTCCCAACAGGGACTCCAGTCTGTCTTAAAGCAATTTTTTTAAATGGGAAAGATGATTATATAAAGATGATCCTGTATTCATTGTTAGTATTTTGGCAAGAATAGCTATACATGTACATGTTTTTAATCTTACAAAATCAAGTCCTGACCTGGAAAGCATTAAATGATTCGTGCTCAAAAAGGAATACTCTGATTATAAAAATCCACGATTACTTTTTTCGTGATATTTTGGGGTTTCCCAAACGAAAATCAATTCACATACTCAACGGATTATGCTACACAGTATTATTTCTATCATCATACAGATGAATAAACAAAATGACGCCCGACTGTTTCATTCATTAAACACTGATTCAGCAACGTTGTTGAATTTTTTGTATATTGGAATTGAACTTCAATTTTTAATTACCACTGCATTGTTTATTTCTGTAAAATTAAACGTTTTAATAAAAGAATCTTCGGTATGAGGTTTTAAAACGAAATATGGGGCAAAATTACAAAAGGGGAATTAGAATGCTTTTTCTATTTTTCAATGAATACTGTCTCGTAAAAACAACTCAACCCCTTATATCCTTCTGTATGCGAGACTAACCCTAATTCCTCTTGTGCAGGGAAGTTGGAAATAAAAATTTATGTTTAAAATAAATTATTTTTTGAAGATATGAACAGAATTAGAAATATTTTCATATATTATTTTGTAATTGTTCCATTAACTGAAAGAATTTTAAAAAAAACTTAGTGATGTAAAATCAGTGAGAATATAATACGTTTTAGCTGTTATTCATTGGCCAAGTTTTCTGTGTAATTTGATTTTATGTTTAATACAATCACTGAAAAAAGTCCGAATTATAAACGTCATGTAATAATCGCTAGTAAACATCACCATTCTCGTGTCCATATCTGTAGCTATAATGAATTCGTCCAAGATGCATGGCAATTTGCCTTGTAAAATATCCTTCATTTTATAAGCGCGAAGTGCATGCGCTAGCGCCTAATAGGGATGCACCAAATATCATGATCGTTTTATAAGCGCCACCTAGTGATCATGCTGACCGACCGCTCGTATTCTAAAAATAGCAAGATCATGGTATCCTTAAGTTTGTATTTAGATCCCACGTTTTGCAGAAGGCCGTATAGTTGTGGGTTTATTAAATCAAGATCAGAACAAATTACAAACTTTCAAAATATCAGTGGAGTCTGAGGGTGCAATGCCGATTACACAACTAAACATGCCACGATACATTCCATGCTGCTAATATTGAACGCATTTTGGATGACCGTTTTGCGATGTAAACAAACTTTAAGGATGGCCAGAGGTGCGGGTCTCGGAGTGTCAAAGCATGCGATCTGAGATATTTCCTTGTCTTGTTGCTATATCAAAAGTTTACATCGACAAAATTTGAGACATTCAAAGGCCGACAAATTTATCAACATGATTTTTTTTAAAAATTTGTTGTGTAACTTTGATCTGTTGATTCATGTCGTAATTTTCTCATGCATTTTGTAAATTTTTAACTTCAATGACATTTAGTCATATTTTACGGTCTTAATCGGTGAAAATGTATGGTCAGTCTTGTTTTCACTCACTGATTGAGTGTATTCAAAACTAGCCGTACACTTTATATATGAACAATGTAAGGATTAAAATAAAAGTAATAAAGTCAGCCAACGGAATATTAATTTTAGATCAAAAGTAAATACACAATCTATGAAAATACAAGATGTACAGTTTCCAGAACAATAATATTATACGGGTGTACATTGAGTTTACACACTTTCTTTTATGACTGTAGGGTAAGGAGACAGGCGTGTAGCGGTACAATGTATGATGCAAACCTTCTTATTAGTTAGACTTTTAACTTTGCAAAGATCGCTCTCTGAATTTCAAACCACTGTCAATAGATCCTCTTAAATTCGAGAAATATATATGTCCGGACACCGGAACCCAGGGTCATTCAGTTCCATTACTTCGAATTTCTTTAACACGGACTGTCTAATTCCTTCCCAGAATTCCAATGTACACAAGCGCAATCGAATTTTCATCCCAACTTAATTAGTCAGTCCGTGGGTTGACTAATCAGTTAATATACTCCTCTCTTCAAATTCTTGAAACTTTTTTTTTACTTTCCGTATCATAATTCCGTAATTATGATTTAAAAATATTAACAATTGTAACATTTAAAAAAAAGTAGCAATGAGGCTGGCTTAGCGCTTTTCAGTACTTTGAGTACTTCGATTTAATGTTCATGTTGGCCAAAGACCATTGTATTTGTACAACAGCCATTGTAGCCTTCTTCTGTAAGTGTGAAGTATGCATACCACTGATCAGAATATACAGATGACCCCTTTTTCAACATACATGTATTTATTAATGATTGGTATAAGGGAGGCTCTATCCCTTGTATCGACCAATTGTTAAAACACTTTTTTGGTACCTCGTTCAACCATTCCATAAACCCAAAATTTCTGACTGCCCGTTCCGCGATTGTACTTTCTCTTTTTCCGAAAAAAAGACTATCGTCAATTTCAATGATGTTAATTGTTACACCATCTCCTGGTTTCACAGGTTCATCAAGCAATGATGTGGAGCATTTTCATCTATGTGGGGGAATAGTTTCTTGCATTCGTAAGCTTGGGAGTCAATGCAAAAGCAATGTAGGATTTCGAAAATGTCCAATTTCAGCTTGCTTTTTAAGATTAAGATAAATATGATTTTGTTAAAATGGATATTTGTAGCTGGAAAAAGTGTTTTCTTTCTATAATTTGTAATAGAAACACAACAACAACCCCCCCCCCCCCCCCCCCCGTAAAAAGTAAAAATTAATAAAATTGACATAAATGTTTGTTACGTTTATAACATTGAAGTGTAATATATATAATTCATGAAACTTTGACATTCGATGTTTTTCTTTGTTATTCTTAGGTTAAAGTATAATCTCACTGGATTCAATTTAGACATATTTTATGAATTATTACAAGATTTTTACATATTTAACAGCTATAACATTTTTATTTTTCATTTGGTTATCGATATATGAGTGAGTAAGAGTTAAAGTAAATTTACGTCTTTCCAAAATGTAAACATTTATTATTTATTCCTATAGTCCTTATAGCCAGTAAATAGGTATATAATATATAGGTACGTGTATTTATATAATAGGAAAGTCATGTTTCGTTTCATCGAATAGGCAGAATGATATTTCTATTTTTCTGTGTTATTATTTCATGAAATTTTGATATGAGGAACTATTGTTCTATACAAGAAAACAACATAAATTTAGGATTGATATTGATATTAGGATTGATATTAAGGCGAGGCAAACTACTGACAAAAAAGTTGATAAAACAGGAACAATAGTCTCGTTTGAAGTCATCTTTGTGTAAGTTTTATGGTCAATACAACGACCTTATCAGCAAATACAATCTTCCACTGGGTCGCATGCTGACTGACGTTTTTCATTCTTATTGTTAGACCATAATTAATCACCTAGTTGTCTACGGACATCTTTCATTTTTTTCCCGATTAGGACAAAGAGCACCGGTCAGCAGAGGATGCTCACTCCTCCTAGGCACCTGATACTACCTCTATCTTTTTGTGGTCCATATTGCTCTGCTTTGAATTTGTATTTGTTTTTTAGATTTTTGAGATGGTCGAGGGTTTGTTATTGTCTTTTTTTCATTAATGATAAGTTACTGAGAACAGGCTAGAAAATCTAATAGATTTTTAGCGTAACAAATTTACACCGCCTAATTTCTTCATCAGAGCAGTAATTTTTCTTTACTCTTTACTGAGGACATTGAAGATCCACATTTACATACCATTTCATCCTTAATCAGATTGGGGTTTTTTCGCGCAAAGTGGATGGTATGTTCAGTACTACATACTACTTCATGACAAAACAGTTACGATACCCGGTGCTTTCAAGAAGTTGCTTGTACCGTTAGTTTCCTTATCTTCCATTTTGAATTGTACAAATGACACTTTCCTGCTATATTTAAATTAAAACAAGTGGCTAGGGGTGGGTTGAGGGTTATTAGTATTTTGTTTTTTTTGGAAAGCACAAATTATAAATTCAATGAATTTGTTTAGGAATTTGTACTGAATTAACGTCATGTTAATTGTTATATGACGTCATAATTTCAACGTTGAATAAACAATATCATTTGTGCTTGGAAACAAACATAACGTGTCGGACATTTTCAAAAGAGGACACTAAACGTATCAGGCAGCTAACTGTATTAATGTTGATTGGAAATTGCATCTTGATGAGGATGTTTTCAATTTTATGGATACGTAACAGAAAGGGCAAAATGTTTCCATCCAATTCCGCAGCACTGTTAAGGTTGCATATGCTTAAATTACAAAGAAATGTGTCATAAAAAACGAACTACAAATGTGATGGTCGTATTGATCAAACTCGCATACAACTTTTGCCAATATACTATTATTTTAACTCTTGTGACCCATGTGTTACGACACATATGTGCATTTAGAGTCATCACGTGTCTATCACGTGACATCGATATTTATAAACATTTTACTAGGTCACACATATTTTTCAATATCGCAAGGGCATACCCCCGTTGCACAATTATTTTTTTTGCATATGTAATTTAAATGTGATCTTCTTTACCCAAAAATCACTGCTACTTTATTGGAATCGAGATAATTACAACGCCATATCCAAAAATACACTCGACAATCCGTCATTTACTGGGGTATCATGTCATTTTCATCAACGAATAAGACAAATTCGAAGAATAAAACAAAGCAGCAGCATTTTTCAGTTACCTCAAAACCTTCTTGATCACTGTGTAAAATATCAAAAGTATCCATGCAGGTTATGCCCTTGCGAAAGTGCGTTAAAAATGATATACATATATTTTCCTTAACTCAACCCCTTTTCAAACGCAATGCCGATCTAGATTTCGGCTAAGGGAAATAACTCTGTAGATACCCTAGTGTTGCGGGATTTGAATTACATTACGAGCATTTTGCGATATTTTCCCTTGGTTGTGTATTGCTGGAGGCAAAATCGAAACTTAAGTATTAATAAATATCATTCATTTATAAATTTCAAGTGACAGCGTGGGTCAGTAACTCATCAACAGACAAAACATGAGAGTTAACAATGACATGCATTATCTCTTTAAATTCCATGCGCGGATCCAGAAAAGTTTTCCAGGGAAATCCGACGGTTATTTGAGTTTGCCAGGAAGGGGGGGGGGTCCAAGGCATAATTTTGTAATGTAATTTAAATAAATTTGAATTTTGAAGGGGAGGGGGGGGGGTTCGGACCCCCCTAGCTGACCCCCACCCCTATAGATCCGTGCATGTATTCAGCGACAATGAACAAGCCATGCATTTTTTCATTTGATTTATTTTTTACCTGTTTTGCCAATGAAATCAATTAATTGTGAATGAAATATATTTTTAACACATTCTTTCTCAACATGGCTGTTTATTTTTTTTTAGAAGTATTCCTCTACATTGCTGTTTATTTTTAAGAAAGTACAAGCACAAAACTCTGACCCCACCCCCTTCCTAATAAACAAATACTCAAACAACAATACATGAACAATGTAAATTCTTAGATTTTGAGCATTGATCACAACAACAAATATATAGATTTTCAAACATTTATTATTCATTTTTCAAAGGAAATGTTGAAGAAATAACTCATAGTTAGGAAACTGTTAACAAATAAATCATGGTTTGAATAAATAATATATGCATATAATATTAATTTTGACTTTTTAAGTTTTAAATATCATTGATAATAATTTTAAAAAAACCCAAGAGTTGCAATTTCCTTAGCTCAGATTCAACATATAAATATTAAGATTAGGTTTGTTCATTTATAATAAATACATTATAATCATGTTGATATTTCTGTTTGGAGGTTATAAATGCACATAATTGCTTTTCTCGTACAACATCATGCCGATAGTCTCCACTTAGGATAAGCTGGGTAACAGGCAGATGAGGAATAGAGGGAGGTAGAACCAGCCAATTCACCAATGCAGATGGTCTCACGCATAAGCCTATAAAGTGTAACATAACCTTCAGGCACACTCAATATATATTTTAGCACTTGCACTTTACAACAGTATTTAAACAAAACAATGTCAAATGACGAAAAATGTATTTTTACCCTGAGAAATATTTTTTGATAAAAGACAACCCTATGAGCAAAGTATTATTCAAAGTTCTTGTAAACAATAGTGAACACAAAAGATGCCAAGATGGATACACGATTACACAGAAAAATGGTTGGAAATGCCACTTGGGCATTTACATATACATGTATTTTAATTATGTTCTTTCTTCCTAAATTTTGATTTCTTTATATAAATATAAATATATATCAGTATTAACCTGACAAATTTCCTTGCGGCAATTAACAAATGTTCCCAATATACCGGTACTGAAGAAAATCAAGAGTCAACTTAATACTTCAAGATGACTTGGGTATAAATGTTTACAATGGCAGAAAGTAACCCCTGTAAACAGATAGCCATGCTATGACCTTGAATTAATATCATTACATATTGGTCACTATGATACTTATGTATACTTTTATATATGACAATCTAATATTGCACGCAAGTGATGCGTCATATTAAGGCGGGATACCCAAATACTGCATCCCAATACTCGTTGTCATAAATGAGGTTAATTAATTCTGACACAGTAAAATACAAACTGAAAATATATAAACAAGTTATCAACAAATTGTCATATTTGGCGATCCTGTGTCTGTAATGAAGGCCCTAATATTGCAAGTTAGTCTTGTAATGTTTATTCATCTATTTAACCTTTGTAACCTTAAAGCCATGTATGAATGGATGTATTATGAGTAAGCGATGCATCATACCCAGGTGGGGGACTCAGAGACTCGGATTCTGAGGCTCAAACCCCGCATCACAATATTCTTTCTGACAGTTTTGACAGTTTTGTTACTTTATTTAGAAATAAAATTTAACTCTGGAATTTTAACACTAAATGTTCACTCATGATCATCGAAGATGGGCCGGACTGGTCAGAACTGTCAATCATAAGTAAAATGTTATATATACTCATGTAAAATGATGTTAAACGTATTCTGGATTCTTTGATTTGAGCTGCTTTTAATGGTTGTATTATCTACTATACGATCACGCTGATTAATAAACTACTTGGTAACCAACAATTGGACTTGGTCATTATTCAGGAGGAAGGCTTACACAAACTTTCTTGGTGCCGTGACCAGGATTTAGTAAGAACCATTTCTATATGTCTCTTGTAACTATCTCGAAGTAAACAACTTTGTCTAAGCAACCAATATGGCGACAGGTGATGGGTTTGATAAAAAAGAATTTAAAAATCAAATGGAGCAATTAGAAGAACAATTCGCGGGGTTGGGTCAGAGTAAAGAAAATAAAGGGCAAGAAACATGTCAAAAATCCTTAGAAAAAGAAAATGTTAAACAAAATACTTTGGAAACATATTATGACGCTAGGTTGTATGAAACTCGTGAACCTCGACACCGAGTCCCAAATCAGGATGATGATAAAGATTTTTTCATTGGTCAAGTTAAAGCTATGACAGCCGCAATTTCAGTGCCCCTATCTTCTGTGATAACTCCGTTTGAAGGAGATGCTAAAAAATTTAAACAATGGATAAAAGAAGTTGAAAAGTACAGTGTTATGTCTGGGAAACATGGTCATGAGATCCCCATGCTTGCATACATAACGAGTAAGGGTTCAGTGGGGGATTATATTAAAAGGTATTTGGATGAAACAGATGCGTCTGAAGAAATCCTATCTTGGAACGATCTCAAAGAATCCCTTAAAAATAGATTTGCAGAAATAACAGATCCCCAACACGCGTTAGCAGTAATGCGTAGGACTCGACAAAATTCAAATGAAAGTGTTCAGTTGTTCGCTGAGAGACTATTACAAATCGCGGAAGACGCCTACAATAAAGACAGACTAAAAGACCATTTGGTTCAACAACAGTTAGTAGATATCTTTTGTGACGGGTTGACATTCGACTACCTCAGAATGAAAATTTTGCGAGAAAACCCTAAAGATTTAGAATCCGCAATTCAAATAGCAATGCGAGAACAAAACCTGAGACAGAGGCTAGCGATAAGAGGGTCAAATATGACAGAAATTGTTCAAAGTAATGACAACGGACGAACTCTTTCAAATTTTGATACTACTCTTCCCTTATTAAAGGATAGAGCAGATAATCTTACCTCAATAGAAACAAGGCATGTAGAACCAATGGAAATTGACCATGCGCGAAATAGTAGGTGTTTTAAATGTAAACAAACGGGTCATAGGGCTCGATTTTGTTCTCAAAATAAACCCCAAATCAGGTCCCGTCCTCAAATGAATAAACGACTCAGTCAAAACAAACCCGTACATAATATAGAGCAGAATCCCCGGTCACCTGTGGAATGTTGGAATTGTGGTAAAGTAGGTCATGTACGTGCAGATTGTTGGAGCTCGCGTATGTATCAGAGAACGCAGCAAAATCGGGCAGATCATCAAATCGCCAAGGCCGAACATATGATTTTAGAAATCGAGTAAATGAGGGACCATCTCAAAATTTCAAAGCGCGCTCTTCTGTTGATAAACAAAAACAGGAAAACTAAAACGTTCTTCCTTCGTTGAAGCCCGAAGAAAGAACTTTAAACAAAAACCTACATATGAAATTAATTTTACTAACAACCCCAGTAGCTGTTTATTAAAAATAGGTAAAAATAAATTCAGGGCTTTGGTAGATACAGGTGCAGCCGTATCTCTAATTAGTAAGAAAATGTATGATAATCTATTTCCTCGCCCAAAGTTGTTTAAAAATGACATCCCCTCTCTACAAGCAGCAAATGGTAATTCTTTAATTGCGATAGGGTATGTAAATATTTCCTTTAAGATTTCAGGATTAACTTTAGACCACAAACTTTATGTGACAAAGGGACTCAACCGAAACATGATTCTCGGTCGTGATTGGCTCAAGAAAAACAATGTTCGTTTATACTTTGATCTTGGACTCATGCGTATTGATGGCAAAGTATACGCGGAACTTAAAGAAGATTTACACATCTCAACTATTGTAAGAACACCTAAGAAACTTATTATGAGGCCAAACACGGTGACAGTATTCTATGGAAAAATAAATAACAATTTCTCTCTGGAAGAAAGTGACTTAGTTGAAGTGAACAGCATAGACAATAACTGCATTATGGAAGATCCAGGACTATATTTAAAAGACACCGTTTGTAGAGTTCGAAAGGATAAGAAACTTCCAATGATCTTCGTTAACCAAACTAACAAAAATTATAAAATCCCGAGAGGCTACATCGTAGGACGCGTTACCGCATTAAAACAGAAGGAAATCTCAGAAATACAGACTACTCCAGACACAAAAGAAGAGATTGATGTACCTAAAAGATTCGAACACCCAATCAAACGACTTGTGAGCAAAAACAATGATTTATTTGCAAAGAAAGACAGTGATCTTGGAGTTACTGATACTGTTAAAATGAAGATAGAAACTGGAGACCATCACCCAATAAAGAATAGACCCTACCGTGTACCCTTAAATAAAAGACAGATAATTGACAAGGCCATACCGGAAATGATGGACGCAAAGATTATTGAGAGATCACAATCACCTTGGTCATTTCCCTTAGTAGTTGTGAAGAAAAAAGACGGATCAGACCGGATGTGCGTTGACTTTAGAAGCTTAAATAAGATAGTGAAACCAGTCTCATTCCCGCTACCGTTGATTGATGACATCCTATGTTTACTAGGTAAGGCAAAATATTTTACTGCATTAGATTTAAAGAGTGGATATTGGCAAGTGAAATTAGACGATTCATGTAAAGAAAAAACTGCCTTTGCATGTCACAAAGGATTATTCCAATTCAACCGGATGCCATTTGGGTTGAGTAATGCCCCGGCAGTCTTTCAAGAGCTGATGAACATAGTTCTTCAAGGACAAGAGGAGTTTGCCATCGCATACCTGGATGACATTCTTATATTCTCTGAGACACCGGAAGATCATCTTCGTCATATTCAAGACGTTTTTAATCGCCTAAGAAAGCATGGACTAAAATTAAAACTTAAGAAGTGTAGTTTCTTCAGGGAACAGACGGAATATCTTGGTTTCATCATCAATGAACATGGCGTTACACCTGATCCAAAGAAAGTCGAAGCTATAAGAAAGTTACCTGCACCTACTACAGTCCGAGAAGTTCGTGGCTTTATAGGTATGTGTAGTTATTACAGGAGATTCATACCAAACTTCTCAAAGATTGCAGAACCATTGATTGACTTAACCAGAAAGTATTCAAGGTTTAAGTGGACACCATATTGCCAAAAAGCATTTGACTTTATTAAAGAAAGTTTAACGGTAGTGCCTTTGCTAGCATATCCAGATACTAATAAGCCGTACATCTTGTACACCGATGCCAGCGACAATTGTATTGGAGCGTGCCTCACCCAAAGAACAGATGAAGGAGACGATAAGCCAATATATTACTTATCCCATAAGCTGAGTAAAACTCAAGAAAAATGGTCAACCATAGAAAAGGAAGCATTTGCCATCCACTACGCCCTTCAGAAGTTAGACCATTACTTACATGGTGCTCAGTTTATTATACGAACAGACCATAAGCCGCTAAAATATATCTTAGAATCTCCAATGCAGAAAAAGAAAATTCAACTATGGGCATTAAGTATCGCAGGATATAACTGTAAGGTAGAGTACATAGAAGGAAGATTTAATTGCTGTGCAGATCTTTTATCCAGGTTACCTACAGTCAATCCTGAGTGTGAAGAGGAAGAGCAGTCAGAGCATGATGAACCAGATGTTAAGGACAATTTCTTTGAAGTAAACGTACTTAACTCAAATGCCTTTTCGCCTAAGAGATTGGCCAAATGTGAGGTTAAGCAACACGACGAATTGATCAAACCCTTTATTGATCTACCAGAAGAAATCAACATCAAAGAAAGTCAACAACACGATGATCAGATCAAGAAACTGAAGAATCGGTTAGATAAAGGAACAGCAACGGTAACCGAAGAAAAGAAGTTTCTGGAAATTGATGGTTTAATGTACTATCTTTCAGATGGAGACTTTGAAGGCCCAAGACTTCGACTGTATGTACCACGTGAGTTAGAACTTTTAGTAGTGCAACAGTATCATGACGGACTTGGACATATGGGAGTAGACAAAACATATGACGTAATTAGACAAAAGTACTACATACCAAATTTATACAAAAGGTTATATTCCTATGTAGAAGGATGTGTAGTATGCCAGACGAGGAGCAATAAGAAAAATCAGCCTCCACTTCAAGAGACAGATATACCACCTTTTCCAATGGCTAAGGTAGGACTTGATTTATCAGGACCATATCCAACATCCTTGTCAGGAAACAAGTACATAGTCTCTTTTATTGACATTTACTCTGGTTGGCCAGAAGCTTTTCCCGTTCCCGATAAGTCAGCTGACAACATAGTACATCTTATCTTAGAAGAAATATATCCAAGATATGGCTGTCCTCTTCAAATTATCACAGACAACGGCACAGAAAATGTGAACAAGAAAGTGGAAGAAACCTTAAAAGAATTGAACATCAACCACATCAAAACCTCTTATTACAGCCCTCAAGGTAACGGTAAAGTAGAAACATTTCATAGAACTCTTCATGACGTGATGGCTAAGAAAATAACAGACAACGCTCAAACATGGGATATTCATCTCAATCAGACATTGGCAGCCATTCGATTCCATCCTAATGATTCATCAAAGTTTTCTCCATATTACCTCATGTACAACAGAGATGTCGTATTACCCCTTGATACGTTAATGAAACCTCGAAGGAGATATGCAGGAGAAGACCAACACAAGGTGGCCCTTCAAGAACAACACAAAGCGTTCATGCTAGTACACCGCAATATGAAGGAAGCCAAAAAGAAACAGAAAGCTCAGGCCGATAAGAAAAGCAAAGACGAAGATTTTCAGGTAGGTGACCCTGTCTACCTAAAGAACAACAGAAGACAAAATAAGTTAGATAAAAGGTGGCTACCATATTACCGAATCATAGAGCAGAAAGGACCAGTTAGTTTCGTGGTGAGAGATCAATTGACTGGATTAACCACCAAATGCCATGCACGGCAATTAAGATTGGCAGACATTTCGCACTGGCCCCTTTCACAAACTACTGAAGATGGTGGAATAACTCTAAGAAAAACTAACTATGTTGTGCCACCAGAAGATGAATCGTCGTCGGAAAATGAAGACATGCAACCAGAACCATTAGAAAGAGCTATACAGTCCAAACAATGGGAAAGAGAAGGATCTTCAGACGAAGAGGATATTCCCCTAGCAGAACTTCAAAGACGTATAAGAGCTAAGAAAATCATGGATGATCAACAGTACAAAACCGAGAGTGATCAGACCGTAGAGTTAGAATCGGATGAGACCCCTGTGTCAAAACAATGTGATGAAAATAGTGGTCAAGACTATGAAATACCCTTAGATAACTCAAATACACACTTAGACGAAGATATGGAAATAGATGAAATAGTCCCTAAAGTAGGTCTAGGCTTCAAACCAATCCCTAAACCGCGTAAATCAATCCCTAAGCCCTGTAGAGGACATACTAAACAAGAGTATGCGTTGGCTATAATGAAGGAACTAGCCAAAATAATAAACTAAATCAGTTATATTATCGTATATGTAGATGTAAATAATCTTGAATAAGCTTAGCTTTGTATATAATGCACGCTTTTAAAAAGGTATGACAGGATGACCCCCTGCGACATTAAAACAGATATTGAGATACGCCGACTACCAAACGCGGACATAGCACCTCTGTAATTTGTATACTAGTATGCGGAGTTGAAGAGATTAAACATATACTCGAAATACATGAGACAGCGTTTAAGTAAAGAAACTAAAAGACTGATTTTTGTAAGTGAATTAATATTATTGGTAAAAACAATTAAATATTGCGATCGACATTTTGAGTATGGGACAAGGTTGCTCGGGTTTCATGGTTCATTATCATAAGTTAATATTAAAATCAAGAAAGTAATTTCAAAATTCAAGACAAATTAAGATTTCTGACAAATTAAAAGATATTAAGGTTTTCCCTATGAATAAACTTATGGCGGAATTGCAATTGCCAGTCACTAATCTGCAACCCATGGAATTATTATCTTGGGTGGGAAGTTCTTGGTTTTATGTGTGTTTAACTTTGGCAATAACAATAACGTAAGGACTTTGAATAAGAAACGCAAAACGATTAAAAAGTGGGGAGGTATATGCTGTGGTGGTTGCTGGTCAGGTTGTCGAAAAAGGGGTAGTGACGGAGATAAGAAAGGTTCTTCCAAGGACAATACATTTTGTTGTGTGAATCCGGAGAAATGGACCTCTAGTGACACTATTGAACTTAAACCAATTCCGAAAAACGTTAGGATCCAAGAGAAACCCCGACGGAGCGGAAGTCTCGAAACTCGCAAAATGACCAATAGTACGGGGACAATTTCGACCAAACTAGCACAACAATTACTTGGAGAGAAGAAAAATGAAGAATCTCCATGGACCAAATATTATAGACCGGACCCAGAGCTGGCACGTAAATATCTGGAAGAGAAGGCCGCGATGTCTACGCAACAGAGAAACGCAGGAGATGTTCCGCGAGAAGTCGCCTCGCCATCCGCGCCGATCCTCTATCCACGGGTGCCGATGATGTGTGAATAATTAAGCTGCAGCCATGAAGAAGTTGTGTATTCCTTATAAAGGAATTGTGAAAAATTGTGAAAATTATTAATGCAAAATGTGTAAAAAGTGCTAAATTTTCGTATTCGCTCTGGAGAAGTACAGAAAGAAACCGATGGACTCCGAACCTATGAAGCTAGTACATTAACTGCACCCCTTAGAAGGAAGAGATATTTTGTGAACTTACAAGAATGCCTTAACTTTGTATATATATGTGACATTAAACTTAACCATACTTATTATTACTTTGATGTGAATTACGATTATCTTCAATTATGATTATTTCATCCTGGTCATTATTGTCATACTTTATTCATTATTGTTTTCGTGATTGTAATGCGATATAATCAAACTACATGTATATGATTTTATGTATACATCCTGGTTACAGATTTGCTTTTGTATGTGAATGATGTTCCAAGCTGGAGGTGGAAACATGCCACTTGATACTACCTCTTAACATAGGTGTTCTGACTGGTATGTCACTAGGAAGTTCATCTCACCAAGGGGAGATCAAGGACGCTTTCCTATTCCGGGCTCCAGACATGAGAAATTTCCCTTCGGGATATTTCTTTTGTTTGTGGGACGTATGTAAACAGATAGCCATGCTATGACCTTGAATTAATATCATTACATATTGGTCACTATGATACTTATGTATACTTTTATATATGACAATCTAATATTGCACGCAAGTGATGCGTCATATTAAGGCGGGATACCCAAATACTGCATCCCAATACTCGTTGTCATAAATGAGGTTAATTAATTCTGACACAGTAAAATACAAACTGAAAATATATAAACAAGTTATCAACAAATTGTCATATTTGGCGATCCTGTGTCTGTAATGAAGGCCCTAATATTGCAAGTTAGTCTTGTAATGTTTATTCATCTATTAAACCTTTGTAACCTTAAAGCCATGTATGAATGGATGTATTATGAGTAAGCGATGCATCATACCCAGGTGGGGGACTCAGAGACTCGGATTCTGAGGCTCAAACCCCGCATCACAATATTCTTTCTGACAGTTTTGACAGTTTTGTTACTTTATTTAGAAATAAAATTTAACTCTGGAATTTTAATACTAAATGTTCACTCATGATCATCGAAGATGGGCCGGACTGGTCAGAACTGTCAATCATAAGTAAAATGTTATATATACTCATGTAAAATGATGTTAAACGTATTCTGGATTCTTTGATTTGAGCTGCTTTTAATGGTTGTATTATCTACTATACGATCACGCTGATTAATAAACTACTTGGTAACCAACAATTGGACTTGGTCATTATTCAGGAGGAAGGCTTACACCCCCCCCCATCCCCCGCCAAAAAAAAAATCTTTATCATCAAGTGATAATGCTGAGCAATCAATGTTTGTGATATACATATGTAGTGTATACTCTCACAGCAAGTTTAATTACATTTCAAGCAGAATGAAAACACAAAAATACATACAGTGTAGTCTCCACCCACAGAATATATATGTAGGGCACTGTATTTTAAAATCTTACCAAAAACAGGTTAAATGCATTTGGATAAATTGATCTTAGGTGCTGAAGCAGTTGATTGTAATGAGTCACTGGAGCATACAGCACATGGAATCAAACACCATGACAAGGGTACACCGCCCCTTTCACCTCTTCTACACAACACCGGTAGTATAGGAGTCTACAAATAAAGTATATGTATAAGCATAAATGAAATCATCAAATTACCAGTTATTTAGACTTGAACTCAAATTTTATGCGGTGACACGAGTAATAGTTGATCAGTATGCAGTCTTTGAGGCTGGCGACCAGTTAATAAAGGTGTAAAAGACAAAAAATTGCACCTCATATTTTTAAACCTCAAAGCTTTCACTCTTTTTATTTCTAAGTTATGTTTTAAACAAATAAAGTCAAAATTATTACAGTGCATTACATAAAAGCTTTAAGTCGGCATAGCCACATTAACTCCAGATAAGTTTCAACGAAATGTTTTGACTGACCCTTGTCATTGAAAGCAAGGTGTAATTGCATGATGCGAGTTGATTGAAGGTGATGACAATC
Organism: Magallana ariakensis; assembly: GCA_020458035.1. Taxonomy (NCBI): domain Eukaryota; kingdom Metazoa; phylum Mollusca; class Bivalvia; order Ostreida; family Ostreidae; genus Magallana; species Magallana ariakensis. The sequence goes on from CM035813.1 coordinate 64,585,090, forward strand.
TAGTTGTAGCTATTAACAATGTAATGCTACCTAACAAGGATAACTGTATTGCTTTGAAAAATGTTTTAATGATCTGCAAGGACAGTCAACATTCCTGACAAATTATTTCATCTAGAAATTGTTCTGATAATTAAAATCAAACATGTTAAAAAAATGATCATGTTGATAGTTAAGGCAGGTCATCAAAACAATAAAAAATTAGAGATAATAATTCTCACAGCAATTAACCTATACATATTGTATCATCTTTTTTATTCTATACCATAATTTTACATAAACTATAATATAATTAATATAACTAATTATGACACACTGTTATATAATAATTGATTGTATTAAATATTAAGGTTCCTTAATTTCAATGTAAACAAGCTGAGCAGTGACATTTTTATTTGAAGCACATGAATCCGCTATCAGAAGTGAAACTTTAGAGCAATTTGTCATTGGAAAATGATTTCTTTTAATTAATTGGTACACATGCAAAAAAACCAAAATAGGCCTATTGATCATGTGTTGATATCATGTAATTGTTTACATATACAAATATATACCAGTCCATGTATATATATCAACACAGTCTAACTACTTATCATCTACATTGATACATGTATGGTGTCGCTGATTAAATAATCAATGTGGAACTGGATGGTTGTGTATTCATGTAAAATCTAATGTCTGATAGGGAAAAGGTGATAAATCGCCATCGCCATTTTTTTGTCCAAGACGTTTTCAACAAGTGGTATTTAAATACTCTTAAAATATTCTTTAAAATAATAAATTATATGCAAATAAAGTATGGATATATTATCTTTTGTGTAACAAAATGATATGTTAGTGCGTTGGTTAAGTAATAAAACTTCATAATTATTTACAACGTGCAGATACATAATATTTAGTCTCTGCAACATGGTCGTAGGAAAACACATCTCGATCCGTACATCACTGTGATTACAGCACACACTGCTGCGTTTACATTCCTTATCATACTGTTTGCGTTAGTTTATGGAATGATTTGTCCAATACTTACCATATCTCCTGCATACTTTGACATCCACACGCACAGTATCACTCCACAACATCTCGGCGCACATGTTTACATCCATGCCTGCCATTTTGCTAGCTGCTAAAAATAGCCGCCGCGTCACGGATCGATACAAGCGTCGAAAGGGAGCGGATCAGAACCAAACGACAATTAATGTTTTCATTGAAAATAAGTAAATAATAATCATTATTACACAGTGAGGGGTTGGATATTTGATTTAACTCTCTTTAACGAGAAATCAAATCCAAAAAGTAATCAATTACCATTAATAAATGTTATTTAGGTTAAATAACATATCTAATGAATATTCATGAGTTCAAAGTTTATTAAAATAAGCCCCGCCTCCAAATTCCAGCCTTAACTGTGCTGCGTCAATATAGAAGGAAAGAGAAAATCATTTTCAACTTGTTTAAATACATATTTGATTTCCATTTGTAATACCGGTGGTGGAAAAACGGACTTTTGAAAAGGTATCGAACCTGTAACCCAAGCAATTTTTCAACGAACCGGAAAGAAGATACAGATAGAAAATTATAACCATGCTTGGATTCAGACACACCAAATTAAGAATTATGGATATGGTCTCATCACTACAGACGAGGGGAACATAATTATGGTTTCTATTAACGCCAAGCAAAAGAGGAGAAAGTGAAAGGTCTACGCTTTATAAAATGTGGTCTGGAAAAGGTGACCACAGAACTCCTACGGGATGTAGTGGATTCCAGAGCAGATCGATGTCGATTTGTTTATATATACAACCACATCATTTAATGGAGGAACTATGGCAAATATTTTGGGCTGATGGATTTATAGATAGGTTTCTTTTTTTTCGCTTCAAGACCAGTGCTACATGTATATAAAATAGCGGAGATGTGAGAAAATTATAAAATCTTTAAACAATTCAACATACAAGACTTTTCCGAGATTTTTCTTCAATGTATCATGATCACAAAGATGAAAAAATTTTCAAATTATCCACGGAAGCTCAGGAAGAATTTGATTCCTTAGTTGATAGTTGATTCGTTTGCTTATTTTTTCGATTAGAAGTACAGTTCCTTTGATGGTAAGATATTTTAATTTTTAAAAAATAGTTCTACAAGGCAGCAATATTAAAAACACTTGCAATGAGATACGAAAATAAACATATCACAAAATGAATTATACCCACCCTCCTCAATAACTTTGTATATTCAAAGGATACATCTCATTTTAGATGAAACATTCGCACGTTGATATTTAATTATCAATTTTTCTATAAATAAAAAAAAATAATAAAAATTTGATTTAACCAATTACTTTAAGATGCAATTAATATTTGATTCTACACATATTAAAAATCTATTTAGTTATAAGTGCTTGTTTGTAATTAATTAGTATCATGTAGGTGTTGAAAATGATAAGAAAGATGACTTTATTGTGAAGGAGGAAAGAAATTGTTTTTACAGATTTTTGTTATTAAAGATTATGTTTACTCATAATGAAAAAAAAATACACTGATGATAATGAAAAACCTTCTATTGTGTGTTATATACAATTTAAAAGTCTTTTAAAAAAGAAATACAGTTTATAAAAGGCAGTGGCACTTAATAGATACAAAGCATTGAAGTATTTTTAACAATTTTTAAAAAGATTCCAGTCCGAGTTTCCTCTATCAGTTGATGATCAGATGATAATACTTAACCAATTAACTTTATTCTGTTGGCATAAAATTTATATGAGGTCAATGATCTAAATTTTGGTTACGGTGTCTTATCGTTCTAAAGCATTTTTCAAAATCATTGTTGTATGTGCCATAGAAATATCTTAATGAAAAAGTGAGATAAAACCAACAAAAAATATATAAAAAATTATGTCGACTAACAAATAAAATTTTAACTTTTAATATTGTAGAACGGTCAGAAATATTTTAGTGAAAAACACATTGTGAGATATTCAGTCCGAATTTCCTCTATTTTGTTAAAAATCCAAATTTGTTTGAGCCCCATTCCATAAATATAATAAAGTAAGAATATCGAATGTTATGTCAATAAAAAATCTTTTCAATAATATTTTACGTGTTTAGAACAAACTTTACCATTGACATTGAACTTTATAACAATCCGAATAAGCGAACTCAAAACCTGAGTAAACAACTTCCTTAATTTCAAATATGTATTTTTTTAAATAAAGTAATGGTTTGTATTATAATTAAAACAGAACTTGAGGAAGAGGAAAAGCATAATTTACCGTGTACCCCGTCACCAAACCTGTATATGACTACCAGCAAAGATACGATTCGTTTATTAAGAGTTGTCGCTATTCTGAATACATGTATTCTAATAAATTACATCAGGAAACAACTGCAACTGGAAGTGAATGAGGATCCAATTTGCTTGACCATTTCTTTAGAACCGTTACAGAAGGCCGGAAATCTGTACAGTGTGTTGGTGCAACATAAATCAATTTTTATATATTTACAGGTACATGTACTCACACTTAGAAGTAAACATATTTATAGTATTTTGAGATAACGCAGTAAGCATCCTCTGATGGCCGGTCACACCCGCCGTGCGCTCTTTTATGGTCTAACTATTAGTATTAAAAAACGTCAGTCACCATGCGACCCAGTGGAAGATAGTATAACGAAACTGTTGATAGTCCTGTTTTATTAACTTGTTTGTCAGTAGCTTGGCTAGCCTTAGCAACTGTTTATACGAAGAGCATGCTCTTATGTATCAAGTTAACTGAAGTCATCACGTATTATCATAAAGTTGTGTTGTTAGGTTAACATCAATGCCCATTTCCAAAAAACTATCCATATATGAAACAGATGACGTAGACTCTGCGGAATGTTTAATTTCAAGTTCACTGGGATATATCGAGTCGACGTAAGTATGGAAGCAATGGAAGCAACCATTGATAATACGTCGTCGATATACCTGAATGTTGAGTTGAAGCCCACATGCATCGAGTGATTTATTTTTTTACGTACAAGTTTATGAATAAATTCTGCTTTATATGAATACAAAAAAAATGTCCGCAAACATTTCACTGAAACATTACCGATTCACACGTTTCATGGCCGATCCAACCAAAGAATGCGAAGAGCAGTAAAACGTACACTGCTCAATATCTTCGGGCCACTGCTATCCAGGGAATGAGCGACGCTGGATTCGCAATCTATCTCATTATGCATATGAGCGGACACAAAAATGAAGACTCTGTCCGGAGCTATAGCCGCGACTGTTCAACTATGCAGAAAAATACCCCATGAGCGATGTTCTGTGTAGCATAATGAATCCTGCTTTAAAAGTACAAAACGCTTAACCGAATCGTTTAGACGTACCTAGGTAATTTTTACATGCATTAAATGTGCTCTTTCAGTTCTTCTCCAAACCGCTCATTTATAAATAGTAACTGTATTTTACTTTAAACGAAGCTTTAAATCTGACGATTATATGAATTTTGTACGCCTAGCATTAACACGGCAGCATTTATGTATAGGAAACAAGTGGTTGTATATACTGTTTGACTTTTAACGTTACGATACATTCCCTGAGAACTATCGAATTGAATGCAGATCGTGATGTCAGAGTTAATTATGACGTCATATCTTATAAAGAACAGACAAGTGACTTTCTACACATTGCCGTAAAATCAATCGGGAAGCCTTAACTTACCCGCATTTTAATGTACATAAATCTTTCGAACGATTTAAATTGATAATTAATCCAACGGCCAACCTATTCATTGTAGGATACATTTTACTTCTAATTGTGTATAAACAAGGACATATATAACGAACATTATCTCAATTTGATAAACTATTTCTGTTAGTTGTTACAAAGTAGCAAGGAATCCTATACTGTACGTCGTTTTCACACCTTTCTATTATTTTGAGAGCACTTAATGATGAGCATATTGAGATGGGAGGGTACTGGGGTATACAATGATACACTCCGAAAAAACTCATCAGGGTACTGGGGTATAATGGGACGTCTCTAATTTAAAAAAAAGGGGGGGGGGGTTAATGATTGGATGTAATGGGACAATCACCAATAAACCTGCCAATCGCAACCTTTGTTTAAGATTCATTAGTGCACTGTCTAAGGAAGATTTTTTGTGCTTGGATAATGTCTTTATGACATTATTTATCAAACTTTTTGGGGAGTACACAGACTATGACGAAAGATCTGGTGCCCAACTACCCAAAAAAGGTTACCAGTACCCAGACTGCAAGAAGATCCTAACTTCATCGAAGGTTTAAATAATGTATGGCTCTATTTTAAGCAAATACACGTTGTTTAAATAACATATTATGTATATTTATTTATCTCTCAAAAATACATATTTTGGATGTTTTATCAGATTCTGTATATAGCTGCTGTCTGTAACTACGTTTTCAGGACCTCATATAAACTAGTTTTTGTAAGCTAATTGTGCTATCCTGTATAAGTAAAGGACATTATTATTATTATAAAGTAGAGCCCAAAGTGTACGGTGAACGCACGCTGAACGATATGTGAACACTATGTAAACGCAAGATGAATGATTTATTCGGAGTGCCTCGGGAGTTATCCCTGGATTGTGTTTCGTCAGCAATCAGGAACAAATCCAAATAACTAAAGGTATGTATTGTTATCAGCCTAAACATAATATTATCTGACAGAAAGATAAGTGAACGCTAAACAACGGTAAGCACAAGGTGAAAGCTTTGTGAGCGCACAGTGAGCGCTTTGTGAACGGTGAGCGCGAACGGGGCGAAGCGGAGAGCGCAGGTAAGCGCACGGTGAGCGCATGTGAACGCACGAAAAAATAGGAAAGTAGAACGTTTCAGGAACCGTATCATCAAAATTAAAAAAAAAAATGATTTTTGTAAAACTCCGATTCGACTACGTTTGTTTAGTTTTTTTTTATTTTGTAGCATCATGTGATTATATATTACGTGCAATCATTATTTCCTTTTTTTGTAGCTAGTGGCCACAGAGTTACAGAGAAAGCAACTTCAGGTACCACGACAGTAAACAACAAGTTTCCTTTCTCCCCCTGCTCCGTGGACATTGAAAGCGTTCTCCATGATGCAAGTCTCCGAACACTGAAAAGATAAGAAGAAAGTCCAATGCAGAACTTGTTTGCGGAAAGTGAGGTTGGCCAGGTTTTGTAGCAAAGCCCAATTCTTGGAGCAACCTGTAGTGGGACACCTGAAGGGTACCTTAAGCTCTAATTTGTGTGATGCTCATGCATTTTATTTTACCAAGTTTCATTCCTTGAGGTTATCCGAATGCGCACAGACAGATGTATCAATGTTTTATTTTTCTGAATGGATGTGAGGAGAAGAAAAAAGACATAATCAACTTCCTCCTAGAGTATTACCTTGAGTTACCAACTGAAACTTTTGGATATCTTCTGCAAGAAAACACGACAACAGCCAAGACAGATGTTGACCGGATCATCGAACCGGGACCAGCAAATCATCTTCTATATCTCGGGATTCATTGTGACCAATCTGAAAAAAGTGCCTGCAAATAACTTCAGCGTATCAAGAGGGGAGACTTCAGTTATCAGAAAAACTGTCTTCAAAACAGAAAATTCAAGTTTTGTGGCCAAGTTTGACGCATGGTTGAAAAAGAAAAGTCGCAGGGGCCCATTGAGACTAGTTTCTATTTGGTCGTGCGGGATCTGGAAATCATCATGATGAGATTTCTGGACTAAAGCCACATGCAGTGCGAGTCGTTGCAAAGTTAAGGAGTCCGTGGTGGAGTCTTTATAATAAATCATTATATTAAGGCACTGTTCAAAAATTCTGAGACCTGCCACCACTTTTAGAGGACATCATTTTTGTATTTTTGAATGTTAGGGGATTTGCTACTGCAAGAGATCCATGCAAGAACCTTGATGAAAGTTACTGAAGTTGTAGAACCATTGACTCTAGTTTACAGTGCTTGTTGAAAAAGTATCATACTTGTTTCACATTATTAATTAAATCTTACTGTTTAATATGTCTTTGATGGGGCTGCATTTCATGTTCTAGCATTTGAACTGCTCAAGATATATACATAACGAACTCGATAATTATTATCTATGGATGAAGAATAATGATGTTGTTTTTCATGCTAATAACAATTCTTTTATTATTTTGTCTTTGATTAATAAAAGGTTGAAGATGCCAAAATATACTTTACATGTCAAACCTCTCATAAAAAGGGTAAAACACAACATAGGCATAGCTGACTTAACATATTGATGTACATATCAAATTGCTAATGCGATACACATCATAATGAAGTCAAACAGTGTGTAGATGCCTCCTGTGAAGACTGAAGTAAAGGTAATTTTAACTACATAATCAGACTTAACTCACTATGTGTTAAGTTTCTTTATGGAGACAAACAGAGTAAGCAAGCCTAGGAAAGACAACTCCTGCTGTTAGGGCCCTTGTTATATCCCGTGTAAACCCCTATTGCCCATATTAGGAAATTTCGGTAAGAAGAATATGTGCAAATAGTCCGCGCTACGACCTCCTATTGCTGCTGACACTGGCCGGGATAAAACGCATAATCTGATCGCTAATCCAATCTACCGGAATCATCATCGAAACTATAAGTTAAGTGCAATTTCTAAATTTAAATTATTTTTTTTATATTTTCGTTTGGCTATCTTTATTTGCCTTACTTCAAAAAGTTTCAACAAAACCTCGATGCAATATCTGCTTATTTAGGGCCTAATTTTTATTTTTGAAATCTCGGCCATGCACGTGGTCAATTGAATAATCGATAATTTGCTAAATGACATTTTCTCTACAAAAAAAATCCATATTTCTTGATAATTTATCATATAATAGCAAAGTTGGATGATGTAAATAAATTAAGTTAACAGCTACGCGGGTAGGTTAAGGCAACTGAGAGTTTAACGATCGCCGATATTATGGTCATTTTAAAAATTGTTTATTTTTATGAAAACAGTGCTGATTTTTAATATCAAGTGAATGTGTATTCAACAAGATATTATATATTTACTTCGTAATTAAGTCGATCTTTGAAGCTGCCGTGCCATGGTATCACGTGACAGTTATATATAGATCATTTTTAACCTTAAGAAAAAATAAAAAAAGTGTAACACTATCCCGAAGTTTATTTGTATGTACGATACAATTATTCGATCAGCAATAAGTTTATGTTTATTAATATTGCTGCTAGAATCCTATTGTTAATCGTATTAAATAAATATTGTCATTATTAACCGGAAACCTCCTCAACTTTTTCAATTTCATTGAAAATACTACGTATTTTTCATTTACAACAACAAACCAAAGGATTCTAGCAGCATTTTTCAAGTATATAAGGTAATTTGCTTTTGATATTTGCCAAATTTATCTTTCATAATATTCGAAGTAGTGTTACACGTTTGTCTTTTTTGTACACACTGACATAGGAAAGGCCGGTCAAGCCACATAAATGTCTATCTGCTTACCTTATAACACTCGCTGATAAAATAAAATATCAATGCCTGTATTATCCTGGTTATATCCTAACTGACACTTATCTAAATCTTAGATATCTGTATCAAATAAGTCTTATTTCGGCATTGTTTACACTGCATTTCTATGATTTGTCTCCTGACATTGATGATCTCTATTAAACATGCTTGTGACGTCATCAATGTTAAAGATACGTAATACAGAGAAATCGAAGATATATTCTGTTAAAAGAGCTTCTAGTGACATTTTACGCCTTTAGTTTTCATACTTTGAACCAGAGTTAAATTTAAAATTGACAGGTTTCTTGAGAAAAATATGACATCATGCTGCTTACTGTGACGTCATATCATAGGAATTTTAACTCGATCGATCGCTGACTGTTGCCTTATCATACCCGCGTACACGCCTACGTGAAAAATATTTAATTTTTCCCTTAAGACATCAGGTTGAGAGCTAAACGCAAGTCCATGTGGCCATATGTCCGCCTGTCCAGAGCGCACGGTACCCGGCCTACTTCCAGTAATGCAACTGTAACGATGCCCGCAGCCAGTTCAATGTCAGCGACGCAAACAGGGCCCACCAGCGTTACCTTTCGCTCTCGCCATGCAGTTGCCTTGGGATCCGCGCCATCCTTTGACCCCGCACCCAATGTAGTTTCAATGCCACAATTCTCGCCCTCAAGCGTTGCCTCAGGATCCGCACATGTTCCTGCCTCCGGGATCCCATCAAGTTCAGTTCCTCGGTCATGTATATCCAACCCACCCGGAAATCAAAGCCATGCATCACCATCCACGTCAGGTATGCTAACGCTTGCAAATAGCCTTCCAAATTATTTTCATGCTACATATCACCACTTGTCTTCAGGCATTCTTGCATCTGCCTCAGTGGTTCCTTTAGGTTTTAATATCAGTTATCCTACTCCACTTGTAAGCGTATCCGATAACCTTGGTCGTCACGTTCCGCAAACAACTAAGGACGAAATATGGGGAAAACAGTACCTTGCACTACTGGCTTCAAAAACCCCTGTCCGTATGAAAATCCCCTGTCTTTCCCTGTCACCCCTAGTGTTTTCCCTGTCATCCTCCATTGCACTGACCATGCAATCCTGTCAGCCCCTGTACACATACCCTGTGTGTTACTGTGAGCCACTGTCACCCACTGTATTTCCCTGTACATGCCCCCTGCCATCCCCTGTACGGTCTTTCACTGTTGCTAAAGTAAAAATAAATAGTTTTAGCTCACCTGAGCTGAAAGCTCAAGTGAGCTTTTCTGATCAAAATTTGTCCGTTGTCGGCGTTGGCGTCGGCGTTGTAAACTTTTCACATTTTCATCTTCTTCTCCAGAACCATTGGGCAGATTTCAACCAAACTTGGCACAAAGCATCACTGGGTAAAGGGGATTCAAGTTTGTTCAAATGAAGGGCCACACCCTCTTTAAAGGGGAGATAATTTAGAATTATTTAAAATTTGTAGGTATTTTTCAAAAATCTTCTTCTCAAAAACTATTATTTAAAATTTGTAGGTATTTTTCAAAAATCTTCTTCTCAAAAACTATTAGGCCAGAAATTCTGTAACTTGTATGGAAGCATCCTCAGGTAGTGTAGATTCAAGTTTGTTCAAATCATGGTCCCCGGGGGTAGGGTGGGGCCACCATGGGGGGATGAATTTTTACAAAGGAATATATAGAGAAAATCTTTAAAAATCTTCTTCTCAAAAACTATTAGGCCAGAGAAGCTCAAATGTAAGTGGAAGCATCCTCAGATAGTGTAGATTCAAGTTTGTTTTAATCATGGTCCCCGGGGTGAGGGTGGGCCACCATGGGGGATGAATTTTTACATAGGAATATATAGAGAAAATCTTTAAAAATCTTCTTCTAAAAAACTTTTAGGCCAGAAAAGCTCAAATTTAAGTGGAAGCATCCTCAGATAGTGTAGATTCAAGTTTGTATAAATCATGGTCCCCGGGGGTAGGGTAGGGCCACAATGGGGGGATGAATTTTTACATAATATATATAGAAAAAAATCTTTAAAAATCTTCTTCTCAAAAACTATTAGGCCAGAAATGCTCCAATTTGAGCGGAAGCATCCTCAGATAGTGTAGATTCAAGTTTGTTTAAATCATGGTCCCCGGCGGTAGGGTGGGGCCACCATGGGGGGATGAATTTTTACATAGGAATATAAAGAAAAAAAACTTTAAAAATCTTCTTCTCAAAAACTATTAGACCAGAAAAACTCAAATTTAAGTGGAAGCATCCTTAGATAGTGTAGATTCAAGTTTGTTTAAATCATGGTCCCCGGGGGTAGGGTGGGGCCACAATGGGGGGATGAATTTTTACAAAGGAATATATAGAGAAAATCTTTAAAAATCTTCTTCTCAAGAACTTTTTGGCCAGAAAAACTCAAATTCGAGTGGAATCATCGTCAGAAAGTGTAGATTCAAGTTTGTTCAAATCATGGTCCCCGGGGGTAGGGTGGGGTCACAATGCGGGATGAATTTTTACATAGGTATATACATGTAAAGAGAAAATCTTTAAAAATCTTCTTCTCAAAAACTATTAGGCCAGAAATGCTCCAATTGAGCAGAGGCATCCTAAGATAGTGTAGATTCAAGTTTGTTTAAATCATAGTCCCCGGGGGTAGGGTGGGGCCACAATGGGGGATGAATTTTTACAAAGGAATATATAGAGAAAATCTTTAAAAATCTTCTTCTCAAAAACTATTAGGCCAGAAAAGCTCAAATTGGAGTGGAAGCATCCTCAGATATGGTAGATTCAATTTTGTTTAAATCATGGTCCCCGGGGGTTGGGTGGGGCCACAATGGGGGATGAATTTTTACATAGGAATATATAGAGAAAATCTTTAAAAATCTTCTCAAAAACTATTAGACCAGAAAAGCTCAAATTGGAGTGGAAGCATCCTCAGTAGATTCAAGTTTGTTTCTATAATGGTCCTTGGGGGTTAGGGTGGGGCCACTATGGAGGGGTGAAATTTTACATAAGAATATATAGAGAAAATCTTTAAAAATCTTGTCCTTAAAAACTATTAGGCCAGAAAAGATCAAACTTTTGTGAAGGCATCCTCAGATAGTGTAGATTCAAGTTTGTTTACATCATGGTCCCCGGGGGTAGGGTGGGGCCACAATGGGGGGATGAATTTTACATAGGAATATATAGAGAAAATCTTTAAAAATATTCTTGGAAAGTTTTCAGTCCAAAAAGTAGTAACTTGTGTAAAAGCACGGGTTGTGCAGATTAAAGTTTGATCAAACCATGATTCCCTAGAGAAAAGTGGGGCCACAAAGTGGGGGTGGGGGTTATATAGGAATAGAGAAAAATCTTCTTACAGGTACAACAACAAAAGGGGCTATGTATTTACCATAAAAATATGTGGATAAAAATCGGCAGATGTTTTAAATTTTTTGAGCATGACCTACTGTACTTAGTTGTGAAGATATTTTGATACTGTAATGCTAATTTGATCAGAGTTAAGGCTATTGTTGCTCAGGTGAGCGATGTGGCCCCTGGGCCTCTTGTTAATTATGTTTTCGCCCGCATTTTCGGGTTTTCTTAAATATATATTTAGCAGTCATTTCTACGCAGGCATGGTTATGTGAAACGCAAGGGCACAAAAGCCGCGAGAAAAATTCCCAATGACTTTGAATTTATAAGAATGGAGTTTTTGGCAGAAGTGAAGAAAAACTAGTGAATGATTACGACATTCCCCCTGAACTGATAATTAACTTTGACCAAACAAATGTTTATATTGTTCCCGTTGGCGATAACACCCTTGAAAAGAGTGGATCGAAACAAGTCCAGATAATTAGTCTAGAAGACAAGCGACAGGTGAGTCGTCATTTATTTATTTGTTATTAAAACAACTATAATCAAACAATAAATTAAAACCCGTATAAAAAATAACGGATTTTTGTTATTAATTATTGGTATTAATTTAAAACCCGTTCTATTAGTAACTAGCGGTATTTTTTGTAGATCACCGTTCTGCTTGGATGCAGGTGAAATGATCCCCACTCAGGTCATCTATCAAGAAAAGACTGAAAAATGTCACCCAAATTTCAGGTTCCCATGACAATGACAATTGACAATTTCTTTATTCTCTTAACTGCATAAATTACAGTGTTGAGAAGAATCATTGAATAATAATATATATAATATATTGCATGCATTGGAGAATGACAGTGAAAAATGAAAAAAAAAAAGAAAAAAGGACAAGGAAAAAACAGTTTGATTGGCAGTTAACCTAGAGAGCTATCTCTCTTAATTATAACTTTAATGAATTTACACAGCTTAATCAACATTTGTTTTATTATTAGTATTAAATGGTTGTTGAAATTTGTAAACATTGGTTGTGTGTAAAAATATGAAGTTATGTATAAAACTCTCTTACCTTTAAATTTTATATCTGTACAATGGAATATATAATGAAATTCATCTCCTATCTCATTTCAGTTACATACGGAACATATACGGTTTTCACGAGGTATATCATACCATCTACCTCGTTCTATAGGCAATTTTGCATTACCTGTTCTAAAAATACAAAAAACTATTCTGATATTTAAAAGGCAGAACCAGTAAAACCAGTAAGTATTTTCCAAGGATAACGTGGTTTTAAAAATTCTATAGTTAATACCTTTTGATGAATTATACATTTCAATATTCCATGACTGCTTTAATTGGTCCAGAAGTACATGGATAACAGATTTCTTAAACCACTGGATATTTACATTTTGTTGGTACAAAATAAAAGAAAAACCACAATCATTCAATATTTTAACTATAAATCTAAACCAGGGTCTGTTCATTTTACCCATTACATACTGTAATTTTGACGAAACTTTATTATTTTGTATAAAAAAACTAGTTTGCTCCAAAATGCAATCATCCGGACTTTAACATTAATTATTAGTGGATATCGTCCAAGTTCCCCATATACCATATAATTTGGTTTTGACGACTTTAGGTTTAAGATGTGTTTACAAAATTTCAAATGCAACTTTTCAACCAAAGCAATATTACCAAATCCCCAAACTTCACATCCATATAGTAAAATAGGTTTCACAATTTTGTCAAACATATCTAATTTACAATCAATATTATGTTATCTACATTTGCCTATTACACTATACATAACTTTAGTAGCCTTTTCACAAAGTTCTTTCACATTGAGATTGAATGATCCATTTTTACAAAAATGTACTCCAAGGTATTTAAAATTATCTACAACTTCTAAACTAATGTCCCCATACTTAAATGAAGAATCAACATGACATCTACCTTTGTTAAATATGACAATTTTTTGTTTTATCTCTATTAACTTTGAGGTACCAGCTTTTACAATATCTTTGAAAAACATTAAGTTTATGTTGGAGATCATCAGGAGATTCTGATAGTAATATTGTATCATCTGCATATAATAGTACAAAGAGTCTTAAATACAAATTACATCTGTTTTCTAATTGATATAAAAGTGATGTCAAACCCTTTACATCATTTGTTGATAAAAACCCTTCTAAATCATTAAGATAAATGCAAATAAAAATGGTGATAAATTTTCGGCTTGTCTAATACCCACTGTACAAGGGAAAATATCAGAGGTTAAACCCTTAGTAGTTACTCAAGATTTAATTCCCTTATACATATTTGTAATAATGTTAAAACACCGCCATCAATATTGTTCAAGAAAATTTGGTTCCATAGACCAACACGCCAAACCGAATCAAATGCTTTTTCTTCAAAATCTATAAAAGTAGAAAACAATTTTGTTTTAAATGTCTTAGATAATTCTATCAAAGAATACAACGACAAAATGTGATCAACAGTTAAATAATCTTTACGAAACCAAGCCTGATTTTCTAAAATGAGTTCTACTCTATTTGCATACTTAGTCAACCTTTATTAAGGATAGAAGTAAATAATTTCCCTAGACAACTTATAAGTGTAATTGGTCTATAGTTTGATGGGTCAGTATTGTTACATTTATTTTTATAAATTGGGATAATGTTTCCATGTATCCACTGTGTAGGTATAATTCCAGATTCAAAAATCTTGTTACATAACTCCACATAAAGATTCAACATAATATCACATGTATTTTTGATATATTCATTAAAAATCCTGTCAATCCCACATGGCTTATTATTTTTCAGTGCTTTAATACATCTACTAATTTCAATACTTGTTATTGGCTGATTAATAAAATGATTAAGTTCTCCATCAAATAATAATCTCAGTTCACCTTGAGATAAAACATGATCACATGGTCCATCATTTTTAGTGTTACAGCATTTGTTATAAAAACCAAAAAGATCCTTCAAGTCAGCATTACATGATGACTTATTACCACAATTCGTATTGAGAATTTTCCAGTATTCCTTTGGGTCTTTTGTGCGTAAATACTTTAATCTATCTTTCATTATTGTTCTATGTTGACCAACTGCATGTTTTAATTTCCTCTTGTACAATCTTTCTTTTCCATACAAATTATTTTTAAATATTTCCCCACCATAATTTTTATATAATCTTTTTGCTTTTCTAAAATTTACATTCTCTTGTAAACTATGGTTTCTTAAAAGCCTTGGGATTTTTATCACATGAATATATTTTTTGTGTACCAAAAACCTCTTTTGCACTTTGTACAAGTATATTACCAGGTTTTTCTACAACATTATTAATAAAATCCATAGATACATGTTCAGTTGTGCAACATATAAGTCTATCCTCCAAACTATTGATAAGAGATGTTTTATTATCTACAACATTATGATAAGTGACCTTTTCGTCAATAATTCACCTTTTTACAACATCTATATTCATACACTTGTTTGACAATTCATAATCATTTGTTGAACTGCATAAACCTGTGTTTGTTTTTTGAACAGAAGACATTACAACTTGAATTGGATTGTGTACATCTGACAATAACTCTGAAAAAGGTAGCACCCTCATTTCTGATATATGCTTGATATAACTTATACTAGCAATACAATAATCTACTACACTGGAGGATTTACAGGTATATTCTCCATTTTTATCATTTTGATCGACCATTCAAAATAAAAATACTACAGTTTTTATATGTTAATAAGCTTCTTCCCATATTGATTAATGGTTTAATCATTTTCTCAGTCTAAAAAGAATCCATATTGCTGTAGTTCCATAAAATCGTTAGTACTACATGCATTTTGTTAAATGGTGGTATCTAATACAGGGTTTTCAAAATCTACAGGGTCAATATAATCTTTCTCACATGCTACTCTACTGTTAAAATCACCAATCAGGCATATACATTCTGAAACAGCTGAAAAAATGTTACAATTTCTCTTTCAAGTCCGTCAAAAATTTCTAAAGATGAGTAACGAGAGTTTACAAGTGGTATATAAATAGTCCCTATAATCAGGTCCTCATATAAATGAACTACTTCCTTTTTTACTCTAATCCACAAAACATGGTCACATTCATGAGTAATTAACGAAACAAACTTACTTAAAGTGTTACGTACATAGACACCAATTCCGCCCGATTTATGATTTTCTATTTCTATAACATCAGCACAATCTGTATTGTTTTCCGTTAAACACATAATGTCATGCTCATTTATAAATTCTAGAAAATCTGGTGTTTGTAATTAAGAACATAAGCCACAAACATTTAAACTTACAATTTTAATATCGGACACATGGATGGAGTTACGTTGATTGTTTTCATTTACCACATGTACTTTTAATGCAGGCCCTCTTAGGTAGTCATAGCGTTTGTGTTGTCGCATTTCTGGAATATTGGTGTCTAATTCGGGGCTGCGCAGCGCTCGATTCGTGCCTCCTTGTTTTTGGTGCTTTTGGTTCGGTGAATTGTACATGAACTTGTCTCCCGTCGACGAATAGTTTGTCCACCACCATTGATGCCCTTTTCCCCTGTTGTTTTGCCGTTTTAAAGTGCGGATACAGTTGCTTTCTTCTTTCGTTGATCTCTCTCGGAAATTGTTCGTTTACCTAATTTGGCTTGTTTCTCAGTGTCGAAGGAGCTGCTTTTCGTACTTTTTCTCTATCCTTGAAGAGGACAAATTTGGCAACTATTGGTCTGTCTTTCCCTGGGATCCTTTTCCCCATACGATGGACTCTTTGGAATGGCAAATCATCACTTATATCCATCCCCTTTTGAATGAACGTTTTCAGAACTTCCTCTGTGTCCTCCTCTGCTTGTTCCTGGATTCCGTCGAAAATAAGATTATCTCTCATTGATCTTGTTTGGAGGTCTATGTGGCGCTCTTTTAACTCCTTTAGCTCCCCGCTGAGTGTTCGCACTGTGTCTAGTATTTCACTATTTTTATTCATGATCTGGTTCGTCTGCTCTTTAAAGTTAATCATAGTTTGTTTAATCACTTTGACTTCACTTTTTTGTTCTTCATAGTGACTATTCATAAAAGTCATACTATTGTCCATGGCGCGGACCTTCGTTTTCATGTCCTGAACTTCGGTATACACTGCTCGCATGTTCCTTTCCAGATCACTGAGCCTATTGTCAATGGTGTCTAGTTTACCGAGTTTTAACGACATTTGTTCGAGTTTGTCGCACATATTCTTGAGTGATTCATGTATGTCTATATTTGGCACATTTTGTATCGGTGACACAAACCAAGCAAATTGACCCTGCGGGCCTGGGGACTATATGGTACAAACTGGTTCTGAGGGCCTGGGGTAGATTGGTTTATAAATCCAGTACTGAAACCAGGATTACACACGTTATTTATCATTTGTGGCTCCATGTTACCATGAATTCTTGGGATTTCTGAATGAGATGTACTCACGTGTACTTCGTTTTCGCTCTCACCGCTTATATTAACGTTATTGCTGTTTTTCCTCTTCTTTGACTTCATTTTGCTAACCCTTTTCACTCATTTTACATCACAATCACTACCTCGAGTAACTCCATAAGTATAGTTCAGTTCTTTTTATAGAAATCAAAAAAAAAAAAAATACTTAAAAAACACGGACCAGATTTAAAAGCGCCCTTATTCTCCAACCCATGCGCATGCCCAGAAAATTGGCATATAACGCACACGGAAAACCACTGGTCAAATAAAGCATCCATGCTTGAATATAGCAATAAAATTGTAGTTCCATACATTGAAGGAATACGTGAGAACTTGCCGTTAAAGAGGTCCGACGTGCATGGTCTTTGTATATTTGAGGTTTTCAGAGCACACCAGTGTGAATCGTTTATTCAAAAACTGCTGGAAAATGATATCAATGTGCGATTTATAGCAGCTTCTTGTACAGGGGAATTACAGCCACTTGATCTTGCGGGAAATGACACATTCAAACAGTCTGTTAAAAACTCGTTTCAGTCGTGGTATGCGGACGAAATTGATAAAAATCTAACAAACGGAAAAACTGTCGACGAACTCGACATAGACCTTAGTCTATGAAAGTTAAAACCAATTCACGCCGGATGGCTTGTAGGGTAAACTGATCGGAGGTCGAACACCTTTATAGATTTTTTCAATAACCTCATTCGTTAGATAATCTATATGGTGTATAAATAATCCCGAGATGTGTCGGAAAGTATAACTGAAGTAGTTTAAAACGTGTTAAACGCTGTCAAGCGCATTTAAACCCTTCACTTAAAGTAAACTCCCGAGGAAACAAAATAGATCACGAGTCGTACGATCCGACCGCAAGTCGAACGGCTTGATATTAAGTCGAACATTTTTTTTTTCGATACAAATCAACGGGAATATTATACACCAAAACTATGCATACATCCAGAAAATTCATAGAGAACTTTGACAAGTAGAATATATATGAGTTATTGCACTGTGATTATATCTTTTAATCGTTCATTTTTTTTCTAAGGTCTATATGTTTTAAGAGATTTTTAGATCATTGCAAAATGTATTTGACCGGTATTGCCATGCTTCAAATTATTTACGATATCTATTAAGTTGTTCCTTTTATTGTATTTCTGCGAGTTTTAATTATTTTATATTCAATTTCAACTTAAAGAAAAAGAAGAATTATGTCGTTTGAGCAATTTATAATTCAAATTCTAATATTCAACAAACATGCGTTTAAATTGCACCGACTTTTATCTCAATTTAATTTGTTTCAATCATTGTAGTTTTTTTTTTTCGCGATAGTTTTTCACTCATCTTTTTCTCTTTTTCTGCTGCTTTTATTTTTTTCAAATTTTCTCTCTGTAACTTTTTTTCTTCTTTTATTCTCTTTGTTTCCTTTTTTTCCTCCTCCTTCTTCTTCTTTTCATTGAAAGCCTCATCGGAGGTTAAAACAAAATATCGAGAATCTGTTTTCTGTTTTCTTTTCTTTGAATCCCTGCTGATGATTACTTTCGGGATCGCTATAATATCAGACAAATCTGACTGTTCTTGGAATTCTGAATGAATGCTCCTGCCAAGGCCTTCCATCTGTTCGCTCCTACCAAGGTCTTCCATCTGTTCGCTCCTACCAAGGTCTTCCATCTGTTCCGATATAGATGCACTCGTATTTAGGCCAGACATGCCTGTTAACTCAAGTCTTCCATCTGGGCGTATAACCAACGGTAAATCTGTCACAGACTCCTGTATGGCCACGTTCAGCAGGATATTATTGATCGTTTCAATGCTTGTTGTAAAGCTGTCATCCATACTAGGGTCAAACGTAGGATCTACCGGTAAAATCGGTGATAGTGAGACGCCCATAGTCTCTGTTGGACCGTTTTAATCGACAGCAGGAGTTGTACCTCTTACAGCCGTTGTATCGACGGAGTCATGCGTCTTTGTGCCATGTTCATCTACGTATAAAGTTGATGGAATGTAGGCCTCTTCTGGAATTGCTTGTGGATTTAAAGGAAATATGCCCGTAGCTTTGAATCCGGACACTACGTTGGATTTTTTCAAGGACGCGCACCATGCCTTCTCGAATATTTTCAGAAACTGGGCATGTCCTACAGCAACACCAGTACTGTTAATAAAAGTATCAACCTCTTTATTCCAGCCCGATTTCAAGGACTTAAAGAAAGAACGGTCTAGTGGCTGGGTCCAGTTACTCGTGTGGCTCGGAAGTTCCATGACCACAATGTTGCTGGCTCTAGCAATTTCAATAAATTCCACATTGTTATGGGACCCATGTCCATCGCATATGAGTAGTTGTGGTCTTTCGTTTCCAATATTAGGTAAGAACGTCTGCTCAAACCAAAGGCGAGCGATTCCATCCTTTGTCCAGCCACTCTCAGACACTGAAAACTTCGCTTCCTTCAGTTGAGATTCATTTGGAATATGTTCAATTCCATATCCCTGCAAAGCACGTCTCGTTTAACCTGGCATAATGAAATGGGGTGGAATTGTAGTCCCGCTTGCATTAGCACACGCTATGACCGTTTTCATTTCTCGAGAACCAGCCTTTCCATGAATTGTCTTGACGCCTCTTTTCGCGATGATTATTCCCGGCTTGTGAGACATGGTTATTCCGGTCTCGTCCATATTCCATATGGACGTTGGCTTGTTATTAAGCTGCTTTTCTGAATATACTTCATCTAAGGTTGCAAAGAATTTATTAATTCTTCCTCGTGTCATACCCTGATGACGCAGAACGCTTGTCGACTCCGGTGTTCGTAGGGAAAAATCGGGATGACGACGCTTCAAACGCCTCCACCACATTTCTGATGGTACTGTACCCTTAAACTGTGCCCCTCTTTTTTTCGCAAGTTCAGATGCACATCTGAAAAAATTGTATTTAGAATAGCCAACACCAAGTTCAGCTCTTAGTTTTGCATTTTCTAACAATGCCACCTCATCTCTCTGAGATAACAAAGGGGTACCACCCCATCTCGCCCCTTCCTGAATTTTCCCAGTTGTTCTGTTATTGAGAGTTGTTGGAGGAACCAAATATTTTTCGGCTGCCTTCCGTATCGATATCCCGTTCTGCTTTACATCAGCAACGGCCGCCGACATTGCCTCTTCCGTCCAATTTTAGTATACAGGTATTGTTCTTTTTTTCTTACTGCGACTTACTGATAACATGTTTGACATCTACAATGAATTACAGTTCATGTATGTATGCATTTAATTAATTAAATAAAAAAAATCTTATAAAAAGTCGGTTAGATACAAAATTTTCAAAAATCCACCCATTGGTTGAGAGTCTTTTTAACGGATATATAGTTGTAGTTGAAGTAATTCAGCGTGGATTTCACAGACAGAATTTAAACGTAATCAAATTTAATTTGATTTTTTGATTATTGTATGGTACTACTGATTAAATTCTACTTATTTCATATGTATTTATTCGTTTTATCTATTTTTTCATCTATTTTTGTTAAGTTAATGACTGTTGATAGTTTCAATACTTTGATTATGATTTAATTCATAGCAAGTTCTAGATACATTGCAGTGTGCAACTGGATTGAATGGCTGTGTAAAGTTTTTCCCTTATTGTTATTTGTTCTTTTATTTAATTGCTATCGTTAATTTTCTATTCTATAGTAATTTTCATTTAACGTTAGCTGAGAGAATATTTTCTATTTGGGCACTCCTAAACATTTTGTGGTCAGTGCCTGTAATCATATTCAGTAAATCTATAACAACAAAATATTCATCTTGGTCCTGACTACTCGGTTACAATTGTAAATAGATATTTCGGATATCAACTTGGATAGAGTATGGTCATATCACATCAAACAGATTAAGGATCGAGATTTTATTAAAAAATGTTTACATCATAAGAATGGCCCTGCAATTGAGTTTTAACAGTTTCTAACTTTTCATTTTCACACTTAAACCCAATGTTAATTTTTGCTGTGGTCCTGTTCTCTTTGTAATTTTCTCAATGGGTCCTTTAGCTTTCAGATAACAGGGGCCGCTGATGACGCCTTTCTGAAAAAGCTCAAACACCACAGCGGCGTCCGATCTTTTTAGATACGCGGCCTTGTGCGACATCTCCCTGTCGTGGTAGATGGCCACTGCCTTTGGGTCCCACTTATTGGTTGGCTCTGGGGAGCAGAACATCGGAATATCTATGGGTAGTTCTCTTCCTCCGTGGTGGTGCATACCAACAGCAAATAGATTTTTAACGACAACGTTTCTCATCCTATTAATTAAGAAGTGTTAACAATTCTAATATTTAAATTAAATGAATTTATGCATTTAAGTATCTCGTCATTTGAATAATTTATTTTCTGATTTAGCTATTACTTTTTTAGTGTTATTTTCAAGTGCCCAAGCCACGCTCTGGAAACTATATAGTATAGCATATATATATTTTTTTAATATTATATTATGGATTTGTTAATAAATTTACAATTTCCAATATTAAAACTCTGCAAAACATGTAAAAAAAACAATAAAAAATACTATAGATCTTAGTAGTGTATTGAAGTATGCTAAAAAATCCATTTTAGGAATAGATATATCTGAAGTCGAACACTGTTCGACTTGCGGTCATTTTAGGTGTTCGACTTCAGATCATATTAATTATGTTTTAAAAATGACCTTTGGGTGATTTGTTTGAAAATTATGTATCTAAAACATGGAAAAATTAGCTTTTTAAATATATTATATAGATAAAATTGTTTATATTTTGAATCACTTTGCTGAAATACCAAAGTTTGAAACTCTGGAACAACATCGGTGCACTAAAATAAAATAGTAAAACGTAGCTAAGTTACCTTGAAATTTCCCGGCACCTTGTACTCGTGATCAGAAGAGTTCAGTCAACGGAAGATAACTCTAACGTATTGTAAATAGAAAAACAGAGACGACAAAGAGGAGTTATCTATCTTTTATTGTTTATGTAGTAGTTTTAAAGCTCGTCATAATAGCGTTCGACTTTCGATCACGATCGACTACCGATCAGTTTACCCTATCTTCCTTTCAAAACATTTCGACTGATGTTATAAAAACAGGTTGGAGAAAATCAGGGATGTATGACATCGTTTTTCCAGTTTGTGACTTGTGCGTTGAAAACATTATTTCATGAAATTGATTGCATACGTAAACACATTTTATTGTCGTTATATTAGTTTATTTATGTAGTGGTTTTTAAATAAAGAAAAAAATAAATAAAGAATGAAATAGACTGGCCTAATATTTAATGATCGCCAGGTACTAGAAATCTCTACACACGGTAACATAGTACCATATTTGGCGCTGTATTTGATTTAGCGGTCGCTGCTTTCCGCCAAAGCCGCTAAATAGAATACACAGCCAAATGTAATACGTTTACAGTATTTGAGTGCAATGAGTTATCAGTTGCAAATTCAAGGTAAACAACACACCACTAAGGCATTTATTGTTAAGAAACTATTAGAAAGGTTGCATTGATTAAATTTATCTAAGGATGTCCGCTCCGCTATAACTCTTCCTCTGTTAAGTCAGCAGGGTTATATGTTTCTGCAATGTCGCCATCTTCATAACCCACATGAATCACCAAAGAAAGCATTTTATTGTTTTAATAAAATCATTCTGCCTTATCAACTTAACCTTTTATCTATGATGAGCTTTGATTTTTTTCTATATTAAATTTTGTGAGTTGCAGTAATTGTTGTGTTATGTTTGCAGAGCCAAAATATATCTTGACATCAGGGAATCCTAACAGGTCTATGAAAAAAGAAATGCAATGGCTTGTGGACTATTTATTGAGAGATTATATTTGTTTGTAGAAAATAATTGTATATTGCAGACAAGAATCACTGTATATCAGTTAAGGTTTCTCCACCCTTGATGTTTTTATGGTTTAATCCGTGTAATTTTTGTTAAAATTTGATGATTAATATGTAAACAATCAAATTGAACTTAAATATTGGTATGTTGCAAATATTTTGTTCATGCTGTAGGAGCTAACACAGTACACTATCAGGACAATTATAGCAATGACTGCTCTCTTATCAAACATCACATTTATTTTAACTAATTTTAATATAATCAAGCAATTTTTAAAAGAAATTAATCGCAATCATTTATTTTAAGTATTTTAACATTTTAAGGCCATTTAAAAATTGCCAGTATGAAAGCTATCAAATTTACAGTGCATTTTGATACGATTTTTCAACCATGAATAAGTACACTTTAGCAACATAAAACATCTATAACTTTTGAAATAATGGTTCAAACTCACTGAATATTGGTACATTTGTAATTCAGTATATATCCTATTGAAATCTGCAAAGAAATGTTTACCTTGCCAGGTAAAAAATTATGAATTGTGGTCTCTGTCAAGTTTCCCTATATACGGTTTTATCAGTTTTTCATTGAATTCAGCTATTTCAACTCAAACTACTCTCTATGAATTGTTAAACATTGGTGTCATTTCACTTTACAAAGCTTAAACTGTGTTAAACACAAGTATAAATCAAGAAATATTGGCAAAATTATGCATCACATAACACTATTATTATAACCGATAACGGTAAAATATTCCGGAATGCTCACAATGACATCACGCGACAATCGAAAGACCTTAATGAATTTTTAAATATTTTGACATAACCGAAATATAATAGTTAATATACTATTAACTTACAAATTAAACTTAGGTCTGTGACTTCAACTGCAACCATCTACAATCATGTTAAGGATTAAGAATTCTACTTCTACAGGAGAAATCTGTTCAGATCATTTACATGTTTCACCGCAACATTGATGAAGAGTGCAGTCAAAGAACATTACAGTCTTTGAAAAACAATGACAGTGAACTGAAATGCTTGTTTTCAACAGTGGCCTTTGGGATGGGAGTTCCAAATTCAAAATGTGGAACTTGTAGTTCATTGGGGAGTTCCCAAGTCTGTCTTGTGCTATTGGCAAGAGGTTGGAAGGGCGGAAGAGATGGAAGGAGTGCATACGCTGTTTGCTTTGCTTATGGCAGGTCATTGGTAAAAACCATAGCAGATGAAAAGACGATCACTATAATGAGGTCTGCTCTACAGAGAAAGACGTTTATCCGCTTTTCGGTCCTTGAAAACACTGGGATAAAAGGATCTTCAGGAAAGTGGACAAAGTTGCACTGGCAGTGAGGAATGCCAAGCTTTGAGATGCTGCACTTTCTGCACACTGAAATTCAACAAGGCAGTATTAAAGATGAGTTTGGGATCCCATGATGCCAGAATTTTATGTAAAATAAGATTCTTAATTCAGACTTCCAATAAAAATATAATTACATGTAGCTATTCTTTGTTGCACACAACTAAATATGCACTTTTATTTAAGTACAAACTAGCCTTTTATTTAATAAAAAAGAACTTTTCCCCTATAGATTTCATATAAAAACAATTCTTTTCATGTTTATTTTATTTTAATATTATACAAATATTTTACTAGAAATACCCCTGCATAAAAATAACCCCAAGCTATTTCATCAGGACTGCGTGGAAAAAAGTCTATTGTAGTAACAGGAAGTGTACTCACTGCTCTAGACCATGGTGTTCAACAAAAGGGGTTTTTAACACAATCTGTATGTTACCTTGTGGATATCCCAGAGAAAGTGGATGACACCTTTCAAAGAAGGCAAGTGTTTTTAACATTGATAGACCCTACATTTCAGTCAAGTTATTAATGGCGACAAACCACAGTGCTAATGGAAATTCTTAGAAAGGGCTATACAGATGATGGGGTACATGTAACAGCTATTGCTCCAATTTTGCTAATATATTCTGATAGGGGGCCAGATCATAGGATAACATATGAGTCTGTAAATTTGTCTCTTATTGTCCTTCAAGCACCTTGATTTGGATGTACTAATGGCAGCCATAACATCTCCAGGTCATAGTTGGGCTAACCTTGCAGAACGCGTTATAGGTTTATTCAACTTTGATTATCAAAATGTTGTCCTGTATCCAGAAGAAATGAACAGCTCTCTTGAACAGATTATCAAATTTAAAGTGCAAACACCATGTCAGATATTCGGAAAAAAAGCTGCAAGCGCAGATAATCTTCAAGTGGAGCGGATGATGCCTTATACG
This sequence comes from Magallana ariakensis, assembly GCA_020458035.1. Lineage (NCBI taxonomy): Eukaryota > Metazoa > Mollusca > Bivalvia > Ostreida > Ostreidae > Magallana > Magallana ariakensis. Next base: position 64,610,550 of record CM035813.1, read on the forward strand.
TGTAAGGCATGGTCACATTGTTGAATGGAAGGACAGAAAGAATAGCACCCAAAGTTAGAAGTTTCAAATATGGAAAGCCAACAACAAAAGAGAGTGTGCAGAAAGTTTAAGATGATGGCAGAACACTAATTCATTCAGAAATCACAAAAGGAAAATACACAAAAATGATATTTAAAATCTTGATGGATATAAAGATTCTATACAGTATTGAAAATCAGTACATTTTCAGGTACCTAACATATTTCAACCTCTGAATTTATTTCACTCTAATGTGAGAAATACTATTTCTGGCACTGTAATATTTAAACATAGTGATGTCAATGTTAAAGTTCAAAGGTAAATATTGGTACATGAATTAGAAAATAAATAATTTTGATATTATTAAACCAATTAAATATTTTGCAGTTTTATTGATCTATTGTCAAGACATGTGAAAAGTATTTCAGATCAGGAAATATTCCCTGTTGAACTGTTGAACAAGAATCAGAAATGAAACAGGTGAACTGCCTCCACCACTCCACTGTCTGTGATTGATCCTACAAACTCTGAGCATTACAGAAATTTCTCAGATGTCTTGGGACAAGACACAACAGAATGTGACAGACCATCCTCCAAAACTCTTAGCACTGCACAAATATCACAGGAGCTACAGGTCAGTAATTGAGTTGAAATCTGCTAAAAATAAATAATACAGCAGTTTGATTTTCTTCTGATTTTATTAGTTATTAAAAACCCCCAAGACTTACCTGACACTGGAAGGGTGAACACTGGAAATCATGCCAGGGTAATCAGTTCAGTATAGATGCATTTTATATGAGAACTCCATATTTAATTGAAACTTCTTCTCCATTATAAGGGATGTAAAAACAGTAACTGTTTCTTGGTTGGTCAATTAGTCAACATGTAAGAAAGATCGTCCGCTGCTGTGCGTGTAACAAGTCCAGATGCATTTATAGCAAAAAGAAATTAACCTCCAGAGAGGATAGGGGACTCAAGAGACTGCTTGAGAAGTATGACTATACAGTAATAAAAATTTGTTAACAAACGATCACGCACGATTCTGATACACGAACGATCACGCACGATACACGAACGATTACGTAAGATACACGGACGATCACTAACTAATTGAATGATACACGAACGATAACGATAAAAGACGCAAACGAACGATTCTACACCTTTTAACAAGCAAAATCAAAAATAATTTTTAAGATTAGAGTTAAGAAAACCTTTTGCTTTAATTTGTATTACAAATGGCATGTACAGTGCCAATACACTGTTTTATTTTTACGAGATAAACGATAGCCTAAGTATAATTATGATCCACACACCCGTTAAATTGTTTTGTCTCCACAACGAATATTAATTTTATCATAAGTTAAAATTAAACAAATAGAGAAAATTTAGTGTAAAGGAAATGAAGATAATACATAATCTACACGGATTCATATACATACATGTACTAGCTGATATATATGTAATCCCATGCAATACGTACGATTTAATTGTGCGAGATACAGGTAAATTTGTTACTTTGTTCCAAGGAATTTCGATCTTATAAAACTCCATATTTCCATGATGTACCGCACGTTTTAATTTTATTTATTCTAAATTTTAAAGCATTTAAATAAAGTTTAATTCTACTGAATGTTTATACAATGTAACGGAACGGAATGTGTGTCGTATTTTCAATTAAAAGAAAACTAAGAGAATAATTGTTTAATTTCAATCGGGGAATGCGTAAGCTCGATCGCTATCATTCAAAGTTTTGGCTTGACGCTATTATGGTTGTAATTTTGTGTCAAAATACCATGAATGCTTGATATACATGTAGACTAATTATAAAATCATGCAAAACTAACTCGACCGAAGGATCAAAAGGACTGAATGAGTTGTTGAGATACATGTACTTACTGTTTGACGACAAAAAGAACATTTTTTTTTAAAATTAGCGCTGACGTGATTCATGTATTTAAACAATTGCCAATATTCTTCTATAAAAATGTATAAAAGTCACAATGATGAAAAGTTTTAAAAAATATTTTTGGTTGTTTTTAGAAATAATCCTGGCATTCCGTAAAAAAGTTACAAAAAGAAAATAACCACAAAATCACGCACGTTAAAAACGCAAACCAATTTGTATGATACACGCGCAATCCCGCACGATACACGAACGATCACCAACGGTATACGAACTATTTAACACGATTAGCTTGTCGACGATAACGTTGTTACCACTGTACCTGTGGAGCTTTGATAACACCCGATGGTAAAATACAAGATATTATGCACTGTAATATAACAGTTTTTGTTTAAGGTATATGTGGCGTATTTGGAGTAAGATTTTTGACATGAGTTTAAGTAAAATATACATCATGCTTCTTATAATAAGACGTTTCACAAACCCTAGGCCCATAAAATATGTTCTGTCTTAGCTATTTGTCTGTAAACTTTACTATACGTCTGACGAATATTAATGGGATCCAACATTTACAACGCCACTGCGCATGAGTGCGGGAAAACCTAGCATCGAAAACACGGTGGAAGAACAGTTTGTTTACAAATTAAAATCACGTTTTTATGTATTAAATTAGATAATTCTTTAACAGATGATACTCGAAGCATTATTATTCCGATATTCATTAATGTAGAACGATATAAATTGTTAATTATGTGTAATTAACTTAAGATGAAACACGATTTTAGCATCATCGACACGGTAAACTGAGTATATATCTCTCTCCCTTGCGAATGCATGTATTGAGTGTTTATTTATTCTTTATTCAAAAGTTCCTCTAAACGAAAATCAACTTGTGGTATATAACTCATTTAGTAAAGACACGGAACACATGAAGCAGGAACCTGACTAGCAAAACCCCTACACATTGATGATGGAGACTTAAGTTTAATTCATCTTTGATTCCTATTCCATCAATCTACATTGTCTCCGATGATAATTTTCCCTTAGTTCCTATCCTTGTCAGTCTGTCTATTTTTTTTCTTTCATTGCCAAATCTGTCAAACCTAACGGTCTACCCCTCTTTCTCGTCTTCGCCATTGTTGTTGATAGACCGAGATAGATGTCACATGACCCATTTAAGGCGGGGTTTTTCAATTCATTGTATTTTTTACCGTGCTGGTAAAAATTAAAAAAATATTTTTTCTTGTTCTTGTATCTTTGTTATGCGATTGACTTATAAAGCGTGATTTGTGTTCTTTAAGTAAAGGAATGAAGCAAATAATCAGATCTTATTATTGTTATTCATTAAAATTACGCCACATATACCTTTAATATGTAAACTCTATACATGTTATATTCTAAAAGTATGTGTTCTTTTATGCAGGTGATCCTTTACAGGGTACACTATTTGTGAAGCTGGAGCTCTCCTGCACAATTCCCATAGAACTGTCCTACTACTCTTCAAGTGCAAATGTTGGAAGAAAGGATCTTGCTGTTATTGTAGCAAAGAGGGAGCTAAACAAGACAGAAGCATTATTACAAAGATGTACATGTAAGTTATCTATCAGAAATTCAAGCATCTTTTTTAATGTCAACTTCAGAGTACTTGTATGTGCAAACAGAATAGATTTTAGCAAAATAAATTTGTAGATTTCCAAATGAAAGGGTAAGAACATTTTTTAGTTTCATTTTCATACTAGTATATATGTATAATGTTTAGGGTGGGAATCTCAGCTGTTTTCAAGATATTTGTGCACTTCTCTTAATTTCGGGGAGGGGATGTGGTCAAGACTACCCTCGGCAGTGCTCCAAGTCACAATTGCTATCAGGTCGCTAAACGCAGCTATGTTAAGGCTGTCCGAGGCAAAATTTATATCGGAAAACGATACTGTTTTAATTATCGAATAAACACTTTAACCAGTCGATTTTCTTTAAATCTTTGTTACATTAATAAATAGCGATATCCAACAATATATTTGATGCATTTTTGTGACGTCATATGTTGTTCTTAAGCACGTGACGTGCGTATTCTAACAGCGTATGATCTATATAAATCGCAGCGGCGCAAGTGATAAATGACATTAAATCAAATATATTTTTATTAAAATTCCTTCGATAAGTAATGTGTTTTGCAGTTCTTGCTGGGGGTTCATATTAATATTTCGTTTATTTGAAATATTGTCAAAACATTGCGCCCCATCATCGAAATTAGGCACATTTTTACTTTTTAAGCTCGAATTACACAACATTGGGTAAATTGGTAGGTTTCCCCCAGCATGATTCACATTGGTACTTATTTTCTTTACCAGTTTCACGCAAAAAATACAAAGATTGTATTCACCTTTCACTTGCGCCAGGCTGTTTTTTACATGCATAAAAATATCTCCATTCATTAGTTTACACGGAGCAGGGCAAGTCTCAAAACCATTAGTTTATAAATAGTCATTTACCTAATACAAGGCTTAAAAACTGCCGATTTTTTTATACTAAGTAGTGAAAATATTGAATTAAGTATAACTAGTATTTAAAACAGCGTCTATGTAAAGGAATCACGCGGTTTTATAATCAGTAAAATTCACTTATTTCGTTGCGATACATTCCCTGAGAACTATCGAAAGGAATGCAGATCGTGACGTCAAAGTTAATTATGACGTCATATCGTATGAAGTTCAGACAAGTGACTTTCTACACATCAATTCGGGAAGCCTTAACATAGCCGCGAATAGCGAACAACAATTTGTTTAGGTCGCCATTTCAGAATTTATGGTCGCCATCAAAAAATAATTCACTCGCCATAATAACTGATAATAATTTTATAAACAAGTTAAATATGAAACAAATAATAAAGACACCTGTATATACAGTAACATATATCCTTTATTACACTTTAACAAATTGACAATTTAAAATATGTCGAAGCAAAATCAGAAGCATTGACAGAAGACGCCGAAGGATTCGCCTCGCATAGTCTACAAAACATTTTCCCATCCCTGTACACAAGCCAAGAAAATTCCTTCCGCCATTTTAAAACTGGTGCTCTTTCTTTTTTTGATTTTATGTCAGGCTTACTTTTTGTTTCGTCTTCTTCCTTTGTGTCTGATTCGTCCTTATTTGCTGTACTTTCATCATCTTGTGTGTCTTTATTTTCTGTATTTTCATCGTCTTGTCAACTTTTTTTTGTAAACCAAAACGACAGAAGCCCTGGCTTTCGTTTTTCCGCCATCGTGGCCACGTGATTGACAATGTTAATCTACATTCCAGCGACGCTTGATTCAAGCTAACATTGATTCAAACATTACATTGACCGAGAGTTAATGTTTTGTTAATTTCGATCCCGATTACGATGAATTTTGATCCCGATCACGACAATTTTCGATCCCGAGACGATCGCATGTCCAAATTTTCTCGGTCGCGAAAATGCGAGTTACTGTGAAATTTTGGTCGCAAAATTGAACTTTTAGTCGCAAATGCGACCGTTTTAGTCGCAACTTGGAGCACTGCCCGGGGCTCATGGTCTACATACTATTTGATGCCCCATGACACAAAGAATAAGAATATATATGGTTGAGGGGTCAGGATTCTAACCGTTTTTGAGATATTTGGTTATTTTCAATTCCTGGGGGTGGGGTTAACCCCAGAGGCAAGATCTAATATACCCAACATTTTGTCTGTAACAGTCAATATATGATTCTAAAGACCCTATATTATTATCTCTGACCATTTTCAAGTTTTTCAACTATTCAACATTTTCAACTATTTACAACAGGGTTAAGATTTTTCCCCGTAGGATTCTATGTTAGACCCCACATCCCTTTAACCCCACCCCCCCCCCCCCCAAAAAAAATGTTGCCCAACCTAAAATGAAAAAAAAAAAATAACCAGGGTGCACAACATAATATGCATGCCTATCATATCCTAAGGTTTTGTATAATTCCATTCAGCCGTCTTGAGAAACGCAATAGACAAGTTCAGGGTTAAGAAAGTAGTAGAACCGTACAAAAACAATTGGGCTCTAAACTCCGTTGAAGAGATCAAAAACTAATTAACTGAAGGATTACACTGAAATAGTACTTATTACGCACAACACGCAGTACAGATAGTTAATCCACTTCTAAATTTATCGCGGGAAATACAGCGCGAAATCACTGTATCGTCATCCAGACTTTCTTTCGCTTTGATCACGTTTCTCGACATAATACGAATGAACGGGGCATATATATGATTTTCAGCCCGACATCCCGATTTTATGTAGCATATAAAGTAACAAACACAAAAAAAAAATATCGACATTTTTATTACATGAAAAATCGACTCGCATAGATATTGACAAATATTGTGCAATAATAAGCGTACAAACTGTTCTATGTAAATATATACCTCGGGCACTGTATTATCATAAACATTTTGATATGGCTCAATTTTTGTGTATATCGTCCCTCGTCGCCAATACATTTCTTATATCATCAACGAAGATAATACAAAGTATCAATAGTTTGAAGGAAAAAGTCACTAAATAAAGTACCCATATAAATCTGTTGAAATTAAAATCACAAACCTCGCAAATTGGCAAAAATACCTGTCAAATAATTCGCATCTCGGATGTTGAAACTACAACTGTCATTTTCAAAGATTGAAGGTAGTTTAGCTACAGTTGAAAATTGTTCTTATCGATTGCTCTCGGGAAAATCTAACGCTTCATACGCCCCTGTCCCTAAAAGTTACATAGTGATATAGGTTTGGGGCAATTTTAAACAAAAAACCTAAATGCATAGAAAAAATGACAATAGACCAATCCACACTTTACAAAAGTTATGTCCCTTGGCCGCCATCTTTTGGGAAAAACCCATAGATTTCTCACGGTAGCCTTTGTAGTTTAGAGGTTTGTTACTCTGTCATTTGAAGTTAAAAGTCTGTTTTCTTTGTGTATTTTTTTGTGTAGGTTGCCCCATCGTGTGGCAACCTACAGATCGAAGGAATAAATTTAATTTAGAGAGATTTCATCACAGGACGCCCAAATATTTTGTTGCACAAAGAAGGCTTAAGTTGTTTTTTCTCCATTTGATCCCGCAAAGGGAAACAACTTTTGTAAAGTGTAGATTGGACTTCCTAAATTGTAAACATATTTTGAGGTTAGGGAAACCAAAATATAAGAAAATATCAATACAGATATAGCAAACAACAAAGTTCAATCGTAGTTGATAAAAATCAAAGTTTACAACGTGAACAGTCGACTGTCAGTATCTAGAACTCTCGGAAAAAATGGTAGATTGAACTTGTTTATACAATCACCATTATCTTGCGTAAGAAGGTCATATTCATCATATGCTGTAATTCTATCAACATTCATGGGTGTCATTTTTTGTGGATTTATGAAAAAAAATCATATTACCAACGATGGTTCAATTTAAATATTAATGAGACAACAGTCCGATTTTTTTTCTAAGAAAACTTATAGCTAGGTCTCTTTATCATACTTCTAAGATTGTTTAGATTTCCATCATATACATGTCTACGTTCTACTAGTATGCCAAACCGCCTTAAATAAGAAATATAGTTTGAGAAGTATATCTTAAACTGCCTAGTCTATTAATATTACAAACATTCATAAATATATGCATTAACATCTTGTTATAAGTTAGCGTTGTTTTTCAGTGTTTTTACAGCAAACTATTTTCCATAGTTCATTTTTAACTTTTTTACTTAGGCTTGCGTAAATTATTAAATCTATAGGTTTGCCTATTGCAAACGTTAACATCATATAATTGAGAAAAACAGAGTTTGCTTCTTTAAGTTTGTTAATGTTGTCATTAAAGTTAAGATAGAACAATGAGAAATAAATCGGCGTCTCCTGAAGCATAAAGGAAATACCCAAATATATATGAACCTTGATAATGATTAAGTATTTCACCTTTTTAAGAATTTGTGAGCTACACATGTGTGTTAAAAAAGATAGTTTTTTTATTTCTTTTCTCACTAAAACGATTAAAAGAAATGTACAGATGACGTGAATACAAATTGGTAACGAAGTTAAGTATACCATTTGGATGAAAAAGCTAAAGGGTTGTTCAATTTTATAATAAGTTCCAGTAAAAAACTCTGACCCAGGATCAATCATGCATGCTTCGATTCTTTCGAATGGCATTCCCTGGGTATATTGTTGGACTGTAGCAAAGCTTCGAATTGGTATCAGGTATGCTGCAGCAAAATAAAATACAACCACAAAGAAATGAAAAATAAATAACGGAATTAAAATTAATCTGTATCTCAAAAATCTTAGTGATAATGGAAATAGAAATATGAGCACTCGGTGAATGAGCATAAGAGATTTTATCCAAAGTGAGGTTCCGTGAACAATCGATTGACAGCGGATAAAAAGAAGGAGAAAGAAACAGAGTTTGTACTCGACATAACCATAGTTCCACTGCAAAGCATTAAAAACTGCATCCTTTATTCCAGTTGTAATGGCAAAAAAACAATCAAAAGCAACGAGTAGGATCATACATTTTTGCATGCTTCCAGTAAGATTTTGTCTTTTAAAACTGATAATTAGTAAAATCGATGCAATGAGAGGGAAAATCCATAGAAATGGATAAATAAAACGGACGCCTGCCATTCCCCACTCTCCATAAAAGTCTTGATATTTATAAGCTGTTTCTAGCTCAATTTCCGATGATGCCAGTTTCGTCATTAACGTCATATATTTTTTTCTAAAAATAGCTCCAAATCTGTTTGGTTTTTTGACATGTTTGTTGCCTTCTTTTATGTTCTGCCTACGTCAAAGATGGACTAACATTGATAATTAATTTCTTCTTCGTTTCCTTTAATACTACGGTTGCTTTCAATTCTGAAATATAATAATGAATATTTATTAATAAAAAAAAATATCATATCTAATGAATTGGAAATATATCTTCCTCTTATTGTGCATGCTAACCTCTACACAAAATATTAAAATATTTTTATTGTTTTTTTATGGCTATCGGATCAATACCAATATGTTTACAGACAGCCAGGAGGACAATGCGATTCATAGACTTCTCTTTTCTAAAAACCGTTAACATTGTATTTTCTCCTGTTTTAATTAATCTTGCCCCTTCAATACCCCACCCCATGCCAACGGGCAAATTTTAGACAATACAAATTCAAAATTATTTTTAGAAAAACTGTGCTAATATTTATTCAAAGATTATCTACATGCAATATAAACTTGGTATGGGCGAACTCAAGACGAGGGGAAACCGTTTGTAAGTGTAGAAGGGCGAAAAAACAATGGCTGAAAATAACACTGTATACAGTAACTTCTATTTAAAATAACGCAAAAGTATACTTTTTAAATATGGCAATTCTATGAAAATATGGCCGATCCTTTCACTTTGTAGTTCCGAATGAAAATGAAGGAAAACAGCCTGAACGATAAGTGAACGCTGAACGAACGGTGAGCGCAAGGTGAACGCTTTGTGAACGCACGGTGAGCGCTTTGTGAACGGTGAGCTCGAACGGAGCGGAGAGCGCACGGTGAACGCACGAAAAAATGGGAAAGTAGAACGTTTCAGGGACTGTAGGCGATGTGAACAAATCTCAACCAGCTTCATACGAATATACTCGTATATTCAAATTTAGTTTTAAAAACGCGAACAATGAATTCTTTAGAATTCACTAATTTTTGATTATTTTTTTTTTCTAGTTAAAACGATTTTATTGAATCGTTCAATATATGTTTTTACACTGTACAGTGTGTACATGATATGTGGTGCCTATGTTACAAAAGAATTATGAGCAAGGTATGAACAAAATATATTACATGTGTATTCTGCTTTATTTTGTAAACCTTTAATACATTGATATAAAAAATATGCGTTTTGTTTCCGGAACTTTATTCAGTTGTTAGAGACATAACATGTAATTTATCCTTTTAAATTGTTTGAAGTTATAAAACAATCATCTGGCTGCCGCAAGAAATGTTATATCGTGTATTATATGTAATAAGTATAATTATATAAAACATGAATAAAATGTTCTTTGGGCAACGCAATGTAGATACATGTGTACATGTTACATTGCCTTATAATATAAATATTAAACAAGTATTTTTTAGTAATTAGGAATAATGAAAATAAGGTTACAACGACAGTATAGATACATGTAGGATCGCTCATGATTTACAGTGGATTATGATTATATCGAGCGAATTGTTTTTCGTGATTTGCGACAGATCTAAGGCACATGGATAGAAAAGCCCTAATCAAACGCTATCGCAAACCACAATATAATTATTAAGGTCTTCCGTTTCCAACGGAAGACCTTACTATTATTGTGCTTGTAAGATTATTCTTATTTTTCTTTTTTTTTTTTTTTCTTCCTAGACGCGAACTTTGAGGCTTCATATCTTGCTCATTTCTGAACGGTTTTTGCTCAAATTTTCAGGGCTTATAGACATTACAAAACACTATCTAAAACATTTCACAAACTTTAAAATTCCTCTTCCGTTAACGAGTTATTCCCCTTTTAAAATTTTTTAGGGCCTTTGGTTTCCAGACAAAGGCTCCGAGACTATGATAGCAGGGAATGGGAATCCAGCGAATTTGAATAACAGAGACATTGAAGTTGTGCACATTGATTTTTGTTTTTCGATTACGTTTGTTATTTAGAAAAAGGTAGGGGGTCAAAAAATAGGATTCCAAAAAGTGCGAAAATTTAGACATATTTTGCTTTGTATCTTTTAAACGAAAAATATTTTGTTAAGACATGTAGAATAAAAGTTGTGCAGAATGTTAAGGGCTTTCATTTGACACCAATAAAAAAGGGCTGGCCCCTAAAATTAAGGGCCAATAGCGCTTGAAAGTTTTTGCTTAATAACTCAAAAACGGTTAGGATTTCGATATGGCTGTCGCTGGAAAAGTTGTTTGTTGGGATCTCATAAAGGTCGTTACAATGTTATTTTGTTGGTGATTTGTGTTGTATGAGTGTAAAAAGCTGTACATGTTAACATGTACCTCGTTTAATTTGGCAAGTTAACGAAAGTCTATGTGCGTGCAACTGGCATAAAGTTACTACAGAAAGTATGCTGGTTTATACAGGAAATTTTTTTTTAGAATAGTTTTTTTTTTTGGAGTTTATGTCAGTTTTGTTAAGTTCTTATAGTGCACAATCCCTAAAACGAGAATCGGAAAACAAAACATTCTTCTTCCTTTGTAGTAAAACACAAACTACGGATTTAAAATAAATCTATGTATTACGTTTGAGTTTTCATACTGCATGCATTTAAAATCTAACCTAAATCAGAGCTGTGTGTGTACCGTTACGTAAGCTATCCCGCAACCGCGGCCTTGGAAAATCGGTCACCATGGTCGTGACGGGGCTGACTAGCGGTCAGCGGTTATCTAATACACGAGAGTTGCGTCGCTCATATATGAGTTTATTTAGCCGCAAACTCTAGAATTGTTTTAGTTTATATACCCGTAAATTAAATACAAGACCTGTTTTAATTTCTTCATGTTATAAGAGTTTGTCCATCTTGTTTTTATTTAATTAAACATTAGAGTGTAAATTAAGAAGTCGTTCTGAAAATTTATAAAGGCGATATTACTACAAATCGGAAACTTCGTCAGACTTAAATTAATGGTTGGTTTGTAAGTCTAAAATGTTTTTAAATCTGTACAAATATTGTTTTAAATCAACAAACAACCCACAAATATTAAACTTTTAAATGATGATCATCTATCGCACATGGCCGAGGAGTGGACAGGTTTGTGTTCTTCTACATGTACCTTATCACGCGTGCATGTTTCAGACTTTTGTACGAGCACAATTATTTTCTTTTATTATGATTTCAACTATGATATTGGTTTAAGATGTAAAGATAAATTTATTTTACACGTACAGTTGATTTAGCAATGATTAATACGATTGCGCACAAGGTATTGTTTATTATAATCAAAGTTCCATGTTTCATGTTTGCGGTAGGTGCTGGCACGATAAAAGGATGTCCTGAATTGAGGCATTCGGATTTTTTTTTAATTGGTAAAAAGATAATCAGATTTGACGACAATCATTTTTTGGCGACTTCTTCTTATGTGTAACATTTTCACTTTCCCACCCGTTTGTTTATTCGGTCAGTCTGTGTTACTTCAATCGCAGCGTGCGACCGAAAATCTTGTGTCGCTTCAGCGCACACAGCTGAGAACATCTATAGCCCCAGCCGGGTTATGTTTATGGCTGCAGATCATCAATTGTTATGTAATTGAGTAACAATGTATTGAAGGTTATCGAATATTATTGAGTATCGAAGTGTGCTTTCACTACAGTGGTCAATTGTTAAACAATAAGGCTATTATTCGAAGTCAATCATCTTCACATTATACATGTAGGTGCGAAATCGTAATCGGATAATGTTGCTAATAAATCAACCTGTTGAACACGCTAAACTTCTACAGATATGAACGGAATAATATATTATACTTAACAGTTTTAAGTCAAAGGAAAATTGTTCTCGGATTAAGAAGTTATGAAATACGACTACATTCACTCATACATTCACGTGTCTGAGAGAGGAACGAACGACAACTCTGCATGGGAGATTGGACTACATTATGCAACGCAGTCGGTCGCCATAGAAATCATCAAAGTACTGCAAGTGTCGACAGATTTCTTGTTTCATTGAAATACATGTACCATGATAGTTCACTACCAGAGTAAAGCTTGCCAGCACTAACTCCAACGCACTAACAAACAAGAGGCCCATGGGGCCACATCGCTCACCTGAGCAACAATAGCTTTACGTGGGTGTTCAAAGGAAATTGTGCCATATGGCCCCTCGGTAGAATAACAAAAAGAATGCCGTATTCAAATTTTACACTTATTTTTGCATACACTTAATCTTTGACATCGTACCTTTATGAGATACTATTTACACTTCATAAAGCGATCAAAATATATGAGAGCATATAGGTACATTTTCTTCTTCAACTTCTTACTACCGTTATTTTTTGTATTTTATTTTTAAAAAATCCTATATGTGAAAGAAGAAAATTGTACCTCAATGCGCTCATATTAAAAAAAAACATTCAAAAATTTAATTAGTCTTCTGCATTATAAACGAGTGTTGTATACCTGGCGTGAATTCGTGCGATGTTTTAAAACCTTACTCACTTGATCAATGAATACACTCGAATGAAAAATGGTGTCCTGTGAAATGTTAAAGAGCTATTATAATCAATGCACAGGCGTCGGAACGGGTTGGGTGGGGGCTTAGACATAGCCATACTCAAAATCCTTTTTTTTTTTTGCTTGTCAAGATTTCTGATAAGGTCAAGCCCCCCACCCCACCCCACCTATTTTCAATTTGCTTCCGACACCACTGCAATGTATTGACAGGCATATAACTCTTTTTTACTAAGGTCCACCCATTATTTTCATCTTTATTCAAAATCAACAATTTACAAATGGCTACAAACCAATGTTTTTCCGCTGTAATATTTTCTTAAAAGCGATACTACATTTATCTCCGTGACAGTAATGTGTCATTAAACTATAAAAAAATTTTTTAAAGCGATCGTTTATATTTGTGTCAGAAAACCATCAAGGTTGGTGTAGATTTCATATAATACATCGTATTAGGAGGGGGCCAAAGAAAGTAGCTACAGCTTATCTTCTTTTAATTTTTCTGTACACGTATTTAACGTTTAGCTAGAAATTTCTAGTGATCAATCAAAATTTCAGCGTCAATCACAACATTATTAGCAAGATATAGAGCTCGCAATTCTGCTAGGTTTGAGTCAATTTTTTTGTTCAAAAGAGTTTATTACATTCAACTTTAGATTTTTAAGCTTGGTATTTCTTATTCAGCAATTTAAAATGTAAAAGAACAAAAGCAAGGCCTCAGCTCTGTGTGCAAACAGAAAATTGTGAGCAAAGCTCTGTATCTTGATTATAATTCGAAGCTTGACACTCAAATATGGAAAGTAAATAGAAAATTGTAAACAAATAAAACAGAAGAAACGTGCAATAAAAGAAAGATCACAATTTATTTTTCATCACATATATACCTATATATTTCTAGCAGCGAAAACAATCTCCGTTTATACTGAAAATGCTGAGCATCTTAACAAAACACGTTGCATTAATCAACCATTCCGTAGATATCGTACCGAATTACCAATAAAATGTATAGTACTTTATAGTATGTTGTAAGTGCAAATATTAACGCATTGAAATATTTAACCTCAATTTACTTCACAAAATCGGCACAAATCTATGTTGCATGTTTCAAATATTCTCTTCGCACGTAAAGTGTTGCACAACCAGCAAATTCATCTTTGTCAGCTTAACCCACACAGTGACACACATCATGGCTGCTTCGAACAAAGAACTTCCGTTTTCGAGGTATGGAATACCGAACCCGAAGTTATAAACTGATTGACAGCTATTATTTCTTTATTATTAGTTACGTAAATTACTCAAATTTGGAACTGAATTAGCCCATAATTTTTGCAATTTATATTTTCCTTTCCATAAGGATTATTTTTCCTAAATTACGTTGAATTTGACTCAGTGGTTCTTGAGAAGAAGGTTTTTAAAAATGCACCCCCCTTTTTTACAGTTTCGAGGTTTTCTCCGTTTTGAAAAAAGATCAGTCGTTCATTTCTGCAATTTATATTCACCTTCTTATAAGGATACTAGCTTTTTGCCAAATTTGGTTGAATTTGGCCAAGTGGTTTTAGAGAAGAAGTTCAAAATGTAAAAAGTTTACAGACGGACGGACAGACGGACGGACAGACGGACGACGGACAACGGGTGATCAGAAAAGCTCACTTGAGCTTTCAGCTCAGGTGAGCTGAAAATTAGTTAAAATTATCGACTATTTTTCAAGCGTTTTGCGATCCCGATGTTAAACAACTGAAATTATTAGGCCGCCTTGCACCCAAACTAGGGCTTGTACTCATAAGGTGAGCCCGCATTCCTCGGGGACGGATGTACCCTCGAGGATTCCGGCGCCTAATTAGGCACTAGTGACAACGATTTCCGGCTCCAGGGCGCGGAGTAGACCATAAGTGAACAAATTATTTCTGTAATGTAGCGTTCTAAACAAGGCGCCCTGCGCCCAAACTAGGACTTGTACTCATTAGGTGAGCCCGGATTCCTCGGGGGACGGGTAATCCCTTGAGGATTCCGGCGCCAAATTAGGCACTAGTGACACCGATTTCCGGCGTCAGGGCACGGAGTAGACCTTAGTGAACAAATTATTTCTGTAATGTAGCGTTCTAAACAAGGCGCCCTCCAAACAATGAAAGTTCTTACTTGGCACAAAGATTGCTTATGACCTAAGTGTGTGTTATGATTTTGTTTTAATGTTATTTTGTGAAGTTCAAGGTCATTGGAAGAAATTTCATAAGATTTGTCTGCTTTATACTGTTTTTAAGGAGAAACATTGGATATTGCTTTTTTATTTAAAGATTGCTGATGACCTGAGGATGTGTCATGAACTTGACCCAGGGTCAGTTGTGCAAGTTCAAGGTCGTTTGAAAAATAAATGCTTCTTTCTTGTCTGTCATATCTACATGTAATATACATGGAAATGATTAGAAGCTAAAATTTGACACAAAGATTGCTTGTGACATGTACTTAAATATGTCCCGACTTGAACTTTGATCATCTGTGCAAGTTCAGGGTCACTATAAGAAAAAGAAGCATCCATTATTTTCTAATAGATAAATACTTTAGTTATGATTTTGTTTTTCTTAGTGGGGAGGGGAGGAATTATTGGTGAGGTTGCTCACAGAACCGCCAGTTACTCCACTGAGAGCACTCTTCCCCTTTCTCGCAACCAAAATTTACCTTAAATTAACTTATAGAATTGAATTTTGGGGCATTGTTCCCCCCTCCCCCAACACACATTTTAGTAGAAGGCAATATAAATTTTTATGGCAAATTTAAAACAAATTATATTTAACAAAATAAGTTATAGCTGCCTCACAACTCCTCCCCCCCCCCTCCCCTACCACTACCACGGATTAGATTTTGAAGATTAATTTTTTTCTTACATTGGCTTGTTAATACATTTCGGATAAATTTGTTCCCCGAAGCAAAAACGATGCTGAGTGCTTGCATGGCAAAACGTTATACGGAGAGTTGTCCCTCCCACTGAGCACCTCTCGTACAGCGCACCCTCAGGTTGGAGTAGCCGTCATCGTTTATTTTTGATTTTCTGAACTTACTTTTATCATATTGACAATCCTGTCTGATTAAAATCACTACCCTTAATTTTGCTTACACTCATCAGGGTCTGATAGGTATCGATAACAATTCATCTTCACATGACCTCTATATTTGCACACAACCTAAATATATATTTCATTTACCAAATACATGACTTTATCTGTTAATGAAAGGTGCAACTCTTCAATACTCAGTCTGGGGGTTACATAGAAAGCAGGATTGAAATAATTTACCTGTCTCCATTTAAAAAATTCCAATACATTTTCTAAAGCCCTGATTGGTCAGAATTTTAGGTCGGGTGAAGATGACCCCCTATCAATACCTGTCAGACCCTGTAAGGAGAAGAGGGTGCTTTTAATCAGACTGATTGACAATCCTTTTCCGACAGGAAGCTGCAACGGAAGACCTCTTCGTTGCTTTGCAACGAGCTCGTCTCTAGTTTTTATTAAATGTTTGTATCAATAATCATCAATAATAGTGTGTCCTCAGATGTGCTACTGTCCACGGGAGTGCCCCAAGGATATGTTCTTGGTCCTCTTCTCTTCCTGGTGTACCTTCTCCCACTCAGAAGAGTTATCAACAAGTATGCCATTAACCGCCGTGGATTCGCAAATGACACCCAACTTTACAGCCGATTACGGCATGTGTAATATTCAAGTAAACACCGTGGACAATTGCATAGCAAGTGTTCGATCGTGGATGACTGTGAACAAACTCAATCTGAATGACGCAAAAACTGAGGTAATGGTGGTTGCTAGTTCCCACAACCAGTGCCGTCTGAATGATATCAGCATAAAGATTGGTGAGGCCATTATAGTTACACCTAAGCCAAGTGTAAAAAAAAACCTTGCTGCTGTCCTAGACGCTACCTTATCAATGGAGAAACAAGTCAGCTCTGTCGCCAGATGTACTTCAACATCCGGAGAATCTCGAAGGTGAAACACCATTTCACCCAGGAAACTTGAGCAAATGTCATAAATGCAACAGTCATATCCCATCTTGACTATCACAATGCCCTCCTGCTTGGCATAACCGATCGACCGATGCGCCAGTTACAAGTGACTCAGAACAGTGCTGCACGTTGTCTTACAAAAACATGCTACAGACAACACATTACGCCAGTACTCCAACAACTACACTGGCATCCTGTAAACCAACGTGTTATATTCAAAGTACTTCAAAGTACTATATTCAACCGTCAACAAATCACTACATTCCTCTACAGCACCAGCATAAATGATTGATCTATGTTCTGTCTACCAACCGAACAGGGCACTGAGATCATCATCTGACCAATGGAAACTGGTAGTGATGAACAAATACGGCGCCAGAGCTATAAGCACCCTGTGTGCCCAATTGTGGAATGATTTACCATTGGGACTCCGTAAGCTTGAAACTCACGGAGCATTCCGCAAGACCCTCAAAACACTGTTGTTCAAGCATGAATATGAAACATAGACTAGTACTATATCAATACCACGAATGGATTTATCCTGTCATCCTTTCATCATGTTTTAGATAAGCTTCTATTGTTTTATCATCACTCTAATAAGAATTTTATATTATCTCTAACATAACGTTTATAAGCATACCACTTTTATTAACACAGTGTACAGCGCATAGAAACTATACGTATATTTTGCGCTCTATAGTCAATATAATAAGTCAATATAATAATAAGAATAGTATCATGTGTTTTGTGTAGACTAAGTACTTAGATCCTTTCTATAACCAAAAGTACACAACGAAAATATCCGGGTTTATTGGACGTATATTGAAAACGTTTTTATGACGTGACATTGCAACAGACCAAATAGACACATTAAGTCGTTATAAATAATTTTTATTTTTCTATTTTATTTTTTCCATTTACCTGTGTAAATTTAGATAATATTACTTATACTGATGTGAATATGTGTAGATGAATGAATGGGTGGTGAAAGGGTAAAAAAGAAAAGACAAAAATCATTGTAAACCCTTATTAACCTTAAAACTGTTTATAAAAACACAATGAATAAATGTGAATGAAAAAAAAAATATCTGTTTTTAATGCATATAAAAACATATCTATAATATTGTAAATACATTTAATAGGAGGGAGGTGAGGTATTCAACCTACGACTAACAGTAAAAGATTCCCACAACCACGTGTACACTCAGCTTGATAACGGGATGTCCAATTGTTAAATGGTTATTAGTGTGCATGTATGTTAATTAAAACTATCTTTTGCAACAATGCATATACTACTGTTTATGAAAATTAATTCATTGAAAGATATGAAATATTCCCAAACTGTGCAACGAAACATTGTATAGAGTATAATTTGTAATTGAAAGAAAAAAACCCATATTTTGAAATTACACATATATAGAAAATGTGTTTTTATTGTCAGATAAAAGATTGTAGGACTAAACTTTGAAAATCGTGAGACATTATATAGGGTATACATGTTGTAATTGAAATAAAAACCATGTTTTTAAATTCCACATAATTACGGTATATGGAAGATTTGATTTCATTGTCAGACAAACGATATTAAGACTAATATACATTAAAAATCACTTTAAGGTAATTAAATCTACATGCCGTTATGTGTATAACTAAACCAAAACAGTGTTTCCATTACCTTATCATTAAAAAACTGTTATTTACTTTTACATAGTATCAATTTTCCTGAGCGAAGATATTTACGTTTTTTTGTAGCATGAATGATTTTCCGATTAAATTTTAACTCCAACTTCTAAAATATGTACTACATTGTAAGTGTCCTTCTACATTAGACACAACGGCTGCTTCGATTATGTACAACTAATGCTGGTAGGCATGAAATAATTTTTTTTACAACTAACCAAACACTTTGATAACTAGAAGTACATGTACCAAAATATGCAAGAGTTGTTACACGGCTTGACGAGGGCGCGCCATGCGCGCGAGGAAACCGTGTAACAACCATTTTGTCGCATGATCTTTGTTTCTAGATTGAATGATTAAACTTATCAGGGTTTGATTTGTAAAGACTATAATTAGATAAACCGTCAACAGTATTCTGAGATATATTCACTTTTTGTATGTGAATTAAAGTTGACGGAATGAAAAGTTTAAGTTTCTTTTTTGCGTTCATTGTACTTGTACCGTTGATTTCAATAAATCACTATGAAATGTTATATAAATTTATTTTTTACTTTAATAATTTGACCATAATAAATCCTTTAAAAAGGCTATCGTATAGCTGACCTGTGTGATTTGGCCAATGGTTATTCAATTAACACTTTGCATTAAAAAAAAAGGCATCAGTGATATACATGTATTACGGGCAATTGTATGGAAATTTGCTATCATTAGAATGGAACCATGCGACAAACACAATATAAAATACAAAAATACGCATATGAAACGTTAACTAAAGTATGTAGAATTTTAAAACATTCCTGATAAAACAGTTAATTTTCAATATTCATATGCATATATCATAAACTATAAATATCTTTTAAACTGTTACATGTAAAATTTGTTAAAACTGATACGAATGATCTTACCTGTAATATGTTTACTTGAAGACCAATGCGCAATAAGGCGTAAAAAATATCGCAATACAAACGCTTTGGTTGGACTTGTTGTTCGTTCTGCATTTGCATATAGATAAATAGGTATTGTAAATTACACAACGAGACTATTTGTATATCTACTTTTTCTTCTCAATTACGTACCAATCACCACTCAGTATACAAAAAAGATATAGAACAAAAACCAAATGCTTGAAATAATCCTTCCAAAAAGTCATTCACACATAGAAAGTTTATCTTAAAGCGTCATATTAGGTTTAACAATCGGCTCGATATTAGTCAATAGTATTGGAAAAAATATACTTAAAATTTTATAGAACTGAATTATTTCTCAAAAAGACCACAATTTATCTTTAACTTTAAAGCTGTGGGGATTTTTGTAAAATATTTAACTTTCCTTGGCATGTTTTTAAAACTCTTTTAACTATACCCCAGTAACCTAACTTTATTTTTTCTGATGTCGCCCAAATTGGTTAGTTTTTTAAACATATTCACAGATGACAAATATGTAAATGATATCTGGATTATCATATGCCCCGTATGTAAAAATATGTTTCAAGTTTTCACCAGAATTGCCTTTATTATAGGTTTTTAAACCATTTTCGTGAAAATAAAACATTTTTACTTTCAAAAGACGCTGCATGGTATAACTATACGCCTGAAAGGATAGAAATGGAAAACAGTTTAAATACAGCTGCGTTCGATAGTCACTTAAAATATTACCAGTTTATTCTGTAGATAATGCAATACTGCAAACACACATATATATATATATATATATATATATATATATATATATATATTTATATTTATATATATGCATCATTTCCGGGCATATCGTCTTTATTTTTCATATATATATATATATATATATATATATATATATATATATATATATACACATTTACATGTATCTTGTTTAAATGGTTAACATATCGGCATTTTCAACCAGGTCGCAGGCAATGGCATTCATCACCTTACTCGCACCTGTACGAAATATACTCTTCGACTGATTAGTTATGCTGTAAAAAACTAACAACCGATATTATCACGGAACGCTCTCTAGAAAATACATGTAATTACACCTTATAAAAATAACATTTTCACCTTAAGGCGAACTACGCAGATTTACCAAATACTAATCCGATAAGGAATAAGAAGGGATTATTTAGAAAAAAATTACATAAATCGTGAGTCTAATTGAGCTCAGAACAAAAAATGTTTCAAATTAAGAAAAAATGTCACAGTTTTAAGTTTCTTTTAAAAAAACTGAGATGCTAAGACATGGAATGAAATTGTAGGGTTCAAAGTCATTTAGTCACATGAACAGTGAAGATATTGAGTATCATAAAAAAATAGTAGGAACCTAGCGACAGCTTAAGTTTTCTGGAAACCGAATTGACATACACAGCGATAAGCCCACCCCCACCCCTCTCTACACACGAATCACGATTTCGAGGATTGTCACAGTAAATTCAATATTTTTTCTTACTTATCCAGTTATGTTGGTATAATAGAAAAATAACGTGGTTTGCAAATCGTGTAGCAGTGTACATGAAAAACTTATGAACATCCCACTTAATATTTTTAACTAACTGTTTGACATTTTTAGCATTTAAATTAACTATACTAGATGTTGTCATTAGACAGCAATACCCGCGACAAGTGTGTTGCCCCAATATAAAACACTATCTTGTAACAGTTTTTGTCAAAAGAAGGCCACATGCAATTTCTGGTAGTTTTTAAAATTATGAGTTTCTTAAACTTAATAAGGGATAAGATCCCATCGCGATGCAACACGGACAGTTACACGGTGTAACACGCGGTATTTACCTGTAAAAAAAAAATGGAGGATTTGAGAATAAAACTTATAGAAAGTACAATATTTATTTAATTACGTAAGAGAATTAAAAAAAACAGAAATTTAAAAATAAATAAGATTTTAAGACACGCAATATTTAGATCTGTGCGATTGTTACAGTGGATTTCTCTTACAAAAAAAAATCGCCCACATATTTAAAAGCTTCATCAATCAAAACACTAACACTTTCTTCTCCTTTTGCAAATTAATTAAACAGTTGAATAAGTTCATGCTTCAGTCCCTTTGTAACCGTAGTAGTGATCGTAGTACAGCTGTACATGTAGTTTGGCAGTGCCAATGACGGGTAGAGTTAATCGTAACGGTGCGCCTGTCTGTCCGTCTGTTAACTTTTCACATTTTAAACCTCTTCTCTAAAACCACTTGGCAAATTTCAACCAAATTTGGCACAAAGCATCCCTATGGAAAGGTGATTATAAATTGCAGAAATGAAAGACCCATCTTTATTCAAAAGGGAGAAAACCTCGAAACTGTAAAAAAAGGCGGGTGCATTTTAAAAAATCTTCTTCTCAAGAACTCCTGATTAAATTTCAACGTAATTTAGCATAAATAATCCTTATGGAAAGGAAAATATATATTGGAAAAATTATGGGGTAATTTTGTTTCAAATTTGAGTAATTTACGAAAATAATAATAAAGAGATAATCGCAGTCAATCAGTTAATAACTTCGGGTTCGGTATTCCATATCTCGAAAACGAAAGTTCTTTGTTTGAAGCAGCCATGTTTGACGCATGACAATCGGGTCAAACTGGCAAAGATGACCCGATTGTTGTGCAACAGTTTACGATTGTTGTGCAACAGTTTACGTGCGAATGGAATATTTGAAATATGCAAAATTTATTTGTGCCGGCTTTGTGAATTAAATTAAGGTTAAATATTTCAATGCGTTGACATTTTAACTTGTGACGGTGGTTTTAGCTTGTTTTGATTTTCGTTTCATTTTCGTTAATTATGCTTTTTAACTTGAGGGGAACTATCGCCTGTATTTTGGAATTTTTACGTATCGAATCAAATGTAGACTTCGGTAAATCAGACAGCTGATTGTTTACCTGCGCTAAATGAGCAAAAAATACTATACATTCTATTGGTAATTCGGTACGATCTCTACGTAATGGTTTGTTAAGATGCTCGGCATTTTCAGTCTAAACGGAGATTGTTTCCGCTGCTAGAAATATATAGGTATATATATTATGAAATATAAATTGTGCTCTTTCTTTGTTCTAGTGCATGTTTCTTTTGATTTAATTGTTTACAATTTTCTCTTTACTAACCATATTTGAGTGTCAAGTTTCAAATTATAAGCAAGATACAGAGCTATGCTCACAGAGCTGAGATCATGCTTTGATCATTTTCATTTTAAATGCTGAATAGGAAAAACCAAGTTTAAAAATCTTCTTAAGTTGAATGTAATAAACTCTTGTGAACAAACAAATTGACTCAAACCTAGCAGAATTGTGAGCATTGTATCTTGCTTATAATTCTACGATTGACGCTGAAATTTTGATTAATCGCTAGAAATGTCTCGCTAAACGTTAAATACTTGTACAGTATAATTAAAAGGATCATAATTATGCTGTTACTACTTACTGGGGCCCCCTCTTTATACGATGAATTATATGAAATCTACACCAACTTTGATGGTTTTTCAGACACAACTAACTAACAACGACCTCTTTAAAACAGTTAAAACATTACTGTTACGGGGATAAGTGTATTATCGCTTTTGAATAAAGATGAAAATAAATGGTGGGCCTTAGTAAAATAGAGTTATATGCCTGTCACTACATTGCAGTGGCGTCGGAAGCTAATTTAAAGTGGGTGAGGGGGGGGGGGGGCTAGACCTTATCAGAAATCTGGACAAGCAAAAAAAAAAAGAAAGGGTTTTGAGTACGGCTATGTATAACTTTGCAAAAAAGGGGGAGGGGCTTAGCCCCACCCCCGGTTCCGATGCCTATGCATTGATTATAATAGCTCTTTAACATATCACATGACAATATTTTTCATTCGAGTGTGTTCATCGATCAAGTGAATAAGGTTATAAAACGTCACTTTAGTTCACGCCTGGTAAACAACAATCGTTAATAATGCGGAAACCAATTAAATTATTTTATGTTTTTAATTTAAGTGCATTGAGGTACAATTTTCTTCTTTCACATATAGGATTTTTTTTAATGAAATACAATTACTATATAGTTAGTAGTTGAAGAAGAAAATGTACCTATATGCATGTTCTCATAGCATATATTTTGATCGCTTTATAAAGTGAGAGAGGGGGAGGGGGCAGAACTAAAATATAAGGGATTTGGAAGTTAACAGTGTACCCCTACCATGGTGTTTCATTATTAGTTATTTTTTTTATTCTGAGTAAACGTAATCCTTAACGTCGATCCGTGCTTCACAGATCACAAATATTTAGTACTGGCCATCACGAGAAAAGTTTATTTTCACTCTTAATATAATGTTATATCATTTTTTGGAATACTTATACATTAATCTGTTAACAATATTATAAAGGTGAGAGGAAAATTTTTAGATTAGGTACGAAAATGATTTTTGTTCACACACAGAAATAGTCTCACAAATAGAATAAGATATAATTTTTTTCTGATAATCAGATTTATTTAAGCAATCGTGCAAAGTTCTTTTTGAGGATAACACCCAAAATGAATATAAAAGACAGGCCTCTATTATAACAAAGTCAGTGGTACAAAGGCAATTGATGTCCAGTTCTGCGTGAGAAAATGTACTGTATTCAAAGTCATGTAACAGCACCATGGGGTCTTCTATACTCATCTTATCAGGTAATAGTTAGATATACATGTATATTTTAGTTTTGGGGGTTTTTTTTGTTTGTTTGTTTGGTTGGGTTTTTTTTTTACAGCTTTTACATTTATAAATGTTTGATTCACTTCAAAGACATGTTTGCTTACTCGATAAAACTTGAATATACATGTACATGTATCATCGTAAACGTTATAGTTAGTTTTATTTGTTTTTTGTATTTTGTCATGTTACATACAAATTATGTCATATTTTAAAAATAATATTGATTTTTTCATAATGCAACTGCAAAATTCCTGGTGTATTTTTTAAAATTAATATTTTTTCATTGTTATTTATATTAAACCTTGGATGTAATTAAATGCCTCTTCTGGTTTGATCGCAAAAATGATCGACTTAATGCGTGGAAGAAAAAAACAGACACCATATTAAAAATACGTTGATTTATCATATTTGCAAGCATGTATATGACATTGTATACTTTAAAGTTCAAATGAATTACAGAGAAAATAAGGTGTATCTTGTCTTCAACCACTCGCTTTTAGAAGGCGATAAAGCTCACTTAATTCACATTTGATGATAATATTTCCTTCAATAAACTAAAAGTTGTTTAAAAAATGATATAAGTTGCTGTATTGTTTTTTCTAATTTAATGAAGCATGCAGTTATCTCATTGTGTTTCAGAGGAAAATGCCATTCTGGGATAATATACAATGTATCATTTTAGGAAAGAAGAATATAAATTCTGGTATTTTAAACCAAACCAAAACATCAATAGCAGAAGAAGGTGACAAAAGAAACAACCAGCATGTCGCAAAATGAAACCGGTCCAGGTGATTTTTTCGAAAAGTATAAAAAGTTTTTGGAAAAACTGGCGATGACAAAATATGAGGTGGACGCAATCTACAAATATCGTGACTTTTATGGGAAGTGGGGGATGACATGCGTTCGCTATATTAATCCATATCTATGGGTTATTCCTCTCATTGCAGCAATTTTACTTGTAGTTACTTTTAAAAAACAACAGCTCTTTGGGCAGATGCAAAAATGTTTAATCTTAATAATGACAATTGATGTATTTTTCGCTACGATTACCGGTTTAAAGGATGCAGTTTTTAATTTTATGATTTGGAATTATGGTTTTGTCGAATTTAAACTCTGTATGTTCATGTTGCTGTTCATTCGATTTCAAACAGCTGTCCACGGTACCTCGCTTTGGATCAAAACTTTTATGCTTCTACATCGAGTTTTCATGATTATGTTTCCTTTTAAATTCAGACAAGTAAAATTCAGATTATTTTTTATTCCTTTTTTTTCGTTACATATACTTCTAGTCATTTTTTATTGTGCCTTGGTATATAAAAACCCTTTACGAAGTTTCCCTACAATTCAAGAATACACATCTGGAATGCAACTTAAAAAAATCGATGCATGCGTCTTAGATCCAAGAATGGCCATTCTTGATGCACCATTTTACATATTTGTACAATATTTTTCCTTCTTTGCTCAAACTGTGTACCTTACATTACTGCCAATTTGCATTTATTTTATTTGTATTGTTTTTCTTATAGTTTTAGTAAGAAAGGAAATAACAAGGATGTCTCATTTAGCCCCCGCCAGTAGCTTAAAAGCTTTAAGGAATGTAAAATACTTGATTTTAATGAAGGTCCACATATATTTAGGTATTTCCCTTTTCCTTCAGGAGACTCCAATTTTAGTTTCAACTTTTTTAGGAACTTTTGGCCAAAGCATAACCGGAATAAAAAACGCGAGTTCTGTAGTATTAATTTTCATGTTTCAAACGTTTGCAATAGGCAAACCAATAGATTTATTGATTTACGCAAGCCTCAGTCAAAAAGTTAAAACTGCACTTCTGAATATTATTTGCTGTAGAAACAAGAAAAACAAAGTATAAGTAGTTTAACTTCATGCTAATCTCCTTTAAAGAGTTTTTGATGTAAGAAATACTCTAACTGTCGATAACGTCTCAAGATTTTTGTTGTTGGCATTATACGTACCTTGTCATTTCCGGTCAAACGATATCCAATCCCGCTAAAGAAAAAACTGTTTAGCATATAGATAACACTGCTGACAAGAATAAACGAGATTATAAAATGAAATCGCAGCAATGGTTTTAAATGTCTTACATGCTTAGACATCAAAGTTTTTAATCAATACGGGAACTACACCTACATAATGTAGATGGGATCAATGAACAAAAGGTATCGCATCGTGGGATGGAGGAAAACTGCTACACTATGGATGTGACACTTTCGATGAATCGACGTAAGACGATACAGAGGCAACATGTGAGCAGTAAAAGTTCAACGAAAAACAAACCCAGTTGGCATTCTATGTCGAAAACAATCCAATCATGTCAAACATATATTGTAGAATAAATGGTTGATCGCTTTATGATTTTGCATTAAGACTTTACAAATTCCCTTCAAGTGTATGCCGATTTAAGTTCAGCATGAATTGTTTATTTGTTTTTAGATAAATAAATAATGTACAGTTAAATTGTGAATAATTATGCCCCTGCCATGATATGGCTTGGGCATATGAATATATGGTTGATCGCTTTATGATTTTGCATTAAAACTTTTAACAAATTACCTTCAGTGGTATGCCGATTAAAGTTCAGCATGAATTGTTTATTTGTTTTTAGATAAATAAATGATGTAAAGTTAAATTGTGTATAATTATGCCCCTGCCATGATATGGCTTGGGCATATAGTGTTTCCGTCATTCCGTCCTTCTGTCATTTCGTCATCATTCACTTTCCGCCCAGGCGTTGAGCACATTAAACTCAAATTTGATAAATGAATGCGTCTAATGAATATACAGGTTGAGTTCAAAGTTGCATGGTTCCGGTCCGATGATTTTTGACAGAGTTATGCCCCTTGAACTAAGATAAAATGGGAAATTCACTTTTCGATCATTATCTCAACAACCTTTGCACAGATTTAACAGATTTGGTTGTGTATTCTATTTAGCGCAATTGGCGGAATGCATATTTCGCTAAATCAAGTACATTTCTAAATGCCGTACATTCATTCGCTCTTTTAAAGGGATGCATATAAAGGTTATATTTTATATATTGGGTTTTATTTTACAAGAAAGATCAGATCAAGTTCGGAATTAGTTCCGGTTCAATGATTTTTGACGAGTTATGTTTCTTCAATTTAGGAAAAAAAAATGTGAAATTCTGAGTTTCCGCTCTCTACCTTTCGAAGTGATGCACATGTAAAGTTGACTGCCGTCTTCCTTGGAAGACGGTATAGAGAGTTGAAATAATTTACAGTCTCCGGGTTGTGCACTTCCTCTCCTTCGTGATTGGTAGAAAGTACATCTCATTGGTTAAAGAACTGTTCGCCGCAAGGGAGATAATTTTCTGATGATCTTTTTTTTTACGTACGACTTAACAATTTTCGTAGATTTTAAATCTTAAAAAGTGAGAAAACGAAAAAAGCAATAAAATTAGCTATCAATAAAATTCAGGAAAGCAATGTTCTATATCAATTGAAATTTTTTGTTCTTTTCTTTTTGGATTGTTTATGCAAATACAAAAATGTGAAAATTTGATACGGTGTGTTTAATATCATTTAAAAAAGTTAGCATATAAGATACGGTATCGGGTAAAACTAGAACCATTTTAACAGGAGCTTAGATTATGGGTAGTTGTGTCAAACAGCATTGTGACGTAGGCCTGTCTATTTCGTTTCTGGTTATACAACCATGGCTCATTGAAATCAAAAAGATTTGTCTGGCTTTTGAGCTAAGACTACGCAATCGGTTTATATTTCGCTTGAAATCAGGGTCATTTTTAACTTGTTTTGACACAAGAATAAATAGTTACGACCTACTGAAAGTCCAATGTCTTGTTAAAATGGTTATAATATCAGTAAAACAAGTGCTGAATGCTGTGGAATTAAGTTTGATTTTATTAAAATAATACGACCCTTCCTAAGATCTCCTTTTCACTACTATAGTCGATCTCAACTCACAAACACGTGGTACATATTTCTCAATTTTAGTCACTCACGCTTAAGGTACATGTACATATAAAAAATTTCAAAAGCCATTGCATGTAGAGGAAGGCAAACTTTATATGTATATAAAAAGATCTTTGATACCTTAATGCTGTTTAAAGATTGCTCTTAAGACGGTAAGCTTTTTAAAAAGGCTAAACTTGTATTTCCTAAATGTTAATTTATTATAAAATACAGGTCAAACAAGTCTTAACATGACAACAAAAGGATTTGGCATGCAATCACAGATTACAGATACATTTAAGAAAATAATACAGCAACAACATCATTCAAAATCTTTTGTCAGACTGTAAATGATATATCTTAACTGTTAACTAGAGGTACTGTGAGCAAGCTCACGATTGATACCCCCCCCCCCCCCCGCTAAAGAAAAAAAATCATAACTCAAGTATTTTTCTATTATAGAAAATGATGGATGCTATCTCATAAACCGTTCATGTCCTATCAATAAAAACTGCTCAATTTTTTAAAAATGTTCAATGCTTATAAGAGTACACAAACCAATTTCTATTATTTTAATTTCATTTTATTTCAACTTAACTATTAATGCATGAAGACATTTGCATCCTTATGATAACAAAGATGACAGAAATCAAACAATAATCCACATGTCAAGCAGCCATTAAATGTTTTGAATTGTTGGTATCCCGAGCCCGATTTTTTTCCGAATTTTTTTTTCCATAAAAAAAGATAAAATACATCGGGGCGGTCAATTTCCAGTTGGGCAGGTGGGGATGATAATCTAACAATTAATTTTATATGACCTGACACATGCAAGCTTTGTGTCAAATTTTACCTTCTAATAATTTCCATTAATACAAGACAGGAATAAAGCATTTTTTTAAACAATGACCTTGACCTTGCAAGAATGACCTTGGGTCAAGGTCATGACACATCTTCAGGTCATAAGCAATCTTTGTGTGAAGTAAGAACTTCCAATGTTTCTCCATAAGAAAGATATGGACCGGACACGAATTTTGCAATTTTCCTGTCAGTGACCTTGACCTTGTCCAAATGACCTTGGGTCAAGGTCATAACACACCCTCAGGTCATAAGCAATCTTTGTGTGAAGTAAGAACTTCCAATGTTTCTTCATAAGAAAGATATGGACCGTACACGAATTTTGTACTTTTCTTGCCAGTGACCTTGACCTTGCCCAAAAGACCTTGGGTCAAGGTCATGACACACCCTCAGGTCATAGGCAATCTTTATTTAAAGTAAGAACTTCCAATGTTTCTCCATAAAAAAGATATGGACCGGACACGAATTTTGCACAGACAGACGGACGGACGGACAGACAGGGTGATTCCTATATATCCCCCCAAACTTCGTTTGCGGGGGGTATAATTAGAACCTGGTTTCGCCCGATTATTTTTGACAGAGTTATGCCTCTTGAATTTAAAATAAATGAGTAATTTCCAGGGATTTATAACTTATTTTGTCTTACTATATCAAACAATTATTGTAGTAAATTCAGCATTCGAAATTTTGGTCGCCTGCGGGGGCTTTGTCGCATCACGACACATCTAGTTTTGTTATGATATTTTACTCTGTCCCAAGTTTCTGTTTCCAACAAACATTGCTTAATATTTCGATAATCATAAATATCGTTGTGCCAAAACTAAGTTTATTAACTAAAATGAAAACAATCCAGATTATCTGTTTTAAAACGCCTTTCTACCGCTCCATGTTTCAATACACGGCCAAAGAATAGAAAGTCGTCGGGGACTTCGCTTTGCAGCAGTCTTGAAAACACCCAGATAATAACGTTGAAAAATTCTGCGAGGTGTTCCAAGGTTATTACATATGGCTGAAAGTAAACATTTGCCATTAAAAATCTCCTTTAGGAATTTGCTCTTATCATATTTATGTATCCTGGTACATGTGCATGCAATAATGGATAAACTATCAATTTTCCTCTAATATCAGTTTCAATTTACTTCTTTGACAGGTATGTGCTTTGTTGTTAAAACTTGTCAAAAAGTGAAGGAAGCAGTAACCTTTGACATACTATGGGAAAAAAATTATTAGTTCTGACGTAGTAAAGTTATGGGCGTCCATATATCATTGGTTGAAATAAATATAAGACAACACAGGTTCAGACAATAAGTACGACATCATTCAATGAAGGATATAAAGATATTACCGTAATGACTAATTTCAATCATATAACAAAGATGTACTTAGTTACTAACTTACTAGTAAGACCTAGTACTAAATTCTTACATGTATCATGTCAGAACATTTGGGTTTTCTATTTTAATTTTTCGCAAACATATGTTTATATATCACACAGTTCTGACTTCAAATTAACATTTGTAAACAGATAGCCATGCTATGACCTTGAATTAATATCATTACATATTGGTCACTATGATACTTATGTATACTTTTATATATGACACTCTAATGTTGCACGCAAGTGATGCGTCATATTAAGGCGGGATACCCAAATACTGCATCCCAATACTCGTTGTCATAAATGAGGTTAATTAATTCTGACACAGTAAAATACAATCTGAAAATATATAAACAAGTTATCAACAAATTGTCATATTTGGCGATCCTGTGTCTGTAATGAAGGCCCTAATATTGCAAGTTAGTCTTGTAATGCTTGTTCATCTATTTAACCTTTGTAACCTTAAAGCCATGTATGAATGAATGTATTATGAGTAAGCGATGCATCACACCCAGATGGGGGACTCAGAGACTACGATTCTGAGAATCAAAACCCGCATCACAATATTCTTTCTGACAGTTTAGTTACTTTATTTAGAAATAAAATTTAACTCTAAATGTTCACTCATGATCATTATAGATGGGCTGGACTGGTCAGAACTGTCAATCATAAGTAAAATGTTATATATACTCATGTAAAATGATGTTAAACGGATTCTGGATTCTTTGATTTGGGCTGCTTCAATTTACTATACGATCACGCTGATTAATAAACAACTTGGTAACAAACAATTGGACTTGGTCATTATTCAGGAGGAAGGCTTACACAAACTTTCTTGGTGCCAGTGACCAGGACTAAGCGAAGTCAAAGAAAATAAGGTAAGAACCATTTCTATATGTCTCTTGTAACTATCTCGAAGTAAGCAACTTTGTATAAGCAACCAATATGGCAACAGGTGATGGGTTTGATAAAAAAGAATTTAAAAATCAAATGGAGCAATTAGAAGAACAATTCGCGGGGTTGGGTCAGAGTAAAGAAAATGTTAAACAAAATACTTTTGAAACATATCATGACGCTAGGTTGTATGAAACTCGTGAACCTCGACACCGAGTCCCAAATCAGGATGATGATAAAGATTTTTTCATTGGTCAAGTTAAAGCTATGACAGCCGCAATTTCAGTGCCCCTATCTTCTGTGATAACTCCTTTTGAAGGAGATGCTAAAAAATTTAAGATCCCCATGCTTGCATACATAACGAGTAAGGGTTCAGTGGGGGATTATATTAAAAGGTATTTAGATGAAACAGATGCGTCTGAAGAAATCCCATCTTGGAACGATCTCAAAGAATCCCTTAAAAATAGATTTGCAGAAATAACAGATCCCCAACACGCGTTAGCAGTAATGCGTAGGACTCGACAAAATTCAAATGAAAGTGTTCAGTTGTTCGCTGAGAGACTATTACAAATCGCGGAAGACGCATACAGTAAAGACAGACTAAAAGATCCTTTGGTACAACAACAGTTAGTAGATATCTTTTGTGACGGGTTGACATTCGACTACCTCAGAATGAAAATTTTGCGAGAAAACCCTAAAGATTTAGAATCCGCAATTCAAATAGCAATGCGAGAACAAAACCTGAGACAGAGGCTAGCGATAAGAGGGTCAAATATGACAGAAATTGTTCAAAGTAATGACAACGGACGAACTCTTTCAAATTTTGATACTACTCTTCCCTTATTAAAGGATAGAGCAGATAATCTTACCTCAATAGAAACAAGGCATGTAGAACCAATGGAAATTGACCATGCGCGAAATAGTAGGTGTTTTAAATGTAAACAAACGGGTCATAGAGCTCGATTTTGTTCTCAAAATAAACCCCAAATCAGGTCCCGTCCTCAAATGAATAAACGACTCAGTCGAAACAAACCGGTACATAATATAGAGCAGAATCCCCGGTCACCTGTGGAATGTTGGAATTGTGGTAAAGTAGGTCATGTACGTGCAGATTGTTGGAGCTCGCGTATGTATCAGAGAACGCAGCAAAATAGGGGCAGATCATCAAATCGCCAAGGCCGAACATATGATTTTAGAAATCGAGTAAATGAGGGACCATCTCAAAATTTTAAACCGCGCTCTTCTGTTAATAAACAAAAACAGGAAAACTAAAACGTTCTTCCTTCGTTGAAGCCCGAAGAAAGAACTTTAAACAAAGACCTACTTATGAAATTTATTTTACTAACAACCCCAGTAGCTGCTTATTAAAAATAGGTAAAAATAAATTCAGGGCTTTGGTAGATACAGGTGCAGCCGTATCTCTAATTAGTAAGAAAATGTATGATAATCTATTTCCCCGCCCAAAGTTGTTTAAAAATGACATCCCCTCTCTACAAGCAGCAAATGGTAATTCTTTAATTGCGATAGGGTATGTAAATATTTCCTTTAAGATTTCAGGATTTACTTTAGACCACAAACTTTATGTGACAAAGGGACTCAACCGAAACATGATTCTCGGTCGTGATTGGCTCAAGACAAACAATGTTCGTTTATACTTTGATCTTGGACTCATGCGTGTTGATGGCAAATTATACGCGGAACTTAAAGAAGATTTACACATCTCAACTATTGTAAGAACACCTAAAAAAATTATTATGAGGCCAAACACGGTGACAGTATTCTATGGAAAAATAAATAACAATTTCTCTCTGGAAGAAAGTGACTTAGTTGAAGTGAACAGCATAGACAATAACTGCATTATGGAAGATCCAGGTCTATATTTAAAAGACACCGTTTGTAGAGTTCGAAAGGATAAGAAACTTCCAATGATCTTCGTTAACCAAACTAACAAAAATTATAAAATTCCGAGAGGCTACATCGTAGGACGCGTTACCGCATTAAAACAGAAGGAAATCTCAGAAATACAGATTACTCAAGACACAAAAGAAGAAATTGATGTACCTAAAAGATTCGAACACCCAATCAAAAGACTTGTAGGCAAAAACAATGATTTATTTGCAAAGAAAGACAGTGATCTTGGAGTGACTGATACTGTTAAAATGAAGATAGAAACTGGAGACCATCACCCAATAAAGAATAGACCCTACCGTGTACCCTTAAATAAAAGACAGATAATCGACAAGGCCATACCGGAAATGATGGACGCAAAGATTATTGAGAGATCACAATCACCGTGGTCATTTCCCTTAGTAGTTGTGAAGAAAAAAACGGATCAGACCGGATGTGCGTTGACTTTAGAAGTTTAAATAAGATAGTGAAACCAGTCTCATTCCCGCTACCGTTGATTGATGACATCCTATGTTTACTAGGTAAGGCAAAATATTTTACTGCATTAGATTTAAAGAGTGGATATTGGCAAGTGAAATTAGAAGATTCAAGTAAAGAAAAAACGGCCTTTGCATGTCACAAAGGACTATTCCAATTCAACCGGATGCCATTTGGGTTGAGTAATGCACCGGCAGTCTTCCAAGAGCTGATGAACATAGTTCTTCAAGGACAAGAGGAGTTTGCCATCGCATACCTGGATGACATTCTTATATTCTCAGAGACACCGGAAGATCATCTTCGTCATATTCAAGACGTTTTTAATCGCCTAAGAAAGCATGGACTAAAATTAAAACTTAAGAAGTGTAGTTTCTTCAAGGAACAGACTGAATATCTTGGTTTCATCATCAATGAACATGGCGTTACACCGGATCCAAAGAAAGTCGAAGCTATAAGAAAGTTACCTGCGCCCACTACAGTCCGAGAGGTTCGTGGCTTTATAGGTATGTGTAGTTATTACAGGAGATTCATACCAAACTTCTCAAAGATTGCAGAACCATTGATTGACTTAACCAGAAAGTATTCAAGGTTTAAGTGGACATCATATTGCCAAAAAGCATTTGACTTTATTAAAGAAAGTTTAACGGTAGTGCCTTTGCTAGCATATCCAGATACTAATAAGCCGTACATCTTGTACACCGA
Source organism: Magallana ariakensis (assembly GCA_020458035.1). Lineage (NCBI taxonomy): Eukaryota > Metazoa > Mollusca > Bivalvia > Ostreida > Ostreidae > Magallana > Magallana ariakensis. The sequence goes on from CM035813.1 coordinate 64,645,164, forward strand.
TGCCAGCGACAATTGTATTGGAGCGTGCCTCACCCAAAGAACAGATGAAGGAGACGATAAGCCAATATATTACTTATCCCATAAGCTGAGTAAAACTCAAGAAAAATGGTCAACCATAGAAAAGGAGGCATTCGCAATCCACTACGCCCTTCAGAAGTTAGACCATTACTTACACGGTGCGCAGTTTATTATACGAACAGACCATAAGCCGCTAAAATATATCTTAGAATCTCCAATGCAGAATAAGAAAATTCAACTATGGGCATTAAGTATCGCAGGATATAACTGTAAGGTAGAGTACATAGAAGGAAGATTTAATTGTTGTGCAGATCTTTTATCCAGATTACCTACAGTCAATCCTGAGTGTGAAGAGGAAGAGCAGTCAGAGCATGATGAACCAGATGTTAAGGACAATTTCTTTGAAGTTAACGTACTTAACTCAAATGCCTTTTCACCTAAGAGATTGGCCAAATGTGAGGTTAAGCAACACGACGAATTGATCAAACCCTTTATTGATCTACCAGAAGAAATCAACATCAAAGAAAGTCAACAGCACGATGATCAGATCAAGAAACTGAAGAATAGGTTAAATAAAGGAACAGCAACGGTAACCGAAGAAAAGAAGTTTCTGGAAATTGATGGTTTAATGTACTATCTTTCAGATGGAGACTCTGAAGGCCCAATACTTCGACTGTATGTACCACGTGAGTTAGAACTTTTAGTAGTGCAACAGTATCATGACGGACTTGGACATATGGGAGTAGACAAAACATATGACGTAATCAGACAAAAGTACTACATACCAAATTTATATAAAAGGTTATATTCCTATGTAGAAGGATGTGTAGTATGCCAAACGAGGAGCAATAAGAAAAATCAGCCTCCACTTCAAGAGACAGACATACCACCATTTCCAATGGATAAGGTAGGACTTGATTTATCAGGACCATATCCAACATCCTTGTCAGGAAACAAGTACATAGTCCCTTTTATTGACATTTACTCTGGTTGGCCAGAAGCTTTTCCCGTTCCCGATAAGTCAGCTGACAACATAGTATATCTTATCTTAGAAGAAATATATCCAAGATATGGCTGTCCTCTTCAAATTCTCACAGACAACGGAACAGAAAATGTGAACAAGAAAGTGGAAGAAACCTTAAAAGAATTGAACATCAACCACATCAAAACATCTTATTACAGCCCTCAAGGTAATGGTAAAGTAGAAAGGTTTCATAGAACTCTTCATGACGTGATGGCTAAGAAAATAACAGACAACGCTCAAACATGGGATATTCATCTCAATCAGACATTGGCAGCCATTCGATTCCATCCTAATGATTCATCCAAGTTTTCTCCATATTACCTCATGTACAACAGAGATGTCGTATTACCCCTTGATACGTTAATGAAACCTCGAAGGAGATATGCAGGAGAAGACCAACACAAGATTGCTCTTCAAGAACAACACAAAGCTTTCATGCTAGTACATCACAATATGAAGGAAGCCAAAAAGAAACAGAAAGCTCAGGCCGATAAGAAAAGCAAAGACGAAGATTTTAAGGTAGGTGACCCTGTCTACCTAAAGAACAACAGAAGACAAAATAAGTTAGATAAAAAGTGGCTACCATATTACCGAATCATAGAGCAGAAAGGACCAGTTAGTTTCGTGGTGAGAGATCAATTGACTGGATTAACCACCAAATGTCATGCACGATAATTAAGATTGGCAGACATTTCGCACTGGCCCCTTTCACAAACTACTGAAGATGGTGGAAGAACTCTCAAGAAAAACTAACTATGTTGTGCCACCAGAAGATGAATCGTCGTCGGAAAATGAAGACATCCAACCAGAACCATTAGAAAGAGCTATACAGTCAAAACAATGGGAAAGAGAAGGATCTTCAGACGAAGAGGATATTCCCCTAGCAGAACTTCAAAGACGAATAAGAGCTAAGAAGATCATGGATGATCATCAGTATAAAAACGAGAGTGATCAGACAGTAGATTCAGAATCGGATGAGACCCCTGAGTCAAAACAATGTGATGAAAATAGTGGTCAAGACTATGAAATACCCTTAGATAACACAAATTTATACTTAAATGAAGATATGGAAATAGATGAAATAGTCCCTAAAGTAGGTCTAGGCTTCAAACCAATCCCTAAACCGCGTAAACCAATCCCTAAACCCCGTAAGGAAAATAGCAAACAAAAGTTTGCTGAAGATTGTTTGGCTCTTATGAAGGAATTAGCCAAAATAATAAACTAAATAAGGTATTATTAATCGTATATGTAGATGTAAATAATCTTGAATAAGCTTAGCTTTGTATATAATGCACGCTTTTAAAAAGGTATGACAGGATGACCCCCTGCGACATTAAAACAGATATTGAGATACGCCGACTAGCAAACGCGGACATAGCACCTCTGTAATTTGTATACTAGTATGCGGAGTTGAAGAGATTAAACATATTCTCGAAATACATGAGACAGCGTTTAAGTAAAGAAACTAAAAGACTGATTTTTGTAAGTGAATTAATATTATTGGTTAAAACAATCAAATATTGCGATCGACATTTTTAGTATGGGACAAGGTTGCTCGGGTTTTATGGTTCATTATCATTACTTCAATCAAGAAAGTAATTTTAAAATTCAAGACAAATTAAGATTTCTGACAAATTAAAAGTTATTAAAGTTTTCCCTATAAATGCACTTATGGCGGAATTGCCAATAACTAATCTGCAACCCATGGAATCATCATCCTTGGTGGAAAGTCCCTGGTTTTATGTGTGTTTAACTTTGGCAGTAACAATAACGATAAGACTTTGTATTAAGAAACGCAAAACGATTAAAAAGTGGGGAGGTATATGCTGTGGTGGTTGCTGGTCAGGTTGTCGAAAAAGGGGTAGTGACGGAGATATGAAAGGTTCTTCCAAAGACACTGCATTTTGTTGTGTGGATCCAGAGAAATGGACCTCTAGTGACACCATTGAACTTAAACCAATCCCGAGAAACGTTAGGATCCAAGAGAAACCCCGACGGAGCGAAACACTCGAACCTCGCAAAATGACCAGTAGTACGGGGACAAGTTCGACCAAACTCGCACAACAATTACTTGGAGAGAAGAAAAATGAAGAATTTCCACGGGCCAAATATTATAGACCGGACCCAGAGCTGGCACGTAAATACCTGGAAGAGAAGGACGCGATGTCTACGCAACAGAGGAACGCAGGAGACGCTCCGCGAGAAGCCGCCTCGCCATCCGCGCCAACCCTCTCTCCACGAGTGCCGATGATGTACGAATAATTGGGCCGCAAAGCAGTTGTGTTTTCCTTGTGAAAAAAATGTGTATTGTAAAGTAAAAATGTGTGTTATCTCGTGCTAATATAAATCTTGTAGTTTGTGATTCACTCGGGAGAACTACAGGAAGAAACCGATGGACTCCGAACCTATGAAGCTAGTAAATTAACTCCACCCCTTAGAAGAAAAAGATATTTTGTGAACTTATAAGCATGTCTTGACTTTGTATATATATATGTGACATTAAGTATAACCATACTTATTATTACTTTGATGGTGAATTACGATTATCTTCAATTATGATTATTTCATCCTGGTCATTATTGTCATACCTTATTCATTATTGTTTTCATGATTGTAATGCGATATAATCAAACTACATGTATATGATTTTATGTATATGATTTTATGTATACATCCTGGTTACAAATTTGCTTTTGTATATGAATGATGTTCCAAGCTGGAGGTGGAAACATGTCACTTGATACTATCTCTTAACATAGATGTTCTGACTGGTATGTCACTAGGAAGTTCATCTGACCATCGAGATCGAGGACGCTTTCCTATTCTGGGCGCCAGACATGAGAAATTTCCCTTCGGGATATTTCTTTTGTTTGGGGGACGTATGTAAACAGATAGCCATGCTATGACCTTGAATTAATATCATTACATATTGGTCACTATGATACTTATGTATACTTTTATATATGACACTCTAATGTTGCACGCAAGTGATGCGTCATATTAAGGCGGGATACCCAAATACTGCATCCCAATACTCGTTGTCATAAATGAGGTTAATTAATTCTGACACAGTAAAATACAAACTGAAAATATATAAACAAGTTATCAACAAATTGTCATATTTGGCGATCCTGTGTCTGTAATGAAGGCCCTATTATTGCAAGTTAGTCTTGTAATGCTTGTTCATCTATTTAACCTTTGTAACCTTAAAGCCATGTATGAATGAATGTATTATGAGTAAGCGATGCATCACACCCAAGTGGGGGACTCAGAGACTACGATTCTGAGACTCAAAACCCGCATCACAATATTCTTTCTGACAGTTTAGTTACTTTATTTAGAAATAAAATTTAACTCTGGAATTTTGACACTAAATGTTCACTCATGATCATTATAGATGGGCTGGACTGGTCAGAACTGTCAATCATAAGTAAAATGTTATATATACTCATGTAAAATGATGTTAAACGGATTCTGGATTCTTTGATTTGGACTGCTTCAATTTACTATACGATCACGCTGATTAATAAACAACTTGGTAACAAACAATTGGACTTGGTCATTATTCAGGAGGAAGGCTTACACATTGCTACTTCACTCACTTCAAATTATCTTCGACTTCGTATGTATAAGTGACATATATGATAAAACATTATTAAGGTAGAATAAGACACCATCACAAAATGGCTGACCTCTAATCGAAACGACATTTCGTTTTATTAAACCGGTTTTATCGACGATAAGAAGTAAATTACTCCATAGCCGAGTGGATAAAGTGTCAGACTTGTGATCCGTACATTCCGAGTTCGAATCCCGCAGGGGCGTTTGTTGTTACTTACTGAATTTAATTTTTTAGATACCCATTTTTTTATCCCCAAAAGGCAATTGTTTCGCTTATTTATCATATACACAGTTTATTAATAATTATATCTTTCATAATCAAATAATTAACAGTTAGTATTAGTGACACCTTTCAGATGTGTTATTCACCTTAATTACATACCTTCAAAACACTGTAATAAAAAATAATTAAGTGTCATTTAATTAAACAGAACTTTTTTTCTCAAGACTGTTGTTCACCTACAATTGTGCAGGTTATTGAGATACTGAAACAAAAATCTGATGACAAAGAACTATCTTTGAAATATAAGGTAAATTACAATTGTTTGTCACCTTAATATCATTCAAGCCACCCTAAAAACAAGAATCTCTCTGATTCTTTTTGAACTTCTTGTGGTCTTATAAATTATTAAACTTCGTTTTGTAGGCGAAGTATATTAACTAGAATACACGGGATAACGTCAATAAACACCGATACTGTCACTTTCTAGACTGCATTCCAAAGCCATGAAGTTGCTAGTCACGTACCACTGTCGTTATATCTTATTGGATAACAGTTAAGTGACGTATGTGTAAGTTGTAAACCCAGCCAATTTTGACAGTACCATGTCATTAGTTTAGTACGATATCTATGGAATTTGTAAAAATAGGCGCTTTCTGATTGCTTGGCTACAAACAAATGGTTTGTTGAGAAATTTTAACGGTTTATGTGACCATTGTCCGGAGGGATCGCTACATTTAGTTGAAAATAAATCTTACAGTAAAGACGATGTAGTGTGACGTTGCATAAACAGAAAATGAGCCAACTCCTTTTGGAACAAACTGTAAAACTCACTATTGGGTCTACAATCGTCGGACGGCTTTATCTCCAGGGAATTGCGCATAGGAAGTGGCCACACTGTCGTTGACTGAAAGAATTTAACAAGCAAAGTTAGTTTATCAATATTGAGATTAAGCAATAAAAAAAATCGGGGGATCCGGTCGAACAGTGGAGATTGATAATAACAATTTTGGAAAACATAAATACTACTGAGGTAAGAAAATAGACGGTTTGTGGGTATTTAGAGGAATCGAGAGGGAAACTAAAAAGTGTTTCTTTAAAGTTTTGGAAGACCGGAGTGACAACACGTTAATTTCCATTATAAAGAAATAAATATAACCAGGTACAACCATTCCTTCGGATTGTTGGCCTATTCTTCTATTGAAAGTGAGGGATACCAACTTATGGTTAACCATTCCATCGAGTCCTAAGACACCGACGCATACACAAATACAATAGAATCAACTTGGAATGCAGTACAGAAATCTTTACCCAAAACTGGAACTGTAAAATCTCTCTCTGACTCATACTAAGCTGAATGTTGCATCAGATAGAAATATCTCAAAAATACCGACGATAAATTTACAACGTTTTTGGACCTTATAAAATGTGTTTTCCCTAAAAGAAACCCTCTAACGGAATAAGAACCATATCAACCTATCCCATTATCTCAGGAAACGTTAAATTTAAGTTTTGACTTATTTGGTAAGTTTAAACGCCTTTATAATGTACATATGTATATAATATGTATGAATAGTCACGGTTTATTTTACTATATTGGGGGCTGCCGCCCCCAACCCCCGCTTAAATTCTCATAAAATTTCCATTTTTGCTTAAGCATTTGCCGGCTTTCACATTCTCGCCTTATCAACAATCAAATGACGGCGCCCATGATTATTTACTCGTTGTCAAGCTTTTATGCCGTGCCATATCACGCACGGATCTACAATCGAAATGGCGGCCGTACCGGGAAAGTGCATTCTACCCTTTTTGAAAGGTCCAAATGCTCAAACTAACTATATAAATTTAATTGCTCTTTGGTTGATAATAAGAAGAAAGAGTTTTATATTGTGGCATATTAATTATCTGAGAAAGTGTATTGCAGATTGACAAGAAAAGAAAAAAAAATGTTTTCTAGATTTTTTTTTTTGTTTTATCTTAAACGTGAAAAACGTTATACGAACAATATAATGTTAATCAAAGTACTGAAGTACTGACGGGAGTTGATTTTATCGATAATTATTATTTATTTTAGAATCAACGATATGTTATTTAGCATGACAAGTAATTTCTTATCTCTATTTAAATTACGCACATTTTTATAATATTAATTCTCGGACTTTTCTGACAAGAATTTCGAGAAAATCCCATAAGAATCATGTTGTGTAATATTTAAAGATATAATTCATTCCATCAAACTATGTATCAGTAATCGAAATATTTCTAAAAATTGTACACATGTCTGGATTCAAGCAATATTGAACTCTAGTATCGTTCAACCAGACGCTCGGCTGTCTCCGTTAATCTCCGACTACCAAGAGAGACTCTCTGCTTGTCGGAGATTTACGGAGACAGCCGAGCGTCTGGTTGAACGCTCTGGCGTAAGAATACATACGACTATAAAATATATCTAAATTGTTCGTACTATTTAAAATCTGAGTATTTTCAAGGTATTTATAATACGTTTTCTTGAAAAACAATGGTTCAGTATACATTACACCGCATTTATCTATTATTTCAAGAACTAACTCTTGTCAGCGGTGATGATTTGTGCTTAGGTCCAAACACTGTTTCACTTTCGGTTTGCCAGAGTAACTGCATAGGAGAGTTGATTAAAAATCAACTCCCAAAAAGCCTAATATTTTGACAATTTTTTTTGCGACGATAAATTAAAACGCAAGGGTTATTTCTTTCGAATTTTCATCAATATACCAATTAAACGCCATTGTTAATAACATAATGTCTACATTGAAAGGTTTTTTGTTTAAAGTGCGGCAAAAACGTAAATATGAATGTTCAACTTTTTAAAATTTTTCTTATGAAAGAAATGGATAAGTTTTGGTTATAAATGCTGCATATCGTACATTATACTTGTATAATAACTGTTATAACTATAGTCCCTGAAACTTCTTATTTTCCTCACGTGAACGGTCAACGACACTCTGAACGAACGAAGAGCGTTAATCATCATTATACTGCGCTCACCCTAACGGTCGCACCGTAAAACATACAAATATCCTATACATCATGACCATTAATGTCAATAAAACTTGTATTTCTCTTTTAATGAAAAATTATTTATGAAAATAAAAACACCTTTTGTTAATATTTTTCAAACTTATGGAAAAGATATTTTTAAGAGAGTCTGACGTGTCTTATGTTTTGGCAATTTAAGACATTCATTTAATAAAAAAGGAAATTGAATCAAATTGGCGAAATATAAGAAATATTGCTACAGGTAGTTATCAGCAGCATATACACCCTTATAGAGGTGGAGGTATAGGTGATGACGTAATTATTAGGGTCTCCTAGAGGGTATTTTTAGAACAGTGCATTTATAGAGGTCGTTTCTGATTGGTTGTTTTAGAGAGGTTGTATTATAGAGGTGATTTTTCATCACTATTTTTAGAAAAGGTAGCAATATAGAGGTCGTGTTCTCATTGGTGGACTGAATATAGAGGTGATGACGTAGTTACTATTGAGGCCGTATTGAGGGGGACATTTTAGAACAGTAAATTTATAGAGGTTGTGTTCTCATTGGAGGATTGAATATAGAGGTGATAACATAGCTATTTATAGAAAAGGTTCTGTACCGAGCTTGTTCGTCACCGTTATAATTAGAAAGGTATCATTATAGAGTTCGGATAGAAACATATTCATTATAGAGTTGATTACTATACCAGATAATGAGCATGCGAAAAAAAATGATTTTTAGTTTATTCATTTATGTAAAAACAATCATTTCATTATGGATTGTCAAGGAGTACAGTACAAATGGAAAATTATAGCTTGGAGTGCATTGTAAAAAGATGAGAAAAACCCCAAAACGTGGACATTGAATGAGAGTCGTTGGTTTGACAATAAGAAAGTTTGTATAAAAGATTTTAGAGAAGTGACCCGAAACGGTTACGATTTTGCTGACAGCTGGGGAACTAAAGAAATTTTATTAAAACGTAGAGTTATGCCCCAGTGAGCGCCTGATATGAAACACGATGAATGCAAGACAGACAAAGTTATCAATGAAAAAAGTTAAGTTTAACGATAACGTTCACACTCTGTTAGTTCCATACGAAGATAGGAAAGGTGAATGGATGAATTATGCCATTGATAGAGCCCATTTTAGGAGAAGAATTCAACAGACAGAGATGATTTTGTTGCCTATATTGAATAAGAAAATAAAATTATTGGAGTGTAACCAAGTATAGCCCAGGTGAAAAAAATTGCAAAGGTAGAGGTTTTTTAGTAAAAAATTTAAAGTGCTGATATTGCACAACATGTTGAAAACAAAATATTGTTTAACATGGTGAAAGTAGATATTGCACAACGATGGTGAAAGAATATATTAAAAAAATGATTTTGCAGAAAAACAGTATGTAAGGGGGCTAAATTTAGTATCTGATATAATTTTTAACAAACAAAAAAAAAATTATAATACAGTGTGTTATGAAATGTTTTACGGTATATAAAAAAGTAAAAATAGGTGATGATGTAAAGTACATAGTATAAATACTGAGGATGAATTAAGAGCTACATTACTATTGCATCTACATTTCCCTGCAGCAGACACAATTTGGAAGATATGGCTACTAAACCGACAACCTACTGGAAATGCCAAGAGACTTCTGGGGAACCGAAACGAATTAGGAAAAGACTATTCATCGCCTTGGACCGAACTGAAGACCAGACTCCTATGGCTAAGCGTCCCAAGATGGTCAAAGAACAGACAGAGAAGACCCCAATTCTGAAGGAGGGCATAGGACGAAATATGTTCCTCGTGGTGTAAAAGTTTCATAGTGACACTTAAGTACACTTAAGAGTGTATGAAGAAAAAGAAGACGGATCCGACTACCCAACTAGAAAAGGGATTGCACTCGATTTAGAAAAATGGAAAAAGATTACCTATTACAAGGATGAAGTAGACAGCTTTATTGATCAGCATGATGCTGAGATGCAGGTAGCTTATAAGCAGCACTTGGGGAAGAATTACTACATGACGGTTGACAACGACTACCCTGTAGTAAATACCAGGAAGTGGTGGATGCCGCCTGGGAATGGTGAAATAGTGCCGACGAAGAAAGGAGCTGCCATCACATTTGATCAGTGGGAAACCCTTAAGGAACTGATGCCTGAAGTCGAAAAGAAGATTGGTGACCAGTTAAAGGAGATTGAGTTTTGCGATGATTCCGAAAGTCACCAGGAACAGATGGGCTTTTTACAATGTCCACGATGCAATCCAAATGACTTTAGTAACTATTAGATTGTGAAAAAAAAGTTTCATTGTGTTCAAAGTACCCTTCGTGTTCAGTGATTTATTTATGTAATTATATTTGTTACTTATGTATGTAATATGCTATAAGTTTTTCAATACATGTAAAGCTAATGGAAGAAATATTTTATTAGACCATGTACAAAACTTCTTTTTGTATCATTATGATGATATTGCTATTTTAATCATACATGTTATACTATAATAAAAAAATGTTTTACCATGTATTATTTTTATAATTTTTTTAAAATATTGTGTGAATTTAAAAAGAGACGTTAAACTGTGTTTGGTTCATAAATCAAAATGGTGTTGACTGAGGAACAACGACGGTACTTGGAAAACATATGGACTGACGTGAAACATGCTGCCTCTTTTGCAGGCCCTTACAAATTGTATCAAATTGTGAAAAAAGAAGGGAAACACAAAATTGGTTTAAAGGGTATAAGAGACTTTTTGTCAAATTTAGAACCGTATTCACTTCAAAAGAGAGTTCAGAGAAAGTTTCCCAGACGTCACATTTTAACCGATTCTATAGACACCATATGGGATGGTGATTTACAAGACGTGCGTAACATATCAAAGGAAAATGAAGGCGTACAGTATATTATGGTTTTGCAAGACATATTTTCAAGATATGTATTTACAGCTCCTTTAAAACAAAAAACGGCATTGTATGTAATAGAAGCTTTAAAAGGGATTTTTGCTAATGGAAGAAAACCCAAAGTATTTAGAACCGATAAAGGAAGTGAATTTAAAAATCGGTGGGTGTCCTCGTTTTTGGAAAAAGAAGGCGTACACCAAACTTTTACGAAAAATGAAACAAAAAGTAATTTTGCAGAAAGGAGCATTCAAAATTTTGAAAACAGATTGCAGCGCATGTTTACTCATAATCAATCTTACGAATTTTTGAGTAAGCTACAGGCAGTTACTGATAGCATTAATTACACTCCTTTCCGTCCTTTAGGGGGAATTTTTACTGCATCTGTGACTAAAGAGAATGAAGAGGGTGTTGTTTACAAAGGAACAAAAGGCCTGGTGTTGTGTCAAAAAAAATTTAAAACTCTAAAATAGCAGAAAAAAAGAAACCTTATAAATTCAAAGTAGGTGATAAAGTTAGAATATCTCATTTGCGACGGACATTTCAGAAAGAATACGACCAAAAATGGACGGGAGAAATTTTTAAGGTTAGTCGGAGATACCGTAGTCAGGGTTTGCCCGTCTACAAATTAAAAGACTTTGCTGAGGAACCTATAACTGGTACTTTTTATTCACAGGAACTTCAGAAAGTACGCAGAAGTGACAATTCTATCTGGAAGATCGATAAAATTCTAAAAGAACGAAAAAGAAAAGGAACAATAGAGATCCTGGTATCCTGGCACCAATGGCCTGCTAAATTTAACTCTTGGATAAAAAAAATCCGACATGCAAAACGTATAAATAGGACTGATCACTTTTATGACATTCATTATTTTCAAACATGAGCATCAGATTGGTTCTAAGATCTACTGATAGTCAACAGATTTATAGTGGTAATACGTCTTACGACTTTTTAGCTCATCTACCCAAGCCATTGTATCTACAAGGACATTGGACTGTTTCTCTGTTGGAGTTTAATTTGTCTACGGCATCCACTCAACCAGAATTATACGTCTGTAGCAATTTATGCCAAGATACTGTAGTGGGGGAGCGAGAATTACCTCTCTTGCGACTGGTAAATTATAAAAAAGCGAAAAATATCATTTATAATTTTCCTTACGAAATACCTTTGCGATTGGGGGAATTTCAAGACGTGAGGGTGTATATAAGAGACTCAAATAATCAACCCGCTTCATATTTGAAAGGTACGACCACTATTACACTACTGCTGAAAAAGCGTTTATTTGAAATACAGTAATGGGTTCCACGTACGTGTCAGACCCTAGAGTGTGGAAAACGTTTTATCAAAATATGTTCGAGGGAGGGTTTTAAACCTAGTAAATACAGAGGTCGGCAGACAGGTGGTGGAATAGGGGGTATGTTTTCCAAGAAACCGTACATGATTCCAGTCAACCCACATTTATCTCGGAAGGAGTCGATAGATCAGGTTGTGGGAACATTTATCCCGGAAGGAGTCGATAGATCAAGTTGTGGGAAAACACGTGACACCTATGGCAGCCGTAGAAGAGAGAGCCAAAGAAGAAATGAAAGAAGCCATCAAAGAGAAGATTCCTCACGTGTCGGAGAAGACTATAAAAGCACAGAAAAGACAACGTGTTATCAAACCTAAGGCAACACTCAAAAAGAAAACACCTCAGAAAGGACTGAAGAGAAAACGAGACACAGGAGACAGTGTTTTTAACCGAGACGAGAAAAAAGTCAAGCATCAATAAGAATGGCCTTTTTAAGTGATAAAATTAGACATAGGACTTCCAGCAGAATTGGCTTTATTTACAGTTCCACCCAATCAAGTAGCGGTGGATAAAATTTATTTTAGTGAATGCAGACCAGTGAGCTCCTTCGATACGGAGGATGCCCCGATCGCGATATCGGTGCCTGGGCAGGGTAATGAGTACATAGACTTAAGAAGAAGCCGCCTGTACGTAAAATGTAAGATTGTTAAAACCGACGGTACAGCCTTGGCATCACAGGAAAAAACGGGTATCATTAATTTGCCACTGCAAACCATGTGGTCTAAGATAGACACTTATATGAACGGAAAACTTGTGTCCCTCAATACTAGCTACTATGCTTGGAAAGCCTACCTAAAACTTTTCCTTTCGAGCGGTAGCGATGTCTCTCAATCCCAGTTACAGTCCCAACTATACTATCCAGACGACGACGACATGGACAATCCAGATGCATACGGAGGCAACAATGGGGGCCTTAACAACCGCTATGCATTTACTCAAAACAGCCAAATATTTGACCTGGAAGGTCCATTGTATGAGGATATATTCAGAACAGATAAATACTTGATAAATGGGGTGGATTTACACTTGAAACTGTTTAGAAACCCCGCTGCCTTTGTCTTAATGAGCAAAGAAGCCTCCCCTAGCTACAAGTTGCAGTTACTAGACGTGTCCTTTAAAGCATGCATGATTAAGGTGGACAGTGGAATTTTGATCAACCATGCTGAAATTTTGAAAGAGAAGACGGCCAAATACCCCCTGACTAGAACCGAAGTAAAATTGAGTACTTGTCCTAAAGGTTCTGGATCGTTTATCTGGCAGAACGTTTGGTCCAAAACCTTACCGACCAAAGCTGCATTCTGTTTCATTTCTCAAAAAGCCGTCAATGGGAATTACAAAAAGAACCCATTCAACTTTCAGAACTTGGCAGAAGAAATTGCACTTTACGTGAATGGAGAAAGCATGCCAGCCCGTCCCATGAAAATCGACGTAGGGGCCAATCAAAATTACGTGACACTTTTTGTCAATTTATTTGAAGCGGCTGAGAAATGGAACAAAGATGCGGGCTTGGAAGTCACAAGAAGCCAGTTTGGCAAATGATGTGCCATATATGCCCTTAATTTGGCACCTAGTGACCTGGGTGAAGAGTATTTAAACCTGGTGAGACAAGGAAACGTTCGACTCGAAGTCAAATTTGCTGCCGATACAACGGAAACCTTGAACTGTTTGGCTTACGCAGAATTTCCGGTCCTTTTGGAAGTGGACCAATCACGGGACATCAAATACACTAAAGTATGAATTCATCCGACATTGTGTGCATTGCCAAGGGACACGAGTTGCTTAGCAAATTTTTCAGAGGCGTATTTTCACCGGATATATTACCATAGAGAATCCAAGCCTACCCTTCGGCCTACTTTTGTAATACAGATCCCTCTCATTTACCAGGGTCCCACTGGATAGTCATGTGGATAGACGGCTTCCGAACAGCGGAATTTTTTGACAGTTTTTGTCGACTACCTGACCATTACAATATGCGAATCAAAAACTTTTTAAATCATAATTCGAAAAAAATAAATTGTAATGAAATTCCAATTCAGAAAAAAATGCCTTGACTTGTGGTTATCATGTACTATTTTATTTAATGATGAAATGTCAAAATTATACAATAAATGGCATTGTACATATTCTTAAAATGCAGGATGATCCAGATGTTTTTGTGTACCGAACTATATCTCAACAAACGGAGTGCATTTAACCTTTGTATTTACCATATATATGCATACGCTTTGTGAATAAAAAAATGATGTAATCTATTTTTTTATTCTATAAAAATAGGATGTATTGTAACAATAAAATCAGTCTTAACTGAGGAATCAATGAACATGGAAGCTTGGTGGAAAGAGAGATCACTCTTACCCTTTCATTCACCCGTCACAGCTATGATCGTGGGCCCTACCATGAGTGGAAAAACCTCTTTTGTTTATGAAATATTAAAACATGCAGATAGTATGTTTCAAACCCCACCCGAGAGAATAGTGATTGCTTATACAGAATATTAACCTTTGTTTGAAGAAATGGAGAAAAACATCGATAGATTGATTTTACATCAAGGGTTACCCTCTAAAGACCAGATCGATGAATGGAGCGAGGGTGTACAACACACTGTTTTGGTGTTAGATGACATGATGATGCAAGTTGCCAAGAGCAAGGAATCTCTTACTTTATTTTGCGTGACGGCACACCATCGTCGAGTCAGTGTGTTTATGTTAGCCCAGAATCTCTACATGCCTGGAAAGTTTGCCAGAACTATTTCTTTAAATTGCCATTATGTCATTCTCTTTCGTAATGTACGCGATTCTAGACAGGTCTTTACTTTTGGATCTCAGGTTTTTCCTTTAAGATTGAAATATTTTAAAGAGGCTTACGACAAGGCCACATCTATACCCTTTGGATATCTAGTAGTAGACATGAGTCCCGGGACTGAGGACAAGTACAGATTGCGCACGCGCATCTCACCTAACGAAGATACCATTGTTTATTTACCTAAATAAATAAACTGTCTTTTTTGATTTTTTATCACTATTTCACAATGTACCGAACAGTAAAAACGCATTTATCATTTCTAGAATTGTTAAACGCTACAAACACGAAACAGCGACGAGCACTGTTGTCGACCATGACACCCTCTCAAATGCAGACTTTGTGTGAGGTGATGTTTAACGTTTACAACGGGACCATTCCGGTCTCTAAGCAGTACATAAAAACGCTGTATCCGTACAAAAATGTCATAAGTACCCTTGTAGGCAGAACAGTGAACAAGTCTCAACGTAAAAAGTTTTTGTTAAAGCATCAGAGCATCATACCACGTCTGATCAAACCTGCGCTACATCTTTTTCAAAATGGCTCACGAGCTAGTTCTCGTTCCAAAAGAAAAATACCAAAAACTGACGCAAACAGAGAATCATCCCCCGAAGAGGATGGAGACAATCTTGGAATCGACGAAGGACCCACCCACTGACAAAGGTATTCCCACTCAGATGCACGTTCTCGAAATCTTGGAACATGTAATTCCAAATAAATTTCAGAATAAAGCCAAAGGATTGCTTAAATTCTTATCTCAGTATGGTGGTGACGTACTCTCTTGGAAAGATAATGGAAATTTGATTTACAAAGACAATGTCATTGAAGGCTCGCATATTACAGATTTAATCAAACATGCACTAACTCCTAATTCAAGAGGAACTCCTACTGGTTACCGACAATTTTATGAAGCCTTAAAGGACATTCAAACCCCTACTTCATTCATCCACAATAAAGAAATGATGAAGCCCTCTGGTGAACAGACTGGCAGTGGCTTAGTGGTTAAAAACATACGAGCAGAGCACCTCCTAATTACAATCCTCCAAAGAGAAAGAGACTGACCAAGACAAAAATAAAGTGGTTAAAATTTTAATGAAACAATGCATCAATAAAAAAATTACAAATGTGCATTTGATAATATATTGTTGTAAAGACAACTGTATCTGTTTTGTAAATAAACGTTTATTTAAAAAATCGTTTTTAGTGATTTCTTTAAAAAAAACAAATTGAATAATATCAATTCATTTAAATTACATTTTTTCAATATGATGTAAAAAAAAAATCAATTTTAAATAATATAATTGTACTGTTCGCATAATTTTGTTCACTACTACAATCACAATCAATATCCGTATGGTAAGGTGTCCCAAGTGTCACCTTGAATCACTCTTTTGTCATACACAATTTTGTATTTTTTTTCTTCATTTCGATTGTAAATAATTTGCTGTTGCTTATGTCGCATAATTCTGTGTGGGTTAACAATCGTTGTACATGAACCTGTTGAATCGGAATGCTGACCCTGATCCGGCCTGAGCACCAAATCCAGCATGGAAGCAAAATTAAGTTTTAAACTGTTAACATAGTTTAGAGTAAATCCTTTGATTTTGCATACTTCTTTTCCTTCTGAAGTCCTGTAAGCGTAATTTTTAGGTCCTCCCGAAACAAATTCTGTAATGTATTCTTCGGGTTGTAACTCACTGGTAAGTTGACCAAGAAATGACCCGACTCTTGGTTCCTGATCTCCAGGTCTGCTGACGAAAATGACTGAATCCGTATCGAAATATAAGACTCTTCTATCCAGCATCTGTAACACTTCATACAGTTTAAGGCGCGCCCAGCAAGTTGTAAAAGTAGCAATAAATACGTTTGTTTGGTAATCTTCTTTAGTAAAATTTTCTTTTTGCTGCCACGAAACTTGAATAATTTCTTTACTGACAATGTGAAAATTCGAGACTTCTTTGGAAGGATCCGATAATAGCTGAAACAATTTGTCAGCCTCCCTTTCGTGAAAAAATGTCGTCTGCTGCATGTTGAGTCGTTGGCCAAACTTTCCCCAAAACGAATTCAGCAGTAGTTTAGCAATCGATCTCAGAGCAGGGTTTTTGGTAATGTTCTCTCATTCGAGTTGAATACCTTCTCGAAGAGCGTATTCTTCCATGTACTTCACTGCGTCTTCTTCGGTATGCACCCGCTCAGGCCAGCCGCTGGCTTCTTGTTTGATCTTTAAAAATAGGTTGATATATTCGCCAAACAGACCATTGCTCTCAGTCTCTGCATTGTACTGTGAAGTTTCATCCCAATGATAGACCTCGTATATCTGTAGAATTTGGTAACCGCATTCTATGGCTTTTTCAATTTCTGGTGTACAAAATACTCCTGTAATTGCTCGGTCTTCGTCTCTGCACTGACATGGATTTTGTTGTTGTTGCTCCGAGCAGGTACGACACAAAGAA
This sequence comes from Magallana ariakensis, assembly GCA_020458035.1. NCBI lineage: Eukaryota > Metazoa > Mollusca > Bivalvia > Ostreida > Ostreidae > Magallana > Magallana ariakensis. The sequence continues at coordinate 64,662,553 of CM035813.1, forward strand.
AAAGTTAATTTTCCGTTAATTTTTTGAGGCAACACGTGGTGATACAATTGTCTAGGAGGTGAAATTTTGACTTTGGCCAACCCAAAATAGTCTGTAATTTCCGTAAAATTGCTTGTAATGATTTTTGGTTCTTTTACGGGATATCTGCCATACTTGTTGACCGAGGGGTAAAGAGAGCAAAAATCAAGATAGTGGATTTTTTTCACCTTCCTTGACCTGGTAGTACATTTTAACAGCATTTGTTCTTCCTCCAAAGAAAGATTTTCGAAGGTCTAACCTTTCTTGCAGGTTTAGGGAATGAACATAATCAGATGCGTCTTGGTTCTGTTTCAGGAAGTTTTCAAAATCATGCTCCCAAATGTAGACATATTTCATACCCAGCGATTGATTGTATTCTCTCTTTTTTAAGGTCATGGTCAGTAACTCGTTCATGGTGTGTTTGGTTCTTATATGTTTAAGTTGCTGACGCTGAGTAGGAAAACATGTGGGACATCCGTGCCAGTAACACCCGTGAAATTCGTATGCAGTGTTGGTTTCGGGGCAGTATCCATCTAATAAGTATTTGGTACAAGGCAGTCGAAATTCACCCTCATTTAAGGCATGCTGTATGTAGAGGCGGTGCCCTGTCTTTTTGAAATGATCTTCCTGTATCCAGGAGAGCCACTGTATCGATACGCAAATATATTGTCCGAGAAAAAGGGCATAACCCGTGGAAGGGATTTGTGAAATAGGTGAACTAACAAATTCAGATTCTTCTATTACGTATTCTTGATTCTTTAACTCTTCACCCGTAACCCAATGTTCCTTGAAATAAATGGAAAAGTCCCCTTGCAGTCGGCGGGCCTGTAGCCAATCACTAATTCCATCATTGCCTCTAACTTTGACACGCCATTCTTCTTGAAGAAATTTGCTTTTACACACTTCCATGCAAACCCCATGTGCAGTAACAAGCTTCAGTCTTGAGATGTTTTATTGCCTCCTCGGAGAGGGTGAGAAACTACAAAAGTTACAACATTTATAAGTACATGTACAGACATCAACACGACAATCCACATTTCACATTATGCCAAACTTAGAAAACACGAGCGTGACTCATGTACATAGAGTAAGCTGTAAAATCTAACAATCATAACATGTCAAATTTACTTCTAAAGAGTTCAGGTAAGTTATCGAGACAGCATATTATAAAATATATGGAATAAAATCACGTTAGAGAAATAATGAGATAGTCCAATCTATGTTTTACTTAATGCTAACGTCCTGCCAATACACAAATCTCTATTTCTGCTGTAAATATGATGTGACATGTAAAAATAACTGATGCACTTAAAATGTAACGTAATTATTCAACACTATAATCAATGCAAAGACATGACACTTACAGTTTATAAACATCCAAGCCGTGTTTAGTTGGTAAACAGAAAACCATGATGTGTGGCGCGAAGCCTTTCTCGTTATAAAAATATCCCTCCGGATATTAGATAAACCCAAACAATCTCAAACCGGATAAAATTGAAAAATTATCAAAACAAGTAACAACACACCCCAGCAATGGTCGTGCATTGAAAAGGATCCACGCCTCCCATTAATTTTTTCTCTGGCATTTCATCCTCAAATACCACTTCTTCTTTTCCTGTGATTTTCATAAGAATTTCTCTGAATTTCAAACAAGCTTGTCTGAATATGCACTACGGCAGTAATCTAAAATTTCTCGATCAAAGTCAAAGATCATGTTTTTCTCTAATTTATCCTGATGCCAGATTAGAAAGTCTTTGCGTTCTTTAGCATTCATCATGTCACTTCCGTAAAAATGAGCTGCAGGGTAGGATCCAACATAGTAGGCATTACCTTTAGTGTTAAAGAAATGAAGGAAGTACCCTTTCTTTAGCTCTCGTAAACCGAATGCCTTGGGTAGTTCAGCCAATCTCATGGGAAGAAAATTGAGGGAATCTAATATTTTTATATTAAGTCCTCTTTGAACATGTAAGTACATGGTTTTTGATCCAGCATAGATAATTTTTGGAATGATGGAATTGACTAATAGGTACTCTAGTAAAAAATATTCATCATAGCCCTTCATGTTGTGAGCAATAGCTGTAAAGTCTTTGTGAGTTTCAGTGAACAACCACGAACCAAAGGCATTTGCAGTTTGATCTTCTCGAAATACTATTTCTCGAAATCCGCATGTATTTTTACATGGTGGGTTAATAAAAGTCTGTTCGTTTTTCTTATTACATTTTTTGCACCTAGTTCCACAGTAATCGCATTTAGAATTTGGTGTGAGTTCTTGACTGAAGCATTCCTGACACACTGTTTGAGCCACTACCAAGTTGGGTTTGTGCTGAGATTTTCCACACCAAGACTGATGACAGTTTACACATTTACAGCATTCCATGCAGGGTTCGGGGCTGTTACTGCATTGAACACATTCATCATTTCTTTTCATTGAGTATCCATCTTTACAATGCAAAAGATCTTCTAGTATACATTAAAAGTCAAAAAAAATATATCTGGGTTTTTTCTCTTTACATTCTCTGGACCTCATGTAGCACAAATGAGACCCGGTTACAAATCGTTTACATGCTTCACACTGCCATTCTCCGCAAATATGATCCTCTGGTTTTCTTTTGCATCTATCAAAAGTTTTTTTACAAACCACACATTTCCACCATCGATCACACTGAGATGATTTTGACCTCCCACTTTTTATCTTATGAGAATTAAAACAATCCAGAGATCTACAAACCATGTGACAATGTCGACAACTTAATTCGTGTTTTACAAAACAAGATTATTTTCTTTTACACACAATGCAACTTGATTGACACGGATGCAGCTTTTGATAGGGTTTCAAACATTCATGGCAAAATTTGGATTGAGAAAAGAACCCACAGACATTAACAATAGTATCAAAATGTGCATTTCCATTTTGCTCAGAATGATATAAAAAAATACGATCTTTTTTCGGAATTTCTAACCCTTGCTCATCTTCACTGACATCTTTTGGAGGAGTTCGTATGAATTTGTTACCAGTAGTGGCACTGACAACTAGAATATCAACATTCAATACGTTCTCAAAAGCATGAATGTCTTGAATGGACAGACGTCTCTCACTGCTTACATTGGGTTTCTGGCATAACAAAATGGCTAATTTTTTTTGACGTTCATTATTTTTTTTGTTGTGCTTCATTAATTCTTTGTATAACCAAATAGGACATTTCTGCAATTCCATTACTTTTTCTTCTATTGTTCCTTTGTCACTTTGGTGTACTAATTTCTGCCATTCGGATGTTGGAATTTGATGTAATTTGAGAAACCCCATGCAAATGCTTCGAGCAAGGCATAATTCATCTGTGTTTTGAATTTTGATACATGATCTTTTGATTCTGAGAGAATCATTGCTGCTACCAACTTTGTTAATATGTTTGCCTGCTATACCGCCCTTTGGAACTTTAATAAACCCCACATTTAAATAAAAACTTTTATCTAGAGAAAGATTTTCATGGCTGTTTAAGACATTTTGTAAGTTCTCCATCACACTTTTTCCAGCAAGATCTTTCAAGGGTCTTAGTGGTACATAAACAGGATTGTACAATCCCATGTGATGAATGATGACTCGTCCAAGATCCAAAAAACGGTCAAGTCCTCGAGCTGTTTCATTGAGAATGTTGTCAAACATATCTTCTAATTCACGAAGCAGATCAGTCAGCCTCATTCCTTGTTCAGGGTTTACTGCATTAAATCGAATATTGTAGTTTATATCGATAGCATTATTTTTCATTATAGTTCGTTCTCCTACTTTTTGAATGGTATATGGTATTTTTTTCACACCGCCAAAACCAATCTGAGATGAGTTGGTTCTAGTAGAGGTTGATGCTTCATCGGTTTCCATGGATTCAGGAGCCATTTCTTGATCTGCAACATGGTCCTCTTCCATAGGTTCACATGTTGAATTGGTAATTAACGGGGACCATGGACCTTCACCGCTGTAATCCATTTGATCCAAATCATGAGCTAATTAGTGAAACATCAGGTCGTGTTCATTGCTCATTACTTTATCACAATGGTGGCAATGATGTTCTTGATCCTACAAAACACGGTTTAAAATTTTTATAATAAAATGTTTTTTGTGAAATTGTTCTTGTCTTTATGTGCAATGTATTGTAACGTGTTTGGGTTCGGTGATTTCGATCAGTCTGGGGAATGTGTTTATTTAGAAATTATACATGATGAATACCGGCATGAAACTATCACAAAAACCACGAGTCAATATATACAGATAGTTGTAAGGATTACCTATCCCAAGCATACGAAACAAGTATATCATAAAATGAAAAGGACGGGGCTATATGATCTGCGGGATGTAACCCGGGGCTCTATCCGAGGCACAGGTCTCAGCCTCGAGATCTGTCCCGATAAGGCTCTATGCCTATATCGTATATACAGGGCTGTATCCCTGCAGCTGACACAAACTGCAGCCAGGTACACACAGTTAATAAGATGTGATAAAATACTATCACCTTATTTAAAGCTAAACTCAATACGAACACTCGTATTACACTGATCACCGTACCTGCTCATTCGACAGCCTAACACAGAATTCGCTCTTCTCTCGAGTGCACTCTTATATATACTTGTGTCATCCGGACTATCCTCGCACATTACCATTAACATCAAAGATAACACCCGTACAAGTAATAGCTTTCCAAAAAGCTTGCCTGACTAAACATATTTATTTCATTGCAAGAACTTGGTTCTATGAATTTTAATCTGTCTTTGATTTGTAGTTCGTTCTTCTCGCAGTCTTCCAAATGCGCGTCTCTAAAGTTGGACTGTTTCAAATTATCTTTACTAAGGGGGGTTTTACTTTAAATGAATTTTACATATTATATATTTTAAACCTAAAATATTTTGCGTACATGTAATTGTCTCTTAAAACTTTATTTGCCGCCAACAAAATAAAAATTTAGCAATTAAAACTTAATTACGAACACAATACAATTGTTAGAATAATGCTTATCTTCCCATCATGAATTATTCCACTGTAGTGGCACGTAAAGTTATGGACTGCTCCTAAGATTTTGACAATATGGCGCGGAGTAGAATTAATCCTGTGCCTCCTTTTATGCAGATTGGAATTGCCCACCGAGTCATTCCATAATGGAGTCAATAAAACTCTTTTTGGCATTTGTTTAGTAACAACTTTTGCTTGTTATATTTTAATTTTACTTTAGTTTAGCAAGAATCAATCGATAACTATGCACTTATTATTTACATTGAGTAAAACACGGAATACACCCCTTTTACAATGAATGCAATCCCTCAAAGCACAGTAAACGACCATGCCCGCTTCGTTTCTCTAATGAATATTAATCTAACGTAACAATATACTTAGTAAATACTTTAATACAAACTGGCAATATTGTTTAGAAATGATAACCGAACACAATTATAGTTTACATTATACCGTGTAATATTATAATCATTAGGTACAACTTGTAAAAAATTGCGACCCCCCCCCCCCCCCCATTCACCGTTCAAATGTAGGGGCCTTTCTATTGGATTGCACACGTGTACAGTGAACTTGCTCAATGCTGCTTTTTACATCCAATACAACAATTTTGTTTTTCTTTTAAACAAAAAAAAAAATAATATCAACCGATGCATGTTTAATGTGCCGGCCTTTAATTGCCTATTAGGTAATAACTTGTTGTGATGACACCCCCTCCCCTTCAACCGTTCAAACAGTGCTTTATCTATTTTTAAGCATGACAAGGTTAGCTTTTTTAAAAGCAGCGGAATTTTACTTTTAGTGCAAAAGTGAATACACTATCTTTTAAAATACTAGGTAAATAGTTTCCAGAACAATATAATAATATGCGGGTGCACATTTGATTTGCAGCCTTATTTGTACGGCTGTACATGTAGGTGACGAGATATGCGTGTAGCGGTGTACATGCAATGTATGACTGCACACCTACTTAATACTTATAGCTGTAATTTTGTTGACATAGCTCTCTGATTTTTACGGTTTGGTGGCAAACTACTTCCAATATATTTACTTTTCAATCTCACTAAGAGAGTTGGGAAGATGTACGCGGACTCCGGACTGTGGCTGCAGACGATTCCATATGACAGTCTTCCAATACATTGATGCGCAGTTTGACCTAGAAACTGACCGGTTTCATAACGTCTTCGAATATTTCTAACACGAACTGTCTAATTTCTTCCCAGAATTCCAATTTACGCAAGCGCAATTGAAGTTTCACCCTTACTAAATATAGTCAGCCCGAATTACACACGTGCACAGTGAACCTCTTTTTTGCTTTAAACACTTGCTCACTATTGCTTAATTGTTACATCCATTACAACGTTTTCGTTAATTGCGAATTTGAAGGTCGTCACATTATTAATATGCATTGATAAATCTTTTTTCAATGAGAAATGATATTGCTAGCTTCCATTGTTGACTGCACTGTTTCGGATGTTGTAACTTTTAAACCTTAGATATGCCTGACGTCATGACGTCAGGCAATGATAAAAAATTATCAGAACCCCAAACCCGATTATTTGTTACCGTATTAATTTGTATTACAAAGAATATAGGGTGAGTTTACTATGCATCGTACAAACGTAAACAGTAGAGGCTTAAAAAAAATTATTATTTTCATGCAAAAATTTAGAAGTTCGAATTTAGACTAGTGTCTTTGTAATGAATATTTTGTCAGTGAGAGAATCTTTTATCGTGCCAACACCTACAGGAATTTTGGATTTAAAAAATGTTCTATCTTCAAACATGTAAAGCTTGGTCAACAAAAAAGTGGTTGTATCAATTATTTAAAGAAAAATATTGTACTACACAGTTTGAGGTATAACGCAAGGAATGTGTACCTTGTTAACTATAAGAGAAAAAAAACATACACTGAAACTTCTCCAATGCATGGTTAATTTGTGCCCATTGCTTGATAAACTCGCTCCTGCAATTCTTTTTTTAGTGTGACTCAATTATAAACGAGGGTGTGTGTATTTGCTTTGAAATATGCAATGTAATAATATTCCATTCTTCTTCAATGTTGCACGTTATCAATAAAAAAAGCAAGTAAAAAAATAACTGTTTTTGAGTGGGATGTTGCCCCCTTTTCACCGTCATGATGAAGTTCGTGTTTACTCTCGTGTCTTTGACCTTCGTTGTCATCGTCAAACAATAATCCACAGTATCCGCATAAGAAGAAGGCGTTCATCTAGTTTAAAAATATTGATGTGTACTCATAAAATGAACATGTAATTTAATCTCAATACTGTAATGGCCTTTTTTTAATGATTTTACTACTTACTTCGTCTTTGTTGATTAACCCGGAAACAATAATTCGATTATAATTTTAAAATTGAAAACGTTTAAGGATGTGATATTTCTGTAATTCATAGTAAGATGAAATCGTTGATTTTTACTATTAATATTCTAAACTGAGTAAAAATGTATGATTATGTAATTAAGATTAGTTACTGATAACAATTATATATCATTACCGAGTCATCATCATCATTATTCGATAGCATTGGACGGTTATGTCCATCTTCATGCATTTGACCTTCAAGGTGATTCTTAAATATCAAACCGCAGTACTTGCATAGGAAATCTGACATCTATATAAAAAAAGATGAAAATATTCTGATTCAATTTTTTTTTGCTTTTCAAATATTTATTTCTTTTTTCTTAAACCCATCATTGTCTGTTGTTTTTCCCCTTTTTATCACTGCAAAAAGAACGATAACTCTACAACCTGGCTTTTCAAATTATCTTTCCCTTCTCCATAGAACAACAGAAAAAAAAGATTGCTTTTTTACAAAATTTATTAAAGGATGACCATGCATCGTATGAATAAAATATAAAATATACATATGATATTATACTACAATAACAGTAAAATGGTAACTTAAGAAATTAATTACATAATATAAAATTACACCAAATATTTTGAAAATAGTTTTATAAAGTTTGGTAAAATTGTTTTTGTAAACTACAAATTGTAAAAATAAGATCCTAACATGTTATATTTTGTTGGTTAATAAAAAATTAGTCCTTATACATTTTTAATTAAAAAAAAATTTAAAATAGATAATTATCCATAGACCTACATGTTATTAAATTCACTCTTTACAAAAAAAATATTACAGAAATTTAGTTTACCTACATTTTTTACACATAATTGTGAATATACTTTTAAACACCTAAATGTTGATTTCATAAAAAATTAATTAAAATGTATTGCAGCAATAAGGATAATATTATTAATATAAAAACCTGACCTTAAAAAATTGTACAGTGTAAAATATGTATACACAAAGCACTATTAATAGGACTAGAACAAGGTAATGACTTTTATATGATAAAGTGTTCTATTTAAGGATCCTCGACACCCCGTGACTTGTGACGTATATAGAGAAAAAGTACTTTTAACTTCCGGTTTTACAAAATTTATGTAGCGCGAATTGGATAGAAACCGCTTTGGAGCTCTCCTACGCAAAGGAGGTAAAATTCAAACCAGAATCTCATGAACGTTTTAAGCTGCTTGGTTATGAATCTAGAAGTAAGCGGTGAAATGAGAGCGACAACATAACAATCTGCAATGGATGTAGAAGAAACTGGTCGAAGTCGAAGTAAAGATGGTCGGTTTCTGAGAGAAATAAAAGATCAGACCTTTGAAGTTCTGCAGCATGATCATTCATATGTGACAGGTTTGTTTACAATGAATTGTTGACCTTATTATCATGGTAAAAAAAATTCCTTTTCCAAACACTTTCTATCCCGGAAAACTTATTATGCTTATGTTGCGTCTTCGTAATACAAATAGGTTTTTATGCTATGGTGTATTGACAAAAAGGATGCGTTTTAGTTGCTCCAGGTCAATTATGCAACAGTATGGAGAAAGATGACGACGATGATGTTGCTTACATTGATGGGGATGAAGATGAGGACGACGAAGAAGAAGAGGATTATGTAGTAGACGATTGTGACGACTGTAAAATTTTTGAAGAGAAGAAAGGTTTTACAATTGAAGGTAACATACTATTTTAATATAAAATTGGAAAAAAAATATCTTATAACTATTTATAGACAGGCATATGAGATGTTTTATTATTTACCTTAGAGCTATAGTACAGTACTACATGACTTTTATTGTATTTAAATTTTTTTTTTATTAAATTCACTGATGGTGTAAATGTCTTATTTATGTCTTGGTATTAATAGTTTTACATTTTATTATTTACTTATAATTCTTAGGTAGACGAGTAGTTGAATTGTCACTGCTTGGAAAAAAATTAGATGAAGGCTGCTTTAAATGCTCTGGAATATTAAGATTGTCATCATGTATTGGGGAAACAAGATATGGATTAGGTAAGTCTTAGACTCATAATATTACATATAAATTATGTGTAATTATTACTTGTATATATTTTTATTGTTTTTGCATTTTGACAAATTTTGAAATTATTTTGTAATTTTAGGAAGCCAACTTCATATAATGTGTACAAAATGCGAAGCGGTAAACTATATACCTACTGGAAAGGTGCATGGCTTGAATATATGGGATATCAATACTAAATTAGGAGCAGGTACAATAACATGAAGTTCTTTCCACTGATTATCATAAATATTTTTAAATAAAGAGCTAATTACTGGGTATTTATGTTTAATTTAATTACTAATCACATCCTTATTATGTTTCTTTTCAGCTTTGCTATTTTGCGGTCTTGGCGAAACAGCAATTAACAACCTGTTTGCTGCTATCAACTTGCCCCACATATCTGCAACTACTTTAAAAAGGAGGGAGAGAGAGACAGGCATTGTTTTTGAGTCTGTGGCAGATATGACCTGTGATGATGCCATAGCAGAAGAAAAAAGAAGGTACAATACATTTAAAGCAAAATTATTTGTCAATTTTCTTTATGTCACCAGGTTAACAGGTGTGTGACTGTCAGTCAACATATAGCTAGGGTCTCAAAAGCTCAGTGTTTAGAGCGCAGGCACGATACGCCATTTTACAATGTGATATGGCGCCCAACATACAAAACCCACTGTCATTCCCCATTATAAACATTTTAGAAAAACAGTTAAGAAAATAACATTGTAGGGTTTACATTGTACGGTTTAATATGAAGATTTGTATTACAGATGTGAAAATGAAGAACAATATACGGCTTCATTTGATGCTGGATGGCAAACCAGAGGCAGTGGGAGAAATTATGCCAGTTTGTCAGGTACTTACATTTAGTAATTGTTCATAAGTAATATTAAATATTTGAATTGAATTTATAATTTTGTATGAAAATTATTTAAGGAATAAGGAATCATTCTTTGAGTATTATGAGGTGATAATTTTGGTTGGGGCATGGTCAAATCCAATAAAACCCAAAGCTTAAAAATTGTTTCGTAATGTTATCACAGACAAAGACAATTGAAAATGTAAATATTAAGGTATATCTACACATTACAATTATCATATATTAAAAAATAATGTTTTAATTCTCACAGGACATGCAAGCATGATAGGACGTACAACAGGAAAAGTTATTTCATATGCTGTACGATTAAAAAAGTGTAGATCATGTGAGAAAGATGATAATAACAATGACCATGATTGCAGGAAAAACTGGGACAAGTCTTCCAAAGCCATGGAGTCAGATATGGCTCTAGAAATGCTCCATGAACTGAAAGCTAAAGATTTCCATGTGAAAAATATTATAATGGATAATGACGCTACCACTATATCAAAAGCCAAAGCAGCATTCGATCCATCCCTCCAAAAGTTCGCCGACTTTAACCATACAAAAAAGAATTTTACTAGTAAATTATATGATCTGAAGAAAGCCAAACGTTACCAACTTTTAGGACCAAAAACTATCAAACACCTTGGAAAATGCTTCGCTTATGCTGTGAAATCCAACAACGATGCCATCAGTTTGAAGAAAAATTTAAATTCAATTCCTGGTCATGTCTTCGGAGACCATTCTATTTGCAGTGAAGACTGGTGTGGATATATCAAAGATCCTGAAAACTATAAACCCAGAAATCTACCATACAGTAAATACCTTACAGGTGAAGATTTACTGACAGATTTAAAGTCACTATTTTCAGTGTTTTCCAATAATGCCGAAAAACTGTGTTCCACTGGAAGCACCCAAAGTAATGAAAATTTCAACAAAGTAGTGTCTGCTAAAAACCCCAAAACACATTTCTATGGTGGTTCAGAAAGTACTTCATTCCGTGTTGCAGCAGCTGTTGCTCAGAAAAATATAGGACATGAATCATTATCAAAGGTATGTTTTTTTATAATGTTTTTTTATATTTTATATCATTTTCATACCAGGTATTATACATGTATATACAATATACCAGTTAATACCAATTTTGTAAATATTGTAGGTGTTTGAGAGATTGTTGCTTTCTCCTGGAAAATGTACGACCACTCATGCAGAAAAAATGAACAGGAAAAGGGAGAATGAAAAAGCTAGAAGGAACACTGTTGAGTTCAAGAGGAGGCGATTAGAACTGAAAAGTGCTAAGGCAACACAAGTAAGTAAAATTGCTTCACAAAAACTGATGATGTAATATACCAGGTAGTTATGAACACTTTAGGTGATTCTCCTATTACACGTACCCGTACAATATCAACCTCTCTATTACTGAGTATATCAAGTAAAAATATTACAATAATTATTATCTTTTTATTAATTTTATTTTTAAATAATTTTATAAACTGTAGGTTTTCACATCAGAAATTAAAGAAGGGCCAACTTATGAGTCTGGTATTGACTTGTCATCCAATGAAAACTGCAGCTTGGAAGTAATCCCAGACATTGTTTCGCATCCTTGCATTACATCTATTGGAAATTGTAGTCCAAAACCTAATTGTAGTTTCCTATTTTTTGATTTAGAAACAACTGGATTTGGTAAGTTATTTTAATAATGAATTTAAAATTTACTGATTTACCAAAGATTGGGAGTTATTATTTTTTTTTTTTATTTCTTGATAATTTTCTATGACTGGTAGGTCCAACAGCTGAGATTGTGCAGTTGTCATGTGTATGCGGTGATGAAAAGTTCGACAGATATGTTTTTCCCAACTCATCCTTTGATGCCAAAGCCTCAGCTGTGACTGGACTTCACATAGTGAGTGGAAATTTGTTTTACAAACAAACAAAACTTGATTCTGTGGGTATTGAAATTTGTATGAATGAATTTCATGCCTGGTTACAAAGGTTTCATAAGCCTTTACTTGTGTGTCATAATGGCAAAGCATTTGACTCAGTTGTTTTTATAAAAACTGTTCTAAAACATCCTACAAGCGGATTGATGACAGCAGTGGAAGGGTTTGTCGACACGCTCCCTCTTTTCAAGGAACTTTTACCAAATCGCACCACTTATAAACTTCAAAGTCTTGTCAGTGAGACAGTTAACTTCCCATTTGAAGCCCACTCTGCTTTAGAGGATGCTAAAGCTCTTCAGGCGTTAGTACAACACCATCAGGTTACTGAGGACCTTTTATTAAAACATAGTTTTGGTGTAGATTATGTAGAGGCCAGCATTCGTCACAAGACCCAGACAGAAGAACTTTTAAAATCCCTCAAGCCGTTAGAGTCTTGTGTATCAAAGTACATGCTAAAAAAAATTTCTATGTCTGGTCTTTCTTACCAACACTTAAAACTTGCTTGTGAACGAGGGGGGGCTGAGGGAATTCTGAAAATTTTGAGTGAAAAAAACAGTAGTGGAACTGTAAGGGTAACAAAAAACAAAAGCATTATTGAAAAAATATTTTCCCACTTCAATTGATCTTATGAAAAAATGTATTAATTACCCTTTTATTTCACAGACTAGAAGGTTGCTGTAAGTATTTTTATTCATTATCTATATTCAATTGCTTGTGGCCACTGTGACTGTTTTACCTGCATAAAAAGTAAGTGTTTGCGGTGAAGAAAACAACCTCTTCATTATAAGCTTTTTAATTTTTTTATTTGCTTACTTTTATTTCTTTGCATTTTATTTCATTTATTTTGCTTTTCGTCACTATCTTTTCCTCTATGTACATGTATGTATTTTTGTATGTCTGCGTATGCATGAATATTATTTATGTGCTTGTACATGTTTTGTTCTTGTATCAGTGTATGTGTATGTGAATGCATGTCTCATATTATTATTATTTGATTTATCATTTGTTATCACTATAGATCATACAATTCTTTTTATCACATGTATTTATTTACATGTACTTTAAATATTACAATTTCAAAATCCCTATAATTTTCACTGATAGCTTCTTATTTTAAGGTAAATAAAGTAAATTTTATTCTAACATAATAATGCAGATTGTATCCATCTATCAAGTTAAACAGTAATTTATGATGTTAAACGTGTAAGAAAAGTAACTTGAAATGTTGGTGTCCTACCAGTGTTTTTGAGACCTTGGTAACAGGAAAGATAACTCCAAATAGGAACTTTGAAACCAAGGTTTTTTAAAATATTTTTTTTGACATCTTTAAAAAAAAAATTCATTCAATTTCTTGTTTTTATTTATTTCATTTACACTTCTTGTATGTTTTCAGATTTAAATCCAAATTTTTCTTCCACAGATTTAACAGAAAATGACAATTGTAATTTTTTGATAATTTATTTTATTTTCTAATAAAAAAATTGTCATTGTTATAAAATTGTTGTTGTTGTTTTTTGGTGATCTAAGTAATGAACATAAGTAATAAACAAATAATTGTGTGGGTTTTATAAGTAAATCATGGAAAAAATTATTTTTACCAAATTCACAAATAATTTTAAAAAATTCATATAAATTAATTGCATATACCTATAATTTTTGGAGGGGTTTATTTGTTCATTTAAAGTTATGTTCTTTGATATTAACACAAAAGTTAAAGGTGTGTGGAGGACCCTTAATACATGTAAGCACTAAAAATAAGACTAGAATTAAGAAATGGCACATACTGTAGTAAAATATCATATTTTTAAAGTAATAATTAAAAAAAAAACAATTTTGCACATCAATATGCACATGTAAAATTTGTAAACAAAATTAAAAAAAACATTAAAAAAAATCAATTTAACATAATGACACCTGATGTTTCGCCTAGTTTTTACAAATTAGTTACGTCCTTTATTTTATTTGAAAAAACACATCACCATGTATAATTATATACATTTTTTAAACTTTAGTAAAACAAAAAGTGGCGTGTAATTACATAACACAACCATACAAATATACTCATTGTTAAGTTTACAAAATAATTCAAATGTATACTTATTGTTAAACTCAGCCATACATATATACTTATTGTAAAGCTTACAAAAAATAATCCAATGTATTCTTATTGTAATTCAAATAATGTAGTAAAACTATCAAATCTTTTTAAATACTTCATAGAATAAATGTTAACATTCTGTATTTTGATGTTTCGACGGTTCCTGCAGTAGCTTAACTAAACTTTAGATAAAAAATTACCCCCAAATTCCCAAAATAAAAAAATTCTGTAAAAAAAATTCCTAAAAAATACCCCCACCATCCCCCCCCCCAAAATTAAGTCTGTAAAAAAAAGTTTCCAAAAACCACCCCCCTTACCCCCAAAAAACTGAGTTATAAAAATTATTTAATCTTTTTTCTTTTGTGTCATTGATCTCGTTACCCTTCTATTTACATTACCAAAGGTTGACATTTCGCAGTGTTCTTCATAATAAGGCTTAGAAGAAGCTGCTGCAGGAACCGTTGAAACATCAAATAAAGTTACATCTGAAAGACTTGATGTGCTACTTGAAAACAGTGAAGGTGTATGTAATGGCGTTGACATGTCAATACTTAAAGGTGGTGAAGGTGGGGTGTAGATAGGGGATTCCTGCATAAAGGGTATTAGTGAAGGTAATCTATGGATGGTAGTGTGGCGTTTTCTTCTGATGACAATAAATATGATGGTGATGATAATACAGATGGAAATGGAAATGGACGTGACTGAAAAAAATTAAAGTTGGGTTATTATAGTCTTGGTAATTGGTTCCAAATATAATTCATTTTCTGATAATGATGCAATAGATGCATAATCATTACTAAAAGATGAATCAGAAAATTTTTTATCCATGTCAACATTGTTTGATTCATAAGAGTTTAAAATACAGATGTCTTTATAAGCACCAGCCATATTTATGGCTTTTTGTCTAGTATCAAACTGCTTTTTTTTGGAATAAATGATGAATTTATATATGAATAATGGAAGAATCAAAACAAGTAAAAATAAAAAGTAAAGGTAATTTAAATTCATATGATAAATATTTGATTGCAAATTACCTAATATGAGTGTGGTAGAACATCAGGTGGTTTTGAACCAGTAGGGGAGGGGTGGGTAGAATTACCTATTCTACCTGTAGATTTCATCCCCTCCTCTACTGGTGTCGTGGCCTCCTCCTGGGAGCTGGACCTCCCTGTGGTGGTGGTGTCGGTCTTGGTAGTTGGGTAAGGACCCTGCCTGGTGGTGGTGTCTTTCGTTGTTGATCCTTTAAAAAAAGACAACCATTTAATTTTTTTCTGCATAATAATTAATAAAAATAATTAATATATATTCTGCAATAAATTTCAAAAAGTTGAGTTCATATATTCGGTAAGGTGTATGAAAAGCAAGGTGTGAATGTTTTATTGAAATTTGACTCCCACGTGCGTCATCATGTTATCAAAAAAATCGATGATGAAATTCGAATGGTAAATCGAGTTGAAAAATAAATAGGTATTTTTATGACAAAACACAAGGTATTCTCTTCTTTATATGTCAGCTTTCCCCCCTTTTTAGGTCACCTGAGTAAACTCAGGTGACCTATTGCCATCTCTTTTCGTCCGTCGTCGTGCGTCGTGCGTTAACAATTTTTTTAACTTCTGAAAAACTACAAGGCCAATTGTTCCCATTTTTGGTGTGAAGCATCTCTATGGTAAGAGGAATGTAAATTGTGAAATTGGTGGCTCTACCACCCCCAGGGTGCCACAGGTGGGGCCAAATATGCAAAAAAACAGCCAAATTTTCAAAAATCTTCTTCTCTACTCCAACACATGTGAGGAAAAAACTGATTGCATGGTTATGATGTCCATGAAGCCCTCTACCAAAATTGTGAAATTCATGGCCCCTGGGTCAGGGGTTCAGGCTCTAGGGTGGGGCCAATATGGTCATATAGTAAAAATGTATTAAATCTTAGAAAATCTTCTTCTCTACTCCCATAGATATTTGTTAAAAACTAAATACATGGTTATAATGTCCATTAAGCCTTTACCGAAATTGTGAAATTTATGGCCCCTGGGTCAGGGGTTCAGGCTCTAGGGTGGGGCCAATATGGCCATATAGTAAAACTGTATTTAATCTAAGAAAATCTTCTTCTCTTCTCCCATAGATATTTGTTAAAAAATAATGCATGGATATAATGTCCATGAAGCCCTCTACAAAAATTGTGAAATTCATGGCCCCTGGGTCAGGGGTTCAGGCTCTAGGGTGGGGCCAATATGGTCATATAGTAAAAATGTATTAAATCTTAGAAAATCTTCTTCTCTACTCCCATAGATATTTGCTAAAAACTAAATACATGGTTATGATGTCCATGAAGCCCTTTACCAAAATTGTGAAATTTATGGTCTCTGGGTCAGGGGTTCAGGCTCTAGGGTGGGGCCAATATGGCCATATAGTAAAAATGTATTAAATCTTCTTCTCTACTCCTGTATATATTTGTGAAAAACTAAAGGCATGGATATGATGTCCTTGTGTTAAGTGGCATCAAATAGTATGTAGGTCATGGGCCCAGGGGGTGGTCCGGTCCCACCTCAAACAGGAAGTGCCAGAATATCTTGAAAACGGTTAAGAACTCTATCCCTAAACCATATATATTCTTGTTCCTTGTGTCAAGGGGCATCAAATGGTATGTAGGTCATGGGCCCCGGGGATGGTCCTGACCCCCCTCAAACAGGAAGTGCACAAATAACTTGAAAACGGTTGAGATCCCCACCCCTAAACCATATATATTCTTGTTCCTTGTGTCAAGGGGCATCATATAGTATGTAGGTAACGGGCCCTGGGGGTGGGCCTGACCCCCCCTCAAACAGAAAGGGCCCAAATATCTTGAAAACGGTTAAGAACCCCACCCCTAAACCATATATATTCTTGTTCCTTGTGTTAAGTGGCATCAAATGGAATGTAGGTCATGGGCCCCGGGGATGGTCCTGACCCCCCTCAAACAGGAAGTGCACAAATAACTTGAAAACGGTTGAGATCCCCACCCCTAAACCATATATATTCTTGTTCCTTGTGTCAAGGGGCATCATATGGTATGTAGGTCATGGGCCCTGGGGGTGGTCCTGACCCTCCTCAAACAGGAAGTGCCCTAATATCTTGAAAATTGTTAATATCCCCACCCCTAAACCATATATATTCTTGTTCCTTGGGTCATGTTAGTTCACCTGATATATAGTAAAGGACCCCTGGGAAAATCATGAAACTTTGTGGGTCATCCCTACTCTATATGATAGCCTCGTTCGTTTGGGAGACTTTATAATCGCCCCGATTATAATTACATCTTGTTTTCCCTTGCTTCTTCGAATGGAGTTATCTTCCTTTGCTTGTTCATATTTAGTAATTATATAATAATCATTGAATATAATGTAATTATAAAGAAGTTGTATGATCAAAAGAGTTATGCAAGGCTTTTTATCATTTGAAACAAAAACAGTTTTTGAACTTTCAAAATAAACTAATAGACTTGTTAATAGTAAAGTAATAATTGGCTAACTAATATCACTGATATAAAGGTAAAATGATTTTAGTATATATGCCAGATGGTGATTCTCAACGATTGTTGAATATTCAAAAACTGGAACAGGAGAAGTGAGTAACTCATGATGGCTTTTATCGATAAAGCGGTTTTTTTTTCGTTTGTTTAAATGCCCACAGGGAGAGTTTCTGTCTGCCCCGGGGGGATGGGAGGTTGTTTTAGATAAAACATGAATAATAGTCACCTTGTTATTATTATTGAATTATTTTCTATTAGAGTCTTGCACCTTTTCAATATCAGGTCATGCACTCTTTTATGATCTTTTAAGTTTTTCGCTAAAATTATAGGTTTAATAGTCCTTTTTGAAAGATTTCAGGCAGGGAGGTGGTCGTCATTACAAATTAAAAAATGTTCTATTCCAGAATAAAACTTAATTAAATGCATATATGAGACTCCTTGACAAGTTTGTGTATGGGTTATGCTACTCAGGTGACCGTTAAGGCCTATTGGCCTCTTGTTTTTTGATGCAATGCATCAGCTAAAAAAATTTTACCTCGTGTTCCGTAATTTAAATCGCGGGGTATGACACTTTGACAGATAACCGTCGTCTGCAATACGATCTCTTTATGGGGAAAATAAATGGATCGTGAGTTAAGTAAATCTAACACCTTTCACAATCTAACAAGTATTTTCTTTCCATCAAGCCCCCCCATACTAAAATATAAAAATTTTAAATGTGGGAATGACATTCCACATGTCATCTACCTAACATCTTTAAAAGATGCGCACTCAATAAAGTTCAACAGTTGAAGAATGATAGCGTAACATCCGAACTTTTTCCGAAATAGTCTCCTTATCCCTGAATTATTTTTTTACTTATAAAATAGCATAGGCTTTTATTTATTTTATACTAAATTTTAACATTTCTTTTATTTTAGATTTTTATTTGATTTTTTAAACAGTTACAAATTCATACACCCCCCCCCCCTTTTTTTGTAAATATTTTTTTTACATGAAAAATATATCTTTGAATAAATATTGTCAAAAACATACCTTGACATGGCATCCGTGTATAGACTGTGGAGCTCTGCTGGTGGACAATTATTTTCTCTGAAGCAAATATTCTGTGGGTAGCGCGGTCAATGTCCACAATAATCTTGTTGTCCGCCACCCCGCACAGAGAAATACAGGAACATGGATCCCTCTGTAAGGCGCAATCAAACCCGCGAGCGGTTTCCCGACAACAACGATTCACATTTTTACAATGTTGGACCGACAGTCCAACAATTCCGAACAGGAGAAAAACAGAAAATTGCATTTTTACAATTCAACACGTAATAAAAGATACTCGGTGTGAAATGAAGACAAAGTGCGGTACTGATAAAATTTTTACCTTTACTTATATAGTTTAATTGTGACCCTCATAACATTAGAGGGTCAAAAACGATAATGGAAAATAGGGTGTAGCAATTAGTCCCATAATTGAAGAACTCCCAAAGTTTCAAAACTTGAAAAGAGCTGACCTATACATGATGACACAAAATGTGCCTTTTTAACCAACAGTTCATTGCATTAAGGGAAGTGTAGTAAATCCTTGTTAAAATAAATTGAATCAGCACAATTATTTGTCAACAGAAATCACTAATAAAAAATATTGAAAAAAAAGTAGAAATTAACTTGACCCATAAGGTCAAAAAAGTTTCTAATCGGGTTGATTTCATTGTAAATGCAATTACTTTTATTAGGTCAAACCTTTACAAAAGAAGTTAAAAATACAAAGTCAGCAGCTTTGTGCCCTTTTACCAGAGTCAAAACATATCACATCCATGGGGTGATTCATTCTTACAAATAATTGCAAAAAAGGGAGGGTGAGAGGTAATTTGCACTTCTCATTCAATAAGGTCATCCTATTTGAAAAGTATTTCACTTATTCAGCACTTTCTTAAATATACGCAAAAAAAAAATTAAAAAACCCATTACCAGTGTAGCAAGTTATGTATTCAATATATGAAAACTATGCGCTTCTCTTTCAATTTTTGAAATCGATGTCATCTCAACAAAAAAAATTCTTTCTCGTCACGTTACACAGCATTATAAGTACAATCTTATCAAACTTGGAAAGGGTTACCGTATCAATTTTATCTACACCCGTAGGATAATATACGTATCATTAACCTGTTTCAACACACTGTACCAGCTGCAAAGAACTCGTTTTCTGCATCCAATCAGAAAAAGTAAAATAGTTTTTGGAGGGAAATTAAACATTTACAATGTATAACAAGACAACGCTAATATCCAATCAGATAATCTTACGCTGTACTAACTGCAAAGAATTTGTTTTCTGCATCCAATGAGTAGGAGTAAAATAGTTTTTTGAGGGAAATTCAACATTTACGATATATAACAAAACATAACCAATATCCAATCAGAAAAAAACTTAAACAGTACAAAAATTGGAGGGAAAATGCATCTCTTTTTTATAAAAATCAAATTAAATTTTAAGAAAATCACCTTGCAATCTTAAATCCAATAGGACCAGTTCATTTTTTCACCAGATCTGAACAATTTAATTTTACCCTCCAAAAAGATGGAAGTAATTATTATGTAAGTAGTTTTTTACATCTGTGCAGATTTTATTTTATTTATTTTTGTCTTTATTTAGCCTTTAAATTTATTTTTAAATATTCATTTCTTCATTTTTTTTAGAAGTAACTTGACAGAAAATAGCAGTCTTTCCGTTGAATTCACAGAAAATAGCAGTCTACATCTCGCATTCAGGTATGGTGTTTTATTTAAAGCAAATTTTAAAAAAAATAATTTACTGTAGAGAAAAAATAGAAAACTTTTTATACAAATCTAGACCATTCTCCTCCAATAAAAGCATAAACATTTTTTCTACCAAATGTTTATCCTTGTTTAATTTTCACTAATTTTTAAACACAAAATATAAAATCATGTATCATTGTAACTCCCCTCCTTTTTAAAAAAAAAAACTTCTTTTAATAAACTTACAGTAACCCCAAGCTCCCCTTAAAATCTACCAAAGAAGTGGGTACTTCTTGTGAAGACCTAGAGCAGATAAGAGATGAGGAAGAAGTAGATGAAGAAATTGAAATACGCTTAACAAAGTTACAATCGAGATTTGATAACATTGAAGAAGAACTTGAGGATATAGTGTATTTAATGGATTAACGGAAATTTTCGCAGTGCATGTATAGTTTGTAGAGTTACCTCTCTTTTCTCATCATTAAGTAGTTTATCATGATTAAAAAAAGTTACCTTTTTCACTGATGTCTAGATGTGAAATGAAAAAATGCCTATATCTCATAAAAAAATGTTTGCCTTATATACATGTCTGTATTTATCATTTCTAAAAATATTCTTTGTAAAAAATACGTATAAGGTCATCATTATTTCATCACGTTTATGCAATACCATTCACTTATTTTTTTTAGACATTATTACAAATGATAGCGAGTATGTTCTATATATAAAACATATTCTTATAATACTGATGTTTTTTTTAAAGAAAGTTATATAAAAAATATTGAACATAATTTTACTTTGTTTTTTTATAGAAACATATTATAATACCCGTTATTTTTTCATTTTTCTTGCTTCCTACAGTTAATTATCACAAACTTAACTGATTAAGCATATGAAAAAACTAACTGTTGGTTGTCAAGAAAAGTCTTTCATTATAAAGTACATTAGGTGGAAAAAAAACCTTTTCACCTACTGTATTCGAATAATACTTTTCCCCCTAATGCACACGTTTCATTGTAATAGAGACATCTTTTCGAAAAATTTGGTGGCCGTTAAAACGGCCGTTGAGGAACGTCAGCTTCAAAAGAAGCTACTGTTCTTCCTTCTTTTCTTCTTCCTTCTTTTCTTCTTTCTTCTCTTCTTTTTTTTCTTCTTCTTTCTTCTCTTCTTCTTCTTGTTGGCTAATAATATATTGTTCGTAATCATAATCGAACATATATATTAATTGACCATTGATTTCCCTCAACCGCCCGGTAGGATAGGGATCCATCTCTATTTCCCAATCCCAGTCTTCATGGTCAGGGATTGGAAAAGCAGTATCCTGTCCGTTTACTGCAGAGGAAGACGCTTCGTTTGGTGTTAAGGGCATTTTGAAAAATGATAAAAAATTGTAACTACTCTTTAAAATATACCCTAAACTTTTTTTAATATACACCTTTTTTTAATGTTCAAGTGCGCATGCTACATCACCGCATTTTTTCATGTATTTTTTTTTATTAAAATATCTCTCTCTGTGCACAGGTAAGTATACCTTATTTTCACTGTTTGCTCAAAATAGGTCATCCAAATCCATCTATTTTTTTCTAAATAAAATTCACGTATTGCTTAATATCATCTATTTTACGTTATCGATACTACAGCGCATGCTCTCAAACCATAGAATCATCTTATGGTTTCGTCATAACCTAAAACCTCCTACTTTTTTTACGCATGCTCACTAATTTTGTATATTTAATCTCCCTTTCTAAAAGCAACCAATGAAAACACGACCTCTATAAATTTACTGTTCTAAAAAGTCCCCCTCTATGCGGCCTCAATAGTAACTACGTCATCACCTCTATATTCAATCCTCCAATGAAAACACGACCTCTATATTGCTACCTTTTCTAAAAATAGTGATGAAAAATCACCTCTATAATACAACCTCTCTAAAACAACCAATCAGAAACGACCTCTATAAATGCACTGTTCTAAAAATACCCTCTAGGAGACCCTAATAATTACGTCATCACCTATACCTCCACCTCTATAAGGGTGTATATGCTGCTGTTATCAGAATTGATCTTGATCCGCACCTGATCAACGTTAGACTTATCCCGACTCGAATGATGGAAAATTTAAATATATAATAATTTCATCCAAAAGTTATGAGTTTTGGATGTAATATTGTTTGTTAAGTAAAATAATGTTGATTTTTTTGCAATTTAGATAGAGAATTAATTGGGTTTTTTTTATCGTTATCGGCGAAATTTTGAAAATAATGAACATATGATTTTTTTTATAAATCATTATTCTCAAATATTAAAAAGTCTTATTGACATTACTGGGCATGATTATCAAATATAGATATCATGCATTTATTCACACCTAATTCAAACGCTACAGTTTGTTACTTGCAACCAAAACATTTTCCACTTTCTCATAAAAATGACCAAAAAAAAAAAAAGAAAAAGAAGAAAGAATCGAATAAATGTATTAGGGTTATATATACCTCTTTGAACAACAAATCATTCTACCTTAAGGTCATTGTTCCTCGTTTTTTAATGTAAAAGCCTAAACGCAATTACATTCGCAAATAGAAAACACTAGTAAATTAAATATTTAAATTAAAGAGAACAAGAGGTCGTCCTGGTTGAGTTAAGACAAACTAATTAAGGTGGCTGGGTGGTCAACAATTTAAGCATCAGATTTGTTTTAATTATTTAGACATGACGTTTTTAACTATATACAGTACCGATATGACGCAGCCAAACAGAGAGTAAACACCAACTTAACCCTGGGTTTACTCCGGGTATAATAGAGTGGACCCAGAGTAAACCCAACGCGGCTATGTTAAGGTTGTCCGAAGCAAAATTTATACCGAAAAACGATACTATTTTAATTATCGAAAAAATACTTTAACCGAGCGAATTTCTTTAAACTTTTATTACATAATTAACAGTGATATCAAACACTATATTTGATGCATTTTTGTGACGTCATATATTTTTCTTAAGTACGTGACAGGTGTATCCTAACACGGTAAGTAATCTATATAAATCGCATCGGCGCAAATGAATAATGACATTAAATCAAAAATATTTTTATGAAAAATCCTTCGATAAGTAATGAATTTTGCAGTTTTTGCTGGGGGTTCTTATAAATATTTCGTTTATTTGAAAAACTGTCAAAACATTTCGCACTGCCATCGAAATTAGGCACATTTTTACAAAAGGCATACCCAGAGTAAACCCCAAATAAGAAAGTACCCTGGTTTTAGTTGGGATTTACTCTGGTGTTAGCTAGGTTGGATCTAATCTGAACTGTACCATTGCTTAGTAAGGGACAATTTTCAAACATTTAAGGTAAAAACCATTTTCTATATCTTTATAAAGAGCTCTTATTCTTAAGGAGATTGATAGTCTGAAAACCGACAACTGACAACCCCCGTCCTTTTTTACACACACAAAGATGAGAAACGCGGAGAGGCCAGAAAACTTATCCGTGTTAATATCTTTTTTTTATAAGTACCTACGGTATTGCTATTCTGATCTCATTTTCAAAATTTCATACGATCATCACTCTACAATATCTCCTTCAGTATGTTTCCTAATTAATTGGTATACTTTTTTGTTTTTTGAACCTATATGATATTTCAATTAAGATATACTGAGATGATAAAAATATGGGTGAGATAAAAAAAAAATGATATATACCATCGCCGTTCAATTAATTAGAGGTAGGATGGGGTCACAATGGGGGGGGGGGGGTGAATTTTTACAAAAATACTATAGAAAAAATCTTTAAACTTCAAAGGCTATTTGGCGAGAAAAACTGAAACTTACTTGGGAACATTCTCAGGTACTGTAGATTCAAGTTTGTTCACGCGGGTATGATAAGGCAAATCTCAGCGATCGATTGAGTAAAAATTCCTCTGATCGATATGACGTCACAATAAGCATCATGATGTCATATTTTAATCAGAAACCTGTCAATTTTAACTCTATCTTTGGTTTAAATTATAAGAACTTCTGGCGTAAAATCTCACTGGAAACTCTTCTTACTAAATATATCTTCGATTTCTCTGTATAACGTATTATTATCATTTGATGACCGCATGTTTAATAGAGAAGATCAATGTCGGGAGACAAATCATAGGAATGCAGTGTAAACAATGCCGAAATAAGACTTATCAAATACAGATACCACAGATTTAGATGAATATTAGTTAGGATATCAGGATAATACAGGCATTGATATTTTGTTTTATCAGCGACTGTTATAAGGTAAGCAGATAGACATTTATATGGCTTGACCGGCCTTTCCTCTGTCAGTGTGTACAAAAAAAGCAAAAGTGTAACACTACCCCGAATATTATGAAAGTTACGTTTGGCAAATATTAAAAGCAAATGACATAAAATACTTGAAAAGTGCTGCTAGAATCCTGTGTTTTGTTGTTGTAAATAAAAAATACGTTGTATTTTCAATGAACTTGAAGTTGAGAGGGTTTCCGATAAATAATGACAATATTTATTTTTTAAATAAACAGCAATTTAAAAAGTTCACCGAGATATGAAGTTGGTTGGTCACGTAATCAAATCCTGTGAAGCCTGAAGTGCTTCTCAGTAGCTTTTATCACGTACCAACCAACTTCATATCCCGGTGAACTTTTTAACATTGCTGTTTATTACTTATATTTACGTTTGAAAAAGACAAATCGGTCAGAACTGTTACATTACCGAAATTTTGTTTACAATAATCCAAGCGACAAGTGATAAGCGCATGCTATGATCATTGCAATTGGGACGTCATGAAAAAGTTCATACAGAATTAAACGTTTTCGCTATTCTATAGGTTCATAAAAGGAAGCATATTTGCAAATGTAAATATATGCGATTAACGACAGTAATACTGATAAACATGAACTAATTGCCGATCGAATTATTTTATCATACATACAAATGAACTTCGGGGTAGTGTTCCACTTTTTGATTTTTTGTTATGGTAATAAAGTAATCTATTTTTAACTGTCACGTGATACCATGGCACGGCAGCTTGAAAGATCTATTCGATTCCGAAGTAGAAAAATAATATCTTTGCGAACACATTTACTTGATATGAATATTCAGCACTGTTTTCATAAAAAAAACAATTTTTAAATTGGTCATAATATCAACGGTCATTAAACTCGGAGTTGCCTTAACCTACACGTGCAAATCATGGTCCCCTGGGGTGGAGTGGAGCCACAATGGGGGGGGGGGTGTTAATTTTAATGTTTAATGATTATATAGAAAAGATCTTTTTAAATATTCTTCTCATAAACCATTTGGCCGGAAAAGCTGAAACTTGTTTGAAACATTCTCATGTAGTGTTTGTACAATCATAATCCCCGGGAGGTATAATGGGGCCACAATGGGGGGGGGGGGTACATAGGAAATTACAGAAAAAAAATCTTTAAAATTCTTCTTCACAAAAAACCAATTGGCAAGACAAGCTATAACTTTTGTGGCAGCATTCCCAGGTAGCGTAGATTCAGTTTTGTACAAATCATGGTCCCCGGGGGTAGGGTGGGGCCATAATGAGAGAATAGATTTTTACAGAGAATTATATAAATTATTTAAAGAAAACCCTTTTAAATTCGTCTTCTCTAAAACAATTACTTGTAAGCCATAAAAGCTGTAACTTGTGGGAAGCATACTCAGGTAGTATAGAATCAAGTTTGTTTAAGTCATGATCACGGGAGTTAGGGTTGAGCCACAATTGGGGAGGGGGTCGAATTCATTTTAATAATATAAATAGGAATAAATAGAAAGAAAACCTCTAAAAATCTTCTGGAAAAGCATTTAGCCAAAAAAGCTAAAACTTGTGTGAAAGCACATGTTTTGCAGATTGTTGATCAAATCACGGTTCCATTAAGAAGGAGATGGGGCCACAAACGGGAGATTTTAAATTGGAATAGAGAATGAAAAAATGACAATAACAAACCGTCAACCATCTCGAAAATCCATAAAACGAAATACAAATTTAAAGTAGAGCAACAAGGTCCTCCAAGATAGAGGCAGGATCAGGTGCCATGGAGGAGTGAGAATCATCTGCTGACCGGTCACCCCAGTCGTGTGCGCTTTGTCGTAATCGGGAAAATAAAAACCGCAAAAGTCCGTAGGCAATTAGGTAATTAATTATGGTCTAACAATTAGTATGAAAAACGTCAGTCAGCATGCGACTCAGTGGAAGATTGTATTTGCTGACAAGGTCGTTGTATCGACCATAGAACTTACGAAAAGATGACTTTAAATGAGACTGTTGATAGTCCTGATTTATCAACTTGTTTGTCAGTAGCTTGCCTCGTCTTAGAAACTGTTCATACGAAGAGCATGCCCTTGCGTATCGAATTAACTGAGAGTCAAAATCACCATATGCAGGTAATGAAGGTATATTGCTACATAAGTAAGGAAAGTTGACTATAGAAAAATTGAAGTCATCGCGTTTATCAAAAGTTTTGTTGTTAGGTTACCATCAATGTCCATTTCCAGTAATATGTGGATAAAAAAGGAATATTTTAATACTTTTTTGTTTTGTTGTGCAAGATCTACTCTACTAAGTTGTCAAGATATTTTGAATTGGATACTGTTATGCCGATATGATCAGAGTTATGGCTATTGTTGTTAAGGTGAGCGATGTGGCCCCTAGGCCTCTTTTTTCATTATTTCATATTTTGTAAATGGAACCTTGAGTGTATGATTTGCAGAAATCAGAAATAAATTGATACCAAAAATCGTATACATTTCCCCTAATCACCATATGCTTTTTTGGCTACGGGACGTTTGGGCCACAGCATTTTGCAAATTAAAGCTAGTCAATTTTAATTTTTTTTACAGTAAGGTTTATATATGGGTATGAAATGTGTGCACACACGAATGTCTTGTTAAATAAAATTTATTTAATTATCAAAATTACAAAAGTAAATATGGAATACCGGAAGGGAAAAGTTTAGTCTTCTCTACACATGTTATAGGCATGGGTAGTAAAAAAAAAGACCCCGCATGTGTTTTAAAAAGGAAAAGGTACACCAGTGTAGAAGTGTAGAA
Source organism: Magallana ariakensis (assembly GCA_020458035.1). Taxonomy (NCBI): domain Eukaryota; kingdom Metazoa; phylum Mollusca; class Bivalvia; order Ostreida; family Ostreidae; genus Magallana; species Magallana ariakensis. The sequence continues at coordinate 64,690,180 of CM035813.1, forward strand.
AAGAGAAAAAATGTAGAAGATCATGCTATATCTTAAAAACAAGGCGGAAAAGAGGCAAACATATTGAAATGATTATCAAAATCCAGAAGCTATGGGAAAAAAAACATTCTAATGGTACTGATAGAAAAGTGTCATACATTTCTACTATATAAAGTGACAACTACACTATTAAACTTTCTATTAAGAAAGTGAAACAGGTGTGCCCGGAAGGATTCCGTTTTATAAACCTTGCCACTTTACATATGTACAAAGCCAGCCATGTAAATGAAGTAACATTGCATGCATGCATGGCAATGTGTTAATGCATCCACTGGAAAAGCATCTATAACTATATTGACAGAAAAAAAACCCTGTGTTTAGCCAGTTATTTTGGTTTTCAGTGCAATGGGTGTAAAAAACATAGATTTTAAACAAGTCGTCGCATTCCAGGATCTCGCAGGTATACACAGGCTTTGATTATATTTGAAAAGGATTAGTTTGACAATTGTTTTTATAAATATCTCTTATGATTATGATTACTTATATTTTGATTGTGTAAATATGCAATCATAACATGAGTTTAGGTCCTGCGTAAGAACAGATGCTCAATGACATGAAACAACAGATGATCAATGACATGAGGTCATTAGCTACCAGTATTTATAGGGTCTTTAATAAGAAAATGTATGATGAAAAAGGACCAAAATTAATTGGTCTCATATCATGCAGAATAAGAAAACTATGAATATTCTTTACCATATTTCACATAAAAAATAAATGTTCATTAAAATATTCATCCTCAATGAGTATGGCAATAAGCTACCACTCGTAGGAAGCTGTCTTCTTGATTTGTTAAAGAAATGATGACCTACTCTTTAGCAGAACAAAATTGTTTTGATACATTAATTACTTTTAAAATGCACATGCGATGTAAAGTTTATATGAGATATATAATATGAGCAATGTGTCATTTATGTATATAGCACAATTCTTTATTTTTTTTTTTAGTTACGGACGGCCAGTTTAGAAATACATTTGACTGTGGAACTTTTAACATGTTTAACTTTATTTTTTAATATTATAATCTACATTTGAAAATGATAAAATATTCTAAGTAATAGTGATTGAAAAAATGAGTTTCTTAGTGTGTAAAAAAAATTTAACTTTCATTAAAACCATCCAATATCAGATTTCTATTATGCAACTCATAATTGTCAGGGGTTCTCTTAATCAACAATAACTTTTAATTATTTAATTGTATTAGGTAAAATACGTGTTTCTTTTAACAGCATGCATCTGCAATCCAGGATTTAATATTCAAAAAATGTTCTTGACAGATGTATGTCTAAGGGCATGTACTTTAAAAGCTATTACACATTTCAAGAAATAAGGTTGATTCAATTCAAGAATCTCTATTATAAGTAGGGGAGTGAAGGTAGAAAAGCTAAACAATAATCTACAAATAGTATTTGTAAAATTCCTTGTGCTTTTGCAATAAAATGTTATGTGATATTTAAACAATAAAATGCTTTCTTTGGTGATTCATTCGGGATATGAAGGTAGCGACATTGCAGAAAAAAGTCTGTCATCATCATGGTTATTTCGTGCAGTCCGTGATTTTTCTTAGATAGTTGTAGGTCTCGACCAATCGATAAACTGGGCGTGTCAATTTCAGTCCTGTCACTTTCTTGTCAGTTTCAGCCGCTGCAGATTTCGACCAATCGATAAACGGGGCGTGTAGATTTCAGTCTGGCTGTTTCTATAGAGCTATGAATTAACTATATGTCTCCGTAAGAAATAGAGGGAATAATACTTGGTAGATGTAAATATTTCTCTATGATTAAAGGAGGCCGATTTGGGTTGTGCTTTTTTGTGTAAACGAAATATGGTTAAAAGATAAAGAGTTTGCTATTGTGTTTTTTCCACAAAAACAACCCAAACCGGCCTCCTTAAGTCATAGGGAAGTATCACATAACATTTTATTGCATTTTATTCACCAGAACCACTGGACCAATTTCAACCAAACTTGGCACAAAGCACCCTTAGGCAAACGGGATTCAAAATTCAAGAATTTTTTAAAAAGAAATGTACTACAATCTTCTTTTCAAGAACCCATTGGTCGGAAAAGCTGAATCTTATGTGAAAGCATCCTCTGGTTGTGTACATTTAGAGCTGTGAAAATCATGACCCGCATGGGTTGGGTAGGGAAAACATATGCAAGTATTTTGACATATTGTTGATTCGTTAAAATTGTTTAGACTCTAGCCCCTAGACAATTTTTTGGCCCCAATAGGCGTTCAAAGTTTGATGTATTCTATACAAATAGTTGTTTAAGATCTCGAAAACTGCAATGCTCAATATGTGGTATCACTGTAATATCATCTTGTTACAAAGGGGCTCAATGATAAACATAGAAATCTGCAAGAAATTCTTTTTATACAGGATCTATTATACGACATTTGCAGATATTTTGTACTCCATAAAGCTGATTTAATACGTCTATCGTTGCTCAAGTGAGCGGTGTGGCCCATGGACATCTTGTTTTATGTTTACATTAATGCTTAACTAGATGCTGTCATTAGACAGTAATACCCGCCCCTCAATAACACTGTTTTGTACCAGTTTTAGTAAAAACGAAGGCCACGTGCACATAATACACCATCATCGGAACCCACGGTTTTTTTATCCGTTACACTGCAGTGTAACGGATAGAAAACCTGTGGGTTCCGACGATGATAATACACATTAGCGCCCCTTTATGTACAATTTATGGAACGCCATGGCTGCCTTATAGCATAAAACTATAGCTATATTTTGTCAAATTGTTATTACATGATGTCAAATATTATTACATGATGTCAATACACCTTTACGTTTGGTCAAATCATTATAACGTGATGTCAAAGACCCATTAGATTAAGTCAACATATCTTTGCACGATGTCAACTTTTTACGCCGTGATGGAAAATTATCCTTACAATATATCAACATTTAATAACAGGGTGTAAATTTTATCATATTTGAGGTCAAAATATTATGACATTATATTTACATCTATCAAGTATTATTCCCTCTATTTCTTACGGAGACTTACAGTTAATTCATAGCTCTATAGAAACAGCCAGACTGAAATCTACACGCCCCGTTTATCGATTGGTCGAAATCTACAGCGGCTGAAACTGACAAGAAAGTGACAGGACTGAAATTGACACGCCCAGTTTATCGATTGGTCGAGACCTACAACTACCTAAGAAAAATCACGGACTGCACGAAATAACCATGATGATGTCAGACTCAAAGTCTCACAGGAGACGATTTGGCTGTTTCTTTTAGCTAACGTACTGATGTACATTAACAATAATTTAGTGAATTTTACTTACTTTTTACGCTCAATTTATTAATTAGTTAAAAGAAAGATGTTAATATAAACAATAAAATGCTTTCTTTGGTGATTCATTCGGGATATGAAGGTAGCGACATTGCAGAAAAAATACATAACCCGCTAACGCGGGTTATGTAAATTTTTTCTGCAATGATCGCTACCTTCATAACCCGAATGAATCACCAAAGAAAGCATTTTATTGTTTAAATGTCTACACTATATTATATGTGGCAGACAGTACCTTACGTTATGTCATTATTGCATCTTTAACTAGGTGTTAAAAGTTTATTACGTGACATAGAAATAATTTACATGTCGTCCAACCTTTATGGTCAGATGTGAGATAATCTTTACTAGAAGACAATTCTATACTAATATGAAGTCATAATGTTTCAGCATGATCGAATTTTCCTTAACTGGTGATCAGTTTTTAAGCATTATGTTAAATTATGATTACGTTATGTCAATGACCACACTGATCTACATGTATTCTGAATTTTCCATGCGATGAGGAAAATGGAGGAAATTCTACTCAAACTAGGATTCAACAGCCTTGTTTTGCGGTTTAATGAAGAAAAAATAACGCCCGATATTGTCTGTAAGTTATCCAAGTTTGAACTGATAAGTTTAGGCTTAGGTTCATCTTCAGACATTATGAAATTAAGAATAGAATGCCTAAAATATGGAAGCCGTGTAAGCAGGAAAGGCTATGATTTTAAAATTCGTTATGAAATTGGAGAATATGTTCTTGAAAATCTGATTGAATTGGGATTTACTGTATCAGATATGTCAAAACTATTGTCGGTTTCGGAAAGAACAATTTTCCGAAGAATGACGCAGTATGGTCTGAGAAGCCAATGTTACACGGATATTTCTGACGATGCATTGGACGAATGTTTGGGAGATGTACTTGTACAATTTCCTCGTTGTGGTGAAAAGATGATTAGGCAACTTTTAGTTACGAAAGGAATAAAGGTAAACAGCTAGAGCATGCGCGGATCTAAGGGTCCCCCCTGGAAAATGAAAATTTATTTTATTTACAAAGTAAAATTATCGCAAATATGCCTCGGACTCGGACCCCCCTCCCCCCCAACCACTGGCAAACACAATTATCCTTCGGACCCCCCCCCCCCCCGGAAAAAAAATCTGGAACCGTGCATGCAAAGGCAGATAATTGTTATTCTAATTTGTAATTGTAATCTATTGATTTATTATTAATTGTTACTTCATAAATGGCCAATTTATCAAACCGTGTTGATAAAAAGCATTGAAATGAGGAGAAAAAAAATAAAGACTGTATACTTCACATTCAATTTATATAAATAGAAATTGGACAAAGGCGACTTCTCATTTTTTGGCACTGGAATTAAAGTTGTTTAAAATATATCTACAGGTTACAAGGTCCCGTTTACGATATGCATTACTAAGAATTGACAGCGATGGAATTGAACAACGAAAGAAGAGACGTCTACACAGAAGAGTTTACAGCGTTGCTGCTCCCAACCATCTTTGGCACATGGACACCAATCATAAATAATCAGATGGAACTTAGTTATTGCTGGAGGTATTGATGGCTTTACTCGATTTGTGGTCTTTCTCAAATGTGTAAACAATAACAGAGCAGACACCATTTTCACCTGCTTCGAATCCGGTATTCAAAATTACGGAATACCCCTTCGCGTGCGTTCAGACCAGGGACTAGAAAATCTTAAAGTAGCTGAATTTATGACAAGAGTGCACGGATCTGATAAATCATTTATAGTCGGAAAAAGCACTCATAACCAACGCATAGAAAGGTTATGGCGAGACATATTCGAAGGGGTTCTTTCATATTTCTATGACCTCTTCTACTTCATGGAGGAACAAAATTTATTGGACCCTTTGAATGAAACCCACATCATTGCGCTGCACTATGTATACAAGGACAAAATCAATGTCAACTTGGGCATTTGGCGAGAAGCATGGAATAGGCATAAAATAAGAACAGTGAATGCCTCCCCTTCATGCTTATTTACCGCCGGACGCATCAATATGCCTACACCATCAGTTGAAGTAGAAGATTTTGAAATTGGATTTAATTATGCTGTTGAGCAGCAAAGTGATCAACGGCCAACTCTGCTACCTCTTCATTATAACATAACACAAAGGTGCGAAAATCTACTAGCAAATGAATGTCCACGCGATTGGGAGTCACTTGAGTTTGGTATTGATTTATACGAGAAAACACTTATAATATTAAGTGACGAAAATGTTACTGCTTTGTAACCTAAAACCTTTCTTTCTGATTTTTTTGTGTCAGCAATCGTTGGAGATCCTCATAAGAGTTGTAAGCTCATTATGCGATATTGTAAAAAAAAACCCACAGAAAACTGAATCTCCAATTATTCTTCATTTAAAATTCTAATTTGTGTGATTTATAAGAAAAAAAGAGCTTAATAAAATTAATCGATTTATAATGCAAAAACCTCTTTTTTTAATGATATACCAACCTAACCCTGATGGCTTTCTCAACTCTACACTCAATCAAGAAACACAATTTTCTATATTGCAAAACATTGTTCTTTAATCTATTACATGTAATTCAAAAACACATATTAAAACATTAAAGCTCCTCAAGAAGAGGCATCACCTTAATGAGACCACCTTTATCACATTATGTGAATATATAAAATATTGTATAGTATGATACATAATTATTGCACTGGGTCATGTGTACAATTTGATTTATCATACTACATTATAAATTACGATACAATATGATACTTTAGAATATGATATTAAATTGCATAATTTGATATGATAAAATGTTATACAATAAGATATAATACATCACATGATATGATATTTTATCTGATTCATATTATCCAATATTGTAACATATCATAACAAGATATTGTGTCATACAATACAACATTCTATTATGTGATATCTTATTAATATGATACAATATCACATTATATGATACAATTTCATATTAAATTTCATATGTTTCGTAAAGATAGAACCATACTTGCCAACTGACCCGATTTCATCGGGTCACACCCGATTTTTCAACCCTACACCCGATTATTTTTTATGACCCGGCGGGTCATGCTTTTCACCCGATTTTTGTCGAACAACCCGAAAATCTCCCGATTTCCGGATTTGGTTCGTAAATTAGGTTGCGCATTGGACTTCCAGTTATGAACCCAAGCTGAGCTTGGATTTACGTAAACAATGCCGATGGCTATTACAGCTAAGTAACTGTTAGGCTTAATTATTATCGTGAGTTGTTTTGACAAACAGAGGGTTTAAATCATTAAGTGTGATGGCTTCCAAAAGGAAGATCGAGATCTTTATCGGGCCAGCGGAATCAAAACCAAAAACGATTTTTTTACCATACAGTGCATCGTCATAAAATAATCTGATGACCGAAGCTTTTTGAAAAGTAACATTTAGAAGAAGTGTGATTTTAGAAACTCATGTGCTTTTAGAAACAATAAAAAAAATAATATAAAAAAAAACTTGCACTCAGAAGCCAAAATTTAACATACTTGCCAAATTAGCAAAGACTCTTCTTGTGCTGCCAAACAGTAATACTGATTCAGAAAGAGCTTTTAGCATTGTTAAAAAAATTAAACTGAATTTCGCTTGGAACTTAACATTGAAAACTGAATGCCCAACTGTCTTGTAAACTTAACTAGTCTGTTGATTGCTTTGAGTACATAGCAACATAGGAAGTATTATACAATTCAAAATCAGCAACTGTTAGTTACAATAAACAAATTACAAAAAAATATTACACATATATTTTAACACACATTTCTGTTGTATATACCTTTGAAATGCATGGTAAATATGTCGTGAATGTCGTTACGCGCTATGACCAGATTTTTCACTTTCCAAATCTGGTCATGACCAGATTTTCACATCTTGGAGGTTGGCAAGTATGGATAGAACCAATAATAAATTGAATATGGTCATCAAAGGACACAGTCTCCAAAAACATTAACCCGCTTTAAAAACCTTTAAAACCCTCTCCAGCATTGAAATTTTTGGCCTAGATTCAACATCCAAGGGTGGTGAAGATAGGACATACAGGGCCTGATCCAAAAATTATAACCAGGTTGGGATGCCAATGTCAAGGGTATAGTATAGGCTACCCCGACTTCGTCTCAGGGAGCTGAAATGTCACTATTTTTGATTCACAAATATTTTTATCTTTATTAATAACTTTAAATTAATTAATTATTATTACCGGTATTCATCCTGACTTTATTGGTCATAATTTGAACTTAAAAACTCCATCATGAAAAATGGAAACATATACCAGTACAATTGCATTTCCTTAAACTTACTACATGTAGTTTAATCATGGCAAGATAAGATTGCAACAGCGATTGTTTTGTATAAAAGATGTATATTCTGACCATAAATGCTTACTTGAGCTTTTGAAATAAAATACATAAATTATATACATTGTGCAATGTAAACTTATATGGGCCTAAAACTTCTTAAAACAATACACTTAAGCAAATGCCAGAAGTCATTTAAGAATGATTGTACATGTAAAAGAATGTAAAATTTAATAATAATAATAATAATATTAATAGAATAGTTCATGAACTTCAAAATTTTCACAAGAGACCAATGGGCCGTATCAGTCACCCGAGTACCATAGCCCATACACAAACCTAATGATGATCACCTTTCTGCCTGAAATCTTTCAAAAAGTACTATGAAACCAATAATTTTGGCAAAAAACTTAGACCATATTAGAGTGCATGACCTCCTGTAGGAAATGTTCCGCCTGGAATACAGGGGGAATAGAGGCGTAATATAGAGAAGGATTCTGGGCGTCAATTTATTTCTCTACATATATAGTGATGTAGAGGTTCCAGGCGTAAACCAAGCGGAAACCAAGCGGAAACCAAGAGGAATTGGGCAGGAATATGAGGCGAAAAATGTAAATGAGCTACGCTCGGAAAAATAAAATGACGCCTAGAAAAATGACGCCTAGGAAATGAAATTACGCCTGGAAAAGGTTTACGCCTGGAAAGTCCTATTTATTATGCAATTTCAAGTGACCTACAGACCTGAATAGCCATTTCTTTTTCATCTAGGATTTTCAAATACTGTCATGAGTGTACACTAATTTCCAAAGAACATGATGAAGTTTTGAAATGCTCTTAAAGTTTACTCTGAAACCAAATTCTGAATCATACACAACTAAATACCATACAATGTACTCTACATTAAATCTCAGTGCCTCACACTTAAGAACTTAAAAAAACTGTTAAATCTTTTAAGTGAAATACAAATTGCAGTAACGATACAATTTCATGTACATTAAAATTTATTAAAATATGTATCAATCTGATCATCTAACATACCAGCATATATTGTATAATCCATCAAGGACATTATAGATGTAAAAAGCCTGTCTGTGTTAACCATTGTGTTCACACCAACTTCCCTCCTTCCTGACTGAATTCAAACTTAACCTTACTGAAATGACCCTAACACATCAATTAATATTGACCAATCAGAGGATTTTACTCCTGCTTAAATTTCCAGGCGGAATTTTGTTTAAATTTTCTTGGTATTTTACGCCAGGAAAATTTGAACTTGCCAAATGACGCCTGGAAACCGCCTCTTCTACCTAGGCGTAACTTTTCAAAATTCCGTCTCTATCCCAAATACGCCAAGAATTTTCAGATTCCTGCCAGAATCCACCTATATTCCAGGCGGATTCCACCTCAAAAATTCGTACAGGCTGTGTTGAAAAGGCTCTGATAGGAAATAATTTTTCCACATTTGTAAACTTACAAGATAGATTTATGTGTATATGTTTTCACAGATCATAAACTAAAACAAGATGGCTAGTTTACGTTTTATTTAAAACAATATCCCATCCCCCATGGCCAGACGGAAACTCTCCCTGTGGGGCATTTAAACAAACAAGAGGCCCATGGGCCACATCGCTCACCTGAACAACAGTTCCTTGTAACATTCTATTTCATAGCATATGCTATTTCTATTTTTAAACTTGACCCCTTTCTGGGGCCCCAGTATTGGTCCAAGGTTTATGGTTGGCTTTAACAATTTAGAATCTACACTATTTTAGGATCCTTTCATAGTAATCTCGCAATCTGTAGTATTGTAGTTCTCGAGAAAATTTTTTTGAAAAAAATTTAAATTTTAAACCCGTCTTTGGGTCCCAATATCAGTCTGGTGGTCACGGCTTTATTAATTTAGAATCTACATTATTTAAGGATGCTTGCAAAATAATCTCACAAACTGAAGCATTGTAGTTCTCCAGAAGAAGATTTTAAAACATTCTCCCTCTATGTTTCTATGTCAAACTTTGAACTCCTTCTGGGGCCCCATTATTAGATAAAGGGTCACAGCATTTATAATTTAGAATTTACACTATTTGAGGATGGTTACGTAGCAACATGACAAATTGAAGCATTGTAGTTCTTAATAGATTTTTGAGCATTTTCCATATATTCTTGTAACTCTGAACTCGTGTAGTTCTTGAGAAGATTTTTAAACAGTTTCCGTATATACTTCTATGTTAAATTTTAAAACCCTTCTGGGGCCCAAGTGTTGGTTCGGGGTCACAGCTTTTACAATTTAGAATCTACACTATTTGAAAATCCTTGCATAGTAATCTCAAAAACGTTTTTGAGAAAAAGTTCCCTCTATACTTCTTTGTTGAACTTTGAACCTCACCTGGGCCCCAGTTTTGATCCGGGTTCACAATTTTTACAATTAAGAATCTTCACTATATATAAAAGCTTTTGTATAAAAATTGGCATTTCTGGTGCAGTGGTTCTTGAGAAGAAGAATTTTAAACATTTTTTCTACGTATTTCTATGTTAAACCTTGAATCCCGCCTGGGGCCCCAGTTTTGATCTGGGGGTCACAATTTTTACAATTTAGAATCTTCATTATACCGGGTATATACTTGCTTTTGTGTAAATATTGGCATTCCTGGTGCAGTTGTTCTTGAGAAGAAGATTTTAAAACATTTTTCCTCTATGTTTCTATTTTAAACCTTTAACCCCGCCTGGGGCCATAGTTTTGATCCGGAGGTCACAATTTTTACAATTAAGAATCTTCATTATATATATACAAGCTTTGAGTAAATATTGGCATTTCTGATACAGTGGTTCTTGAGAAGAAGATTTTAAAACATTTTTCCTACGTATTTCTATGTTAAACTTTGAACCCCGCCTGGGGCCCCAGTTTTGATCTGAGGGTCCCGATTTTTACAATTTAGAATCTTCACTATATATACTTGCTTTTGTGTAAATATTGGCATTTCTGGTGCAGTGGTTCTTGAGAAGAATATTTTTAAAGACACACACCCTATACTCACTGTTTCGCAATTATCTCACCTTTAAAAAGGGTTTAGCCATTTATTCAAACAATTTAATATTCCCTACCCATGAGGATGCTTTGTACCAAGTTTAGTTAAATTTGGCCCAGTGGTTTTAGAGAATAAGTCAAAAATGTAAAAAGTTTACAGACTGACAGACAGACGGACGACGGACAATGGGTGATCAGAAAAGCTCACTTGAACCTTCGGTTCAGGTGAACTAAAAACAAAAAACAACCAAAAACCACTACTATTAATCATATCTACTCCCTTCTCATGTTCCAGCTTTTCAATACCCAACCGTTAATGCTGTATTACCTAGTTCCATCTGGCATTTACGTTTTCCGCTTACCGGTATCAGTGATTTTGGCTAGCCAATTGTTAGTGTTTATTTCGAAATTTCAAAAACTGTTTTAAGTAATAAAAAGACTTGTATAACTCATTTAATCATTCAACCTCTTAATCATATTATTTTCAATAAGTAATTACTGAATATGAACAAACAAGGGAAGATAACTCCATTATGCACAAGCAAGGGAAGATAACTCCATTAACTGTTAATCACCCCCCCCCCACCCCTTCAAGAATTTTTTTTTCCAAATCCTCTCACAATATCTTAACTTTGATAAACAGCGTCATTCTTCCTGTGTTCTAATTATGTGAATTTACTCATTTCTTTCATTGAAATTCCAGACAAGAATAAATTGATAAGACAATTTATACCCCCCAGGCCATAACCCTTGCCTTACGCGAAGGTGACATGAAATATAATTAAATATGACAGCTTAATGTTTTTTTCTAAATATGCAGTCAATTTCTATTCCGTGTCAGTAGACGTTTTTTGAACATTTTATATACATTACCACTAAATAACCGTTTTGGCCACACCCTGCATTAAGAACCCCTACCCTATACAATACAAGTGTTTTGACCCCTGCCTAGATTCAAATCCCTTCTTTGGGGGATATGAAATTTAAAATTTTGGCAGAGGGCTTTATTTTCTTTCTTAATATGCATTCAGTTTTTATTCAGTATCAGCAGAAGACACAATGCATTAACATTATATGACCATTTCGGCCTCACCCTAGAGTCAGAACCCTACCTCAGGGGACATGAATTTTATAATTTTGGTAGAGGGCTTCATGGTCTACAAAATTATGAATTTAGTTTTCCTTACAGATGTGTGGGAGTAGAGAACATCATTTTTTAACATTACATATGCATTAACATTATGTGACCATTTGGGCCCCACCCTTCGGCCTGAACCCCTGACCTCCTCTACCCAGGTATAGAAGAAGATTTTCTAAGATTTAATACATTAATTTTCACTATATGGCTATATTGGCTCCACCATAGGGCCTTAACCCTGTCCCTTGGGTTATGAATTTCATAGTTAAGGTAGACGACTTCATCACAGGATATTATAAACATGCATTTAGTTTTTATATACATGAGAGTAAAGAAGATTTTAAGATTTAATACAGGTTACTTTATGGCCATAATGGCCCCACAGGGCCTGAACCCCTTACCCACGGGCTATGAATTTAACAATTTTGGTAAAGAGCTTCATGGACATCATACCATGCATTTAGTTATATCCTCACATGTCTGGGAATAGAGGAGAAGATTTTTAAAATTTTTGCTTTTTTCATATTTGGCACCCGCTGTGGCGCCCTGGTGGTGGTAGAGCCATGAATTCTCAATTTAGATTCCTTTCACCATAGAGAAAAAAATGGTTACAATTTGCCTACTACTTTTCAACAAGGAGTTAAAATTGTAAAATTGTTAACGGAAGATGCATGACAACGGACTAAGACCAATGGCAATAGGTCACCTGGGTGACTAAGGTGACTTAAAAATGCAATCAGTTTGTTTGCTATATGGTGACAGTACAGTAGGATAAAAGAATTTTTAAAATTGCAATTATTTTTAGTTTTTTTTTACTCAAAATATATCCTGGGAGTGGCATGAAAATTTCCTAGCTTTACACCAAGTTCGATCACGGAAATTTTGATAATTGCATACAAAAAGATAAAAATGTTCAAAAGTTATAGACAATGATGGACAAATAGGTCACATGATTGAAATCAGTTGCAGAAAAAACAGAATTACTGTATTCATAGTATGACATACATGTATATCACTATCTGAAGCTACAGTATGAAGTTCCAAAATGAAATCATTTTAATCCAAAGTAACTGTTGGAAAAAGAATAATCATAAAAATTAAACAAAACATCAGTAGTAGGAATGTCCTCAAGTTTTCTGGGATGCAGAGATTTAACTTATTGATGCAAGTGTTGGAAGAAGGTAGAAATGAAGTTGCAGACAAGACAAAACATAAAGATGGAGGCAGTGCATATCCAAGTATTGGTTCCTCATCTGCTCCGGTAACAAACTGCAATATACTGTTCAATGTTACATTGCCTCTTCGCCCAATAAAAATGAAAATAAAGTAGTTAACGTTGTAATGCATCAAGAATGAAATGTTTAAAAAGCAAAAAATATGTTTAAAATGCAAGAAAAAGTGAGCAAGCTCATATAAAAATAAAAACAAGAGGCCCATGGGGCACATTGCTCAACTGAGCAACAATATGCTTGATAAAATCAGCTTAATGAAGTCATAATACAAAATAATTTAATTCTGGTTGTAAAGCGGCATTTGATTCGATAGAAAAATTTAATTAAATTTGTATAACTTGGTTTGCACGTCATAAGACATGTCACAATATACCGCCGTCCAAAACATACTAATCAGTTTGACATTACGTTTGAATTTTGAACAGATTTATATCATTTTAAAAAGTAAAACGCACTCAATTTGTACAGTAAATTACAGAAAATTAAATTATAAAAAATGAACTTAATATCTACCCAAGTTATAATCGTTGAACCTGGGTTGGAGCAAATTACGCTTTTTCATAATCCACTTCACGGATTATAAAGCGTAAACTTCCCCAACTTGGGTTATACTTGTATTACTTGGGTAAACATTGAGTTCATTTCTTATATATCTGGACACTGTAGTATAAATAATAATACATGTACATCCTGTATAATTAAAAATTCATTTTTCCCCTTGGATATTTTTATGTGTATATTTAAGTCCCTTATCTAACAGGATTATTTTAAAGTCATACAAATGTGTCACATGTTGAGCATTGCAGTTCTCAAAAAGATCCTAAACAATTGTTTTTAAATGGGATACGAATCTATAACATCAAACTCTGAACCCCTTGTAAGACCCAAGAATTGTCCAGGGGCCAAAGTCTATAAAAGGTAGTGAGCTACCTTAACAGTACATGACAAAAAAACAGATTGGCGGATGGACAGGTAAAAAATACTACCCCAACAACTCTGAGTGTAGGGTATAACTATAAACTTGTATGGTCCCCACGTGAAAAAGTTGAAGGATCAACTTCTACAGGAGGAACCAAGTGAACCAGCAAAATGTATGTTCTCAAGAAAATAAAGAATGTCTATGTCCTAAGTAGAGTGACACTTGACCTTTGGACCTGAAATCAATTGGGATTATCTGCTACTTAAGAGACTTTATTTATCATAGGCTTTTAATTGTAATGTGTAAGTTATAGCCAAAACACAGGAAACAATTTTATGATGAAAATCTTTAATTTTGAATTTACTTGCATGATTTGATAAGAACTTATATACTGCATACATGTTCGGATTTAAGTCTAAGAAGACAGCTTATAATGATCGTGAGGCCTGTTTACTGATTTTGATGTCTGTTGGATTCTAAATGTGTCCATAGTGGTTTGACATCTGACCTGATGTCAGACATGACATAACTATTGATACATTTATTAAACTGCGTTTTCAAAACTTCAAACATTTGTTATTTAAAACAAAATACTTACTTGCTGCTTCACGCATGTATTTCACAAAATTTGAATACATGGCTGTTTCAATTTTTTTTTCTGTTTGATCCCTCTTCACTAAAAATTGGATGCAGTAAATGACTCAATTTTTTCACTGTAAGAGGTGTTGGAGTACCAGGTGCAGAAACATTCAGCAATGTTGGTAGTTTTACTGCAAGCTTTTAAAGAAAGGAAAAAGCATATGAAATACACTTTCATGGTTGCAATGAAAGAAGAAGTGAGCAAGCTAACATAACCAACACTCCCCTATTTGTGTTGAGCATGCTTCAATAGATATAAAGTCAGGGTTTGAAACATTGGGCACATGCCTATAGTAATCAGGGTTTGATACACAGTGCACAAGACAAATGCCAATGCACTATGTAACAAACCCTGACTACTACTATTGGCATAGTAAATGTACATGCACAACACAAACCATATGCTGACTGGTGTATTCTGATGTGCTAAGTGTTTAGTCATATAGTAGCAACATTTGAGTGTTGTCTAGTCCCTAAAAAATAATTGAAAAAGCAAGTGTTTGCTCTTTCAATTGTTAAGACTGATTATTTATGGCATTAAACAATTTGTTGTTCATTTTCAAACAAGGGCCACATCGCTCACCTGAGCAATAATAGCCATAATAAAATCAGCTACATGGAGTCATAATACAAAATATCTGGACATAGTAGTAGAATTGATCCAGTATAAAAAAAAATTCAAATTTTTCTCCCAATATTCTTAACATGTAAAACACTGAGTCCCTTTTGTAACAGGATGACTTATATTCATAACACATATTGAACATTGCAGTTCTCAAGAAGATCTTGAACAACTGTTCCTATATATATATATATATATATATATATATATATATATATATATATATATATATAAACCTACATCAAACTTTGAACCTCTTGCATGGACCAAAAATTGTCCATGGGCCCCAGTGAAAACAATTAAGAATCAACAATAGGTCAAAATGCTTGCATATATTAAATACATCTAATACCAAATATTATTACATTTGAGTTTTTGAGAATAATTTTTATTTTCCTTTTTTGACCCCTTCTCTTCTGAAAATCATAACTTTTACAAACTTGAATCTACAGTACCTGAGGATGCTTCCACACCAGTGACACCACAAGTTTACACTTTCTGGCCAAAAGGTTTTTGAAAAATATAAGAAATTTTCAAATTCAAAAATTCTTAACTATCTGCTTTTTAAAAAAGACATGGCCCATCAATCATTTGAACAAACTAACAAACTTGAAAGCCCTACACCCAAGAATGCTTTGTGCCAAGTTTGATTGATATAATTGGCCCAGTGGTTCTAAAGTAAAGATGAGAGTGTTATAAGTTTACGACAAAAACAACAATGCCAACAACGGCGATGGACAAATTTTGATCAAAAAAGTTCAGTTGAGCCTTTGGCTCAGGTGAGCAAATAAAGAGATGACGAAAATGCTAAAATGTATTATTTTTGAAACAGTATTCTAAAGTTGGAAGTCACACAGATCCTTACACTTTCCAATCCAAAGAGGTTACAAACACACACTTCTTACCGTGTAGAGACCCAAAGCATCCAGACCTTTTCTAAGATCATTGATGAAGGGTCTTGCATTTCCACTGTTAAAAACTTCTTTCATCAACTCAGGTGTTAAGACTCTGGGAAGTTTTCCATTTTGAATCATGCTTAATGCTGAAATTCATACATCCATATATTAAGTGAATTATTTCATAGGAAAATTTAGAAACAATGGTAATATCACAATAATGAGTCATAGAAATGTAAAGGTGTACCACCTTTAAACATTTCTATGACTCATTATTGTGATATTGTTCACTCTCCCAAAATAATATCTGATGTAAACTTGCATGCACAAATTCTCTTCCTATTCTTTGAACAAATGGGAACTCTCTCTCTCTTTCTCTCTCTTACACACACATCAGAAATTGTTTGTCCTGTACTCACCCATTATTTTACCTACAGTTTCATAATCTTCTGACCATTCCCTAACTGGCTGGAAAAATTTCTGCTTTATTTCTTGCAATACTAAAACAAAAAACACCCCACTTGGTCCACCCAGGTCAACCGATGTGTACAAAATTGAAAAAAAAAATTAATAAATTAAATTATGCAGGGTTTTCAAAAAGGGGAGGCACTTTGAAACAGGAGGCAGTTTATTCTACAGTTGGTGATAAGAATTCAAATTACCCCTTTGTTGTGTAAATATAAAAAATTATTTACTTTTCAAAGCGTTAAAGTCTGAAATACTTTCTTAATTCTTCTGATTAATGTTTGAGACATTCAAGATGCACACTTAACAAATTAAGTCTAATTGTTGAAGACTGTAGATAGTTGACAAATACACATGTATATATAAATATATATAGGTATTTCAGTTTTAGAAATACAGGCATGTATCATTTTTTAACTAAAAAATTACCTCTCCATAAAACTGTACTTCTAAACAGGTGCGCGGGTCCTCTATTGCCTGTATTTCTTCAAATGACGATTCAATTATTCTATTCCTGTCCACCAAAATGAAATTGGTCTTCCCTTCAAGCAAAACAGTCTCATCAACAATATACAACTTCCGTCCTGTTACTATTTTCTTCTGAAAATAGCGTAAAATTTCAGTGGGATCAGATATTCCATTTTGTGTGCAGTACTGAGCTGTTGACTCAACAATATTGGATATTGACTGAACCGGTGGAATTTGGTTATTTATGGCACTGGAACTTAGGTTTTGTACACTAGAGATATTAATTGATTCAACTTCCAGTTCTTCATGTGTTTCTGCTGATTCAAATATGGCTGTTGCAAATGTGTTGTCAGGGGTATTAGGAACTACACTACTTGCTATTAAAGTTGGAGTTGATACTTCATTGAAAGCAGTGGTGATAGACTCAAAGTCAACATCTGCCTGAATATCCAAGTCTGGTAAGTATCCCTCATCCACTTGGGAACATTCATTGACATGTTCCCGCAATTCACTGATGGAGAACAATTTGTGGCAAGTGGAGCATGACTCCTTGAGAGTACTAGGGCCTTCTTCAGTAATGTTTATGACTTTTAAGTTCTTCTGGATTGGCCTGATATATATCTTGGCTTGTGTTACTATAACCTTCTTCAGGAATTCCACTGACCAAGGACAGGAAATTACTTGCAACTCACGGCAACTGCTTTGACAATGTAAGAGTTCAAATCCCCCAACATCTTTTAACTGTGGAAAGCCATCTGTGCTGATCAATTTTGCAAATACCATTTCCTCTGTGTCAATCTCTTGGAACTGAATTTTTTTAAAGCCAAGTCCAGCATTTTGTAGAGCAAGTTTTTCTGATGTTTTTTGGTGGCTTAGTTGCCATCCGATCAGCAATGCAAAAGAAATGACCTGTCCACGTTCTTACAGATCCTTTCTTGTGGCGTTGGCGAGGACCTCCTCTTGTAGGTCGAAATAACTGCATTACTGAAATAAAGAACCAGTCATATTAGTTAAAAGCTTTTCCTATATGCTTTTGTCGTTTATACATGTATTTCATTATATATATTTTTTTATTTTCATAATTAAAAATTTTGTGCCGAAATTTATCAGTGTAGTGATTTGAAGTGATTGTGGACTAAATTCCATGTACGGGCTGTTTATAGCCCGTGACGTCACCAAACGGGAGTTCCAGCATGAGTTGCTTTTACCGTCCTGCGTCTAGACTCGGCGGCTGCAGACTTTTCACTGGCGAGGCGACCGGCGAGTCCAGTGGTTCCGGACCCACGGACTATTGTGATTGTAATACTATAGGCCCTTATGTACAATGACTCTGACAGTGAGGAGGAAGGCTATCCTCCTGTGAGTAGTAAGAGCAGTCATAAGAGGGGAGGGGGGGGGGTAGCCATTGTATTAGACCAGCACGATTGCAGGGCAGTCAGTCATTATACTCGGGTTTTAGTCAGGGATTGGTAGTAAGATGTAGCTCGCCAGTTGAGGATCATTACTTTGTTCCACCCAGTGAGAATTTGTGGGACCTTATAACACATAACCTTATAACACATGATTCTTATGTGGCCCCTTCCCCTGGGAAATTCCCAACAGTTAGGAGTGCTAGTTACTACATCCAAGACCAAGGGTCACGTTGATACCCCACAGCCCCTACCCACGACCAGTGGTGTACTGGCTCCCCAGACCCTTGTCTCCAATTCCTTACCCACCCAAGGTCAGCTGCCCCAACCATCCACACCTGCAGGACCTGCACCCAGCCCGCAGGAAGTCAACATGCCAGTCCAAGGGGGGGCCTCTTTAGGGACTATGCACCAAGACCAGGGGGATGATCATGTTGCCCCACGCTCTGCCCAGTCGTCTGATTTGCAGTCGCAGGGCTCTGCGACCCAGACCCCTACCACCCAGGGACATGAACCCCCTCTGCAGTGCACTTAAACCTGCCACATGTAAACATGGGTTATGCTCGGACCACACACTATTCCTGCCCCCCGGGCTGTCAACCTGTGGTAAGCCCAGATGGAAACCCGCTAGGTTTGTTTATACCTTAAGCCAGTAACTTTGGTTACCCTGCACCTGTGGTGCTCCTCCACCCCTACTATTTTAGAGAGGGGGGGGGGGAGGGAAAGTAGCCCAAGTTCAACCACAAATGAACGAGCTCAGGGAAAGTTCAAACCCAGGTACACGCTTTGATCCCCACTCCCCGTGCTCAACAGCAACCCACCGAGCACACGCTTGCCCCAGTCCCCTCGGGGGGACCTAGTAGGCATACTTCATGCAGTCATGTTAGGGACCCACCAGGACCTCGTAGCAAGCTGAAGTACAAGGACCTGCGGTATGATGGCAAATCAAGCTGGAAGGCATTCCTGCACAAGTTTGTGAGGCTCTCGCACAACCAGCAGTGGACCAAGGTGGAACAACATGACCAGTTTTGCTTATCCCTAGAGGGCCCGGCCAGTGACTACTACACTCTTATTGGAAGTCGGTCCCCATCTTCGTTTCTGTGACATCCTGAAGAAGTTTGACAAGCGATTCAACACTTCGGCGCCTGACCTGACCCATCAGCTTAACTTCCAGTCAGCATCACAACAGTGACGAGTCCCTGAGGGATTGGGCAGATCGTGTACTTGTATTGACCACCTGAGCTTTCCCCCTGCTGCCAGATATTCACACCCAGGCCATACCCCGCCTGTGTTATGGTGCAGAGGATGTGGATGCCGGCCAGTATGCCTTGGATGGTAACCCGAAGACTGTGGAGGAGGTGCTGGACCGGATGCAGTTTTACCAGCACTCTTGCGCACAGAAGGCCCTCTCAGCATGTGGCTGTGAGGCAGAGGACAATAACCGGATAGTGGAATCTGGGAGAGACACAGACAGGAAAAGTAGGGAAATGCAAGAGATGCAGAGACACATTAGTCAATTAGAGGAAGCTCTTGAAGAGAGATGAACCCCAGCTAAGCCGGAGAATAGTGAGATACAGGACTTGAGCCGGATTCATGAATTAGAGATGGCTCTCAAGGAGACGAGCAGAGGATCAGTGACCCCTCCGCCCTCTACCAGAGAGAAGCAGGCCTTTGCTTCCAGTGCGGAGAGATAGGACACTTCTGCAGGGATTGCCCTCTGGATGCTAGACAGAAGTTGGAAGGAAGTGTTAGTGCGGACTGGGAGAACCCCCTGTCCAACCGAGGTGCCTGTCCGGCGGAGGTATATAACAGAGGACCCCAGTCCAGAAACAGCTGCTAGCGAGAGTCAGCATACGGTGGAATCATTAGATTTCGTTGTGGCTCAGTTTTCGTGGAATTCATAGGTACCTCTCATCCACGAATTAACATCCTCCACAAATTATTAAATTAAGGTTATAAAGCCAATTTCCTTTTGTAGGTATTAGATAATACACGAAATTACTTTCCCACAAACCTGTAAATTTTAACCAATCCACGAAAATTGGCCCTCATGAATTTTAATGATTCCACAGTATTAGAATGGTACGCATGCTGACACCCGATAGATGTGCCAGGACAGAAACACCCCTGGTGGATGGTTGTGTCATGGATCAGACTAGCCCGAAGTCAGGTTCCGACCCACTGGTGGTGGGGCAGCGTTCCTGCATAAAGAGCAAGAGGATACATGTACATAGTGGACTTTTGGTGCGATTTGAGAGGTAACGTTTGCCTGATCAGTTTTTTAATGAAGAACCTGAGGTTCCAGGGAGTGGATTGTTAATCCCTGTAGACTGGAGTGCAGAGCCCAAGGTGCAGCCAAGTGAGGACTTGCTGTCGAGTCTGGGTGCCCTGATGTCATGGACTACAATGGAGAGGACTGGATGGGGGTTGTTAAATGTGAGGGATGTGGAAAAGCTGAGAGCGAGATCCGGGAGATGAGGGGTAGAGTGCAGCAGCTAGAGAAGACTCTCAAGGAAGTACTTGACTCAACTCGGCTTGGGACCCAGATGACTGGCCTCCCCAGAAGGCACCCCGGCCCAAGGACTAGCAACTGTTTTATGTGTGGAAAGACTGGTCATTGCCGGAGAGAATGTCGCACCTATGCCAGACGGAAGACAGTGTTGGAGAAGGGCATCATCTGCCTTACCGTGGTGCCCGTCAAGCAGTTGCAGATAAAAAGACACAGATGGGCAGTCTACAGCCCATGGAGAGCGGGCAGCTTCGCACAGTGTGCCTGCTGACCCGGGGTAAGATGAACAGTTTGAGGAAGCACCCTGCATGTGACCCGTGTGTGGATCAGGAGTTGGACACCCCTTGTACCATCATCAGGGGCAGGAGGAAGTGTGGTAGGCGGAGGGTGCGGCGCTAGAGGTCAACTTCTCTGTTAAGGCAACCTGTGGTCCTTAGAGATGGAGAAGTTGCCTCAGTAGACAGTAATCCGGGGCAACAGGTGCAGCGCAGTAAGGAGATCCCTACAGAATCCAGATGCCCTGAGGCCATGGTGGAGGACTCCATGCCCCAGATCCAGGGATAAAGATCTGTATGTCCAGGCTGCCAGTACAGTTAAGCAGAGAAGTCTGCAGCAACCGAGTCTAGACGCAGAACGAGGCGACCAGCGAGTCCAGCGGTACTGGACCCACGGATTATTGTGATTGTAATACTAAAGACCCAATAAATACTACATCGGGGACGAAACAACACATTACGCATATAACACGTGAAAAGTCCACAAGGTCCTTGGAAAAATACAAAGTAAATACATAGTGGTCTTGCAAATAGCTAATGAGTGAAAACACGACTGTCGTGCTAATATATAGGCGATGAGTAATTTATATGCACGAGCACGACGGTCATTATGGTCTAACGTTACAATGTGACAGTATTTAATGAGACTTTTTTTTAATTTCATAACTGTTCAATAAAAAAATCTCTATTGAAGAAAAAATCGAGCTCAATATTACCTCTGTTTCTTCTAGAAACGTCTTGATGATCTTCTACAGAGCTGCTCGAAACAACGGTCTGCCTCACGATCCTCTCTCTGAACCGTGCTCAGTCTCCAATAGTTTGAAGCCCTAAGGTTTTTAGTTCACCATCTGTTAATGCCTTGCACGTTTCCAAATTGTCAATTTTTTGTTTGATAAACTGTTCGTATAAAGAAACCATACCAATGTCACAAAGTATTTCTTGAACGACGGTTTTTCTTTCGCTCTCGCCCGCCATTTTTACTTTTTACCTTAGCCTTACAGAACGTCACCGGAAGTACGTAATATATATTAAAAAAAAAACTTTTATGAAAAGTTTAATTTAGAGTTAAATTTCAAATTACTTTTTATTTATCATTCTGTACAAAAATTATTTTGATTCTTAATTCGTATTTCTTTTAAATTGATCACTATTAGCATACAGGTACGTAAAAGGCCGAGGATATCCGTGTTCGTATAACGTAATAAAGTTTTGACATAATGTAAAGGGGCACTATACACATAATGAAAAGTATGTATTGACAGAATATGATATAACTGGAACATATCGTGAATTAGTGAGAGAACGTAAGGTAATATCTGTCCCATGTAATATAGTGTAGACATGTCACATTTTTTTGAACTTGGAGACGAATAAATTTACACTCCGTTGTTAAATGTTGATATATTGAAAGGATAATTTTCCATCACGGCGTAAAAAGTGACATCGTGTAAAGATATGTTGACTTCACTTAATGGGTTTTGACATCACGTTATAATGATTTGACCAAACGTTAAGATTAATTAATTCCACGTAATGGTTTATTAGACACCATGTAATTACAATTTGACATGATATAGCTATAGTTTAATGCTATAAGGCAAACATATCGTTTCATATAATGAAATAATGACATAACGTAAGGTAATATCTGTCCCATGTAATATAGTGTAGACATAATGTCATAATATTTTGACCTCAAATAAGAATAAATTTACACCCCGTTATTCAATGTTGATATATTGTAAGGATATTTTTTCCTTCACGGCGTTTTACCCAGCTCTTCGGTTAGATGAGTTTCACGTGGTGTACATAACGGTATGTGTTTTCCATGTGCAGAATAGTATTAATTAACATGCATAAATGTTTCTTTTGTGATGATCAGCTAATTAATGGATTCATATTGTGCTCTAATTGGAATAGCATTATGATGTTGACCATTATAGGTAAGCATAATACATGTGGTACTCGCACAATATTATGAGACGCCGGTATACATAAGTATTACTTTCACTTTCTAAATAAGTGATCTCCCTTTGCCAGCATACTGTATCATCATCTTTTTTAAAATATCTAGATAAGCTCATCATTGTTACCTATCCGATCGCATTTGTACAGTTTCTGTCATTTAAATGCAAAAGTTATTTTTTCATTTGTCAGACTTAAATATTAAGTTGACCCCATATTGACCCTTTGACAGTTAATTTGTATTAAATTTGTGTATAATTACATTTAAATAAGTGTAGAGACTTATAATGTCTATATGAGTTTTATTTAATAGGGAGGAAAGGGTCTTTTTCTTAATGTATTATGATGCATCAAATAAAATGTAGGCCATGACCCTATGGGATTGTTCTGACCCAATGAAACAGGAAAATATATACCATTAATCTTGAAAACTGTTGAGATCCCCACCACTAAACCAACTATATTCTTGTTTCTAAAATCATTATGATGCATCAAATGGTGTAAGTACATGACCCCCAAGAGTTGTCTTTTAACCACCCCCACCCCACCCCTCTGAAATAGGAAATGATGATATACTTTGATAATTTTTAACTTTTGAGATCCCCCATCCCTAAACCATATTTATTCTTGCTCTTTGTGTGCATCAAATTGTATATAGGTCACGCCCCCTTGGAGACACCCTGACTTTCCAGAACTGGATATAATAAAGTATTTTATCTTATTCATATGTATAGTGTTTGATCCATGTGGGTAATTTCT
The DNA here is from genome assembly GCA_020458035.1 of Magallana ariakensis. NCBI lineage: Eukaryota > Metazoa > Mollusca > Bivalvia > Ostreida > Ostreidae > Magallana > Magallana ariakensis. The sequence goes on from CM035813.1 coordinate 64,714,193, forward strand.
AGCCCATTGATGACCCTGCTTTGTTTAGGATTACAATTGCCCCGAATACATATAACATTTTGTTTATCTTATCGATGAGAATTAAAAAGCAATTTCCTAAATCTTAATGTGCATCTAGAGAAAAATACCAATCAAGAAATGATTTAAAATTTGCTACTGTACACATGTTAGAATGTATTAAAGAAGACTCTGAATCTGATGGGGGTGTGGAGGATAAACATTTAATTTTAATCATTTATTGTTATTAATTTTAACTTGAATAATAGGCAGAAAATAAGACTTCTGATGGATGGTTTATTCCCCGAATGGCTACTCGCCAAAGCAAACACCTAATTATTTTAGGCAACTATGGGGTCCTCTAAGGGGGTACAGGTAGAATATACCTGTGTCCACCTGGATTTCCCTAATCAGTTATATTAGCATAAATTCAGAAGAAATAAATGAAGTAATACACATTTTTTAAACCTAAATCAATGTTGCAGTTTTCAGTCATTCTTTTTAAATTTTGTTATTTTCAACAACATGTATTACATGTATATATATACTAGTATGCTATAATTTAGTACCTTTTTATATAGGAAAGACTCAATTTTAAGTCCCAAGGTGAATGATAGCAATCAGTTTATCTTTATAATTATCCATGTATATTTTATAATTTTTGTAATACTTTAATTAACATATCAGAATCAGCACCCATAATCGACCTCACCACCCCAGTCTGAACCATTACATGTTATCTGTTTTAGCTGTTTCTCTCTCTTTCTTTCTATCTCTCTCTCTTCCTTCTGGTGTTTCCATTCTTTCTGTTGATGAGTCTCTCTCCATGTAACATTTTAATAATTCTGATCATATCTCAATAGATCATTTGTCAATACAAGGTGTAATGTGATTTTTTTTAAGAAAAACATTTTTTACCAGTTTATAAAACTTTTAGTCCCTAAATTCTATTTCCATTTGAATACTTCATTCAACAATTAAGGAAAGTGTAAATGTAAGGGTTTTTTTTTTTAATTTTAAGCAAAAATAAATGCAAGGTTTTTTTATTTTAAGAGAAAACAAAATTCATTTTATTTAAAGTCTAAGTAGGGATATGTACAGGTGTGGATCCAGAAAATTTTTCCAGGGGAAAGGGGGGGGGGGGCAACAGTTTTTTGAGTTTGCTGGGGGAGGGGGGTCCGAAGCATTTTTTTGGCAATTTTATAAATTAAATGCAATTTGAAGAAATTTGAATTTTGAAGGGGGGATCTGTGGCCCCTCTAGATCTGCGCATGGGATTAATGTTAATTTCATGCCACTATTTGTCTACCAGGATTAAATTAAATTTTTCAAAATCTTATTGCACATCTATAGGACAGTCCCTATCATATCTCAAGATATGATGTATCTATTCATTAAATAATAAGAGGAGTCCTGGGATCTAGGTTTTTTTAAGAGTGATAAACATCAATTTTCTGCTAATATTTGACTTCCTAGATAAAATTTAAATTTTTAAAACCTTACTGCACATCTTTAGGACAGCCTCTATCATATCCCAAGATATGATGTGTCTTTTCATTAAATCATAAGAGGAGTTCTGGGATGTAGGTTTTGTTTAGGAGTGATAAACGTCAATTTTCTGCTACTATTTGACTTCCTAGATGAAATTTAAATTTTGAAAACCTTACTGCACATCTTTAGGACAGCCCCAATCATATCCCAAGAGATGACATAGCTACTCCAAAAGTTGTAAAAGGAGTTATGGGAACCATACTTTTTTTTGCAAAAAAAACGTCGTTTTTTGTTGCCCACTGATCCCTGTGTTGAAAACAAAATTTCTGAAACCTGATCACACTTCAAAATGACATCCCCAATTATATTCTAGAAGATCATTTGGCTGCTGCAAAAAATGTTGACGTTTTTGAAATCAGATTTTTTGTATAAAAAAAAAACCCGTCATTTTTCAGCCACCAAATTACCCCCAGGGCTAAATTGAAATTTCCGAAACCTTATTGCACATCTATAGGATACCCCAATACATATTCCAAAAGATGATTTGTCTATTGTTGAAAATGTAGGAGGAGTTCGAGGAAGAAGGTTTTTTTTGTGAAAAAACGTCATTTTTTACCAATTATTTGACCCACAGGACTACCAGAGAATTTTTTAAACCTTTTTACAAAACATGATACCCCAAATTAAACTCCAAGAGTGTCGTTTGCTGGTTTATAAGATGCAAGAGCAGTTTGAGAAAGTAAAACGTGACGGACGGACGGACAGACGGAACAGGATAACAAAAATATACCCGAACTTTCTTTAGTGCTTACAACTACAACTGATACGTAAATTTTAGTTCATCAGTAGAAATACCTTACTGAATTATTGTAAATAATAAAATAAAAAAAAATCGATTCGACCAAATTCGTGATCATACACAGTATGGCACTGTGTAATTCAGTTAACTGGAAGGTCTGAAAAGGTGACTAAATGACAGATATATGTCATTCAGTCACTTTTCAGTAATCTTTTAGTAACACCCAATTGACTGAGAGGCGCAGTTTCATCCTGTGATAGCCCTTTAATAGAAGTCTAGAATCTCAGATTGAAGGAAACGTTGCTTTTTTTGCGCCCTCACCCCCCCCCCAAAAAAAATGGCACTATATAATAAAGATACTGATATTTGACAAGTAGTTTGTTTTAAATCAACAATATTGACATTTAATGAAAAATAATTCATTCACAGAAATAAAACCAATGCTACAGAACAATCACCTACATGTATTCATCGCTCAAAAGAAATATTAATTACTCGATTTAATGTCAAATGAAATTGTTCCGTAAAAATAAAATAAAAGTTACAGAAAATTTAATTGGTTTATTAATTTCAAAACATTAAGATTTAAATCCGTATCATTACAAACGTAAATTGATTTTTCGTTATTCGGCGGTTTTATTTTTCAACATTAGAAATTTTTTTGAAATGGTTTGAGACAATAAAAACGTAATATTTTATAAATTTTTATTCAATTACGTTGATAATTGACAATTATTTATATTAGAAGTAATTAAGTCACCGAATTTACAAGAAGGCTATGCAATCAAACGATTTTTATCTTATATCGTATCAACCGCATTCTAAAATATGTTCCGCCCATAAAACCAGAGAGAAAATAAGACAATAGGCATAAACAAAAATAAAGTTTATATCACCATGTAGGATTTCTTTTTCTTAATTCAAAAAATTATATCGGAAGGAACAAAATCAATGTATTAAGTTTTAGACTCAATATACATGTACATGTACGCATAACGTCGCTTTTACCAAGAACTGTTTAAAATTAGTACTAAGCATATATATAATGTGAACAGTATATTTTCCCCTCTATTCTTCATCAATTTTTTTCCCATTTAGTTGATCGTTATATCATTAAATAATGCCCTTTATCAAATACTGATTCCAACTGCTTTAAAATCATTATTTGTTTTATTGGCTGTTGACAAGAAAAGAGACGCCTGACCATTCAATGAAAAAAATGATTGACATGCAGGTTTAGTCAGCTGCGACTACGTATTACCCGATGTCCGAGTGGTAAATTGTACACTGTCGAAAAGTTTCAGTTATCGATGTAAAAGAAACCTCAAATCCTACATGTTTATTATGACTTGTCATTATCACAAAGAGTTGATTTAATTTTTACAAAAAGTCATTAGTATACATATAGAAGTGTTTTGTTAATCACAAACTATTCCGAGAAGTCTTTAACGCGGGCGCCATTTTGAAAAAAATAATAACTGAGAAAAGTTCCGAATGAAGACCTATTAAACGTTTTTACACGATTCTCGCACGCTTTACTCGAAACGCTACACGCTTTGCTTGAACGCAAATCGGTTTACACGAAACGTTTAACGGTTCACACGAAACCCTACACGGATTACATGAAACGCTAAACGGTTTACACGAAACGACTCTCGCAAGAAACTCGCACGCTTTTTTGGTGTATTAGTACGTTTCAGGGTCTGTATTAATCTTTATCTTTTGCCATATAGTGGGATCCATTTTATTGCTATCAGATGTCAAATGACTAGTTTGTGGAGTTATTTCGCCTGTATTTTCAAACAACTTTTGGTTTTGTTCAACGAGTTCTCAGCAATCTTAAATCGCAGAAACTTTTACCGCACTCTTTCTTATGGCATGCTTAATTGTTAGATTCATTTTCAATGATTTTGATGTCTACTTTTTGTCAAATTTGGTTCTTTTGTATACTAGTTTTCACACCAGAGCGGGTATCGCTAAGTACTTGTAACATTCATTTTGACTCGCAAATATCATGTTTCTTTTTAAGACAAGGCATGACAAACAATAAAGATTCATTGCTAAAATGACTTACGTTTTGTTTGATACTTGCATATGCGATTTAACCGTTTGAAGGCTATGAATGATTAAAATAGGAAGAGATGTTTATACATATAGTAGTTTTAAATTCAGGAGAATTGCAAAAAAATCCTTTTAATTAAGGTGGTATATTGGACATCTGTCGATATAGATTTGGATACAGTCATTTCATGCATATCTTTTACCATTTTATGCTATGCTATGGTATATGGTATGCGATTTTAATAATATGCTATGAGAGTTCAATGCAATGCTATGAGATTTGTATGCTATGCTATGAGAAATTGAAATAAGGGCTTAATGATATGGAATGCTATGTTATGCTATGAGATTTGAACAAAACGCCTTCATACACAGGAGAGTTCCAAACATTTCGAAATATAATAATGATAAGAAGCCAAAGTTTACCATTAACCATTATGTTTTCAAATTTTTTGAAAAGGAAAAATTTATGAAAACCCCAGCGGGATTCGAACTCATGGCATACAGATTTGAAGTTGACGCTCAAACCCATTGCGCTACGCTGTTAGGTAAATATGTTAAGAAAGAAAAAGTTTTAAATAATTATTTTTGATTTTGTTTATTTCGGTCGGAAATATGTCACAACATGGAAGTGTCACTTTCCACCTTATAATTTTATTTCATATTATAAGGGATGTATTAGTTAACGTCTACTTCATGACGCACAGAAAATGCTATCGATTTACTGATTGAGATGCATGTATATTTCAGTTTCAGACTGGCTAAACAGCAGCAGTCAAAGTAGTATTGAAAATGGCTAACAACTCTACGTTACTGCTACGTAACGCTAGCTTGGACGAAGTTCATTCACAACAGATTGGCGATGCCTATATTTGGTTGGGATTTGTGATAATTTTAATTATTCTTGTGTGTAACACGATACCATTAGTTGTAATGGCAAAAGACGCTCAACTTAAAAAACATCGGTTCTTTCGTTTTTTAATTTGTCTTAGCGTAAACGCCATTATGACTAGTCCTTTTCTACTGGGAGGAACACTTACACCAGCGACGAACTTATCCAAACTAAGAAATTATTTTGACTGCATGCTTTTTCAGTCGTATTTGCACCAAGGAATTATAGCACTAGAACGTTACTTTGGATCCGGGTCAAATTTCGACAGATACAGGCAATTGTTCACGTCCTTGAGGCAAAGTATGTATTTAGTGTTAAGTTATATTATTGTTGGTGTGTTTGCAGCCGTTGTTCTAGGAATGTATTACGATTTTGACGAGAGAAGACCAAAAGATGTGTACGGAAGAAATCACCACTTTATTTTGTTTATCTATGGATGTTCAGTTCTTACTTTTATGTTTTTGATTGCAATGATAACATTTGTTTGTACATATCGAGTGGTGAAGCAGTATAGACAAACAATCCGTTTAGTTGCTCCAGTTTACAGAAACCGTTTTCAACGTTCACACGAAAAATCACAAAATTCACCAATCTCTGCTCCCTTTCACGTTTCAAGTTCGTCTGTTGATAATTCAGCAATGAACGCGGGTTTTTCAAACAACCAAACTAATGAAGCGATTTTTCAGGAGAGAAATAGGGCAATTACAAAATTGAAGTCCCGACGTAGCGTAGATATCATCGAAACGTTTCTGATAGTTTTAGTTGTAGTTTTATTGTTCAATGTGCCGTACTGGCTGACACGGATATTGCTTTATCTAGACCTAATTCATGTGGTACAGCCGTTAATAAATGTCGCATTCATTTTGACTGTCGCTCAGTATGCTGCGTGTCCTTTTATTTACCTTTTCAGAATACAGCTTATTCGAAAATCCATTAAAAGTATTTTTATCAATAGTTAAGAAAACAAAAAATGTTACTTTATTTATAAAAAAAAAATTAGTTAACGCGTAATGCAGAATCAAGATCATAGAAACTATGTTAAAAATCAATTGACATATGACCCTGGTAGATTTTTGTCAGGTGTCTATATAGCCTTGACTGTTAGAATCAGACGCTAGCATAAATCACCAGTTTACGATTCGGGAACATCGAGCCTGAGACAACATTTTCAATCCTTTTGTCTTTGGTTCTTTCTTTTTATCTCGTTTAGTGCATACATGCAACGTCCGTGGATTGTCCGAAACTGTCAATTTGGATCTCGTGAATTGTTTCTTCTGATCTTTTCCGGTCTGTTTTTCTGGACCTAGGCTGGACCCAGACATTGGTCTTGAAAAGGATATATCGGACCTCTTGAAATTTGTTTCCCAAAGTTGTATACATTATTCAACTGCCAGGCCCTTTTGCTCAACGGTGATTGTATTGAAGATGTTAAGAAATCGTTCAACTCATTAGTTAATTATTCAAAAGCGGTGTTAAATGATGAACAGTTGTTTTTGCCGAAATTTTCAACGACCTTAAAATTAATGAGTGCAGTACCACTGAAACATTCATGAGGGCATCTCGGTAAAACATGGCATGCTGACTCATCGCATAACATCCCAAAGTAAGTTTAGCAACAATTACTTAAAACTAGTCTAGATGGTTTTGGAAATATATATATATATATATTTTTTTCATTATTTGATAAGACACGCAACTTACTTCGGAAGATGCTATAGCTGCTTTTTCGAATTATTAGATATCAAATATTTCTTTAAATTTACATGTAACTTTACTATGTTTCAACTCTTTTTGTGGATAAAAAAATATATATATATTTTACACAGATCGTGTTAGATAACATTGATATAAAAATGGCTTGCGTCGTGGTAGTTTGTATTCATATATTTTCGCAATTAAACAGTTTGGGTGGATTCAACCAATTTATGGGCATTTATTACGAACTTATTGAATCCGAAGTTTAAGGACTTGGAACTTTTATAGATTCAGAACGAAGTGTTTGCACATCGCTGAACCAAACCGAGTAGAACGCAGTTCTCCAAGTCATTCTCAGGTCACAATTGTCAGGTCACATAAAATTAATTTTTAGATGCTCAATCCCGCCCGCCTCTCTGAAAATTCCTGCCCCGATGTGTTGTTTTTTTTAAAAATGTGTGGAAAGAAATTTTGGAAAAAAAATCGGGCTCGATATACCAAAAATTCAAAATGTTTAATGGCTGCTTCACATGTGGATTATCGTTTGATTCTAGTCATGTTTGTTAACATAAGGATGCAACTGTCCTCATGCATTAACAGTTATAAGTTGAAATAAAATGGAATTTAAAGAATATCTCTTATGAGCATAAACATTTTAAAAATAAAAAGCAGTTGTTGTTTACAGAAAATGGACGGAGAAATAGATTTATCCATTATTTTCTATAATAGAAAAAATACATGAGTTATGATTTTTTCTTAGCGGGGGTATCAATTGTGAGCTTGCTCAGAGTACCTCTAGTTTCACTAGATGTTAAGGTATCCCACTCCTCAATGTTGTTGTATCAAGAATTTCTTGTGAAGTATATCATCGAAATCTGTCGACAAAACATATTTTAAAAAGGCAAAGAAAATAACACTTCTGGCTCTAAAAACCCCTGTCCGTATGAAAATCACCTGTCTTTCCTTGTCACCCTATGTGTTTTCCCTGTCATCCCCTGTGCATCCCCTGTTAGCCCCTGTACACTCTGTAATCCCCTGTCAGTCACTGTACACATTCCTTGTGTGCCACTGTAAGCCCGTCACCCCATGTACGCCCCTGTCATCCCCTGTATTTCCATGCACATGCCCCTGACACCCCCTGTACGGTTTTTGACTGTTTATAACAGCCTTTTCTGTTATTTAGTTTCAATATTTTTTTTCTAAGTTCAATTATTTAACTCTCATGTGTTATAGTTTATAGTTTAAGCTATAAATCGATTTTTGCACTCAACAAAGCGCCGACTCAAAAGACAAACTGTTATCGATATTTTAAAAATATTATGTTTTCATTAATAATTTATTAGTTACTTAGATAATCATGCTAACAACTAAAGGCTCGAGATTCAGCGGGTGGTAAATCTGAGGTGAGTGAGGGGATTATTTTCGGTAGGTGTGATAGCCTTCAGGGCTTTTAGTCCTTTAGCGGTCGGGAACATCACTACTCCGTAATGTTTGAAAAATTGATATAAAAATACTGTGAATCATTTCTACAAAGATCAAGCGCATCACATGGTGCTTAGCATTTGCTTTTTGTGTATCTAAACAAATATTTGCAAACTGAAACCAGTAAATCAGTCAGAATGTAGAATGTACATCTTTAAGCAGCCATGTTATGATAGAGCACGTCTTTTTTTTTTGTATGACCAAGTTCTGATTATACCTTTATTACTTTCCCGTAAATAGCAAAGGAGAGAGAGAGAGAGAGAGAGAGATAGAGTTTGCATTGATTTTGAATTAAAGTTACTAAAAGTTTATCCGGGAATTAATTTACTAATAAGTTAACATGCAATCCTAATTTCATTCTCAATTCTTTATCATTTTTAGATTAACTTCAAGCTATCATTAATTTTATCAATTGATCAAATAATTGATTGAAGTTAGTTTTCAAAGGAGAGGATGTTGACATTTTTTCACTCGGTCAGTGGTTTTATAATACTAATACTTCTCGAACAATTAGAGGTCTTTCCACCCTAATATTTTTTTAATAAATTTCTAGAATGCTCAATAAGGTATACAAATATAGTATACCTGTGATATTTGTTGTACTAGAAAATGGGGAAAATGCAAAGCCATACATGATTTTTAAGAGATTATTTTGTATTTCAACCAATTGCTTTAAAAAAAATTTCCCGTTATCTATCCTAGATATGAAAACATGACAATAACAAACCGTCAACCATCTCAAAATTCCATAAAACGAAATACAAATTCAAAGCAGAGCAATACGGACCTCCAAGATAGAGGTAGGATCAGGTGCCATGGAGGAGTGAGCATCCTCTGCTGACCGGTCACACCCGCCGTGTGCTCTTTGTCGTAATCGGAAAAATAAAAACCGCAAAAGTCCGTAGACAATTAGGTAATTAATTATGGTCTAACAATTAGTATGAAAAACGTCAGTCAGCATGCGACTCAGTGGAAGATTGTATTTGCTGACAAGGGCGTCGTATTGACCATAAAACTTACGAAAATATGACTTTAAACGTGACTGTTGATAGTCCTGTTTTATCAACTTGTTTGTCAGTAGCTTGACTCGTCTTAGAAACTGTTCATACGAAGAGCATGCCCTTGCGTATCGAATTAACTGAGAGACAAAAACACCATATGCAGGTGATGAAGGTATATTGCTACATACGTAGGGAAAGTTGACTATAGAAAAATTGAAGTCATCGCGTTTATCATTATGTAAATAGTGCCTGCTTGGGAGGGTACCAGTTGAAATTGACACCCCGAGAAAACCATTGTCAACCGACGCGAAGCGTCGGTTGACAATGGTTTTCTCGGGGTGTCAATTTCAACTGGTACCCTCCCAAACAGGCACTATTTATTTTATTATACTGAATGTCTTAATTTTATAGCAAATTTTACTGCTTTTATATAGAAAAGACGAGAGTTTTACGGCGAACCGTACGCGCATAATTTATGCGCATGTAACAATTCGTTCTATCGGCCCGTTGCTAAGTGTGTTGCTAACGCTGAGGGTATGGGAACGGATTGTCAACTGCGTCTAAACCAATCAGATTTCAGTATTTAACATGAAAGTATAATAAAAAGTTTTGTTGTTAGGTTACCATCAATGTCCATTTCCAGTAAAATATCCAAATATGAAACAGATGACGCTGACTCTGTGGTATCTTTTATTTCAAGTTCACTGGGATATATCGAGTCGACGTAAGTATGGAAATAACAATTGTTAATTGATAATACGTCGTCGATATACCTGAATGTTGAGTTGAAGGCCACGGCGAGTGATTTAATTTTTTCACGTACAAGTTTTTGAATAAATTCTGCTTCATAAGAATACAAAAATAGGTCTGCTAACAATGGGGCACAATTGGCACCCATGGGAATTCTAACAGATTGTTGGAAGACTTGATTTCCAAAAACTACATCGATGTTGTCTATCAGAAATTCAAGCATCTTTTTAATGTCAACTTCAGAGTACTTGTGTGTGCAATCAGAATGGTTTTTAACAAAATAGTTTTTTAGATTTCCAATGACAAGGTAAGCATTTTTACGACTTCCATTTTTTGAATTCCATATCTTTTGAATTACTTTTTCTGATTTTTTTTTCGCATTTACTTTGAACAAAACTGATGTGCTCGCCAAGTGAATATTCTTTACACAAGCATATAAACAGGAAACCTAACAATAGAAGAGCGTGTTCTAGAGGCTAGCTATCTTTGTACAATATAAATGGGTTGACTGTAAAAACAATTTCACTTGAGTAACCACAAGACTTGATGTGATACCTGGCTGACCTAATTGAATACCTTATTGAGCAGGCCAGCAAGCTTTTGAAACCCTTACTATATTCTGTATTTCATGAGATTTGAAAATTAATTAACAGATTTCCAAATGACCTTGAGATTTGACCTCTATGTCATTTTGTTCGGCCAAGGTAGACGCTACCATTCAAAGTGGTCCGACGTCTTTATGATAAATAATTAAAAAGTTGAAAGTAATTTAATGGAAATGTAAATACTTTCAGGGGCAATAACTGTTAGAAGGGGGGCTCAGATCCTTTCGGTATGAATAGATTGAAGAACCCTCTAAGTGTACTGAAGACGTTGGTCAAAGTTCCAAGTCTCTGTCTCTTATTGTTTCAGAGGAGTAGCGATAACAAGCATTTCGTACAATAGGGGCAATGACTCTGTAATTATTCAAAGGTATGAACCAAGGGGTTATTTTAAAATGTCTTAAGATGTCCTACTACATTCATGTAAAAGTTTTTCTGTACCACCCTAAACAAAAGAGATATAAAAATTCATTAATTAACAGATTTCCAAATGACTTTGACCTTTATGTCATTTTGTTCGGCCAAGGTAGACGCTTCTATCCCAAGTGGTCCGACGTCTCTATGATAAATAATTAAAAAAGTTGAAAGTGATTTAATGGAAATTTAAATACTTTCAGGGGCAATAACTGTTAGAAGGGGGCCTCAGATTCTTTCGGTATGAATAGATTGAAGAACTCTCTAAGTGTTCTAAACACATTGGTAAAAGATCAAAGTCTCTATCTCTTATGGTTTTAGAAGAGTAGCGATAACAATCTTTTCGTACACAAGGGCAATAACTTTGTAAGTTCTGGGAGTTTTTCGACACAGGGTCAATTGGTACCATAACTTGTAATGGCCAATTACATAAAGTAAAAATTGTTTGGATAACCCTAATAACAAAAAAGTCACCCTGAGCTAAATAGAAAAAAAGAAGAAGAACTAGTAGACTAATTGTTCATAGAACAATTAGAAGGTCTTTACACCATTAATATGGGTCCTGTTGTTTTGTTCAAAACATTTTCAGGAAATCGGTAAATTTGGGGGGAAAAAAATTTCTCAACAATAGGGTATCGAACCGAGAACCCTTGGATTGGTAGGAGAGAGCGTTACCCCTAGGCTATGTCGCTTGTTACTTAAGATGGGATAAAAAATGTTGAGTTGTGTAGTGAATTTGGATGATGATAGAAAGAAGGGATCCAGCGTTCTTCTATCCATATGAAGTTGATACCCAGTGTTGTGGAACCTTTACAATAGATAGGGCGATTAGCGATTGTTTGAGATGACAGTATTTGTGGATCAGTTTATTAATAAAAATCACTGCTGCTTGTAAACAATGTGGCCGAATAGCGTTGGCTAAAAAATGAACATGCCAGGTCAAACTCTGGTCGCGAGCGGCTATTTGAAGGTGTGGGAATGTCACGTTGGATTAAGTGTTGCGCATTCTCCTGTTGATTTGAAATGCACGTGCTTAGAAATCTTTTTAACTGACATGCATTTGTGGATTACAAGTACGGAAAATCTGAAATAAATTAAGGCCAATCATGTTTTTGAGCCAAGTCAGGAAATAAACAAACTGAGAGAAAATGTAAACAAAATTCATATAAAATCGGGGTCAGGGAAGGAAGAGTTATCTTTCGTACAACTTCAACAAATACCGTCACCGGTTGCTGATAAAAATGCAACACAGATTTTCAGTGAAATTTGAGCATAAATTTATTAGAAACAAATATCGAAGCGTTGAATTTTTGTTAATTATTTTAAAAAAAAAATGTTTTTTTTTATCAAAAGTATATAAATATTGTCTACCGTGATCATAGTACTGAGTAATTACTCGTACTTTATCTCGAACGTTAAAAAAGTATTACCGCTGTATGAGAACGATAAACTTATATTTGTTTTTTTTTTAATCTTAAAGCTGAATACCGCTCATAAATTGGGACTGTCAAAGGTATATATTTACATTTGCAAATATGTTTCCTTATATGAACCTATAGAAAATTCTGTATGAACGTTTTCGTGACGTCACAATGGTCATAGCACGCGCTTATAATTGTCGCTTGGAATATTTTAAACATAAAATTTTGGTAATTTTAACAAATCTGAACGATTTGTCTTTTTCAAACGTAAATATAAGTAATAAACAGCAATGTTAAAAAGTTCACCGGGATATGAAGTTGGTTGGTACGCGATCAAATCTACTGACAAGCCCTTCGGGCATTCATTATTTTGGAAGTATTTTGTCTGTATTTGCCTGTTTATTTGATGTTTGATGATTTTCTCCTGTCTTACAAAAAGTGCGTGAATATGAAAATTTCATCGCGATCAATTAACATGGCGAGACAATATGTATATCTACACATGTGAGACCTCCATAGCGAAATGGCTTGTCGAGATAGAGGCGATTCAACAGAAATATGGTGGACAATGCTTTTTACGAGCAGTATTCAGCATTAAATATTTTTGCTAACAAAATATTATAAGAAAACTGTAAAAGATTTTAAAAATATTTATATTTCATAATTTCTTCGTCTGTTCTCCTCTATAATATAATCTCTCTCTACATTTCTCTCTACATTTATCTATCTCTACATCTTTCTCTACATCTCTCTCTGTACATCTCTCTCTCTTTACAGCTCTCTTATCTCTCTCTCTACCCCTCTCTTCCTCTCTGTCCATCTTTCTCTAAACTTTCTTCGATTTCTTCGCAAAGTCTCTGTAATTAAAAAGATATTGTTTTTATGAAACTGATTTGTGTAGAGAATACAAAAAATACAGGGTCCAAAGCCAAAAAACATTCTTAAGGCTGAGAATGTTCTCAAGTCTGACAATATTCTCAACTCCCCAATTCTCAGACTCAGCCGCCGTCATAAAAAAGTTGAGCAAAATAAAAATTCTCAAATTCTGTTTTATTCTCAAATATTTGAGTGTACAAAAAAGTAGACTTCAGAATTTTCTCAAGCAAACAAAATGGCTGCCGCTCACAGACGATTACAACGAAATCGCAGACGACGGAATGTTTTAGTTCGTCCGAGGGTTTTTAGAGATCGAAGTAATCCCTTGGAGTCGCTTGATGAGTTTGAAGTCTATCAGCGGTATAGATTTCGTCCCGACACCATTCACTTCATTGTGAATGGTGTTTACGACCAGCTCGCAACAGTGACCAAGAGGAACAGTCCTGTGCCTCCACTTCTGCAGGTGTTGCTGTTTCTACGGTTTGTAGCAACTGGGACCCACCTTCTCCTGATTGGAGACAGTATAGGGATCTCTGAATCATCGGTAGGAAGATCTGTCAAGGCTGTCGCTGCCGCCATCATTGCAGTTTTTGCTCAAACACAAATAGTCTTCCCTGTCGGAGAAATTGCATCGAAAGTGAAGGAGGGCTTCAGACGAGTTGCAGGTGCATGCACACACATTGCAAACACTAATATCTTACTTTTTCAAATCAAATTCCTCGTCTCTTACACTGTACCACCGCATATTACAAATACTATTTTCTATACTGACTCGGTGAACTTGAAGTAGCCGTGTGCAAAACTATAGCATATTAGTGTTTTCCTTTATAATGAGAGTTCTCATGTAAGGGGGAGTACTGGATGAGAAAAAAATATGGGCGGATCCATCTATTAGTGAATGATCTTAAATACAATAGGATGGCATTGAATACATATGGAACAAAAATACAAACACTTTCCAATTTTCTGGTTTAACTTCCTGATAGAACAAAAACTACTGTCAAAAAAAAATGTATAAAAATTATTTTTAAAATATTAATTTGCAAATTAAGGTGGGGGGGGGGGTTGGGGTTGGGGGCAATGTGATAACGTTTTTAAAAGTTTGTATAATTTATACACGTGCATTTAAAATTTAAAATCAATTACATCTAAACCGCAATTCAATTAACTTATCAATTTGTTGAACAAAATTGATATACATATTTAACTGTCTTTCATTATCACTTATTTTCATTTTTACTAGCTAGTACATATTAATATCCATGCATGCACACACATTTATCAGTCTATAGATTAAAAGATAATGAAAATGATAATTGAGTTATTACATGTAATATGATAATCCATATACAGTTGTATCTCATCTTTCTTTTTTTTCATAAATAGGGTTTCCTAAAGTGCTAGGATGCATTGATGGAACTCAGATAAGGATCTTGGCTCCATCAGTTAATGAACCTGATTATGTCAACAGAAAGGGGTTCCATAGCCTCAATGTTCAGGTAAAACACAGGAAAAATAAAAAAAAATGTACTTATTAGGCGGTTAAGTACAAACACACAAAATTGTGCGAGAATTGATATACATGTATTAGTGTTAATATTTTTTTTTTTATAGATATAAATCAATCTTATTTTAGATGGTGTGCGACTCCTCTTTTAGAGTAACTTCACTGTGTGCAAGATGGCCTGGCTCATGTCACGACTCCAGAATTTGGAGAAATTCCCATCTTTGCCAACAGTTTGAAAATGGTATACATGTACTACTAATATCATTAATAAACTTTCTTTTGCTCTCTATCTCTCTCTCTCTCTCTCTCTCTCTCTCTCTCTCTCTCTCTCTATATATATATATATATATATATATATATATACATTGTAAAAATTTATTCATTAAGTAATTTTCATTATTCAAGGATTGCATGATGGGATATTGCTGGGAGACTCCGGATACCCCCTTACACGACATCTAATGACACCATACTTGACACCTTCGACGCGGTCTGAGGAAAAGTTTAATGCCAGTCTTTGCCAAACCAGAGTGTTGATCGAGCAGACTTTTGGAATCATGAAAAGACGATTTCAGGCTATCCAGGTTGGGTTCAGGGTTTCCCCTGCCCAGGGTGTGCAGTACATAACAGCATGTGTCATCTTACACAACTTAGGAATTGAAAGAGGCGACATTTCTATTTAGGAGAACTGTACAGACATAAATGTAGCTGAATGCGTTCCGGTAAATATTGTGGAACCAGTACAGGTCCGAAATGATGGTTTGCTCAAAAGAGCATCAATCACCAGAGGGTTTTTCTGAATGAAATATAATAAAGAATATGGTTACAGAATAATTTGTTTTATCCTGAATTTCTGTTAAATGAAAACAAGTCACTATCAGACACATTAAATTCATTTCAATTTTTTTCCATCTCCAGTACATGAAACCTCTCTCTCTTTCCCTCTTTCTATCTCTCCCCTCTCTTTCTTTCCCTCTCCCCTTCTTTCTCCCCTCTTTCCCTTCTCCTCTTTCTCTCCTCCTCTCTTTCTTCTCTCCTCTCTTTCTCTACCTTCCCCTCTCTGTCTCTCATACTCAAACATAAACATATAATAATGAACAGCCGCAGAATTTGAAAATATTTTCAATTAACATGTAGCTGAGGTTACACTCACGTGCCAAAAGTATGTCAATTTCTTTTTTATATATAATTATATATACATGTAATTGAAAATAATAATTTTTCAAATAGTAACCCCTTCATTGATTTTGAAAACATCCAAATTAGTTTCTCTAGTTTTCTTTTGTCATATTAATACATGTATAAACTCGAGGTATTTTATCATCTCTCCTATTATCAAAAACCTATTTCAATGTTTGTCAAAATTGCAAATTAAATGTGTTTTCAATGAAATGTAAAAGGAAAAAAGAATAAATTAACAACATTTAGCATGTGAGTGTATGTAGATCGGAGAGTTGACTAAATTATTGTGAATGTGCATGGCCCTACATTTCAGCTAGAAAAGATGGATAAGTAGTTTGAATGTCCAAAATAAGTTTCTGTTTTTTGAGGAGTAGAACTTCTTTCTTCAGAGTTAACACTTCCTTTTCTTCTTTGATTTTAAGAATCTCCTCCTCTAGTCGCTGGTTGTCTAACGTTAAGTTTATTTCTTCCAATTCTTCAAGCTTTCTCTTTCTTCACGCACTCTCTGAAGTAAATTATTAAATACTAGTACTGCATATGATTCATCCTACTTATAAACATTTTTAAAGTTTGATTGTGTGTGTGTGTGTGAGAGAGAGAGAGAGAGAGAGAGAGAGAGAGAGAGAGAGAGAGAGAGAGAGAGATATGCATAAATATCTAGATATATCTATATAGAGCAATGTATTTATCAAAAATTGGAATACTTGTACGAAATCTGCCTGGAATATAGGTCGATTCTGGCAGGAATCAGCAAATTCGGGGCGTATTTGGGGTGGAGACGGAATTTTGAAAAGTTACGCCTAGGTAGAAGAGGCGGTTTCCAGGCGTCATTTGGCAAGTTCAAATTTTCCTGGCGTAAAATACCAAGAAAATTGAAACAAAATTCCGCCTGGAAATTTAAGCAGGAGTAAAATCCTCTGATTGGTCAATATTAATTGATGTGTTAGGGTCATTTCAGTAAGGTTAAGTTTGAATTCAGTCAGGAAGGATGGAAGTTGGTGTGAACTCAATGGTTAACACAGACAGGCTTTTTACATCTATAATGTCCTTGATGGATTATACAATATATGCTGGTATGTTTGATGATCAGATTGATACCTATTCTAGTAAATTTGAATGTACATGAAATTGTATTGTTACTTCAATTTGTATTTCACTTAAAAGATTTACAGTTTTCTTAAACAGGTCGGGTACACTACCTTATATGGATAGCATTATTTAACATGTGACAATATTAGCGTCAAACAGATTCGCCAATCCAATCAATGAGTCGCAAAGCATGACGGTCTACTACGTGTTAACGATTCAACAGACACACGTGGTTTTTGTCGATTTTATGCACAATATTTAATTGCTTGCCGGAAAATTTGTACAACTTGTTTTGAACTTGTTTTGTACTTTAAAAGGTAAAAAGGAAAGATTACGTACCATAGACTTTGTTCCATGCTCACATTGAAAAATACTGTTGTTTTAGTTTTTATATTGTTGCTTCAAAAATTGATCAGTATCAACAGTCTGTCATTCATACGCATACAAGTACAAACAGAGTTTGATAAGGGAAAACTGCATATAATTGTTTATTGGTGACTTAATCATCGTACACCATGTTGACTATGTCCGGGAAATAAACATTGCTTTTGAAATTGCATGATTGGAAATACCGGTATAACGAACACTAGAAGCACCATCAAAACATTTTGTAACTGCTAAGCATTCTCATAATTGTCACTGAAGAAAATTTCAAAGCGTATTCTATGTACTAAATGTATGTACTACTATGTGCATGTACTAAATTAATGTAGTCCCAAACCAGGCGTATCACGTGAAAAACGTACTCACTGCTTCGAATTCAGTAGGACATATACCTCTCTTTTGAACATTGACAATTGGGGTATTTAAAAAGGTTGATATAAGGCCTACCTAAGCAATATTTTTAAAATGTGAGCATAGAATTGAAAGATCAGACATAATTTTCCATATTTATTCCATAAATTCTGAAAAATAATTGAAAATGAGTTTCCAAAAGACAATTCAAAATAGTATATATTTTCAATACGTATTGTATACAATAAAACTCGTAGTAGCCCACAATGCATTGCAACTCATTCATCTGATTGGTCTGCCGAAAAAAGTAAACAGATAGCTAACTTAGTATGCAAATGTATGCCGACGTCACAAAATCGAGTGGTCTCGACCTGTTAAACAAGTTCTTAGGGGTGAGGCACTGAGATTTAAATAAATGTAGAGTACATTGTATGGTATTTAGTTGTGTATGATTCAGAATTTGATTTCAGAGTAAACTTTAAGAGCATTTCAATTCTTCATCATGTTCTTTGGAAATTAGTGTACACTCATGACAGTATTTGAAAATCCTAGATGAAAAAGAAATGTCTATTTAGGTATGTAGGTCACTTGAAATTGCATTATAAAGAGGACTTTCAAGGCGTAATTTCATTTCCTAGGCGGAATTTTTCCAGGCGTCATTTTATTTTTCCGGGCGTAGCTCATTTACATTTTTCGCCTGCCCAATTCCGCTCCGTTTCCGCTTGGTTTACGCATGGAACATCTACATCACCATATATGTAGAGAGATAAACTGACGCCCAGAATCCTTCTCTATAAGGCGGAACATTTCGTACAGATGAATACTTACCTTTCTTTTCAGTTCTTTTTGAAAGTTTTGTCTGTTTATCTGCATTAAAAAGAAACATCAGTGTATTTTATAACTTCCCAATCAAACCAATTATCTAGAAAAGTTATAAACTAAATTTAACATAAATTTTACAGCATGATCAGTCTCCTTTTGAAAAGTGTAAAATTGGAATATGAACAAAATCCCTCCCTCTCCTAACCAGGAATTAGGACACCGGATAGCTTGCTTCCACATTTCTTTCACAAAACAAACAAACATTGGTTCAATTAAGGTACTGAAAGGTAACCTACAGAAACAACACTATATTTACAGTAAAATGTAACATTGATATTACCTTGTAATGAATCATGGATGATTTCCAAAGTGCTTGCATTTGCAGGAAGTGTACAATCAGCTGAAATCAAAATATTCTGCAGCTATATTGAAAAGTAATTAAAAACAAGTGTAAAGTAATAAAAGTATTAGAAATTCAGTCAATTAAGTACTGAGGATACTACTTGTGTTTTACATGCAAATACCAGTTGTGTTTGTTGTAAATAGCTAAATAAATTAGTAAATATAAAAATTAAACATAGAGTAATTAATCAGTCCCAGTGACAAGGAGGACCCCTGTCACATTAGTAACAAGATGAACTTGACTGTACCTTTCTGTGAACAGCCAGCTGCTGCATCAGTATCTCGGACCAGTGGTTCTGACGTACTCGGTAATGGAGCTATATAAATTAAATCAAGTATAAATACATGTATGTTAAGCATGTAATATAAACTGACAGATATAACTTCAATGATGTGTGAATTCGATCCTAATTTATACACCATAATATAAGTCTTCTAGTTTAATTTAAGGACATTAACATAATTTTGTCTGATATCCTATTTTATATAATACCATCTATAGTCCTGTGTGTGTATATATTAATGCATGTGTGTGCGAGTGTGGATTAACATATTGTTGATTTCATACCATCTGTATCAATTCCTCCTTCCACACCACAGAGGTTTGGCTCCCCATCAGCCAGGCGGAGGTAAGTCTCCTCACCTGGTGTGAGTGGAGGTAGTGGGGGGCCGCCACCAGTCTTGGGACGCTTCAGCCCATCAAGCTTTTCTTTACCTTCAAAAAGAAAAGATGTGAAACAGTAAGAGTCGTTTAATAATTCATAATTATCTATCGCTGTCCTTTAAACCTGGAGTGTTTTTTATTAACTTTATATATTATATTTTCATGCATAAAAAACATTCTAAATTGCCATTTCATTGAATAATTTTAATAAATAATGGAATGTATATTGTCAGTTATCCATATCATTGGTATATTGAATACTTAATATGATTTGGTCACTCCAATTTTATTGGAATGCTATAATTTTTAATTAATATATGACTTAGTCTTTTTGTAATTAGTAATTTAATACACTTGCAGACACCAGTGTAAAATTAAATATATGTAAAGTGTATTGGGTATTCAAAAACTCAAAATATATAGGCCCAGTAGAGACTCGTATCTATATTAACAGTTAGGTCCAGCATGTGTATAATTCAACAGTCAAAAGATCTGCTTGATTTGTCATTCAATTTGTGTAAATAGATTGATAAAAAAGACTAATCATTCATTCACCATTAAATACACATATATGCACTTCTTGACTTCACATTATAGTACTTTTTCTTCACCACCTCCCATTCCCTTCTTTTTGTGTCGAACTGTTTACAATAAAGAGTTACAGCTGAGAGACTATTAATGTATGCACGCGGAACTATAAATAGAAATGGAAAACACCAAAGGAAAAACAAACTACAAACTCTTTATAAAGAATATACGTGATTGTTGTATGCACATAAAAATACAAGTATGGCTCTATATTTTCGCACTGAAGTACGGTACATGTATGTATAGGCCTATTGCTTGTGAATATAAACGTAATTATCTTCTATATAAATTGACGGAACGTACAAAAGTTACTACATTGAAATAAAAACGAATAGGCTACATTTATTCCATGTCATTTACCAATTTAGTTTTCATTACATAAAAATTAAATTATTTTCATATTGTCTAATAATTTATGATCGTATCGAAACTCCAATAGCTTCTACATGTATATAGGCCAAGCGGCTAAACTGTAGCCCTACGGCAAATTCGGGTTGGTAGATAGCGCTGTACATAGAAATGTGCGGTCTTCTTGTTGATCTAGTTTGCTTATGACAAACACTTTATATATTTTTTTATTTCAGATAATTTTTTTCATTGTTAATCACTTCTTAAGATTTACTTACGAGTTCAGTCGGTCTGCAATTGTTTGCCACTCTCTTTCTTTGATTTCTTTTCCCTTCTTAACCCCACTCCCCTTAAATGCCCCAAAAAGAATGGCTGCCCTCGCTTTTACTTCGCCAATGAGGACAACCTCCTCGTCAACCCCCCAATTCTGTCCCCGTTTTTTTTCCATTACTGTGTTTTTCTCCAAACTAATAAAGCAGACGACAAATATATGCTAAATATGTATTTATTTACACGTAACTATAGATGTTTCTTACCTTTCTCACGCAGGAGAGCTCCACTGAACCCCTTCAGTCATTGAAAAAAATCCGCGAAAACCGTCTCGCGAGAACGTAAATTTGAGAAAATTCTCAACTCAAGTCTTGAGAATTACTCAGCTAAGAATATTCTCAAGTGGCTTTATGGCGGTGATTTTGAGAAAATTCTTAGCTGAGAAGAATATTCTCAAGTGGCTTTATGGCGGTGATTTTGAGAAAATTCTTAGCTGAGTAATTCTCAAGGGTTGAGTTGAGAATTTTTTTGAGAATTTTTAAAGTTTTATGGCGGCGGACCCTGAAGAATCATTAATATAACATATTCATCAGGTAACTTCAGAAGTTATAGTTTTGGTTGACTTCTCATGTTATGGAACGTGTTAATTTCCAGTTATGGTAAATATAATGAATGTTGGAAATACAATATGTACTGATACTAATTAGAAGAATTATTAAAAAAAAAAGAACTTACATCTCGCTCACTTCCGACATGCACCTCTTTCCCTTCACATTAGTAGTATAGGGAGTAGCATTTTGTTCTGATCCTGAATGATCCTGAGATCCTAAATGATCCTGAACCATTTAAAGATCCTGACCATACAGCAAATTTAAAGGGCTAGCATGAGAAGAGGATTATCTGAAATAATCAGGATCCTGACTGCGACTTGTTCAAGCTCCGAACAGGTGAATTTGTCGGGTTTGGATATGCGTGAAAGTCAATTACCAATTATGGGGATAAATAATATGAGTAAGAAATCGATATGCATTAATTATAATTAACTGAGTAAATGAGTTAAAACTAGTTAAGATATATTAAAGGCGTAATTAAGTAACATGTCATTACCGATTAAGGGGGGATAACCATTTAAAAGGAAGCCAATTTGAAGGTGCGATTACTCTACGCTTAGAGACTACATCAAAATGATGTCTACCGCTTTTTTGTTCCACGCAGAGGAGGAAATTATTAAGATGTCCCTGAGAAATCTGAATACTGTGGAGTCCGTTAAAGAGTGGGTCGAGAAAAATGGACTGAATAATCACCCGCTGGTTGAAGAAAAATTAGAAGAGTTTAGAGCAGAGAGGATAGAAATTAGGTAAGTGTTTTATATTTTATCTATACAACAAGCACGTATTTTAACATTTTTTTCTTTCTCTCATCTTTTCTCTCTTTCTGTCAATAGTGTTGAAAATGATGACGATGTGTCTAGGATGGAGAACGATACGGAAAAAGACCAGTCTGCAGGGTAAGTTTGCTCCCGATATCAGTAATCTCTTACATGTTTGAAAAATACATTAGTTTGTTGTATGGTTTCACATTTTTAAACAATATTTTTTGGGTAGGTGTATACAAGAAGAGTCGCAGAGATTAACACAGTTATGCGTGGTTCCTACACAAGACTCAGAGTAAGATTTATGGTGTCTCATAAACTTTTTTTATTTTTTTTATCATTATAATGAATGTTAAGTGAAAGCCTATTATATATCTGTTATGCATTTCCTTTTAATTGTAGAGACGTGTTTGCTGTACAATCAAGTACTGCCGCACGGTCGTCTTCGTTTCAATGCCCGGATTGTCCGAAGTCATTTAAACGAAAAAACGAACTGAAAGTTCACATGAAGGCGAGCCATGAGAACGTGTCATTTGCTTGTAGCAAATGTAAAAAAAAATTTGCTTGCAAGACAAATGCTAAACGACATGAGGCAAAGTGCAATGGAGAGGATCAAAACTCAAGTTACAAACCGCAATCGGTAAATATTTAAAAGACACATTTTACATGTTTGCAGAATGATTGTTACTTGTTATGGACTTGTAGATTGAAATGTGACTAATATTGGTTTTTTTTTAGCTCACCTGAGCTGAAAGCTCAAGTGAGCTATTCTGATCACATTTTGTCTGTCTGTCTGTCTGTCTGTCTGTCTGTCTGTCTGTCCGTCCGTCCGTCCGTCCGTCCGTCCGTAAACTTTTCACATTTTCAACATCTTCTCAAGAACCACTGGGCCAATTTCAACCAAACTTGGCACAAAGCATCCTTAGCCTAAGGGGATTTAAATTTGTGAAAATTAAGGATCACGCCCTTTTGCAAAGGGAGATAATTAGGAATTTATGAAAATTTTCGAGAAATTTTCAAAAATCTTCTTCTCATGAACCATAAGACCAGGAAAGCTGAAACTTGTGTGGAAGCATCATCAGGTAGTGTAGATTCTAATTTGTGAAAATCATGACCCCCGGGGGTAGGGTGTGGCCACAATGGGAGGTCGAAGTTTAACATAGGAATATGTAGAGTTAATCTTTAAAATTCTTCTTCTCAAAAAATAATCAGCCTGGAAAGCTGAAACTTGTGTGGAAGCATCCTCCGGTAGTGTACATTCAAAATTGTGAAAATAAATACCCCCAGGGGTAGGGTGTGTCCACAATGGGGGGGGGTCGAAGTTCTACATAGGAACATATAGAGTAAATCTTCTTCTCAAAAACTAATCAGCCAGGAAAGCTGAAACTTGTGTGGAAGCAACCTCAGGTAGTGTTGATTCAAAGTTGTGAAAATCATCATTCGGTGGGGCCATAATGGGAGGTCAAAGTTTACATAGGAATATATAGAGTAAATCTTTAAAATTCTTCTTCTCAGAAACTAATCAGCCAGGAAAGCTGAAACTTGTGTGGAAGCATCCTCAGGTAGTATAGATCCAAAATTGTGAAAATCATGACCCCTGGGGGTTGGGTGGAGCCACATTGGGGAGGGGGTATTATAGTTTTACATAGGAACATATAGAATAAATCTTTAAATATTTTCTTCTCAGAAACTAATCAGCCAGGAAAGCTGCAACTTGTGTGGAAGCATATCCTCAGGTAGTGTAGATTCAAAGTTTTGAAAATAATGACACCCTGGGAGTAGGGTGGGGCCACAATGGATGGGGGGGGGGTAAAGTTTTACATAGGAATATGTATAGTAAATCTTTGAATATCTTCTTCTCTGAAACTAATCAGCCAGATGATTCTTTATAATTGTTAAGACTTTGGCCCCAGAACAATTCTTCGGCCTCACAAGAAGGTTCAGAGTTTGATATAGGTTTATATTCCATATATCAACAATTGTTTAGGATCTTTTTGAGAACTGCAATACTCAACATGTGATATGATAACATAGTAATATACAGAGGAAATCTTCAAAAATCTTCTTCTCAAGAACCATTTGGTCAGGAAAGTTGAAACTAATGTGAAAGCATCTTTATTTTGTGTAGATACAGGACCGTGAAAATTACTATTGCCAGGAGTATAGTTGGGTCATTATTTGGGGTTGATTTTTGAGACGCGTTTATTTGCATTTTTAAAAATCGGGCTCGGTATTCCAAAAAATAATTTTACCGGTAATATCAAATGATATGCAGCCATTTTGCCTAGTTCAGTTGATGGAAAATTGCTGTTTCGCGTTTCATTACAGTTAGCTTCATACAATTTCAGGTTCTGTTCAGGTAATGTGATCGAAATGATGCCAAAATGACTCACTTATGAATGTGTTAAGTCGACACACATATTCATTATTGTATCGAAAGACAATTAGTAATTTAATTGTTGCATTGTGTGTACACGTGTGCATATTTTTAAAGTCCCGTGGGCTTGCATAAACATAAGTTTGAAGTTTGTTTGATTTACGTGTTTTTTAAATGTTTCCGATACTCAAATTTGTGTGTTTTATTCTGCCACCGAGCAAGAGTTGCAGAGACATGATGTTGCTATAAAAAAAAAATTCATAATTCATATTTGAGTACTAGACCACGCTGCACTGCAGACAAGGTAGTTATGCCAAATAAAAAAAATAGTTATGTTTCTGATAACATGCCAAAAATATTAAGGGTAGGTAAGTAGACAATTTTTATTTTTTAACAATTTTACCTGGGTTTTTTGTCAATATATATATCACATATGAATACATATGTACTACAAGGTAACTGTTTATTTTTATACCATGAATAGACATTTCTATGATGTCTGGGATGTGCATTTTTTAAATTAATAACTAGCTGCTGCATGTTAAATATGTACAGATTTGGAATAAAAAGTTGTACGGTCATTGGGGGGTAAAAATAGGATAAGTCGGAAACACATTTTGTTTTTAGCCATGTCGCACTGTTTCACACAAGAATGCATCTTATTCCTCTGGCTGGGATTTAGAATGTCTGCCAAGGGCCTTTTGGGTTTTAGATGGTTCATTTGCATAATATTCTGTGTAAGATGTGCTCTTTCCAAGGAAAAACGTTGAAAATAAAATGATATATAATTGGTAAGCAAGCGGACTTGGATTATTTATATTCAAATATTTGTGCAATTATTGAAAAATGATAAAAATATAATTAATAAGAAATCTCTTTTGAATATTATGAGGTGGTAATTTTGGTTGGGGCATGATTAAAACTATTATAAAGTTATTTGGGCTTTATTGGATTTGATCACACCTCAACCAAAATCATCACATCATAATACTCAAAGAATGATTCCTTATTTCTTAGTTAATCAAAATGTGTTTACAATCGATTTAATTTTTAAAGTTATAATTGATGACTAAAAACATCACAACATGGATGCGATTAAAACATTATCTCTACCAGGTAAAATTAGTTGTAATTTGTTTATTATACATTATGTAGAATAAAGATATAACAGTTTTATTAAGTCACCCAAACAAACTATGGAGACATTGTTTTTTTACAATCTGTTTATTATACATTATATAGAATAAAAATATTACAGTTTAATTAAGTCTCCCAAACAAAGTTTGGAGACTTATTGCTTTTGTACAGTTCCTTGTTTTCTTCTTGACTCTGAACTTGTCCATCACAGTTATCGGAGATGGCTGAACAAAATTGTACAAAACTATAGGATATGATAGGCCTGCATATTTAGTTGTGCACCCTGCTTTGATTTTTTTTTAGTTGGGGGTTGGCTAACCAATATTTTTTTTATTTGGGGGAGGGGGGGGTCAAAAGGGTGTGGGGTCTAACATTGAACACTATGGGAAAAATCATGGGTTCTGTTGTAAATGATAATAACCTGAAAGTGGAGAGAGACGATAACATGGTTTTCAGAATCATGTATTGACGGTTACAGGCAATGTATTGATTTACTATACTGTTTTACCCTTGTATGTCTGTCCTTCTGTCCGTAACAAAAATTTCTGTCACAACTATTTATCGCAGATGCTTGAAGTTTAAACAAACTTTTTGTTTAGGCATGTTATACCATGGGATATATTTTTGTACCAATCAGACTTCAACTTCCTGTCAAATGAGGACTTTGTTTATTTTTAGCCTAAATTCTCAAACAAATTTTCCTCAAAGATTTCTCGGCAACTATTTGTCGCAGATGCTTGAAATTTTAACACACTATATGGATAGGCATGCCATATCGTGGGATGTATTCTTGTATCATTCAATCCGATGTCAACTTCCTGTTAAATAAAATGATGAATTTGTTTATTTTTAACCTAAATATTCAAATAAATTTTCCTCAAAGATTTCTCAGCAACTATTTATCGCAGATGCTAAAAATTTTAGGTTGGCTCATAGATATCTTGTTAGATTTGATCGTTGGGGTCATCCAGACCCCCCCCCCCCCAGGAATTAGAAATGATCATATATCTATGACTGTTAGAATCCTGACCCCTAGACCATATACTTGTGTTTTTTGTTAAATAGCATCAAATTTTATGTAGGTCATGGGCCCCAGGGGTAGTTCAGCCCCCCCCCCCCCCGAAATAGGAAATGCCCAAGTATCTAGAAAATGGTTGAGATCTTCACCCCTAAACCATATATATTTTTGTTCCTTGTGTTAAGAGGCATAAAATGGTATATGCAGGTAATGGGCCCTGGGGTGGTCCTAGGTTCTGACACCCCTCGAACAGAAAGTGCCTAAATATCTTTAAGACGTTTAAGGTTCTTAACCCTAAATAACATTTATTCTTGTTTCTTGTGTCAAGGGACAACAAATAGAATGTAGGTTATGGGCCCAGGGGTGGTCCTGACACCCCTCAAATAGGAAGTGCCCAAATACCTTGAAAACAGTTGAGATTCCCACCAGTTAATCATATATATTCTTGTTCATGTCGATTCACCTGATATACAGTTAATGACTCCTGGAAAACATCATGAAATTTCAAAAATAGAAATATTCAAATCTTTTTGTCAGTCAAGTTTGACCCATGTTGGTCTTCCCTACCCCCGATAATGGCCTCTTTCGTTTGGGAAAGTTTTTTATGGTCCCGATTATAATTATATCTTGTGTAATTATTAGAATAGACAACAGCATTTGATTAGTTTGACTTTTAAGTTCATTAAACAAACAAATTATCCAGAAAGATTGCTTACATTTAGAGTAAATTTTGATACACAGTTTTATAAAGAGAATATTAAGGTTGAGTTTCTTATTGGGTACTAGCCATTGAACAGTTTTTTGGCCAAGTCATTCAGAGGAGGTCATATCATGTGTTTTACAAACATCTGTTATTTTTTTTTACACCATTTCACTGTTTAAGTTGAACACTAAAGTCATATTTAGAGGGCACATTAGGTGAAATTGTTTATATTTTAGAAACAATGCCTCGCAAGAAGAGTTGGCGGCAGTCGTTGGTGAAGATGGGAAACCAGAGTCGTGCCAGCTTTAATGACCATAGACTCGTGGAACCTGGCCACGTAAAAAACGGGAGCCAGTTAGACCCAACAATTAACGTTACATTAGACGGACCTGTAAGACTCGTGGAACCTGGCCACGTGAAAAACAGGAGCCAGTTTGACCTGGGGGATACTGCCTCATTAAAAAGAGTACATAGTTTGCCTTCGGGCGCCAGTAACATTGCAAATATGCCTTCGGGCGCCAGTAACATTGCAGATTTGCCTTTGGGCGCCAGTAACATTGTAGATTTGCCTTTGGGCACCAGTGAAATTGCGGATTTGCCTTTTGGTTCTATGAAATATGCTAGTCTGAAAACTTCACTCAGTTGTATGAATAAAAAGAAGCAAATGTGTGCTAGGAAATTGATATTTGGCTCATTTCATCAAGGAGATGATAGATTTTCTTCATTTTCAAGAGGAAGTCAGTGCACTTGCAATGCTCTTACAATGTTGGTTAAATGTTATGAAGGATTTTCATTTACATCTGAATTTATAGATAAGACTTTAATGTCAGGAGACCAGCTTTATGTTAAAGTTGTCAAAGCTTTGCAAGAAAAAGGAAAATTTTTGAACAAACTTCTCTCTTTTGATGAATTATCTCTTAACATAACATTAGGAGAAAATCATCATATTATTCAGAAATTTAATACCATATGGGGATTGGTAGTCTCTGAAGAGCAAAACAGCCAAGTAAAAAGTTTGCATCAAGCTTTGGAAGAATCATTCCAAATTTCAAAATACATAATGATAATGATTGGGTCTGTTTGTTCTGCGATATATAAAGTGTCCAACAAGGAGTACTACTTCTTTGACTCACATTGTCATGACAGTGATGGAATGTCATCCTTCGATGGTATATCTGTTCTAGTGTTCAACAGGAATATTGATGATTTGGTCTCTTATTTGTACAATATGTATAGTAGTATGCTTATTGATTTTGCAATGCAATTCGAAATTTTACCCATCTCAATTGCAACATTGTGCCTTAACTTCCCAGAAAAAGATCCACTTCAGAAAAGGATGTATAGAATGGATGAAAAGCAACCAGTGACAAATTCAGTAGCCACTGAACAAGACAGAAAAAGCTATATGAGGGATTACATGAAGAAAAAGAGACAAAATGAACAATTCAAACAACTTGAAAGAAACAATGATTTGTTGTCAAGAAAATTGAAAAGGCAATATGTTGAAATTAGAAAGAAAGAAAAAGAATGTGATAGAGGTGCAAGAAAATTAAAACGGCAAAGTGTTGAACTGAAAGAAAAAGAAAATGAAAGGGAGACAATTGCAAGGAAATTAAAACGGCAAAGTGTTGAAGTGAAAGAGAAAGAAAATGAAAGGGAGACAATTGCAAGGAAATTAAAACGGCAAAGTGTTGAAGTGAAAGAGAAAGAAAATGAAAGGGAGACAATTGCAAGGAAATTAAAACGGCAGTGTGTTGAAGTTAGAGAGAAAGAAAAAGAATGTGATAGAGGTGCAAGAAAATTAAAACGGCAAAGTGTTGAAGTGAAAGAGAAAGAAAATGAAAGGGAGACAATTGCAAGGAAATTAAAACGGCAAAGTGTTGAAGTTAGAGAGAAAGAAAAAGAATGTGATAGAGGTGCAAGAAAATTAAAACGACAAAGTGTTGAAGTTAGAGAGAAAGAAAAAGAATGTGATAGAGGTGCAAGAAAATTAAAACGACAAAGTGTTGAAGTGAAAGAGAAAGAAAAAGAATGTGATAGCGGTGCAAGACATTTGAAAAGACAACATGTTGAAGTCAGAGAGAAAGAAAAAGAATGTGATAGAGGTGCAAGAAAATTGAAAAGGCAACACGATGAAATAAGAAAAAAGGAAAGAGAAAAGGATAAGTATGCAAAGAAGCTTAGAAGACAAAATTATGAAGTTAATCAGAAGGAAAGTGACAACAATAGAATTTCAAAAAGAAGATACAGAGAAAAACCACTAGCTCTTGAAAAAGAAAGATTAAAAAAGCAAACACAAAGAAGTGACAATGTTTTTAGACAAAATGAAAGGCTATGTGATAGAGAAAAAAGACAAGAAAAATGGTTGAATAAAGAGTTCTGTAACAAAGAACGTGAACAAAATAAACAAAGAATGTTCGGAATAAATCTTCACAACTGCATCCAAAATTTTCATAAGCAGATTCAACTTGGCCCCATTTTTGTTTGTTCATGCTGTCATCAAACTTGGTTCAGAGAAAGTGTTTTAAATGTAGACAACACAAAACTAGATAGCGCAAGTAAAACTAAATACCTTACAAACACAACATCTGCGGAAAATACAGAGTGGATTTGCAATACCTGCTATTCATCAGTACGAGAAAATAAAATTCCAAAGGTATCGGTTCTGAATGGCATGAGTTGACCAACCAAGCCAAGAGAATTAAATCTGTTTCCATTGGAAGAAAGACTTGTGTCCCTAAGAATTCCCTTCATGCAAATAAGAGAATTGCCAAGAGGTGGACAGTACTCTGTGAAAGGAAATATTGTGAATGTTCCTGTTGATATTCAACCAACTGTGAACAGTCTTTCTAGAAAGATGGATGAACATATCACAGTTCCTGTCAAGCTAAAGAAAAGGCTGCGTTACCAAAAATGTGATTATCAGGAAAATGTAAGACCCACAAAAGTACTCATGGCGTTGCACTGGTTAATGAACAACAGTGACTTCTACAGGAATGCAAATATTAATGTTGATGAAAGTTGGTTTCAAGAAATCACATCTTCAGCTAATAAAATTGTTCAAGAATTTGTAGAAATGCAAGCTAGGAAAGATCAGAATACTGATGATTCTGAGACAGATACTGAGAATGATGAATTTTGTGAAGTGGATGGAATTGGTAGAGATGGCAACTGTGATACTTTATTAGAAGATGCCTCTAGAGATATGAATCAGATATATACATTTGCACCAGGAGAAGGACAGCCTCCTCTTAGTTTATATCAAGATCAGAATGCAGAGTACTTATCATTTCCAACAATATTTTGTGGAAAAGGAAGACTTACTGATGATAAAAGAGCAGTTCATGTCTCATATGCAGATATAGCTAAGTGGGAATTGAGAAGTATGCATAGGCGTGCTGCCCAGTCAGTTCCAAACTTGTTCTTCAAGCTCAAAAAAATTCAAATGAAGCAGATTACTGATAAATGTAACTTGGCTCTTAGAAAATGCAAAACCAAAGGAAAAGTTTTTACAGCAAATGAGTTTAAAAACCTTGAACATGTGAATAGCATAGTAAGACTTGATGAAGGTTTCTTTGTGTTTAGACAGTTGAGAAATTCACCTGCATACCTTGAAACTAGAAAAAAGGATGCGTTTGCTATGATCAGACAGCTAGGCTTACCAACATGGTTTATGTCTTTTTCTGCTGCAGATACAAAATGGAATGATCTCATTAGAGCACTTGGCATCTTAAATGATGGAAAAGAGTATACAGATGAGGAAATTAATGATATGACATGGAATGAAAAGTCAAAATTGGTACAAAAGGACCCTATCACCTGCACGAGATACTTTGATCATAGGTTTCGAGTATTTTTGAATTCTGTTTTGAGGAGTGACCATCATCCAATAGGCATTATGAAAGACTTTTTCTATAGAATTGAATTTCAACAAAGAGGGTCTCCTCATGTTCATATGATTGTTTGGATTGAAGATGCACCAAAATGCCAAGAAAATAGTGAAAAGGAGTTAGTGGATTTTGTTGATTATTATTTGAAATGTGAAAAGAATGTAGATGATGACTTGACAGGATTACAAGTGCATAAACATTCACAGACATGTAAAAAAGGAGGTAAATCTGTGTGCAGGTTTGGATTTCCTTTACCTCCCCTTGAGAAAACTATGATTCTGGAGCCTATAGAGTCAGATGTTGACAAGTACAAGAAAATGTATGATGAAGTTCAGAAGAAATTGAATGATCTGAAAAATGACTGTGATTTATCATACAAGGAACTCTTAGAGACAGTGTTAAAAATATCCAAGGAAGATTACATTAAATGCATTAGAAGTTCTCTAAGAGGTCCAAAGGTTTTTCTGAAAAGAAAACCATGCGATATGAGAGTCAACTCCTACAATAGTGTTGTTTTAAATGCTTGGAAAACTAACATTGACATGCAATTTATATTGGACCCATATGCCTGTGCAATGTATATTGTCTCATATATAAGTAAATCTCAAAGAGGAATGAGTGATTTACTGAACAGAGCTGCAAAAGAAGCTAGAGAAGGAAATCTTGACATTAAAAGACAAGTGCGTCATATTGGAAACCATTTCCTCAATAGCGTGGAAGTTGGAGCACAAGAAGCTGCATATTTAGTGTTGCAAATGCCTCTAACGAAAGCATCAAGAGATGTTGTATTTATCAACACAAGTCCTTCTGATGATGATAGAGTAGTTCTCATCAAAACAGATACTGAATTGGAAAAGTTGACACCAAATTCTACGGATGTGGAATGCAGTAATGTCATTAAAAGGTATGCAAAACGACCCAGACAACTAGAAAACTGGTGCTTAGCCGATTATGTATCACAGCTTGATGTTGTTTTCCCAAAAGAAAGTGGAAATGCTTCAATGAAACAGAGATAAATGATGATGAAAATGAGTGTGATGAGAATGATGAATCAGATGTTGACTTTAGTGAAAGTGATACACTTGTTACTCTGAAAAATGGCATTACCATCAGGCGTCGCAAGGTACCTCGAGTGATTAGATATGTTCGGTATAGTCTTAAAACAAATGCCGAAAATTACTACAGGGAAAAGTTAATGTTGTTTTTGCCCTGGAGAAATGAATCAATTGATCTGCTATGCGGAACTGACACTTTTGAGAAGTCCTTTAATCTTAAAAAGTTTTTTCTGACCCACAAAATCAAGGAATATGAATTCAATGCTGAACAGCTTGATGGAGCTTTGCAAATGGCAAATGAGGATTTTGCAAATGCTTTTGATGAATTGGCACCTAATGCACAGCAGACAGAGGCAGAAGATGAAATTGAGGGATCTTTGGAATCTGAAAACTTTGTGCAGTTTAATCCCGAAAGACCTGTTGAACAAAGAATGAATGATATTGGAGCAGATGTTGGCATTTCGTCAAGACAAATTACAGAGGAAAGTTCTGTGAGATTGCCTGATGATGAATATTTGAAACTTTTACAAAGCTTGAATGTAAAGCAAAGGGAATTTTTCAACCATGTGTTGCTATGGGTCAAAATTAAAAAAGAGCCTATTTATTCTTTCTTATCTGGAGGTGCAGGTGTTGGCAAATCTGTTTTAATAAGAGCTCTTTATCAAGCTTTGCACAGATATCTATGTTCCACAGAAGGTGAAAATCCAAATGATGTGAGAATACTTCTATGTGCATATACAGGAAAAGCAGCATATAATATTGGAGGATCAACCATAGCATCTGCTTTTCATCAAAAAATTAATCAAAGCCAACAAAGCTTGCATTGTGACGAACTGAACACTTTTCGTACAAAATACAGAAATCTGAAATTGATAATTATTGATGAAATATCAATGGTAGGCAATAGGTCTTTAGCTCTTATTGACAGTCGTCTACAACTTCTTACAGGCATAAGAAAACCTTTTGGAGGTATAGGTATCATAACTGTTGGTGATTTTTTTCAACTAAAACCTGTGATGGACAGTTGGATCTTTCAGGATTTAAAGCATGATGCCCAAGCTCTTGCAAACAATCTTTGGAAGGAACACTTTTGTATGTTTGAATTGGATGAAATAATGCGCCAGAAAGACGATCTTGATTTTGCTCAACTGCTAAATCGCCTTCGTTACAATGAACTAACACTAGAAGACAAACATGTAATACAAACATGCATGATAACAGAAACAAGTGACAATTATCCCCACCATGCTCCTCATCTCTTTACTCAGAACTCTAAAGTAGATGCATACAACAATCAGTTGATTGAAAAACTTAAAGGAGAAAAGGTCACAGTAAAATCAGTAGATACTGTTATCAAAGATTACTCAAAGGAAGTAAAACAAAAGCTTCTTAGGTCTTTATTGAAAGAAGATGATGTTAGCAAAACTGCTAATTTAATGCAAATTTTGATTCTTGTTGTTGGGATGATATATGATATTACAGTTAATGTAGATGTCTCTGATGGGTTAACAAATGGGTCATCATGCAAGGTTCAGTTCATTGAAAGCAGAATGGAAGGCATATCAAGACCAAGCATAGTTTGGGTGAAATTTTTTGATTCCGCTATTGGAAAGTCAACTCGCAAAAAATACAAACATTTGTTTCATGATGGAATAAATAACGAATGGACACCTATTTTTGAAGTTCAACGGTCTTTTGTATTGAATCATAATACTTTTCAGAGAATTCAATTTCCATTGCGACCAGCCGCTGGAAAGACAATTCATAAAGCCCAAGGTTGTACTGTTGATGAAATTGTAATTGACTTGTCTCAGAATAAAGTTAGGAAAATTCCACACATTCATTATGTGGCTTTAAGTCGTGTACGGTCTGTAAATCATCTACATATCCTAAACTTTAACGAGCAGGCTTTGGCTATGGATGAAAAAGTTCTTGAGGAAATGGAAAGACTGAAAAAAGAGGCACTGTTGCAACTTTGTTACATCCCATTATACCAAGTCAATTCTAATTGTTTTAAAGTTGCTTACAACAATAGTAGATCACTTCATAAACACTTTTCACAAGTAAAAGGTGAGCCAAATATTCTTGCATCAGATGTAGTTGGTTTTTCAGAGACAAGGCTATGTGATGTGGATGAAGTACACAATTTTCAAATACAGGGATACACAGCAATATTTAACAATGAGGTTTCAAGTCATTTTAATAGGCGTCCACATCATGGAACAGCACTGTATGTGAAAAATGACTACAGGACAACATGTATCTCAAAGTTTAATAATGGAGCAGTCGAATTCATCAGTGCAAATGTGCATTTAAGTCAAAGTAGAGATATACAGGTCATTGTAATTTATAAATACCCATCATGCTCTTTGGGAAATTTTAAGCAATATGTAGACATGCATCTTAAGCCTTTAATTGACAACCATAGGGACTTTCTGCTTTTAGGAGATTTCAATTTTGACTTGTTTCCTGGTCATTTTGACTTTTTAACATTTTTTGAGAAATATTTTCAATGTAAACAAATTGTTACAAAGGCTACACATGATACTGGTTCTCAGCTTGACTTGATTTTTACTAACATATCCCCATGTGCAACAGACGTAATTGAAGCATACTGGTCTGATCATAAAATGATTTACTGTGCTTTTGTATGAATTAGTTATGCGTCTAAAAGAAAGGGGCACCAAAGTATTTGTCAGAGGTAGCTGCGAAAATAATGCCCCCTCCCTCATCACATTTGTCACCTTAAAAAAGGTGGCAAATGGACTATTAATTTAATTTAAGTATTTTAAGACACCAACCATTTGCTTGTGGTATAATCATGGATTAAATAGTCGAGGGGAAAGGAGTCATAAAATATATAACCTTTCCTCAATATGAAGGAGTATTCAATACATGGCTTCTGAAGATGAAGATCGAAGTATTCATAGTCCTCTCCCCACATCTAAAGGAATATGACAATGCATGTCAGTTGAATTCCAAAGCTATATAAGTCTATAATATTCTTATTTAAGTAGGTAATATGTATTGATAATTTTTATTTACTCATATTTATCTTATTTTAATTGATATGTTTGTGTGTGTCATCTAGATCTATGTCTGTACAATATGTGCTTATTTGTTTAAGTTTTATTATTGAAATTTCCTTCTTGTCATGAAGATGCATAGCGCCAGTGCGTATCCCCAGTTTCCATGGTGCTAAGCAGATGAGAGTCATTCACTCCCCCTGGATGGCACACCAGTCCAGTGCAGGTTAACCCCGTGCATAAGCTGATACACAATTTCAGTTGGTGGACTCGGATAATGTAGATAAAGTGCCTTGTCTAAGTGCACAACACACAACATCAAGTGACCGCACCGGGGTTTGAAAGAGTGACCTTTAGGTTTTTGGCCTAACACCCATAACCACTGAACCATGTGGTCCATTATTGAAATTTACAAAAGAGAAAAGATTTGACAATAGCTGAACAGTGAATATATTTTTACAACTGTGGACAGGTCATGAATATAAATTTTTCTAAACTGTGCAGACAATTATGACCTTAAAAAAAACTTTCCTGTTAAAGCAAGCACTTGCAATTTGACAAATGGCAGCAAAGAACAAGGACTGATAGTAATTCAAAACAATCATCTGTACTTAATTGTTATTTAAAGAATTTTATACTGATGTTTTGTTTTAATATATTGCTTCTGTCATTTTCCCATGTTGCTAAAATTTTGATTAAAAATTGCACATGTACTCATAATATATATTATTTAGAAGATGTCACAGCAATAATCTTTACATCTAAAGTGAATAATTAGACCATATTCATAAACTTGAGTTTATTTAATCATTAGTCTAGCTGTTACCAAGCAATGGTTGGTGTCTTAAATTACAATACAGTAGATGTATGTGCATAAATCTGTATTCAAATGTTATTTTCCAAAATTATTTCATATTTATTTAAAATGACTGTATATTATATACTGATACATGCAATACTTCCATTAATGCAATGGCATTATCCCCGCTCACACCTCAGAAAAATGCCCACCTCAATGCATCTTATTTTAAAAAAGAATTCAGTTGAAAATAATTCGGGAAAAAAAATTGGCATTGGTATACAAAACTTCAAAACATTTTAATGGCTGCCATATATGTGGATTACCGTTATATTCCAGTCATGTTTGTTAGCATAAGGATACAAATGTCTTCATGAATTAACAGTCAAGTTAAAATGAAATGGAATTAAAAAGATTACAAGGGGGTTTTTGTACTCATATTAACAACAATTTAACAAGAATTGAGCTGTTATTTCTAAATCATGTACGGTGGAAAAGGTGGTTTTAAAAAAATAAAGAATAATAAAATAAAATTCGCCCACCCGCCCATACTTTTTGCAAATCAGAATGAGAATCTAAATATTAATTTTATGTGGCCTTATAGATTTTAATATTATATATACTTTAGACCAATTGATTTCTCTGTAAACAATAACTACTTTGCATGATAATACAGGGTATAATACTTCATAATGAAAATTATATTTTGCTAAATGATATCAATTAATGTGAATGCATGTACTTATTTTAAACATACTAAATACACTAGTATTTACTTCTACGATTTATAAATGCCAATCATTATAAAATATTATTTTTCTTCCAAACAAATTAATACTAGTCGTTTTTTCTATTGGCAAATCTTAACATAATTAGGTCCCCACTTTAGATGCACCCTCTATCAGAGATCAGTCTGTCTGTCCATTCATCCATCCGTCCAGCTGTCCTTCCAAGATCTCTTGTCCAGAGCATATATTTTTTCCCCTTGGCCCAATCTGGCTCCTACTTCACCTACAGAGTGGCTTTAGGTAAAGGCTTTGCAACCATGTTTCTAGGTTGAAGCTAAAGGTCAAAGCAAAATTTTATAAAAAATCCTTTTCAGGAGCATACCTTTTCACCCCTTAGTACCATCTGGCTCAAACTTCATTCACAGAGTGCCTATGATCAAAGGGTGTGCACTGCAGTGACTTTGAATGAAGCTTGAGGGTCAATGTCATGTTTCAGCATGCAAAATTTCATTTTCCAGAGCATATATATATTCTCCACTTAATTGTATTTGGCTCATGCTTTACATTAACAGAGCTTTGAAGTAAAGGGTGTGCAGTGACCTTGAACCAAGTTTCAAGGTCAAATGTGAGGGTCATTGCAGAATTATATGAAAAATCCTTGTCTGGAGCATATCTTTCCTCCTTTGGTCTAATCTGCCTCATATTGCACTCACAGAGTGCCTACAATCATCACTGATGATGTTTTTAGGTCTAGTGTCAAGGTCGAATTAGATCATGCTTAATTCTTTTTCAGAGCATATATATACTCTCCACTTGGCCCTATTTGGCTCCTACTTCACATTAACTGAGCTTTTAGGTTAATGGTGTGCAGTGATTTTATAATTTGAACCAAGTCAATGTGATGGTCATAGTGGATCAATCTCTTAGTCTTTATCACCAGTTTTAGAACATATTATTTCCCATTGGCTTAATCTTGCTCAGGTTGAACAAAAATGCCTGTATGTAAGGGGTAATGAGATTGAATTAAAAGTTTTATGCCAGCTGGAAATTTTCAAAAGTTTAGGTCAAGTTCATAGACATATTCTCTGAAATGCTTTTCATCCAACTGTCCGTTATTTTAGCGGGGCCCTTTCAAATGGTCACCATCTCAATGTTGTATAATTTGGTATCAATTTAGCACTTTCGATGGTTGTTACATTGATATGTATAAAGTGCATTATTTCCTGTAATTGTTTCAAACATTTATATATTACATGTACATGGATCCAAATCATCGTCTTCTGATGACAAACCATATATTGTTTTAATAATAGTTAAGATATGGCACATATTGATATTACTAATTTTTTTAAATATCAATTTACAAGTATCTCTATATATTTTTGTCTTTTGTAAAGACACACACTGATCATAACCTTTCGATTTTTGCATTTCAATGCAAATTATGAAAAAGCAGTGCAACTGGTAATTTTATTTCAGTTTTATAAAATATTTTAATACATGTAGTTCAAATGTATTACTGATTAACTTTATAAATATGACTTCCTTATATCTATAGTTTATAAACATGAAAGTCAAATGTGATCAAATTTGTGTGTGTTAATTGTCATCATTCAATTTAATGTATAACATGTATAAATTTTTAAAGCCAGTGTAACATGCATGTACATTGTATACATGTACAGTTATTAACTTTTTTTAAACTTACGTATTTTTGTTTTTTTTAAATGTATACATAAAGAATGCTTAATCACTTAAGGTTCCTTTTAGATAAATGTTTATTGTCTCATAATAAAATTGTTTTCTTAAAATGAATTGTCTTGTGTTTGATAATATTATCAAAAATAAATTCATATGTATAATTATGTCACTTTTTTAACAAAACATTTCACATATAACCATGGCTGAAGCAAGATATATAACATGAAGCAAAAAAGTCATATCCATAAAATTCAATCAATTTGATGCTGGTTACTTTGTTGACCCTTGGTCTAATCAATCAACCCAGAAATATTGACTCACAATAATTAATGCTCATAGAGCAGGAAGCATACTTCTGTTTTGTCAATGAAATAACCAGATACAGAATAATCTTTTCTCAATAAGTATGTATACAAAAAATTTAGTTTCTGACCTATAAAGCTGCATATTAGTTTATATCAGTTACCAGTTTTCTCAAAAACCATTTGGCCAGAAAGGTTTAAATGCTTACTGAAATATGTTTAGGCAGATTAAAAATTCTTCAAATCATGAGCCCTGGGGGTAAGGTAGCAATGGGGGGGGGGGGCAAAGATGTATAAAACTCTTTTACTAATCTCTAAACTTATCTTAACATCCTGTTTGGGTTTATAAAATTTATGCAAAGAATCAAAAGAATTGGCGTTTAAAGCATGTAATTGTTTGTTTGCAATTGTTTAAAAAAAAATCATAATTTGAATCGGGCTCGAGATAGTAGAATAAATATCCATTTTTGAGACATTCAATGATTGGCCAATCCAATAAAGTGAAAAGCATGTATATAAATATACAGCAAAAACTCTTTTACTTATCTCTAAACTTATCTTAACATCCTGTTTGGGTTTTTCAAATTTATGCACAGAATCAAAAGAATTGGCGTTTAAAGCATGTAGAATAAATATCCATTTTTGAGACATTCAATGATTGGCCAATCCAATAAGGTGAAAAGCAACGTCAGCTCTATTTTTAAACACAAAGAAAATAGTCCCGTTTGTATTTCATTCCCATATGCTTATAAATAATTTCTAATGTTTAACAAAATTCATAGAATTAAATATCTGTCGTTGCAAATTAAACGCAAAAAATTACAAGTTATTTTTGAATGCGTAAGTGTGTACCGCACAACTACTTATCATTCCGCACATCTTCCCGCCAAATGTTGCGGAGAGAATAGAAAGATGGCAGAGAAACGAACTCACGAAGAATCGGGGAGTTTAACTGGTTATTTGACAGATGTTTCGCCGATCAAAACATCGGGGACTGGCACAACGAGATATTTCACTGCGAAATTTCAGTCTTCGAAAACAGAAGTTAGGAGGCTCGTGTCATTCTCTCCTGAAAAACATGGCGAATACATGAGAAGTTCCCAACAATCCACTCCAGTGAAGATAACAAACGCAAAACTTAAAGTTGGCAGAAATGGTTACGTGGAAAT
Organism: Magallana ariakensis; assembly: GCA_020458035.1. Lineage (NCBI taxonomy): Eukaryota > Metazoa > Mollusca > Bivalvia > Ostreida > Ostreidae > Magallana > Magallana ariakensis. The sequence goes on from CM035813.1 coordinate 64,754,558, forward strand.
CACAACCAACAGGAGTACTAACTTAGAAATATCAAATACAAAGTTAGACTTTAAAAAGCAAATTCTCCAAGTCACAAGAGAACACGCAACTGCCAAGCTCAACACCTTAACAACAGAGAATATGATTGTAAGTAAATTTCGTTTTGAAATTTGTTCTTAGAAACGAATTCTTGTGCTAATTATATGACATTGTCTAAATAGAGCCCCGCAAGGATTTGCGGGTGCCATATAGTAATCACTCTGTCCGTCCATCTGTCACTATTCCGTCCACAAATTTTCTGTTTTTTTCTATTAACTTTTTTTTTTATGGTTGCCCAGTTAAGTTCAAATTTTGTATGGTAGTTCAGTAGGCAGAAATACATATTTTGATGCTAAGTTTGTTTCTCTATGTCTTCTGGTTTGGAGCTGGGGTGGTGGGGAAGATTCAGAGAGAATAGGCAAAGAGAGATAACTGCTGGAAATGTTACCATTGTATACTTGGAAGGCTGTGCAATATTTGTCCTTTGGGATTAATTAACCTTCCACAGAAAGAAAACCCTAAGCTTTAACTTTATTTGTCACATTGAGATTAATTACTGCACTGCCTGTGTCTGCAAATGAACTTTGTTTTGAAGTTAAGGTCAATTTTGAATGATCTGTAGTATTGTGTACATTCTTTGAAATATGGATTTAAAATATAATATTCATACTTTATTTTGGTTAAGATACCATACACAATGATTTATGATAATTTCATTGAATTATAAAATCAAGTTATATATTAAGCTATTATTTTTCACTATTTTATTTTTGAATTATTTATTTTTATTTTTTTCTGCCTTAATGGTGTTAATTTTAACAGGTAATCAGATAAAAATACAGTTGTTACTTATAATTTTCATATATTTTTTTTTACCACCTTATATATATTGCAGTTAATTCTTTACATCTTATACCGGGCATTTATTTTTCATCATTGTTAATATAAAGAGGATGAAATTCAAAGTTTTTTTCACTTCTCTATATTAATTGTCATAGCGGGGCCTTTCCTGACTGGTCAGTTTTCTAGTTCTGGTAAAACAAGAATAGAATTCCTGGGTCCCCCGCCGTTCAAGCAGTATACTAGTATACTGTACTGTGGAATCATTAAATTTCGTGGGGGCCAATTTTCGTGGATTGCTTAAATTTTACAGGTTCGTGGGGACGCGACCAAGGCTGATTTAAGAACTTAACCAAGGTATTAGTGGTATAAACATTTGGTATAAATTTCATGTAAATCCATCAAAATTTGTAGGCATGAGAGCGCTTACAAGGTCAATTTTTGGATAAAACGGAGTCATTATTGTGGTCAAAGTCCCATAACTCCAGCAAAAAGTATCGACCAATGCTAATTTTCGAACTTGACCAAGGTAATAGGTGTATAAACATTTGGTATAAATTTAATGAAATCCGACAAAATTTGTAGGCATGAGAGCGCTTACAAGGTCAATTTTTGGATAAAACGGAGTCATTATTGTGGTCAGAGTCCCATAACTCCAGCAAAAAGTATCGACCAATGCTGATTTTCGAACTTGACCAAGGTAATAGGTGTATAAACATTTGGTATAAATTTAATGAAAATCCGTCAAAATTTGTAGGCATGAGAGCGCTTACAAGGTCAATTTTTGGATAAAACGGAGTCATTATTGTGGTCAGAGTCCCATAACTCCAACAAAAAGTATCGACCAATGCTGATTTTCGAACTTGACCCAGGTAATAGGTGTATAAACATTTGGTATAAATGTAATGAAAATCTGTCAAAATTTGTAGGCATGAGAGCGCTTACAAAAAAGTGTGACGGACGGACGCACGGACCCACGGACACACAGACCCACGGACCCACGGACACACGGACCCACGGACGGACGCCCGGCATTTCTATGTCCCCGCTCCGCGTTGCGGCGGGGGACAAAAAAATATGAGCATTCTATAAATATTTCCTTAGTTAAGAATGGACATGACTTTGTTATTTGTTACTTATTTCCTTCATATTCAATGGAAAATGACAGTTTAAAACATGATTTTTCATTGTGTTTGAGTGTACATTTAATAGTCGTGTTCAGCTTTAAGCATCTTTGAAAGACTTTTCAGATAATTGTTTTATTAAAATAAACCAAAATCAGATCTTGCCAATAATATGTTGTGAATGCCAATGTACACCTACTTCCACATTTAAAGCAAAGGCTTTTATAATCATTCAGAATACTATATATTCCGAAGATATAAAGCTAACAATACATACGTCAAGGTTTCCAGTATAAGATGTCAAAAATTAAACATAGGTAATTTATCATACCCCCGCAAACAAAGTTTAGGGGGGGTACCGTATATTGGTTTCACCCTGTCCGTCTGTCATTCCGTCTGTCTGTCTGTAGACGCAACTTTGTCCCCCCTATAGAATTTTTTACTACTGCACGAAACAGTCTGAAAATTTATACATATGTTGATCACCATTTGAAGTTTTCATTTTCCCTATTCTATATATTGTACACTGATGTTGAAAAGTAAGGGAGGTAATCGTTACAGATTTTATGAATTAATTAATAGCATTAATTAAAACACTCTAAAATACATATTTATATAAATACATCCAGATGGAGATTTTTTGTCTTTATGTGTTAACTTAATTTTTTTTTTATAAGTATTCTATCATCTGACAATGCAAAATTTTTGTTTGAATGGAGCTAATAAGAACATCTGCAAAGACAAGTGTGGCTGAATTCATTTGTCCCAAGGGGGCCATTATCTGAGCCATGGTTTAGATGGAGCATGTGTTTAGGGAAAACTGATAAGCTGTAAAATGGGCAGAGGTTTTGGGCTATTTTAAAACTGTTTTATGTAAACCAAAAGTTTCTATCATTATAAGGAAATAAATAATATCATTATTAATAAAGAATTTAACTATATTTAGAAGTTGTTTAAATTTATTAGTCAAGTAAATTGATGAAGTGACCCTATATGGCATTAATTTAAACGGAATTCAAAACTACTGATATGATTGTAGTGTTTTGGCAATTTTAATTTTTTTTATAATATTAAATTATTTTCTTTTTTACATATTTTAACATAGTATGGTAATGTTTTGGGAGTTTATTAAATTCAACAAGCTCATCAAAGAAAATCATAGTCCTATTTTTTATAATATTAAATTATTTTCTTTTTTACATATTTTAACATACATGTAGTATGGTAATGTTTTGGGAGTTTATTAAATTCAACAAGCTCATCAAAGAAAATCATAGTCCTATGGGATCAATTTTCTGAAATGGAGTTCCATTGTACCATAGGAGAAAGTGAGGAAAATTTGAAACAACTAGCTGCATCTGTTAAGACTCTTATTAGAAAGGTATATAAAGATTTATCAACAAAAGAGCATTGCTTGGCTACTGGTATTTCCATTTACTGCAAAGGGAGGGGTTATTGTCATTTTGTTGGTGTTTCTTTTAAACAAATAAAAAAATATCATCAGATACATAAATTTGTAAATGTATTACTCAATATTGTTATACAAATGTATTTACAGTGAAGTTCTGACAATTTTGATTTTTTTTTTATTTGTATGTATACGTGTACCAAACCATTATTATTCAATTCAATTATTTGTCCCATTCGAAATTAGCCTTGCGGGGGTATTAGTCCATTAGGACAGTTCCAGTTCATTAGTTTTCCTTCAAGGAAAAGTGCACTTATTGGCCTTGGTAAAAAGTGGAAAAAAATTTTAGTGTACCGGTATATAAATAACACAAAGCAGGCGGGCGGCTGCCAAAGGGTACCCTCATTGTACGGATAACTCCTCCTACAGTTTTGAAGATAGGAAGTTGTTCTTTTGCAGTGTCATTGTACATATATCAGAGGTGTGCATTTTGCTAGGATTTTGATTTCTGATAATTTATGAAAAAAATACCAGCTTTTGAACTTAGTCATTTTTTGAAAAAATATTGCATATAGGGTACCCTCATTGTACGGATAACTCCTCCTACAGTTTTAAAGATAGGAAGTTGTTCTTTTGCAAATCAATTGTACATATATCAGAGGTTTGCATTTTCCCAGGATTTTCATTTCTGATTATTAATGATAAAAATACCAGCTTTTGAACTTAGCTATTTTTTGGCAAAATATTGCATATTGGTACTCCATTTCACTGGATACGATAGGTAGTGTTTATCAATTCAGGGTTGACATGGATTATGGACACAGTTCACATTATAAAGAAAACCCAGTTTGCTGTCACATTGACAGCTTTTCGCTTGTTTTAAATTACTCAGCAGGCTGACCCTGTGAATTTTTTTCTTCTGGGGTGGGAGGGGGGCTCTAGTCCCAAAATTGTGGTAGCGATAAGGATGCATTTGGTGATATTTTTTTTTATTCAGCCATGCTCTATACTTAAACAATTTATTACATGTACTCTTAGAAAATAGAAATGCGTGTATACATTAAAACAGACCAATCACCATGATATGATATGTAAAATTTTCCAGAACTAACATCTCTAAAGCCGATTGAATCATTCACTTGCATCTTCTCTGGATTCTCTTGATAAAGTGGACACCAAGTTCATAATTTCTTTTCCGAAAAATCGTACATCCTTAAAAAAATGTTATTATCCAGAGTTAATATGATGCTATCTTAATATTTTTTTTTCTTTATTCTGTGCTCATTACGGCAATAACAGCACCTATTTTCCTGCAGCTGTCTGTGACATAACTGTTACAATACATATGTGGTCATGTCAAAATTCCATAAACTTGTATACTTTACATTTGTCAATTTGTAATTAGTCAACTGTGCTATATCAGAAAATAAAGATATAAATGCAGAGACTACCGGTGAAAAATGCATATATTGTAGTATCAAAATGCATGTAATAATTACAAACAGGATTTTAAAGTTGCAAATGTGCATCTTTAGGAAGAATTACATTGAAGGTCTGTGGAGTCAACTTTAGACTGTTAAGTCCGAGTTTTATAGATTACACAATCAGAATTACACACATTCATACTCAGCCTTACACACCAACACGATTGCATATTTGAATATAAGTTTACATGACTAAATTTTTCAACACGTTCCCCTCCATATGAAATCGCTTTCCATCAACCTTGTATGGTCAGGAATGTTTGTTTGATCACTATATGGTCATATGCAACTTCAAAGCTGTATATTCGATTTCATTTTTTTTTCACACGTAAAATAATGCATAAAGTATAATTCTGCAAACATGCTAATCAATCCACCGACAGAATAATGTTGATTTAAATGTCTCCTCCCTTAGATTTAAATACTAGACACGATGCAAGTAGGTTCGGTATGATTTTTGCAAATATAGATTATCAATAGGTATTGATGCTAATTTTGGTAAATTTAAGCCTGCATATGAATGAGAAGTATCCGTCAGTGCTTGAATATTACAGGAAAAAGCAATTTCTTGGTATTTTCTACATTAAAACTGGCACTGAAAAGGGACATCAAGCAAGAAGGTGCTATTGGACAATTGTAATTGGATTAGATTTAAACGACAATTAAACTAATAATCACTTATCAAATTACCAATAACGGGACATGATTGTGTTTTGGGTCTCATATGGGTGTTGTAGCCGTTAAAAATGGGAATTTTGACTTGCTTTTTTATAAGTTTCCCATAGGAAAATGTGCGGAAATATTGAGATAAATAACTGTAGACGAGGATTTATAAATAAACTACCAACACATACATTATGAATTATATGGTATATTTTTGAAACGTTAGTTTCATGAATAAATCGTATTTATTTTTCAAAATGAAAAATAGAAGTTTATGCACAAGGGCCTGTGCAAGTTCATCAGAGGTAAACATCAAGGACACCGCCTCACTTCATTAGCTGTTTTCTTATTGATATTGTGAAACAATACAAACATGTATGCGTCAGTTTTGTATAAATGATTTCTTCATTCATAGCTCACCTCTGCAGAAAATATATGTACCCTATTTGAGAATTCTGTAAGTTTTATTGTCGCAGGAATGTCGAGGAGTTGTCGATATTGAATGTTTACCATCTTTACTCGAGAAGTGGACAAAGTTTGTGATATATCTAAACGTAAATAGATAAATATGGATATGGAATCTTACAGAAGAAACAACAATTCAGAAAAACGATTTTTCCTGCTTTATATATTTATACAGTGCAATATGAAGTAAAGAACCTTCAAAAGTTCTGACCACTATTGACCAAGGAAACAAACTCCTTGTGCACCACAGTTTTACAATAATACACATTGAGTCATATAAGGACAGTGATTGGGAAGGCCAAACATGTCAATGGGACTGGCCCCACAGTTATTAATTTTAATGGGCCATTTTCATAATGAAAGGGACATGTATTTATTCATTGGGGCCATTTTGTAAAATTGAAATTATCAAGGACCAACCTAGAGCAAAACAACTTCTATAACATTTAAAAACTTAACCAATTGGTTAAATTTCATTTATTTGATGTGTTTATACATTTCACTGATGCATTTTTTGCTTAATGATAAACAAAATCAGTCTCTGTACTTCTGTGTTTTTTGGGGGTATTAGTCAAACTCTTTGACCCAATTATTACCGTTATGTAAAGAATCTTTCAAACTTTGAAGGTAACTGGAGGGAAACAGTTTTTTTTTTATTATTTAGACATTCATTTTGCAAGTTATTAACTAATTACAAGTTACAACTAATTGTAGTATCGACACTTAAATAAATAAACATCGTTTGTAATTTTCAATGCACAGTGTGGTTGCATCACCTGTATTTATAACCCCAACAGTAACGATAAGCATGGTAAGACAGTCGTGAGTTTTAATAATCACAACAGGGATTAATTGAGGCTGTGAAAACGTCTTTCCAATTAGATAATCATCATTACTGCATTTGGGGTTAGTTTACATAATTGAGAACTCAGAATACTAGGTGACTTCAACTTCTTTTTCGGATAAAATTCTGGAATGATCTACCAAGCATAAAAGTATTGGTTGTTTATTTCTGTTAGACCAAACACGACCAATGAAATTTGATGTTTTAAAACGAATGTATTAAAAGACGATTAGGTAAGTCGTACAGAGTAAATTTCCAGCGGACATCGCTAAAACTTTTATAACCGATGAGAAATTTGAATGCGCACTTCGGCGCTTAGAGTAATTGATTTTTCTCATAAATGCGACTGTGGCGCAGGTCCTTCCCAATCACTGTAAGGAATGCCAAAAAACAAAATTATTGTAGATTTTGATAAAATAAACACCTGTTGAGCTAATATCCATACTAATTAAGTTGTGTTTACCATGTTTACACGTCGATCAGTCTGATTATTTAATATTATTGCCGACTTCATCGTCACTTCTTCAGCTATAACATCGTTTTTTATCCATATTGTTGGCTCAAACATGTACAACTGAATAGTAAAATTCTTTTAATTTAGTAAATATAAAAAAGCAACATTGATGGTGATTAAAAGTCAAAACTGTAAACTAGATGATGCTAATCGTACCATTTACAATCAGATGGTACAAGAAAATCGCATGTGACGTCACTGTACCACGTGACATTCTATCTAATTAACGAGTTTTTATACGATCAGGGCTGTAATTTAAATTGATTTTATGGCTAATAAAAGGCTTTTTACAGCAAACAAACATTGAGAAGTAATTAATATATATACAAGAAAGGCAAAAATGTAAAATGTCCCATACTTTAGAAAAATGCAATATGTCCTTTAAGTGCACTTGTTCTTTTTATTGGTCAGTTTGGACTAATTGGTCATAGATTTTATTTGTCCAAATGAAAACATATTAGTCTGAGACTAACAAACTAACGTTAATGTCAAATCCGCCCCAATATAAACATTTTTATTTATATTCCTACTGTACCTTACATGTTTAAAATTGGTTCCTCAAAGTAGAAAATTAACCAATTTGACCTACATGGCACCCAACAGAAACTAACTTTAGGAAAATGCATTGCATTTAATGCAAACATCAAACCTTTTCACAAACATAGTTTACTTCACTTAATTACATACAGCTCTTTTGAAAAATGTGATTTAATGACAGTAAAATAAAAAGAAATGTGATTAAAACCTGTCTTTGTCTTGCTCATGAAAAGGTTGTGAAGTTCGTGACTATTTCCTCCAAGTCACTTGTGCATCACCATGGGACAAGACAACGGAAAAAAATCACATCTATGAAAAATTTGGGTCAGCACTTATAAGTAAAGTAAAATTGTTCGGAAAAGTGGAGTCGAACTTCGTTTTCCCCAAACCTAAAAACAAACTCAAACGTCAATCTTGCTTTAATTTCTCTATTAAAAAAAAAAGATGGGTAATGTCTTACAAATTGAGTGAGAACCGCAATATTTATAATAACAATATTCAAGATGCAATTCATGAACTTTTTTTTTAAATTTGTAGGCAACAATCAACGTCAAACTTGTTGGTTTCATCGATGTTCAAAAAGAGACCATCAACACCCGTTATGGACCAAAACAAATAAGAATTGCTATCGTTGCCGATGACACTAAAAGCATGAAGATATCTTTCTGGAATGATAAGAGTGATAATGTAACAACAGGAGAAAGTTATTCCATCAGCGGCCTTGTTGTGAGAAGTTTTGAAGGAGGACTTGTTTTAAACACCACTACAGACACTACTTGCAAATCCATTCCCCCTATTAAAATTGTCTATGTTGCCAAAGCCTTGTTTGATGAAAAAACGCATAATGTATATATACAACAAATTCATGTCAGTGATCTTCGCCGCTGCCAGGCCTGTCACCAAAAAATAGAAGTAAATACAGAACACGTTACTGTCAGATGCTCAGCTTGTATGACCAAACAGAGAACAACAGAGTTGAAGAAAACACTCACTGCATCTCTTACCATTCAAGACGAACAGAACAATGTTTCAAAATTTTTTGTTTCTCAACATGTCTTGCATGACTTCCTAGAGTCATGCAACAAAGAAAGCCTCATTAATGAGGCTGATGAACTTGAAGACTTTTTCCTAGAAATAAAAAACATCAAGATAACTCACGCAAATGACAGTGATGCCGTCACAAAAATAGACAAAGTTACTTAAGTACAACTTCCGGTCGGAACTTTTTTGTCTGCCTACAAAATTCCTGAAATTGTTATATAACTTGAGTACATGTATTAAGTTTCAGGTATTGCAGTAATCATATTTTGGGTTTGTTCCAAGTGACGGCACTCAGTGATAGTTTGAAATGTTCAATTATGATCAGTTTTTAAGTCTTGCTGCATTTTTATTGCACCAGCTATTGGACCGTCACATTTAAATTTACATATTGTTAAAATTTATCAGTACAATGCCATGTAGAATGTTCAGGTTAACACATTTGTTGTAGTAATAATACTTTTTGATCAATGTACTAAATCTGTGTATTGCCGCAAGAGTTCGATTATATCAGTACAGGTAGCACATTCAGGTTAACATATTTGTTATAGTAATAATTCTTTTTGATCAATGTACTTAAGGTGTGTATTGCTGTAAGAGTTCGATTACATCAGTACAGGTAGCACATTCAGCTTAACATATTTGTTATAGTAATAATACTTTTGAATCAATGTGTGTATTGCTGTAAGAGTTCGATTACATCAGTACATTCAGGTTAACATATTTGTTATAGTAAGAATTCTTTTTGATCAATGTACTAAACGTGTGTATTGCTGTAAGAGTTCGATTACATCAGTACAGGTAGCACATTCAGCTTAACATATTTGTTGTAGTAATACATTGTAATACTTTTGGATCAATGTACTAAAGGTTTGTATTGCTGTAAGAGTTCGATTACATCAGTACAGGTAGCACATTCAGGTTAACATATTTGTTGTAGTAATAATACTTTTGGATCAATGTACTAAATCTGTGTTATGCTGTAAGAGTTCGATTACATTAGTACAAGTAGCACATTCAGGTTAACATATTTTTTGTAGTAATCATACTTTTGGATCAATGTATGTATTACTGTAATAGTTCGATGAAAAAACACATAATGTATATTCAAAACTTTTTGTTCCACAATATGTTCCAAATGACTTCCAACAGTCATGCACCAAGAAAGCCTAATTTATGATGCTGATGACCTCGAAGGCAGACTTCTTCTTGGAAATAAAAAATGTGAAGATAACCCATGGAAATGGCAAAGATGCCATCACAAAGATAGAAGAAAATACTTAAGTACAACATCTGATCAGAACTTTTTTGTTAGTTGCTAAGGTCTGCTTACGCATTGCTTTAATTGTTCCATAACATGAATACATGTATTAAGTTTAAGGTGTTTGTTGTGCACATGCTATTATCACAAATATAGAAGAAATGATTAATTACAAAAGCTGGTCAGAACTTTTTTGTGAGTTTCCAAGGTCTGCTTTCACATTGCTTAATTGTTCCATAACATGAATACATGTATTAAGTTTCAGGTATTTGTTGTGCACATGCTATTATCACAAAGATGCAAAAAAAAAATGATTAATTACAAAAGCTGATCAGAACTTTTTAGTTAGTTGCCAAGGTGTGCTTACACATTTCTTAAATTGTTCCATAACATGAACACATAGGTATATTAAGTTTCAGGTGTTTGCTGCAGTAATCATATTTTGGTTTGCTCCAAGTGAGGGCATTTGGTGATGGTTTGATATGTTCAATTATGATCAGTTTTCAGTCTAGCTGCATTTTTATTGCACATGCTATTATCACAAAGAAAGTGATATAGTACAACATCTGGTCAGAAGTTTTTGTTAGTTGCCAAGGTCTGCTTACACATTGCTTAAATTGTTCCATAACATGAATACACGTATTAAGTTTAAGCTGTTTGTTGCAGAACGATGTTTCAAAATTTTTTGTTCTACAACATGTTCTGAATGACTTCCTTTAGTCATGCAGCAAAGAAAGCCTAATTAATGATGCTGATGACCTCAAAGACTTCTTCTTGAAAATAAAAAATGATAAGATAACCCACGGAAATGGCAACGATGCCATCACAAAGATTGAAAAAAAAATTAATACAACATCTTGTCAGGTTTTTGGTAGTTGCCAAGGTCTGTTTACACATTTCTTAAATTGTTCCATAACATGAATACATATATTAAGTTTCAGGTGTTTGTTGCAGTAATCATATTTTGAATTTGCTCCAAGTGACGGCACTCGGTGATTGTTTGAAATGTTCAAATATGATCAGTTTTTGAGTTTTGCTGCATTTTTATTGCACGAGCATTTACAAAGATAGAAAAATGATAAAGTACAACATCTGGTCAGAACTTTTTTGTTAGTTGCCAAGGTCTGCTTACACATTGCTTGTTCCATAACATGAATACACGTATTAAGTTTCAGGTGTTTGTTGCAGTAATCATATATAGGGTTTGCTCCAAATGAGGACACTCGATGATTATTTCAAATGTACAGTTATCAGTTTTTGAGTCTTGCATTTTTCTTGCACGAGCTATTGGACCGTCACATTTAAATTTACATATTGTTAAAATATATCAGGACATGTAGAATATTCAGGTTAACATATTTATGATAGTAATAATACTTTTTGATCAATGTACTAAACATGTGTATTGCTGTAAAAGTTCAATTACATCAGTACAGGTAGCACATTCAGGTTAACATATTTGTTATAGTAATAATACTTTTTGATCAATGTACTAAATGTCTGTATTGCTGTAAGAGTTCGATTACATCAGTACAGGTAGCACATTCAGCTTAACATATTTGTTATAGTAATAATACTTTTGAATCAATGTGTGTATTGCTGTAAGAGTTTGATTACATCAGTACAGTTAGCACATTCAGGTTAACATATTTGTTATAGTAATAATACTTTTTGATCAATGTACTAAACGTGTGTATTGCTGTAAGAGTTCGATTACATCAGTACAGGTAGCACATTCAGCTTAACATATTTGTTGTAGTAATAATACTTTTTGATCAATGTACTAAATCTGTGTATTGCTGTAAGAGTTCGATTACATGAGTACAAGTAGCACATTCAGCTTAACACTTTCGTTGGATCAGTATGTGTAATGCAATAACTTTTGGTAATAAAAAAAAAATGAAAAAAAATTGCTCTTTAATTTTCTTTTTAGGTACTTCTCAAAAAGAACATTGGTTGGTACAAAAGTGTTCTTTGCTCAATATCTTTAACGACACAGATCACCAAGTTGAACGATAAGGTTAAACTAGACACTGAAAGATCTTGCCTACCTAAAATAACTTAGGAATTCTTTTCTTTAAAAAAGTCATCCTTGTTACATGTTAATCATTTTGGAGTAGATGAGCGCTGTAGGTACATGTAATATAATTGCAAGTTTAAGGGACAAACTAAACATTCATGTAGGAATAAACCTACTACTCAATACTTTTTCACTTGACATATTTCAATTAAACTATGTTCTTAAAGAGTACATTAACCCTTGCAAGGTTAAAGTGACTGAAGATAAAAGAATTATTGCTTCAACAAAAAAAAATTAACCCATGTCCTTCATGACATTATTATTCAATTTTTCTACAATCCAAACCTCATTTTACTAATAACAAACATACTTCATTATTGGAAAATTCGTACACGATACTCATGTGACATAAAAGGCCAATGGGCCTCTTGTTTATTAAAGCTCTTGTTATCAGAGTGGGCAGCCAATGTTGCTCAGGTGAGCGATGTGGCCCATGGGCCTCTTGTTTTAGACACCGGAAAAGAGAGAAAAAAGCTCTGAGAAGAGGGGAAAGGGAATAAAATGCAAAAAATGCGAACACGTTTCGTCGAACAAACGAGAGCTAAACGCCCACAATAAATTTCACGCGGAGGAGGGAAAATCTCCGCGGGAAAAGGCAACCGGACCGACGTGTAGAATATGCAGTAGAACATTTCAAAATAGAAAGACTCTGTATATTCACCAAAAGGTTGACCACCAGACCGGAAGCGGTGAAGTGGGAGATTTCCCTTTGGAATCTACGGGAGAGCCGGCTCCGTGGGACGGTGATGAAAGATTGAAATCCGCATACATGGCAAACAAGAAATTTATTCTAAGTAAAGGTGAAAGCGGCTTAGTTAAAAAATCCATAAATTTCCCAGCCGACAATCTCATCACGACCACGGATATCGTCCGGATAGTAGAGGACATCACCCGCGGGGAGAAGATGGCGTTCCGTTTTAATATATCAATTGGATTTATCCTACGCCACATAGAAACGGGGGAATACCGGTATTTCATTCCGGACAGAAATGAAACTCTCTTTCCCCACACCCATACTTATCAGTTCCTTGAGCGACGTGGGAAAGAAAGTAAAATCACAAATGGATTTTGTAAATCTATTTGAACATTTAATGCGGCAAAGACCAGATAGCAAGTGGAGGATTAACAAAATTACAAACATAAAAATCGTTCTTTTTAAGACCAGATATATATTGAATTAATGGTCGACTAAACCCACTTGTATGTATGTGTATATAAGTTTCTGCTTCTTTTTTTTTAAATTTTGTTTATAACTTTGTCTTACACCAATCCCTTTGATGTGGACGCTAGCCGGGTAGCGCTTCACGCATGAGCAAACACTTTGGGGACTCTGTGTATATACACAGTGAAGACCCCAGGCTGACCAGCTGCAGCGGGTAGCGCTTCACGCATGAGCAAACACTTTGAGGACTCTGTGTATATACACAGTGAAGCCCCCAGACTGACCAGCTGCAGACCCCTTCACTGTGTATAGCCCCCTGTCTGGACCAGCTGCAGACCCCACACTCTCATTCGTTTAGAGGACGCCATGCTGAGGACAGTATTGTTAGCTTTTGTTTGTTTATGCTGCATTGCAACTTGTTGCAAACGGAAGGACGACGTAATGCTATGCCAGGAAATCCCTTCAGCTGCACGTCTTGAGGGTGTGAGAGTACTTATCATCACCAGAGTGCTGGCGAAGCAGTTAAACCTAATGCCATACAGCTTGGAGAAAGTGATGGTTCAGTTTTCAGACCTCCAGTGTGGCCAGATTCTGTCCAGACCCGGCACCAAAGTCTTCTTGGGCGACAGATTATGTCCACACGCAGCTATGTTAAGGCTGTCCGAAGCTAAATTTATATCGGAAAACGATACTGTTTTAATTATTGAATAAACACTTTAACCGGGCGATTTTCTTTAAATCTTTGTTACATGAATAAACAGCGATATCCAACAATATATTTGATGCATTTTTGTGACGTCATATGTTGTTCTTAAGCACGTGACCTGCGTATCCTAACACAGCGTATGATCTATATAAATCGCATCGGTGCAAGTGATTAATGACATTAAATCAAATATATTTTTATTAAAAATCCTTCGATAAGTAACGTATTTTGCAGTTCTTGCTGGGGGTTCATATATATATTTTGTTTGAAATATTGTCAAAACATTGCGCCCCATCATCGAAATTAGGCACATTTTTACTTTTTAAGCTCGAATTACACAACATTGGGTAAATTGGTAGGTTTCCCCCAGCATGATTCACATTGGTACTTATTTTCTCTACCAGTTTCACGCAAAAAATACAAAGATTGTATTGATCTTTCACTTGCGCCAGGCTGTTTTTTACATGCATAAAAATATCTCCATTCATTAGTTTACACGTAGCAGGGCGAGTCTCCAAACAATTAGTTTATAAATTGTCATTTACCTAATACGAGGCTTTAAAACTGCCGATTTTTTTTATACTAAGTAATGATAATATTGAATTTAGTATTATTAGTATTTAAAACAGCGTCTATGTAAAGGAATCACGCGGTTTTATAATATTCAGTAAAATTCACTTATTTCGTTACGATACATTCCCTGAGAACTATCGAAAGGAATGCAAATCGTGACGTCATAGTTAATTATGACGTCATATCGTATGAAGTTCAGACAAGTGACTTTCTACACATCAATTCGGGCAGCCTTAACATAGCCGCGCATGTAAGTGTAATTGATGTTCAAATGTTGACTTTACGTGTATATTGTGTAAACTTGTACATATTGTGATTGATTTATAACCAATGTCGTTATTTTTTTTTTATCAGGGTCTAACTGATCGCCAGAAGACTAACCCCTCTATGACAACGGACATGATGGAGACGGCAGCCATTGGCTTCAGTAAGTGTATTTTATTTTTATTTATTTTAAATCATGAATAGTTATTTTTTTTTCTCATAAAATGCAAATGCTCTACAAATATAATGTGCTGGATCATAAACGAAATTTTGAGCATATCTGTTATTTTCTAGACACCCCCTGGATCATAGTCACAGGAATATCGTCCCTCATCATCTCCTGCTTTGCGTTTTGTGTGTGTGTGGTCATCGTTCGCAAGCAATGTACCAGGAGAAAAAGCCTTCAAAGACTTTCAGCAGCGATGGACGATGTTTCTGTAACTGAGTTTGGATTTGAAAATGTTAAGCTAGACTAACTACAGTTTTCTTTTGTACATAGTGCTTTTCGTATTCTGGAAGTGTGTAACATGCCGCCGCCAGCCAACCGTGACAGTCCCCGCGCCAGACCAGGACCCCGCACACCATCAAAGGGAGCCGACACCCGTCCCCGTTCTTAGACGCTCGCGGCGTGCGAGGAGAGCACCCCAGAGACTCGGGTTTTGAAGCGTGTATACCATGAATTGTGAAAGTTAAACTTATTCTATTGTAAACCAACTGTTCTTATTATTATTTAAAGTTCCGAGATGTGTTGAAATGTATATGTTTGGGCCAAAATAAAAAGATTGTATGTTTGCCCAAACGCGACCGACCCGAAAAAAAGCCGCCGACTCAAATTCTTTTTTTGCCGTTTTTTGGAAGAATTTTTTTTTCCGGATATTTTTCGTGTCCGCTCCGTCATTTATATGTTGTCATCTTTGCGTTTGAAAGTGACCGTGTTTAAGATTAAAAGAAAGCGTGTAGGAGACGCAGTAAATCGATATTCGATGTTCTCGGTTTTTATCTACTAATTTAACGAAAGTAAAGAAGTAAACATGTGTCGATGTGAAGATGGCAGCCAGTTTTTTACGCTGTCATCGTCTGTTATTCTTAAAGTAAACAAAAAATAAAGCCCATTGTGTCGAATAGGCTTTATCGGTTCAACAGTAAAAAGACATGGAATGATATGTTTGACGAGGTTGCCGATCCTGATGAGATCGGCATGCGGAAAACGGACGAAGTCGTGGTTAATGTATCAGACAAAAGTGGACTTCAAACATTTGAGCCCGACATGAGTGAGTCGATAGAGGTGGTCCAGGAGTTTGACAACAAGCTAAAGTTAGCTACTTTCACTGTGAACAGGTACAATTTGGAATCGGACGAAGAGCAAGAGGAAAATAACAATGTCAACAAAGAAAAATCATACTTGGATGTATTGATGTCCAACGCCAGGCATTTGGCATGCACTAAAAACCCAATTCGAATAAATGAAGAAAATCCCCGCTTTACAGGTATGAGGAACTATATATTAAATTTAATATCAAGTTAATTGTAGGGTAAACTCTGCAAGCTGACATGTTCAATGTTATAAATGTCAGTTTTCCCCTTCAGAGTTTTATAATCTGCCATCGGCCTGGGTGTAGGGTTGGGGGGATGAAGAAAAAAATGTGTTTACTAGGGGAAGTGCTGCCCAATTTTTTTTATATGCTTACCGTGATGTAAATTATAAAAAATGGGGGTAACCTATCCGAAAGATTCCTTAACCCTCATTTCAACAATGGAAGGAGTGTAGATTGTCTTTCCACATTTTTGTCACAATTTTCCTGACTCTCTGACACTTAGCCTAATAATATCAAATTCTATGTGTATTGAATTTAGGGAACAAGGGGGTGGGGGATTCTGAATGGTACATATATCTATAAATATATTTGATCACATTAAAAGTAGCATGAAACTGAAGTTTATTGTGAAACTCCATGTACTGTCAGATTATGATATAAATGCTCAGATCATATGGCTAAAGGATTCAATGAAACTTTGAGAAGATTTGTTGCATGTGTCTGTCAGACATATAATATTTTTTTTTAATACATTTTAGATGTTAAAGAATGTTTTAGATTCTGATTTGATTAAATTACTCTTCATTATTTATTTCAGGCAAAGATGCCTTATTCAATAAAGTATGTGATATGTTTGAAGAATGTCAGGCTAAATTTCCAACAACATATTTGAATGATGAGGTGAAGCGGTACACCATGATACTAGCTGATGCTTTATGGTATCTGAATGGACACTTTGGTGGCTTACAAGAAAAAGCATCACACATACCAGATATAGTTGCCATTCCAGAAAGGTATGAAATATGTTTATTCATTGTCACTTCAAGATACAGAACAGGAATAAAATTTGCCCTTCTGCTACTTAATAAATTTTGAATGTGTTTTGTAATTCTATTTTGTAGGTTTTTGGACTTTGAAGGCTTCGATGATTATAAGAGGAAAAAACAGAAATGTCCAAATTTACAGTCTAATGTTCTAAATGGTCATGCCAAAACACTTTTACAACTGGCTTCGAAACAGTTTTGTGTAAATTGGAAGGATCTACACGATGATATTAAAAACTAGCTACAACTTTCAATTTATACAGTACATTCCTTGACAACTGTAACAAACAGCAAAAAGAGCGACAAAATAAATTTACACCATCTCGACAAATTGAAAAAGATATTTGGTTGGACAAACGTCAAGCTGCTAAAAATGACATCAAACTTGAATACCAATGTCTTGACAATCGTATCAATGAGACAGAACACTTTATACCCATCTTTTTTAACGAGGAACTTTTTTTGACAAAGCCTTTTGATAGTAGCATGGATAGATTCAGATTTTTCCAGAAACTTAGTCTTTCTAGTGAGATGGCAATCTGTAGATATGATCCTGGTGGTTCAAATACTACAATTACATACGTTTGGAAAATACCAGAAAATATTCCTGATGCTGAACTGTTGACAACGTCCACCCGTATAGTTCAAGGGTTGAGGCAAAACCTGTTTGAATTTCATACTCGTCAGATGAGGAGAGACTTTCGCCATAAATTTTCAAATCTTGGTGGCTCTAGAATTCCGCCCCACATCATGAGAGCAACATATGCTGAACTAACACTTGATGCATCTGCAGACCAAAATCCTGAAATAGACCAGCGGGCTAGAATGGCAATATTAGGTGAGGATCCGGAACTTATTATAGACATGAGACATCTGAATAAGGGACGACCTGGAGACACTTTTAACCAGTTTTTTGAACAGCTTGAGAAAGAAGTTCAGTCGATAATGGCTGCCGATGAACGGCGTAATAATGTAGAACATATTTCCCACTACATCTCAGTACCAGATCTGATTAAGCAAGTGAAAAGTAAGTTACCAGATGATGCTCCAATCCCAAGTGAACCTACTGTGTTATTCTCATTTGTACCAAAGAACACTCACAATAATGTCTCAAAACTTTACAAAAGTAAAGTTCCACTTCGTATGAGCATTCAGACAAGACAACTGAGAGCATCACATATGGATGATCACTTCTGTGCTGCTATGTTCAAATACATGAGAGAATACTCAGTGCTGTACAGAGATGAAACAACATTTGTTTGTCTTGATGATAAGTCCAAATTAGACTTTGGGGAGCCGTCTTTAGCTTTATCGTCTGGAGTACGAGGAAAGAAAGCCATTGTCCCTTTGAATTCAATGTTATCTTGTCTTGTCCATGACTGATAAAGTAAAGGGTCATTAACACCCTCTGTATGCCTTGATGTTGATATTCCAGATGCAAACGATGAGTCTTTTTATAGGGGAAAGGTAACACTTGGCATGAAAGACAGCGTTTTCAAGTCAAGTAATCCATTCAGGCATGCCGTTGAACTTCAACATATACTTAATCTAAAAGGGGAACAAAAGCCAGTGCTTATGATGTTTACAGATGGTGGCCCTGATCACCGTGTGACATACCATGCTGTCAAATTGGCTCTTATCGTAATTGGCTCTTATCGTCTTATTTAAAAGATTGGGGTTAGAGATGCTTGTTGCCGGAAGAACAGCTCCAGGGCATTCTTGGACAAACCCAGCAGAACGTATAATGTCACTTCTAAATCTGGCTTTCCAAAATGCAGCATTGTCAAGGAACGAGTGCTCAAGTGACATGGAACAGGTGCTAAGAAGTTGTGGTGGTATTGTGGTACCACAGCCCGACTCTTCCGCGTACGACTGATCTAATGTAATTCTCTACCCTGACCTCCATCTTGCCAGACGTGTGCTGCGACATATCCTGTCATTTAGCCTATATCTGGAGGGATTTGTCAGGTAACTTCATCGTCCATTACGACATTGGCGTCGCCGGTAGCTGAGGAATCTACGATAACTACCAACTTGCAAACAACTTTATTTCCCGTAAAATCAGACAGCCTCACGAAACCCGTGTTGCCTGTTTGTTGATTTTTAATTCGGGCTCCATATCGATAAGCATTGATACGTAAATTCATTTATAGTAATTTTTTGTGACATTTATTGCCAAAACCGTAAATTTTCTTGAAATTGATGCAGTAAGTTTGATATTTAGACTGATTTTCTTAATTCCAAAATTATTCACGTGACCCAGTTTCCCTCGCTTTTGTAAGTAGGGTGCGCAGTTCGCGCCATTATATTTTACGCATTTCGGAACTGAAACAAACATTCATTTTAGCATACTGAAATTTAAAGGAAATTTTGTAACTTTCATTCAATTTTTTTTTTATTTCTATTAATCTTACAAACCATAGCCCCATACTTTTTGTAGGTATTGGGGCCACTGGCTCTGCTTTCACTCACTCATTCTTCTATTGTAAACAAATAAAATATTTCATGTACCAATTATGGCTACAAATACAATCAACCTATGGAATGCCTCAGAGGCTGACCTGAAATCCTTGGATGGCATAGGACAAGCTAAAGCCAAGAGAATACTCCAGCTTAGAGAAAGAGAAGAAGATTTTAATTTTGATGATGTGGCCGACGCCACAGAGACTGAGCCGGCTAAATGGATAGCATGGAACCAGGCAGGTGTTGTGTGTATAAAGAAACTCATGGCGGAGTCTTCGGCGAACCCACCTGCGCAGGCGATAAGTGATATAATGTCCACCAACGAGCTTCACTCTACCCTCCTAGAGATGAACAAGAGCATCAAGCTGCTACACGATGAAGTAAAGTTTTTGAGGACTGAAGCTGTCCTGAAATCGGAGGTGGATGAATCTGTGTACAAGACACCTACCGCACTGACCAGTGCACTTGAGGTCGTGGAGGAAAGCCTGGACAATACACTGACCATTTCTACGAGTAATGCCAAAGCGACAAAAGAGCTTTCGGACAAAGGGGCAGATCAGAAGCTGATCATAGACTCGCATCAGTTATTCCCTCGTCAGGCTTCATCTCTGATCCATTTAAGGGAGCAAAGTCTAAAACAAGTACACCCCTCAATAGGGTACTGGAGAATGCTGATTTCCAAACCCTTTCTCCAGTACAGCAAAATTCTAAATACACTTTAGAGCTCAATGCACATTCCAAAAGATTGGTACGCAATGAAAAGCCAGCCGCTGAGAAACCATTAGCAACGCCTATTTCTGGGTCTCAAACTTCACAGGACAAACCCAGTGCTGTGGGGTCTCGGACTCCCAGGGAACCAGGCCGGGGTAGAGCGACAAAGAAAAGCAAGCGACACAGATCACGGTCCACCAGTTCGTCCTCTTCGGATAATGCTTCATCAAATTTGACCCGTACCTCGAGAAGCAGGTCAAGGAGTAATAGTCCGCAGATTCAAAAGATGCCGGTATTCAAAGGTAGTGACAGCCCAAATTGGGAATCTTTCATATACCAGTTTGAGCGAGTTGCAGCGTATAGAGGATGGTCTGCAAGCAAGAAAGCTTTTCGTCTGCTTGATTGTTTAGGAGATGTAGCGTTAGAGTTCGTCCGTAAAGTAAACAAAAATGACGACTACAAAGACCTTAAACGGCACCTCAAGCAGAGATTCAGCAGGAAGGAAGTGCCAATTCTTGCTCGTCGACAGTTGCCCTTCACTAAACAGCTGGAAAATGAAAACGTTGAAGAGTTTGCTCAGCGTGTCTACTTTTTAGCACTAGATGGCTATGAAAACTGCGAAGGGAACATGATTGAGGAAATTTCAATGGAAACCTTTCTACGAGGCTGTCGAGATAAGGAGGCGGCCATGAAGGCAATGGACCGAGAACCAACAACATTGCAAAAAGCTGTTAGATACGTAAAAACTGCTATTGCCAATCACCGTGCTCTATATGGAAGTAGGGGAACTAGCGGAGCGACTGCCTATTCTCAACGCCAAGTCTCTATTCCTAGCAGGGAGGGGTCCCCGACACATGATTCTTCTCCTTGTAGGGCTGAACCCAAGCTCTCTAATGAGAAGGACAACAACAATCATTCATTGGATGAGCAGATTAGTCATCTTACCTCCCTGGTCGAGAAGTTGACAACTAACGTCCAACAATCACTCAGCAGGAATCAAGTTCGACCCAGCTCACCAGTATCAAGAGACCTGCCCTTTGAGAAAAATCTTGATAAGAGTGGCGTAACACATCATATTATTACTATACGACGGACTTCAGAAAGAAGTATTAAGCTTGATGTCATCATGGAAGGGGGGAAGCCTATAAACGCCATTATAGATACAGCCGCAATGATAACTCTTATCAACGAGAGCTTAATCCCAGATAACCAGCTAGCCATGAACGAGCTCATTAAGTTGAAAGGAATAGGATCTCAGATTATGCATGGCAGGTTGATAAAAGGAGTGGCTTTTGCAATTGGCAATCTTCATGTCTCCTGGGACTGCTGCGCTGTTCCAATAGATGATGAAATGATACTGGGACTCGACTTTTTGGCAGCGTACCATGGAATTGTCAACATTAAGGAGTGCACCATTTCGCTGGAGAACAACACATTTCCAGTAAAGCTGATATCGGGTCTAACACAGCACCCTAGATCATATGTCCGGATACAGGGGACAATGTGTATTCACCCACTTGGACTTCATCCTCACATGGTGTGTGACGCACCGTCCGAAATATTGGACAAGCTTGGTGTGCTTGCTAGCTTACCACAATGCTGTGCAATCGGAGAGGTGGGCGTAGACCTGACTACAAGATGCCACTGCAGCCCCTGTGGTGATCCTCACGAATGTCGGCGCACTCGACTGAGGAAACAGCTGGATTTCCTGTCTGAGGCTCTCCAGATTGCAAGGAGTTTGGGCAATCCAGTGATCTTGCATTGTCGAGATGACGGTTCCGGAGAGGCAGCCGCACAGACGCTCTCCACCATCCAGATGATGGACATGTCAGATCACATTTTCCACCGGCACTGTTTCACGGGCGAGGCCCAAGAGTTGCGTCAGTGGCAGAGGGAGCTGCCAAATGCCAAATTTGGAGTAACAATGAACTCGATTCAAGACCCAAGGACGGTAGCGCTAATACCACCAGAGCGGCTTCTCCTGGAGACTGATGCTCCATATTTGCCCCATGCTCCCGGATGTCGCCTTAACCGTCCATGGAATGTGTTGTCCCTGGCCAAACAAGTCGCCTTCATCAGGAACACTCCTGCCTCACTCCTATTGAAGGTGTCTAACGCCAATGCTATGGCTATCTACGGATGCCCTTAAATTGTCATTCTGTAGATGATCCACAATTGATATACACTGTATATACCTTTTTTTAGTTGCGTTTTCATGTGCTTAGGGAAAGTATATAATAGCAATATTTTTGATGTTGTGATCTGGGCCATCCAGTTATATAGACTTTATTTTTTTTTCTCATTCGTTCCTTCCACAACATACTGCTTCAGTACCATTGAGATTGAACTTATTTTACTGTGTAGGGATTCTATCTCTCACAGAACTTCATTCATATCACACCGAGTACTGCAGAAGTTAAGCATTCGACTGTCATCTATCTAAAGCATTACCTGACACAATTTTGGGGAGGGGGTGGATTTTTTCTAATTTAGTATTTTGGGATTCGCCAATGGATATCATCGGCCCTACAAGAAGGAGAAGAGTGTGGTACCACAGCCCGACTCTTCCGCGTACGACTGATCTAATGTAATTCTCTACCCTGACCTCCATCTTGCCAGACGTGTGCTGCGACATATCCTGTCATTTAGCCTATATCTGGAGGGATTTGTCAGGTAACTTCATCGTCCATTACGACAGTATGGCTGATATCCGGAAGAAAGCTAAAACTGTAAAGGACTTGAAAGCTGGTTGGATTGCATCGCTTCAGCAGATGATAACAATGTTAGAAGAACGTGTAAAACAAGTGGAGTTGAAAGGAAAATCATTCAGTTGTATACCACCTGCTACTGATGAAGAAGTCATAGAATTTGAAAGAGAGGTTAATCAAATTGATCCAATTATAGTTATGGGGCAATACCAACAGCAACACATGAAAAGGGCGGAGAGGTACAAACAGTTTATAGGTATTTTAGATGTATTTATGTCGGAGCTTACACATATGAATCATATCTTTCCAACGTATTATGAATTATCAGAACACAATGTATTTATATAAGTACCAGCATCATTGAAGGTGACCGCAATTCTAAAGTTAGACAAAATCTAAAGTCCAGGGACATGTACATAACTGGGAAAACAGAAACAAATTTTAGTACTGTTAACAGGTTGATTTGTTTTGTGTTTGTAGCATTAAATAAAATCCTACTTTATTAATGCCCCCCAATAAATGGATAAGAAGGGATTTGGTGAACAAGACCTAGACACAAAATCAAAACATTTTACATGTTGTATTAAGTTGCAGCAAAGGCACAGTGCTTTTATTGCTTTTTCATATTAATAACACTCATATGAATATTCATGAATGTTCTGACACAAAAAAGCCTTTTTTTCATTTTTCATAAATGTATATTGAAACCTTATAATTTCAGAGAGACATTGCATTGAACGACAGTATTGTTTCCAGATCAAAAGGTGCAATGATGAAATCGCAGTACAGTTAAGGCGGTCAATAAAAATATCGGCGAATTTTTGTAATGAAAACACGTATACTTTAGTTCATCGGACATGTCCTTTTTAAAATCAATAACAGTCGCTCAAATGCAATATATTTCTGAAATATATATATAATAGTACAATATTTTATGTTCATAGTGGTCACGTGATATGGCAGTCGCATGGTACAAGCAGATGTATTTGTGGTTTTGAGGTCATTTAAAAATGTGAATATTGCAAGGGCATAATCATGTCAAAATTCACAACTGAATTTTAAAATAACTTGATGTTATATAGTAGATTTTAAAAAATGCTGTGAACTTTGTAAGATAATATCATTTGTTAGAAAAAACCATAATTTATAATGCATATGTTGAATAATTTTGAAAGTCACAGTGTTAATTTCATTAAAAAATAATTAATGTGTGAGATTTCACAAGGATCTTAGAAGTTTTTAAATTACATAGCATATTTCAAATTTACATGTAAAAATTTGTCATGATCAGATAAGTGTATGCCCTTGCAATAAAGTGATTTATTTAGGCACCCAGCTTTAAAATATCGTATTTTTTATACAAAACCGAGGTTGCCTCTTAATACGGTGCATAATTAATACAAATTAAAAATAAGACTATATAGGTAGCACCCAGCTTTAAAATATACGATATTTTATACAAAACCGAGGTTGCCTCTTAATACGGTGCATAATTATAACAAATTAAAAATAAGACTATATAGGTAGCATTCTACTAATAATAATGTTAAACAAAATATTCATTTATACTTTTCCGTTAATCTATGGAATTTATTTTTCATCGCTAAAAAACCGTATGATAGCCTTCAATGACTTAACTTAATGCGTCATTTTGAAGCATATGACGTCATATTTTGTAGTACAGCGAGAACGACCTCTCGCTTATTTTTCAGTGTGTACGATATAACAGACATCGAAATTGTAAGTAATAGCATTCGTTGTTCTTAATTGAAAGAATAGTATAAATTAATTTTGCTAATAAATGAATTAATGAGTACTTTCGAGGTTTGTAATATTCTGTGATGTCACAATGCACATTTCCCGTACTTTTTGTCTGAACGGAATTTATTGACAGCCTTAACTGTGCTGCGATGTGCTGTGAAAAACCCACTAAAGAAAGACCTTGGGTGCCAGATCCAATGTACAGTGATGAAAATGGTACACATTATAAAAAGCTTGAGGATGTAATTGGAACTGAGACGTCGGAGAAAGATCGTCCCTCTGCTCAGAAACAGACTGTAACAGCTGTATCTGAAGAGCAACAGGTATAAATATTCGTATATTATATATCTTTCAATGTATACATTTTTGTTTTTGTCTCTGTCTTCAGTTGGTATATTTTCCTGGACTTTTGAAGTTTGCATACTGTTAATAGAATATTGGTCGGACGCCTTGTTTTTACTTTCTATATCCATCATTTTTAATCATAAGACTTACAAAGACACATGTCAGAGAACACATACTGCTGATAAACTGAAGTCCTTCTGAATAGGATGCATATGTGGTAAAGGGTTAAGTCTGACAGAGTTATAACTTTAATACAGGTACACATGAGAACACACAGATGGCAAAACTGGTATGCAGTAAAATAAATATTGTATTTAAGCACTTTCAAAGATATATGAGATCACAGTGATGAACCTCATAATATATTTTCTGTGTTGTAATAACTCTGTTCTGGTTGGACAGAATGTTAGAATGACAGTTGATTGTACAGACTGTACAAAACCAAGGTGTATCTATTCTAAATTAAAGCTGACACCAAGGGAGATGAGAGGCCTAAAGCTGTTGCTTAATTCACATGATTACAGCTGTGGGGCTGTGATTACAACTGACGGTATGTTGAACTGAAATACAAAATGTAGATTAACAACATTGAAGGAAAAAACAACACATGTGCTTTATTAATTTTTATTAAAAATGGTGTTTTGTGGTGTCCTTAATTTATCTCCCTCAGAAATGGAATGGAAGTCTAATATGTCTTCAGAAAGTCTTTTACAACTTTACATTTACATCCAGTATACACATATACAAGAATTAAATCAGCCTGTTAATGTTAAATGTTCCTTGAGAATGTCCTGGTAAAGTGGCTGGGCTGGCCAAATAAATTTAATAGCTGGATCTTGCAATCTCATTTAAAAGAAATTCAGAGATGAACCCACAGCACTTTCTCTTTTGCGCCTCAAATGATTGTTTAAAGTTTCACCCAGAGAACAATTCGCATGACTTTATTGTCGAATTACCACAGACACTTCATCTTGAGGGGGAGTGGGAATGCGCCTTGGTGGAATTATTTAATCTAGAACAATTGAAAGTTGTAGTTCTGATGTCAGATTTGTGCAGCAGTAGCTACATCGATTATCAGAAACTTCCGGTCTTGCGCCGTTTTCTGTTATCACGCGGCTCAATTCCAATTACCACACCTTTTTATGTACCTCTGACACGTGACCAGATCCAGCGTTTTCGCATTTATTTATCATACAGCGAGCTCATTAACTCTACATTACGGATTAAAACCCTGTACTGTACACTTCATCTAAGACGATGTCCTGGCAGCCATTCATCCCTAACGTAGAAGAGTGGAAAAACCACTTCCTTACGACGGCCAAGATGAAGTATATTCCCAATCAATAGACATATATTGTCGGTCAATTCGGGGAAGGAAGTGCGAGTACAAAACCGCAAATAGAACTTCTGACTCCCACCCAGCAGGTTGTGGACAGAGCCAAAGCGGATTTAAAGAAAAGGAAACTGGAAGGCGGACCAGTGGTGGTTTTTCCCGCACCAGACCCCCCTAAACCTAAGAAAAGAAAAGTGCAGAGAAAATTTGTATATGCTAATAAAAGGAAATAAAAATAAATTAAAATGTTTGTCTATTTTCAGTCTTTACTTTGTCGTCGTCGAGTAAGCATGGCTTTTTTCGCTGAGGACTCAAAGCCCGCATTTAGTAACAGATTAGCGTTATTTCACAATCTGCCAACCGACGCTGGTGTTGAACAAACAGAGTGGATAGATATTAGACCTGTTGGTAGCACCTCTCACGGAGGGGTTATTGAATTTAATCTGTCAGCTGCCACAACTTGCTATCTTGATTTGTTACGCACTCTCTTGTTTCTTAGAGCTAGAATTTTACATGATGACGGGACGGTGCTTAAACCCAAAGAAAAAGTTGGTTTTTTTAATTTAGCATTACAAAGTTTATGGAACCAAGTAGACATATCTGTGCAACAGCAAGTCATTTCTCCCACTGTTTCGACCAACTATGCCTACAAAGCGTATTTTGATGTTCTCTTTAAATACGGAGTTACCTCTAACACCGTGCCGCACTTACAGTCTCAGCTCTTTAATCCGGACACCTCGGGTTTCATGAATCATTCTGACGCACTGTCTGGTGGTAATTTTGGATTGTTTCAAAGAGCTACAATGACAGAGGACAGCGCATTTGTCGACTTAGAGGGCCCCATATACATGGACATATGTCAGCAAGACCGCTTCCTGATTAATGGTGTACAGGTCTCGATTAAATTATGGCCTAACAGAGATGCATTTTGTTTGATGTCGTCGGAGAGCGGGATGAAATATAAAATTCAGATTGACGACGTTATTCTCCGCTGTTGTTATCTCAAAATAAACCCGGGAGTTTTGCTCGGTCATAGCGAGGCTCTACAAAAACATCTCGCTTTATACCCCTTCAAGAAGTCGGACATAAAATGCTTCGGCATACCTGCCGGCCAGTTTCATTTAAATGTGGACGATGTATTCCAAGGAGAAATACCTAAACGGCTTATGGTAGGACTGGTGTCTTCCAAAGCTTACAGTGGACACTACACTTTGAACCCGTTCAACTTTGAACATTTTCATTGTAATTTTGCGGCATTCTATGTAGACGGTAAATCTGTCCCTTCAGCTCCATTGGAACCCAATTTCACCACAGGCAATTACGTCACAGCTTTTCTATCAATGACAGGGGGAAAGATAAAAGATAATTCTACATTTAACCTGAGTCGCAATGACTACTTGAAAGGATACTGTATGTACATGTTTGATATAAACCCTTCTTACGAAGAGGAGAACAACCTGCCATTATTAAGGAAGGGTCACTCTCGCCTTCAGCTCAAATTTGACAGTCCCCTCCCCGAGTCTGTTACTTGCATTTGCTACGGAAAATTTCCAGCCATCCTTAGCATTGATTCAAGCCGCAACGTGGAAGTAAAATAATGGACTCAATGGTTATACATACAATATTGCATAAAGACCGGACCGTATCTCGGCAATTAAAAGGAGTATTTGCAGCAAATGACCTTTTTAATCTAAATATTTCTAACGGACTCTACATTGTTAACACGGACGAAAGAGGGGAGCCTGGTTCTCACTGGTGTGTGTTTTATTTTGACAACCACGAATCAGAGTTTTTTGACTCGATGGGCCAGCCTCCAGAGTTTTATCACGCCTATTTCAAAGATTATCTTGCTGTACAGAAAAAACCCTACAAATACAATCGCACACAACTTAAAAGTGAGCGCTCCAATATTTGCGCAATGTTCTGTATATATTATTGCTACTTGCACAGTCGAGGCAATGCCTTGCGCAATATTGTAGAAAGGTGTCAAAATGACGAACATGTGTTTGACTTTGTAACCGAAAAGTTTGATATAAAATATACTGTACATTCCAACAAGTAATCATTTATGAACTGCTGAGCTAGCGAGATGGAGGCTACATTTGACGGACCTACTAAACTAACAATTAGAGGAAGAGCCACTCTCGCAGTGTTCCTTGTTTCTATCCTTACCCTGTGCATTATATTAACCGGCATCTCTTCGTCAACAACAGAACCAAATACTGTGGTAACTGCAGCGATCAACGTGTCTAACACAACTTTATGCTCATATGTAAAGCATTTTTCACTATCAAGGAACATTGTTATCAGTGTGTGCTTGTTGAACAAGCATATCAGGATTGATATTCGACATTTTGTTAATGACAAACCAACTATTCGAGGTATTTATTTAGATGAGTGGCAGTGGAATGGTTTGTTAAAACTTCTGCCAAAAATAATCTCAAATATCCATGAAATGAAAGACAGAAATGTAATTTTATGAATGCTTTAATATGTACACAATGTTTAAATGAACGATAATACAATAAGCAGGTTTATTTACATAACATTTCTTGTAATTTTGTTTTAATCCGTGGTTTAATATGTACACAAGGTTTAAATGAACGACAATAAAAAATTAGCATGTTTATTTACGTAACATTTCTTGAAATCTTGTTTTAATCCAAAGCATAAATGAGTGGCAATAAATCAGCAAGTTTGTAATTTAACTAATCGTTCATGAGTTCTAATAAAATTTGTTCATTGTCAGCATCAAGAGAATCTTTTCTTTCCAGACACAGTTCAATATCTAGCACTTTTGTGTCAATTCTATTAGCTTGCACTTGTCTTTTGCAGTAAAAGTACGAAAATCCAAAACGTTCTTGCTGGTATGTATACACAGCGTTATTCCGGGCGCGAAATCCTTTGTTCAGTCCCTTCCCGTGCTGTTTTGTTTTAAGGACTTGCTTAAAAGTATATAAGGGGGAATCTACGAAGCGTTTAGATATCCCCTTACAGCTAAATTTCACCACATGGTACGACTTGGGGATAGACTTTTTGGCACGTTTCACTTTTACTTTTTTCATCTTCCTCAGAAGCTTTTCCGCCAACAGTTGTCTCCTTGGATCGCGGGTGAGCGTTTTCTTAACGATGTAGGTTTTTGAGCACAGACTTATCATTTCGTCTCCCTCAAACTCGAGTTTGAAGAGACCTGGGGTTCTTTTGTCGAACCTCCGGTGCTTTTCACAACACTGTCGGGGAAACCAGTGAAATTGGTCATCTGCTTCAATGTTTGCATCACTGCAAAATCCGTAGACTCCTTGACGGTAACTGGTCATCATTTCGGGTCTGATGACATCTTCGATGGTTTCGCCTGCGATTGACATGTACGCACTGTCTGTATCCATTTCGCAGTATTGGAAGTCTTGTCTACTAACATGGGGATCCATGAAGTCATAGTAGAACTGAAGCATCCGGAGTTTGGCGTACTGCAGAATGAAATATCCGAGTTGAATGGGCAAATCAAATGTAATGGTTTTTTTCGCCTTTTCTATTTCGTATATCTCGTCTTGCAACTCCGTTACGGCGATGAAAAGCGGGTCGTTCACTTCATCGCTTGCCGCATTTGCTCCCTGAACATAAGTTACATGACGATGTTTGGACTGATCCATGATGAGGCCTCCGTAGCCACAGTTGCCGATTAACTTCTGGGTGTCAGCTATGATGCTCATCGTCGCATCTTCATCTCCAAGTCGGCGCGCGGTAGATACCTCATGTACAAATTCCCGGAAACACCGACCAGGAACATATTCAATCACTTGATAAATTCTGGTCACGTGTAGTCCTTGTTTGAGATACCATTGCAACAAGGGGGTGGCAATAAGAATTTTCCGTGCGCGCATTCCTCCAATTAACAGGCGACGAGGATTTTCGCTGAGGTTGTTCGCCCGGACGTGGTCCTGCATATGGTCTCCTATGAGGTGAAACGGGACGTCGGCGGTGCAGAATATCGGAGCCATTTCCTCAAAATGCTCGTGTGGAGTCCTTTCTTGCTGCCAGTCATCATCCCATTTCTCCAATGTTGTTATATCAACTTCTACCATTCCAAACAATGACCCGTCATAAACAGCTTGAAGAATTTGATTTTCTGTAACATCGCTCTTGTGAGTTTTGTAGAAAGTTGGTAAAGACTGGTCAGCAATCGCACAGAGGTCAGGCCGTTCTCTCTTTAACTCCCTATATTCACATTCCCAGATTTCTACAACTTGAAATCCCTGTTGTCGTATGTATTCGGTGGTTTCCTGTGTGCGTTGAAATTTCTGCTGTTTGGATTCTAGCCACTTTTTATTACGAATAGATTTCGTTAAAGTACAATCATGGCCATGAAAGTAGCATCCTTGAAACTGAAACACAGTGTTTGTCACGCCACAGTACCCGTCTACCGGATATGGCCCCACACGCTTTTCGCGACCGGTGTTCATTTTGTGTTGTATCTGGACACCTAACGTATGCGCAACCCAATTTAACCAGTTATATTGGGCCATGTATTTCTCTCTCACAACCGGGCGAAAATTGTTTTCCTGATGTCGTCTCACAAACGCCCCGGTAGGCATTTCCTGGTCTAAAGCCCACAAGTAGAGTGCATTGGCGTCAAATCCAATAACTTTTTTGCAAGGTTTCTCGGGATTGTTTCTGATGAAAGTTTTCTCTGCTTTAGCATGTCGGTGAAAAATAATAGAGGGTCCGCCAATGATGTTGTTTTTTACACTATAGAACAAGTATTTGTCCTCTTCTCCGAACAAGGAAAACGAAGTTCCGGTTCTCCCGCTTGCGTTAAACAACATTTGCCGAGCAATTCCCGGCACCGACATGGCTGATTTGAAGATGTCGATTCTTTTCTGGAAATAGAAGTTTTGTAATTTTGTCACTGCAGAGACGAACGGTGAGACATCTAAATTATTATACCATATTAAAAAGTCTCGCAGACAGGTCATCTTCTCTCGCTCCCAGACGTCCTTAC
Source organism: Magallana ariakensis (assembly GCA_020458035.1). Classification (NCBI taxonomy): domain Eukaryota; kingdom Metazoa; phylum Mollusca; class Bivalvia; order Ostreida; family Ostreidae; genus Magallana; species Magallana ariakensis. The sequence goes on from CM035813.1 coordinate 64,786,219, forward strand.
AGAGGTTGTATTCCTCTTTAGTAATGTTCTTTTGTTTCAAAGAGCTGTAAAATGCTCTGTGCGGTGGAAGCGCTCTCTCCTCTAAACGTGAAAAGTCGTCCAGATATTCATAAGGAAAAACCCTTAGCTTCCGGAATCCCGTACGCTTTGAGAAATTGACTGTACGAGGCGCCAGGAAATTGGTGATGTCTAGAAAACGTAAAGAATCATTGCTTAGGCAAGTGTACGTATTGTTTTTCTTACTCGTTACTCCTTGGGATTCATGGAGACAGAGATATTTTGCGATGTGCTTCTTTATGAGGTTTAGGTCGTAGCGCGCCGAGTTGAATCCCAAAACAGGTACTTGCTGGCAGTAGAAATTAAATTTTCCAAGCAGCTTGCTTAACGCATTTGTCATTAAATCTGGAGCGCGACTCTCCTCTGTTTCTTTTATCTCCGTCCAGTGTTCGAGTTGTCGTTCTAAATTCTGTATCACCCCACCCCATTTGTTTTGCGCCAAGCATTTGCAGTGTTCTGATATCTCCTCCATATAGGTAACCATAAGCTGAATCAATTTGTCCGGGTCTTCGTCCACAAAACACATCGATTCCGTGAAATGCTCCACGTTTGAGCAGACACTCACGGAAATAGGCACATGCTCAGCTTGCCACTGTAATTTTCTGTCGAGTGGGGTGTTCTCTTCAGGCCGCAAGATTGCCTCAAAGTCAAAGACTATAAACCATTCGTATACACAGTCATTTGCAGGAACAACACAATTGAATTCTTTAAACTGTTCGAATATGTTCTCTTTTCTTTGGTAAAATCCTCCAGGGAAAATAAACTTGGTTTTGTTTTGGCAAATCCGTTCATGTTTTAAGCATCGCCAAGGGGTCGGGAAAAATGTCTCGCACATTTGACACTGGTACTTCCTGGAATAAGCCTTAAGATTTGTAATGTAAGACAAATGACTTTCATAAATGTTCAGGTTCATTTGGTCTTTAAAACTACACACGCTGCGCCTCTCGGGACGTGCCGATCCGTCTTCACATAACTTAAACAAGTTGACACAAACTTCAAAACATTTTTCAAACTCGTGTAGTTCTTCATCTAAAACCAAACCCTGGTAACTGTTGTACGGAGGACACTCTTGTGCATTAGTTTGACTTTTTAGATGCGTACACCAAGTATCATACAACGTTTTAGTCGTTGTCTCTAGGTTTGTCAAGTAATGACCCTTATGTATAGCTAAACAGCGGAAAATTCCTAGATTGTCATTGTATCTTTCACCGGATCGATTTTTTACAAGGGCTCGCAAGTTTTTGTTTTTGGTAATGTATTCCGGTAGATCAACATGAATTCTACAAAATAAAAAAAAAATGACCATAAATATATGATTTTGTTATTTAAAAATAAAAGAAATATAAATTACTTGTTAGAGAAAACAAAACCCCGCATACCTTTCTTCGTCCATTGCTTATATTGGTACTATTTTTACCCACTGTCCTTAAACGTTATTTATATGATTGGATTTTTAAAGTATATAATAGGCTCAAATTAAAACACCTTTGATGCCGACACAGATATTAAGCACTTAATTGTTCCAGCTCGTATAAATCATGCCTGAACACCATCTCTAACAAACAAATCAGCTAATTACATAATATTTCTAATTTTCTTTTTCATTATTTCGCTATTCATTTCGTATAATTGATTTAAAGAAAAGCAGTAAATCTTGTTCTAAATCCCGCTCAATTCAAGCTTAGACATTTAAACTCGCATAACAACAACAACAAATATTTTTTTAAGCTCTTTAATCGTGGTTATTTAAGCACGCAATGAAAAGTAATTAAAATATTCAAGTTCTAAACAGTCACAAATCAATATTCCGTACGTTTGTGTCTATTTTGTTTCATTTCAGTCATTTTCTTTCACTGGTTAAACATCCCGTTTTCACTCATTATTTCATTTCTAACGTCCGTTAGTAAATATCCCAGCCTGTTCTTCCCTCTCCAGTTCTTGCGGCTGTTGATTTGTGGTTTATCTTGAAGTCCGAGCCCGATCCCCCATATACGGTCAGACGGGGATGCCTCAGCCAGTACTTTTGGAAACGCTTCAATCAAGGCTCTCTCCAAGTGTGGATTTTGCTTGAACTTAAAAAAAAATAGAACATTTAAAACAAATCTCTATATTTAAGTCTTATTTCAAATGTTTTGTTTACATCGTGTATGTATTAAGGGCTTACCCTGGCCGTTACACTACGCTTGACAATGTCCACACATTGACTGGACCATACTTTTGCATTAAAACCGTTGACTTTTCTTCCAAGTCTTTTCATTGTTAGAGGATCAGTGGTCGACACAATTTGCTGGGCTTTTTCATTGTCTTTAAACAGCACTAAAATTAAAAGAAAAAAAATTAAAATCATTTTTGCTCTTTAAATTATTGCTTGAATATATCGCTCATGCATATATAATAGTACCTGCTTTTTGGTGCATCATATACTGTTCACTACATCTGTATTCCACCCCTTCAAGAATAAACTTTGCTGAGTGAAAATTGCTAAATGGTGATTTCTTTCCATAGAAATGATAGAAATCCTCTTCACTGTCTTTGACTGGATTCTTGTTAGCAAAGAAGTGCTATCCTCTCTACGAAATTTCTTAATTTTAACCGAACCACATGCAATGGATTCATCATTCGGGTTTTTCTCTGAACACTCCTGCAAGGATACCGAATCTGCCGCCAGAGCCGTACATTCTCTCGGTTTGATGATCTCCACGCATGGCAGTTCATCATCACTTCAACAAAATAAAAAATTGCTTAAAGTTAAAAAAAAAGTAGCGCTAATAAACTTTTCTACTACCATATTGTATATATAAACACACTTACCTAGTTTCTATCCTCTGTTCTCATCTCTTCTAATTTTACTCCAACCAGCGGGTGATTTTTCAGTCCATTTTTCTCGGCCCACTCTTTAACGGACTCCACAGTATTCAGATTTCTCAGGGACATCTTAATAATTTCCTCCTCTGCGTAGAACAAAACATATGTAGACATCATTTTGATGTAGTCTCTAAGCGTAGAGTAATCGCACCTTCAAATTGTCTTCCTTTTAAATGGTTATCCCCCCTTAATCGGTAATGACATGTTGTTACTTAATTACGCCTTTTATATGTCTTAACTAGTTTTAACTCATTATCTCAGTTAATTATAATTAATGCATATCGATTTCTTACTCATATTATTTATCCCCATAATTGGTAATTGACTTTCACGCATATCCAAACCCGACAAATTCACCTGTTCGGACCTTGAACAAGTCGCAGTCAGGATCCTGATTATTTCAGATAATCCTCTTCTCATGCTAGCCCTTTAAATCTGCTGTATGGTCAGGATCTTTAAATGGTTCAGGATCATTCAGGATCTCAGGATCATTCAGGATCAGCACGAAATGCTTCTCCCTATACTACTCACATTAATAATTTCATAGCAATTTTTGGGAAAGAGGTACTTCAGTTGCTTGTTAGTAGTTGTGAGTAGTACCCCATTTACTTCGATCAAATTGCTAAAAATAAAAATGATAATCATTGATAATAAATATTATAAAATATAGCTTATCAAAGAAATGAATTATAGGAAGATTGTCAAACTTATTTGTTTTGAATAAAAATAAGCATTCCAATAAGATTGACTTTAATTTGCTGTGTGTTTATTAACTAAAATTTTTACATACTGTCTACTGATTTATTTTAGTTGCTAAATAAAGGGGTTTGACTGAAATTTCATTTTCGGAAAAATATTAAAGGCTTTGTTAAGTCGTATCAAGAATCATTCGGATTTTAAGGTTTAAGGTTCTTCAAATAGTTGTTTAAAAGTTTCAAACATAAACTGATTTACAATCTAATTGACGGTAATATTTTTTAGGAACGGTTAATGTCCTAGGATATGATCATTTTTTCTTATTTATAATTCATTACCTTTCAAAAGATACACTCTCCACCACTCCTTCGAAGTTCTCAACTTCGAGGGCTTCTTCAATGATCTAAAGGAAGTAAAACATGTTGAATATTATTAAAATATTATGTTAAAATAAAATAATTAAAAAATATTAATGAGTATTCAAGGGAGAAATGATGAATAAGATGTTAGATATATACATTTGGTTAAGTATACAGATCAATGTATTATAAACCTACCAAAAATAATGACAAATCAAAGAGAAATCTTATAATCCCAAAGAATGCTGTAAATACTGCATGTAAACAGTTGAAACAAATACTAAGGGTTTATTCATTAGCGTGCTAGCTAGTTTTCAATAAATACTGTTTAAGTTGTCTTCGATTTTATTTTCGACTGATTTTTTTTTTAGACACAGAATTCTTAGATAATGAGTTGTGAATCTAAAAGTCATGTATATTTAGAATTAATGTTCCTGATATAATATTAACTGTTTATAACAGTAGTAACATTCAAAATTTGAATTACTTCAAAGGTGGTGTCCGGTGTGGAATTCTAGCAGCGTTGGTGGTTAAAGTCGTTTGTGGGGACGATGCATTTAATTGAGTAGAGCACATCGTTTCTAATGCTAAAATTGATGGCCTTGTCTCCCCATATAGTTAACACACACGTCCGTCTCTCATAGGAAAGACGGAGCTCTCTCCGCTGAGTCCCGTAGGACGTTGTTGACGCCTCTCCCACCTGAGGATGCACAAAGTTTTACGTTTAATAATGCAATGCAATATTAAGAGTCTTATAAACAGCAAAATAAATGTAATGAAATTACAGTCGTTATGGCAACTGGAGAAAGGGCTATTCGTATCTCATTTGATATCGTGGCGGCGTCCTCCATGTTCTACATGGGTGGGTTTGTGAACCCATTGCGGAGGGCGTCCTCTGACTCAGAGAGAAATGCTTGTGTCCATAATCTACAATATATATATATATATATATATATATATATATATATATATATATATATATATATATATGTGTGTGTGTGTGTGTGTGTGTGTGTGTGTGTGTGTGTGTGTGTGCTATAATATAGTTTTAAAAAAATATTGAAATAAAATTTTTCCATTTAAATAATTTGAGGGTATGTAAAGATATTTGTCATTGATCTGCTATTTACCTGCAATTACTGTATTGATTGAAGATACTAATTTCACTGCGCTGGCGGAAGAATAATAATAAAAACAAACAGAACAATATCAATAAGCCTTTATACTGTGGTGTAAAGACATAATAAAAAGACGTGAGACCATTGGATAAAGCCAAAATCTGAGTATGCATGCTAAACCGAACATTATGGCACAATTTTTTTTATGTCGAAGGTCAAGGTCATGCGTTACCCCAAAAAGTGAAAAAGGGGATTTACGGACTAGACGCACAAGATAAAATCTTTAAATTCGTGTCAAATGGTTCTTTATCTCCAGGGGTTAAGGTCAACTTTCAGGGGATACGCCTGTGCCGAAAGATCACACACTTTTGCAATATGACAATTTTACGGATCCTAGTTGACCTTGACCTTTGACCTCTGTTGCAGCCAAAAAGGTCGTCGAAGCCATCGCAAGTGGTTTCGTGGCTCTAACTTTAGTCGTTTCAATTTTTTAAATTTTTAATAAAAATTAAAAAAAATTGAGAGACAGTCATTCTAAGAGGAGACTGTGAAACCTTTTGCCTTTCGGAGATCTGCAACTACCCTTCAGACCGACATCATCCGCGAAGGTTTCCAACGTGCAAGTATCACGGCTGACGAGGAGTAGCGATAACAAACTTTTAGGCGCACGCGTCAATAGTAACGAAACGTGAGGTGTTTCTAAGACGCAGGGTCAAATGCAGTACGACGTAAATGAAAGAGTTTCTATAAGTCGCAAAACAAAAATTTCACTGGAAGAATAATGATAAAAACAAACAGAACAATATCAATAGGCCTTTACACTGTGGTGTAAAGACCTAATAAAAAACAAAGAAATCAAAAGGTCTTTTACCTGGAAGGTGAAAAGACCTAATAAATATATCACATGGCTTCGAGGTCGACATACCAGAATAGTTGCCCCTCGGTGACAGGAAAATTCACATAACACTTCAGGGCTTCCCTGTCACCGAGGGACAACTATTAAAAACTTGTAATATATGTTATATACATTTTAAAAAATCAGTGTAAGAACATATTTACCTCATTACCAAGTTTATTTTAATTATTGATGCAGCTTTATATATTGCATATCAATGTTATGTAAAATGTCGATCGGTGCTTTCAATAAGTAGGTAATTTGTCAAATTAAACAATTAAAGTAAGTTCCTCTGAAAAACAGACGCTGTATTAACATTTTTAGGTCACCTGAGTACCTGAGTAAACTCAGGTGACCTATTGTTATCGGTTTTCGTCCGTCGTCGTGCGTCGTGCGTTAACAATTTATATTTTTAACTTCTTCTTAAAAACTACATGGACAATTGTTTCCATTTTTGGTGTGAAGCATCTCTATGGTAAGAGGAATATAAATTGTGAAATTGTTGGCTCTACCACCTGCCACAGGTGGGGCCAAATATGCAAAAAACAGCCAAATTTTCAAAAATCTTCTCTACTCCCACACATGTGAGAAAAAACCTGATTGCATGGTTATGATGTCCATGAAGCCCTCTACCAAAATTGTGAAATTCATGGACCCTGGGTCAGGGGTTCAGGCTCTAGGGTGGGGCCAATATGGCCATATAGTAAAAATGTATTAAATCTTAGAAAATCATCTTCTCTACTCCCATATATATTTGTTAAAAACTATATAAAATTGTGAAATTCATGGCCCATGGGTCAAGGGTTCAGGCTCTAGTGTGGGGCCAATATGGCCATAATATAATAGTAAAAATGTATTAAATCTTTGAAAATCTTCTTCTATACTCCCGTATATATTTGTAAAAAAAAGTAAATGCATGGATATGATGTCCATGAAGTCTTCTATTTAAATTTTGAAATTCATGACCCCTGGGACAGGGGTTCAGGCCCTAGGGTGGGGCCAATATAGCCATATAATAAAAATGTATTAAATCTTAAAAATCTTCACTCCCACACATGTGGGCAAAAAACTGAATGCATGGTTATGAACTCCTCTACCTAAATTGTGAAATTCATGACCCTCTAAGTTAGGGTTCAGGACCTAGCATTTGGATAGCATTTGGAAAGAGTTGAAAGGGGGGGGGGGGGGTAAACAGTTAATGGAGTTATTTTCCCTTGCTTCTTCCTAATGGAGTTATCTTCCCTAGCTTGTTCATATTTACTAATTAATCATTGAATATAGAAAAATAATAAAGCTGTCCATCAAAGTTATTGATAAGATATTGTGAAAGCATTTGAAAAGAGTTCAGGGAAGAGGATTATAACAGTTAATGGAGTTATCTTCCCTTGCTTCTTCATAATGGAGTTATCTTCCTTGGCTTGTTCATATTTTGTAATAAATCATTAAATAGAATGTAATTATAAAGTTGTATGATCATAATAGATATGCAAATATTTTTTATCATTTGAAACAAAAACAGTTTTTAAATTTTTAAGATAAACAAATAGACTTGTTAATAGTAAAGTAATAAGTAGTATACAAACCACCTTATTTTAGTTTATCTATGAAAACATATAAACATAAAACCTATTTTGTAAGTTAACATACGTGGGATAAATAAATTGAATGGAATCTGGGCACCTCTTCTATAGTATGTCATACACTCTGTTAAGAGCTTCAAGTCTTGTGCTAAACTATAGGGTTAAGAGTCCTTTCCAAAAGATTTCAGGCATGGAGGTGAATGTCATTACATTATTACAATCTTCTTATCCATTATGAAACTCAATTAAATGCATTTATGAAACTCCTCGACAATTTTGTGTATGGGCTATGGTACTCAGGTGACCGTTAAGACCTATTGGCCTCTTGATATTTTCGAGGAACTGTTTACGTCGTTTGCTTAGCTAAATTTCGAACCCGACGTAATTAATATGCAGAATTATTGCACGCGATTGTGATATAACGGTTTCGGGCGGGCAATATAACTATTTCCTGCGAAATACAACTCTTTACGGGAGGGCAATATAACTATTTCTGGTGTGATTCAGCACTCTTCAGGGCATATTTATACAATTTTCTCATTTGTAACATAACGAGAAAACTTATTCAAAAATGTTATATTAGCTATTTTTACCTTATCAAAGGGATTTTGTTGTTTTATCACATTTATTGGATATTATTGGACCGGCAACGTGGTATGTTAAAGCTTCCCGATTGATTTCACAGCGATGTGTAGAAAGTCATTTGTCTGTACGTCATACGATTTGACTTCATAATTAACTTAGACGTCACGATCTGCATCCTTTCGATAGTTCTCTGGGAATGTAACGTAACTTTATTAAGTGAACGTTAATACAGTAAAACCGCTTGTTTCCTTTACATAGATGCTGTTTTTAATACTTGTGATATCAAATTCTTTATTGAATTCTTTAAACTGTTCGAATATGTTCTCTTTTCTTTGGTAAAATCCTCCAGGGAAAATAAACTTGGTTTTGTTTTGGCAAATCCGTTCATGTTTTAAGCATCGCCAAGCGGTCGGGGAAAATGTCTCGCACATTTGACACTGGTACTTCCTGGAATAAGCCTTAAGATTTGTAATGTAAGACAAATGACTTTCATAAATGTTCAGGTTCATTTGGTCTTTAAAACTACACACGCTGCGCCTCTCGGGACGTGCCGATCCGTCTTCACATAACTTAAACAAGTTGACACAAACTTCAAAACATTTTTCAAACTCGTGTAGTTCTTCATCTAAAACCAAACCCTGGTAACTGTTGTACGGAGGACACTCTTGTGCATTAGTTTGACTTTTTAGATGCGTACACCAAGTATCATACAACGTTTTAGTCGTTGTCTCTAGGTTTGTCAAGTAATGACCCTTATGTATAGCTAAACAGCGGAAAATTCCTAGATTGTCATTGTATCTTTCACCGGATCGATTTTTTACAAGGGCTCGCAAGTTTTTGTTTTTGGTAATGTATTCCGGTAGATCAACATGAATTCTACAAAATAACAAAAAAAAAAAAAAAATGACCATAAATATATGATTTTGTTATTTAAAAATAAAAGAAATATAAATTACTTGTTAGAGAAAACAAAACCCCGCATACCTTTCTTCGTCCATTGCTTATATTGGTACTATTTTTACCCACTGTCCTTAAACGTTATTTATATGATTGGATTTTTAAAGTATATAATAGGCTCAAATTAAAACACCTTTGATGCCGACACAGATATTAAGCACTTAATTGTTCCAGCTCGTATAAATCATGCCTGAACACCATCTCTAACAAACAAATCAGCTAATTACATAATATTTCTAATTTTCTTTTTCATTATTTCGCTATTCATTTCGTATAATTGATTTAAAGAAAAGCAGTAAATCTTGTTCTAAATCCCGCTCAATTCAAGCTTAGACATTTAAACTCGCATAACAACAACAACAAATATTTTTTTAAGCTCTTTAATCGTGGTTATTTAAGCACGCAATGAAAAGTAATTAAAATATTCAAGTTCTAAACAGTCACAAATCAATATTCCGTACGTTTGTGTCTATTTTGTTTCATTTCAGTCATTTTCTTTCACTGGTTAAACATCCCGTTTTCACTCATTATTTCATTTCTAACGTCCGTTAGTAAATATCCCAGCCTGTTCTTCCCTCTCCAGTTCTTGCGGCTGTTGATTTGCGGTTTATCTTGAAGTCCGAGCCCGATCCCCCATATACGGTCAGACGGGGATGCCTCAGCCAGTACTTTTGGAAACGCTTCAATCAAGGCTCTCTCCAAGTGTGGATTTTGCTTGAACTTAAAAAAAAATAGAACATTTAAAACAAATCTCTATATTTAAGTCTTATTTCAAATGTTTTGTTTACATCGTGTATGTATTAAGGGCTTACCTTGGCCGTTACACTACGCTTGACAATGTCCACACATTGACTGGACCATACTTTTGCATTAAAACCGTTGACTTTTCTTCCAAGTCTTTTCATTGTTAGAGGATCAGTGGTCGACACAATTTGCTGGGCTTTTTCATTGTCTTTAAACAGCACTAAAACTAAAAGAAAAAAAATTAAAATCATTTTTGCTCTTTAAATTATTGCTTGAATATATCGCTCATGCATATATAATAGTACCTGCTTTTTGGTGCATCATATACTGTTCACTACATCTGTATTCCACCCCTTCAAGAATAAACTTTGCTGATTGAAAATTGCTAAATGGTGATTTCTTTCCATAGAAATGATAGAAATCCTCTTCACTGTCTTTGACTGGATTTCTTGTTAGCAAAGAAGTGCTATCCTCTCTACGAAATTTCTTAATTTTAACCGAACCACATGCAATGGATTCATCATTCGGGTTTTTCTCTGAACACTCCTGCAAGGATACCGAATCTGCCGCCAGAGCCGTACATTCTCTCGGTTTGATGATCTCCACGCATGGCAGTTCATCATCACTTCAACAAAATAAAAAATTGCTTAAAGTTAAAAAAAAAGTAGCGCTAATAAACTTTTCTACTACCATATTGTATATATAAACACACTTACCTAGTTTCTATCCTCTCTGTTCTCATCTCTTCTAATTTTACTCCAACCAGCGGGTGATTTTTCAGTCCATTTTTCTCGGCCCACTCTTTAACGGACTCCACAGTATTCAGATTTCTCAGGGACATCTTAATAATTTCCTCCTCTGCGTAGAACAAAACATATGTAGACATCATTTTGATGTAGTCTCTAAGCGTAGAGTAATCGCACCTTCAAATTGTCTTCCTTTTAAATGGTTATCCCCCCTTAATCGGTAATGACATGTTGTTACTTAATTACGCCTTTTATATGTCTTAACTAGTTTTAACTCATTATCTCAGTTAATTATAATTAATGCATATCGATTTCTTACTCATATTATTTATCCCCATAATTGGTAATTGACTTTCACGCATATCCAAACCCGACAAATTCACCTGTTCGGACCTTGAACAAGTCGCAGTCAGGATCCTGATTATTTCAGATAATCCTCTTCTCATGCTAGCCCTTTAAATCTGCTGTATGGTCAGGATCTTTAAATGGTTCAGGATCATTCAGGATCTCAGGATCATTCAGGATCAGCACGAAATGCTTCTCCCTATACTACTCACATTAATAATTTCATAGCAATTTTTGGGAAAGAGGTACTTCAGTTGCTTGTTAGTAGTTGTGAGTAGTACCCCATTTACTTCGATCAAATTGCTAAAAATAAAAATGATAATCATTGATAATAAATATTATAAAATATAGCTTATCAAAGAAATGAATTATAGGAAGATTGTCAAACTTATTTGTTTTGAATAAAAATAAGCATTCCAATAAGATTGACTTTAATTTGCTGTGTGTTTATTAACTGAAATTTTTACATACTGTCTACTGATTTATTTTAGTTGCTAAATAAAGGGGTTTGACTGAAATTTCATTTTCGGAAAAATATTAAAGGCTTTGTTAAGTCGTATCAAGAATCATTCGGATTTTAAGGTTTAAGGTTCTTCAAATAGTTGTTTAAAAGTTTCAAACATAAACTGATTTACAATCTAATTGACGGTAATATTTTTTAGGAACGGTTAATGTCCTAGGATATGATCATTTTTTCTTATTTATAATTCATTACCTTTCAAAAGATACACTCTCCACCACTCCTTCGAAGTTCTCAACTTCGAGGGCTTCTTCAATGATCTAAAGGAAGTAAAACATGTTGAATATTATTAAAATATTATGTTAAAATAAAATAATTAAAAAATATTAATGAGTATTCAAGGGAGAAATGATGAATAAGATGTTAGATATATACATTTGGTTAAGTATACAGATCAATGTATTATAAACCTACCAAAAATAATGACAAATCAAAGAGAAATCTTATAATCCCAAAGAATGCTGTAAATACTGCATGTAAACAGTTGAAACAAATACTAAGGGTTTATTCATTAGCGTGCTAGCTAGTTTTCAATAAATACTGTTTAAGTTGTCTTCGATTTTATTTTCGACTGATTTTTTTTTTAGACACAGAATTCTTAGATAATGAGTTGTGAATCTAAAAGTCATGTATATTTAGAATTAATGTTCCTGATATAATATTAACTGTTTATAACAGTAGTAACATTCAAAATTTGAATTACTTCAAAGGTGGTGTCCGGTGTGGAATTCTAGCAGCGTTGGTGGTTAAAGTCGTTTGTGGGGACGATGCAGTTAATTGAGTAGAGCACATCGTTTCTAATGCTAAAATTGATGGCCTTGTCTCCCCATATAGTTAACACACACGTCCGTCTCTCATAGGAAAGACGGAGCTCTCTCCGCTGAGTCCCGTAGGACGTTGTTGACGCCTCTCCCACCTGAGGATGCACAAAGTTTTACGTTTAATAATGCAATGCAATATTAAGAGTCTTATAAACAGCAAAATAAATGTAATGAAATTACAGTCGTTATGGCAACTGGAGAAAGGGCTATTCGTATCTCATTTGATATCGTGGCGGCGTCCTCCATGTTCTACATGGGTGGGTTTGTGAACCCATTGCGGAGGGCGTCCTCTGACTCAGAGAGAAATGCTTGTGTCCATAATCTACAATATATATATATATATATATATATATATATATATATATATGTGTGTGTGTGTGTGTGTGTGTGTGTGTGTGTGTGCTATAATATAGTTTTAAAAAAATATTGAAATAAAATTTTTCCATTTAAATAATTTGAGGGTATGTAAAGATATTTGTCATTGATCTGCTATTTACCTGCAATTACTGTATTGATTGAAGATACTAATTTCACTGCGCTGGCGGAAGAATAATAATAAAAACAAACAGAACAATATCAATAAGCCTTTATACTGTGGTGTAAAGACATAATAAAAAGACGTGAGACCATTGGATAAAGCCAAAATCTGAGTATGCATGCTAAACCGAACATTATGGCACAATTTTTTTTATGTCGAAGGTCAAGGTCATGCGTTACCCCAAAAAGTGAAAAAGGGGATTTACGGACTAGACGCACAAGATAAAATCTTTAAATTCGTGTCAAATGGTTCTTTATCTCCAGGGGTTAAGGTCAACTTTCAGGGGATACGCCTGTGCCGAAAGATCACACACTTTTGCAATATGACAATTTTACGGATCCTAGTTGACCTTGACCTTTGACCTCTGTTGCAGCCAAAAAGGTCGTCGAAGCCATCGCAAGTGGTTTCGTGGCTCTAACTTTAGTCGTTTCAATTTTTTAAATTTTTAATAAAAATTAAAAAAAATTGAGAGACAGTCATTCTAAGAGGAGACTGTGAAACCTTTTGCCTTTCGGAGATCTGCAACTACCCTTCAGACCGACATCATCCGCGAAGGTTTCCAACGTGCAAGTATCACGGCTTACGAGGAGTAGCGATAACAAACTTTTAGGCGCACGCGTCAATAGTAACGAAACGTGAGGTGTTTCTAAGACGCAGGGTCAAATGCAGTACGACGTAAATGAAAGAGTTTCTATAAGTCGCAAAACAAAAATTTCACTGGAAGAATAATGATAAAAACAAACAGAACAATATCAATAGGCCTTTACACTGTGGTGTAAAGACCTAATAAAAAACAAAGAAATCAAAAGGTCTTTTACCTGGAAGGTGAAAAGACCTAATAAATATATCACATGGCTTCGAGGTCGACATACCAGAATAGTTGCCCCTCGGTGACAGGAAAATTCACATAACACTTCAAGGCTTCCCTGTCACCGAGGGACAACTATTAAAAACTTGTAATATATGTTATATACATTTTAAAAAATCAGTGTAAGAACATATTTACCTCATTACCAAGTTTATTTTAATTATTGATGCAGCTTTATATATTGCATATCAATGTTATGTAAAATGTCGATCGGTGCTTTCAATAAGTAGGTAATTTGTCAAATTAAACAATTAAAGTAAGTTCCTCTGAAAAACAGACGCTGTATTAACATTTTTAGGTCACCTGAGTACCTGAGTAAACTCAGGTGACCTATTGTTATCGGTTTTCGTCCGTCGTCGTGCGTCGTGCGTTAACAATTTATATTTTTAACTTCTTCTTAAAAACTACATGGACAATTGTTTCCATTTTTGGTGTGAAGCATCTCTATGGTAAGAGGAATATAAATTGTGAAATTGTTGGCTCTACCACCTGCAACAGGTGGGGCCAAATATGCAAAAAACAGCCAAATTTTCAAAAATCTTCTCTACTCCCACACATGTGAGAAAAAACCTGATTGCATGGTTATGATGTCCATGAAGCCCTCTACCAAAATTGTGAAATTCATGGACCCTGGGTCAGGGGTTCAGGCTCTAGGGTGGGGCCAATATGGCCATATAGTAAAAATGTATTAAATCTTAGAAAATCATCTTCTCTACTCCCATATATATTTGTTAAAAACTATATAAAATTGTGAAATTCATGGCCCATGGGTCAAGGGTTCAGGCTCTAGTGTGGGGCCAATATGGCCATAATATAATAGTAAAAATGTATTAAATCTTTGAAAATCTTCTTCTATACTCCCGTATATATTTGTAAAAAAAAGTAAATGCATGGATATGATGTCCATGAAGTCTTCTATTTAAATTTTGAAATTCATGACCCCTGGGACAGGGGTTCAGGCCCTAGGGTGGGGCCAATATAGCCATATAATAAAAATGTATTAAATCTTAAAAATCTTCACTCCCACACATGTGGGCAAAAAACTGAATGCATGGTTATGAACTCCTCTACCTAAATTGTGAAATTCATGACCCTCTAAGTTAGGGTTCAGGACCTAGCATTTGGATAGCATTTGGAAAGAGTTGAAAGGGGGGGGGGGGGGTAAACAGTTAATGGAGTTATTTTCCCTTGCTTCTTCCTAATGGAGTTATCTTCCCTAGCTTGTTCATATTTACTAATTAATCATTGAATATAGAAAAATAATAAAGCTGTCCATCAAAGTTATTGATAAGATATTGTGAAAGCATTTGAAAAGAGTTCAGGGAAGAGGATTATAACAGTTAATGGAGTTATCTTCCCTTGCTTCTTCATAATGGAGTTATCTTCCTTGGCTTGTTCATATTTTGTAATAAATCATTAAATAGAATGTAATTATAAAGTTGTATGATCATAATAGATATGCAAATATTTTTTATCATTTGAAACAAAAACAGTTTTTAAATTTTTAAGATAAACAAATAGACTTGTTAATAGTAAAGTAATAAGTAGTATACAAACCACCTTATTTTAGTTTATCTATGAAAACATATAAACATAAAACCTATTTTGTAAGTTAACATACGTGGGATAAATAAATTGAATGGAATCTGGGCACCTCTTCTATAGTATGTCATACACTCTGTTAAGAGCTTCAAGTCTTGTGCTAAACTATAGGGTTAAGAGTCCTTTCCAAAAGATTTCAGGCATGGAGGTGAATGTCATTACATTATTACAATCTTCTTATCCATTATGAAACTCAATTAAATGCATTTATGAGACTCCTCGACAATTTTGTGTATGGGCTATGGTACTCAGGTGACCGTTAAGACCTATTGGCCTCTTGATATTTTCGAGGAACTGTTTACGTCGTTTGCTTAGCTAAATTTCGAACCCGACGTAATTAATATGCAGAATTATTGCACGCGATTGTGATATAACGGTTTCGGGCGGGCAATATAACTATTTCCTGCGAAATACAACTCTTTACGGGAGGGCAATATAACTATTTCTGGTGTGATTCAGCACTCTTCAGGGCATATTTATACAATTTTCTCATTTGTAACATAACGAGAAAACTTATTCAAAAATGTTATATTAGCTATTTTTACCTTATCAAAGGGATTTTGTTGTTTTATCACATTTATTGGATATTATTGGACCGGCAACGTGGTATGTTAAAGCTTCCCGATTGATTTCACAGCGATGTGTAGAAAGTCATTTGTCTGTACGTCATACGATTTGACTTCATAATTAACTTAGACGTCACGATCTGCATCCTTTCGATAGTTCTCTGGGAATGTAACGTAACTTTATTAAGTGAACGTTAATACAGTAAAACCGCTTGTTTCCTTTACATAGATGCTGTTTTTAATACTTGTGATATCAAATTCAATATTATCAATATTGAGTAGCAAATGATCAGCAGCTTTAAGGATGGATTCTTCTCATCATTTTTTACCCCAAGTGGGTCTCCATATATAAAAATGTCGTAAAATTCAAACTTATAATTTACAATAAAACTTTATAAATAATTATGAATTTATTATATTTTACAAAATAAAACCTTATTAAATGTGTTAAGACTAAGGAAAATGTAAAATTATGTCGTCTACGACATACCGTAGTCGGCGCGAATAACAACTATAGGGAAAAGCCTACCAATTATTTTCCCATAGAACTCCATACAAACGTTATGACCTCTCAGTACTTTACTAAAATAGCGACAGTCAAATTTTTGATATCATTTGAAACTTCAATTCAATACCTTTCAGGAAATGACCAAAAAAATATAGGGTCATGTGGCGTTTATAGGTCAAAGAGCCAGGTACGTTAGTTATAGTAATCCGGCCCTATTAAATGCCTCCAAAATAAAGAGAGATGATTTAAATAATATGTATATGGTTTTAAAGCTCATGATCCCAGGGTCAAGTATGCGAAAATATTTGGGCGGATCGTAGCCTTATTATCAAAATATGCCATTCGGCACACCTCGGCAGATTCGTACCTCATCTAACCTCGGCTGTATGACGTATTTCACCATATTGGAACTACTTTTAAAAAAAGATGGCGAAGCCCATAACACCGGTAAAAGCTATCGTCGAAACCGGGAAATCAGAGTTTTGTTTATTGTGTAAAAATGAAAATAAGAGATTACACTGTCTAACCAAATTTAAAGCTACTAAAGAAGATTATGTAAAAAAAATTCAGCAATTCACCGGGCAGACGCTAGAATTATCTCTGCTTCATAGTATGTGTGTATGTGAAAGCTGTATACTTAAATGTCAACATGGAATTGAGTTTAAGAAAATGTGTTCTGACAACATTTGTCAATTTCACCACAATGTGCAAACACGACAAAAACGGATGCCTAAAACGCCACCATCAACTCTAAAATCAACTGTGGCAGGGCAAATCGAACATTCTGTTGAGAAATTTAAAAACATCAGCTTGGAAGAGCGGAGGAAGCCCAAAAAATCCAAACAAAAATTGTCATTTAACACTTCAGGTAAGTCAGAATCAAAGCACTTTCAATAGAATCAGAAAATCAATACATAAAAAGCATATAACACTTCAGGTAAGTCAGAATCAATGTCATCAGCTTTAGATTCACTCACAGTTTTATAATTCAATCAGAAGCAGCAACTGACACACCGGTAATCGACACACCTGACCATGGATACTGTAAGCCTAAACTACAGAGTAAAGAACAGGACGACGAAGTAACAATTTCTGAAATGATGGAGAGGTTCAGTGTTAATGTGTCTCAAAGTATATGTAACTCGGTGGAACAGGTAAGCAAATTTGGTAAAAGTGTATTATTTACCAAGGAAACGGGTGAACTCTGTAAGAGGAATTGGTTTAAGAACATAGCTATTGAGATGAGTGAGAAGTGCCCTGAACTTTTTCAAGTGCTGTTTTCTGCCATAGGTAGGTTATTATCTTTGGATGTCATGGGGAAAACATTCATTTTATGTTTCTTTTTCTTTTGAAATATGTTTTAGCAGTATTTTAGTCATTGTTTCAATAACAATTAATAAAGGTGATAAGATCTCCATGGAGTCAAAACTTGCCACAATCTCAACAATTTATGGCATGATACTCCACTGTCACAATGTGAAGGCCTGTGCTGTGCAACGCATTTTTACAGCCTTGTGCATTAGATACCATGCAGATAATAAGGTATTTATTTGTTCAGCTGCATATGTTCTTATTATGGCTTATTCAGCTGCTATTTAGCCAGCTGTTATTTAGCAAGTTATGCATGTTGCAATACTTGGCTGTCCAGTATAAATCCATATATGGTTTATTTTAGTTTTGAAGTTCTTATAATTTTAAGTAATTATTGAGAATGCCTCCAGGATTGGGGTTCAAATAAGGAGATAAATTGACATCTATAACTCTCTATGTTTGCATTTAATTTCTAATAATGAAATTTTTAAAATGTATATAATTATATATATAGGAAATAGTTTCATAATAATGATTAACCTCACAATGAAAATGGATTGATCAGGCAGCTGTTGTATTTTGTTATTACTAACCTTGTTCATTCATATATATTGTTATGATAACCACTTAAATATACTCCCTGAACCAGTTTGTAAAAGGCAAGGGATTCTGATGGGAAATATGATAATGAGACCACCGTTAGCACTCACATTGATTAAACCTTACTTCCTTTCAAGTATATTATCTGAAAATAACAATGTGATTATAAAGTTACCATTAAAATTAATTAAATCTTCGATCATTTGTGAGGGAGAGGGGGGAGGTGTGAATGTCAGGGAGCATATGTGTAACTTATTTTGTTATGCTATTTTCAATTTTCATTAGTTCCTTTATACCTTTGATTTTATGAAAACTGATTTGGTTTGAAGACTACCACTGTGATGGTCTATATAGCTGTAAGTATTTCAGGAAATATGTTCTTTTATAGCACCCATGCAATCTGTATGGTCAGTTATCATGAGCCCATTATGATATCGAAAGACGCATGTTAATTTCTAAATAAGGATAAAATTGATATTGAATATAATATTATAATATATGTAACTATGTGAATATCATTTATTGACCAATTTCACATATTGGTACATGTAACAAATAACTAAATGAAAAGTTACCATCCCATTTAAAAAAAACTAATCTTTTAATTTCACTTAAAATATTTTTAAGACATAATTTTTTTATTCAAACTTTCAGCTTTTAGAAAGACTTAATAAGGTACACTTTACCTTATCACATGAGACAAAGAGGAATTTATTAAAAGACTTTGCAGAATTCTCTGATTTTCGAATCATAGAGAAGGAGATGGAAAAATCAATGGTGATAATCTTGATATCTACGTCACTACAAATGATATCCGAATGGATAATAAAAATAGGGATTATCACTTTTTTGCATCAGATTTTGTCTTTGACCGGATTAAAACAGAGAATTTGGATAACACAAAAGTTTGAAAGATATTGGAAACATCACTTGGAAAGACTTTGTTCCAACCTCTGATGAAGACCTTGTTTATAAGAAGTCATTACAAATTTTACTTGGCAGAATCATAAGTATGTATGCATCAAAATTTGAATGGATGAAGTCTGTTCTTCCACAGCATATTGAACATATTCAAGATGATGCTATGTCTCAAAAGTCTGAAGTCTGTTGGATGCCAGTTCTAATGAAGAATGAGGCATGTTACTCTGATTGCATTCAGATTATGAAGTCCTATGAAAAACAAATTTTGCAGTGGTATACAAAAGGTGGAAGAGGTAAGAAATTCATCACCATCAATTATAATGTATTTGATTTACTTCTTATAAGTTTTCCAAAATTAGATTTAAGACAAATTTTAAATTTATATTTTTGGGATAGAATTATTTAATAATTTATTATTAAATTATATTTATTTAATAAGCTTATTTAGTAGTACACTTGAGCTGTGTAAGAGGGTTCGATTCCCTCCCTAGGCATAAATGGTTATTAAGCTGGTGCAAAGTGGGCAGATAGCCTAGTGGCCCCGCTTAGCTCAAGTTTTTTTTTTAACAAACTTTTAGCTAATGACTTGGACAAACTGAAGATCCCAGTTGGAGGCGGATAGATTGGAGCATATGGAACCAATTATTGTGGAAATGTTTCATACATTACAAGATCTGTTGGAGGTAGAAAAATATCTTATGAAATTAATGATCAACATGGTTTTTTTAAAACAATTAATACATGTACATTCTCTTAATATGCCAGTTTTCTAGTATCATTTTCTTGGAAATTTAGAAAATGTACAAGAGGTTTTACAAGACCAGCAGTGGCAGGGACAAAGGAACATTGTATAACTTGAAACTCATCATAGAGAGAAGCAATGTCAATGGAAATGTCAAAAGTCGATTTGAGGTATATCAGTAATTAACGAATTAAAATTCTAAAGTCTATTTGCTGTCGACAGTGTCCAACAATGTGTTTAATTTCAAGTTTCAAATGTTACTTACAGTTGAGTATACAGAACAACTTTGTTTTACAATTTATTCTTCTTCTTTGACATACCAGTGCATAATATAATCTATTTTAGGCTCACGAAGATTTTGTTCTGACAGTTGGAAATGCCTACCTCTTATCATTTATCATGAACGAATTTGGTATGGAGACATTGGATGCAGAACCTCAACATCCCCTTCTGAAGAATAGAAATATTAAGTTCATGCACAACAAGCATAAGGAGGAAGTTTTCCACACTATCATGGGTGAAATAGTTGAGGACCTCATATGTACATTTCCAAAACTGGTAAATACCAGTATAGTATTCATACTTTTGTCACAGTAAGCAAACATTGGGGTGCGATACCACATTTACCATATCTAATTTTAATTAATAATAGTTTGACTATAAATAATGTCACTGAGATCATTTCTTGATACCATATTTCAGTAAGGTATATAGATATAGTAACACATACATGTATCATACAAAATTTAATTGACAAATTGACAAAATTCCACCCCCCATTGTGGCCCATCCTACCCTCGGGGGGGGGGGGGGGGGTCATGATTTTCACAACTTTGAATCTACACTACCTAAGGACGCACGATTCCACACAAGTTTCAGCTTTCCATACTTATTAGTTTCTGAGAAGAAGATTTTTAAAGATTTACTCGATATATTCCCTTGTAAAATTCCACCCCCCCTTGTGGCCCCATCCTACCCCCAGGGGTCATGATTTTTACAACTTTGAATCTACATTACCTGAGGATGATTTCACACAAGTTTCAGCTTTCCATACAAACTAGTTTCTGAGAAGAAGATGTTCTAAGATTTACTCTATATATTCTTATGTAAAAATTCCACCCCCCCCCCCCCCCCATTGTGGCCCCGGGCATCCTACTCTCGGGGGTCATGATTTTCACAACTTTGAATCTACACTACCTAAGGACAATTCCACACAAGTTTCAGCTATCCTGGCTGATTAGTTTCTGAGAAGAAGATTTTTAAAGATTAACTTAATATATTCCTATGTAAAAATTCAACCCCCTATTGTGGCCCCACCCTATCCCCGGGGGTCATGATTTTCACAACTTTGAATCTACACTACCTGAGGATGCTTCCACACAAGTTTCAGCTTTCCTGGCTGATTTGTTTCTGAGAAGAAGATTTTTAAAGATTTACTCTATAAATTCCTATGTAAAAATTCAACCCCCCATTGTGGCCCCACCCTACCTCCTGTGGTCATGATTTTCACAACTTTGAATCTACACTACCTGAGGATGTTTCCACACAAGTTTCAGCTTTCCTGGCCAAATGGTTCTAGAGAAGAAGATTTTTGAAAATTTTTCAAAAATTTTCAATAATTTCTAATTAACTCCCCTTGAGAAAGGGCGCGGTCACAACTTTGAATTTCCTTTGCCTAAGAGTGCTTTCTGCCAAGTTTGGTTGAAATTGGCCCAGTAGTTCTTGAGAAGATGTCGAAAATGTGAAAAGTTTACGGACAGACAGACGGACAGACAGACAGACGGACGACAGACAAAATGTGATCAGAAAAGCTCATTTGAGCTTTCAGCTCAGGTGAGCTAAAAATGACAATAATAAACCGTCAACCATCTCAAAAATCCATAAAACATAATACAAACTCAAAGCAGAGCAACACGGACCTAAAAAAAAGATAGAGGTAGGATCAGGTGCGCGGGTAGGTTAAGGCAACTCGGAGTTTAATGATCGCCGATAATCGCAGCTATGTTAAGGCTGTCCGAAGCAAACTTTTTATCGGAAAACGATACTGTTTTAATTATCAAATAAACACTTTAACCGGACGATTTTCTTTAAATCTTTGTTACATTAATAAACAGCGATACCCAACAATATATTTGATGCATTTTAGTGACGTCTGGGAGGGGAGGAATTATTTGTGAGGTTGCTCACAGAACCGCCAGTTAGTCCACTGAGAGCACTCTCCCCTTTTTAACTTAATAAAGGAAATTGAATTTTGGGGCATTGTTCCCCCAACACACATTTTAGTAGAAGGCAATATAAATTTTTATGGCAAATTGAAAACAAATTATATTAAACAAAATATGTTATAGCTGCCTCACAACTCCCCCCCCCCTCCCTACCACTACCACGGATTAGATTTTGAAGATTATTATTTTCTTTTATTGGCTTGTTAATACATTTCGGATAAATTTATTCCCCGAAGCAAAAACGATGCTGAGTGCTTTCATGGCCAAACGTTATACGGAGAGTTGTCCTTCCCACTGAGCACCTCTCGTACAGCGCACCCTTAGGTTGGAGAAGCCGTCATCGTTTATTTTTGATTTTCTGAACTTACTTATCATATTGACAATCCTGTCTGATTAAAATTACCACCCTTCTGCTTACACTCATCAGGGTCTGATAGGTATCGATAACAATTCGTCTTCACATGACCTCTATATTTGCACACAACCTAAATATATATCTCATTTACCAAATACATGACTTTATCTGTTAATGAGAGGTGCAACTCTTCAATACTCAGTCTGGGGTTACATAGAAAGCAGGATTAAAATAATTTTCATGTCTCCATTTAAAAAATTCCAATACATTTGGTCGGAATTTTAGGTCGGGTGAAGATGACCCCCTATCAATACCTGTCAGACCCTGTAAGGAGAAGAGGGTGCTTTTATTCAGACTGATTGACAATCCTTTTCCGACAGGAAGCTGCAACGGAAGACCTCTTCGTTGCTTTGCAACGAGCTCGTCTCTAGTTCCACATAATAATTTTAATTTTTTTCTACCCAATAAATTCTCGTTAGCATTGCGACGCATCATTTTTTTATTATTTTAATAGGCTGCAATAAAGGCATATAACATATATCAGCTTCATTTCTCTCTGTTGATTTCGTAAATAGGTAATAGTCCTAGTTATCCAAATTATTCACTGAGAAAACGATCAGCAAATAATTTCCCACTGTTCCCACTCGATCATAAATTCTATGGCGGCCCATGCGGATAGCAAATATGGCATTATGTATTAAAAAAACCAAAACAAAACATAAAATACTTCGTAAATATTAAACGTCTTAGGTGAATATTGCAAAGTCACAGAGATACCAAAAAAATAATTGAAATTTTTAATGATGAGATAAGTAATATTAAACGAATTAGTTTTTTTTTCTATTTATTCCTCGTTTTGTTATAAAACCCACCACTTTAAAAATATGGGAAAATATCTTATAGTCACAAAACTTTCACTAGCACAATAGAAACTTTCTGACATTACCTTAAGTTATCAAGAGATTTGTATCAAGAAAAAAAAATTACATGAATTTGATTTTTTTTTTACTAGTTCATGTCTTAAAATCCTTTCATTTTCTTATTCAATATAAAGTTAGGCCTCATAGGTTTATTTTTAAGATATAGCAATATGGGTTTTAAAAGTTTAAACCTTTACTGATACAAAATATAGATGGATATATAATAAGTCAGTATTTAAAATTCATATATTCAAGTATTATTTCATTAACATTTCTATTCCAAAAGAAATATGCATGCAATGAAGAATTAAAAAAAATAGACAAAGTACTACATGATTGTTTTTTTCAATTAAGGTAAAAGACTCCCCTCGTCTTGAAAAGTACTGGAGATGTGGCCGACGGTTGATCGAGCTATGGGTACTAGCTGATGGCTTGTCTGCCTGCAAGAAATGCAGCTTACCCTTACAACTTTCACAGTGCCAAGGAATTGCATACTTTTGTCTTGCAGCTATGCTCAAAATACATTGCATGAACTCTTCTTGTAAAATGATCAACAATGTGCCAACAGGGAAAAGGCATAAAAAAATTTGGGATGCTAATACTAAATTAGCAGGTCAGTATATTTAATATACATGATATACATTGATGAATAAAAATTGACAAACGTTTAATAAATAAATAAACGTTTATTCTATCAGTACTAGGAGGTCGAGGTACAAAGATATGCATTTTACCAACGTATCTGCACTGATCATTGGCGGACGTTACTATACCTTCTCTTGATGGATCTCATTTAGATTAATTAATGACTAATTTCAATTTCATCATCATGGGAATTTAAAAGATAATGGATAAAAACATTTGCAACATATTTTTTGCGTAATTTTTCGCATGTGACACGCAATCATGTTTTCATTTAAAGTTGCGTTGCGATTTTGATCGACAACATATTTATATAGTTCATTCCATTCTTAAGTTTTCATGAAATGTTTATCCCCTAACACGGTGTTTGCTATATATACGTAAATAAAGTACAATTCAGTTATATAAAGGGCGCTGAGATGAATGATAAAAGTAATAAAGTAACTAAAAATAAAACGAACAAAGAAACATACATGTACTACAAAAAATGTGTTTAAGCAGTTTCATCAAAGGTTTGAAAAAAAGGATCTATTGTTTTAAACTGAAAATAAGTTCTTATTTCGATTAAATCTATATTATAAAGCACTGAGCTCTAATTTCAAGGCTGACATTCCTCTTAACCATATTATATATCTTATTCAAAGAATCTATTTTGTTTAGAAATTCAAATGGTTGTCATTGATTTAACATCCTGCATGAGAGGTACAGCTGCCTGAATTGATGACCATCGGTGCTTGGTTAGATACGAATAGTTTACGGGCACTGCGTGTATATTTTTTTTTTTATGAAAGCATAACATTTCAAACGAATGCATATCAACAGGCTAGCGCAAAAAGAGTGTGTACGGGGAGGGGCTGGTGGGGGGAGAGCAGACCAACTGCAAATCATGACGAAATACAATTAAAACCATTAAATTAATCATAATTTCCCAAAATCCCAGTCCGTGAAGTTGGCGGGGGGGGGGGGGGGGCTCGTTCTAGAGACAGTTCTTTAGGATTTTATATTTTTATATTTTATTTCTGGAAGAAAAGTAAGTTTTTCAACTCCAGCCCTCCTTAATATTTATAACATATTTCATTTCTGCGTAACAGGGTGGGTTCATTTTATCAGAGAAATCACTATACCACCATCCATCCGCTAGCTCGGAAATTGACAAAAGGAGTAATTGTCCCAAAAATAAGAATCCAAATGTCTTTCACTCGCAATGTTTCCTGAATAATAAAAAAAACATGTATATCACGTTATACATTTTTTTGATTGTAATCAAACGCATTCTCTGCGTTCACTTAAATTTTTCATTTAATTCTAGATAACTTTTGATGTGTTTTTTAGGCAATTCAAATGAATGTATTATCAAATGCTTTTGTTGTAATAAAAGTCGTTATTAACATCGTATATGTAAACTCCCGCACTGCTAACTCTTCTTCGAATAACTGGAAGTAATGTATACCTGCTATAAGGGGAACATAAACCTTTCAGTAACGATAACTCTAGTTTATGGGAAGACCGAATAGAATCATGGAAGTATGGTGTACAATGTATATCAAGATTGTCATGAAAGTTATTACGGATATCATGATAGCATAACTTTATTATATACATGTATATTCATCGACCAGCATTAAAAATTAAAGTTTGATTTACTCCGACCCAATTTTCTCATGGTGGGTAGGTAGCCCCTCCTTTTTTTAAATAAATTTTCTTGCACTTTGATAATCTGATAATTTATTATTTATTGATTAAAAAACATTATCTTAACTGTTTTAATACATCATGAACAGTCTTTAAAAAAAATTAAAAATTCTGAAAAAAAATATTTGGAATGGATAATTTTGATGGGTCAGTAGAAATAAGTCAAACTAATCAATTTTTAATTTTGGCCTTACACGAGTAACCATGGAAACAGGTGATACTTGGGTTTAATAAATAAAAAAACAAGTTTTCATGAATATTGCAAAATGACATCCTTAGTAACAATTTGTTTTGAAATATAAAACCATGTTCACAAGTTGGCTGCTAGATGCCCAATATTAAGTGGAATATTTATCATTAGATTCAGTGCACAAATGACTAATTGATCCCTCACATTGGGGTCAAGAATTTCAAAATTTCAGTAGAGGCCTTTCATCTTTATAATGCACTGCTTTAAGTCCAATTTTTAGCGCAAATATATATATATATATATATATATATATATATATATATATATATATATATATATATATATATACCTTACAGGTATGTCAAACTGTAACACTCTCTCCAGGATACTATTCTAATATTCTTGACAAGCGTCGGGACAGAAACCGTCTCTGGCAAAACACAAGACAAAGGCTAAGAAAAACTAAAAAGAGACGACTTGAACTGAAGAAAAGGAAATCCTCCGCAGCTTCTTTAAGTACTGTAAGAGAGAGCACAATCTACTCTAAAAACATTAAATTGAGTTCGTCTATGACAGATGAGGAAAATTGCATCATTCCTTCCAGACCAATCCTCAAAAGAAACAGAGAGTTTTGTCCATTTCGACTTAAAGACAACAGGCCTCGAAAAAACTTCTTATATTGTTCAGTTAGCTGCAGTGTGTGGAACAGCTGTCATAAACAAATACGTAGTGCCCAGAAAAAGGATGTCACTAGCATCAAGCAGAGTCAATACTCAGTCTGGGGTTACATAGAAAGCAGGATTAAAATAATTTTCATGTCTCCATTTAAAAAATTCCAATACATTTGGTCGGAATTTTAGGTCGGGTGAAGATGACCCCCTATCAATACCTGTCAGACCCTGTAAGGAGAAGAGGGTGCTTTTATTCAGACTGATTGACAATCCTTTTCCGACAGGAAGCTGCAACGGAAGACCTCTTCGTTGCTTTGCAACTCTCTCCAGGATACTATTCTAATATTCTTGACAAGCGTCGGGACAGAAACCGTCTCTGGCAAAACACAAGACAAAGGCTAAGAAAAACTAAAAAGAGACGACTTGAACTGAAGAAAAGGAAATCCTCCGCAGCTTCTTTAAGTACTGTAAGAGAGAGCACAATCTACTCTAAAAACATTAAATTGAGTTCGTCTATGACAGATGAGGAAAATTGCATCATTCCTTCCAGACCAATCCTCAAAAGAAACAGAGAGTTTTGTCCATTTCGACTTAAAGACAACAGGCCTCGAAAAAACTTCTTATATTGTTCAGTTAGCTGCAGTGTGTGGAACAGCTGTCATAAACAAATACGTAGTGCCCAGAAAAAGGATGTCACTAGCATCAAGAAGAGTCATTGGGATTCAATTTTCCTTTAATGACAACCAGATGTTTTGTAAAGGTCAAAGAGTCTTGTAAATGTCAATGCCGCTCTCCTAGACTTCTTCGAATTCTTAAAAGGCTTTGACAATCCCGTGCTAGTTGGACATAACAATAAATCTTTCGACATTCCTGTGCTCTTTCACAAACTACGCGAATTTCATCTGCTGAATTATTTTCTTTCAACAGTCCATCTGTGCATCGACACATTAAAATTATCCCGAAAATAATTCACGAAAGAAGAAGTTGGAAATTACAGGCAACAAACCCTAGTTTCGGTTCCCCTCAAGCAGGATTATTCAGCTCATGATGCATTGCAGGATGTACTTCTGCTACAAGAGCTCTTTTTGAGTATACTAAATGAAAAACTGTCCAAGAATGACCTGTGTCACATCAATTTCAAGGACCTATTTTCTTCATTTACACCTTTGGTTGAAAAAAAGTGTATGTCTACAACAAGTGCCAGAAAACTTGCTCAACAAGGTATTGGGTTTTGTCATTTGAAGATTGCACAGAAGAGATTCATCTTCAGGTGTTGAAATTATTCTCCGGGGTGCATATCTGAGCAAGAAAGCAGCATCAAACAATTGTCAGTATCTGAAAGAAGAATGAAATGTTTTTCTTTACTAAGACTGAATTTGGTCACATACCTTTTTTTTCAGAAATATGACTTTTCTCAAATATGTAACAATTGTAATTTGTCATGTCCAGCATTGTGTTTCAGCCTTATACATGCCATTGTGTTTCTTAAAAATATATATAGTAACAATATTACACTACATCTATTCAATACTTTCAAAATTGTGCTGTAAAAATATTACTAATTGTGCAATATGCCACGTTTGGATAAAATGGATAAAATTATCCTTTTCAAAAATTCCCCCATAAAGATTTTGTACTATAATTCAAGTTGACAAAAAGTGCCCATTTCAACACAACATAGGTGTGCCCTGTTCAAATCCCATACAATACTTGTACTTATTGCTTAAAGGAACTGTTTTTTAATTTGATAATTAATTCTTTTTAACTTTACAGTTTATTGAAATTTAATTATGTACATTAATAATTGTTTTACTTTGGGAGTGTTCATTAAATTAGATAATATTTGATATATTGTGTAAATTGAATTTAAATACGATTCATAACTGTAAAGTAAATACTCTGTATGTGGTACCAATATGTCTATTGGTTCACCTATTATATAAAGCCATGCAAAGGTAATCAAAGGTTTTCATAGTTGATTAACATGATTTTTCAGAATTTCATATTGATTTTTGTTAATGTGTATGTCTAGTGGTTCACCTAATATATAGCCATGCCTTGGTTAATATTTCATACTTGTTCAATGATTTTTGACAATTATTAAATAATTATTTTTAATGTTATATATCTAGTGTTTCATCTATTCATAGCAATGCAATGGTAATGCTTTCATGGTAGTACGATTTGTGATTGATATTTAATAAATGTGGTATGTCTATTGTTTCAACTAATAATAGCAATGCAAAAGTTTTCATAGTTCAGCTTTTTTGGCAATTTTGATGAATTTTTAACAACAAAGATGAAGGAATAAGTTATTTTTCTTGAATAAATATTTGTAGACTTTCAATAAAGCTGATTTTGATTATTTTTTTTTTCTTGCATTTTTTAACAAGTCTTTTACTTAAGAAATAAACAGCAATTTAAAAAAAGTTCAACGGGATATGAAGTTGGTTGGTCACGTGATCAAATCCTGTGACGCCCACAAAGGGCTTCTCAGTAGATTTGATCACGTACCAACCAACTTCATACCCCAGTGAACTTTTTAAGACCGATTCTATGTAAGAATCAAAATTCGGTGGCCACGCATAGTCACGGATTTTCCTCATACTTTACAATTTGATAGACTTTGATGAGTTAAAAAGCCTAACACCATTTATTTGTTGCTATGTGGTCCCGTTGCCATGGTAACAGAGGGTAAAGATGTAAAAATGGCATTTTAATGCTTATTTGAGAACATATTGTGAGTAATGTGCACAACTTGGGGTTTCCAGAGAAGAATATATTATTTAAAATAGTTGTCATTTTTCAAAAGAAAGAAAAACATTCATGGAGAAACGCATATTTTTAGACCGTTTCCATGGTTACTAAACAGAAATTTAATAATCTGTTTTCTTCATTTAATTTGAATAAAAAGAGCAAATCTTGGATTTTTTGGTAAACGTTATTATGATTGTGCAATTAAGAATTTATATATGAAAATTTAGAACCGTTGCTATGGTAACAAGCTTAAAAATAAGGTAAATTATAATATTTTAAGGCATATTTGAATGGATATTATTCACTTAAAATGAATAAATATATAAAATCAATTGGTGAGAAAAAATCAAGTATGTCCTAAACTTTAATGACATTCGAAAAAAATCTGACATTTGTTAAAAATAAATGCCGTTGCTATGGCCTTTTCAAAAAGTAAGAATTTCTGTGTGATTTTTTACGCAACTTAATTTTCCATAGCAACAACACTTCTCTGTTGCATAACAAAGCTTTTGGTGGTATATAATAAAAAATAAGATATATTTTTACAAGTTCAAACTAAAACAATTGCCAAAAATTTCTAAAATCAGGAATAAAAGCATATTAAAATCATCTTTAATTTCTCAGTTTTTCCTATTTTTTGGCCTTGTTGCCATAGCAACGGATGTCAATTTTCATAACAAAATAGATATTGCATGGACATTGATTAGGATGTAAACATTTAATGGTTTCCCATTTCAGATTTTTAAAAAACCGCAAAAAACTGATTTCAAAAATTTGTAACGGTTTCCATGGTAACATTTTAAAATTATTGGTTTCTCCATCAATTTTTTGATATAATTACAAAATTGAAAACAGGACAAAGGCTGTTTTATGTCTTTGATAGTTTACATTAGTGGGCAAAACCTTCTAATAAGGCTTCAATGTAGGTAAGTTTTGCTATTTTTCCATCTTTAGCCTCGGTTACCATGACAACGGTTACTCCCAGCAACCAACTTTTAGTGGTTTTTTGCGCTTTACACCTAGGTGTGTCCATGTATGAAATATAAGGAAAATTGGTGACTATGCGTGGCCAGACCCTTTTATAAATCTTTGATTCTTACATAGAATTGGTCTTAACATTGCTTTTATTACTTACAGTCTACTTGTATATAACGTTTGAAAAAGACAAATCGTTAATTTAGAACTGTTAAAATTACCCGAAATTTTGTTTACAGTAATCTAAGCGACAACCGAAAAGCGCGTGTTATGGTCACTGTGACGTCATGAAAAAGTTCATACAGAATTGAACGTTTTCGCTATTCTATACGTTTGTATAAGGAAACATATTTGCAAATGTAAATTTAATTATATAATTTATATCTTAATTCATAGAGCCACCATAATTATTATCAAAACAGCTTTGCAGTGGTTTTACAGAAAGCGTCGGGTTCAAGTCTGTCAACTATGCCATGCATAAACAATACCCGCTCCTAAACCACAAACTTTTAAATTACCAGTTATCCACGGGAGGCAAAATAACATAAAAAATGAGTGGATCATCAGGATGGGACACAGAAAACTACATGTATATATACTAGTCAGTTTCTGACATGTAACGGTGCAACATGCACAAGGTACAGAATGTCAACCCTTCGCTGGGAATTAGCTGGAGAAGGTCTTTAACTAGTATAAAAGCTGAAAATCATTAAAAATGGGCAAAATATAAAAGGTTCTAAATCTCAGAAAAACCATTATGTAAAAAATTTACACATTCTGACTAACAATTTTTCTCCGAAATTGGTGATACACCTTATAAGGAGTGAATAAAAGCCAAAAAAGTATTTGGGTTGAATGAAAACTGAGGAAATTCTAGCTTGTTCCAGAGTTTCCTATCTACAGTTTTCAAGGGACTTCGATGGGTATTTTATTTTCCTTTAACCTATCCGAGTTTATTTGATCGGTTTTACAAAATTATCAAAAAAAGACGGTGCCACTGAGTGAGTTTTAGAGCCAAGCACTCTCTACCATTTTCTTAGTAAGAGTTTCTTATATTTTTGCTGTGAAGTACCAGGTTGTTTTACACTGATTAAATTTACATACAAAATAATAATATTTCTTGTTGGTTTTCATGTTTTTGGTCTATAATAAATCAGTCAGATCTATTCCAAATTTTGAAAATGTTGTAGACTGATTGTCTATGATACAAAAAAGTTAATTTCACACACTGCTGTAGTCCAATCCACACTTCACAAAATTGCGGGGTCTGCAACTTAAAGGTTAAAAGGGATAAGAACAACTTCTTTATCCTACCAAATATTTGGGTGTTCTGCGATGAAATCTTTCTAAATTTAATTTATTACTTCGATTTTTGGGTTGTCCCTATATAGAATGTTCTATTGTAAAAATGACAAATGTCCTACGGACCCGGTTTAAGGATAGAAATCGTCCTTTACACTTGCTTTGTAGCAAATAAAAACAAATTGCGTTGTATATAGCCTAAATTTTTATATGATTGGTTTCAAATTCCTACAATGTTACTCTTTTATATCCCATTTTACCACATCAACTGTTTTTGCGACGAAATCACTACCACTTTTAACATCACGTTTGAAAATTCTCTGTTAAAAGTCACTATGTTAATGATAAAATCACAGACATTCCGAGAGCGATTTCCGACAAAATGGCAGGAAAATTCAAACATGTATATTTGCAATTTTTACAACTCATCAAATGGATATTTTGTGGACTTAACTACATAAACATGTTCAAACATAGGTAATCACATATCGCAAAGCGTGCCTGGTCACGGTAAGATTTCTTTTTCTAGGTTGTCCCATCCTGGGGCAATTGAAATACAACAACTGACTTTAAACATCAAATGACGGAGAAAAAACCTCTAAACTACAAAGGCTACTGTGAAAAATCCTTGGGTTTTGACCTCAAAAAGATGAAATTTACTACTGATATCGTACCTTTACTTGGCTCAGACTTTCTCTGGAAGAAGCTACAGACCTCAGAAAATCAAGTATGTTAAATTTACATCGAGATTCACTTTACGGGGCTGATGATTGTGTTTAAAAGACTATCGGACGCAAGTAAAGAAACAATATCAGTAGTAAATTGCATGTAGAATTTAACTGTACTGTTTCCATAGAATTTGCGTTTAAATGAGGTTTATCAGTTTAAAACTAGCGCAGGGTTTTAGTGCGCAATATTACAAAATACACAATTCTTTCAATGGGTGGCACTGTTGTTCCTAGGTCGTCCATCCGAATTTTTCCAGACTAGAGCTGCAGACCTGTAGCTATGATCCATAGGTCTACATGTCTATATATAGTAAATTCTATCGTTAACAAAACTGCCCCGTGCCTCCTATAAAATATGATAGCATTAAGCTAAGAATTAATTTTACCTTGACTTGGTAGGCTGTGTGGCAGGTGTTGCATACCATAGTTTTGAGATCACAATTTGATCTTAATATTAATCATTGTTGATAATGGATTAACCCGACACCCCTTTCCAGTGGACTCTCCCATGTGTTTATAAGTGAGAGAAGCTGAGAGTCGGTGTCATTCCTGTTTGAGCAGCAGAAGGAGAAGGTAACAGAAGTACTACTAGTATTAAACTTCTGGACCCACACAATTAGATCAGTGGCCCGAATAGAGCCGAAGCTGTTCTATTGAGTGGTATTGATAATAAGGGGTGGTCGTAAACCACATTACTGACAGTTTGTCAGGGAAGATAGCAAGTGCCAGGGTTAGGGGCCCGAATAGAGCCGACCTGTCCTTGGTACTTGCATATCTATTAGTTTGGCAGAAGTTATGTTTTCCTCCTTCATTGCCAATCGTTGTTATTTTTTATTCGCTCTTGATTTTACCCAAAGTAGGGACATTTTGATATTAAATATGAATCTAATCAGTGATTGAGAAAAATTGCATGCCAATATTTTTTTACAATGACAAGCAAAGAAGCGACTGAACTCATTTACACATTACATTATTTGGTGGCAGCGGTGGTCGTTTCTTTGATTTTTTTAGCTACATTATTTGCATCTATTTGGTTGATTTTTATTTTGGCTTGCCAAGGTTATATTGTTTAGCATGGCATCTAACATGAATGATTTGATTGATAATGAAATATCCTTTCTAGAGGATGAGATACATAGGCTAGAGTTTGAGTTGACAAGAGATAGGCATTCAACACCACTAGTTGAACGGCATGTAAGACATGGGCAATTGGCAGACCATATGCCTCGCCAAAGTGCGATAACCAGACTAAATGATACCAAACGGCAATCCAGTGAGAGGGCTAACCGTTTGGCAGACCATGGAGGTTTGACTAGTCATTTGGCAGGTCAGAGAAATATGGCAAACCAAGATAATCACAGATATGAAATGATACGCCAAAATCAACAGAGACATGAGCATACACCAAACATACATAACCATAATCAAGTGACAGGCAATAATGAAAACGTAATCACAGGTGACATGCAAAAAGACAGGACACAAAATGTTGAATTGCCCCATAATGTCGACCACAAACGAAATGTTATCAAGCCTGCAACGTTTGATGGTAGTACGAACTGGAGTGATTTTAAGTCACACTTTGAGGTTTGTGCAGAGTTGAATTGCTGGTCAGTGATTGAAAAAGGGATGTATTTGGCAGTATCTCTTAAAGGAAACAAACAAACCAAACTGAATTATATAGGAATCAACTTCGAGAGAGAAAACAAGAAGGCTGTAGAGTCTCTTCCAGAGTTAGGGCAGGACGTTCGTAGGCTGACAAATTTGGCATACCCAACCGCGACAGATGATCTTAAAGAAATACTGGCAAAAGAACAGTTCATAGATGCATTGAGAGATCCTAACATGAGGTTACGGATAAAACAAGCGCGGCCAGTAGATTTGAATGATGCTGTGCGCCATGCGGTTGAGCTACAGGCTTTTCAGAGTGCTGACAGAAAAATGCAGGAACCCAGGGATATGTCAGAGCAGCGGAAAAGGACATCAGTGACGTCAAAGAAAGTAGTACTGAAAAGATGTTAAAAGATATAACAGAAAAGACCAAAGCAATTCAAGATTGGAAGGTGCCAACTAATGTTACAGAAGTAAGGTCATTTATTGGTCTCTGTAGTTATTACAGGAAATTTGTGAAGGATTTTGTTACCATAGCAAAACCATTGCATGATTTGACAGCAAACGACAAATCGTTCAAGTGGACAAAGGAATGTCAAATTGCATTTGACAAATTGAAACATTTCCTAACATCTGAACCAATACTTGCACATCCTGATTTTGAACGGGATTTCATCTTGGATACTGATGCTAGCGACAAAGCCATAGGTGCTGTTCTCTCTCAAATAATCGATGGCGATGTTGAATTTCCCACTCATGTGGTAGAGTGCGCAAGAAAGGAGCATGCCTGTGACTTTTGCGATTTTACAAAGAATGTAACGTCAAAAGACATATGAAGAGAGCGCACACTGGATTGAGAGGTAGTCCTATAGCATTAGGTCAGAAGCTTGATGATGCCGATGAAGTTCCGGACAAGACAAAGAACACTGTAAACGTCAACAATATTGTGTCAAGTGAGGACGAATCAGAAAATGAAGAATGGTTGTCGCAAGACCCAGGTGATCTACTTCCAACAGAAACTACGTCCAGTAGTACAACGTGTAGCAGTGATGGAAATAAGATTAAAGACACAGTCAATGAAGAGAAATCGGATCTCATTGTGGGCCGTGTTTGCCGAAAGAAAACTACCCCTTCTCTTCCAGAAAAACGTGCATTAACAGATGATGACAGTAAACCAGTAGAGTCAATCAGAACATATGGTGAAAATGATTGTGCAGCAAAGAAAGCAAAGATTGACATTGGTATCCAAACAGAGTTTAGAAGAGAAGTTTCCGTGAAAAGACTGTCAGGAAGTACAGAGAGGGCGAGGTTGACATTAAGGAAACCACAACAGAGAAATTGATCTTGTTTTAAATTTTGAATTGTCATCTTCAACACAGATAGTGTTATGAGCATTGTACTTGTTAATCACTTTTGAGCAGATTGCACTTTATTTTGTGGATCACTGTAAATTAAAAAATAATAATAGAAAAAAAAGTTTTAAATGTTTCGTTATTCGGGACGAATGTACCCAGAGGCGTGGGTAATGTAAAGAATTTGATCTTAATATTAATCATTGTTGATAATGGATTAACCCGACACCCCTTTCCAGTGGACTCTCCCATGTGTTTATAAGTGAGAGAAGCTGAGAGTCGGTGTCATTCCTGTTTGAGCAGCAGAAGGAGAAGGTAACAGAAGTACTACTAGTATTAAACTTCTGGACCCACACAATTAGATCAGTGGCCCGAATAGAGCCGAAGCTGTTCTATTGAGTGGTATTGATAATAAGGGGTGGTTGTAAACCACATTACTGACAGTTTGTCAGGGAAGATAGCAAGTGCCAGGGTTAGGGGCCCGAATAGAACCGACCTATCCTTGGTACTTGCATATCTATTAGTTTGGCAGAAGTTATGTTTTCCTCCTTCATTGCCAATCGTTGTTATTTTTTATTCGCTCTTGATTATACCCAAAGTAGGGACATTTTGATATTAAATATAAATCTAATCAGTGATTGAGAAAAATTGCATGCCATTGTTTTTTTACATTGACAAGCAAAGAAGCGGGGTCATTCTACGAATAGAGGCCCAAATGGTGTCCCGTCATTTTAATATGTGTTGAGCAATACCTGGTTAATGAAATTTTAAAAATAAATCCGGAATATTGTGGAAGGAGATAACCAATATGCATACACACCATAAGGACACCCCTGAAAGCAAAGCATTATTAATTGTAAACTTCTTTCTTAACGTCATGGACTTGCTTTGAAATGCCATGTCCCAAACTACAAAGTCGAATTAGTAATTTTGAATATGCATGTGTGAAAACTTAATTTTCTGTCAAAATTTAACCTGTCGTGATTACTAAGGTGTAATAAAATATTCATTGTTGATTTTAAAAAGATACGGGTTACTAAATTCTTTTTTCTAATAATTCATTGTTTGTAAAACGGTGTCCTTGATATTCTTGTCATTACCGAAACGGTGGGATAAAACTGCAAAATATAAGAGAGAAGAAAGATAATCCAAAAGAAAAAGCCCCGTGATTAAAAGTTTCAGATACCGCCATCTTCGATGCAAGGCGTAACGCTCTCCTGTGGGTAAGTAAGCAGATATTACATTGTAAATGGTCTTACTTTCAAGCGTATGTTTATTCAGTGTCATTACCGAACGCTTGTTACAATAACTGTGCGATCACCTATGAAAAATGCAATTGTTTAGAAACAAATATAGATTGGTTTTGAATTGTGTTGTACATTATTTAACCCCTTTTAGCAAGTAGCGCCCTCTATATTCTGTTTAATATTTCAAAATGTCATTACCGAAACGTGTCATTACCGAAACAAATCCCTTGAATTTATCAAATAGTTTCGGTAATGACATCAGTGTTACGGTAATGACAAATCATCTTTAGATTGTTTTGTGCATGGGTTCTACAACACTATTATAGTGTTTTATGCGTAAAAGGTTGTTACAAATAACTCCTATCTGCGGGTCCAGTCCTGGGAGGTAGGCGAGACTAACCTACATCTAATACACAGTTTTTTGAACAATTGTTTTCAAATGCTGATGATTTACCTGTTTAAAAATTAATTTTGCTCAAGCCATGACCGTTTCTAAATAAATTCTAGGTTAAAGTCATGCACAAGATCGGTCAAAACCGATATTTTTGGCCCCTTCTGCCAGATATCCTTTGGTATGAACATGACAAAATTGTTTGCAAAATACATGAGCCTTCTCCAGTGGGTAGTAGGCACTTCCAATTATCAAAAACCGATTATGAACACTTGCTCCAGTTATTACCAGCGAATGTAACTGTGATCATCTGGTGCGTGTTGTTGCAACGGTGAACAATTTGAAATGTTTGTTTTTTGTGGTTAGCCTTTCTGGTTGAAAAAATTGAGTGGTTTTTTTTGTAGTTAAAATGATAATAAAGTTCATTCTTGCTTTATACCACATTGGGTTTTTTGAAGGATAAGATACAAGAAATTCATAGGATAAGTTATGAAAATATTCGATCGAAACAACTCGAAACTATTTACCGGAACGCACTGTCACTCCCGCAACGCATTGTCATTACCATAACAAGGACAAAATAGGTCAATTAATTATCAATTAATCTAATTATAAATGTAAAAAAGTGTTTAATCAACATGCATCAGTTTATAAAGTACGTATGATTGTTTCATTAATGGAAACCCTAATTTTCCAAACAATTTTTGTAATACAATCAGAAACAGTATGGATTTTTAAGATATTTTTCATTTCAACACTTTTCACTGGATTTGACTTAAAATAATATATATTTCTTGTAACACATCCGCTGCTCCAATTAATTTGCATGCCAAAATACGTACAGAACATTGGCATAAAACATACTCATTTAAAAAAAAAATCTATACATAAAATATCTAGCAGCAACTTACTTTTTAACGACATTACATGCCCAACTTTTAGTTAAATATCTGTAATCCCCTCCAAATATTGAAGAAATTGGGTCAGAATATGAAAATAACTGACAAAACTGCCTTGGCTGCTTTTAACATTAACAACAATTCATTATCTGGTCTTTCTTGATATTCAAGCCACTTGATGATTATTTGTAAAGTTGTATCACTGTGTTGTGCAGACTTGATTTCATCATTAGTATGACTTTAAATCCAAGATTGTTGATCAACAAGTCGAACTTTGATTTTCTCATCACACTGTCATTTTATCTACTGATGCCTTATTAATTTCAGTAAGAGGAACACTACTATCTACCTCGTCCAGAAAATTGTCCCAATTCTTATGTTCTTGGCGACAGTAATCACCCCCCCCCCCCCTCCAAGCTTGTTCCTCTACTTTGAACTCTTTTCGGTAGAATGGGCGCATTTCATCTTTCAATCTGGACAATGCATCAGCATTTACATCTTTTCCTCTCCTGTGATATTGCCATATTATATTGACTGAGTTCCTCTATTCAACGGGCTAACTGACCCTCAGGATAACGAAAATTCTATAGCCACTGAAGACTACTATGATTTGTTCGTATTATAAAGGGTCTACCCAGTAAATAGTAACGGTAATATCGTGTAAACACTACAACTGCTAGTAGCTCCTCTCTAGTGGTACAGTATTTTGGGGGGTTTCAACTTCAGACCGTATGATCTAAATCTTTCTAGAACCTCAATAATGTTGTCTTGATGTTCCTGAAAGTTTTAACCTATTACCTGGATATCATCCAGAAATGCCAAAACTGTCTTCAAATGTAAACCTCTCAAAACTATATTCATTACTCTACTGTAGGTACTTGGCGCGTTACAGAGACCGAATCCCATCCTCTTGAATATTAGAAAATGCCAAACTTGGTAATAAAGGCAGTTTTCTCTTTGTCCGAATCATTAACCTTTACCTGTAAGTAAGCCCAATTGGCGTCCAATTTTGAAAACCAAATATTTCCTGTCAGTGTGTCTAAACACTCATATATTAAAGGTAATGGGAACACATCTTTCTTAGTTACGGTGTTTAATGCTCGGTAGTCTACACACCAACGGAGCGTTCCATCTTTTTTGCTAATCAATACAGGTGCTGAGGCCGATTCGGACACTGATGGTTCAATAACATCAGCTCCAAGTAATTTATTCAGACGTTTCT
This sequence comes from Magallana ariakensis, assembly GCA_020458035.1. Classification (NCBI taxonomy): domain Eukaryota; kingdom Metazoa; phylum Mollusca; class Bivalvia; order Ostreida; family Ostreidae; genus Magallana; species Magallana ariakensis. Next base: position 64,825,342 of record CM035813.1, read on the forward strand.
CCTCCTCATCTGCAAAACATGCCGGAGTTCTCCGCAAACGCTGTTTTATTGAATTCTCAGTGTCTTGAATCACCAGTATCAATGGAGTGCTCTATGGCGGTGAAACTTTCCAGGTCAAACTCATTCTTAGCAAACACATCCGCAAATGAATATAGCACGTCTTGCAGCATTGCAATTTTTGTCTGTGATAGATATTCTCCAGATCTAGCTAGCAAATCAGTTAAATGCTCAGGAATATCAGTTTTACTCACTGTACTGGATGTGGATACCTTTTGAACTTTAACTTCCTCTGTATCTCTCTTTAGAATTTCATCCACCTCATTGGCAAATCCTACTACCTGTCCGCGTTTTAGATTAACGAGTTTTTCAGACAAATTAACAACACAGAACACTGACGTAGAGCCTTGAGTGTGAAAAGTCCTTGGAGATATATAATCTTTAACCTCTTTTGGCTCAATAACGTAATTTTTCAATGATATACTCACGCGTCAGGGAAATAATGCAACTGAACCAGGTGGAATCTTAGTATTCTTAAGTACAACAACCTGTAACAAATCTACCTTTAACTCTGAAGTACTTCCCTATAACCGTGAATTCATTAATATACGCTCATGACCAGTCTCGAGATTACCTGTATTCATGTCGACTACCATACGATGTTCTAACAGGAAATCAAGTCCCAGGAGCATATTGTCATCAATGTGTGCTACATTAATTTCTTTGACCTTGAAGACCTGTGACCCTAACAAAATACTCACTGGCCCAACTTTGAATCCTTTCATGCTGAGATCACGACCCGCTGTGTGCAGTTGAACTTCTTTTAATATTGAAGGTTTTTTTCAAAGAGATTTGTAAAACTTATCAGATACTATAGTTACCTGAGCTGCTGTGTCAATTGCCGCTGCAACAGTATGGCCAATGATATCTAAGTTTACCTCAATAGTTAATGTTGATCTCAATCTTCGAATATACAATTTGTCGGACGGTGCACTGCAGTATTATCTGTTACTAGGCCAGGCTCTAAAAGGATCAAGGGTTGGCCTAATACCTTGACCCTCTCTCGTTTCCCTCATTCTTGGGCTCAGCGAAGTTTAAGGTCTTGTCTACTCTCGATGCTGTGTTGACCGAGTTCAAATTTGGGCATTCACTTTTAAAGTGACCCATACCCCCACACTGATAGCATCTAGGACCTGAAGGTGACGGCGACCTTGAAGTTGTACGGATCTGTTGACGATTTGGACTTCGACTTAATGATCGCTCCCTCACTAATGCTTCCGTTTTCTTCATAATGTGTTTCATACCAGACGTTAATGCTCCAATATGATCTTCCAGTTTCGCTATTCTATGGGTTACATCAACCTTCGCAGATCGAACTTGAACTAAGTCGTCTTTGTGGGAACACGCTGAATTCTCCGTCTCCTCCTCACAAAGAGAAACCTCTCTCACGTCCTTTCTGATCCTACCATAAATTGCTTGGTGATTGTATTGAAAACTCTAAAGAAGGTCAATGGTTTCTTCTATATTGTCAGGATGCTGATTGATGGCGAACTGACCAGCATCATTATCCTTATAACCATGGCAGATACGCTTAATGACTTGATTAAGCATATAACGCTCTGGAAAACCTTCATAAGCTCGAAGGGCAAGATGGAACACTCGTTCAGTCCATTTCACCATACTTTCTTTAGTCCCCTGCACTAAAGAACTTAGCGGTTTCAGGTATTTCTTTGTACCATAATCGTTTTTGTAAATTTTGCATCAGCTGCATATAGCCGATGTCAGCATCTACCGTGGCATAATACTTACTAGCTTTCGCTCAAGACACCAACCCAGATAATCTTTGGATTCATGGGGACGCCATTTTTTATACCTCAGCAAAACGAGTGAATTTTTTCTGAAATGCAACCCAAGAATCTGTGCCATCATACCGTAGAGACTTTGGCAATGTATCTACTCTGTCCTGACGTAGATGCTGCTAAACAGCAGCATTGTTTCTCTGTTGTTGTGCTTGTAGTGGAAATGCTTGTTGCTTACAGAAACACGAGTGACAGAGTCTACAATATAGAAAAAATACGGCAAAGTTTCGCACACTACGTCTATTGAGACAATAATGTACGTGACATACAAAATTAATTAAAAAAGTAGCAATTTTTAAGGTAAAAATAACTTGATAGACAATACACGCCTGAATTTCGTGCTATACATCATGTAATACCTGAAACGACGACACGCAAGTATTCAACACAGAAGTTTGGTCAATACACAATTTATATACAAAAAGAAAAAAACTATTGACACTCGTGTATGCACGCTTAAATATAAATTAAACTCTCAACACGACATAATCAACAGTAATATCGGAGTTATCGCACATACACGTTCGTCATGAACAATTAAAGGCTCAACACGACATTTCCAACAAAATGATTCAGCACTTTCTCAATAATCGGACTATCGTTATACACGTACGTATAATGCAAGCGCTCAATACGAAACTTCAAATATATGAACAAGTAATGTACGTACCACTCATTGCTTGCAAATATTGCAAAAATATAATTTACACGTACCGGTAACGCGAATTAGGATTCCCTACTCGACAATTCGCGTGAAAGGATGGACAAACATGGTACATCACTGGAAAAATACTTTGACAGGGATATAAACAGATAGATGCGTACTGGTGGGCTGTAGGAACAAGACTGGGACTGGAGCTCCAGGTATACGGGTGCTCAGTGGACCAGGGTCAGAGGTCATTTGCATATCAACTAGTTACATGTTATAAGCATAATAATGGACATTTCACTACAATTTCATCCATTTTAGTTAAGATTTTACATCCCTGTCTGCTTCTCTAAATATCAACGCGGGTAGGTTAAGGCAACTGAGAGTTTAATGATCGCCGATATTATGTTTATTTTTATGAAATCAGTGCTGAATATTAATATCAAGTGAATGTATTCAACAAGATATTATATTTTTACTTCGGAATCAAGTTGATCTTTAAAGCTGCCTTGACATGGTATCACGTGACAGTTAAAAATAGATCATTTTTGTACCTTATCAAAAAATCAGTTTAACACTACCCCGAAGTTTATTTGTATGTATGATACAATAATTCGATGGGCAATAAGTTCATGTTTATTAATTTTGCTGCTAGAATCCTATAGTTAATCGCATAAAATAAATATTGTCATTATTTACCGGAAACCTCCTCAACTTTTTCAATTTCATTGAAAATACTACGTATTTTTCACTTACAACAACAAACCAAAGGATTCTAGCAGCATTTTTCAAGTATTTAAGGTCATGTGCTTTTGATATTTGCCAAATTCATCTTTCATAATATTCGGGGTAGTGTTACACTTTTGTCTTTTTTGTACACACTGACAGAGGAAAGGCCGGTCAAGCCACATAACTGTCTATCTGCTTACCTTATAACACTCGCTGATAAAACAAAATATCCATGCCTGTATTATCCTGGTTATATCCTAACTGACACTCATCTAAATCTTGGGTATCTGTATTAAACAAGTCTTATTTCGGCATTGTTTACACTGCATTCCGATGATTTGTCTCCCGACATTGATCTTCTCTATTAAACATGCTTGTGACGTCATCAATGTTAACGATACGTAATACAGAGAAATCGAATATATATTCTGTTAAAAGAGCTTCTAGTGACATTTTATGCCTGTAGTTTTCAAAATTTGGACCAGAGATAAAGTTAAAATTGACAGATTTCTTGAGTAAAATATGACATCATGCTGCTTATTGTGACGTCATATCGATCAGAGGAAATTTTACTCGATTTGTTGCCTTATCATACCCGCGAAGCAATGTGGTTGTTTTTTATTTCAATTTTAAAGTATAAGTTAAGGAAGCAAATAAGAAAAAAATGGACACTTTATATATACAAAAATATTGTTCAACAAATTAAGCATTGTATGACATGTGGTGATAACGAACAGTTTTTAAATTTAGAAGTCCAAAGGAAAATTACAAAACAGGAGCAGAGCGAACACGGACTTTAAAAAAAAACAAAAAAGAGGTAGGATAAGGTGCCATGGAGGAGTTAGCATTCTCTGCTGACATTCATTTGTAAAAATGATAAAACCCGCACTTGCACGTGATTTAATTTAGTCTTGAAGGATAATTACCATTGATACACATGCATGCGCAATTGAAGAAACATCCCTTTTGGGGTTTTTTCGCTTTTTAATTTGCCTGAGCGTCGATGTCATTCTGACCTGTCTGAACTTTTTTCAGGAAAAATAACAAGTTGGTAATTTTTCTCAATTTAAAATATACTTCGACTATATGTTTTTTCAGTCGTATGTGCAACATGGAAGGATAGCCATAGAACGTTTCTTTGCGTCCGGATCAAATTTTGATTAATAGAGAATTCAAAAGTGCTTAAGTAACAGTCCACATAAGAATCGGACAATATCAAAAAAATATTATATACAACCTAGCAAAAGAATATACTTTTTTTTATTAATGAATTATAAAAATCTTGTTAAAATATGACATTCTGAAAATTCTATTTTGATTTGTTCACTAATTACAATACAGGAGCATTTTGCATTTTGCCATATTTACCAATGACTCCATAGAGTACAGTATAGGACAGTGTTTACTAAGGTAACTGTCTTGAGGAAAACCAATTTGCATCAAGGATGTTGGTTACTTTCAATTGTGTTTATAAAAAATATTAATCAAATGCTTTCTTATTTATTCACAATTTACATAGGTTTTCTGTTCTGTGAAAATAGGGAGGCTTTAAAAGTAAGTATAGTTTTATAGTTGTATTACCTCCCTTAGGTAGAACTCTCCAGTAAAGGAAACAATGGAAGCAGACAACACTTTTCATACAGATCAAATTTGCAGTTGTACGCCTTTTAACAGCCATGTGTGTGGACCTTCTAAATTTTTTCCATCAGAGTTCAATCTTGTTCCCATTTCTAAATGTATAAAAAATATATCAAGTCATTTGAACCATTTTAACTTAAGTAACTCCCATATTCCAACTGAGGGACTTTCGTTATGTTTCCGAGTGGGCATATTTTCTTGCAAGTCTATGGTACATTGTACATGTACTATATGTCTACTGCGTGCACAGTTCACAAGACAAAACTGTGCCATTCAGTCACCTTTCCAGACCATTCAGTTATCATTCAGTTGACTGAATGGCAGAGCTTCATCATGTGGTTAGGACTCATGTGGCGAAGGGGAAGCATGTGCGCGTACCCAAATCACGCCTTCAATGTCATATTTACTTGCCAACAAAGGTGTCTTCGTACCTGTTGGATCAGGCAAGTAACATCTTAAGTCATATATAGAAATGTTTGGAGATACTATATATAATGAAAAAAAATATCGTTACACTTAGATCTATAACTTAAATTATTAAATATTAATACAAATCGAAAGGAAGGCCTTTGTATATAGTATACTCTATTGAATGTTAATTTTGTACATTCCTTGCATGTGGAATATCATTGTAGAGTTGATGAACTATTGTACTAGAGATGAACTACCTACCTGGTTTTAGGTTACGTCATTGTTGTGGCATTGTCATCCGTTGTATCGGGATTTTTTTTTTAGTTTGAAGAGAAAAGTAAAAAAAAACAACACCCAGATATATCAAAGACATCACAATTACATTTTTTAATCATCGGATGTTCGGTGTTGATGTTTTTGTATTTGACTGCATCGGCATTAGGTAACTCAACCTAGAGTGTCCTACAGACAGACACAACAGCATCTTGATCCAATTTCTAACAATCATTTTTGGGTTTTAAAAGCACAAACACAGTACATAGCAAATCAGCCAATTCAGGAACGTATTTTTCTCAGTAGACGTAATTAACAATCAACATTCGTCTTTACCATCATGCAGAAGTAACTTCACGAGCGGAAAGAAAGATAAACTTGATCAAAGAAACTAGGAATGGCAAGGATTCGAGAAGAAGAAATGGCTTCAGCAAATCTTGTTCACATTTTTTTAACCAAGTTAATATTTTAATTAGATTTTTTTAGATACATTACCAAATTTGAATATAATAGTTCATATTTTACATCCGCTAACAAAAAAAATTAACTCTCTTAGTATTTTTCTAAAGACTAAGAGTGACCTTGAACTTGGACAAATGTCCAAAGCTCTATCTACAGGCCACAGGCAATCTTTGAGTCAAATTTTAGCTTCCTTTACAAGATATGGCCTAGACAGGAATTATGCTTTTTTTAAACAATGACCTTGAAACAAAATCAGGACACATCCTCAGGTCATAAGCAATATTTATGTGAAGTAAGAACTTCCATAAGAAAGGTATAAAGCAGACATAGATAATGAACTTTTTCTTTCAATGACCTTTAACTTGCCATAATGACCTTGTGTTAAAATCAAATCACACCCTTAGGTCATAAGCAATCTTTTTGTGAAGTAAGAACTTTAAATATTTCTCCAAAAGACAAATATTGACCGGACACGAGTTTGCACTTTCCTTCTAGTGACCTTGAACTTACCCAAATGACCTTAGTCAAAATCATGAAACACCCTCGGTTAATAAACAATCTTTATATTAAGTTAGAAAATACAATGATCGCAATGAACCACAGCGGACTATTTGTGTCGTAGTTAAAGTCTATTTTCAGCCTTTGTTTTGGACTTTTTTCTTTTTTTTCTATTATAGTTTTGGTGTGTGTGCTTGTTTGAAAGATGTACGAATGTCACTACTTAGTTTCTATATACTTACAATGCTATGGCTGAGACCATAAGGATAATAACAATCAGCTGCTAGGGGCTTAATAATCCCATCAAAAAGAAAGGATGTATTGAATTTTTATAGATCAAAAAAAATATTCTATTTGTTTACAAGATTCCCATTTTACTCTTGATCTTGAGCCATTTATAGAGACTCAGTGGGGGTAAAAATGTGTTTTTAACTCTTGTCAAACTCAATAGGTGTTGCTGTGTTATTCAATAATAATTTTGAATTAAAACTCCAAGAGAGAAAAAAGATTAAGAAGTAATACTTTGGCTGTGGACTTAAGCATAGATGAAAACGTAGTTACTTTAATTAACATATATGGGCCAAATTCTGATAGTCCTTTAATTATAGATATAAGATAGACTTTAATTTAGCACTTAACCAAACCTTAGACACCTTTAATTATTCCAATGTAAATAACCCTAAAGCCCGAGAAAAACTTATAGAAATTATGAATGATTTAAATATAGTTGATTATTACAGAATCCTTAACCCAGATAACAGATATACAAATGGAGAAGAAGGAATCCAGTGAAACAGGGTCGCCTAGACTATATTTTAACTTCTGAAAATTGTTCTAACATTGTAGAAAATTATGATATAAAACCTGGATATAGATATGATCATTCTTTAGTTGTACTTGAATTAAGGTTTAATTCATAATAACCTATTAGATGATAAAGTGTATATTGAAACTGCAAAACAAAAAATAGAAGCGGTTAAAAATCAATATAACAAAACCCTACATGGAATGGAATAGGGATATAGTTGATGACTCAGTGTTCTTTGATATACTTCTTATGGAAATCGGGGGGGGGGGGGGGGGTAACTATATCATACTCTTCTTTCAAAAAGAAGGAGGAAGATAAACTTGAAAAATCTTTAATAAATGAAATAGAATATTTGGAAAATAATTTTACAGACAATGATTTCTCCCGTTAAGAGGGAAAAAAATTGGCTCTTGAAAATTTAAGAAAAGAAAAACTAAGAGGTAATATGATCAGATCTAAGACCAGGTGGGTAGAAGAGGGAGAAAAGCCAACAGAATATTTATGTCATCTTGAATCCCGTAACTTTTTGAATAAAACAATTAAAAAAAAGGTAGAGGTCCCAGAAAAAGGTGTAATGTTTAATCAGTTTGATATTCTTAAGGAAGTTGCTAACTATTATAAAACTTTATACACAAATTTAGATTCTGAACTTTATGAGGTAGATTTTTCTACTCTTCCCTACTTTCATAATATTTCAAAAGTAGAAACAGATATAGCATCAGCACTTGATAAAAATAAGGAGGAAAGGGAGGTTTTACTTGTTCTAAAGAATATGAAAAACAATAAATCCCCTGGGAGTAATGAATTTACAACTGAATTTTACAAGTTTTTCTGGAATGATCTTAAAGTTTTCATTATGAAGGCAATAAAACAAATATTTGTACTTAGACAGCTTCCAATATTCCAGAGCCTTGGTATTATATCATGTTTGCCAAAGGGAGATAAACCTAGGCATTTTTTAAAATAACTGGCGACCAATTACTTTATTAAATGTTTTTTACAAACTAATATCAGGTTGCATTTGCCTGAGAATAAAAACCACACTTGACTCTCTCATTTCAGATACACAAACAGGCTTTATGAAAGGTTGATATATATTGATGAAAATACCCGATTTATTTATGATCTTATGTCTCGTACTGAAGTCAATAATCTACCTGGAATATTTGTCCTTATTGACTTTGAAAAAGCATTTGATTCGGTTTCGTGGTCTTTTGTTTACAAAGTTTTACATCATTTTGGATTTGGCAAAAACTTAATCAGTTGGATAAAAATCTTACAACACAAACCTTAGAGCTTCTATCTTATAAAGTGGATTTTTATCCGAACAATTTAAAATACGCCGTGGATGCCGTAAAGGAGACACAGTTTCACCGTATATTTTTCTCCTTTGTGCTGAGATTCTTGCCATTCTTATTAAACAAAACACTGATATAAAAGGTATTGTTGTTAACGGTAAAGAACACAAAACCAGTATGCAGATGATACATGTCTTATCCTTGATGGTTCTGCTAACTGACTTTATACCGCCCTTGATACATTAGAACTCTTTGCAAAATTTTCTGGTTTAAAAATAAACAGTACAAAAACAAAAAGCATTTGGATTGGTTAAAAAAAAATCTGCTGAGGTCTTTCATCACTCGAGATGGAAGCTAGACTGGGGGGGGGGGGGGGAGGCACAACTTTCTCTTTTCTTGGAATACATTTTTCTGTGCAACTAGATAGAATAATTGATTTAAACTATAACATTTAACTTCCAAAAATCACAAAAATGATTCAGCAATGGCAAAGACGTACTCTAACTCCTATTGGAAAGGTTACAGTTGCAAAAACTTTAATTGTACCAAAACTAAACCATTTGTTTATTTCATTACCAAATCCTAGCCAAGAAACCAAGTTAACAAAACGGCTTTTTAACTTTATTTGGGGGTCAAAAATGTGATAAAATTGAACGGGTAGTTGTTAGGCAACACTATACACTAGGAGGTCTCAATATGGTTAATATTGAAAATTTTATAAAACCTCTAAAATGCTCTTGGATTCGAAAGTCATTAAGGGAGGTCACTCATGATTGCATCTGTTTGAATGTGTTTATGGACAAGATGCTGTTGATAAGTTGATAAACATGGGTGATGATTTTTGTCTGAAGCTTAAGAAATGTACAACAACAAAAATTTGGTTGGATGTATTTGATGCATGGATCTTTGTGAAAAACCCAGCTTACACAGTCTGAAATATTATCATCCCCAGTCTGGTTGAATTCTCATATCAAAGTAAATAAAAATAGTATATCGATCAAAAAATGGTAAAAAAGGTGTAAAAATTATTGATGATTCTTTGATGAAGATGGTGCACTTTTGTCAAGAAAAAGTTTTGAAGAAAAATATAACATACATTGTATTTGCTTTATGGAATTAAACAGTGTTATTAGTGCTATTTCAAAGTTCCTGAACGAAACACAATTTTCAAAAGACAATTTATCAAAGTTACAACGTCTTTTTGTGCCTATGTTGTATGGAAAATTGATGTTGATGAATAAATGGACAAAACATATTTATAAAAATACTAATATAAAATGTGTTCAACTAAGTGCATTTTTGAAATGGAATTCAGAACTGGTGTTAAAAGGCTTCCCAGAAGTGGGGCTGAAAGATGTATTCAAAGTGTGCTTTAAGACATCCACAAATTCTGCTATTTAATGGTTACAATATAGAATTTTACATAAAATATTGCCTGTAAATCACTATTTAAAGAAAATAAAAGTAATAGAAAATGAAACATGTACTTTTAGTAAAAGTGAATTTGAAACTTTTTGCATGTATTTTTTATGTGCACAAAAGTTTTGCATATCTGGAATTATCTAAGACTACACATTTATTCTACTACTTCGAAAACAGTAGGTTTTAATGTTAAAAACATACTTTTTGGTGAAACTCCACTTATGAATGACAACCTTGTTATAAATGTTATAATTTTATATGCCAAACAGTATATTTTTCATTGTTTAAAAGGAAGTAAAACACCAAATCTATATGGACTGATATGTCATTTGAAGATGTATTATCATGTTGAAAAATTCATATCTGGAAAAAATTATACTGCAAATAACTTTGATGCTCTTTAGTCACAATAGAAATATATGCTAGAAATATAATTTGTTTCTAAAAATCAGATTTATTCTCTGATCATGTTTTTGTTCTGTTATTGTGTGTGTATTCTTATTCTATAGAAATTAACAAAAGTTGTGTATGGATTCTTATTTTTTCTTTTTCTTCTTTTTATGTATCAACATAGCGTGTAAACTTACCTAAAAACATATTTTGTATATCTTGATATGAGTGAGGTATGCAAGTCTGTATGGGTGGTCTGTGCAATATATAATACATATATTTGACTATGTGTATCAATATCACAGAAATAAAGCATTTAAAAAAAAAAAAAAGAAAATCCAATGTTCCTAACAATAAAACACAATTAAAATGCTGTTAAACGTGCTTTTGTATCCATTTAGTGCGTGTCCTTAACAGGAACATTTCATATTTCAACTTTTTTATCCCCTGCCCTTTAGTATTCTTAACACTGGAGTTAACTTTTTTCTTTTGAGCTAGAATTTCACGCTGTCTGCTTTTCATTAAAAGAAAAATGCAAACCGTGATTTATACAACCCCCTTTTTAAAACTGAAGTTTTACTTAAATGTTGTGGAATGTATACCTTTCATTATCCTTTGAAATGGAAAATAGTTTTTCCGTTGGTATATTTTCCGTTTCATTCATAATTATTAAACATTTCTTCATTTTTTTCAAATTCTTCTTATTTATTAAATATTCGCGAGAAAGATTTGTATTCGACTTGAGTCCCATCTGACCTTTAGAATAAAACATCAAATCCCTGTTTATATATCTAAAAATCAAACCATATACGGTAAACGTACACTTGGCTGTGTATTCTATTTAGCGCTTTTGGCGGAATGCGGCGTACGCTAAATCAAGTACATTGCTAAATGCCATGCATATACGTATAAGAATAGTCACTTTCAGGAATACTCTAATTCAAATCCACGCAAACTTGTTTAAAAACTTATTTCCGCCATATATCGTACACGCCAAATATAAATAGTTTACAGTAATATTATTTTTTTGTTCTTTAATTTACATTGAACATTAAATTTTTAGCACGGTAGTAAATATGCATGCATTAAGCAAGCTACACAGGATGAAAATGTGCAATTCACTCAACTGAAAGGTCTCAAAAGGTAACTCAATGACAGATCTATGTCATTCAGTCCCTTTTCAGTAACCTTCCAGTTAACTAAATGGCACCGTTTCATTCTGTGTTACATATTACACGATATGTTGGCGTGTAACTAATCACTAAAAAGTTTCCCAGCAATTATTCAAGTAATTTTCAAAACTACAGCGAGCTACAAAATTACGGAAATCGAAGTGAGGATTACCGGAACAGAAGAGCTGAAAGTAAGAAAGACGATAACAGCTATATACTTACTCCACCGCTTCAATAGTAGGAGATTTATTTTTTTAAAATGGTGATTTCTTCACGTCGAATAGCATGACAAGTTTCAGATAAAAACAAAAAGACACTCTAAAGACAATTATTCAGTTTTATAATAGAAGACAGAAAGTAAATGGATATTCAACATGATATATTTCACAGCAGTATATAGTTTCTTAAAATGTCTAACAAAAGAGGTGTTCCCTTTGGAAAATTGGAACTGAACTGTAAACCCGATTATATTGACACTGGTCTGTAAGGAAGAGTTTTCCGGCCACTTTTCCTGAAAAAAAATAATAAATGTTCTGAATACAAAAAATGTGAATGGTACGAATATAATACATGTACCTCATTCAAATTTTAACACCTATTTTTTTAATTGCAGTTTAAGAGTGATTAAATAATTAATATAAATATTTGTTTTACGTATTCAGTGCCTAACAAGATTTCGTGTCATCACATTAACAAAATAAAAAAACATGAGCAGATCTTTACCGATTTATACTATTAATTGCCCTAATTTGATACTAGTAATCTGCAAAAGTAAATTTGATTGATGTTCATATACTTGCTTCACTTCATACATAGTTGTCTGGTGTACTTTATTTCAAAGGGAACTACTTACCAGAGAGGACGTAAATTTCGCCAAGTTTAAGAGGGACCCCACAAGACGCAGTATGTAGAGGTGTAATAAGTCTAGCCTGATGTCGTACTCCATTTGGTTTCTAGAAAATATAAAGTAGTTACATGTAACGTTACAGAGATATGGTAAGTTAACGTTTAAGAGATATGGTAACGCACATACCCATGATTGACCAATAATCGATGTTTTACACGATTTCATCATATATTGTATCTCGTATGAGAAGATTACCTTTCAGAAAATTACAGTGTTCTAAAGTAAATAAATCCGGTTTAAAAATATCTAAATTATTCATTGACCTTGTCCATAAATATTGAGTTTCCCTCCCGTTTCATAGTCACGCAAGCGCAGTGGAAAGTAAAAACTACATCGTGGCATATACATGTAGTATGAGTAAGCGGCCTCTCAGCAAAACCGATTTCTTCAGGTACTAATATTTGTTGTATATTTATTATGAAGTACTTCCTATTAATGCATTTTCTGACTAACACTAAATTCTAATTCTCTTCCAAATGCGCCAAACATAGTGAAACGTTTGTTAGACAGCAATAGCAATCACGTGACATTCTAATCAATGTCTAAAACAAATAGGCTAGGTTTGTTTACATGTATAATTGCGGATGAGTATTAACGACTTGCTAGCTGAAATTATATATGATTACCTAGAATGCGTCAAGCCTCCCGTATGATCAAATTACTACTATTTCTTCTCTTTTCCGTAGTCATAACCAAAACGTAAAATATCTATGTTGAGTCACTATGTCACTTTTAAGAAATGTGAAAGCTTTGTTATATTAAACTGTTTTCTTTTGGAAAATTAGAAAAAATGTACATGAAAATATCTCTGCATATTCCTTTCTAGCAATTACAAGCCATATGATAAAACTCCTACAGCTCCAAAATAATAAAGACCCGATGTGAAAAATCAATAAGCATATTGTCATAAGTCATTTTCTATAAATAATTGTGAAGTATTTTATAAATCAGAAGGTTTTTATTTGAGAATATTGTTAGTACTTTTAAACCATGCACAACCACTCCAGTTCTTCAAAAATCATTTATTACTTGGATAATCAGTAAAAGCAAATGTTTCACATTCCAATACAAGTGCTTCCAGAATACATGTGTACTAATAACGCCATATGTATGGAGTTTAGTGTTAATTTTATCTGTGTTTACAATGCCTTAATTAAATCGGATACAATATGTTGAATTTTATCTTGAATCGCTTGTCAAAAAATACATATCACCATATTTTGCTAATTAAGCCTGATTTTATTAATATAACATATTCCCCATACTTTTATCAATAAAATCAGCACTTTGTTAATAAATCATTTGGAGTTTTTGTTTTATTTTGAATTAATCAATCTTTTTGAAAAATATGCGGATTTGTTACAGGGTTCGACCTTAATGATGAAAAATCACTTATTTGTTCATCAATTCACTCAGTTTAATTAGTAGATGTCTAAATACCTAGGAAGAAGAAAACGGTTTTTCACGACATCATCAAATTGTTCAGTTGAACTTTTTAAGGCCCCATAAAAGTTTCATCAGTTAATTGCTATAAATAGTCTAGATGTCTCACCTCTTCAACATTCAGGGAATGCTAAAAATTGATAAACGTCGATGACTTTAAATCTTCCAAAAACTCTTTCTTTAACCCATATGTCAACAAAAAAAAATCCTTATATCCTTCCATCAAATACCCAGTAATTTCAAAAATAGATTAACTAAACGTTTACATGTTTGATTGTCATTGATACACTTCATTTCAGTCGTTACATACAGAATTTTAACTCAACACCAATATTTTCCTCTATAACTGTGTTGATTAAAATGAATATTTCATTAAGACCAGAACTTTACAAGGCCTTTGATTGGACTGTGACCGAAGTTATATTTTTTCCCAAATCTACGGGATTTCTATTTTGGAGAACCCACTGTGGTTATATTCCAAGTTAACCATTACTTATTCACACAACACTTATTGGTGATTATTGAAAAGGCTATTTAAATGTCTACAAGATGTCATATCCATACATAAATGTCACATTATGATGAATTAAAACGGTATTTTCCTTCGTAAATTTTTATCTTGCTTAAAATGTTTTACCTTATAATATTGAAGGACATCGATGATGTACTCTCTTTTCAGAAGGCCTTTCACCGTCACAACGTTTTCTGTCAGAACAGCGCCTCGTAGTGCTATAAAAACAATTCAAATTTTCTTAATCATATTTATTTATTCGGATGAACAGAAATATTAATTAGAAAATTATTCCTAACGTTCAATTACAACTGAAGTTATTTTACATTTCTAACCTAATATATTTAACAGCTTTATTTTGTAACATTCATATGAAAGTAATAGTTTCTACCTATGGAAAATATATAACTTTGTTTTAAATCTATTTTATGATGAATATTTCAAGAGATGATTTGATTCATTGTGCCCCAAATCTGGTTACTTTAAAACGATTCAGATTCTGCACCAAAAAGTATCCGAGTTTTAGAATAAAACGCAAGTTTGAAATTATAAACTTCATTGTTTAACTGATCGACATATGTCTTATACATGTATATCGAATTTAATATGTTTAATTTAAGGGCTGTACTTAAAGAGTTGAACTAGTTTAGCACAATTGGTTACAAAATAATAAATAAACAAAATGATATATGTCGTTCTTTGTAGTGGAGGTTGTTAAAACTAACGTAAATCTTTCAAGTTTTAAAACTAGTATCAGTTTAAAGAAGTACTTACAAAAATCAGCATTGCAGCCATTAGTTGGTGCCGGGAATTCACAATCGCAGATACACACATCATTGCAGTTACACCTGCAGGGGTAAACCGTGCTGGCGGAGAGAGCAAGGATGAGGAAAACGGTGAGGGTGCGACAAGTTCCGTCCATACCTTTCCTTGATAAACTAGTAAACTGAAGAATATATGAGCAATTTATAGTTCATATATATATCTGATATTTATGTAATGTTTGGGTTTTGTAAACTACTTAGCATATCATTGACATTTTACGGTGAAGGGCTGTGGCAGGGTTTCAAATTTTCGTGTGAAACGACAGACAATTGAACTTTTTATGTAGGTATATTGAAATATTGGATTGATTCCTCGCTAACATGTTGGGTGTTTTCGTGCAAAAATGATTTATTTACTCTGAAATTATTAAACACTTTGATTTGAATAATGTACGTTTACGTGAAAGTAAGGTCAGTTTATTTATTAAATCGATCTTCCATGATCAAGAAATATTTTAACAACATTCAAACGTGTCTGATTTTTCTGAACTTTCGGGACAAAAAGGAGTTGATTTTTTTTAATCAACAGATATTTTAATTTCGCATGAGAGGAACACACGTCAAACTTCAGTTGATGTAAATGTATAGTAAAAGGAGCAATTTCGTCATCAGCAAAATAATAATGACTGCATGCTATCCTACTAAAATTTGTAACAAACACGAAAAAATAGTTTTCATCACCGCTTATTCGAAGATGTCTGCTTTTCTTATGACATGAATATTTAAGGAATAAGAAATTCATTTTTATATTATTATAAGGTGATCATGATCAAAGTCACGCCAGACCGTATTTTATCACCTCATAATATTCAAAGAATTATTCCTTTTTACTTATATAATTTTTAGAAATTGTAAGATTAAAATAGTCATTGTTAAAATATATTGGACCATACATTAAAAAGTCGATCCGAAGTGTTATCACAAAGATACCGGAAATTGTAAATATAAATTTCTGCGATCATACAAGACCTTGGTCAATAGATGTTGATGACCTATACCTGTTACATATACCTATCTATTAAGCAGCAACTTATTTTAATAGGTGCTTGAAAAGAACATTCATGTGAATTTAGTCACTGAGTTAAATAAACCCTGTCTAATTTAATATGTGTTAATATATCAAATTTCATATTAGTCTGCGTAAATATTCGCTTCATTATTTGCAAAACAATGTTCAGATTTCACGGGACTCTTTCGTTTTATTAATGGGGAAATTTTTAGACTATATACAAACGATAACTTCTCTCATAAGTTATCCGGTCAAATGTAATGTAAAATACAATAATGAATTAAAAAACACAGCCATCATTCCTACATTAAGAACTAATATCAGTGTACATATCTAACTAACAGCTTTCACAGTTAAATTCGGACACTATTTTTTTAAAATTGCAAACTGATATAAAGGAAACATTAATTTTAAATCCATTCAGATAATACATTTTTTTTAAATTGCAAGGTTTCAAACATACATGTTCACAGAATTCAAATTTTAAATAACAAAATTAACATAAAATGACATGAAAGAGAAAATAATCGAATTTGTTATGTTGATTTATTAATTAATGCACGATTAGCATAGATGGCTAATTAAATCGCTAATTATTTAAAATTTTTGACCAAGATTTAAATTGAGTTTTTTATTAAAGTTTCGGCTATGTAAATAAAATCAATCAAATATTTGCATGAAAGTCTATAATTTCTCCCTCCGTTTAAAATTTACTTTTAAAATGCATGCATTTTGTAGCATGGTTCAAGAGTTAAAACAATTCATAAAATCAAATCCAATGATTTCGATTAAGATTGATGTGAAATTCACAAAGGTACCTTGACGTATTAATTAGATGAAAAAAAAATAATAGAAAAAGAGAAATGCTAGTATTATAAAAAAAACAATTGAAATTACATTAAAATAAGAGAACGTAAGTTCGTATGTAGACTAGGGCGATTGCAATCAGGTTAGTATTTACATTTAATTAGTTAATCTGACAAGTCTCAGTTATTTGAAAGGGAAGGTTAAATGATCGTGTTTTATGGAAAAACTTCAGTTGTAAATCAAATACGTCACAAATGGAAATACACCCATGTGCATACAAACCCTTCAGTCTTATCATAATATTTTATTTTCATATTTTTGCAAAAGATTAAGACTGCAATTATAATTTGCATTTTAATACAAATTGAATATACTTCAAATTCTGTAATAAACGATGACGTCAATGCAACCATTGTATTAAGTAGTTTTGCTGTAAAAAGATGTGTCAATTACTTGTCTGAATGTCCATATGTTATCTGATCAGTATTGAATTACCGAAACATGTTGATACATTACATGTATGTAGTGTTTGTTGGATAAGAACAAATTTACCTTGAGACGTCACCGGAAGAATTTCTCTGAGAATCTACTGCTAGTAGTCCTAAATGCATAGCGTGGGTTGTCAAGGAATCAGTAAGGCTAGTGTTACCCAGGGTATAAACAAGTGTTATAACACTAGAACTTGACTCAAGCGTCACAAGAACGGCCATAACTCATTTATTACTTGGTAATAGTAAGATCATCTGATGAGTTACACTAGACCTTGACGCAAGCGTCAAAAGAACGACCAGATCTCACTCATTTCATTGAAGTCTTAACAAGGGCACCGCTAAGCGGACCATCCCTTTGCGACATAAATAATTCTGGGAGGGAATGCGTTATTTAGGAAAATACGTGTCAATGTATCAGATCAGAATAAATATGACACAAGTATTCTTACTCTTAAAACCAATCCTAATCTTTTATCCCAACCCCAACCTATGTGGTGTATAAAATGGGGGGGGGGGGGCATTCACGTGGTTTTACAGTTTTCCTATTCCTAGCAGAAACTCAACACATATGCTATATTATATTGGCGTACATAAACGATTCGTATACATTATGAAACGTAGCTGAAAATCTAGCGGTCTGCTGACCAATTCTGCCCAGATGGTCAATTCTAGTTGCTTGTCGTACATTGTATGTAAACCCGTAGTAGTAGATATGCAACTATTATTAATATGAAACAAATTTTCCGAAAAAAATGTACGATATCTGCATAAGTCTCTTATGAATTTGGTCTAGTTCCATTCTAAGTAATACGAGAAAACCTGTCGGAATTTCGACTGCTTGTTTCGATGTAAATTGGATGCATTTAATCTCTTGCCCGCTTCACCTTTTAACTATGAACACTTTTCTAGCACTCCATAACTACAAAACATCTGGGTTTTTACCTTATCAGATTTAAATCCCCCAAAAGTATCAATTTCTTGATTCAAACTGCAAACGGTAATTATTTACTTCATAAACTTACCGGAAATGTATATTGTCGAGTCGTACATAAAATTCCTGTTTTAACGATAATGTAAAAAATATTTGATCAATTGGCTTGAAAATCAATAGGGTTTGTACTTTTACAGTTTGATGAACATAACTTTTGCTAAAAGAGCTAAAAATGGACACACATCTATATACTTATAAATTAAGAGATTTTGCCAATAAACTACGAAATGTCTGCACCAGAGTAATTGCTTACACCTTAAGTATTTCATAACATGTGAGTTGATGTCCGTAAGCTATAATTTAATTTTACCTTATAAGTTATTATTGAGAAATAAATAAAAAAACTACTTTCAGTTTCCATAAACCAGCCCAAAAATAGCAAAAATGAGAGTTAGAGGAAGATTTGGCGGATCCAAGTCAGTGGGAATTTGCATCAAAATATGCTTGCAATTAAATAATATTGAATTATTACTTTAAAATTGAGTATGTTTACTGGGAACTTATTTAGGGTATACATAGAAATTAAGATAAGACAAATTTTGAATAAATAAGATGAGCCAATTCGTTTCTTGAATGCGCGATTTTAGTTTTGATGGATAGAACTTTCCAGAACAAGGTATTAAAGAACGCGGGTTGACTAATCAACGTCATCGCGGAAAGTGTAGGGCGAGTTAATCATCGGGCAGTTTTCTTGGATCTGACAACTTTAGTTTAAGATATGCAAAAAAATATGTTTATACTTATCTCACGTTTTTAAATTACAAACACTTTTACACCACTGTAGATTGGTTGTAAACCATATGCATTAATTTGTGAAACATAAACAAATTGTGTTTAACTTAACAAATCTACGTCTGTATGAAAAGATGATGTATGCAAAAAACGGGGAAGTTGAATTAGGTTGGGGTGGGGTTACATTCTTTTATCTGAAATTCTTTTTTGAGACAGTGATCATGGTTATAATGAAATTTGGCTTAAAGACTTGTAGCGAACATCGCTCGTAAATAGACACTATCCGCCATACTTCTCTTTCATCACTGCTGTCCCTGCAGCCCCATATAATTAGCCGAAGACCTCTAAACAGTTCAAAGTATTTTTGTCCCCCGCCGCAACGCGGAGCGGGGACATAGAAATGCCAGGCGTCCGTCCGTGGGTCCGTGGGTCTGTGGGTCCGTGGGTCCGTGGGTCCGTGTGTCCGTGCGTCCGTCCGTCACACTTTTTTGTAAGCACTCTCATGCCTACAAATTTTGACAGATTTTCATTACATTTATACCAAATGTTTATACACCTATTACCTTGGTCAAGTTCGAAAATCAGCATTGGTGGATACTTTTTGTTGGAGTTATGGGACTCTGACCACAATAATGACTCCGTTTTATCCAAAAATTGACCTTGTAAGCGCTCTCATGCCTACAAATTTTGACGGATTTTCATTAAATTTATACCAAATGTTTATACACCTATTACCTTGGTCAAGTTCGAAAATCAGCATTGGTCGATACTTTTTGCTGGAGTTATGGGACTCTGACCACAATAATGACTCCGTTTTATCCAAAAATTGACCTTGTAAGCGCTCTCATGCCTACAAATTTTGGAAAAAATGGGTGGTCGGGGTAAAAAAATGTTCCTCCCAACCTCCCCACACATTTAATTCTGGAACAGCCCTGAATGTTTGAAAATATTGCAATTTCATATACTGTGAAATCATTAGATTTCGTGGTGGTTCAATTTTCGTGGAATTCGTGGGTACCTCTCATCCACGATTTAACATCCTACACGAATTAATAAATAAGGGTAATAAAATCATATTTCCTTTGTAGGTTTTAGAGAATACACGAAATTACGTCCCCACGAACCTGTAAAATTTAAGCAATCCACGAAAATTGGCCCCCACGAAATTTAATGATTCCACAGTACAGTATACTAGTATACTGCTTGAACGGCGGGGGACCCTGGAATTCTATTCTTGTAGTGTAGAGGTCTCACTTGTGTGGACGTACGATAATGAAATTATCAAATTTTACGCACTTTTTTTCAAGCCAGGAGAATACTAACATTAAATAAATAGGTCAATGCATTATTTACAAACAGAATAAGCACATCTATACTTATAAATTAAGGCATTTTGCCAATAAACTTCGAAATGCCTGCACCCGAGTAACTGCTCACACCTTTGGCATTTCAACATGTGTGAGTTGATGTCCGTAAGCTATAATTGAATTTTACCTGATAAGTAATTATTGTAAGATAAATTAAAAACCTACTTTCATTTTCGACAAACCAGCCCGAAATAGCAAATATGTGAGTAAGGTGGTGGACACGCGTTGGCGGATCCAAATCAGTGGGAGTTTGCATCAAAAAATTTACTTACAATGAAATAATATTGAATGATTATGTAAAGAGTGAATGTATATCCTGGGAACCTATTTCGGGTATACATAAGAATTGAGATTTGACAAATGTTGAATAAAAAAAATGAGCCAATTCGTTTCTTGAATGAGCGATTTTTGTTTTGATGAATAGAACTTTCCAGAACGGGGTAACCAAGAACGCGGTTTGGCTAATTAACGTCATGTTGGAAAATGTAGGATGAGTCACCATGCTTTGTGGGCAGATCGGACATCTGGTTAATACAAAAATGTTAATAAATAAAATGGGCCAATAGACGCGATTTTATTTTTGATGGAAAGAACTTTACAGAACGGGATGCCAAAAAATAGGGTTGACTAATCAACACTATGGCGAAAAGTGCGTACACGTTTTTAAATAACATATACATTTTTTTATACCACAACAGACTGGTAGTAAACCTTATAAATTAATTTGTTGACAGTGTTTTATCTAAATTTCTTATTTTGGGCAATAATAAGTGAAATTTGACATGAAGAACAAAGTTCTAAAAAGAGATACCACGCTCTATACACCCACACAAGATAATAGTCATTTTTTTTCCAGTCACTGCAACAAAAAGAATTAAGGCCATGTACATGCTCATGTGTATATACTACATTTCAGCTTAGATTTTCATCCCTGTCCTCTTCTCTAAATTTTTCAGCCACGCAGTTGCTTTTTTATTTCAATTTTATAATAGAATATTTGAAGAAAAGCAATTAAGAAAAATTTCGGACAAAATACATTGATAAATAAACAAAAAAAACTTGGTTCAACATGTTAAGCTTTGTATTATAATATAATATGTGGATATAATATAATATGTGAATTATTGTTAATCCCCGCGCTTGCACGGGATATCATCTAGTAGAATAAAAATTAATGCATCAAATCCAAAGACTACGAAAGGAATACTACACGTCAGGCACGAGTTTTGGATGTGCAATCGGGTGTAACGAAATCGAAGGGGTTTATATACCAGGAACCTGTTTGACGGTGCCTATTTACGAGTGGTGTTCAGCTTTAAAGAAAGAGAAACGACGCACTGTTAAACCACTCCCTGGTTTGAAATCCAAGGAAAAAGTTTGATTTTTTTCCCCAGTTAGCTGCAACATAAAGAATAGAGGCCATATACATGAAGCATTGTATCATATTTTAAAATGTTTAAAGGATTAATTTCCGCGCTTGCGCGGGATATTATCTAGTAATACATACATACACACAGGTACGCACAGCAGCGATGTTATATCTACCTCGCAACAAGTTGCGCGAGGGAATAATAAAAGAATGATCATGCGAAGAACAAGAGGTCAATAGACCTTAACGGTCACCCGAGTAAATATGCTTTTAATTAAGTTTCATTCTGGAATAGAACAATTATAATTATGTTTAATGACGACCACTTCACTGCCTGAAATATTTTAAAAAAAAAAGACTATGAAATCTATAAATTTAGCGAAAAACTGAAATATCATAATTGAGTGCATGACCTGATATCGAAAAGGCGCAAGACTATGATAGAAAAATAATTTCCCTATATTTATTAACTTTCAAGATATGTTTTATGGGTATTTGTTTAATAGATAAACTAAACAAGGTGTCTGGTATGCATGTTTTTTTTTTTTAAACAACCTTCCATTCCCCATCTCCAGGGGCAGACAGAACTCCATGTGGGCATTTAAGCAAAAAAAAAAATTTTTTTTTAAAGGTATAATGTGTAACTAACTTTTCCTGATTAAGCTTTTGAATATTCAACCTTCATTTAATAACCATCTGGCGATTATTAAAAAAATATTTTACAAGTACTACTTATCAGTGATTTTGGTTAGGCTATTATTGCTTTACTATATTAACAAGTCTGTTTGTTTATTAATTAGAAAACAAAATTTATAAACACCAATAGACTAATTGTTCTCAAACAATAAGAGGTTTTTACACATTATTATGTTTTATGTTTAGATTATTTCTGTTTCAATAAAATAAATAAAATATTTTTCCTTCATGAAAAAATAATGTCAAAAGATTTAATATGTTCGTTTTTTATTGACCTGGACCTTTATGTCATTTTGATCGGCAAAGGTCAACTTTTTATTTTCAAGGTGTCCGATGTCTCTCAGATGTATGGTTCAAAAGTTGCAAGTGTTTTAAATAAATTTTAAGAAACATTATGGGGGAAATAACTGCTTTAATTTCTATAATGTCTATAATGATTCAAGTAGTGAATACAAGATTCATATTTATGTATATGTTACTATGATATGTTTACATTCCATTGATATTTATAACATATACACTGTTATATATTAAAAACACAATGACCAAATTGCAAACAATGTTACAAATAAATTCCTTTATGAATAAATTTATCACTATAACCAGATAGATGATATATGTTTGATCAGTATTTTACAACTTTGTGTTTTCCTGGTTGTTTATTGTTGTGTTGTCTTTTGGTGTTTTTTTGCCCGCCAAAGCACAATTTACATCCAAACTGTATCAATAAATGAATATTTTTTCTATATACTAGACTTTGACCCGTGCGTGCACGGGTTGACATTGCATATGATATCGGACATTAACGAAATAGATACATCGACACACGGTATTCTTGATTTTTGTATAAACCAAGCTTTAAGTCTAAAATAATGCTATTAGTTTCACTACACTCTGCTTAGTTAGAATAATCTAACTGTCACTCGGGACATGCCTTCGCCACAGTTAAAATGCCTCCCATATACCCGTTATATAGCAGATCATTGCAGAATCGCTCTGAAACGATTTAAGAGAATTGAAAATACAGTCAAATTATTCATAACAAACCATTTTGAGGCTGTAAATACCTTTCATCTAAAAATTTGATTCATATTATTGAAGAATTCAACACTTTTTTACCACTGTGTCTCACTCGCTTGAAATTTAAACACCATGTTGACATTCGGAACTCTCGGGATTTTTCATAGTAAATGCACTGTGTTAGAGTTATCTCCCGTATTTTCTTTGATGAACAGAATATATAGCAAATTTCCAATGAAATTGTACACGTATTTGTGTTATCGTTTCTGAGTTTATTCATGCAAATGTAAACTTAAGAGCCTCCCGTGATTAAGCGTGAATGTAATGCGCATGCGCAAAATTGTAAAATCCAAAAAAATCAAGACGATTTCTGGAATTTTCTGTTGAATTTTCGTTGATTATTAATTAGTGAAGCTTGATTGAGAGAAAAAATAAAAACAAATTTGTAATCTTCAAGTACCAATGATGTTAAAAATATATAAAACAAAAGACATGGCTCTACCGATTTATCGGTATTAAAGGCCAAAAATTCGAGTCTATTATTTTAATATAGTAGTATTCATTGTATTTGTTTTAAATTCAGAACCTTAGAGTGTATATTCTGCACGAGTACCTCGTCCAGGCAATAACAACCAGATTTGAAAAGTCCGGACGGAGCCTGAAATATTACGTTCCAGTTCTTGTCCAGGGGAGGCAGCAAGTAATAGTAAGTCAAGCTTCAAAAAACACCAATTGAGTCGTTGAAGCCGGGAAAATGCTATAAACTACTCAATGCAACGTGTCATCCCACCTCTGGCGTTGAACTTAGGGCAGACTCAGTCGTACGGTTTTTTTTCGAATTTACGTACATTAAAAACTAACAAAATAAACACACACTCACGTACACGATGTATATCTATATGAATAGGATTTGTGGAATTCAGTGTGGCTCGTGCGGTTCGTGAGGAAAACACAGTAGAAAACATCAGTCAATCTTTTTCATGTTTTAGACCACAATGAAGTAAGTTAATTAAGTTTAATAATAATGAAATTCATATATGTATATTCTGTTTATTCTAAGCCTATACATTTTGACTATTTTTATTATCTTTAAAAGATAAAAAAAACATTTGATGTCATTGACATATGTGCTTATCTTCATCTCTGTTTTGTTGTAGTTATTACCACTGCCTGTCATCTAAATAAAACTATTAAAAACGGTGGTAAAAGCGTTACAAAATGTAAGTCTAATTATAATGTACGTCGATGTCTGTTTTAGTATGTACAAGTGTACATATTTTTATATTTGATTTCAAATTCAGATTGGGGAGACCGTTGTAGTTTCTACCGGGTCAAGGCGAAAAGAATGGCAATGGAAGGTAGATCTGCTCTCCTAACCCTCTGGGGTAAGGAGACATATCTGGGAGTCGTTGCTGGGGAGACGTACATCGTACAGTATATGGTCCTCAGTAACGACTTCAACAAACAGAGATGCTATTCATCTACCACCATACACTACACCACCGGTGTAGTTTCTACCGGGTCAAAGCGAAAAGAAGTGCAGTTAGCAATGGAAGGTAGATCTGTTCTCCTAACCCTCTGGGGGTAAGGAGACAGATATGGAAATTGTTGCTGGGGATATGTACATCGTACAGAATATAGTCCCCTGTAACGACTACAACAAACAGAGATGATATTTATCTACCACCCTCACAAAGTTTGAGGTAAAATGCATATACACTATCTCATCGCAATATCTTATCAAAAAATCTTTGTAAAATCAATGCATTTAGACAAACATATTGCTTTAAAATTAAATAAATTTTATTTTTCAAGCATAATATTAAAACATGATGAAAGAATTTCTTCATAAAACAATGTTATTTTGAAGTCCGAGCAGCCTGTAATATCTATTGATATTGATCTATAATTTCAAACTTACGAATGCACAGAGCTGCATGAGCGATTTGATGGGTGATTCA
The DNA here is from genome assembly GCA_020458035.1 of Magallana ariakensis. Classification (NCBI taxonomy): domain Eukaryota; kingdom Metazoa; phylum Mollusca; class Bivalvia; order Ostreida; family Ostreidae; genus Magallana; species Magallana ariakensis. The sequence goes on from CM035813.1 coordinate 64,851,076, forward strand.
ATCAGTGTCGTTTACCAGCTATTGCATTTAAGTAATTGCATTTAGTTTTTATTCTTTTGATTTTATTATTACTATCATCATTATTATCATAATTGTCTGATTTTTAAGGATACCTATATTGACGTAATTTTCATAGTTTATCCTTTTTCTTTCAACATTTACGTTTAAAATTAACAATTTATTGTCGCAATCTCATCGAAATCAAAGAAGAAATATTTAGGACATCAAAAGACAGCCTCCTTAAGATTTTCCCGACAAACAATTCAATTTAATTTAGAAGTGGCCGAATTGAAACGCAAAAGCGAAATTTGTGAGATGTAAGTTCAAGTGAATATAATTGATGAGTGTATCAAGCTGTGTGACATATCGCTTTCCCATCAATTTGTAAAATGATTTTAATACACTTTGATTTTTCTCTTTTCAGAGATGTGAAGAAGTCCAAGTTGTGAGAATGTGTGAACGACATTATATAAAAAGTACCTTGATCTGAGAGATTTTGTTTTGTTTTAATACACTAAGTTCAATTACTTTATAAAAATTATTTCGGACAGTATTTTTTCTTCAGATAAATGGCGGGTTTTTTTTTCCTTTTTCCCTCCTATAATTCAGGTGACCAATTGCTATCTTTAACAAGTACTGTTCATATACATAATGAACTAGTACATAAAATTTAGTACATATAATAGATAGATAGATAGATAGATAGATAGATAGATAGATAGATAGATAGATAGATATATTTTTTTTTAATTGATCCATGGGGGGGGGGTGTATACGTGTAGATATTGCCTCATAAAAAATTGATAAATCTGATTCGCTTCTTGCGATGTTTTGTAAAAGTTTTCTTTACTTTTTCCCCTGCTTAAAGTTGGGGTTCAGTTCGTTCTGTTCAAATTTTCTTTTTCTATATTTGAATATAAATAAATGTCGCCTTCCAACATAAATTGGGGCCCAGCACCCCTCCCTCGTTGTTACCCTAAACAATTGTGAGTTAACAGAAACAAAGTGATATTATTTTCTACAGAAGTTATTTCTCTAATCAGAGGGATATTCCACCTTAATTTAAAATGAAAAATATACATACTTGTATGTAGAAATATGCCGATTTCAGAATGAAAAACACGTTTTTAACGTAAGTAACATTATTAATTCCGGAATTTCGGTTTCGTTCCGTTTTCGGTTCTGCATTTTATCAAAACCTTAATAATCTATTGAATCTTTAGCAGTAAGAATCAATTTGTTGTGTCTCACTTGTGTTGAAGTACATCGTCCGTGTTATTTATTCCTTTTTTAAAATCAGTACATATAAAATATGTTAACTTTGTTTAAAAAATGTGAATCTTTTTTTTTTAATATACATTTATTTTATGGTACGAAAAGGTAGGCAATTGATGTTTTGAACATTTCGATAGATCTCTAAAAATAACCCACAAACTGATATTGAACACACAAATCTACTCACCTCTGTATGGGATATCTAAAGCTAAACCACGTTATTACATGTAACACTGCACAATCATTACTTATATATAAATACAAGGCTTTATCATAATTACATCGAGGAAACCTACTGTTATAATAGGTTTTAAAAATCAAAAGCTAATTGTGTTTGTACATCGAATTTGGAAATAAACGGGTTTTCCACATTCAGAGGTACATCATTCAACTTTGAAACCATTGTAAAAAACAGTTTTATTCTTAAAATGCATCACTTGATATCATCTTAATGTCAAAAGTGGCATCGCTTGCTTTTATGATTTGTACTTTACTTTTAATAAAACTTGTCTTAAGTACAACAGAAATGTGAATTTGACTAAAAGATCACAAAATTGCCCAACGATTAAAGGCACATGTACTTTATACAACATAATTTGTTTTCGAAATCTTACTTTGTTTATGGTATTGGTTTTTAAAACAAAAAAAATGATTTTGCACGATCATAAAGTTTTGCATCAAGTGCGTTGATGTTTATGGGAAACCTTTTATGACAGACAAATGCATTTTTGCCCACCATCGGAACATTTTTTGACATATAGAAGTTTGTAAATCCAATAAGCATTTGCATTTCACTTTTATATGGCTACACCGAAAACGAAGATTATTTAATTATTTTGACCCATTTTTTCACCATATGTCGTCCTACGCAAGCTTCGCTTACACCGTCTGTCAACGAAGAAAAAATAGTTCTTGTACATGCATATTAGACAAAGAAAATATATGATCAAAGCAAGTATGGCAAGAAGGTGCCGGGTAAAGATTTCAGTTTTGCATTAAATAGTTAAATGTTTACACGTTTAAATTTAGTTGAAGAAAATTAAATTTCAAAAACAAAGACTTCATTGGCAAATTTAAAAAAGCTATCATGTAATTAAATTTTAATATTTACATTTTTCAGTGCCTTTGCCTGTGATAACACTACCTATCGATTTTGTACTATATAGTCCAATTTATTCAAATGACGTATCATTGGGGCGCAAACAGGGTTTACATATTTATATTTAATTATTTAATCGTACAATCGCTAAAAATTATATAAATATAAGTAATAAAGAATCATTCTTTGAATATTATGAGGTGATAATTTCGGTCGGAGCGGTAAGACTGTTTAAACAGATTGAACAAAAATGTTAACGGGTTAATCATGGTCAGGATTTTGGGCAAAATCTGTTTTTCTGTTTTTATTATTTACGATGCTTTAGGAATGCATTTCTATTGATCAAAATGAAATTTGAGAGTCAGTCGTAGAGTTATAAGCAAGATACATGGCTCACAATTTTTTGTCTTGTAAAAAAGACTCGTGCCCTGTTTTTGTTTACATAATTTCAATATACCAGTGAAAACATTTTTCAAGCTGATTTGACTATCTTCTCATTCATTTTAAGCATAAAGTAACAGTTCCTTACCTTTAACATATCCATTTTAGGTCTCAAACTGACATTTTCACTTCAACATTGAAAATGTCAACAAATGCTTTGTTTACATAGCAAAGAATTGTAAGCTATGTAAATAGATTATAACTCAACGAATGACACTCATAATTTGGTTGCGTATTAAAAATGCCTTACTGAAGCATTGTCAACATTAAAGTCGGAAAAATAATATTTGACCAAAATCGTGACCATGCCCCTTTAAAAGAACTTTTAGATTTTTTCAAAGATAAGTTCATGAAATTGGTTTTAATAACATTATGTCTATCGTATACATCGTAGGTACATAGTACCAGAATATTGTACATTGGGCTTTGAAAGAGATGTAGGAAAAACGTTACGGGAACTACAACTCTGGAAAAAGAATTGCTTCAAACACCAGTTTTATCTCTAGTTATGAGTCAGCTAAACATTTATGAAGTTAACATATGAAACTATACCAAACTGTTAGTTTTTGAGTGGCATACATAACTGCAACTTTTAAATAAAAGCTTTCGACATAAAACCGAGATGAGACAGTATAACAAGCGTTTATATCAGATTGTTGGAACGTTGCAGTTGTTAATTTTAGCTAATGCATTTTATATATAAATATATATATATATATATATATATATATATATATATATATATATATATATATATATATATATATATATATATATATTCCACATTACATACCTATCAGAGGTGCTATCATGAATGGTTTGTGATTAAATTTCTCTTATTGCTTCTGTATGCATTGAACGTGTTATTCTTATGCATTGATTTTGTTTTCTAACAAGATTCTCTGTATTACGTTGTCTGATTGTGATGTGTTAATATCAAACATATAAGATTCAATCTTTCCTTTTATTACTTGATGATTGGCATCACACATCTAAAAAAAATAAAACCTTTCCATTTCCTGATACCTGGATCAACTTAATATGTGTTTTGCTTTGAGCAGTGAGAAAAACTAAGATGACTGTAAAGGCCCTTGAATACTGTTTAAAAATTTGAAACAGTATTAAAGTTTCGTTATGACAGATAGTGTATGCACTTTAGCCTCTTTTAACGGGCTTGCACTGACTTTTTAGCTTTTTAAGTACGCTTCACTGTAAAGGAGGCTCAATGGTATTAAATTAACCACCAGATAGATCTACAAAACATTTTCAGATATGATTTTTTTTACTTTTACCAACAAACCCTCTTATAGAGTAGTATGGAAATAACAACGGATTTAAATTTTCAAAAAACTATGCATTTATAAAAAAAAAAAACATTCGTATAAATGAAAACATTTTGCCAATAAACTAAAAAATGTCTGCACAACAGTAAATGTTACAAGATGTGAAATAATGTCCTTAAACTTTAATTGTACTCTACCTGGTAAGTAATCATTGTGTTATTAATTAAAAACCTTCATGTCCTTTTATTTGCGATAAACTAACCCGAAATAGCAAAAATAAGGCGGTGGAATCGCTTTGGTGGATCAAGTCAGTAGGATTTTGTATCAAAATGTATACTTGCAATGAATTAATATTGAATAATTACCTAGAGCTTAAATATATAAATCAGGAATTTATTGAAAGTTTAGAGATAATGAAGATTTGAACCAATGTTGAATAAATACAAAGATCCTTGCACGCACTCGCGGTTTTAGTTACATGCATGTACGCACTTTATATACCCTCGCTCCGAAGGAGAAGGGGGTATACTGTTTTACCCTTGTGTGTCTGTCTGTCCGTCCGTAACAAAAATTTCTGTCGCATTTATCTCAGCAGCTATTTATCACAGATGCTTGAAATTTTAACACACTATTTGTTAAGGCATGCCATATCGTGGGGTATATTTTTGTACCAATCAGACGTCAACTTCCTGTTAAATGACGAGTTTGCTTATTTTTTAACCAAAATTTTTCAAACAAATTTTCGTCAAAGATTTCTCAGCAACTATTTATCGCAGATGATTGAAATTTTTACACATTATTTGTATAGGCATGCCATATCATGGGATATATTTTTGTACTAATCGGACGTCAACTTCTTGTTAAATGAGGACTTTGTTTATTTTTAGCCAAAATTTTTAAACAAATTTCCGTCAAAAAATTCTCAGCAACTGTTTATTGCAGATGCTTGAAATTTTTACACAGTATTTGTATAGCTATGCCATATCGTGGGATATATTTTTGTACCAATCGGATGTCAACTTCCTGTTAAATGTCGACTTTGCTTAATTTGCATACTCACATCAGAGCGGGGGTATCACTAGTGAGCATTGGCTCACAGATATCTTGTTTTTAAAGATGTAAGACGTTTGGTTTACTGCACAAAAGTCTCCCCGTCTGCTTCTTATTGACCAGTAATTGTAGTGTCGTATAGTGGTATAAAATTAAGTATATGTTCTGTTCTGTAACCTAATCTCATCTCTAACAAATGTCATGAGTATATGTACCCTTTCGACTATGACGGACAGTTTCGGTAAGTCATGACCACCAGTGCTGGTCTACAGTCACCAATATCGGTACATAGCATGAAAAAAAACACGAGTATATGTCAAAGGTCGACAAAAAACATGTAATTCGTGACAAGCATACAATAGCCAAACATCTTTAGAGCCGTAAATATAGTACTCTTGTTCCATACCTGGACGTATGACATCATACTACTGCGAAATTAAATTCAAACATAACTGTACTTTTTGAAGGACATTTTCAAAATAGTGATTAAAAGGTTAAATTCATACAATAATTGCACAGTTTATACATAATTGTTTACGTGTTCCCAATAATACCTTTTATCAAGGTCAAAGCTGATCTTCTGTTTACAAAGGCCTACGTTTGCGTTTCACCTTCGGTAAAGAGTGGGCATACTTGTGGGCTTTCCATTTCGGACTCGTAAGTCAACCTTTATTCTAAAACGAATAACCATTTCAGGATTTAAAGTTAAACAAAATTTATTCAAGTAAAAAACAAAATAATGAGGTGATCATACTTTCTTAAAACTTTTAAACTCCTCCCATTTCCAACAATAAATCAATTAATAATGACCAGCTAGCTGCTTGTATACTTATATTCAAAATATCCTCTTATAAGGTCATAAGAGACAATATCTGAAAAAAAAATTGTATTTTTTTTTACAAAATATTTACAATATGTGACACTTATTGGGTTCGGGGTTCGTCTCTGTGGTGTGCAGTTAAAGTCTGAATCTGTTCCCACATCTGCATAATCAAAATGTCTCCATAAATCGCAAATATTCTTCCCCGCTTCACACCCAATCATTTCCTGCATCAGATTTGGAAGGTTGTATTTCGAACAGTCGCATTGGACGTCTTTGTATGCTGTCTTTTTCTTATTTAGCTTGGCTTTTTCCCCACTTGTAGAAAAGGGACCGTTTTCCAGACGTGAAACCAAATGCTCCCTGAGGTAATCCTCGTCAAACTTAATGAGCTGTTTTTCGACATAGTAGCCGATGCAAAACTGAACAATGAGGGCGATGGCAAATAGGCCGCAATCTACGCTGTTAGTATGTTGCTGTATGGACAGAACTCGTATCGTCAATTGCTTGAAATCTCCACCATATATACTAGCCAACTGTATTTGTAATGATGGTAACACCGAACTATTGGAAAGGCTGTCAAAGACATAAATTTAGTCATCTACTTTTGCTGATGCGACCCAGTGAAATTTTCCGTTATGGTGGATTTGTGCCGCATGTGAAATTGCCCTCTGAAATTTACTAGGATATTTCCACATGTTGTTTTTGTCGTCCAACAATGGTGTTTTATCTGTTGTTTGTAGTCCTTGAATGTCAGGAAACTTTTTTTTTTCATTTTTGGTATCATCTGAAAATGATACATGATGTCAAAACAATTCTTTCTCTGTCAATATTTTTTTCCATTTGTTCTTCGTCCTTCTGTCAGTGGTCCAATCCATTCATGCTGTGTTGGTCTTTCAAGTATTTTTCTTTTTTAGCTGGCAAATGTTCTTGGTCAGATTGCTGGTCATTGCTTGGAGGACTTGGAGTGGCAAATCGTATTCTTTTTTTTATTTCCTTTCGTCGGAGTTATTAGCCGATAATCATTTTTATTTATTGATGACTGCAAGTCAAATTCATTTCTTTTTTTTTATTTTGGTGTCTTTGGGATGGATTCAGTGTCCTTTTTAAGCACGGAGTCTGTAGCTGGGAGGATAACTGTATCAACATCATTTGTTTGTCCCAACATTTTGTCACTTCTCTTTAAACTCCTTTTTGATAGGGTGCGTAAGCTGACCTGCCTGATATCGGGATCAACTGGTAAACTGACAAACATTCTAACAGCAATTATGTGATAACATCTTGTCATTGATGGACATTGACATGTTTCCAGATGAAGATGTCGTGTACCAGAAAAGTAAGCGGTACCCATGGTGTGTTTACAAAAAGGACATTAAATACGGAAAACAACAGTTCCCGCATTGAGTTAGAGCTTTTACCATCAGTGGTTAATTGAATGGATCGGAGGATGTCCATAATGAACATCGAAATTACTGATCTTCGATTTAGATCTTTAGGGGATAACATCCTGATGTACAATTTCACGCATAACACTAACAAAGACTTAGCTGCCACTATGCCAGAGCTCACAACACAGACATTAGGAATAGATGTCAGCTTGGTCAGAATCCTCAGAAATGGAGTTCGTCTTAAAAAATCTAATCACCAGGTATCAATCACAGCCAAGTTGACTGATCGCATAAAAAAAAGACAAAATTCTAAATGCCCAGAAAATTAATGAAATTGCGAATTATTCCTTCCATTTTATATCACTCCCCAGCAGCCCCCATCCCTTGTATCCCAAGAAACAAACTAATTGATAAATCAGACTCCCTAAAGAAACAAAACATCTCCGTCAATATTTCTAGAAATAGCATTGTTTTGCCAAACGGATCAAAATACAACGAGGAAGTACCGTTATTTTCCAAAGCAGAGGTTCTGCATATTGATCAGGCCGCGAGTGAACAATTTGATGACATCGTCACCAAATATCGAACGCATACAAAGAATGGATCGGAATTCTATGCAACTGGAACCAAATTTTGCTCCGTAGACCAGACCCAAAATTTCTACAAAAAATATGCCTTATCATTCACCTGAATACCATAGCCCATACACAAACTTGTTGAGGAGTCTCATATATGCATTTAATTAAATTTCATTCTTGAGTAGAAAAATTGAAATATTGTAATGACGACTACCTCCCTGCCTGAAATCTTTCAAACAGGACTATGAAACCTATAATTTTAGCGAAAAACTTTAAAAGATAAGAAATGAGTGCATGACCTGATATTGAAAAGGTGCAAGAATCGGATAGATTTTTTTTTTACCATAATTGTTAACTTGCAAGATAGGTTTTATGTGTATGTTTTCATAGATAAACTAAAACAATGTGGCAAGTATACATGTTTTATTTAAAACAACCTCCCATTCCCCATCCCCAGGGGCATACAGAAACTCTCCCAGTGGGCATTTTAAAAAAAGCTTTAAGACCCATCACGAGTTACTTTAATATACTTCTCCTGTTCCAGCTTTTGAAAATTCAACCTCCATTGAGAATTAATCACCATCTGGCATTTATAAAATCATTTAACATGTACTGCTTATCAGTGATTTGGGTTAGCCAAATATCACTTTACTATTAACAAATCTATTTGTTTATTTAGAAAGTTCAAAAACTAATTTTGTTTTAAATGATAAAAACTTTGCATAACTCTTTTGATTATACAACTTCTTAATTACATTATATTCAATGATTAATTACTTAATACATTAATGAACAAGCAAAGGAATATAACTCCATTATGAAGGAGCAAGGGAGGATAACTCCATTAACTGTTACCCCCACCCCACCCAACCCCCCTCCGAACTATTTCTAAATGCGTTTACAATATCTTAACTTTGATATATAACTTCATTCTTTTTCTTTTCTAAATATGTGTATACTCATTTCTCAATCTGACTAAAGTACAGACCTCTATATTACGCTATCACATAGAGGATCTGAGAACTCCCCGTTAGAGGTTATGTTCTGGTGAACTCTGTATTGACATGCAAGGGCATGCTCTTTGTATGAACAGTTTCTAAGGCGAGGCAAGCTACTGACAAACAAGTTGATAATACAGGACTATCAACAGTCTCGTTTGAAATCATCTTTATTAACGAGATCCGTGTTCGCTCTGCTCCTGTTTTGTAGTTTTCCTTTGGTCTTTTGATTTCGAACACTGTTCGTTATCACCACATGTCATTGACCAATCAAATCTCGGTTAACGTTCTAGTGTCAGATAAAGACTGGTTCTCTGTCTTTGATTTCGGAAGTTTTCCCCTTCTATGTATTTATACTAAATTACCGATGTGTTCCGAATAATGGCTGCCTCAAAATCTCAAAAAACGTGTGTTTTGTCGAACGTTTGCATTCTATGTGGATTTTCCTTCATTGAAATTAAAAAAAAACGGACGGTGGGGAGACCATTCACAAGTTTTATGATATAAGTTAAAATTAAATAAGGAAAGGATCGGCAATGTAAAAAACAATTAACGGGCTGCCAGATATTGATATAGGGACGAATGCTGGCGTTTGCAAAAAAAAATGTTACAGATCAGTCGAGTCTATTTTAATTACGGAGAAAAAACGAGATTACCAAGCAAAGATCCCGCGAAATTGCAGAAACCACTATGAAGTCACAGATGCTACAACTGCCTTCACCTCGGAGAAAATCCATAAGTAAACAGAAGCCCGTCCATGCCATCTTCAAACAATCATTCCTTTTAAAGGAATGATCGGCAATAATGATATATTGATAGCTAGAAGCAATCAACGTGATCAGTTTGATGTAAAATAATAAAAAAGTACTGTATTTTTACAAAATATAGAATATTTTGAATCTGTACACCATAATTACATTATTATAAACCGTCAACAAATTTAATTTTGAAATAAATTTGGGAAAAGCCGTTCGTAAACTCCATGTCTAATTTTATATTTTTAACGTAATTATTAAATGTTAATGTATCTTCTTCTTCAGAATACTGAGTAGGGCTCTTCAAAGAGCATTAACACGTATACAAAGAAAGAGTTGTATTAAAATAATTTAATGCGACTGAAAAACATTGAATGCCATCATAACTTGCTATTGAGGTCGCATTATAACGTATCAAGCCGTCTTCCTAGCTACTATTATGCAACATCAATAGATCGAGGTCAGTTCATGGAGCATCTTCTTATGATTGAGGTCAGTTCATCGAGGTCAACTGCATTACTGAATGAATCTTTCGATCGAAATTCTTACGCGTGAGACAAAATGTGCATTCTTGAATTAATAGGTCGAACTGTATTTTATGTATGTTTGCATCTCTTAAGGTAAATGAATTGAAATAAAACCGAGTAAAATGTTATATAAATACTAAACCAAACTTCAAGGTTTTATAAGAACTACTTATGCAAGCGGAATGTGTGCGCACGTGGAAGCATTTGCCGGATGCCTCATATGGACACAACAGATCACAAAAAACAGACATTCGACGTGAACCTATCCTATCGAAGGCTCGAGCAAATAGCGCCATTTAAGGACCTGACGAATACAGCAGAATTGCAGAAAACTGAGGTAAGTATGCTGCCATTGTACTGTTATGTAATGTAGAAAATAATTCAAAAATCCTCTGTAACAATTAACAGTTAGTAAAAAATTCACTTTACATTATGAATATAGTTTTCATCTAAAATATATGAAATATATCGTATATATATAAAACTCAATACAGATATCTCAACTGTGTTTTATCAATAGGATTGATTGTGCAATTAACTACACTATTTGAAGTTGTACATGTATATTTAATGATTTTATTTATTATTTAGTACATTTTATTCACGGTCTACCAGTCACCTGTTCGTCTGAATATAGTGCATCAACCAATATCCTTATTGCACTAATGAGAAACAAGGTAGGCTGGATTTGTCTATAAAGTTTGAAGTTATTAATGTATGAATGAAAAAATGACAATAACAAACCGTCAACCATCTCAAAAATCCATAAAACGAAATACAAATTCAAAGCAGAGCAACACGGACCTCCAAAAAGATAGAAGTAAGATCAGGTGCCTAGGAGGAGTTAGCATCCTCTGCTGACCGGTCACACCCGCCGTGCGCCCAATGTCATATCGGTAAAAATGTCATTTTCATGATCGGGAAAAAAGGAGAAAAATTCGTGGACATTTTGGTATTCAATTAATAATCCAGAGCAGAGCAATCACGGACCTCTGAAAAAAAACTCAGACATGAAAGAAGAAAATATGACCATATTTATTAAGTATTCATTATCTAATTTTAACTGAGTTATATGTTGTTGCCGTAAGTACATGTAAACACTGGCTCGCAATGAAGTACAAATAAATACTAAATTTATTTTTATTTTACTGGCCAACAACCAATTCTCACCAAGTACCAATTATTGCCACCTTTTTAATTTTGTGACATAACAATATACTGGCAAGAAATGGTACTTGGAGAGAATCTACCGTCGGCCAGTATCAATCTAAAATAAATATTGGTTTAAAATAAATTTGAACGTATTGCGGTACAAGGAGAGCTTTTAGCAATTATATTAGCTGTAAAACATGTTCGGCCTTATTTGTACGGTCGAAAATTTAAACTTCGTACCGATCATGAAGCCCTTACTTGGCTCATGAGTTTTAAGAATCTAGAAGGAAAACTAGCAAGATGACTAGAAATACTTTCTTTTATGACTTGAATGCCGTTCTGGTAGACAGCACCTAAATGCTGACGCACTGTCAATGCGTCCCCGTCTAAATACAGGATGAACTCTTTGTTCTAGAAATGAGAATAGATATGACTTTACCTTAGAATCTACATGTAGGTTAGAGGGTAACTCTGAGAAGTATAACAGTGATACTTGCACTAAAACATCTACCAACCACTGCTCTCCTAGCGTTAATATATTACTTGGGACAAGCACTAAATGTAGATTGTCTTACAGGAAAGTAAAGAAAACCCAGATTCAAATGTGAACTTTGAAGAGTCCCTTATAGTGACAAAAACTGATTCCCCGATTGAGACAGAAAGTATTTGTTTGAATAGATGAGTTCAAAGACTCAGAGGATGATAACTGTCCTGAATCTTTTACTATAACAAAGTGACTACAAGTTCCTATTGTATTGAAAAGTTTGATAAAGCACAAATAGCTGATTTACAAATGTCTGACCTAGATATAAAAATCATATATAAATGGAAAACGGGAAGTGAAAAACCTGAATGGACCGAGATATTTCCAGATACTTTAGGTGTGAAGTGTTACTATCACTTATGGGACACCTTACATTTAAGAGATAATGTATTATATAGAAAATGGGAAGATGTAAATCCAAACAAGGTTGAGTGGCATATAGTCCTTCCTTAAGCATTATTATCGTTAGTTTTTGAACAGTTACATTGTTCAGTGACCGCAGGTCATTTAGGTACTATGAAAACCTATGAAAAAGTAAAACAGAGATTTTTCTGGTATACAATGAAAGCAGACATTGAACACTTAGTTAAAATCTGTGACACCTGTGCAAAATGTAAGGGACCAGGAAAGGCGACCAAAGCTCCCATGAAATTCTCCCCTTGAACGTATAGCTCTAGATATTATGTCTGGTTTACTAGGAAGTACTTCTGGAAATAAACATATCTTAGTAATTGGTGATTACTTTACGTTTACGAAATTTGCTGATGCTTACCACATTAAAGATATGGGAGCTAAGACTGTTGGTCGAAAAATTTATCTGTCCTTTTGGGGTTCTCAATGAAATTCATTCAGATCAGGGAACAAAGTTTGAATTATTGATGTAAGAGTTTAAGAAGCACATCTAAAATAATTGAATAAATTCCCTGATCCCAAATAGTTGTTTATTGACTTTAGCCAATATATATTTTTAAATCAAAGAGTACACAGGCAAAAGTTGCTCGCATGAATCTCACATGAATTTCGCACGAAGTTCATGCGAATTCTTCGCATAAGAAAGAGACGAAAAGTAATACGCATGAATTCATGCGAAAACTTCATGCGATTTTGACATAATTTTCATGCGAATATCATACGATTAAAATTTCGCACGATATCCATGCGAAAATGTATATCTTATGTTTCATTGTCGTTTCATGCGAATATCATGCAAATATCATGCTATTTTCATACAAAATAATATGCAGCTTCATTTAATAATCTTGAAATCTTCTATGATTTTTTTAAATCTAAATTTTAGAATATAATCTCTTATTGAAAAGAAAACTGAAGTCCTAATCGATTTGCTTCATACAGAGATAACAGAAAACAATGACAATACTCTTCTTAGAATAATCCTCTTTATTCAGATGAGAACAAATTTCAAATTTCTTCTTCTTCCTCTTCTCAAAAAGGCTTGTTGCTTCATCAATCTACCAGAAAATTTAAATAATGCAGTGTACATAAAATTTTTCTATTCCTGAATGGCATATATATTTTGAATGTGCATTATTAATATTGGAAGATATGAACAAAGTTCATTGATATATGACATGCAGTTAGTAACATGATCAATGCTCGTTAAAGCAGATTTGATCATTTTAATCAGTTACAGTAAATTTCTGTATGTCATATCCGATTACTATCATTCTCACTTTATCACTCTGATACATGTCCTTATTGTTATTTTATGCTTTCAGTTTGTGAAATCATTACATAAGCAAAATCGCTCAGCTGAGCATCAATAGCCACAACTTATCAAATCTACTTTATGCTGCCAAATACAAAACATTTGGACAACTTTGAAGTGAACTGTACATCTTGTTTAAAGGATTTTCAAATTTTTCCTCACATAAACATCAAACCCCTTTTGTTGTTTCAATTTTTTAGAAAAACATTTCTAAATGTCAAATACAACTCTATTGTGGTCCAACCCCAACCATAGGGACCATTATATGAACAAATTTGAATCTACACTACCTCAAAATGCTTCCATACAAGTTTTAGCTTTTCTGACCAAAGGGTTTTAAAGATATTTTAAAAATGACAACACATTTTCTATAATTCTAAACTCTCTAAAAGAAGGTGTGGCTTTTCATTTTTAAATTAACAAACTGGAATTTCTTTTCACCCAATAATGTTTTGTGCCAAGTTTGGTTAAAATTAGCTCAGTTGTTCTGGAGAAGGAGGAGAAAATGTCAAAAGTTTACAAAGGGACAGAGACTGTCCAGGGACAGAATTAAAACAGACAATAGTGATCAACACTTGAGCTTTTAGCTGCGCAGGACAGTTAAGGCAACATTTTGCTTTCAAACAGCACTAAAAGGAGGTCGTTCGTTTTAGCTTTATTTTTTCTGCATGATATATTTTTCTAAACTATTTTTTGATTGATTTTGCAAAGATATGGGTCACCTTAACTTGACCATGTCTTAATTTGACTGTCACGTGACTTTTCAGTGTCACGTGGGCGTCTTTTAGACAAGAAACGTCAATGCTAATTTGAGACAAAAAAGACAAGGGCAAGACAAACAAAGCTTGGAGTAAGTAATATGACAACTTATTCAAAATTATCTATACATCATAGAAATCAATGGTCATTCAGTTGTAAAACTCGTTTGTATTGCAAATTCGTAGGAAAAATGGCTAATTGTTGCAAAAATAGCGCATTTTTGTACATTTCGATAAAAATTACAAATTAAACCTTCATTTCTCAACAAATGAGCATCAGTTTTCATGAAGTACACGTAAAAAGGAAGAAAATCATACCAAGTTCAATAATATCTATAGCCGCCTTGCCCTTGTCTTTTTGCATTTAATTTGTCAGTCAGGAAGGTCTCTCAAATCAATACACATTTCAAACGCACAAGTGATCCCAAAAGGGGAGATAACTCTATAAGCGGTAACTCTTCTGAAATAGGCGCGGTGTCATTGTTTCGCCTAATCCGAATTTATTTTGAGATAGAATTCATCAGTACATTATGCAAATGATTATTTAAACATAGTGTTTCTGTTTTATTTATATAAAAAGGGACAATATGGTTACTATGAAACATCCGCATTTCCTCTGTTGTAATTATAGATGTAAACAAAAACAGTTGTGCATCATTTTTTAGGTTACTGTATGCGCGGAGTTAGTAATTTCTTAATTTCTGGGGGAAGGAAAGAAAAATATATGAGACCTAATTGTGCAAAATTATTTGAGGGGTGGGTTGGGTTGGGTGAAGCCCCTCTATAATAAGACAGACATATAACATGATTTAATTTTTTCTCATAATATAATAAATAACCCCTACCTCACTACACTGTATTATATGGTCAGGGGTATGTTTTGATTATAAGAATATTTAATGCTGGGTGCATTCCTGTGCCTTATGACTCCATATTTATATACAACACTGTTGTCTTGAGACATTTTCCAGGGGGAGGGGTGGTCAAAGGAATTTATTTGCAGGTGGCCAGGGACCAAGCCATTTTACTATGTGAAGTGTGAATAAAATTAGAATTTTCCAGGGGAAAGGGGCTATAATATAGATCTACACATGAAAAATGATTTTAAGGTTACTCATTTTCTTTTTTTTTTCTTTTTTTATGGGGGTGCATATATATTTATTCACAAAATAAATTCCATTCCAATTGCATTTTTCATGACTGAGACTAAAAGAGGGTGTGTAAATCCTGCAAGTAGGCAATCAAAAGCCATTTTTTGTTCACATCAATATATAAAATTTAAATAATTCTGAACTTAATCTTATGCTAGGGGATGAAAACTCTCTCACCAACCCCTTTACATCTGTTATGCATGCAAACAGCATATAGCAATTTAATATACGGTAGCTGACTTAGGTAAATGTTCCTCTCCTCCACTTCTTAAAAGAAAATTATGAATATAAAAACAATTATACTTGGTTTATTTGTTTTATTCATTTATACTAAGAAGATAAATGACTTTCTGAGAGAATAATAATGATAATATTTTCAGTGACAACATTATTTTAAACTTGATATACCTGTATATGCATACGCACTCAACAAATTCAATTTCTTTTATGTATGATAAAATGTCAATGTGTTTATTGTATGACTCCTTAGTTTGACTCCTCTTCTTTCTCCAAAAGCACAGTCTTCCTGTTCTTTAAGTCCAGGTTTTTATTTTCATCATTTTCATATTTTATATTCCCAGGATAAGAATGTGTATAACTTTTCACCAATAAGAACCTCATTTATGCAAATCCCAAAACATAGCAGGTACCAGCTGAAATGAAAATGATTTTTCAGTGAGTTTAACATGTAATCAAAATGACTGAAAGATTGAAATGAAAGAATTTATTAATCTTAATAAACATTTTATTTAGTTAAGATTTGCAATCAGGTTTTGCACATGTTCAAATACAGCTTTAAAACAAGTTTTTTTGATTTGATTTGAAATGATTGACACGTTCACCCCTGTTATGTGAAAGATTACTGTGACCCCTTTATTTTACTCGCCATAACCTTAACAGTGTACTTCTCTCTCTCTCTCTCTCTCTCTCTCTCTCTCTCTCTCTCTCTGTTATATTAATGATTTAGGTATACAAGATTTCTATCAAGCTAGTGCAGTTACAGTGATATCATACCATGTTTTGTTGATATATGTTAACTTAAATGTTAATGAGCAATTTTTAATCATGAAGTATTCAAAATTGTAGGTTTAAAATAACATAAATTTTAAATTTAATCATTTTAAAACATGACACCATTCATACATGATAATGTTTTTTTTCTACTTGATCTGTCTCATACAAAACAATCATATTAAGTATTATCAGATTTATCATTATTTCAGTGATGAATTATTGTACTTATAATATGTTATTAACAGTACATGTACTTACATTTTCTTCAAGCCTTTTTTTCAAAAATCATTCTGACAATTTTTAAATTTCTCTGCAAATAACAAAAATAATGGGAAGTTATACAAATTTACATGCACACATACATAGGCCTACATGTCAACAACAATTTGAGAATTCTGTTAAAGGTCTAATTTGCATGAATGGGTAAAATGACAAACACTTTAACAATTATTTGAAAGTTTCACATGCACATTCTAAACAAACATACCATGTCCATATATATACCTCATTTAGAGAAATCAGATGAAGTATGTGACATGTGATTCAGTTATTTGTATATTATAAGATTTCAAACAGTGTTATGCTCTCAGTGATATAAAAAGCTAGTAATGATAATTAATGTGCATGGACATTTTATATCAATTGGATGAATATAATATATATAAAAAAAAAATAAATATTAAATAAATAAACTGTCATAGAAGAATGTTCAAAACAGAAGAAATATGTTATTAATCAGCTGTTTATCAACGGGTCAACTAATTTTCAGAAAATCAAATCAGGTGTATATAATCCTTTAGCCTGTACTGTATTGATTTTCAGAAAACCAGATCAGCTGTTTTCACACAGTCTCACTTTGTTTACATACAAACAACTGTAGTGAGACTGAGTGTAGTGTAAAGCTAAGTATTGTCTGTGCAAATGCTATGAACTGATTCGATCGTGTCGATTGAACTTTCTGAAGAAAATGAGTAACAATTTAACGGACCGACAATAAACCTATACATGTATATTGTACAGTATAATGTAAACAATACAGTCTCTTCTCATGTTTTGAACCAAACAACACAATAAGTTGATCAGAAATTCATTCACTGTATAAAACCACAATAAAATAGTTACTTAGTTATTTGGTTCATTACAAATACACTGTATATCTATTCTACATACCTGGTAAATCATCAAATGATCGTTATCATCGGGAACACCAGCTACACGTGTTTACATCAAATACAGCGTCTGACGAGCGCTTTCGGGACGCAGATCCACACCCATACGACAGATATGTTATGGACATTCTTCGTATATTCTCGTTGTTGTATATTATTAGATACACATACAAGTAATTCGTTATTATAGGTTTTCCCATGAAGTATTAAATCAACCGTATATTTGCCAAAACCGCTGTTTTCGGTATATTTTCCATATATGGAAATACAGAGGCGGGGCATGTATTATGACGTCATATCTCATTATCCCTTCATTAGCATATCAGAGCGATGTGTAGCCTTATCTGTACTGCGTGAAGCCGGTTGTCTGAATGAGCTTCAATGTTAAACATTGATCCAAATTATCATACAACTCTTAAATCATAGAAGTATTACTAACCACTCTATCCATGAATTTTTTAGGTTTCCTGAATGTTGTTGGTTGTCACATTGTTAAGATCATTTACAAAGAGTCTCTGAATCTGCATGTGCATACTTTAGGCTCTCTGCAAATATTATTGATGTATTACTAAATGATTTCATTCTTGTTTGATCTAATAAATATCTGAATATAAGTAATATAAGTTATACAGCTATTGTAATCTTTATATTCAGTAATAGTTTTCTTATTTAATAAATCACAACTCCTACACAAATTCTTGACAAAACTGAATTGTTGTGCTTACTTAATTATGAACCTGCTCTTATTGGTGGAAAGACACTCTGGAGAAATATGGAAGGATCTTTTCTTCTCTTCTTTGTGTTTTTATCTTAAGAACTTGGTAGAAAACAAGAATATGTAATAAACAGTTTTCAAGCTTTGGATTGGCTCGAAAAATCTCAGTATATTTAGTACTTTGATTTATCGTCACCTTTTATACAGACAACAAGCACACCTCCACCCAAATAGTACCAACTCCATATCAGTGTAAGCCTATAACATTACGCTAAAATAATACGCTTTACGCTAGGGCCACAAGGTGTCTCTGATCATCATCACGCTACAACTTCATCTTCAATACGCAGGTAATTGTAAGGAATACTTATATATTCAGCAAAAATTTCGAATGATGGTTTTTTTTTTATCAAAACGGGAAGCAGTGATCTTCAGATAAAACATAAAAATGTCATGTTTCTTACCTCTGTCAATCACTTTGTACTCGAGTCTCGTTCCTGCTGACGTCACATATTGCGTATATTTTCGGTACTGAGAACCGTCAGGATGGTGTTTGGTTTTATATAAGTGCAATATACAAAAGCAATAAATATGATCAGATTTTATAATTTAGATATAAAAAATAATTATTATTAATAAATTTAAAACGCTACATGTTGATGTGCATCTTTTTTTAAGCGCTTGCCAACATTTTTACTCGTTTCCGAAATCCCGTTCGAGTTATCTCCCGCGATAAATGATGTGCAGACATACTGAATTTTCTCTAGCTACAAACTTATGTACATATTTAACTGACGCTCGCTGATTAGTGATGGAAGCCAGCAGACATTTTACGTCAACATCATCAAGATGTGTCCGATCTATCATACGATTATTTATTCAGCGATTGGAAAGTTCTTGATCCTGATCCTGGATAGGAGAGGAGCGGATCGTAAACATGCAGGTACCCTATGAATGATGTTTCAGGTGTATGCATATTCTGTGTTTTCATGTTATTTATTAATTAACGTTGTCAGATACATGATGAACCAAGGAAGTGTATTGTTATTATTAAACTTTGATGCAGGTATTTACATGTAACTATACGGAGAAAATTCGGGTTGACAGCCGGTCTGTCAATTTTCTCCGTAGAGCTACTGATCATTTTTTTCTTTACCATGTTAACCCCGCATTTTAATAAAAAAAATTAACAAAATCTATATTCTGTATTTCTAATTCAAGAATGAATTAATACAGTGTAACGTAAAGATTAAGAAAAAAATCTGCAGATATTTCAAACATGCGGTTGCAATCTGTGTTCATGCGCGAATCTAGAAAAAAAAATCGGGGGCGGGGCGATGTCCGACTGTTAATTGAGTAACAAGGTGGGGGCGGGGGAAGGGGGGGGGGGGGGTTGGAGCCATATTTTTAGAATTTTATAATGTAAATTTAAAGAAATTTGGATTTTTAAGGGCCCCCTTGACCCACCCCCCTCTAGATCCACACTCTAATATCATGTTGGCCTACATGTTTAATTTTTTGTGCATATTATGAATGAATATATCAATGTGAATTCATTTATAGGAGTATACATGTACATGTGCAGTTTGAAAATGTTCGTAATATTTTGGTTTTTTTCCCAACAGGGTTGTTTAAAGATTTGATTCAAACAATATTGCACAAACAGAAGAATTGATGAATGCTGCTTCAGTATATGTTGTATATATGATGGCTATAACAGTAACATATATCACTTGGGAAATCATGCACAACAAACTATTTTTTTGAATATTTCTAAAGTTTGTAATTATATAAAATCAAACACAGATGAACAAATTTTATTTGATGAAAGAGGTTGGACTTACCTCTTGACCTCATTTGCTTTTGATTGATAAAAGATACTGTAAGTGATACAATAAAATAGTTCTTTTTTTCATCTGAGCAGATGTGTATAAATCTTTTGTTTTAAGCTGTAATACATGTACTCGATACCTTTGTTTGTTTTATTTAAGTATTATTATTAATTATATTTTGTCTTGCATATACACAAGGTTGACAAAGATATTTAACAAGAGGCCAAATGGCCTTAACGGTCACCTGAGTAGCATAACCCATACACAAACTTGTCAAGGAGTCTCATATATGCATATTTAGTTAAGTTTTATTCTGGAATAGAAAAATTTTTAATTTGTAATGACGACCACCTCCCTGCCTGAAATATTTCAAAAAGGACTATTTAACCTATAATTTTAGCGAAAAACTTAAAAGATCATAAAAGAGTGCATGACCTGATATTGAAAAGGTGCAAGACTCTGATAGAAAATAATTTAATAATAATAACAAGGTGGCTATTATTCATGTTTTATCTAAAACAACCTCCCATCCCCTCGGGAGCAGACAGAAACTCTCCCTATGGGCATTTAAACAAACGAAAAAAAACCCAGCTTTATCGATAAAAGCCATCATGAGTTACTCACTTCTCCTGTTCCAGTTTTTGAATATTTAACATTCGTTGAGAATCACCATCTGGCATATATACCAAAATCATTTTACCTTTACATATCAGTGATTTTAGTTAGCCAATTATTACTTTACTATTAACATAAACAAGGAAAAAGAATATATATGGTTTAGGGGTGGAGATATTAACCGTTTTCAAGATATTCAGGCACTACCTGTTTGAGGGGGGTCAGGACCACCCCAAGGGCCCATGACCTATATACCATATGATGCCCCTTGACACAAGGAACAATAATATATATAGTTTAGGGGTGGGGATCTCAACCGTTTTCAAGTTATTTGTGCACTTCCTGTTTGAGGGGGGTCAGGACCATCCCCGGGGCCCATGACCTACAAACAATATGATGCCCCTTGACACAAGGAACAAGAATATATATAGTTTAGGGGTGGGGATATCAACCGTTTTCAAGATATTTGGGCACTACCTGTTTGAGGGGGGTCAGGACCATCCCTTGTGCCCATGACCTACATACCATATGAAGCCCCTTGACACAAGGAACAAGAATATATATGGTTTAGGGATGGGGATATCAACCGTTTTCAAGATATTTGGGCACTACCTGTTTGAGGGGGGTCAGGACCATCCCTGGGGCCCATGACCTACATACCATATGAAGCCTCTTGACAGAAGGAACAAAAATATATATGGTTTAGGGGTGGGGATCTCAACCGTTTTCAAGATATTTGTGCACTTCCTGTTTGAGGGGGTCAGGACCATCCCCAGGGCCCATGACCTACATACCATATGATGCCCCTTGACACATGAAACAAGAATATATATGGTTTAGGGGTGGGGTTCTTAACCGTTTTCAAGATATTTGGGCTCTTCCTGTTTGAGGGGGGTCAGGAACCACCCCTGAGGCCCATGACCTACATACCATTTGATGGCCCTTAACACAAGGAACAAGAATATATATGGTTTAGGGGAGGGGATTTTAACAGAGATATTTGGGCTCTTCCTGTGCCATATTGGCCCCACCCTAGTGCCTAAACACCTGTCCCAGGGGTCATAAATTTCACAATTAAGGTAGAAGACTTCATGTACATCATATCCAGGCCTTTAGTTTTTCACAAATATATATGGGAGTAGAGAAGAAGATTTTCTAAAATTTAATACATTTTTACTATATGGCCATTTTGGCCCCACCCTTGAGCCTGAACCCCTGACCCAGGGACCATAAATTTCACAATTTTGGTAGAGGGCTTCATGGACATCATATCCATGCATTTAGTTTTAAACAAATATCTATGGGAGTAGAGAAGAAGATTTTCTAAGATTTAATACATTTTTACTATATGGCCATATTGGCCCCACCCTAGAGCCTGAACCCCTGACCCAGGGGCCATGAATTTCACAATTTTGGTAGAGAGCTTCATGGACATCATAACTATGTATTTAGTTTTTAACAAATATCTATGGGAGTAGAGAAGAAGATTTTCTAAGATTTAATACATTTTTACTATATGGCCATATTGGCCCCACCCTAGAGCTTGAACCCCTGACCCAGGGGCCATGAATTTCACAATTTTGGTAGAGGGCTTCATTGACATCATAACCATGCAATCAGTTTTTTTCCTCACATGTGTGGGAGTAGAGAAGAAGATTTTTGAAAATTTGGCTGTTTTTTGCATATTTGGCCCCACCTGTGGCACCCTGGTGGTGGTAGAGCCACCAATTTCACAATTTACATTCCTCTTACCATAAAGATGCTTCACACCAAAAATGGGAACAATTGGCCTTGTAGTTTTTAAGAAGAAGTTAAAAATGTAAATTGTTAACGCACGACGCACGACGACGGACGAAAACAGATAGCAATAGGTCACCCGAGTTTACTCAGATGACCTAAAAATGGAAAGGGATAAAGAGACATGCTACAGAAAAAGGAAGGATAAAGGCACATGATACTGACACCGGATTGATTACACCAACATCAGTCCAATAACATTGGTACACACTGAAACTGGAGACCACAAAGGCCTGAATCCTTCTGAAATATACTGGCATCTGTGCAATCTAACTTGGAATCATGGAAAACTTGTATCACAGTGTTATGAATTTTAAGTGAATTTTCATTGTCTAGCATTGAAATAAATTTATGTTTAAATACAGTTAGACATTTAACTATATATAATTCACTTACTACGTTCGACAGGTTTGGTACATGCAAACTCTTTGTATCGTAAAAAACATATTAAGATTACAGTATGTATCTTAAATGATAACCAATTCAATCAGCATGTATTTATATACATGTAATAAAATCTTAATGTTTACTGACCATCTAAGAAGAAAGATATATCTCTCAGTGGGTGTGAATGTGTGTAAAAAGTATTGAATACATGTACGTATATTTTAATAAAATGTAAACTTTATTCTAATTTTTTATTTACCGGTATACCTGTATTAAGTCCAACACATGCAAAAATTGTTTTATTGCCATAATGTCAAATTTTTAACAAACAAAAAAACAATAGTATGACAACATATGAATGAAAGAATGTTTTAAAAGTGTTCTGGATTGATTTGTCATAATTTAATTTTCATATGAAAAACATGCAATTTTCATGTGAATTTCGCATAAATTTTATATGAATTTGACACAAATATCTAATCGCATGAAAAACATGTGAAAAAAATTTCGCATGAAAATAGTACAATTTTCATGCGAATATCATGCGAACATATTCGAATGATCTTCGCATGAGAAACTTTTCGTCTGATTTTCGCATGATTATCGCATGATTTTCATGCGAAAAGGAAATCACATGAAAATCATGTGAGCCACTTTTCCCTGTGTACTTGTATAGCATTTTAAATGAAATATTTGATTACTTAGATCCTTAGATCTATCAGTTTTGGAACCAACCTACTTTTAAGGTGGAGGCGGTGATGTATTTTTGAAGCCGTCTTAAAGCTCTACTGACATCATAAAATAGCAACGAATGTAAACAATCAGCCGCCATATTTTATCGATAGACGCCATATTAGTTGATGTTCTATTGTTATCTGCTAACCATATATAGGTCTTATACTCCGTCACCCATGAGCGCATTTGTCGATAAACAAAGTACCTCTGCACTCCTCGAAAAGGTGCCGGTGTTTACACAGGCCTAGAAACCGCGGTCACGTCGCAAAGAAGAATTGAAGAAGTTTGCAAGTCATGGCATCCAATGTAAGAGTCTTGCATAAAAATGCACATTACACACATGCAAATAAAGAACACCAACACGCAAATGTGCTCACTTCAAATGCATTTCTACTTGTCATGTCTGTCACGCACGTACGCATACTCCGAGTGAACGAAATGCTTGTTTCTGACAAGCGTTTGGAAGCATTGATCGGGGAGAAGCAATTATTCGTAAAAAGGAAAATATTTTTCACTATGATGCTAACATATATTTGATAGGAAAAAATTAGAAATAAACGTTTTGGATTTCAAATTTATGTGCTTATCCCATCTATTTATTATAACAAAAAGAGGATTGGATTTTACGTTAAGTCTTCTGAATATGGGAAGGGGGGGGGGGGTTATATACTTTTGTATCATAAATAAATAATAATCCTAGATCAATTTTCTTCATTATAACGAGAGCTATAGAGATGACTTTGTGATAATGCAAAACTAGTATGATCATCCGTGTTAGAGTATACCTGCTAAATATTATTATTTTTATGCACCATCACAAAAGAAGCATATGGCATGTATAATTATTTCTGCCATATACACATGTAAACTTGCCAATGAAAACTATCTTGCTGTTATTGAAACCTTTTTTTTTTTATTTTTAACAGGAACTAAATATGCAATAACATGCCTTTATTCAATAAAAATAATATGGTAAAATTATATATATCATTTTTATCAGTTTTCAATCATGACAGAACAGAAATTATCTGAAGCTTAAGTAAATCATAATCACGATATTTCAATAAACATCAGCTGTATACAATACACATAAACAAGCTTCATAAAAATTGGATTGATGTTCAGAATACATAATTTTTCACTTTTTGCACTTACTACATAGTTAGAAAACTTCATAAAAAAAGACAGATGTAAAAATTGCATGAATTTTCAATCTTATCTGTACAATACAAAATAAAAAAATTATAATTATTACAGACATGGGCACCTTAAAAACTATCTGTACAATACAAAATAAAAAAATTATAATTATTACAGACATGGGCACCTTAAAAACTATCACATATTGAAAGTGTATTCTGTTGATACATTATAATATTATACATAAAAATATATTTAAAAACATGAACCTTTTAATGAATTCATACATTATATACAAGTAAACTATATGTAAGTAATATAAAATGAGTACCAGGTAATTTTGAACATTTTTATTCAGCATTGTTGTCCCTGTGAAAACAGGGGGAAGTGCAAAAGTTGCACATGCAAGAGAAGAGGTTGTACCAATTGCAGGAACCCTTGTTGCCAGTTCAAGACAACATCTACAAATCAGGAAGTAAGTAAGATGAATTGTTCTCCTAGGAGTGTTGGCCATCTGTTTCGATGTTCACCCTTCTACCACGATGAGGTCCTCCTAGATCAGAGGGGATATATTTTGTAGATGTTACAATAATTGTTTCTAATTGTAGCCTGCACACTATCACCCTTATGCCTCACAAAGCATCCGCAACTCGAGTAGGGGAAATATTCCGAGCCGAAATCAGGTCTTGGAGGCTGCGGCAAGTCCTGAAAATAGACGGGACATTGAGATAGTGTCAACATTGCGAGTAAGTATTTATAAAGTTATTAGTCTCTAATACTTTTACGACAATATACAAATTTACTTGCCTTCTGATACTGTACATTTCTATTCAATGACTACAATTTGCATTTCAGTGATAACTTTTTTCTATCAAATGATATACTTCAAATATACTTTAAGTTGTTTCGTTTTCATCATCCCAAATTAAATGATATTTATTTTACTTTAGGACACTATTTCAGAAATGAATGAGGAAACGCTACGTCAAGTTTTAATTAGAGCAGCTGAAGCCGAACCTGACTTGATGAAAAGTTTCATTGAAGGTTCAAGGCAGGACAGTAACTCCAGCTCAGAAATAGCATGGTGTTCATGTGGGAGATGTCAAGCATTTGATGATCCTCGCATGAACCTATGCTGTTGCCAATCTCCATGCATAACCTCAAAACCAGAATTTAGAAATCTGTGTTTGAGGCACGATGTCTTGGAGATTGCCAACATTCTGAACTGGAGTTATCGTACCAACCTTGAACCTTCATTCGCTCCATCTACATTCCGAAACCAAGCGTACAGGAATTTTGTGCTATGGCAGCACAGTACCCTGGGAGCAGGCAGGAGAGTGCCAGTGCCATCATGTGTGTGTGTGGCCATCAGGAGGAGATTTCCTCAAGCAAATGGACAATATAGGGGCTACCACTCTGCAAATTCAGACTCTGAATAAATTTTTAATGTTGAAAAACTTACTTCATTTTTTTCTGCTTTTCATTTCTGCAAGTAAAACCCGAGACCCAGGATTTGCTGATCCTGATAAATTGGCAGATATGTTGTCAAGATCTTTTGACTGCCTAGTCCTTGTATAAAATGCACAAGAACTCCCATATATTTCTTTCATGCAGGTTATAATGAGTCCTGAAAATATAAAATAATATTTTTTTCTTTTATGCCAAAATAAGTTCTCATCATATACCGGTAATACTACACTGTTATTAGTAGTTCATATGATCAGGAGAATAAGGAAGTATAAAATATCAATCAAGCATGTATCTACTGGTACCTGGAATGTAGGAGTATTCTTTGATTGACTTCTTTTCATATGCAACTATGAAGATGGTTGTTATGGTCCATTACAGCTAGCATGTTTCGTATGGTGTAGGAATCATAGCTATTGGACACTCTTTTTGGAACATAGTGTAAAAGGGTATGGCTAAAAAAGTTTTCAATTGCCCAAGTTTGCCGGCAGTTGACATAGAATGCCATACTTCCACACCAATCCCTATTGGTTATTGCTTTCCTATAAAAGTATATGTATGTGGTTACAATTTATGGCTTATTCATAACTACAGTAATGAATATTAAAAAAATGTACATTCTAGTACACCTACCTTAGTTCCTGAAAAGCAGAAGAATTTCTATCAAGCCATTTTCCATTTGAAGATAAGGACTCCAAGTTATTTTCAGTATGATGACATCTGCAATCATAAAAATATAATCTATTACATTATCATCTTTGTGAATCATACACAATATGACACAAATTAGATTTTCAACAGTACCTTCCCCCGGGCCAAATGTGTTGGTTGGTGACATGATGGAGAATGCCAAACCACTTTTTCAATAATTTTTCAACATTCCCCTTGGAAGCACTGCAGCAGTACCAAAAATGGTTAATAATTGGTCGAATCCATGGTAGTAAATCTTTGTTTACTGCCTTCTTGGCTATCTCTCTTAGCAGAAAGGCCAGTTTCTTTGCTTTATGCCAGATGTCTAAACTGTGGTGCAGATGTTTAAATGGGTCAGTGCCTGTAATATAATTATATTTTCAAAAACAAAATCCTTTTAAAAGTAGATATATAATGGTGAATAAATTAAACACTATATTATTTCTTACAATATTATGTAAATATATGAATATATACTTACGCATCATGGAAATTATATTTCTGCTAGCATCAGAAATTATTTCCCAAACTACATACGGTGATACATTTAGTATGTAGTTGAGACCTCTCTCAATCAGGAGCCTCTCCATTTTAGGACTGTGTCGTCCAACCTCCCTAGAATCTCCAATCTCCAAATGTATGATGTGTTTTTTAATTTACATCCATAAACACAGCGGTAGACTTGTTGGCACAAAACCCTTCAATATGTTAACAATTGTTTTTTTCAGAAAATATTTTCTGTATATTAAACAACAAGACAATGTCTAAATGAATGCCTTGCAATGTATTCAGTGAATTGTTCGCAATAATGCAATAATGTAGAGGTAAATGTAAAGAATGTTACCTGGAGTGTCATATCTTACATCCACAGCCAGGCTAAGAAGTATCTCTTTCAGTTTGTCACCGATATCTTCCATGTGTTTAGTGAACACTTTCTGTACTGCAACCTAGTTGAAAAGATTTTTAGCATACTTGGTGATACATTCATTGTGACAAGTTTATACATGGTACATGCACTAGTATATTAGACGGAAATGAACAAAGGATAAATAATAAAAATAATAGCTAGCTTGTATGAATCTACAATTTACATTGAAACCTACGTACGATAAAAAAAAGAAATCAACTCTTGCTACATACTCTGTATTGAAGTTGCATTCTATAGAATTGTCTTGCTGATCCAATTGCAAGATTAATAAATTTTGCACCCATGTTGAACTGATCCCAAGATGCTCCTGGCAGAAGAACCATTAGTTGCAGCAAGATTGCAACAGCACTCCTGCCTCCATAAAATGGTGTTGAGATCCACTTTCCCACATGACCATTCTGTTTCAATAATAATTATCAATAAATGTGAAATTCTTCAAATATAACATTACAACAATGATTAAGTGAATACTAAACAACTTACATTATGTATATTTTTTCTGTTATACAGAGCTTCAGTATCAGAAATGTATACTGTGGAATCGTTTTTGTGGAGTTCGTGGGTACCGCTCATCCACAAATTAACATCCTCCACGAATTAATAAAATTTTTATAGTACATATTCAAAAATAGTTTTTTTAAATTTTACATTATACAATATGAGTTAATAAACATATTTGTGCCCAAAAATATAGGTAGTGGCCATTTATTTATTTTATGATAACTTACAGTGCAGGTATATTTATACTTTACTCCTGCTGCTATTTTCTCTGCCCCACACACCCCACACACATACTTGGGATTGGGAGCATGTAATAAATGGAAGTGAAAATAAAGAAACCATTGAACTGCTTTTAAAAGAGCTAAAGGATTAGAATTTTCAAAATTTTGAGAATTATCTTTTTTTCTTTTCGCTTGTAAAGATTTTTTGGATGAGGCTGTCATCCACCACCCACCCCCCTTTAAAAAAAAAACCGATGCTACGTGTACGTTCCTGAAAATTACCGTAATTATAGTGAGTAAAATAAATGTGAGCATTCATCCAAATGAGTGCAAGTTACAACTGTTTCCTATATCTGAAGAAATGTCCTCATTCTTTAGCTTTGCAAAATTTTGAGAGGATTTTGGTAATTTCAGCAGATTTACAATAACTTCAGTTAGAGTAATTTCCCCTTATTGTGACGTCAAAGTTCACGTTTAAGTGTCGTCTGACTCTTTAAAACTCCCCTGAGAAATAAAAGTAAGCGAAGTATACTGTTTTATTTACTTAAAAAGCATGATGTTCTTAAAATTACACATCTTCTATGCTTCTCAAAAGTTTTACTTTGATTCTCGCGAGAACGTGAGGACTTGGAAACCATTGGTACTATGAATTGTGGGTCCAAATTTACTGACGCCGAAAAAATCTATCGGATCAATGTGCAAACCTTTGTGACGTCACTCGATTATCTTTTTTTTTTTTTGATTGAGAGTGTACTGAGGTGAACTTAAGAGGTAACTGACTGTATGTCGTCTACATCGTTATTGTTTTTATTGTCTTGCTGATTGTTGTGAGAGTGTGAAGTGATAAAAATTGCCATGATTACAGGGAACTACTGGGACGATTAAAACAATGCATTACTAGTCCGTTTAACTGACGCCAAAAAAATCCGTTGAATGAATGTGCAACTGGTCCGAATTTTCTATTCGCACACGCCTTGCCGTTAGAGCTCGCTTCGCGCCGGCGCTGCGCGCCGGCGAGCTGCGCTCGCTATAATAAGGAAAATATATCACTGCAGAGTATAGAGTGTTAATTTCAAGATTGTCGTATGAGAGAGAGAGAGAGAGAGAGCGAGAGAGAGAGAGGGTCATTAAAAATTGCACGATACATGTACATAAACATGTGAATAATTATTTATGAGTATCGAGGGTAGAAAATTCTAACATAGTTTTACAATGTATGCATGCGTTACAAACCTGGATATATTTTGCCACATTTCATTCCCTTTTTCTTCTTCATCATCATCTGCACTGCCTCCATCATCCCCACCATCATCTTCCTCTTCATGTTCATCACCAGAAGATCCAAATATCTCCGTTATGATATTTTCTACTTCCTCAGTATTATTCTGTAGTACATATAATATAATGTGAATAACATGATTTTATTCCATGTGCATGATGTGTAAACAAATTACAGTATATATTGACTATATTCAGATCTTTGTATTTCAATATGGTAATTATGTAAGCTGATTCAAAATGAATAACTACATAAGGTAGAATAAAACTGCAATCATTCACATACACTGTATGTATATACAGCTAGCTGTACAAATTAAAGGTAGATAGATAAATTTGGTATCATGTCGTCATCAATATAAAAATACACATTGTACATAGTACTGATCAATAATGTAAATAATTTGAAAGACATGGTATTTGAAAAGAACAACATCATAACAAATATGATACCAGCTAGCTACATGTAGAATAATGCATAAGAGCTTGAAAGCTTTATATTTTCAATGGGATCTTTTCCAAAGTATATAGGTTTTATGGTTGTTACAGCACTAATATACTGGAGTATGGTTTTAAAGTCTTAAATTTGGCACTGTGTTAATTAAACCAAACATAGCACTATTACAATGAACCAATACTAAAACATACATATATAATACAGCCCGCCCTACCCTTTACATAATTATTTTTCCTCTGAGTAATTACATTATTTTTTTATTTTATTTTTCTTTTATTCTCTGTGCAATACCCATATCAATTATCAGCTGATATATTAAATTTTACACAAACTGGCATCACAATCAAATGAATGCTTTTTGTATACATTTTGTGATTTATCCACCCCTATAGTGAATCACATGTATACATGTACAGTGTACTATGTATTTGAGATAACATATAAACATCCTTGTTACTAGTTCGAAATATCTGACGTTTTCCTTGCTTTATAAACAAATTTGATATTTTGTGATATTTTAAATTGAAACATCAAAATCATTAAAAAGGCCAGGGAAACGTCATATATTTCGGACTACCTTGTTACCTACATATTGAAATAAGTATTTGGGTGTACATATAAGCTTGTCATATCTATTTTACTTACATACTGTTCTTCCATTTCTTCGTCTTCACAATGGATCAACATTATCGTCACCTGCATCTCTATCAAAATCCATATTTATGGCACTGCTACAGCTGTACAATACAAAATAGAGTCTAAAGTGCCATCCAAAGCAACATTATTGTTTTTATAAAACTTGTTTCCAATCGTGTCTATTCTAGTAAGCGTTCATGTTCTTGAAGCAATAACTAATAATTTCTCCCTTGTGTTTACACGTTTTCGATGTACTTTCACTTTCAGTCACTGCTCTGCGCATGGGCAAAGCATATCGTAAACAGTCCGTGCTGGAGGTAGACGCGTGGCTTTACTCGGTTCGTGTTGAATTTCTCTAACACTGTTACAAAGTATCTATTTCATGTTTTCGTCGTTATTTTTTTTCAATTGAATGCATGTAAACGTACAGTGTAGGCCGAATTGCTTTTAAAAAGTAATTCTTACCTGTGCGTATGGAATTGAGAACCGATATAGGTATTCGAAGTAGAAATGTTCCTTGCCGTGCGCTCTGAGGAGTCACTGTGTTGCCTGCAGTTATTCAACGTCAGGAATGAGTAGTCAAGTACATGTATTCAATTTTATTTCAGAACTCGGTGCATTTCGGAAACCTTTGTGTTTTATCGTATGTTTCGGAAATTATATGATTTTTTTTCCTTTTCTTTAGTATGCCTTTTGTATTAGCCGATGCGACCCGAACACGTTGACAATCACAGTAAAATCATTCATGCGTGACCATTCACCTAGGTAGTACCTGGTTGGCAGATAATAGGGCTATAGAAACTAATATGGCTGACAGTGGCCTGACGTTTAAATGACTTCACTAGAGCTTTAACTTCATAGGTCTAAATGGGTGAATATGACCGTGAGCATTTGCTGTTTTTATTATAGTCAGAAGATACATACTTATTCTATTATGTAAACATTGTAAAATGAAATCAGAAACTTGGTCTTTAAGCATGACACAAGATTTACCCTTTTCCCTTCAGATAAAATAGATAGTTTTACGAAGTTTGTTATTAATAGTTACTGTTAGGTTTCTTTCCAAGAGAAACTGGAAATGTCATTTGATGTGTAAACGACGAGTAGATACAGATAGTGTAAATGTATTCAGATTTACTCTACTATACGAAGTTTATATTTTTAATAATAAATCAATACGGCGGTATTGATTTATAAATCGATTAAGGATGATTTAATACAGTTTAGTTAGTTGATTGAACATAAACTTTAGCTAATATCCATAGAGTAAACTTTAGAGTCTTTTCATACAAAGTTATGACGTAAAGTATGATAAAAAGGAACGCACGGAATGCGCGTTGTCGGAAGCCAGAATCCTAATTAGAAGAAAGTCAGATTATCGTGCTAGGACCGAGTGAAGGTATGAATATGTAAAATAAATGTATTTGTGCTGACGAATTTAGGAGAAATGTAGACAATTTATAGTAAGAATCATATTATGTTAAATAAAAGAATATTGAAACAATTTATTAGTTTACAAGTTTAATGAAATATGTAAAATTTAGTCGGTGCTTACAAGGACTCTGATCCCGGGAAAATTATTTCTCCCGGTTTTCTCTATGTGTTTTTTAAAAAAAGTTTAAAGATTTAGACTTGCCTTGCACCTTCCAAGTTTACCCGGTGTGCACCGCGTCTTTATATGGGTGTAGCTATGCATGGCACTACCCGAATCTCGTATTTGTACTGATTGTAATATATGAACGTTGAATAATTAGAAAAGCCGGTTTGCGGTAAAAGTTATTATAGTACAAGAACTTTGAAGACAAAATTACGGAATTTAGTCCCGTAGCAGTTATAGTTTATAGCACCGCGCAAACAGGTTCGGTGTAGAACCGAGCACCGACTAGAGTCCGCACCGACTGTAGTCAGCACCGACCTTCCTGATTTGAATTTATGTTAATAAAATATTAAGAAACTCTACCTATTATGTGATTCTTGCATTTCTAATATTTAACGTACTTCGAACCCAACATTGTAACTTGCCTCAAAGGTACCGTCTGAATTATTCAGATCATTTCATAAAGAGAGGGCGCCAAAAACGTTACACAAGTTTACCATATATTTTTTTTTGCTTTTATATAGTTGCATGTGCATGTGGTATTTTTTTCAGATTATAAACAATTCAGAACATAGATTTGTGTATAAAAATCAACTGTGATTCAAGGTATATATATTGAGACTAGTTATTATTTAGTATTCATAAGAAATACAATGGAAAGAATATTATTTCAGACGGATTAAAAGAAAAAAAAATGTCAATATAAAATCAAAAAAATCTGACAAAAAAAATTGAATTCAAATTTAAATAATTTACAATTTATTAAAATTAGACGTTCTGAATCCGCTACCGCTTCTCAAATATCTAACAACATCCCATGCAGGGACAAAGAGCACACGGCGGGTGTGACCGGTCAGCAGAGGATGCTCACTCCTCCATGGCACCTAATCTTGCCTCTGAGGTTTTCCATAGGTCCAAGATTGCTCTGCTTTGAACTTTTATTTTAATACCGAATTGTCGACGGATTTTTCTCCGTTTTCCCGATCATTATATTTTTCTCAAATAACGACATTTTCCCCAATAATGACATCTTTACCGATATGAAATTGGGCGCACAGTCAGTGTGGCCGGTCGGCAGAGGATGCTTAGTCTTCCGATCAATGGCACCTGATCCTACCTCTATTTTTAGGAGTTCCGTGTTCGCTATGCTCCTGTTTTGTAATTTTCGTTTGGACTTTCAATTCTGAACACTGCTCGTTAATCACCACATGTCATTTGATAATTCATTTGATTAAAATTTTAGAAAAAAAAATGGCATATAGATAGGTATCACTTTTAAGGTTTATCTCAAATTAACTATAATACTTCGGTGAACTTTCATTTTGGGGGAAACATTTGGCGGACTAATTACTTTGATTATATGACAGATAAACGTCATAAAGTTTTGATGTAATCAATGCCAGGAATCGACGCAGGATCAAATAATTCTCAGAATGAAGTTGTAGATGCGTAACAAAACTCGAATAGGGATACGTCAGGATCAGTTAATTACCAAAATATAAATTTTAATTCAGGAACTTGCAATGATCTAATGAAGATTTTCAAAATTATATGGGTTTTTTAAATTTTGAATGGAAAGAAATGGATACTTTGTACGATTTCTAAATAGAAAGTTAAAAATAATTAATTTCTTTGATAAGAAAAATCGTTTTGCTGGAGTTTATCCAAATACTTTTTTAAGACAAGTGTCACAAGAGAGATATTTCACAGTCGAACGTTAAGCGATCACAAGTATCATGCTCATTGAAAACAATTATCGACTATATTTTAAAGTAATAGAACTCATTATAGAATGTTCATTTTCATAGGTTGTATAACCATAAAAATTATGCGCATGTGTCCGCAAATTTTCTTAATAGAAACATTTCAAAATGTCAACATGAAATGCTTTTTTTTCATAAAAACACATTAAACTACATAAGCAATGAAAAGAGAAAATAACCTCTTTTAAAAAGTGGCGCAAAACAATCACAAAATGAATCGCAGTTAAAATTGTGCTTATTCTCCCAAACATGCTGATTCCAAATATACAATCATTGCGAATCAAGATAATTGATTATTAGAAATAAAATGATGTCAACATTATATGTCACGAACAGTTTTGAAATACAAAATCTCTTATTAGTAGAAAAAAGTTCTTATTTTTTCATTTATTTGTGTGCTTTGCTTAATGAAATGTATTATTACGTTATGAGTGAAAATGACGTTTTTTTACGTTACCGAAATTTGCATCAACACCGTGTGCGACGTCAAAGCAATTCACTATTTAATGGACATTGTTTTACAGATCTTGCATGGAAGATCGCAGGAAATGTCTTTAGTTCAATACCTGTCCGGATTGATGCTGATGCCTGGCGGATGCATTTTTAGGGTAATTATAAACTGATTAGAAGTTGGTGCACATGTTTTAAATAACAAAATACATGAACTTATTAAATTTCAAAGTAGGATGACATAGGCATACTTGTTATTTAATGCATTATTATTATTGTTATATTATTATTAAAAGTTTCGTATACATGTGCCAATTGATCAGTGTACCATTCTTTTAGAATATGGTAAAAATGTATATTTTGCTATACGGTAAATAATCTTCATTACAAGAAAGTCATATTTTGGCATTTCTATGCATTGCTTGAAATTAAAATCAGCCAATTTTTCAGGACATTGAGATAATAGCTAAGTTTGGGGCAAGTGTTCATCCAGAAACTCTAAGAAGAAAGCTGAATTCGTGGGATGCAATTTTAGATGAGGAATTGCTCAAGTACAGAGAAGAATGGAGTCGAGGAGGGCAAACGAAATATCAACTCGTTTGGGAAAACTGGGATAGAAACATTATTCCATCTTACAGAACGTCCCAAGACAAAACATTGTCCCAGCACTTGTTTCAGGTCATTGGAGTTCTTGACAGATTGATTTGTCCTGAAGATAGAGTCTCGCAACTGACTGATATCTTAGACTTGAATCCTGTGGATTTCATATCCTCCAAGGAAAATAAAGATATTCTTTTGTCTGAGCTGACTTTCCTTGTTGCAAGTTCTGTCATCGCATATATTGACCAGATGAATGAAATATTTGAATCGGTATACCCCAAGCACCTACACCACAAGTACCTCAGGAATTAAGACAGAATGAATTATATTCATTTTATATCTTTCATATTATCTGTAGAAAGCTATACTTATATTTCTACTGTATCTATTACACTTTGCACAGTATTCTTTGGGACTATACGCCTGCAATGAAATTGTGACCCAGAATGTTATAAGGCTACTAAAAGAGCTATCAAAGAAGTATGTTCCCACAAATAAGGCAGGGGAGATTGTGGAAGAGGTTTTCTTTGGAGGTAATTTTGAACAAACTAATAAAGTTTCCCCCTATAAATTGAATATCCATATTTATACTCTGTCCCGATGTTTTGCTTACACTACTTTTTGTTTGATATTTCGATAATCATAAATACCTTTGTGCCCAAACCATGTTCATCCACAAATATGAAAAATGCCCAGATTATCTGTATTGAAACGCCCCCTCTGTCGCTTCAGGTTTCAATAGAAAGTCTACGGGGATTTTGCATTGCATCAGCCATTAATTAGCCTGGATGATAACGTTCCGAGTGAGTTCTACATGGAGAAAAGATGTAAACATTTCCCATTTTAAATACGCGTAAGATATTTCTTTTCGTTCCTGTGAATTTTATGAGTGCAAAATGAAAATTTTTTAATGAAGATATCTTGGATATATTCTCTTAAATCG
This sequence comes from Magallana ariakensis, assembly GCA_020458035.1. Classification (NCBI taxonomy): domain Eukaryota; kingdom Metazoa; phylum Mollusca; class Bivalvia; order Ostreida; family Ostreidae; genus Magallana; species Magallana ariakensis. The sequence goes on from CM035813.1 coordinate 64,887,556, forward strand.
AGTTAAACTGTATTTCTTTCACAGGTATGTGTATTTTTATTAAAAATCATCAAACAAATGATGGAAACAATAACTTGGGACAGACTTTGGTAAATAATTATAACTAGGAGACAGATTAACAGATGAGAGAATACGATGTACCCAAGAAGTCATGACGAACAATGCAACTTCTCTAGAAATGTTGGAAGGGTTCATTTCTAAAATTGAAGATTTCCATCGGCTGATGAACTTTCTTGAGGTAACATTTCAGAGCAAGAAGGCATTGTATGAGTCACTGCTTGTAAGTTATTTTAATTTTGTTAAACTAACAGTCAATAGTGATGCAGACGTACAGCACACAATCAGCAAATGAAAGCGGTACAATGTACTATTACAAAAACATTTTAGATGCACGCAATTTCAAAGGAAAAGTTAAAAATTCTCACAAGGTATATAAAATGTTAGATCGAACTGTTTTTGATGCTATGTGCTGTGTAATATTTTTGCAAGAAGTTGGAGTTCACAAATAGAAAGAACTGTACCTTTGCCGAATGATTTTTGTGAATGGAGTAATGACCAAAAAATCCAGTGGCTGAATAACATTTGTTCACAGATGTTTAAGAAATGGTTTTTCGGGGATGGGGATCTGTTTAAAGAGTCGAGAAGAAGAATATTATCAAACCCAGATCATGAAGAAAAACTTCCTAGATGGGCGAATTTCCTCAGGTGACCGTTAAGGCCTATTGCCCTCTTGTTTTGGTAGACGGCTTTGAATTGATTTTTCCTTAGTAGAGAAGATAATTTTTAATTATATGCATTGAAACTATACATTTTTTTGGCCCCGCCCTGGCTCAAAAACCAGGGGACATGAGAGTCACAATTTAAGTAGAGGTCTTCCTGGTTAAAATAATTTTTCTTACAGATGAGCAGTTGTCCTTGGAACAGCACCGGACGCTAATCACAAAAAGGGAACTTTAAGAAAAAAAGAAAGAGGAGAAACAAATCCATTTTAAAAACTTTTTAAAGAAGAAAATCGCAGTAGAAAAAGAAAATCATATTTTGACGGACATAGAAACAAAATTAGAAATATCAAACTTACTGACCGAAAAATCTCATGGTATTTGCCGACCACCTGCATTAATTAATGTATAAAGATCCCTTGAAAAGTGCCAAAGACATTAGAATTACCAACTATGAAGTGTTTTCTTGCGAACCCCTTCTTGATATCACCAATATCGTGCAAAACATCATTACAGAGCTCCCACTTCATGTACCAAAAAAATATTCTAAAGGAATTCGAAATATTTTCTAGCACAACAATTGGAGACAAAAATTAAATTAAAGGGTCGGATCCAAGATTGCTCGCAGTGAAACTTGCCAAGTTCATCAAAACAAATTACGATGCTAACGAAATTGAAAAAAGATTTTTGTCCTTAGTTAATAGCCTGGTTGAAATTATTGAAATTATTCAGATAAGCTACTCAAACTTCCGCAACAGAAATCACAGAAATATCCTCAGACTTTACAACAAGTGCTTCACATTTGTCATCCTATTTCGAAACATTTTTGGAAATCCAGCTAAGCTCACCTCAAGGAATTTTTTTTCGGAAGCCAATTTCACCGCACAACAACTTTTCGTCTCCCTGAAACATACCGGCTTCTTTGTTAAAGATTCATCATCTCTTAACAAGAAGAAAGAAGTTTCGGTTATCTCAGACGCATCTACCTACAAACAAGAAACAGACAAGCTAAATATGTAGTTGATAATGCAGTGGTTTACCATTTAACAAACAATTAACTCAAAACCTTATCCCATTAAGAAACAAGACTATTATCAGTCATCAGGCAAAGCTTTTTGATAAACGAAGCAACTCAATATTTTAAGAGGAATTCATACAGAAGAACCCACTTCTATTTCAGGCATATTGAGAAAGGATAGCAGATTTCATATTGACTGGTGTGGGCATTTGGTGGTCAAAAAGAGCAAATGTACATCACATCTGCGTCTGATGAATACTTGATATCATACATCTATTTACAAAATAAGATGAATACATGGTATCATACATCTATTTACAAAATAAGCAATGTAAACATTTACGTGTAACTAGATAATATCCCGCGCAAGCGCAGGAAATAACACTTTAAATATTTAAAAATATGTCATTTGTTTCATATTTGGATATTTTACTGAAAATGGACATTGATGGTCACCTAACAACAAAACTTTATGATAAACGTGATGACTTCAATTTTTTTCTATAGTCAACTTTCTTTACTTATGTAGCAATATACCTTCATCACCTGAATTATTTCTTATGACTGACTACATAAATATATTGGGTTGATCAATCTCATAGATGGCGAGGCGCCGAACCGTCTATGAGATTGATCGACCTAATATATTTCTGTAGTCAGTCAGTAACAAACCTAATAAGTGTTTTATTTTTTCGAGGACTATCAATGAAAAAATGACAATAACAAACCGTCAACCATCTCATAAATCCAGAAAACGAAATTCAAATTCAAAGCAGAGTAACACGGAACTCCAAAAAGATAGAGGTAGGATCAGGTGCCATGGAAGAGTGAGCATCCTCTACTGACCGGTCACACCCGCCGTGTGCTCTTTGTCGTAATCGGGAAAAAAACGGAAAAGTCCGTAGACAATAAGGTGATTAATTATGGTCTAACAATTAGTATGAAAAACTTCAGCCAGCATGCGACCCAGTGGAAGATAGTCTTTGCTGACAAGGTCGTCGTATCGACCATAAGATGACTTCAGACGAGACTGTTGATAGTCCTGTTTTATCAACTTGTTTGTAAGCTTGCCACGCCTTAGAAACTGTTCATACGAAGAGCATGCCCTTGCGTATCGAATTAACTGAGAGACAAAAACACCATTAGCAGGTGATGAAGGAATATTGCTACATAAGTAAGGAAAGTTGACTGTAGAAAAATTGAAGTCATCGCGTTTATCATAAAGTTTTGTTGCTATGTTACCATCGCGTTTATCATAAAGTTTTGTTGCTATGTTACCATCAATGTCCATTTCCAGTAAAATATCCAAATATGAAGCAGATCTAGAATCTGTGGTATCTTTAATTTTAAGTTCACTCGGATATATCGAGTCGACGTAAGTATTGAAATAACAATTGTTAATTGATAATACGATATACCTGAATGACCACAGCGATTGATTAATTTTTTTCTCGTACAAGTTTTTGAATAAATTCTGCTTCATAAGAATACAAAAATAGGTCTGCTTACAATGAAAAAATGACAATAACAAACCGTCCACCATCTCAAAAATCCGTAAAACGAAATACAAATTCAAAGCGGAGCAACACGGACCTCCAAGATAGAGGTAGGATCAGGTGCCATGGAGGAGTGAGCATCCTCTGCTGACCGGTCACACCCGCCGTGTGCTCTTTGTCGAAATCGGGAAAATAAAAACCGCAAAAGTCCGTAGACAATTAGGTAATTAATTATGGTCTAACAATTAGTATGAAAAACGTCAGTCAGCATGCGACTCAGTGGAAGATTGTATTTGCTGACAAGATCGTTGTATCGACCATAGAACTTACAAAAAGATGACTTTAAACGAGTCTGTTGATAGTCCTGTTTTATCAACTTGTTTGTCAGTAGCTTGCCTCGTCTTAGAAACTGTTCATACGAAGAGCATGCCTTTGCGTATCGAATTAACTGAGAGACAAAAACACCATATGCAGGTGATGAAGGTATATTGCTACATAAGTAGGGAAAGTTGACTATAGTGTAGCATTAGTATGTTCAAATGTGATATTTTATTGTTTAAAATGTGATCAGTGATCATTGTTAGATTTGATTGATTCATATGTTGTATATTTACAGATGTATTATATTTATTGAGAGAAATAACATTTTAAAGCGGGGGAGGGGGTCAAAGTTTTAACATACATATTTTTGCAACGTACTTTATCCAACAATTTAATCAGCTTAAATTGCATTTAATTATTTCTTATGAAATATTTTAATCGCATTTTGACTACAGGAATGTGAATGATCAGTTTTCTATTTGAAAAAAAAATGCATTTCCCAGGAATTCCATAGTTTAAATCCTTATCGAAGTCAAATTTGTACAACCAATTTTATATCATTTTGAATGTTGGCTTTATTTTTCCAAAACATTAAATAAATGTCTTTAATTTAAAGTGGCCTCCCCGTGGCTAGTGCCGGGCAACGTCATTTCAAATTTTATAACGCCAAACTGCCTCTTTAAAATGAGACAAGAAATTATCTTTGATATCGTCCACTTCGCAGAAAAAAGGGAAATGAAAATTATATTTTATAAATTTTTGAATTGACTATATGATAAATACTCATCAGGTAAAGTTCAATTCAAGGGTCCAATAAGCCGCTCAGAACGTATTAAAACATTAAAAATATTTCTAAGGCAAACTTATAAGCTATTGAAGCTTTATTTTGTTATTCACGGGAAATTAATATATAACCAGGAACTGGGTTAAAACAAAGAAAGACATACTATATCGTAACATGGCTGCTTATTCATTTACCTTTTACATTCTGACTGGTTTTACAAGCAAATATTTGTTTGGTTACACAAAATCAAGTTCTAAACACAATGTGCAGCGCTTGATCTTGTTGAAATAATTCACTGTATTTTTTATATCTATTTTTCTGGGCGGACTCCGAAAACGGGAGTAGCGGTGTTCCCGACCGCTAAAGGATAACACGCCCTGAAGGCTTTTATACCAACCGAAAATAATCCCACCCTCACCTGAGATTTTCCACCCGGTGAAACTCGAGCCCTAAGTTATTAGCATGATTATTTAAGTATCAATGAATTAATTAAAACATATTATTTCTAAAATTACGATAACAGTGTGGCTTATGGGTCGGCGCTGTTGAGTGCAACAATTGATTTAATTATATCAAACAATTAACGTAAATAATTGAAATAAGAAAATAATATTAAAATTAAATAACAGAAAAGGCTTTTAAGAACAGTCAAAAACCGTACAGGTGATGTCAGGGAAATACAGTGGCTTAAAGGACCGTACAGGGAGTGACAGGGGCTTACAGTGGCACACAGGGGATGTGTACAGGGGCTTGCAGAGGTTTTTAGAGCCAGTAGTAAGAATGCGAGTTCCTGGGCAAGAAGATCAATTGAGAGGAGGTGAGCATTTCAAAACCCAAGTTTGATGCTGTCAAGTCATGGCTAGTTCTACAGATAAAAGGGGAGTCGAATCATTCCTTGCGTTTGCTAATTACCATCGGGTACATGTACAGAACTATGCAGGATTTCAACGTGCCTGTATGAGGTGACAGGTTCTAAGGCTAGGCAATATCAGTTCACTCCAGATCATCAAATAAGATTTGATTGATTAAAGATGACCTTATCATCAGCAACATGCCTTGCGTACTTACCTCGTACCGACGAGTTTATCTAGGACACAGATGCATCGGATTCTACAATAGTGGGTGTGCTAATACAGGTACAAAGAGGGAAGAAGCGGACTACCGCATATGCTAGCAACGTCTTATTACTAACACAACGCAAATACTGCACCACACGCAAGGAGCTCTTAGCCGTTGTAAAGTTGTGTCGCCATTTTCAGCATTATCTTTTAGGACGTCGTTTCTCTATAACCAGATTTTGACATATCTTGCTGGTTAGAAGAACTTTCTCGGTTTGAAATTGTCCATCGTAGTGCCAGTAGACATTCCAATGCGGATGGCCTGTCAGGTATACCGGATAAAAATTGGAGCCATGAGATTGCTACCATGCAGGTGTCCACTTAAAATTCTTGCGGAGGACCTGGATGCAGTTATTGCCCCAGAGCATGTTAACTGTGGAAAAGATTTTCAGATGATGTTGAAAATGTAGTACAACTAGCCATCAGAATTTCCTGAACCCTTAGGCAATGTTGCTTCAATACTGAATGTGGATAATTCTTAACAGAGAGATGATCTCAACTATAAAAGTGACTCAGCACAATCTATTAGGTGTATAACCCTGTTGAACGATTTTCAATTCAATTAAGAGCCAATACCAAATGCGGTAAGTCAACATCTAAGTTCCGCACCTTGCTCACTATAAAACAACGAATCTTCTTGAGAACTCCATTATAGCGCTACTCTTGCCCGTTCGAAGTGTGACGAAACAGGTTATACCAATAACAGAAAATAGGGTAGTACAGGGTTTCTCCATGGTAATGACCTGTTTCCCCTTAGAACAAAAGATGGACTGTGCCGATGCTATATAAACAGCGGCAGTCGGCAGAATGAGAGAGTGTGATCACTGCAGCCAGACTCAGAACATCTATAGGAGAGTAGAGTAAGTAAAGGATATATAATAAGGCTGAATAAGCCTTATTGCAAAGAGAGGCTACGTAAGGCTGAATAAGCATTATAGTACATGTATAGGTTGCGCCAGTTGATCAACCACCGTAGCTTTGACACTTGGCAATAAAAGCTGAATAAGCCTGTACAACAGTGTCAAAGGGAACTGGGGAAATCAACTGGTTAGAGACCTCAGGTCTGAGTAGCCAGAACCCTTGGTAAGGCCAATTGTCTGGGGGCATTGGTCAGGGGGGTAGTTTGGTAGCCTGGGCTAGTGGTTAGGGACATTGGTCCTAGATAAACAAGGGGGGGACTTGTGGTTGATTTTGATTTTGGCTCAAATAAATCCCTGTGAAATTTATATTTGATTTATGTACCAATCATCGTAAATATCTTGATTAAGTTAATTTATTAAAGTAATCAGCGTAAATATATTGATTCAGCTTGTTTCTTGCCTGGAAGACAACAGGTCATTTTAGACGTGTTCTGCAGAATCCCGGGTGTAACCGGGTACGTGTCCACTTACAAATAGAAACTGCTCGGCTGGACACATTTTACAGAAGTAATTGACACGGTGTTTTTCTCGGAACAAATATCTTAAATATCAGAAGGGCACTGCCAAACGCCTTAAACAAGTTATCATCAAAGTTGAGATCTTGGTCTCTATGAACAGAAAGTGGACAACCAAATGTCACGATGAAATAAAAACAAATTCCTATTTAGAATGCAGTCTGGTTTGGCAATGCTGCGCACTCTGTGTCCACTTCGTACATTGATCTATCATAAGGAAAAGGACACTAATATTTCAATCTGATTAAAATCAGCCGTTCTGATATCGCTCTCGAATATCTGAAACAAGATGCTTAGAGGTCATGTCCGAACGACCCGACAATCTAAATATTTAAATATAAGGTCGTGACCTTTTTGACCAATGAGAATCTGCTGGCAGAGTTCTGCTAGCCACAATTTGATTGGCTTATCGAAAGGTCGTTCGGACGTGACCTCTAAGTTTCAGATGTTCGAGAGCGGTAGCGTATCAGAAAGGCTGATTTTAATCAGATTGCTAATATTTCTATGTTCACTAGGTGTAATGGACCTTAAATGTCTAGATGAACAAGCTTCATTGGTAATCCTGCATGATGACGTTATGGGTGAGGGGGGTTCAATGGATAGCTTTATTTGCAAGGGGCCAGGGACCGACGCAGTTTTTATGTGAATTGGGAATTAAATAAATTCCCAAGAACTATAAATCTGCACATATTTCAAACCTTTCCTCCATCCTAATAAGCAATCAACAACATGCTCCTTAGTATTATTTGTTTATTTTCAACTCATTAAAATTTATATTTTATTCTGTACATGCAGAATGATTGAGGGGTTACTCTTTTTTACGGGGGGGGGGGGGCGGGGGTAACATATACAGTGCTGCTAACGTAGAAGTTGACAAAACAATCCTATTCTATCCTATATCCTGCATTCTATCCTGCAAATAAGCGCTATCTTATCCTATCCTATCCTATCCCATACCATCAAAGTATAAAGGAAAAAACGTTAAATAAAATGAAATTCGAGAAACAAATGATTTTATCAACTAATGTACTCAAATTGACTAACTAAAACATAAAACCAAACATTCTTAGAGCGGGATAACTTATTCACCTGTGCAACGGTAAAATTAAATCGTACGCGGATTGTAGCTTGCTCTCCGGAACAGACTCCCTTTATCTGCAGACTATGCGACACCGTGTTCCTAGACATTTTTTTTTAACATATCGCTTGTTTTGTCCTTCGACCGGTGACTTACGTACATGTACATACTAGTGGGATCAAATCACCAACTCTTTCGATGGACACCTTTCCGCAGATCTTTGTGCTATGACAGATGATGATATATTCTTCTTCCTTCTAGGTCGTTACTACTTCACATGGTTGCCAGAAAAAGATATACGTGCACTCCGAATATTTAACTTTAGATACATCCGATACACTGCTACACGCTATAATCGGACCCTCAAAGCTCAACCTAACCAAATATTAGCGGCATTACCTGTGTTTGTTCGTCCCCCCCCCCTCCTCGTATTGTACCCCCTTTTTTGTATGTATATAAATTATGTAAATATTTATGTTGTGACTTATAATTATATGTGTTGCATGTATGTATAATTGTATGTTCTTAAATAATCCTCATATGAGGGAAATGAAGTATGAAAGAATGAATGAACTTCGATGAACTTATTGAACAATTGTTTAAACACATTTTCATCAAATTATTTTCCTTATCACATAACTGAGCGCACTTATCAATAATGGAGCGATTCGTTCAGCGAAAAATGTAAACACGATATGGGAATTATAATTCTTTAGGAATCATTATAAAGATCTCATTTAATGTTAAACCATTCGGAGTTATTTTTAAAGTATAAGTTCATACGCATTTATAGCTAGTTAACATATATTAATTTGATCTGTTCAGTTTGATATCGGACTAAAATATACGGCCCTGTTATCGGGCATCGAAGAAATTACATGAAACGTGAAAAGTACACACAAACAATGTCTGTTTCTTGTTTTAATGTTTATCTATTAAAATACCAAATTGTTCGTCTGTAAATTCAGTTGTTCGTCTGTAAAATCAGTTAAGTTTAAAAAATTTCGTAGATTTTAAATGAAGTAAAGAAATCTATTAATGAAGTAATCATATGTGACATCAAATTGCTGACAAACATGTAGCGCCGACAAGCGCACCAATGGTCTGCACTGTTTTGTTGATATAATACATTCATAATCTTTCTTAAATTTTTTAACTTGTAAAACGAATTAAATTGACATTGTAAATGCATTGTTACGTTAATTTTCGTTTCGCAAAATCACTGAAATTTATACTCGAATCTAACTGGATACGGGATAGGTTGGGATAGAACTTTTTATCCTGCATCCTGCATCCTATCCTATCCTTGTCGACGTTCATAATGCTTGCACTGTTATTAAATGCATATATGAAATTCCTCGACACGCATGAGCTTGGGCTATGCTGCTCCGGTGTTCGTTAAGGTCTGTTGGCCTCTTGTCAATAATATTTTAGATTTATAAGACAGCAGCCTTCGCTTTTTCGTTAATTTTATTTTTTCTGCTGTAAAAAGTATCCATTGATTCATTCCCCTTTACCTTCTGCCTGTCAGAAATAGCTTTGGTAATTATTGGTACATTTTTTAACCTTAGCATACACGAACTCTTAAATAGATAGCCATTAACCAAAACCTTTATTTAACTTGAATCGATGACGAGGTAGTCTTTCTTCAGCTGAACTTTTTAATAGTTATAGGTTATCCATTTTAATTTGTTGTCACCTTCTTCGATCAGGGTTAATAGCGCGGACGATATTGGCAATCTAGATTTAATGTTTCGTCGAGAGGAATCTGGCTAAAGAGACGAGTGTACTGACAGGCGTTGGTCCACATCATGGAATCGCTGTAGTATCCTTTATTTTAAAAAATCGAATGCAAGTTACATTCAGTACAATATTTTATGCAAAATTTCCTTAAAAGCTTTCACAAATTTAGACATAAAGTAGTTAAATTTAAAATCTCAACCAAATCATTTTAAAGGTATTTAAAATCTAAATTCTCGGTATTGTTTATTTCATTTTTTATGAGGTAAAAAAAAGACACCATACTCAATTCTTACCGGATATCACGTATTGTCTTCCTGGAGTCAACAGTAAGCCACAGAGGGACCCCTCCACGTATGCACGTATTTGCAAAATGAAAGAGAGAGGTCGATCTGTCTAATAATAATTGTTATGCCATTAGGAAAACAAAAAGAGTTGTATTAATGAAAGACAGGGGCGAACAACACGTAATATATCTCCTGTTTGGAGTACTAAAGAGGACCTGTTTTCAAATGTTGTTAAAATATTATTGTACATTGTATACAATGTTTATTATTTTCACCATGCAAGTCAATAACGTGCTAAGCCTTTCATTCCGTAGACACAATTGCAACAGGTTGAGGTTTTGAAATTAAGCTACACCGTTTTTTATGCCATAATATTGATCTTTGCTGTAGCAAATTGCAAATGTTTGGTAAAAAGTCTCTATCCTCCATCCTAAAAGTAATTTTTATTTAAATGATACGTTTTCATTCATTTTTTTTATATTTGAGTTGTTGAAGTGATTTATTATAGACCATTTATATTGGTCTTAATTCGTATTCGTGATTTTCAAAAAAGAGCCGTTTAACTCTTACAATGATTGTCAAACTATAAAAGATATTCACTGTGTATAATGTTTCAAAGTAGCTCAGTGTGATAGGCGGATGCTTGTAGACTCTTGCTTTAGAAGGTGTTCGTTTCATTGTGTGCGGGTTTTTTTTTATTTCACCAATGCATTATCCAATGGATCGATGAATCATTTTAGAGAAATGATTATATAAAAATGACACCTAAATCGGCTTCCAATTATTGTTTATGATTTATTTGGTATTTTTTATAGAAACCGGAAACATCGTTTAGCTGCGAACAGGATATTTCAGAGCTTAAAATTTGGTACCAATTAATGCACAATACAATTATCTATAAATACATATTAAAGACGGCCATATAACATTCATAATAATTTTGTAAAAAAAAATATTGATAATGAAAAACAAGAATTGAAGATATTTTTTAAATCTATGGATAAAAACTGCAAATAAACTGTTCCTCACATTAAACAATTGCTGGTCAATCATATTTCAACAAGAAATTGAAACGAAATAGTGAAATTAAAGAAAAATTCAAAATCTTAAATCGAATCGATCCCGATTGTAATTAAACTAATCCAGAACGAAATCATGTGAAGTTGGAATGTATAACAATTTTGCAAAATTTTTAGGTTGTTTAGCTGTAAAATGGTTTGGTTCTTAACGGACTTTATAATTCATATCAGTTACTCAGAATAAACTGCAGTATTTTTGTAAAATTTGAATTTTAAAATAATTCTGATCGGGATCAGGGTTTTTTTTTTAAATCGGGATCGGTTCAAATTTGATAAATAGCAATTGTCTTAAAATTTTGCATTTTGAATTCTTTGTAAAATATCATTGTTTAGTAAGTACTTAATGTGACTATATGATATTCTTTAAATTTTATCCATAGATTAGAAAGATATAAAAGATATAAAAGAATTACAATTTGTGTGTCGAGAAACCTAAAATTAAGGAAACTATTTTTCCACATTTTTTTAATATGCTTTTAATAAAAAATTTTAAATATCTTCAGACAACTACCAAAACCCATACTGTTTCTGCTCAGTACAATTAATTTTACAAAGCAATAACGCTAGCATAAAACATGCTTGAAATCATTAATGTTAAGAAATCATTGTTTCAAATAAATTGGTTGTTTGTATTTTTAGGTCACCTGAGTAGTAAACTCAGGTGACATATTGCTATCTGTTTTCGTCCGTCGTCTTGCGTTAAAAATTTTACATTTTTAACTTCTTCTTAAAAACTACAAGGCCAATTGTTTCCATTTTTGGTGTGAAGCATCTCTCTGGTAAGAGGAATGTAAATTGTGAAATTGGTGGATCTACCCCCCCCCCCCAGGGTCCCACAGGTGGGGCCAAATATGAAAAAAAAGCCAAATTTTCAAAAATCTTCTTCTCTACTCCCACACATGTGAGGAAAAAACATGATTGCATGGTTATGATGTCCATGAAGCCCTCTACTAAAATTGTGAAATTCATGCTCCCTGGGTCAGGGTTCAGGCTCTAGGGTAGGGCTAATATGGCAATATAGTAAAAATGGATTAAATCTTAGAAAATCTTCTTCTCTACTCCCATATATAATTGTGAAAAACTAAATGCATGGTTATCTTTTCCATAAGCCCTCTATCAAATTTGTGAAATTCATGACCCCTGGGTCAGTGGTTCAGGCTCTAGGGTGGGGCTAATATGGCCATATAGTAAAAATGTATTAAATCTTAGAAAATTTTCTTCTATACTCCCATATATATTTGTGAAAACCGAATGCATGGTTATGATGTCCATGGAGTCCTCTACCTATATTGTGTAATTCATGAACCCTGGGACGGGGGTTTAGGCCCTAGGGTGGGGCCAATATAGACAAATAGTAAAAATGTATTTAATCTTAAAAATCTTTACTCCCACACATGTGGGCAAACAACTGAATGCATGGTTATGATGTCCACTAACTCTTCTACCTAAATTGTGAAATTCATGACCCCTTAGTCAGGTTTCAGGACCTAGCATTTGGAAAGAGTCCAAAGGGGGGGGGGGGGTAACAGTTAATGGAGTTTTTCCCTTGCTTCCTTCTAATGGAATTATCTTCCTTTGCTTGTTCATATTTAGTTATTAATCATTGAATATAATGTAATTGTGTAATTATAAAGAAGTTGTATGATCAAAAGAGTTATGCAAGGATTTTTATCATTCGAAAGAAAAATAGTTTTTGAACTTTCAAAATAAACAAATAGACTTGTTAATAGTAAAGTAATAATTGGCTAACAAAAATCACTGGTATAAAGGTAAAATGATTTTGGTATAAATCCCAGATGGTTATTATCAACGAAGATTGAATATTCAAAAACTGGAACAGGAGAAGTGGGTAACTCATGATGGCTTTTGAAACTGGTTTGAGTGCCCACAGGGAGAGTTGCTGCCCCAGAGGTTGTTTAAGATTAAACATGTATAATAGCCACCTTGTTATAGCTTTTCTATGAAAACATCAAAACCTATCCTGAAAGGGATAAATATGGGAAAATTATTTTCTATCAGAGTCTTGCACCTTTTCAATATCAGGTCATGCACTCTTTTATGATCTTTTAAATTAAGTTTTTCGCTTAAATTATAGGTTTTATAGTCCTTTTTGAAAGATTTCAGGCAGGGAGGTGGTCGTCATTACAATTTTTCTACTCCAGAATAAAACTTAGTTAAATGCATATATGAGACTCCTTGACAAGTTTGAGTATGGGTTATGCTGCTCAGGTGACCGTTAAGGCCTATTGGCCTCTTGTTAATTTTTAGATAGGTTTATCACCAAAGGCAACTGAAATGTGTTTTGATACAAGCTTAAGGTTCTCGGGGGAGAATGTTTCAAACATTTATTACATAAAAAAGTATAGATTAAAACGATGCTTAAAATTTGAATTCAACTATATTTGTAATAGATGAAATATACGAATCCCCTCACATTTAACATGAAAGAGTCGAGCATAATTTTATTTTGCAAATTACGATTAAAATTTTAAATATTGACGCTGCAATAAAAAAAATGCACGACGTTCATTTTGGTAAATTGTTACGTCAAAGTCTCAAAGACGTCATCGTAAGACGTTGACTCCGACGTGGATAACGTCGATTTTAAAATAGCTGCGATGTATAAAAAAAAACAAAAAAAACTTTTGAGCAACATTCTAAGGATTCATTTCTCTAAAAATGATTTGTATGATTTGCAATTGTTTTTTTTAGAATAAAGACATTATTTGATAAAATGTGTATTTGAACTTAATGTTTTACGACATTGAACCGATTTTTCTAAGAAATGCGCAATACCTTAAACCCGCGACTGACCTGACTTGTTCATGCGTTTTGATCAAAGTTGAACTTTTCATGAACGCAAACACCTTGATGTTGTCATGAATATACGATGTCTCATTTGCTTTGTACAGACATTTCATACAATGCATTGATGTTTAACATCTAAAGAAACATAAAAATGGCGCTGATCTGTCTTCTCTTTTGATCTAACATTAAACCAGTAGATAATGTCACCAATAGACAAACTGCTAAAAACTTTATCTTGCTTAGAAACCAGGGTTGTAGTGTTACCTATTTCCTTCATTCCGGAAATATTCTATCTGTCCTGGTTATCTTTTTTATTTTATGTTTGACCCACATTTTCCGGATAAGTTGTTCATTGTACATGCAACAGGTAGCCAAATGCAGGGCTGCATTTTCTATTTTCATTATTTTGCCAAACATTGGAGAACAATGGGGTGAGTAGAGTTTTTAATATGTCTAATTTCTATGAATGTATAAATATGTTCTCTGATTTACAAGGCACTATTATTATGCGGATTTTGACTTTGTTTATCGTGCCACCAGTGTGTTGTTTTTAGAATCTCTCTCTAGCAATGTTTAATGTATTTAAGCGTAATCAGGTTCATCATTTCACTTAACATTTTGTAACCTTTTACAGTAATTAGATTTAACATATTGACAGAAAACTCTAGGAAAAATTAAGTTCATAATGACAAGTACACATGTGTATTAGGCTGTTTATTTACATTCAGAAAATGTTGTGCAAATGGCATTTTTAAAATCTGGATTTTTCTTATCAAATGAATTGAGTTCATTTGTTTTATACCAATATTGTCAAATAGCTAGTAATGTATTCTGTCATGTATTTCATTGCACATTACATGTGTAATTTTTTAGTTGTATTTTTGTATGTTAAAGAACGCTTTGTTATGTTTTCAGATTTAACCACACATTTACATCAATAAAGGATAAACTACTGCAAATTTGTTGTGAAGGTCATAAGCAGCATAAGTGGAAATGAGATATGGTTACCGTAGCGGTTATTTTTCGATACACTGATACGTTTATGAATTCATCAAATGTTTCCAATTTTTTAGAATTCTTAACCAGAAACCGATCAAATAAGGAGGATGGATGGTCAACACACTAACCAACAGATTCTTTTAAAATTTTAAGAAATTGTATGTTTAGCTGTAAACTGTTGTTAAGTAAATAAAAAGTCGATATTTTTTTAATATTTGTTATTTTTCAATATTTTTATATAGATCGCTTTTCCTAAAAGAGAATAATATGGTTTAAAATGACCACCACCATCGAGCTAAACATTTTAGTCTATAATCGAGTGACAGTTGGTAACTTATTGATATCGAATTTCTAAAATGAATAGGGTTTCAATTTTAAATATGATAAGCATTTTTCTAAGGAAAAAGTCTAAGGGATATTTAAATTGTTAATTTACCTTAAGTTTCTGTAACTACATAAGACAATTTTTCAGCACACTTAATGTTACAGTCATTTCATGCATATCTTTTACAATTTAATGCTATGCTATGGTATGCGATTTTTATGATATGCTATGAGATTTTAATGCACTGCTATGAGATTTGTATGCTATGCTATGAGAAATTGAAATGAAGGGTATGCTATGCTATGCTATGGTGTGCTATGAGATTTGAACAAAAACGCCTCCTTACACAGAAGAGTTCCATACATTTGGAAGTAAAATGATAAATAGCCAAAGTTAACCACTAATCTGCCATGTGAGCATTTATTCTTCCAAATAAAAACATTTAAAACCGAGTTAAAATCATGTTGTATTCTATGCTATGGTATGCTATGGTATGATATGACGAATGAGATTCTATGAAGTTGTATGCTATGGTATGAGATTCCAATGCTATGCTATGAGATTTTAATGTTATGCTATGAGATTTCTATGCTATGCTATGCTATGGTGTATGTTGTAAAAGATATGCTTGAACTGACTGTAATCATACAATACCTTAATTTCATTATTTGACTTGTTAAAGAAAGCAGTGTTAATAATTGTTAAAAAGTTACCTTATATATCCTATTCACAAGGACTGTGTAAATTCGTTCGTCATTTGGAGGTGTTCCGATTGGTTGCACTCCTATCACAGTACTCAATATTGCTAAAGAACAAGACATCATAGTCAAAGCTTATAAAAACAAATTGCAAAATGTTAAATAGGTATAAATCAATTTATCCTTTCATATTCGCTAGAAAGCCTTAACGGCTTTTAAACATATTTCTACCTATCCTATTTTTATTATGACAACGGAAACAATATATATATATACGAAAATTAAATTACGGGTGGCTTTTTTTCATTCTAATTTCTCTCATACATGAAACAGTTTACAAACCGTTTAAATTTATTTGAAAATACAGGCGCATACACACCAGGTTGTTTTATTTGAATATTGATTTCAGTGTCACGTGATTGCTTTTTAAATATAGATAAAAAGTAAATTATTCTGCGAGGGAAAAAATGGAATTTGAGGTTATTTAGCGACTGTAGTCAGATATCTGCATTTATATATGACGTCTTAAAGCCATTGCGCACTGGACGAAAAGTCGGGTTTTCCAAAAACGGAAACGACATGAAAACCTATGGAAATTGTATCAAACAGTTTTCTTTACAAACCCATTTTCTAAGACTTTAGTCTATTTACATCACCAGAATCGGTGTTTTACAAATGTTACAAATATTCAGAAGCAATAAAAACTTTTCTTAATGATAACAAACACAAAATGAGAAAACCATATGCATCATGGGCATCTTTTGTCTCCCGAATGATAAGGTTCATTCATCCCACATATGCATCGATTGTAAACAAAACACTTCAAAACAATTATAAAACAAAATGTACACAGGTTATTGTTATGATTTGCAAAAAAAAAATAATGATTTTATTTTTTAGGAGATCCACTTCATCGTCGGTGGCGAATTTTAATGAGGCGAAATAACGCGATTCCTTCTATGTAAAATTTTGAACATCATATTCTTATTGAAATATGGCTAATATTGGAATGGAAAACTACTGCATTGTCTATATTTCTATACACATTCTTAGTTTAACAATAATTTAAAAGCGTACACAAAATTTGATATAAAATTCGGACCAATGAGTTTTAAGGTTTCCATAATCAGGGAAAATTGTCTCTTTCATTTATCATTTTCATTTCACCTTAAACAATGAAAACATTTATTTTGTGTTGTTTTTCAAATAAACAAAAAGGTAAAATAGAAAATAAATACATAAACTTCATCTTACAATAATCGGAATCGCAGCCGTTGGTTGGAATACTGACACATGTACAACTGTTTCCATATCCTACAGAGAGGCACAAGACTGTCAATAAAACGAGAACCTTCATTTCTAGTTTCCTGTCCAACTGTTTGATATGCTTCTCTTTAAATACATTTGGACTCCAGAACTCTTGTCATTTTCTTGTAATTTGTTCTTGAACTTGTACATACTATGGTTTGATTGATGAGAGATTCACATGATTTGTTTTAGCAATTGCCATTGAAAATGCTTGGTCTAAAATATTTTTTTTTAATTAATAAATGTAAATTACGCTTTTAATTTTTATGATGCCTAGGAAATTAAAAAAAAATTAAATACATTTTTAATTATCATATCACGATTTATTTTTATTCAACTGAAAATATATGCAATTGTTATTTATCTTACAAGGTTGCTTAATTACATCGATATGTATGTGTCATGTAAATATTATCGCTTTCCAGAATTAGATTAACAGAAGAAGTTTACTTTAAAATTCTTCATATGCCTGCCCCCCTCCCCCCAAGGGTTTGAAATCTTTTGAGGTTGGGAATAATATTTTTTTCTTGGGTGTTTAAATTCCTAGAGAAGGCATACTACGCCTCCCCCCCCCCCCCAACACACACACGGATGATTAGGAATTTCATGGATTAGAGAATTTTTTTGGGCTGGGCAAGTTTTTTTTTTTAGTAATACGTATACTACGTTCCTTCCCCCTCCCCTCCTCCCCCACGGATTTGGAATTTCTTTTTTTTTTTGCTTGTCAAGATTTCTGATGATTAGTGTAGCCCACCCCCACCCCCCCCCCCCTTTTTAATTCAGAACCCCCCTCCCCCGGAAAATTTTTCTGGATCCGCGCATGATAGTTTCCTATTTCATAAAAACAATAACGTCTCGACAGTCTTAATAATTACCACCTGTATGTGGGTTATTGAATTAGACAGTATAAATTTGATTGTCATTAATTGCTTTCGTTAACGCTGACGTGAATTCATAAAAGCATTCTGATGCCATATTAATTTCGATCGCTCCTCTTCTGCCACTCGGGTAAAAATACCGGGCGAGAAAGTTAAGGTCGGCTGCTTTCCGATCGAGACATTCAGGTTGCACGGACTTCTAAATGCATACGCAACACATTGTAGTAAAATGTATGAAATAAAGAAAATAAACGAGACAACAATAAATAAAATACGAAATATTTTTATTCTTTGAAAAAAAAATCTAAAGTATCCGTATTATTTTGCACAGAAGTGCTGCCTTACTTCGCATGCACATCGAACACATGTGTCGTTCATACAGAGTGCATATCGTCTGCATCTTTTTGAAGACCCCGGCGGCACTACATCAAACACAGTAGCTAAATGATAGTAAATCCAAGAAAGTAACAACGTAACATCATTTCCATCGGTTTCTACAAAAACGCTCCGTTTGTAAAATCCATGCGATCATTGACATTGCTCGATCTGCCACAGTGTGTGGTTTGCGCATGTGCAATGCTATAACATACACAGGAAAAGTCTAGAGTTATATATCGAGGATTTTTAAATATCTGTGCCTGGATTTCAGACTGTCTTGTTTCGTCGTTAATTAGTTATCCCTTGTCAGTGCAGTGGTTGTCATATTGTTTTTGGTCAAAACGCGTTTCTACAGGTATTTTCGTCCAAGGAAAGGTGTTCTGGTGCATGAAATACCTGAAAACGCTGAAGCATGAATAGTCCTCTCGGCCTTATGTAGGGGGTGTGTAGATGAGCAGAACAATAGAAATCGACAACTAATAAGGCGGTAGTCGGAGATAAAAGGGTAAAAAGGCGTATTTATGAATTCACGTTGGCTTTAAGCTTGTCGCTACACATTTCTGTATAAGGTTAAAAGCACAATTAATGCTTCACTACATTCGTAGATTTGAAGGAAGTATTGCATGTACCATTACTTATCCAGTAAAAACTAAAGCAAACATACTAGAATCAAAGTACACATATTTCAAAAATCATCGATTACTGCAGAACCTATCTCTGTGTTTACTGTTTCAGCATTGCACCTAGTAATACTGTACTTATACTTAGTATGTCATACGGTTACTTTACTGTGTTATATGTTAAGGCCTGAAAGACATGCTGTTATTCAAAATCTTTATTTTAAATACAACCTTTGAGATGATGATGTAGTACAAAACCTTTAAAGAGTTTATACTTTGGGAAAATTAATGAGGAAACTTTCAAAATTTGCTGGTATTTCTAGGGATAAATGAAATACAACATTAGATATGTCACTATCACCCTCCTAAACATATGTTTTGCTATTGATCATAACAATAGCAGCTACATGTATGACACATTAGACATAGTAAAAACTTCTTAACAGTTTGAATAATAAATTGTAATGCATTTGTTTTAATGACATACATGCGCGGATCCGTTAGTTTCAGGAGAGGGGTAATTTCGTGCGCCAGGGGGACGCAGTGTCTATTTATGATAGTTGTACTATATATAATTCTAAATTAAGGTCTTTTTAGTCAAGTCAATCTACCTTCAATTTGCCAAACCTTAACAAAATAGCAACAGAAATCTTTAGATAGAGCTTGACAGTATAATGCCTAGGCAATCAAATACTTAAGCTGCAAAATGAAGAAATTTGAGTTAAAACCTTCGTATTAAGTGAAAAAAATGTATAAGATCGGAAAAAAATTTATTTTTTTTTAAATTTTTGTACTTTGAATTGATTTTGTTTTAACATACAACTGTGTTGGTTATTATGATTTTTATAAACAATTTACAATTTTATAATAATCAGTCATGTTTCCGTCAATTTATTTTTATGTTCAAGACAAAATACTATATTTATGAATGTTGGTTTTTTTGGACGAAAACATTTAAACTACTGCATGTCATTTGGTTATATCAAATATCATGTCAACATTCAATTTTGCATATACATGTACTTATTATAACAACTTGAAGTTAAACAACTTACAATCGTCTAAATCAGAGGACACCAAACCAACACATTTAGAACAATTCACCCCATGACATTCTGCACAACCAGCTTTTCGGGGGCTGGAAGCAGAGTACTTTTCAGAGAAAAAAAACTTACGATCATCACATTCATCCCACCCTCATTCAGTAGGGTCCAAGTTTTCACCCCGACCGAGCCATATATTCGGTTTGGTATTAAGATCTTAAAAAATGAAAATTGTCAGCATCCGAAGTTGGTAGTTGGGTTTGAACTTGAACATACATGTTTCCAGTCCAAACTTTAGAAACGATTCCATGTACCGCAGCAAATCTAAACCTCCGTTTTCTACAGCTCCATATAGACATGCAATTATTTCCTCACCAGCTTGAACAACATCTTTCTTTGTAGAGTACGTCATGTTTTTTTGTGCTAAATCTTTAATATATACTGATGATTTAAACTTTTTATACGCAGCTCCCTTGCCAATTCCAAACATACGGGATGTAGTATCACAGACACTTATAGCATGAATTAGAATAAAAGGTAGCAAAGAACACATCAGTTCCCCAATATCTTGCTTCGTTTTCTGAATGTTCCAAATCCTCATTCTCTTTGTAAACCGTTTGTTCCAGTACAAAAATAGATGGTACATGATTTCAAATCAAAATGATAACACAGTCAACCAGTAGTTCTGTGTCCTCTAAAATAACAGTCACCTTCTTTGACTTTGCATACTCCACAGCAGTCGGTACAATCTTCACTGTACAGCTGTTTTCAAATAACCTTGTAGCCAGCATTTTGATAAAGCGTTGCTTGTTAATTTTGTTGGCAAGGAAATTATGGTTTTTCATTTTGCATGGCATTTCTTAAGAGAAATCAACTTTCAAAGGATTAATTTCATGTGTGCGCCTGATATGGGCTGTATCCTTATTTATCGAGCGCTCTGGATATCCATCAAATACGACAGTTGCAAATGGGTAGTGTTTGTGCACGTAAGTGATGCATGTTTGGAAAATGTTGGAACATTTTTCACCTCTCTGCCAAGAATTCTGTGTAGAAGTGAGCCATCATCTAATACGTAGTGGGTGTTTGTCTTCATAAACTGCATTTACCCACAGGACATCTGAAAACAAAGACTTTTTTGATTCACGAGGAAATTCATTTGTATTAAATAATGATGATGGAATATTGCACAGTTCAAACTTAAATATTTCTGATATGTCATCAAACACAACTATTTGCATCAGGTGTGCATCTTTGATAGAGAGGCTGTGGATCTATATGTACAGTTTCTCCTTCAATTTTAAGACTTTACAATGGAAGAAATTGTTATTATTTGATCTTCTCTTTTAAAGCTGAAATCCAATAATAGTTCTACCTTCATAGACTTAATTATTTTACCTCCCATTTCTTTGGCATTGTTAATATTTACAGAGCGATCTGCCACTACTCCAGTTTCAATGTTTAGTAGATTACACTACTGTTATAAAAAAAATTTGAGGAAAACCCTGAGTGAGGGTAGTTAGAAAATCTTTGGAGTATTTAATGTTTGGCGTCATCATCAGTAAATATAAACATGATTTACATAATGCATATTATAAATATACTTTATTGCTGCAATTGCTTATGACCAGATTTGTGCTCATTTTAACCGCATCTTTAATAAATTGTATTAAGCTAAAATTAAGGGAAAATCAAGATTAAACACAGATGATAAGTATATACTAGTATCCACTACTTACATGTATACTAGTTTCACAAGCGACAAGCGAAGGTCACATGTTTTACCAAATTTATTATTGCAAAATTCACCATGAGCTGTAACATTTCAAGTATTCTTCCGATAAGAAAGTATAGAATTCGTTCGTAAAATGTAATGTTTTTAAAACAAATAATTATCTTCATATCATTTTTGTTGCCCTAACAAAACATATTTTATTAATGCGTATCCCAAGATTCCATTTACACATGTATTTCTAATTATAAACAAGTGAAATCTTTTGTTTTAGATTTATCATTTGGCATATTCTTGTACCGTACGAGGAAAAAAATAACTTAATTTAGAAGTCAATATTTTTAAAGATGGGAAGCCAAAAACTGTAGAAAATTTCTTATATATTTTATATTCTCACTTTTTTAAATAAATAAATGTTTAAATCAAAATCTCTTTAAAGGGTAATGGCTACGATTATGGTCAAAAATTATTTTTCCGATTTTAATGTTTACAATGCTTCAGTAAGGCATTTTTAATAGGCAACCAAATTTTGAGTGTCATTTGTTGAGTTATAAGCGAATTACAGAGCTTACAATTCTTTGCTATGTAAACAAAGCTTTTGTTTACATTTTGAATGTCAAAGTATAAATTCCAGTTTTAGAATTACAATGAATGTGTTTAACGTAAGAAACTGTTTCTGTGTGCTTAAAATGAACAAGAAGATAGACAAATCTGCTTGAAAAGAAGTTTTATTGGTATATTGAACCTATGTAAACAAGAACAGGGTACGAGTCTTGTTTACATACCAATAATTGTGAGCCATGTATCTTGCTTTTAACTCTATGACTGACTCTTAAATTTAATTTGATCATTAGAAATGCATTCCTAAAGCATTATAAATAAAAAAAACAGCAAAATAAAATTTGACCAAAATCAAGACCATGCCCTATAAAGCAGCGTTAAACACAATGCAAATGTACGAGGATTGTTAGAAAAGTTCGCGGACAAGTTCGATTAAGAGCGGACTATTCACATGATACCAGCGAAACTTTTCAGATTTAATATTGACGTATTTCTTAAACTGCACACTATCTAATGAAATTTTCAATTAAATTGAAGAATTTCTGACCGTTTTATCGCCGAAATTAGAAACTCTTAAAAAATGAGAAAAAACGTTGACGTCAACGGACATCTTGGAGCATCGGTCCTTCATATAATTTTGTGTGCGCGCAGGAAAATCTCTGGTGGAGACAAAGATGTTCTTAGATGATGCTTTTTTTACATCCTAGCAAGCTGCAGCCAATCATTAAGATTAATGCTATTTGGTACCGCCTGCAGGGAGGCAGACAGGAGTTATCTTCTCTTACACATAGATTTATCTGCCCTTGATTATCTATTCAATCGTTCTTTAGTCGCGAACTCTTCTTTAGATGAAGATAGAAATCTAAAAAATTTCAAAAGCGGCATGATTCTGAAAAAATGAACTCCATGTGTGTTAGCAGCGTGCATGCTGATAATCAGTTAATTACTAAATATGAAGTTGATAACCAATCCCGCTTCTGTATAGCTCGCGAATCCAAAGATTTTAGTAAGATCGGTAAGGCCAAAATTAAAAATATCTATGTTTCCCCTAACGCGACCGACCCAATTAAAACCGGCCGACTGAATTGTTTTTTTTTACAACAATGAATAGAGATTTTTTTTTAAAGAAACCTAATTTTACCCAAATTCGTTTTTTAGAAGACCTACATCTTTTTCGTTTTACAATCATTCTGTTAGCCT
Organism: Magallana ariakensis; assembly: GCA_020458035.1. Lineage (NCBI taxonomy): Eukaryota > Metazoa > Mollusca > Bivalvia > Ostreida > Ostreidae > Magallana > Magallana ariakensis. The sequence goes on from CM035813.1 coordinate 64,911,178, forward strand.
TGATCATCAACATGGGCGAAATACTCGCTCTATGATCGGTAACTTCGCTGGAATTTCCTCCGAAAGAGAAGTTGAAGTCGCCCTGTATTCTGAGTTCACGATCGTATAAATTAACTCCAGAGACATTAAAATGATAATCATTTATTTAAAAGACGTTTCCAAGGCCTCAGTTAACCACTGTTGTGATTAATAATTTACGATTGTCTTATCTTTTTTAGATATACATGTAAATATGGGTGATACTGTCAGTCTCCCTGATTTCTCAAACTTCTCCCTACTTTTCTGTTAGGGAGAAATAATTTTTCCAAAAATTAGGTTGGTACATGTGAAATAAAAGACTCTTCATGTTGTGAAAATTTTAAACAGTTCTCATAAGAATTCGTTAAATTTCAAATCGACAGAAACAAAAGAGTTGGTTATGGTAATGACTATAATTAAAGTGAAATTGGGTAAATTTACAAAAAAATTGTTATCTACCGAGGTAAATATTTTTTCTTCCCTGGCATTACGTTTCAAATTTGGGTTAATATTTCTTTGTATAGACACCTATTTCCTTGTCAAAGAAGGATATTCACTGCAAGTGTAGTGATTTTGTGTAAACATAAAATTGTAGAATCATTAAATATTACTTCACAAATATTTACATTTATTACATTTCCTTAAATTAATCATTATTATTGTTTTAATATACTTTTAGACATTTTATAAACCAAATTTTGAAATATCAATTGATACTTTGAAGTATGTACATTATCATTTAAATGATATTTAAATATAGGTTAACATGTACATCGACATACAAATGATAATGGATCTTATCATGCACATCTAGTCATTGAATCAAACATGTTTAAAAAGATAAACAATATCAAATTGTGAATTCAATATTAAATTTGTTTTACATTCCATTAGTACAGTCAAGTATAACAATTTGTTTTACAACTGGTCATATTTTTTTTAGTTTTGCAATTAATTAAAGAATTGATTAATTTTTTCATTTTTAATTTATAATGTATTTTATATTTTGCCCTGGCAGAAAAAAAATTATTTACCTACCTACCTACCCAACTTCAAAATTTAGGGTCGGGTTAGGGGAAACAAAGATATTTTTAATGATGGCCTAAGTAAGTACAGTGTACTATGGGCCTCTAGTTAACGAGTTGGCGAACTCATCTACACACAACATAGAGTCTACAGATATCATAGTCAGATATGTTTTGTGTTTACAACTTTATAGTAATTTATAATTAATTGTGCGATTGTTTGTAGTTATAAATAATTAGTTAATAGTCAACGTTTTCCTGTTTTTCAAAGGTTTTGATATTTTACTTGGCCAGGAAGTATATCAAAATCTTTATTTAAAAAGGCCAGGAGAACTATATAAATCAATATTTACATTTTCCAGTGTATTTGCATGTGATAAAACTACGTATCGATTTGTACTATATAACCCATAACTTCAAATGACGGCAAATTGAGGCGCCAGCAAGCGGTACCAGATAGCCACAACCTGTTTATATAGTATCGGTATATGTATTTACAAAGTTGTGCAATAATTATATAAGGACATGCATGTATCAAGTAAATGATAGGATCTCTTTATTTTACTCTGCGATTGCTTTCCAGAAAAGAAAGAGAAGTTCATATATATATTCTGACTTAAGAGGAAGGTATAAAAGTTCATGCATGCTTGAGTTTATATGTTTTTTTTAAAACTATGTTTTTCAATTTTGATTTGAAAACTTTAATTCTTACATTTACATGTAATTTTACCTTTTGACATCACTGACAGTGGGTTGTGATTAGTTTTAGAAGTAAATGCACTCAATGGGAAAATTTTTTCTCATAAATTGAAACTTTATTTACATTTAAAGTGGCTACACCTTAATTGAACCAGTTTCTTAAATCAGCAGAACATTACTTGATTATGATATATATAGTAAAATGTTTATATATGTGAGTCAAATAGGCACAAAATATGCAATTTTGGAGAAAAAATAATGATTTTCAAAGACTCAAATCAGTAAATATGAACAAAAGCTCTGTACTGTGAGATATCCTGCAGTTCACAAGCCCAAATCACTGAGCTATGAAGATATTAAAACAAATAAAATGATGCAAACAATTTAACAAAACATTTAAATCACCACCTTGTGATGTTCTGTATTAAAAAGTATGTATTGATGTAGTGAAGTACCTGAAATGAATCTTTACATAAAGATCTCAAAAATGTTAGCTGTTGATATTTAGCATGCAACTGGCAAATACAATGTATTCAGTGAAATTTTCTTCCCTTTCCTTCATTAATTCTAGTATTGATGTTATTGAGTTATCAGTATTAATCATTTGTAAAGAAACTTGGCATCCATCTGGAATTTATCATTTTGTATGCCCTTGTCAATTATTAAAAGTGCATGCATTATACATACAAAGTTATGAAATTTCAATAAAGAACATGAAAAATAGATTCATGTGATTACTAAATATATTACTTCCTAAATTTTTAATCAGATCTCTGAAATGAAATTTGTCATTTAGATATATATCATCAGGTCTAATCGACCCTCTTCTATATTTTATAATAAATGATATAAAAATAAATTATTCTTTCTATCTTAAAATTAGCAATTTCAATTAAACATCTTCATGAAATTTCAATAAAGAACATGAAAAATAGATTCATGTGATTACTAAATATATTACTTCCTAAATTTTTAATCATATCTTTGAAATGAAATTTGTCATTTAAATATATATCATCAGGTCTAATCGACCCTCTTCTATATTTTATAATAAATGATATAAAAATAAATTATTCTTTCTATCTTAAAATTAGCAATTTCAATTAAACATCTTCAAGAAAATTCCTGAGTTAATCCTTTCTTTATTACAGAATAATGATTAACACGTATTTTAGTTTAAAGCCAAAAAGTTAAGAAGTTAGGTACATATTCACACATTTTGATTGCACGTTAAATTCCATTTTATATATTGACAAATAGCCTTTACACGAAAACACGCAATGCGATTAACAAATTCTTTTGATGTCCTCCTGACTCAATTAGTGTCAGGTCATCGGATTAAATTTCTTTGTTAGACCTGCTCTTTTAGGTATCTTTTCTGTGAGAGGCCCCCGAGAGGTAATTTGGGTATATGTATCTGTATATGTTTTTGTTGTTTTGATAACTGCCCCTTTGTCGAACCTACCTCGACAAGGCTGATTTTTGTATCAAATGCCCAGCGCGTCACTTTTTGCTGGACACTCAAGAATAAACGACGTTAACTTTATTAAAGAAGCCTTGGTCATTATTTCAGGTAGGAAACTATATTTTTATTTCTATGTGTTCAATTTTTAAATATGCAATGTACTATTGTATAATTTGATTTATTTGTGTTTATTTTGTTTCATGCACTTTGTACAATATTTTCATATAGAGCATGAATATACATTGTTTATTTAGGTTGCTTAATTTGTCACGAAAGGTTATTAATAACATTTTTGTTAAAATGCATTCAACGATTCATTTTAACTATCATTAACAAACTTACTTTTGATTTGGTAAATCTATTTTATTCTGTCAATTTCAAAATTAGTAATTAAGTTAAAATCTTAATTTATTTTCTTTATGAATTTTCTTTCCGAAAAACGCGCATGGCGTGATCAGTCTTAAATTTACTAATTAATCATTCTAAATTAATCTTGTAAGATGGCACACTCTTTCATTTCTATGAGCCCCGTTCGAAGAAAGTTTCACAAGTACAACCTGTCCTGAAACAACTAGCTGTCCCACGATGTCTGCGGGATGATGTCCTTCGCTCATACCATGAGAGCATTGCGGGAGGAGCCCATCTTGGTTTGGATAGAACTTACAGAGCAATCCAGTTGAAGTATTTTTGGCCCAAAATGTACTAAAATGTGGCAGACTACATCCGTGCTTGCGATTCTTGCCAACATTCTAAGAAAAGCACAAATCCTCAGAGAGCCCCTTTAGTCAATATGCCTGTAGAGGACACTTTCATTCGCCTTCACATGGACATTCTTGGTCCACTTACAACTTCAAATGAAGGGTAGAAGTACATATTGCTAATTGTCGACTCTTTCAGCAAATTTCCTGAGGCCTTTCCCTTAAAAACACAAGACTCAAAAGAAATTGCTAATGTTCTGTTTGCTGAAATCTTTGCTAGATATGGTGCCCCAAAAGTTATTGTCAGCGATAGAGGACAAAACTTTCTTAGTAATCTTGTCACAGCTGTTTGTGAAATTTTTCAGGTAGCGAGACACTTTACTAGCTCCTATCATCCTCAAACCAATTCAACTTGTGAGAGAATGAATAGCACTATCGCTCAATGTCTGAGAACTATGTCAACTCAACACAAACTAATTGGTCTAAGCTATTACCAGGAGTCATGAAGGCCATAAGGATGAGTCCATGTACACAAGCTTCAAACTTTTCTCCTTACCATCTTGTCTTTGGAAAGGAAATGAATCTTCCCTTTGATACCTCACTCATTCCAAGAAATGGTCTCAATAAAGATGCAAAATCTCATGTGACTGATCTTATGTCCCACTTGAAAATTGTAAAGGATATAGCGAAAGAGAACATAAAACAAGCACAAATCAAGCAAAAGCAACAGTATGACAAGAAATCTACAGATGTGCCAGACTTCCGTGTTGGACAATCCGTACTTCTCCACTCTACAAAAGTACCAGTAGGTCTATCTCCCAAACTTCACAATCCCTGGGATGGCCCATTCTACATTGCAGCTATTGGGCGTAACAACACTTACAAATTTCGAAGATGCTCCAACTACAAAGAGCTAAAATCCTTCATTCATGCCAACAGACTTAAAAGGTATGAAAACCCAGATGACCGACCAAGTCTTGACCCCCCACCCCCACTGAACCCATCATTGATAACCATCTGCCACCAGAAGAAGCAGATCCTGGACAACCCCCAACTATGATTGATCCAACTTTGTCTCAACCAAATTCAACACTGGATGAAAATCTAACTTAAGATGCACGGTATGAGCCAACTTTGTCTCAACCAAATCCAGCACCTGATGAGGATCTAACTTTAGATGCCCATTCCACCCCTACACCCACAACGCAAACTGCAGACACACCCAACCCCGCCCAACCCAATGACTCCAGTGAAACCTTCTTTGTGGAGAAACTCCTCCGATACAAGTTTCACAAAGGCAAGAAACTGTTCCGAGTAAAATGGCTCGGACACGCGGAACGAACATGGGAACCTGAGGGAACTCTTCCTCCTTCTATGGCACGCAAGTTTCACATCACCAAGACACAAAAAGGGACTTCCCGAAAGAAGAACAAAAGACTGACTTGTTTTAACGAGTAGATTAGACATAGACTAGTCCAAGACTCTTTACCTAACCTTTCCTATAATCTCGTTTCTATCTTTGCTCCCTGAGCCACTCGTTATGGACCATTGTTGGTAATTCTATATGTATCTCATGCCATAAACGTGTTACCTATAAGTGCTAACAAAGTGTTCAAAACATAATCCTGAATCTTGCTTCCTTCCCAAAGGTACACCTGGACTATCAAACGTCTTCCTCATCCTGAGTCTTTTGTCTCTCCTTTGTTTTGTGTCCACCGGTGATGCTGCGGCAGTCCAACGACTGAACTACGGAGTCCTCTTTGAACCAACCCATCAACTTTACCTGGGAGAGGAATATTGGGCCCACACATTCCAGATCCCACTACCCAAACCGGTTTACTTAAACCGAGAACTGTACTGTAACAACGCCCCACAGTGCAAGTACAGCAAATATATTATTAAAACACTAAATACTTTGAGAACCCAAACGATGGCAAGTGTCAACTCCACTGTCCAGGAAATCCACGCCCTTATACCCCAATCCCCCATCAAAATCAATTCATCGGCTCTTCCAGATCTAAGCGTGCAATATTTGACTTTGTTGGCCAAATCTCAAAATCTCTTTTTGGCACTGCTACCTCTGACGATATTGATACTTTACAGCGTCATATGCAACTCCTTAATCGTAACAATGTTAAAATTGCTAAAGCTATGGCTGTTCAAGAAAAACATTTGTCTTCTTTCATCTTGTTGATGCTCGATTTAACAATGTTATGGGTGCAATCAAGAAAAATCATGACGACACAGTTGCCCTCACTGACCTACTTCATCGATCTGTAGATTCTGCGGAAAATGAGTTTGCTCTTTTAGAACAGTTAATTTTGAAACAAACTAATCCTACTTCATCGATCTGTAGATTCTGCGGAAAATGAGTTTGCTCTTTTAGAACAGTTAATTTTGAAACAAACTAATGCTACAGCTACCTTAAACCTTGCATTAAAGCACACCAAAATTAGTATTCATGATTTGATAAAAGGCAAGTTATCTCCTTTTTTGCTTACTCCGCATGTTATTAAATCATCTTTAAATCAAATTCAAAGCATTATCGACCAAAAATATCCTCAATTTAATATTATTCATAAAGACCCCTTTTATTATTTTTCATTTGGTGATTTTTTGTATGCTAGGACACATTCTACATTATTTTTGACTTTAAAAATCCTAATCTCTCCATTTAAGCAACCACTTCTGTTATACAGAGTCAACTCATTTCCTGTACCCATCAACTCATCAACTTCACATGCCACACAACTTACTAATACACTATACAAGTATACGTTAACCTTTTATTACTCAGTGACAGTTGGCTTATGCAAATTAAAACTGAATAGTTACAAAAAACTTAAAAGGATATATATTTTATTCCAAGATTTTTCTGCATTTTACAAAATGATAATTTACAGAAGTGTTACTTTAATTGACAATTTTTTGTTTCTAGATTAACATGTACATGTGTAATATATATGATTGAAATGCTTAGCCTATTACAGAACTAAATTGTGTACGAGTTAATATGTAACAGTTTGTAAGCGAGATAACTCATACCAGCACATAGAAAGATAACTCCTGCCTGCCTCCCTGCAAGCGGTACCGGATAGCCACAACCAATCATTAAACGGAGCTTAGTACCAAGTTTTCCTAACGAGATTTGCCAAGGGTTAATGGGGAGCGGAGTGGACCAGAAAACCGTTGGCTAGTGAAGATGCTATTTTTATAGGACAAAGTTTACAACTAGAATCACAGAGGTTAAAAGATGAAAAAAAACTGAATTTTTTTTAGCACTTGCAGCACCCCAACCTCCATTCAGCCAGGATCTTGAACCTTTGGATATCGCTTTTTTACTTATCTTAAGTCAATACTGTGTAAACAGAGATTATTGGACATAAATGATCTACGATATGCCACAACAGACATTATACAAAAACTTGACAAATAATGGTATGAACGTGTATTTTATAAATCAGTCAAATGACTTAAAAAGTGTGTGGAACTGAAAGGCGTTTACTTTGAAAAAGTGTAACATATTTGACTTTCAGCTGTTTGACGTCACCTGACGTTGAGGAACATGAAATGGTGCTATGTAAATCTAATTCACGCAAAGTAAAAAACGCTGTATCTTTTGAAAAAAATTCCAAATTCATTTGATTTTTTGATTACTTATTTTCAATTGGTAGTCATTTAATAAAACATACGCCATTGTACAAAGAACACAGGAATTTTTCCGTAAATAACTTTGTCCGCGAAACCTTTCCTTTCTCAGTTTAAATTTGTCCCGGTACAAAAGAATGTGACAGTCTCATTTTGTGGTTTTGAATTTATAGTCATTAATTTTGATTAATGAACCCTATAAACATGATAATTAAAAAATATATATTATGTTATATTTCTCTGAATTTCATTCATATAAAATTATTTATTTAAAACAGTATTTATTGCAATAATATTACTTAAATAATTCAGCAGAAAGAAAGAAATATTTTCACCTTTTCCGAATGTCAGCAACGGCAGGAAATTTTGGTTTAGAATAAACAAATATGCTGGGGCCTTTGTCCTTGCAGCCTTCTTCGAAATGACAACTACATATGCGGTCCCCTTCGTTCCAATCTCTGTCAGTACGTCTAAATTGACACAGATAAAAAAAATTGTTAACGAAATCTGTGCACTCCGAAGCATCAGGATGGTTTCAGGTCGTTACTTTTAGTTTCAGTTCGAATTTTTTTGAAATTTAATAAAATGAAATTTTCAATGTTTTTTCTAAAGCAGGCCCCTAAAACGTACTTGCAGAAATCTATCCACTTATTTCTTAACTTTACATTGGTCGGAAAACGAAATACATGGCACAGTGTGTCGTTCTTACTATGTTGATCACTCCTGTGGTTGCACCCAAAAGCGAAACAATACACCATGGTTCCCGGAAGTGCTCTTTTGGAAAAGGAGGCGCGCGAGACTTACACAGCCTATTATATGCACTTTAATAATCAAATAACATATTTGTATAACTCAACCTATTTATTCCTGACCATCTGTCTACGAAAGAATGGGCTTTAATGAAATTTCATACATGTATTTTTTATTGTAAAATTGTAGGAGCATCATTTAGAGGTTTTTACAACAGGGCACTCCTCAATTCACCAGTCATGGTTCTTTCAAGGCAGCAGTCTGGGTCTCTTTTACCACAGTAACAAGACTGGGATGTGATTTGGCATGAATACAATGTGCTTAGCATTATTGTGATTAACACATTCTTCAAAGATTTTCTGGATTTCAAAGTATTGACCAAACGAGTGACCGAAGAATTGCAACGGAACGACACTTCCAAAAGGAAAGGCAGCATTTCCTGTGATGCAACACATTTCCCAGGATTTGATAAAGAAAACTTATGTTCTTGTTAGAGCTCACAGAGTTAAATCATCAGAAACTAATACAATTCAAATAATTAAAGAACTTTAAAAAAAAAACTAAACCATTTGATAAGCAGAAAGGACGCACATTTTGTACACTAAGAAGACTAGGGCTGCAACACCTGAAAAAACTAAATTAGCGAGCATTAGTACAACGTATACCATGAACTTGGGTAGTTATTAAATATATATACATAACATGTTAACTATGTCTGACTGAAATTGAAAATGCATACTGCACGTCGATCGATTCCAAATTCATTACGAAGCAAGAAGATGAAAATCTTGACGGTCGAACAGAAAAGAACGCAAAAAGAAAGGAAGGAATGTAAGCGAAACAACAGAAATAGATCCCATTCTGATCATAAGAGAAAACAACTAAGAGAAACAGTTGAAAATCACTCAAAGGAAAACGTCACTTCTCCATATAAGGAATCAACAAAGGAGAATACACAGAAAACTGAAACTACAAAACCATCTTAACCTCCAAAGATTAAAGCGATAATTCCTAAACCCTCAGACAACTTTCCTTCGACTTCCAAGGAGACTAACTTCTCGACTTCACACTCGCCGCAACCATCTTCGGACGCCTTGTCATTATTAGCAGAGGAGGTCTCTGAGGAAGAGCTGCAGAAGGCATTCAAAAGAGCTGCCTCTCTGGACTTCCCGAGAGACCCAGACCCATTATTTCCCCCTGTTGTTAGGTCATCTCCCAGTTAACAACAGAGGTTATTCTCAGCGCCAATTTTTCAGGGGTTTTTTCAACCGAAGATAATTCATATTCTCCTACTCCAATATCAGCTACGGTACCAGTTTTCAACCCAACACCTATGAACCTGAAAAAATTCCAATAACCTATAGCTAAGGGTGCTCAAAAGAAAATATAATTTCGAATGTCGGTGTAAGAAATTTTGAAACGTCTGTATTTACTTCATTAGCAACAAAATGCTCTGCTTGCGAAAATGATCGACCCCAAATATCATGAAGATATACACTGTAGATAACCTGTACATGTTCACCTATTTTCTGAACAGAAACCCTGCTTACTTCACACATGTATTTGATTTTTACATCTAGGAAAAAACGGAACTATTACAATTGACTGTTTTCTAGATGATGTACATACACTCTCAAAATGTAGGCCCTTGAGAAATATTCTTCGATTTGCGACACCTTCTGATACTGTGCGGAAAATAAATTTTAGATATACATGTACACTTGACAAACGTCATCTAGTAAGGGGTTAATGTTACAACCCAACATAGTGTTGTATGACACATAGCAGTGATATAAGAAAGAACTCTATTACAATGTGTTTATCCAATCATTTATTTATCAATTTGTTACAGGTTATAAATTTATTTTTGATAATATTTGCATTAGTATATATGTGTTGTATATTTAATGAATTATGTGCGTCTAGCGTTAACGGCAATATTTAAGTAAAGGAAAGAAGCGGTTTTATTAGTGTTTTAATATAATTCACTTTTAAGGTCGGTCGCGGGTTTAAAATTGTGCGCCCTCTGCGCATGGTATTGCGCGTTACTGTCGTAAAACGCAAATGAAGATTAAAATGATTAAATATACATGTTATCATGTAACGTTTTATTTTTAAAAAATTACTTATCATAAAAAATATTTTTAATGAAATGAATCCTTTGAATAATGTTCAGAAGTATTTTAATCATTTCGCCGCTTCTTAAAAATCGACGTTATCCACGTCGGAGTCAACGTCTTACGATGACGTCAGTTGAGACTTTGACGTAACAATTGACACAAATACACGTCGTGCATTTTTTATTGCAGCGTCAATAATTAAAATTGGAAATATAATTTGCAAAACAAAAATATATGCTCGATCCTTTTCATGTTTTGTGTGAGTGGAAAGGTATTTTTTATTTATTACAAATAAAATTATTTTTGATTCGTAAACATCCTTTTATTCTGTACAACTCTGTATGTACAATGGCTGGCAAGACACGTTTATAGGACCAAACTATGAGGGCGGATAGCATAAAAACTATCCGGTCAATTTCAATTTAATTTGGCAAAAAGTTTACTTATACGTTAACCTTCCATCGCTGAAAATTAAAAGAAAATCGTATGTTTGTAATTGTTAACATATTGAATTGAAAATGATAACCCCCTTTTTTTTATATAATCCTATATAAAATGTCGGGGATGATTCGGACATACGACCAAAATTTGAGCGCGGTAAACAGATAAACTATACGGTCAATTTACTTTATATCTTGCACATAGTTTACTCATAAGTTGACCTTTCACTGGACAAAAATTAAAGGAAATCGTATGTTTGAAACATTCTCCCCCGAGACTCTTTAACGTTACAATACATTCCCTAAGACCTATCGAAAAGAAAGCAGATCGTTACGTCAAAGTTAATTTTGACGTCATATCTTATGCAGTACAGACAGTTAGCTGTAAAATCAATCAGGAAGTTTTAACATACCCGCGGGAAATTAACACAATACAATAAATATTGAATAATGATGAAAGTCCAGACAATCATCTTATGATTCCAGCAGAGTTTATTACGCATCATTTACCCTCTGTATTCTTACAAGTATCAGTCAGTCAACGATATTGCTGCATGCCTACTGCTGCACTAGCTGAGATAGCGTTTGCTGGAGTTTATCATCTTGAAATTCCCATGTTTATCTTTTATATGCTTATCTTCTAATGCTACTTGAATAGTTTCTGTTCATGTCGCTGTAAAATGGTGTCGCGTCTTTCGTTCTTTTTCGTGTATACGGGTTACATGCGTTCAATTTGCAGATTTTATTTCCGTTCATGAATATTAAATAATGGGAAATCACGTGACATAACATTATATAAGGCCAATCCCAGTCCAACACTTCGGTCTCGTCAACAAAATGATTCAGCAGCAGCAGCAGCCATAATTTCATGCCAGATATCTACAGTCAGAATGTGCATTTTATTACCTTCTCAATAACATAATTAATTTAAGGTTTTTATTAAGGCTAAAGTGTTTGTTTAATCAGCATTACCTTTCGCACCATAATCATCTTCCCCCTTAGTGAACTACACCTTCGACTTAGGGATTTGTCAGCATCTTTACCAGAGAGGATTGTTTATAAACACCACCTTGTAGATTGTTATTTATACAAAAAAGGATAGTCCCTTTGGATTTTTTTTATTATTGTCTGTCCCAAGATATTTATGCTGCACATTTGGACGATTTTTAATAAAAATACACATACATGTGAAAGAAGTTCAATTGAAATCGATGAAAGGGAAAATTTCCAAGGTAACTTCATTCACAAATTATCATTTTGCCCTCGTAAAAATTCACAGGAACGAAAACACATTTCCTACGGAGATTTATAATGGGGAATGTTGACATTTTTTCTCCATTCGGAAGTAGTCGGGACACCTCGCGCAATTTTTCGACGTTATCATCTGGGCGTCTTCATCTCCTTAGCAATGAAAAAACCCCGTAGATTTTTTTTAGCCGTTTATTTATACCCGACAAGCTAGAGGGGGCGTTTCAAAGGGAACTCTTGGGATTTTTTCATACTATTGAATGAACATCGTCTGAACCAAGAGGTATTTATAAATATCGAATAATTTAAGAAAGTATGCGGCAAAATATTCTTGGGACAGACTATAGTACCGTCTATTATTTTTACTGCATGCACTAACAGATTATCTGAGTTTTGCACCTTCCCCTTTTAATAGTACCTAGAGAATACTCGAGGTCTGCATGTTCCCCCATTTGTGTACCTTCTTTGAGTCAACACCGCTAGAATAGCAGCACCATTATTGAAATTAGTAAAAAGAGCGCGTTTTTGTCTTTGTTTTAATTTTTAATAAATCTATGTTTTAATTCTTATTAAATTTATAGAACAGTTTATTTATCTTTTTCATTGCTTGATTTCAGCTCGGTACAAAAGGGCTCACATAACACTACTGAATTCAAAATCTACTGATATTTCCGTAAATTGACGGACATCGTCTTACATTTACTGTATAATAACTGTACCCTACTGTATATCCACTGTAATTGTACCCAACTGAACGAAGCCTCTGCATTTTACTTCACTCCACTGGAAAGCACTGTACCTACCTACTAACCAACATTGTATCCTACTACACGGGGCACTAGCCACCTTTGTACAGGGTACTGACAAACATTGTATGTTATTTTTTATCACTGTACCTATTTTTTATAAGTTATAAGCACTGTACCTACCTACTGATCGACATTGTATCCTACTACACGGAGACTAGCCCCCTTTGTTCATCAATGTACAGGGTACTGACATTGTACGTTACTATTTATCACTGAGAGAGAGAGAGTGTTTAGGGGTAATTTAATGTACACTTATTTGAAATATACTAATATTATATATTCATAAAATTAGTTTTCATTAAAGAATATGGTACACTGTGATTGAATTCATTATGCAATTTCAGTTTTAAGTCCACGTGCTGCACTTGCAATCAGCCTGCGAGCTGCACCACGTGTTCCTACCATGATAATAATAAAGAAAATAAGAAGTATGTATAACAATAAAGTTTTTACATTGATTGTGATGCTTGATATACTGTGTTTGGAAAGTTTAATTCGTTGTGGGTTTTTTTTTTTTTTTTTTTTTTTTTTTGCTTTCGTTTAGTTTTGTTGATGGAAGGAACATCTTAAACACGTCTAGCGGTTAAAGAACGCAGTAAAATGAATCTTTATTATTACTATTAGTAAAATTGTTTGATATGTTTGTAGAATTCTTGATGGTCACTCGTTACACGGGTTATCTACCTGCCTCATACCTGTGTATTCTGTGCGTTCCAGCGTAGAGTGATTTTCTGTCAGTGCGATGCTTTCACAACTTCGTGTAAAACAATTGGGATGAAAAAATGACAATAACAAACCGTCAACCATCTCAAAAATTCATAAAACGAAATACAAATTCAAAGCAGAGCAACACGGATCAGGTGCCTAAGAGGAGTGAGCATCCTTTGCTGACCGGTCGCATCCGCCGTGTGCTCCTTGTCACAATTGGGCATGTCATAATCGAGGTAAATGTTAAAGTAGGGAAGATGTCATAATACGAAAAAAAAAAATCGAAAATTTGATGATTTGGTTTGTTTGTGATGGTCAAAATACAAACCTTGACTAAAGTCAAATAAAGTTAATTTTGACAGTCATAAAACTTTGAAGGAGAGGGGGGATAAGGTTACGAAAACCGGTTTTCATATGAGTACATGTAGTAGCTTCATATTCAATAAAATTACATACACACATACAATGATATCAATACATTTACTGGTTTTTTTTTATCGGCATTAAATATAAACAGCAAAACTTTCAAAACATGTTCTTAATTCGTTTGAAACGTTTAAGAACATATGAATACGGTTCAACAACATTTTGTTCTCAAAATAATTATCTAGTTATTCTGTTAAGTGCGAGAGAGAGAGACAGTGTTAGGGGCTCGGTCGCGAGGGAACGCTAACCTCTGTCTTGGCCGGTAGCTGGTACACCATTGCGACAACATGGCAAGGGATACCACAATATTTTTCGATTACATAATTTTATGCAACTTTGGGTATCTCTAAAGCTCCTTACTCTCTGTTTGTTTTAATTCAGTTCAGAGGGATACACGTTAATTTAATTTTTCGCATTACAAAGGGCGTATTCGACACGGTCTGAAGCTGGAGATTGTAAGAATGCTTCTGTAGCTCGGATTCGTCTCCATGGGACACACCGTTTCCAGAGACACCATTTCTTACTGGATAAGAAAGTTTGAAGTTGGACTATTTGGTAATGTGTGTGACTTGTCTGCGCCTACTGTGTTGTCCTCAGTGACTCACAGAGATGCCGACCTTATTCGGGATAGCTTCACTCGAGATCCCAGCCTCTCCAGCTGAGACATCCACAGAGTTGTGAGGGAGGATGACGCCACATTCGGACACTCAACGACCAAGTGGGCGATTTAGGCTACCGGATTCACCCATTGCAAGCCACGAAATGGACAGATGGTGCGTGATGCAAACAAGGTGAAGCGTGTGGAGTTTTGTGAATGTTTAATTGCATCAAACGACACTTTTGATTATTATGTTATATTCTCGGACGTGTGTAGCGTTTAACTCAAACAGAAAAAGTCCTGCAAATAACGTTCAGAGGAATCACACGCCACAGTGTTGCCCAAGCCGAAATACCCGTTGAAGATCCATGTGTGGGCGGCAATCAGCAAGCGCGGCGCATCAACCATTATGCTGTTTGAAGGCATAATGGACTCTCAGTTCTATACGAACATTATTTTAACGGATACACTTGTGTCATTTATCTAGAAAACGTTTGGTCGAAATCGTTCGTTCCAGCAGGACAACGACCCCAAACACACCTCCAGTGGCGCCAAGGAATTTATGGAAGATAATGGGATAAAGGACTATATATGGTTTGAGCCTAAAATGAACATCACCATTTTACTGTAATTCTTTGTTTTCTTTGTACAGATATACATTTGAAGTTTATTGATAATTTTTATTTTGAATAAAGTGTCCACAATTTAAAAATATGACATCATAAAGTTTACTTTTTCCCGCCATTTTCGCATTTTTAGCGTAAAACGGCTGCTTTTCAAGCAGTTTTTCTTTAAGAAAACATTGAGCGATTGCTTGAACAAACGAAATATTTTCACCAAAGATGTATATAGTCAGTACTTATAAATGACAAAAATTTTGTTCTTGTTCAAAGCGTCGCTCTATATTTCCCATTCGAAAAAAGATAAGAAAATGTCAAATAATGACCGATTTTTATAGAATTATAAAAATAGCGTCACTTCTGACGTCATATCCTGCCAGTGCATGCAAATTAATAAAAAAAATAGGTGAAAAATATAGTTTATATCAACTCTTCTAAAAAATAACACAACAATTTAATGTACCTGAAACACTTTAAAAAATGGCAAATTATGGGGGCCAAATTTGACTAATATCATATATAGTTCTTGGTGGAATGTTTTATAAATTCTATTGGTTTGATTTGAACATTTTATTCACTAATGTACTTACAAGTGACTTTTCTTTCTTGTGACGTTTGGGCTCCTGTACTGGCGGTGGAGATTGAGATCTGGGTGAAGGTGGCGAAGAAGTTGATGAGCAAGAGGAGGCTAATAGCCACTCGGTATCTTCCATCTCTCGCAGCTTGGCCCTCATGTCCTGCTCACATCCAGCATGCAAGACCACAGCTCGATCGACTTCCTCAGGCCGGTCCACTGAAAGTCATACTTATTTCCACACTGAATATTCAAGTCAGACTAAGTCTTGAAGAACACACGACTTCGTACTGGAAGATTGTCGTCGCAAACGTAACGCACTAGAAAGTGGGAATCCTCGCACAATGACAAACGACGAGCCATACTTAAAGTAACAGAACACAAAATAACTAAAACGTAAATTTACAAAAAGTTCTTTACACGTAGACCTTGTAGGAAATGAACCGAACGTGCTAAAAATACCAGGTTGCGAATTATAGGAAGCCCTAATTTTTAATCCCTTGCTCATCATTAGCTGACACGCATGGACTTCAACAACAAACAATACAAATGTAGGCGGACCAATGAATTGTTAAGTAAACACAATCACACTGCGTACACATATATAATTTTATTGGCAATTAAAATCATTTCATGATAATTTATATTTTAACGACCTTAAAATATGATAAAGGAATCAAAAATATTTTATTGGCAATTGCTGCACAATTATTAAATTCAATACTTTAATAATTTATTTAATAGCTATGACATTTTAAAAAAAAAATAGTAAAACAAAAAGAGTATTTCGATTATAATCTCTGTCAAAATCTTGTTAAATATCGTCTTTTAACGACCTTCTTAAAATATGATAATGGAATCGAAAATATTCTATTGGAAATTGCTGCACAATTATTAAATTCAATACTTTATTTAATAGTTATGACATTTTTTAAAGAAAATAGTTAAAAAAGACTTTTCGATTGTAATCTCTGTCAAAATCTTGTTAAATACCGTCATTAAATATAAATAAAAATGCAATGTATTTGTCATTTGGGGAGATAACTCCCGCTTGTATACGATTCTTTTCCATCGATAATTTTACCGTGGCGGGACCAGGTAGATGTTGAATTTACCGTGATGGGAACGTGGTATACCTGTTTCACCAGGCCAATTACTTCGATGTGTTTATACCGTGACGGGGCGCGGGAAACACGGGATCCACGTTGCCTGTACTGTATATTACTATTTTACTTTAACAAAAAATCAAAAAGTGTAATACTATTCTGAAGTTCATTAATATGTATGATACAACATTTCGATCGGCAATTAGTTCAGGTTTATTAGTATTACTAGAATCTTATTGTCAATCGCATAATATAAATATTGGCATTAGTTTTTGTAAAACCCGTCAACTTTGTCAATTTCATTGTAAATACTACGTTATTTTCTTTTATAACAACGAAGCAAAGGATTCTAGCAGCACTTATCTAATACTTCTGATATTTGCCAAATTCATCTTTCATTATTTTTAAGGTAGTGTTACACTTTTGTCTTTTTTCTATACAATTTCAGAGGAAAGGCTGGTCAAGTCTAATAAATGTTTATCTGCTTATCTTATAACACTTGCTGATAAAACAAACTATTTATGACTGTGTTGTAAGGACAATTTATCGAGCTATTGCATGATGCAAAGATTTGGCCTCGTATACGATGTTAGCGCGAATTTTCCCACAGAGCAGACAGCAAATCGCTAGATCATATTTATCATTAAAGCTAAATTTGCCTACCCTTATTTTCTGAATGCGTAATGTATGCCACTGAATAGAGAGAATAAAACTATATTGCTAAAGTTTAAAACATTGGTGGTGTGCTTTCACTACTACTGCGAGCAATTGTAGCGCATAAATATAATTAAATACAATTATCTAACAAAGGTTGTAAAAGTTATGGAAAATTAAAAAAAAAACAGTTTTCCCACACCTGTATTAAGGTATTTTTTAATGCATTGTATAATAATTTGCAATTAAACGGCTTCTAAAATAGGTGTTTAAAAATTAAGTTTAGTATATGCATGTATCTATCAATCAGTTTGTCTGTTAAATTTCATCCATATTAGACTGAAATGAATTATTTTATATTTAATTTTAGAAAAAAAAATGTAAATGTTTATCTGTTGTAGGTTGGCTTTGAAGTTTAAAAGGCTTAAAGAGGTTCGCTCCTCGGGTTTTTGGGTATCCATTTTGGGTCACATATAGTCTGAAAATTCTGCATCACATGTTAACTTTTGTTAAATATAAATATATTTTACAATGCAAAATAAACTTTATTGAATAAAATTGTTTTTAAAAGAATTCATTTTTACAGTTTAGTAAGGGACTATGTTTTGTGGCGGAAGGTTTTCAAAAAGAAACTATTGAATAAAATTGTTTTTAAAAGAATTCATTTTTACAGTTTAGTAAGGGACTATGTTTTGTGGCGGAAGGTTTTCAAAAAGAAACTGAACAATTTTCATAACTCAATATTAGTTTTAGATTACTGTTACTTAGCTTCCTAATTTTCAGCGCAAAACAAACTTCTACATACTTTGTGTATTGCTATATATTCATGATGTTCTGAAAAAATATTTCAACAATATTTAGATATTTCTATCGATATATCATGGGATATTTAGCATATATGTCGTAGAAGTTATAAAAAATATTAATTTCAATTTTGGTCTAAAATTAGCTTATTTCACGCTATATCTCAATTTTTTTTAGATGTGACCCCTTCGTTTTTACTCTTATGTAAGACATTAAATGACGTTTTTCATACTAATTGTTAGACCATAATTAATCGATGTCTGCTGGCAGTTTGGACAAGCAGGGCTAGATTTGGACGACTGTCCTCTGGCTGGCGCAAGTCACACTTCTCTGCCATTATCTCCTCAACCATGCTTGTGGCGGGTGTGAAGATGTTGTTTGGCTGCCTTCTTCACCTGAAAAAAATCACTTGATTATCAAAAGCAATTCACAATTAATATACAGAACATAGCTTACATTACAATATTAATAGAAAAGTTTCTGAAACCCTTACGTCTAAAAATGTACATCAGAACAAGCAGAATAACTACAATTGATACCTCTCTTTGGATTGTGGACAAGTTTCAAATCCTAGTTTCCCTACAAGGTTGTGGTTATGAATCCCAGGCTCAAAGTTGTCTCCTCTTTGAATGACTGTGGCCCTACACCTGTCTAGTTTGGGACGCACAGAACACCACCAGTATGTTACAGATGCAGTTGATTTCTGTGGAAAAATATAATGTTAAATTATTTAATTAAATAAACAATGTTAATGTTTGAAATAGAATTGATATTGTTTTACATAAACTGCAAATAAAATTAAAATTATAAAATTTTCCTCATGTTTTTAAAAAAGTGTAAATCAGTTTTTAATTACTCAGAATATGTACATTATGTTAAAAAATATTGAAATGAATTAATGAAAATGTAATTACTTTCACTGTGTAGGAGTAACCATTATATAAACATTGTCTGTTTGGGAGGGTAACAGTTGATATTGACATCCCGAGGAAACCATTGTCAACCAAAGCGAAGCGGAGGTTGACAATGGTTTTCAAAGGGTTACAATTTCAACTGTTACCCTCCCAAACAGGCACTATTTATTTTATTATACCGAATATCTTAATTTTAGAGAAAATTTTACTGCTTTTGTATAGAAATGACGTGAATTTAACGGCGAACCGTACGCGCATAATTTACGTGCATGTAATAATTCGTTCTGTGGGCCCGTTGCCAGGCGTGTTGCCAACGCTGAGGGTAAGAGAACGGATTGTCAACTGCGTCTAAAGCAATCAGATTTCAGTATTCAACATGAAAGTATTAAAACACTGATTAGCAACTTCTTTCTTCGTCTCTGGCTAACTTCCTCTTCAATTGCGTAAATCACCACAGAATCATTAGGTACATGTATGATGGTGCCGTCAATCATGTCCTCAATCAATGAACTGTAAAAGATGAATTAAAAACTTTAATAATATTACATCTTCATTTCGCTTACGCAATAATTTATCTTAAATCTTTGATGATATATACCTCTTCT
This sequence comes from Magallana ariakensis, assembly GCA_020458035.1. Classification (NCBI taxonomy): domain Eukaryota; kingdom Metazoa; phylum Mollusca; class Bivalvia; order Ostreida; family Ostreidae; genus Magallana; species Magallana ariakensis. The sequence goes on from CM035813.1 coordinate 64,931,107, forward strand.
GAAGTTCATTTGTAAGAGATGAATAAAATTTTTTGATAATTTTACATTTTCATTTCGCTTAAGTAATAATTTACTTGATTTATTAGAGGAAATATACCTCTCCTAAAGTTCATTTGGCACCACATAGGATGTGTTGATCCGGAACGATTAATGAAGTAATGTTTCTGTCTCATCTTCCTCCATCATCTCTGTGTCCTCTATGCTATGATGGGAACTGGTTGTTGTGTCCATGTCTTGATCTTGTTCACCAGGCTTGTGGGGTGGCATCATCTAGGTCGGCTTAGATGAATGTCCTATAATTGTATGCAAGATTTTAAGTAAGTGTGGTGATAATAAGGTTAACGAGAGACCAACAGGCTATTAATGAACACCATAATACATCTTGTCACTATTTCATCAGATGTATTTAATAATAATACTTCGTAGTATGATGTTTTTATTATCATCACCTTTAGAATTGGTTATATTCATATTTATACACTTACTGTACACTTGTGATGGAGTCATCTGTAACACTAGTGAGGCTACCTAACACTCCTGACATTGCCAGTTTGGTATCCCCTCGCCAAACATGGCATCCAAATACATATCCTCTGATATGCCTAAAATAAATATAGTCATAATGATTCACACATTTATCAGAGTCACAATGATGAAAAACAATATTTTAAATTTGAGAATAATTCAATTATTTATAAACAATTTCAGAGACATTTATACGTATTATTTAATATACATGAATAATCAGTAGTTTAAAGCCTTATTCACCTGTGTTGTATATCCGATGCTGCCAGTTACCGCAATTGTCACAACAAAGTGCATGTTGTTTGGGCCGACTTACATAATGAAAAAAATTGCTTTTATATAGCACTCTTTATCATTAACACTCAAATTCACCAAGCAGAAACAGTTAGCAAATTCTAAAATACAAAAATGAACTTTTATATCATTGTTTCATTAAGATTGCTAGAACAATTTCTCAGTTGATAATGGAGTATATTTAAATTTCTCTGTCCAGGGTTGTATAATTTATATTTTGTTTTTTCTGCAGGATTTTTGTTCTGTAAACTTTGCTTAAATTTTGCTATACTAGTTAAAGGGACCTAGACACGATTTCAGATGAAAATTTTATTTTTGATTTTTATGTATAAAATAGTTAACTTGTGTATTTTGAATGATTTACCAAAATTTGAATGTTAGAAGTCGTGTTACAAGCGAGATACAGAGGAAAGAAGTCGTTATTTTGTAAACAAAGCTCGAGTCTTATATTTGTTTACAAATAATGTAAAGTAAAGAAATTACCATTTCTTTGACAAATAAACTTGTGGAAACGAGATAAACTTATTCAATGTGTTCATAAATAATTTTATCAACAAAAAAGCAACATTAGATTGAAACTTGTACCAATACAACACACATGTAAACAATAACAGGACTCGAGCTTTGTTTACGAAACAAAGAATTCTAACCTCTGTAACTAGCTTTTAACTCGATATTTGACTTTCAAATTTTGACAAAGCATCAAAAACATTCATATTGACCATTATAGACATTAAAAATGAAAAAATAAATTTTAAAAGATTTGAGCTCAAATCGCGTCTAAGTCCCTTTAAAATAATAAAAAATAAATAAATAATAATAGGAAAAAACCTAAGGTGATTTTTTAATTTTGATTCACAGTAGATTATCTGGGCTGAAATCCAGATTGGTTTTTGGATAAAAGAATATGCTCTAACATATAGCTGTAGAGATATTTAAAAATATTTTTTTCCATGATTTTGCATAGGATATTAGTTAATGAAATCGGTCAACAGTTTTCTGGATCTTCTGGACTACCTTTGTTTTTATACACATCTAAAATTCTCCACCATTTTCCAAGGGGAATTGGGGTTTTTTTTTTCTAATTAATCCGGTCAAATTGTATATCTTATTGCTTGTTTATTTGTGTAAAGCTTTGTGGTATGACACTACTTTATTTCTGATAGTATAAGTATGTACTGGTTGTAAGAAACTGAAAAATAAACATACATTTAGAGAGGTTACAATGTGTTTCTAATCCTTTTGTATATTATGTATACAATAAAATATGCTCACTTCAATCCAATGTATAATATTTGACAACTGTTCATTTTAAAATTTTTAATTATTTATGATTTAAATCTAGCATGAGGTTGACAATATTGTTTCCTGTACAAAGGCTGCTATGAGTATACAAAAATTGACTAGATAATTGTTACATGAGTGAGATGATAATACTGATAACAAGTCGTACATAAAATATTCCATTGACTACACAAAACGCGGGAAAACAATGTGAACCCTAACTCTGTTGATAACATCTGTTACTAAATTTAGACTAAGGTACAAATCAATGAAATCACGTAATGCATAATTAAACATATTTTAGAAATGGCTACACTGTTATGACACTCGTGATACAAAATAGATCAATGAAAAATAGCATTAATGCAAGACTTACTCTATGCGGGACTATAACAGCACAAAATATGACAATCGTAGTGGGCGCCATGCTGTGTAAGAACACTACATATTAACGAAAATATTGTTAAAATGCAAACCGGTAACGGATTCAATCCGGAATTGAATTTCTGAAAGATAAAGGGGAACAACTCTATGCTGTAACAATACAAACCTCCATTTCCCAATCGACATTTCATTGGATTCTAATGATATTTCATGCATATAACTCTTCAAACGTGTAATCAGGATTAATTCAGTAGCTTGTTGTTAAAGTGCGCGCGTGTCAAGCCCAAGTAGCGAGAAAAAATTGTGTAAGGGTCATTTTTAAAATTTGTTCAAATTCCACAAGCAATATTCCGAAAAAATAATCGCAGAGTTCTCATTTTTTTAAAGTTTTATTTTTACAAGCAAATATTAGAATCCCCTAAACAATACTTGAACACAAAGAATTCTATCAACATTTACTTAATGGAAGCACATCGAGCCAACAATAATGTCCATTGACGAAAATTACAGGTTTTAGAATCATAATCTTAATTTATTAACAAAATAAATAATTATCGGAAGCGAAAAAACCTGGTTTTGCCAATAAACGTTTCATTTGAATAGGACAGTATATTGTTGCATTTTTACAAATAAATTATGGAATGATTTATAACAAAATTAAAGTTAATGGAAAATGTCCCGGTAACACCAAGAAAAGCGACAAGGATAATTACATAACATGTTGAGAAGAACTTCATTAGAAAATAAGATCATTTGGTTACACTCTTTGATTGTGTAATCGAATTAATACAGTACCTTGTTGTTTTAGTGCGCGCGTTTCAAGCCCAAATAGCGAGAGTGAATTGTAAAAAGACTTGCATATTATATATTTTCGAAATTTGCGATGAATCAGTATGTAATGTATCTATTTACAAAATTGATTCTTTTTTTTAAATCTACGATGTAGTTTATATACTATACTATACATGCCTATTTGTAAATAGTATTGGATACATTTAAGTTTTTTATAGACATTTTACTAACAAGAATCATTTAGCACATTTATTTTAAATAAATTAAAATATTTAATAGCATTCTATGAATACCGTACTTCACCACAAAAATTAAAATTGCAAAACATAATATATTCTTTCTTGGAGCTGATATATGTTTGTTCTGACCATTCAAATATTGCTATATCAATATTTTAAAATATTTCAATATTTCATTTTGGTGTGATATTAGAACTAAGATGGGTTTTTTTTTAAAGTGAGGGCACTTTATAACTGACTTAAACTACATATTCAATGGCGGACAATAACACAACATATTTAAACCTTAAATAACATAACTGTATAATGGAAATTCTATATTTAAAATGGGATTTAAAATCTTATGTTGAAAACATTAAAAAATCCACAAACATTGGTTCCACAATAATTACCGATTCCACAATAGTGTTTTAATTCTAATTAATCATTTATGTCGCGAGGGGATGCTCCGCTTAGCGGTGCTCTTGTTTTATTTGCGTTAAAATTTGATTACTCCAAAATTTTGTAACAATGTTATCATCTGTTGTGTTCATTATGTACTGGCATTTGAAGCAACCATCAAAGCAAGATTTTTTAAACGTTGCCTTAGATATTACTTTTATAGTAACTACATCTGTTCAACCTTATATTTGTTTAAATTATTTATTCAAATAATCAAATTCCATGCCAAATTTTAACAAACATTTCAGGAAAATTATCATTTCTTTATATCCAAGTGGTTTTTGGGTAATTGACATTACTATTATTTCAGGTGCCAACCTCCTTAAAATATGCAGCGAAAACCCTCGAAACTAGTTATAATCCAGGTGTTTGCTCTGAAAATTCTAAAGAGTTTCTTAGGGCTGTCACGATTCCTAAAAATGTTGGGTCTTGTTATATCAATTTTTCAATTTGATTTTGTTTTTCTGTTCGAGACTTTATATTTTAAAATTATAACTTAATTCATCTGAAACGTTTTAATCCTATCCAATATTTATCCAATTTTTCCCCACAAAATATTGATTCGTCACATTAATGAGCTTGAATAAAAACTTTGTGATACATCATGCATACGTGTACAGCTATTGTTTAGTCCGTTATAATATTACTTTGTTATATAAAAAGTTAGGCTTCTACACTACCAAACTTGTTCGATTTAATTTCAATGCCATTTTATTGTAAAACAGATTGTACAACACAGATCAAAACTTAATGGAAATTCGGTATGACAGAATAAAACTCAATATGTGGTTTTGGGTCGGTTACTTGTGACAGCCCTAGTCTTTATGTTGAACCTTGATTGATTCAATTAATTTTAAAAGAAATTAAAAAAAAATATGAAGATATATATTAAGTTATCCAGTATTTCAATTTAATGGTATAAATTTGATCCCTTTCTGTATTGCCTGAAAATATAAAATATATGATGAAAAAAAAACAGTAACAAATAATCTAATCCAATAGAAAGCAAAATTCACAGTTCCAATTTAATTAAAAGGATGCAATTGATTCTATATATATATATATATATATATATATATATATATATATACAGCAATTGTCACTCCTCAGAGTATTTGTGTTGTCTTTTGCAGCTGTTGTCAATGCCTATCCTACAGTTCTGGCAAAACCGGCGACGAATTATTAGAGACTTTGTACTGCAGAGAGTACAGTCCTTCTGTAGATGACCTACGATTTTAAAAACCTTCAAACTTCTGGATAAGTTTACCCCACAAAAAAATTGTGATTAGATATAATGTTATGTGGTGACCCATGTAATAACCCACCCGTCTGTTATGTTATGAGTGAAACTCCTCTTAAACCAATTAATTAAATTTAGTAAAACTTTCGGTTTTTAAAACACAATATGTAGAATGATATATATTTTTAAAAAAATGATTACTTTTTTTTCCAGATATTACAGTCTCTTACAATAAATAAAAAAATGGAGTTTTGTTAAAGTATCTCCCGTCTTTTTGTGACGTCATATAGGATTTGAAAAACTATAAGGTTTGTAAAACCCTGCATTCTTAATGAAAATTAATTATTTATATTGTACATGCTGGCTGGATTCATACATTTTATGTGAATATTACCCGAGACATAAGTAATAAAGATTCATTTGAAGATTAAACATACTAATGTATCTAAAGATAAGACAGATTTATATATGTACAGCTTAAAAAATACATAATTTGCAAAAATTGAAAAATATGCACGTCAATGAAAATAAAACCAAATACCTGCGGGACGAAATGCACATGAGTAAGATAACTAACAAACTGAACTACAAAGTGAGACAACTTATCGATATTTTAGATAGAACAATAGGTTGAGTTCATCATGTTGTAAAACACATGTAGAACAAGAGGCACAGCGGCCACATCGCTCACCTGAGGAACAATAGCCTTAACTCTGATCAAATTAGCATTACAGTATCAAAATCAAAATATCTTGACAACTAAGTACAGTAGATATTGCTCAAAAAATTTAAATATCTGCCGATTTTTATCCACATATTTTTATGGTAAATACCAAGCCCCTTTTGTTGTTATACCTGTTAGATTTTTCTCTATTCCTATATACCCCCCCCCCCCTCTTTGTGGCCCCATTTTTCTCTAGAACACTTTAATCTGCACAACCCGTGCTTTCACACAAGTTACTGCTTTTTGGACTGAAAACTTTCCGATAATATTTTTAAATATTTTCTCTATATATTCCTATGTAAAAATTCATCTCCCTATTGTGGCCCGCCCTACCCCCAGGGACCATGATTTAAACAAACTTAAATCGACACTATCTGAGGATGCCTCCATAGAAGTTTGAGCTTTTCTGGCCAAATAGTTTTTAAGAAGATTTTTAAAGATTTTCTTAATATATTCCTATGTAAAAATTCATGCCCCATCGTGGCCCACCCTACCCCTGGGGACCATGATTTAAACAAACTTGAATCTCCACTATCTGTGGATGTTTCCACTCCAATTTGAGCTTTCTTGGCCTAATAGTTTTTAAGAAGATTTTAAGAAGATGTGGTCTTACCCTACCCCTGGGGTCCATGATTTTAACAAACTTGAATCTACACTATCTGAGGATGCTTCCACACCAATTTGAGCTTTCCTGGCCTAATAGTTTTTGAGAAGAAGATTTTTAAAGATTATCTTTATATATTCCTATGTAAAAATTCATCCCTCATTGTGGCCCGACCCTACCCCTGGGGACCATGATTAAAACAAACTTAAATCTACACTATCTGAGGATGCTTCCACTCCAATTTGAGCTTTTCTGGCCTAATAGTTTTTGAGAAGATTTTTAAAGATTTTCGCTATAAATTCCTATGTAAAAATTCATTCCCCATTGTGGCCCCACCCTACCCCCGGGGACCATGATTTGAACAAACTTGAGTATACATTATTTGAGGATGCTTCCGCTCCAATTTGAACTTTTTGGTCAAATAGTTTTTGAAGATATTTTTTATAAATTTTCTCTATATATTCCTATATAAAAATTCATCCCCCATTGTGGCCCCACCCTACCCCTTGGGACCATGATTTGAACAAACTTGAATATACATTATTTGAGGATGCTTCCGCTCCAATTTGAACTTTTTGGTCAAATAGTTTATGAAGAGATTTTTATAAATTTTCTCTATATATTCCTATGTAAAAATTCATCCCCCATTGTGGCCCCACCCTACCCCTGGGGACCATAATTTAAACAATTTAGAATCTACACTATCTGAGGATGCTTCTGCTCAAATTGGAGCATTTCTGGCCTAATAGTTTTTGAGAAGAAGATTTTTAAAGATTTTCTCTATATACAGTGAATTCCTATGTAAAAATTCATCCCCCCATTGTGGTCCGACCCTACCCCTGGGGTCCATGATTTTAACAAACTTGAATCTACACTATCTGAGGATGCTTCCACACCAATTTTCTGGCCTAATAGTTTTTGAGAAGAAGATTTTTAAAGATTTTCTTTATATATTCCTATGTAAAAATTCATCCCCCATTGTGGCCCCACCCTACCCCCGGGGATCATGATTTAAACAAACATGAATCTACACTATCTGAGGATGTTTCCATACAAGTTTCAGCTTTTCTGGCCTAATAGTTTTTGAGAAGAAGATTTTTGAAAAATACCTACAAATTTTCAATAATTCTAAATTATCTCCCCTTTAAAGAGAGTGTGGCCCTTCGTTTGAACAAACTTGAATCCCCTTCACCCAGTGATGCTTTGTGCCAAGTTTGGTTGAAATCTGCCCAGTGGTTCTGGAGAAGAAGATGTGAAAAGTTTACAACGCCAACAACAACCCCAACGCCAACAGACAACGGACAAATTTTGATCAGAACAGCTTTCAGCTCAGGTGAGCTAAAAAAGTACAGGTCACTGACGGGGGTGTGGAAATACCTTTAGGAAAAATTTCTAATTACATTTTGTTTATGCAAATTGATAATAATTTTTTGTTTGATTTTGACATTAATTAATATGTACCTGCAAATTTGACCAACTTTGTCTTTTCAGGAGTGTGACGTGACTACACATAAATTGTGGACAAGCTAGCTCATTACGACGGCGCATATCTAACCTTCAATAAACCATCTGAAGGAACTACAAAAAACTCATCTCTTCCTCAGAAGTATTGGAGTTATACAGCATGTAAGCATTGGGTAGCTGTCGTTGAAGAATGTGAAAAGCCGTCTTTTTCATAACTTCAGTGACTTTTTCGAGTTACTGTAAAAGGCGAACTGCATGTTTGCTACATCAACACAATCCATGTTCTTGTTGTATTATTATTGATAATATTACATGACCACCACGAGAGAAGTCGGACATAATCGCTGTGGATTAGAAGCGCACAGGACGTTTGCTCTTTTCCTTGTGGGCCGCAAGAAGTATACGTCATTGGCGCATGAATATTATGTTCCCAAGTAAAGATTTGATTCCTGTTGTTCCAAGTACATTGGTTTACCTGATAGTGGATGGAACTCGTTTATTAGATCTAATTGTGCCAGTGAGAAAAGTCCCCATACGCAACAGATGTAAAAAAAAAAATCTATCACAAAAAACATGGTTTAAACGCCCCAAAACTTCAATTTCCCTTAACGAGTCTAACACAACCGACGTTTCCTGACAGTCACTGGCTGGAAATATTTGTCGAGATAACAGGACATCCTAACAATATCGATGTACACTGTGACACTTTCTGCCAAAACCCAAAACTTTACTACAAATTTCGAATGCTTCGATGGAATATATTGCAGGATTGCGGTCCTGCCTCTGGTTCCTACTAAAGTTTCATCAACACAGATGTCTTTGGGGTTGGAAATATCTCCTGAACAATGTGTTCGCATTATCAAGAAGATGTTTGAACTTGTTGTCTGGACTGGGTTGCTTAAAACACTGGTTAACTTTAACCAATGGTTAAAAATCCCTTATCCAGTGGTTCAATTTCGACCAGTGGTTAAACAGTGTTGCTCAAAAGTTAATCACTGGCTAATTTGCTTAACCAATGGTGAACTTTTGGCTAAAGTTAACCATTTTTCAAAGATGGGTTAAGTATTTTAACCAGTGGTTGAACATGGCTGCTAGGTTATTGTTTGACATAAAATTTGGCAGACGACACAAGAAACAGCAAATTTATACATTTCAGTCATAATTCTGATGAGGTGGAATATAAATAAAGGTACAGATTTTCCATGAAAACGGTAAGATTCATCACAGATGTTATAGAACCAGAGTTATGCCACCCGACCCTGAGTAGTCATTCCCTGTCTGCTATAAATCAGGTTGAAATTGCATTAAGGTACTCTGCCACAGGTGATAATACAAAAACTGCGGGGGTTATCCTTGGTTTCGACAAGTCAAGTGTATTTAGAATGGTACGCGACGTTTCGCAGGCGTTGACTGATGTTTCTTTAAAGTTCATCAAATGGCCCTCTACCACCACGGAAAAGATGGCCATCAAGAAGGGTGTCTATGCTATTGCTGGATTTCCCGCTTTAATCGGCGCGGTTGATGGCACCCACGTTAGAATTATTGCCCCTTCTGAGCATGAATGTGTATGTTAACCACAAAGGATTTCATTCCATCAACACCCAGGCCATCTGTGATCATGAAGGTGAATAAGCAATATTTTGATATATCCTAAAATATTTGAAATTAATATGAATATTTTCTTGTGTCTTTGTTTAGAGTAACCTACAAGTAACCTACAAATCGTAACATATATTCAATTTCATCAATGACGCAATGACGTCTGTTTTGGGTGAAGACGGGGTTTGCCTAATTATATGAAAGAAAATAACATGTAATGTCAAAAATTTAATAAAAACAATGAAATCGTATTATTGTAGAAATTTCTCTCTTTCTCTCTCTCTCTGTTAATTAATCATTTCTCCCTACACTTTCTTTACAGGCCGTTTCACCAACATAGTTGCCAAGTGGCCAGGGTCAAACCATGATTCTTTCATTTTCCGAGGACCCAATGTTGGAACCGACCTTGATGTACATCACAGAAGGGTTGATGTTGATTGGGTTTTACTGGGCGATAGTGACTGGACGATATCTCGTAACTCCCTTCTTACGACCAGTAAATCAGCAAGTATCAGACACTTGTAAATATGTAGCATATCAGTAGTATGTAATAATAATTTTAAAATTTCTCCAATTTTTAATGCCAAACAGTGTGTGTGTGTGTGTGTGTGTGTGTGTGTGTGTGTGTGAGAGAGAGAGAATTATAGTTTTTCCTCACAACAATTTAATCAGTACATGTTAGATGGTAAACATCAATAAAATATCAATTTTTGTCATTAAAGAATGTTTTAAAAAACCAAATATCTACACTTAATCTTAAATTCTATGAAAAGAAATCTTTGGTATTGCATGGTATATAAACGTAAAATACTTCACATATATTTCAAGAGCTCAACGAAACTACAATTCAGCTCATACACGAACAAGAGCAGTAATTAAACGCTGTTTTAGATAGTGGAAAAGACGCTTCATGGTCTTACATAGAGAAATCAAGGTATCGAAAATTTTTAATATGAAAGTTGTAATGAATTATGGATGTCTTAATATCAATTGTATAATTAATACAAATATTTAAACTTTAATCAAAGTTGACATAATTTATTTATTATATTTAGTGTAAACCTGAGAGAGTATTCAAATTCATAGTGGCTTGTGCTGTATTGCGTAATATAGCTTTGGACAGAAAAGAAACAATGGCTGAAGTTGATAATGACATTGCTAGAGATGATGACTTGGGAGGAGTCGCTGTTCAGGCCAAAAAATGATAACATTCGCCAGTTCATCGTTGACAACTACTTTTAATGTGTTTCATAAAACTACGCCTCATTTTCTGATTAGACACTAGACTGTAAAGTGAAACTTCATATTTCAGTGTTTTAATTTTCAGTGACACTTTCTCTTTCTGCAGCCTTAGGAGTTCAGTCTCTTCTCTGATTCTGCAAAGGTCTGCGTGCATAATCTTTTTCTGTAGATAAGATACATTTTCTTGACATATTCTTTTTCTCTGTTTATCTACAATAAAATTTTAAACATCATTTGTTGAAAGACATGCTCTCTCTCTCTCTCTCTCTCTCTCTCTCTCTATATATATATATATATGGAGCTAAAACATAAAAACATTGGGAGCGAATGCAGTAGGTTCGTTGACCGTGACATTTACATCTAACACTGACTCTCTGGCGCGAAATAGAAAGATGTTTGTGTAATTACTTTGTGAATAATTTTGTGAATATTAATATATAACTATTATATAATTTTTTTATTACCAGGATTACGCGTCTCTCAAGATCATTATCATGAATTGAAGAACGAAAATCTATCATGCATGTCGAATTTCCTCGTTGAAAAACAACGGTATTTAAATGAGTTAATTTAAAATTAAATACAATATAAATAACAGTGTTTACCTGTAACTACCAGCCCACCAACCTCCACGCCGCCGAAAAACCCGGGGAATCTTCATGAAGGTCCAAACTTTTCTGTGACACCTCATCATGGGGGGCTTTCGGTGGTCCACCACCGGTCTTTTTTTTATGTACTTTCGGCTTTGAACAGGACTTACGATATTTTTTCTTGACTTGTTCAATGGTCCGGCAAGTACCTCCCCTGGCATTTACAGATTATGTATTTTTCTCCCAACATTCATTTTTTGACGTTTGTTTCCTGATTTATTTGTTTGGATTATATGATATCAATATATCTTTCTACTTCTCCAATTATAAAGAAAATTGCATCAGTTGAAAAGTTCTCACTTCTTTTTTTTTTGGCAGCCATGTTTGACAGACGGACAAGGAAAGTGCATTGTGAGGTACTAACCACTGGTTAAACAACAGTAACCAGTGGTTAGTTAGTTGCCGGTTAAATTGTCTTTGAAGAAAACAACAATGGCCACTGGTTTGTAAACCTGGCCACTGGTTTGTAAACCAGTGGACACTAACTTTAACCAGTGGTTAAGTTAATCAGTGGTTAAAGTAAACAGTGTTTTGAGCAACCCGATCCAGGTCTTTAAAAAGGTAACAAAAAATTAAAAAATATCATTTACATTCATTTCCTGTATAGAATTTGTCAGAGGGACTTCATAATTGAAACAAAGATCAATTATTATACGCTAAAACGTACTGCTTTTAATTGTTTTACCTTCAAATTGATCTTTTTATCTCAAGGTCAAATTAGGGAATAAAATCCGAAATTTTGTCTAGACCGTAACTTCAAACACCTCAAACTTTTGACATAAATAGATGATGTTAAAAAGAGTAAAATCTTTCAAAGTGTTGAAATTGCCTTGTTTTGTTCAATCTCAGGGTCATTTATCATTTGAATTTAACATGCATGTAAGTCAATTAAGACAAGGACTTATACTCATACAACAATATAATACTTAAACTAACTAACATCATATATTCTCAGTTATTATGCTTTCACGCGTTGGGATATAGCATCGCTGCTGTGTATGTATGTATGTATGCATGACCATGTCAGTCTTTTTAGCAAGATTCAAAGAAAAGAATACTCTCGCATGCATGTTTATTAAACTTCGTACACTTAATAAGCATGGTTAAAGGACAAACCCTATTCATTTTCAAGGAATTCTGTTATATATTTTATACACTTGAGAATTTATGTACGACTTCTGGTTTGAGAAAGTTGGCATTTCAAATCAAGAACTTGATATTTTGTTGGATGTAGGCCTTGTAAAGGTAAGAAGCAAACGTTTTTGAGAAATGGGGAGTTGGAAGGATGTCCAAAGTGAAAAACTGAAGCAAACAGAAGTTCACCCATATTCAATCAAAACAAGCAGCTGTCTGGGCCGATTTTCGGACTATATTTAACGAATTACTTAGAGAAGAACAGGTTCATAATTCAGACGAGACTTTGATGAATATCGTCAACATGATTAACCGGGAATTTATTTCATGTAAATCGCTGTAGATACGTTACTCTTTCTTAAATATTGGGGTTTAAAAACCCGTTTCAAACATGTTTGTGGTGTGTTTTCGCTAGTATTTGGAGGAATTCTAAAACCACGTAAATGCACCCATCCCCCATGGAGAAACCCCAGAGCGTGCATGGGAATAGGAATAAACGAAATATTGTAATTGTGGTTAAACAAGTTAAATATTTGGTCTCTTCAATAACACGTTTATTCCTAAATAATTCTTTTCCCCGCACAATATTTTCATTTCGCGAGGAGATGCTCCGCTTTCCGGTGCCCTTGTTTAATCTGCTCCGTCTTATAACCATAAAGAAAAGGGAAGACATGCGTTTTATTTTTATACCCCCGCTCCAAAGGAGAAGGGGTATACCGTTTTACCCTTGTGTGTCTGTCCGTCTGTCTGTCTGTCTGTCTGTCTGTCTGTCTGTCCGTAACCAACATTTCTGTTGCATTTTTCTCAGCAACTAGAATTTGCAGGTGCTTGAAATTTTAACACTCTTTTTTATTAGCCATGCCATATCGTAACGCCAACGACCTGATGATTTTTTAAATTTTAGCCTAAATTTTCAAACACATTTTTGTCAAATATTTCTCAGCAACTATTTATTGCAGAGGCTTGAAATTTTAACACACTGTTTGTTTAAGACTGCACTATCGTGGGATGTAGTTTTGTACAAATCGGACGTCAACTTCCTTTTAAATGACGACTTTGTTTATTTTTAGCCTAAATTTTCAAACAAATTTTCGTAGAGGTTTTTCAGCAACTTTTTATTGCAAATCATTGAAAGGACTATATACGGTTTGAGCCTAAAACGGCCCCCTAAAATGAACATCATCATTTTACTGTCATTCTTTGTTTTCTTTGTACAGATATATTTGTACAGTTTTTTCATAATTTCAATTTTGATCCAAGTGTCCACAATTTAGAAAGATGACATCATAAAGTTAACCATTTCCCGCCATTTTCGCAGTTTAAGCACAACATGGCTTGTTTTTAAGCAATTTTTCTTTCAGAAAGTATTGAGCGCATCCTTGAACAAACAAAATATTTTCATTAGAGATCTATCTATGTAAGACTAATAACTAACAAAAATATTTTGCTTGTTCAAAGCTGCGCTCTATATTTTCATTCGAAAAACGATAAGAAAAAATGGCAATTTTTGACTGATTTTGACTGAATCATAGAAATAGCGTCACTTCTGACGTCATATACTGCCAATGAGTGCAAATAAATAAAATAAATAGATGAAAAATGTATTTTATAACAACTCTTCGTAAAAATAAAATAACAATTTAATATCTTTGAAGCACTTTAAAAAATGACAAATTATGGGGGCCGAATTTGACTCATACCATATATAGTTCTTTAAACATACTATTTGTTAAGGTATGTCATATCATGGGATCTATTTTTGTACCAATCAGATTCCAACTTCCTATAAATTACAACTTTACTTTTTTTGCATATTCACATCAGAGCGATGGTATTAGAAGTGAGTACTTGCTCATGGATATCTTTTTAGCTCAAGTGAGCTTTTCTGATCACATTTTGTCTGTCGTCCGTCTGTCTGTCTGTCCGTCTGTCCGTCTGTCTGTCCGTAAACTTTTTACATTTTCAACATCTTCTCCAGAACCACTGGGTCAATTTTAACCAAACTTGGCACAAAGCACCCTTAGGCAAAGGGGATTCAAAGTTGTGAAAATTAAGGACCATGCCCTTTTTCAAGGGGAGATAATTAGGAATTATTGAAAAATTTTGAGAATTTTTCAAAAATCTTCTTCTCAGGAACCATTCGGCCAGGAAAGCTGAAACTTATGTGGAAGCATCCTCAGGTAATGTAAATTCAAAGTTGTGAAAATCATGACCCCCGGAGGTAGGGTAGGGCCACAATTGGGGGTCAAACTTTACATAGTAATGTGTTGAGGAAATCTTTAAAAATCTTCTTTTCAAGAACCATTTAATCAAAAAAATTAAAACTTATATTTAGTGTAGATGAAAGACTGTGAAAATCGCTATTGCCAGAGATATAGTTGGGCTATTTATTGTGGTTGATATTTAAGACGCATTTATTTGCACTTTTAAAAATCGGGCTCGGTATTCCGAAAATTAAAACGTGGTTTTTGTTTGCAGCCATATTGTCAACTTTGTTTTGTAGTTTGACAATTGCAGTTAGCTTCATAGATTTTCAGGTTCTGTCCAGGTAATGTGGTCGAAATGACAACAAAGTGACTCACTTATGCATTAAGTTATCATATATTTTGTATCGATAGACGATCATAGTAATTTAATTGTTGCAATGTTTGTGCTTGTTTTCTATAAACCCCGTAGGATTGCATAAAACGTGAGTTTGAAGTTGGTTTGATCTACGATGTTTGTTTTGAGTTTTCGATACGTAAACTTGTTTTTTTTATTCTTTCATCGAGTTGCAGAGACATTATGCTACTATTAAAAAAAAATTCGGAATTTTACAGGTTTGGCGACGTTTTGTTGTATTTTTCAAATTAAAAAAAGGGGCCTTTTTAGCTGAAGGCAGTGCATTTGAAATTTAAAATATTTAATAACCTATTTCTGAACTTGTCTGGTCAGCATTAATAATTTATTCGTTTGGTGGACTATAATCTACATTTTTCATTATTGACAGTAAGTAGATAGATTCATGTTTGTCTTCTTTAATTCTGAGAATTCTCTTTTTTGAAAATGATAAGCCAGTCATACCAAAAGTTAAAGACTATTTTTTTTTGTTTACCATACTGAGAAATCTAAACAAAATCCATGTTTATTGATATAAAAAAAAAGAATATAATCTAAATGTGAATTGAATATAGACAGTCTGTCAAAAAAAACAACAACTAAATGCTGAATAAAAGTTATTTAGTGGGGGGCTATTTCAATGGGTTTGTAGATCGAAGTTCATCAAATGAATCAATTTATTAAGTTTGTCTCACTAGAAATATGCAAAGCGTGTATACAGACAAGTGTAGATAGAATGTTCTATCGTTAAAATGACAGATGTCCTATGGTTTAACGATAGAATTTGTCTCATATACTCGCTTTGTAGCAAATAAAAAAATATATATATCGAGCCGCATCTTGCCTAAATTTTCATGTGATTAGTCTCACATACCTACAATGTTGCTCTTTTATAATCCCATTTTACCACATTAACTAATTTTGCAATGAAATCACTGCCACTTTTAACATCGCGTTTGAAAATTCGCTGTTTACGGTCGCCATGTTAATAATAAAATCCGAGACATTCCAAGTGCGATTTCAGACAAAATGGCAGGCAAATTCAAACGTGTATACAAAATGCCTTGGTATGACCCATTAATTAGATATTTGTGGATTTGACTACATATGCATGTTCAAAAAGGTTTGTAATGTATAAAAATGTGTTCTGCCCCTGCAGATTATTTTGAACAGACTTAAAAGTAAAATCGACTCGAAGCAGATCCGCTTCACGGCTGCTACATTGCAAATATATGGGACAAATTCTTACTGTGACCTGAGCGTAGCCTGCACATACCTCAATGTGAAAGAAATACAATTGAAATCGATAAAAGGGAATATAACCAAAATATCTTCATGGAAAAATTATCTTTTTTCACTCTTAAAAGTTCACAGGAATGAAAACAAATTTCTTACGGAGATTTATAATGGGAAATGTTTACATCTTTTCTCCATTCGAAACTCACTAGGAATACCTCGCACAAATTTTCAACGTTATTATCCGGACTATTTAATGGCTGATGCAATGCAAAATCCTCGTAGACTTTCTATTTTGGGATGTGTATTGAAACCTGAAGCGGTAGAGGGGGCATTTCAAAACAGATAATCTGGACATTTTCATATTAGTGGATGAAAGTAGTTTGAGCACAAAGGTATTTATGATTATCAAAATATCAAGCGAAAAGTGGTGGAAGCAAAAACTTGAGACAGTGTATAGCTAAAGTCAATGACCGATTATGAATTTCATAATCGATTATTTAAAAATAATAATTAAAACGAAAAACCTTTGTACGACTTGTTATTTTCTTCAAAACAAAAGGAGGTAAAATGGCAGCGCCATGTGCAACGGATGATGAGGATCCAGGTGTCTCGCATGACTCACAAAATTT
This sequence comes from Magallana ariakensis, assembly GCA_020458035.1. NCBI lineage: Eukaryota > Metazoa > Mollusca > Bivalvia > Ostreida > Ostreidae > Magallana > Magallana ariakensis. The sequence continues at coordinate 64,948,189 of CM035813.1, forward strand.
ATTATACAAATCGGGTCCAGTACATATTGTTGTAGGTGCATTTTATAATTTTTATTAATATTTTTTAATAAATGTTTTAAAACAATACAAAATTTTGTTCAGAAAAAAAATGTTTTATTTAATTAAGAAAAATTTAAAAGTTTCGATTATTAAATCGATTACACACTTTCGATTATATCCTATAATTGATTGTGAAAATGTTTGATTTCCCAATGTAGTTAATGATTATAAACTGAATTTACACCACTAACAGATGCTATGTAATTATATTTATGCAATTTGTCTAAATGCAGATGATTTGTTGGGAATAGGTGAGATTTTCATAATCGATTAACAATTTCCTGAAACTAATTATCGAATATAATCGAAAATTTTGATACTTCATAGTTTACTGCTGAATAAGTGTAAATAAACATATGATACAACCAACTGAATTGCAATGCTACTTAAGCTTTTGTATCTAAGACTCCTAAACAAAGTTAACAAAGAAAAATTATACACTATATTGTAAATGGTTATAACTTGAAAATGGAGAGAGATAAGAACAAAGGGTTTTCAATATCATATTTTGACTGTTACAGGCAATATAGGGGGATTATTAGATTCAACCCCTGGAGTCATTCCCACCCCCAGGAATTAGAAATGTCTATATATCTCAAAAACGGTTTGGAACCTGACCCCTAAACCATATATATTCTTGTTCCTTGTGTCAAGATGCATCAAATGGTATGTAGGTCGTAGGCCCTGGGGATAGTCCTGACCCCCCCTTGAACAGGAAATGCCCAAATATCTTGAAAATGGTTGAGATCCCCAACCCTAAACTATATATATTCTTATTACTTGTGTCAAGGGGCATTAAATGGTATGTAGGTCATGGGCCCCGGTGGTGGTCCTGACCCCCCTCGAACAGGAAGTACCCGAATGTCTTGAATACTTTTGAAATCCCCACCCATAAACCATATATATTCTTGTTCCTTATGTGAAGGGGCATCAAATGGCATTAAGATCATGAGACTCGGGGGCGGTCCTGCACCCACCCACCCCAGGAGTCAGAATGTTTTTACAAATGATTGCTATTTTATTAAAATCGATGATTATAAACATCACTTAGTCTACACAAATGAATGGAAACATTATTTCTCCCAGGTAAATTTATTTGAAATCTGTTTATTATAAGAAATATAACAAACATATAACAGTTTAATTTAATTATTAGAATAGACAACAGCGTTTGATTAGTTTGACTTTTAAGTTCATTAAACAAACAATTTATCTCTGGAAGGATTGCTCACATTTAGAATAAAATTTGGTACACAGATTTATAGGGAGAATATTTAGGTCATGTTTTTTATTACTGGTAGGTACCATTGAACTATTTTTTTGGCAGAGTCATCCAGAGGTGGGCATATCATTATGTGTTTTACAAACATCTCTTAATTTTTTGTAGTAGCATTGCATTGTTATAGTTAATAAACAATAAAGTCATATTTAGAGAATGCATTAGGTAAAATTGTGTTTATTTTAGACGCAGAATGCCTCGCAAGAAGAGTTGGCGGCAGTCGTTGGTGAAGATGGGAAACCAGAGCCGGGCCAGCAGTAATGACCATAGACTCGTGGAACCTGGCCACGTAAAAAACAGGAGCCAGTTAGACCCAACAAATGACGTTACGTTTGACAGACATGTAAGACTCGTGGAACCTGGCCACGTGAAAAACAGGACACGAGACCTGGGGGATACTGCCTCATTAAAAAGAGTACATAGTTTGCCTTCGGGCGCCAGTAACATTGCAAATTTGCCTTCGGGCACCAGTAACATTGCTGATTTGCCTTCGGGCGCTAGTAACATTGCTGATTTGCCTTCGGGCGCTAGTAACATTGCAGATTTGCCTTCGGGCGCCAATAAAATTGCAGATTGGCCTTCGGGCACCAGTAAAATTGCAGATTGGCCTTTGGGTTCTAAGAAATGTGCTAGTCTGCCTTCAGGCTCAAAGAAATGTGCTACTTTGCCTTCGGGTGCTAATAATTTTCAAGATTTGTCTTCGGTCTTTAAGAACTCCTCAGATATAGAGAAAACTTCACTTAGTTATATAAATGAAGAGAAGCAAGTTTGTGCTAGAAAATTGATATTTGGCTCATTTCATCAAGGAGATGATAGATTTTCTTTATTTTCAAGAGGAAGTCAGTGCACCTGCAATGCTCTTACAATGCTGGTTAAATGTTATGAAGGATTTTCATGTACATCTGAATTTATAGATAAGACATTAATATCAGGAGACCAGCTTTATGTTACAGTTGTGAAAAGTTGGCAAGAAAAAGGAAAATTTTTGAACAAGTTTCTCTCTTTTGATGAATTGCCTTTTAACATAACATTAGGAGAAAATCATCATTTTATTCAGAAATTCAATAGCATTTGGGGATTAGTAGTCTCTGAAGAGCAAAACAGCCAAGTAAAAAGTTTGCATCAAGCTTTGGAAGAATCATTCCGAATTTCAAGATACTTAATGATAATGATTGGGTCTATTTGTTCTGCGATATATAAAGTGTCCAACAAGGAGTACTACTTTTTTGACTCGCATTGTCATGGCAATGATGGTATGTCATCTTTTGATGGTAAATCTGTATTAGTGCTCAACAGGAATATTGATGATTTGGTCTCTTATTTGTACAATATGTATAGTAGTATGCATATTGATTTTGCAATGCAATTTGAAATTTTACCCATCTCAATTGTAACATTGTGCCATAGCTTCCCAGAAAAAGATCCACTTCAGAAAAGATTTTATAGAATGGATGAAAAGCAACCAGTGACAAATTTAGTAACCAAGGAACGAGACAGAAAAAGCTATATGAGAGATTACATGAAGAAAAAGAGACAAAGTGAACAATTCAAACAACTTGAAAGAAACAAGGAAATGTTGTCAAGAAAATTAAAGCGACAAAATGTTAGAGAAAGAGAAAAAGAAAAAGAATGTGATAGAGGTGCTAGAAAATTAAAACGGCAAAGTGTTGAAGTTAGAGACAAAGAAAAGGAATGTGATAGAGATGCTAGAAAATTAAAACGGCAAAGTGTTGAAGTGAAACAGAAAGAAAATGAAAGGGAAACAATTGCAAGAAAATTGAAAAGGCAACATGTTGAAGTTAGAGAGAAAGGAAAGGAATGTGATAGAGGTGCTAGAAAATTAAAACGGCAAAGTGTTGAAGTGAAACAGAAAGAAAATGAAAGGGAAACAATTGCAAGAAAATTGAAAAGGCAACATGTTGAAGTTAGAGAGAAAGAAAAAGAATGTGATAGAGGTGCTAGAAAATTAAAACGGCAAAGTGTTGAAGTGAAACAGAAAGAAAATGAAAGGGAAACAATTGCAAGAAAATTGAAAAGGCAACATATTGAAGTTAGAGAGAAAGAAAAAGAATGTGATAGAGGTGCTAGAAAATTAAAACGGCAAAGTGTTGAAGTTAGAGAGAAAGAAAAAGAATGTGATAGAGGTGCTAGAAAATTAAAGCGGCAAAGTGTTGAAGTTAGAGAGATAGAAAGAGAAAAAGATAACTCTGCAAAGAAGCTTAGAAGACAAAATTATGAAGTAAATCAGAAGGAAAGTGAAAAAAATAGAATTTCAAAAAGAAGATACAGAGAGAGACCACAAGCTCTTGAAAAAGAGAGATTAAAAAAGCAAACACAAAGAAGTGACAATGTCTTTAGACAAAATGAAAGGCAATGTGATAGAGAAAAAAGACAAGAAAAAAGGTTGAATAAAGAGTACTGTAACAAAGAACGAGAACAAAATAAACGAAAGATGTTTGGAATACATCTCCAGAACTGCATCCAAAATTTTCATAAGCAGATTAAACATGGTCCCATTTTTGTTTGTTCATGCTGTCATCAAACTTGGTTCAGAGAAAGTGTTTTAAATGTAGACAACACAAAACTAGATAGTGCAAGTAAAAATAAATATCTTACAAACACAACATCTGCTGAAAATACAGAATGGATTTGCAATACCTGCTATTCATCAATACGAGAAAATAAAATTCCAAAGCTATCGGTTCTAAATGGCATGATTTGGCCAACCAAGCCAAGAGAATTAAATTTGTTTCCATTAGAAGAAAGACTTGTGTCACTAAGAATTCCCTTCATGCAAATAAGAGAATTGCCAAGAGGTGGACAGTATTCTGTGAAAGGAAATATTGTGAATGTTCCTGTTGATATTCAACCAACTGTGAATAGTCTTCCTAGAAAGATGGATGAATATATCACAGTTCCTGTCAAGCTAAAGAAAAGGCTGTGTTACCAAAAATGTGATTATCAGGAAAATGTAAGACCCACAAAAGTACTCATGGCATTACACTGGTTAATGAACAACAGTGACTTCTACAGGAATGCAAACATTAATGTTGATGAAAGTTGGTTGCAAGAAATCACATCTACAGCTAATGAAATTGTTCAAGAATTTGTAGAAACACAAGCTAGAAAAGATCAGAATACTGATGATGATTCTGAGACAGATACTGAGTATGAAGAATTTTGTGAAGTAGATGGAGTTGGTAGAGATGGCAACTGTGATACTTTATTAGAAGATGCCTCGAGAGATATGAATCAGATATATACATTTGCACCAGGAGAAGGACAGCGTCCTCTTCGTTTATATCAGGATCAGAATGCAGAATACTTATCATTACCAACAATATTTTGTGGAAAAGGAAGACTTACTGATGACGAAAGAGTAGTTCATGTTTCATATGCAGATATAGCTAAGTGGGAATTGAGAAGTATGGATAGGCGTGCTGCCCAATCAGTTCCAAACTTGTTCTTCAAGCTCAAAAAAATTCAAATGAAGCAGATCACTGATAAATGTAACTTGGCTCTTAGAAAATGCAAAACCAAAGGAAAAGTTATTACAGCAAACGAGATAAAAAACCCTGAACATGTGAATAGCATAGTAAGACACGATGAAGGTTTCTTTGTGTTTAGACAGTTGAGAAACTCACCTGCATACCTTGAAACTAGAAAAAAGGATGTATTTTCTATGATCAGACAGTTAGGCTTACCAACATGGTTCATGTCTTTTTCTGCTGCAGATACAAAATGGAATGATCTCATTAGAGCACTTGGCATCTTAAATGATGGAAAAGAATATACAGATGAGGAAATTAATGATATGGCATGGAATGAAAGATCAAAATTGGTACAAAAGGACCCTATCACCTGCACGAGATACTTTGATCATAGGTTTAGAGTATTTTTGAATTCTGTTTTGAGGAGTGACCATCATCCAATAGGCATTGTGAAAGACTTTTTTTATAGAATTGAATTTCAACAGAGAGGGTCTCCTCATGTTCATATGATTGTTTGGATTGAAGATGCACCAAAATACCAAGAAAATAGTGAAAAAGAGATAGTGGATTTTGTTGATCATTACTTGAAATGTGAAAAGAATGAAGATGATGAATTGACAGGATTACAAGTGCATAAACATTCACAGACATGCAAAAAAGGAGGTAAATCTGTTTGCAGATTTGGATTTCCTTTACCTCCCCTTGAGAAAACTATGATTCTAGAGCCTTTAGAGTCAGATGTTGACAAGTACAAGAAAATGTATGATGAATTTCAAAAGAAATTGAATGATTTGAAAAATGAATGTGATTTATCATACAAGGAAGTCCTGGAGACAGTGTTAAAAATATCCGAGGAAGAGTACATCAAATGCATTAGAAGTTCTCTTAGAGGTCCAAAGGTTTTTCTTAAAAGAAAGCCATGTGATATGAGAGTCAACTCCTACAACAGTGTTGTTCTAAGTGCTTGGAAAGCTAACGTTGACATGCAATTCATATTGGACCCATATGCCTGTGCAATGTACATTGTTTCATATATAAGTAAATCTCAAAGAGGAATGAGTGATTTACTAAACAGAGCTGCAAAAGAAGCCAGAGAAGGAAATCTTGACATAAAAAGACAAGTGCGTCATATTGGAAACCATTTTCTCAACAGCGTGGAAGTTGGAGCACAAGAAGCTGCATACTTAGTGTTGCAAATGCCTCTAACAAAAGCATCAAGAGATGTTGTATTTATTAACACAAGTTCTTCTGATGATAGAGTAATTCTTATCAAAACAGATGCTGAATTGGAAAAGTTGACACCAAATTCTACAGATGTCGAATGCAGTAATGTCATTAAAAGGTATGCAAAACGACCTACACAACTAGAAAACTGGTGCTTAGCTGATTATGTATCACAGCTTGATGTAGTTCTCCCAAAAGAAAGTGGAAATGCATTCTATGAAACGGAGATAAATGATGATGAAAATGAGTGCGATGAGAATGATGAATCGGATGTTGATTTCGGTGAAAGTGATACACTCGTTACTCTGAAAAATGGCATTACCATCAGGCGTCGCAAGGTACCTAGAGTGATTAGATATGTTCGGTTTAGTCTTAAAACAGATGCTGAAAATTACTTCAGGGAAAAGTTAATGTTGTTTTTGCCCTGGAGAAATGAATCAATTGACCTGCTATGTGGAACTGACACTTTTGAGGAGTCTTTTAATCTTAAAAAGTTTTTCCTGACACACAAAATCAAAGAATATGAATTCAATGCTGAACAGCTTGATGCAGCTTTGCAGATGGCAAATGAGGATTTTGCAAATGCTTTTGATGAATTGGCACCTAATGCCCAGCAGACAGAGGCAGAAGATGAAATTGAGGTATCTTTGGAATCTGAAAACTTTGTGCAGTTTAATCCTGAAAGACCTGTTGAACAAAGAATATATGACATTGGAGCAGATGTTGGCATTTCGTCAAGACAAATTACAGAGGAAAGTTCTGTGAGATTGCCTGATGATGAATATTTGAAACTTTTGGAAAGCCTGAATGTGAAGCAAAGGGAATTTTTCAATCATGTGTTGCTATGGGTCAAAACTAGAAAAGAGCCTATTTATTCTTTCTTATCTGGAGGTGCAGGTGTTGGCAAATCTGTTTTAATAAGAGCACTTTATCTAGCTTTGCACCGATATCTATGTTCCACAGAAGGTGAAAATCCAGATGATGTGAGAATACTTCTATGTGCCTACACAGGAAAAGCTGCTTATAATATTGGAGGATCAACCATAGCATCTGCTTTTCATCAAAAAATTAATCAAAGCCAACAAAGCTTGCATTGTGACGAATTGAACACTTTTCGTACAAAATACAGAAATCTGAAATTAATAATTATTGATGAAATATCAATGGTAGGCAATAGGTCTTTAGCTCTTATTGACAGTCGTCTACAGCTTCTTACAGGCATCAAAAAACCTTTTGGAGGTATAGGTATCATAGCTGTTGGTGATTTTTTTCAACTCAAACCTGTGATGGACAGTTGGATCTTTCAGGATTTAAAGCGTGATGCCCAAGCTCTTGCAAACAATCTTTGGAAGGAACACTTTTGTGTGTTTGAATTGGATGAAATAATGCGCCAGAAAGATGATCTTGAGTTTGCTCAACTGCTAAATCGCCTTCGTTACAATGAACTAACGCCAGAAGACAAACATGTAATACAAAGAAGCATGATAACAGAGACAAGTGACAATTATCCCCGCCATGCTCCTCATCTCTTTACTCAGAACTCTAAAGTAGATGCATACAACAATCAGTTGATTGAAAGACTTGAAGGAGAAAAGGTCACAGTAAAATCAGTAGATACTGTTATCAAAGATTACTCAAAGGAAGTAAAACAAAAGCTTCTTAGGTCTTTATTGAAAGAAGATGATGTTAGCAAAACTGCCAATTTAATGCAAATTTTGATTCTTGCTGTTGGGATGATATACGATATTACAGTCAATGTAGATGTCTCTGATGGGTTAACAAATGGGTCATCATGCAAGGTTCAGTTCATTGAAAGCAGAATGGAAGGCATATCAAGACCGAGCATAGTTTGGGTCAAATTTTTTGATTCCGCTATTGGAAAGTCAACTCGCAAAAAATACAAACATTTGTTTCATGATGGAATAAATAACGAATGGACACCTATTTTTGAAGTTCAACGGTCTTTTGTATTGAATCATAATACTTTCCAGAGAATTCAATTTCCATTGCGACCAGCCGCTGGAAAGACAGTTCATAAAGCCCAAGGTTGTACTGTTGATGAAATTGTAATTGACTTGTCTCAAACTAAAGTTAGGAAAACTCCACACATTCACTATGTGGCTTTAAGTCGAGTACGGTCAGTAAACCATCTACATATCCTAAACTTCAATGAACAGGCATTAGCTATGGATGAAAAAGTGCTAGAGGAAATGGACAGACTGAAAAAAGAGGCACCATTGCAACTTTGTTACATTCCATTATACCAAGTCAATTCTAATTGTTTTAAAGTTGCTTACAACAATAGTAGATCACTTCATAAACACTTTCCACAAGTAAAAAGTGAGCCAAATATTCTTGCATCAGATGTAGTTGGTTTTTCAGAAACAAGACTATGTGGTGTGGATGAAGTACACAATTTTCAACTACAGGGCTACACAGCAATATTTAACAATGAGGTTACCAGTCATTTTAATAGGCGTCCACATCATGGAACAGCACTGTATGTGAAAAATGACTACAGGACAACATCTATCTCAAAGTTTAATAATGGCGCAGTCGAATTCATCAGTGCAAATGTGCATTTAAGTCAAAGTAGAGATGTGCAGGTCATTGTAATTTATAAATACCCATCTTGTTCTTTGGGAAATTTTAAGCAACATGTAGACATGCATCTAAAGCCTTTAATTGACAACCAAAGGGACTTCCTGCTTTTAGGAGATTTCAATTTTGACTTGTTTGCTGGGCATTTTGACTTTTTAACATTTTTTGAGAAATGTTTTCAATGTAAACAAATTGTTACAAAGGCTACACATGATACTGGTTCTCAGCTTGACTTGATTTTTACTAACATATCCCCATGTGCAACAGACGTAATTGAAGCATACTGGTCTGATCATAAAATGATTTACTGTGCTTTTGAATGATTTAGTTATGTGTCTAAAAGAAAAGGGCACCAAAGTATTAATGTCAGAGGGAGCTGTGAAAATAATGCCCCCTCCCTCATCACATTTGTCACCTTAAAAAAGGTGACAAATGGACTATTAATTTAAGTACATGTATTTTAAGACACCAACCATTTGCTTGTGGTATAGCCATGGATTAAATGGTCGAGAGGAAAGGAGTTATTATATAACCTTTCTCGATATGGAGGAGTATTCAGTACATTGCATCTGAAGATGAAGTATTCTTAGTCTCCTCCCCACATGCAAAACATGACAATGCAAGTCAGTTGAATTCCTAGGCTATATAAATATATTATGTTTTTATTTACATGGTTACTAATGTGTATTGTTCATTTTATTTACTTGTAATTATCATATTTTATTTGATATGTTCTTGTGTATTATTGGGTCACCTCTAGATATGTCTGTACAATATGTGCTTATTTGTTTAAGTCTTATTAATTAATTCAACAAAATAGAAAAGAATTGACAATAGCTGAACCACAGACGAGTGAACCGTGAATATAATAACAACTGTGGACAGGTCATGAGTTTACATTTTCTAAACTGTGCACAGAATTACGACGTCAAAAAAATAAAAATGTTCCTTCTTAAAGCAAGCATGTGCAATATGACAAACTATGGCAGGAAAGAAGAAGGACTGATAGTAATTCAAAAGAATCATCTGACAATGTACTTATTTGTTGTATAATGAATTCTATACTGATGTTTGATTTTAATTTATTGCTCCTGTCATCTCTTCATGTTGCAAAAACTTTGATAAAAATTGTACTCATAATATTATATATAATATGGAAGATGTCACAGCAATAACATTTGCATCTGAAGTGTATTATAATTAGACCATATTTTTAAACTTGATGTTATTTAATTATGAGTCCAGCTGTTACCGGCAAATACAATAAGTTTGTTATATCAAGCAATGGTTGGTGTCTTACAATACAGTAAATGTATGTGAATCTGTCATCAATTGTTATTTTTCAAAATTATTTTATATTTATTTATACTGACTGTATATTGTATACCGGTACATGCAATACTTCCTTCATGTAAGTGCATACAAATGTAATCATGTATTAATTTATACCGATATTAGAAAAAAAATATTGAAGGGTGGTCTCTACAGTACTTTTTCTTTCCATTTTTTGTTCAGATTTGCTGTTTATAGATTGTTATATAATATAATTATGTACTTTAGACCAATTCATTTCTTTGTAAACAATAACTACCCTGGTAATAATGGGTATACTGGTAAATTGTTCGTAATGAAAATGATATTTTGCTTCATGTTATTATTTAATGTGTATGCATGTATTTATTTTAAACATACTAAGCGCGCTAGTATTTTAACTATGTGATTTATAAGTTCCAATCATTATAAAAAGACAGATTTAAATATAAAGAAAGGAGGTCACTTAGCCAGTCCGTAAAGGGAGGTAAACCTGCCTTCTATACTAGTGTATGTGTGTGTGTGGAGAGAGAATTCATATTTGAATTATTTGAACAAATATTTTTTAATCATTTTCAGATGATAAACCACGCATTAACTGTTTTTGTAACAGTTAAAAAAATGACACATTGATATTACTAGTTTTTGGGGTTTTTTTAAATACCTATTTACTAATATCTTTGTATATAACTTTGTCTTTTGTAAAGACATGCACTGTTCATAACCTTTCTATTTTCGCCATTTCGAAGAAAGGTTATGAAAAAGCAGTGCAACTTGTAATTTTTTTATTTTTAAATATCTATTTACAAATATTATTTCTATATAATTTTGTCTTTTGTAAAGACATGCACTATTCATAACCTTTCTATTTTCGCCATTTTGAAGAAAGGTTATGAAAAAGCCGTGCAACTTGTACACTTATTTTTTTTAAAATATCTACTGTAAATCAACTTTTATTCGCGTTTGATAAATATTCACAAGAATCGCGAGAGCCTCTTCGTCGCGATTATTTCTCGCTGCAGACTAGGCTTTGCCATTTGAGTGTAAGATCAAAACGAGTGTGGATAAACGTGGTCACGAAAAGTAGTCACCACGACCCACTTTATCTCCGGTCAATCGCAAAATAAAGTCGTCGCGAATAAAAGTTGGTTTACAGTATTTTCAAATATCTCTATATAATTTGGTCTTTTGTAAAGACATTTACTGTTCATAACCTTTCTATTTTACGCCATTTCGAAGAAAGCTTATGAAAAAGCAGTGAGTGTCTTGTAAAGAACAAGTGCACTTAAGCTATAGAGAATGGGCCCTTTTTCATTGCCATTTTTATATAGAAAATATCAACAAATTGCTTTTTCCCCATAATAGTTAATTACTGATGGATACTTCTGATTTACATACATGCTTAAATTGATCAAAATTAGCATACTGTCTAATCAATTGAGGATTTTTAAATACCTATAGATAATCTAAATCCAGAAAAAATCGTACCGAACCTACTTGAATGGAATCTATTTAAATCAGAGGGAGGAGACATTTAAATCAACATTATTCTGTTGGTTGATCAATTGGCGCATTTGCTGAATTATACTTTATGCATTATTTTATGTCTGAAAAAAAAATCGAATAAAGCTTTGATGTTGCATATGACCATAGTGATCAAACAAACATTCCTCACCATACAAAGTTGATGGAAAGCGATTTAAAACGTGCCAGTGTTTTATAGTGAGCACATTCGATAAGACTATGTGGATAGAACCCACGTGACTGTTTGAAATAATTTATTCCATACGTGCGTTCAAACATGGGTCACGCAGGTAATAGCTGCCCCATTTTTGGTATGGGGCCACTTGCTATGTGAAAAACCTTGAAATGTTCATACGTTTTCAATATTTTAGGTCCAAGCCTAATGTTGTACATGTACAAACTTCTTATTTTCACAGGAGTTTTCTAAATGTATAATGCTTCTTTTATCTTTTCCACAACTTTGTACACGGTTAGGCTGACAGTAAACAAAAGCTTTGCATTGAATGCCCATCCTCGATTTACTATATAAAATCACGAATGTCGCCTGACCCCTACTATGTTGTAAAGCATCGTGCTATTTATATACATGTACACTAAATTCAGTGCTAAAACTTGTTGATTCTTATGATTTAAATATCAATAGATGATGTGAGATAAAAAATTATCCTTAATTTAAATCTTCATTTTTTTTCACTTTTTACCGGGGCCCATAAGTGCACTTGTCCTTTATTTCAGCTTTGTAAAAACATGTATTTTAATACAATGTACATACATGTAGTTCAAATGTATTACTGATTAATTATATAAATATGACTTGCATTATAATATCTATACTTAATAAACATGAAAGTCAAATGTGATCATATTTGTGTGTGCTGTCATCATTTTATTTATGAATGTACAACGTATAAATTTTTAAGGCCAGAGTAACTGCATGTACATTGTATACACGTACAGTTATTAAATCTGTTTAAACCAATGTATTTTTGTAACAACTTTTTAGATGTGTATATAAAGAATACTTAATCACTTAAGGTTCTTTTTAGATAAATGTTTCTTGTCTCATAATAAAATTGCTTTGTTAAACTGAATGTTATGTCTTGCGTTTAATTATTAATATATTAAAATTAAATTCATATGTTAAAAATCAAGCCATATTGTGAACAAAACACTTTAAAAGATTTCACAGTTAAAACAGTAAAATTCAATTAATTTGATGGTTAGTTTGTTGACCCTTGATCTAGCCAATCAACCCAGAGAAGAATGTCATCACAATAACAAATCCTTAGTGCAGGAAGCATACTTCTGTTTGGTCAATGAAATAACCAGATAAAGAATAATCTTTGCTCAATTATTGTAAGTGTACAAAAAAAATCAATTTTGACCCAAAGAGCTTCATATTTTATGTCAGTTACCATGGTTTATAAAAAAAACCATTTGGCCAGAAAGGTTTAAATTTTTGTGAAAGCATGTATAGAAAAAAATCTTCTTAAAAACAATTTGACAGGAATGCAAGTTTGTTCAAATCATGATCCCCAGAGGGTAAAACTTCTTCTTAAAAACCAATTGGCCAGGAATGCTTTAAATTGTGCTGAAGCATTCCCAGGTAGTTTCAAGTTTGTTCAAATGATGACCCCTGTGGGTAGGGTGGCCACAGTGGGGAGTCGAATTTTTACATAGAAATATGTAGAGAATTTTTTTTTACAATTCTCCTTTTCAAAAACCAATGTGATATGACTATAAAATCATCCTGTTGCAAAAGGAGCTTTATGTTTAACATAAGAATATCTGAAGAAAAATTCGAAAACACTTTTATACAATCATCTATTCTACTGCTTGTCCAGATTTTATGACTTTATAAAGATGATTATATCATGGCTATTGTTGCTCAGGTGAGCAATGTGGCCCATGGGCCTCTTGTGTTTGATAATATTATCAAAAATAAATTCATATGTATAATTATGTCACTTTTTTAACAAAACATTTCACATATAACCATGGCTGAAGCAAGATATATAACATGAAGCAAAAAAGTCATATCCATAAAATTCAATCAATTTGATGCTGGTTACTTTGTTGACCCTTGGTCTAATCAATCAACCCAGAAATATTGACTCACAATAATTAATGCTCATAGAGCAGGAAGCATACTTCTGTTTTGTCAATGAAATAACCAGATACAGAATAATCTTTTCTCAATAAGTATGTATACAAAAAATTTAGTTTCTGACCTATAAAGCTGCATATTAGTTTATATCAGTTACCAGTTTTCTCAAAAACCATTTGGCCAGAAAGGTTTAAATGCTTACGGAAATATGTTTAGGCAGATTAAAAATTCTTCAAATCATGATCCCTGGGGGTAAGGTAGCAATGGGGGGGGGGGGGCAAAGATGTATAAAACTCTTTTACTAATCTCTAAACTTATCTTAACATCCTGTTTGGGTTTATAAAATTTATGCAAAGAATCAAAAGAATTGGCGTTTAAAGCATGTAATTGTTTGTTTGCAATTGTTTAAAAAAAAATCATAATTTGAATCGGGCTCGAGATAGTAGAATAAATATCCATTTTTGAGACATTCAATGATTGGCCAATCCAATAAAGTGAAAAGCATGTATATAAATATACAGCAAAAACTCTTTTACTTATCTCTAAACTTATCTTAACATCCTGTTTGGGTTTTTCAAATTTATGCACAGAATCAAAAGAATTGGCGTTTAAAGCATATGTAGAATAAATATCCATTTTTGAGACATTCAATGATTGGCCAATCCAATAAGGTGAAAAGCAACGTCAGCTCTATTTTTAAACACAAAGAAAATAGTCCCGTTTGTATTTCATTCCCATATGCTTATAAATAATTTCTAATGTTTAACAAAATTCATAGAATTAAATATCTGTCGTTGCAAATTAAACGCAAAAAATTACAAGTTATTTTTGAATGCGTAAGTGTGTACCGCACAACTACTTATCATTCCGCACATCTTCCCGCCAAATGTTGCGGAGAGAATAGAAAGATGGCAGAGAAACGAACTCACGAAGAATCGGGGAGTTTAACTGGTTATTTGACAGATGTTTCGCCGATCAAAACATCGGGGACTGGCACAACGAGATATTTCACTGCAAAATTTCAGTCTTCGAAAACAGAAGTTAGGAGGCTCGTGTCATTCTCTCCTGAAAAACATGGCGAATACATGAGAAGTTCCCAACAATCCACTCCAGTGAAGATAACAAACGCAAAACTTAAAGTTGGCAGAAATGGTGACGTGGAAATCACAACCAACAGGAGTACTAACTTAGAAATATCAAATACAAAGTTAGACTTTAAAAAGCAAATTCTCCAAGTCACAAGATAACACGCAACTGCCAAGCTCAACACCTTAACAACAGAGAATATGATTGTAAGTAAATTTCGTTTTGAAATTTGTTCTTAGAAACGAATTCTTGTGCTAATTATATGACATTGTCTAAATAGAGCCCCGCAAGGATTTGCGGGTGCCATATAGTAATCACTCTGTCCGTCCATCTGTCACTATTCCGTCCACAAATTTTCTGTTTTTTCTATTAACTTTTTTTTATGGTTGCCCAGTTAAGTTCAAATTTTGTATGGTAGTTCAGTAGGCAGAAATACATATTTTGATGCTAAGTTTGTTTCTCTATGTCTTCTGGTTTGGAGCTGGGGTGGTGGGGAAGATTCAGAGAGAATAGGCAAAGAGAGATAACTGCTGGAAATGTTACCATTGTATACTTGGAAGGCTGTGCAATATTTGTTTTTTGGGATTAATTAACCTTCCACAGAAAGAAAACCCTAAGCTTTATCTTTATTTGTCACATTGAGATTAATTACTGCACTGCCTGTGTCTGCAAATGAACTTTGTTTTGAAGTTAAGGTCAATTTTGAATGATCTGTAGTATTGTGTACATTCTTTGAAATATGGATTTAAAATATAATATTCATACTTTATTTTGGTTAAGATACAGTACCGTCAACGCGGATCCCGTATTTAACCGCGCTCCCCCCGCGGTTAGTTAATCCTTTCCGCGTTACACCATCGCGGTTAATTCATCGCGGTCCTCGCTGCAGCCATGTTTAAACCGCGGCGGTGTGACCTACCGTTGAACAAGGTGATCGGAGATTTTTACCTGTACGCTATTAGACAATAAGACGGCCACCTTACACTGAGAGTCATTTTATACTGGCCATGTCTGATATATTGTTTTCATTTCACATAAAATGATTACGTATTTTTAATGCACGTTTTCAAAACTTTCTTTCAATTATTTTAAGAAATGTTTATTAAAGAATCATCTGCACCCGTACTAATTTTCATGTAACTGTGGATATAGCTATTATTTCAAAAATATTTAATCACTTTTGTAATATAATCTACATGAAGGAGAGAGTAAGAACTATGAAATATTATATTTCGATTTTTTAATGATTTTAAACATTTCCGACTACAAAAATGTTTTTAATCCATATCAGTTTGTAGCTCGTTTAACGGCAGTCTCTCGATGCTCAAGACAATTAACCTAGTCCGTGACAGGCACATGCTACACGGAGAACGTTTACCTACGGTCAACGGCATGATATGAAAATTTTACTCAACCCTAAAATACTAAATTATATTGATATAATTTTATTTATTATACTTTCATGTTAAATACTGAAATCTGATTGGTTTAGACGAAGTTGACAATCCGTTCTCATACTCTCAGCGTTAGCAACACACTTGGCAACGGGCCGATAGAACAAAATGTTACATGCGCGTAAATTATGCGCGTAAGGTTCGCCGTAGAACTCACGTCTTTTCTCTATAAAAGCAGTAAAATTTGCTATAAAATTAAGACATTCAGTATAATAAAATAAATAGTGCCTGTTTGGGAGGGTACCAGTTGAAATTGACACCCCTCGAAAACCATTGTCAACCTCCGCTTCGCGTCGGTTGACAATGGTTTTCTCGGGGTGTCAATTTCAACTGGTACCCTCCCAAACAGGCACTATTTATATAGTGTGTTCAATATAAAGCTACAACACAAATGTACATGTAGTGTCAGCTGCATATACCGTTTTTCGTAACCGCCCCCTCCACCTCTTCAACGTTTTAATGACTGTCAAAGTACATGCAAATTGTATTTGACTTTAGTCCCAATTGTTTTACACAAAGGATTGACGGGAAATCACTCTACGCTTAAACGCACAGAATACACCAGTACATAATGAGACAGGTTGATAATCCGTACGTGTAACGAGTGACCATCAGGAATTCCACCTGTTTTTCAAACAATTTTACTAACAGTAATAACAATAAATAGTTATTCATTTTACTGCGGTCTGTTAAACGTGTTTAAGATGCACCCCCTCCGCAAAAAACCTAAAACCTTCAATGTAAACTGAACGAGAGAGAGAGAGAGAGAGAGAGAGAGAGAGAGAGAGAGAGAGAGAGAGAGAGACTGTCGATACTCAAGACAATTAACCTAGTCCGTGACAAGCACACGCTACACGGTGTAGGTATACCATACGATCAACGGCAAAATATGAACACTTTACTTTACCCTTAAAATATAAAAAGATTTTGATATCATTTTATGTGTGTTGAATATGAAGCTACTACACATATGTCGTATCAGTTGCGAATTATAACGTTTTTCGTACCCCCCCCCCCCTTCCAACCAAAGTTAACTGTATTTGACTTTAGTCCCAAATTGTTTTACACAAAGGTGTGAAACAATCGCACTGACAGGAAATCACTCTTCGCTTGAACGCACATAATACACGGGTATGAGGCAGGTGGATAATCCTTGCAACAAGTGACCACCAGGAATTCTACCCGTATATCAAACAATTTAACTAACAGTAACAATATATAATTGTTTCATTTTACTGCCTTCTTAAACTGTAAAACTTTTTTAACATGTTTCTTCTCCCGCAGAGAGAGAGAGAGAGAGAGAGAGAGAGAGAGAGAGTTTTCACTTTAAATAACGTTGTATACGAACTAAACTTCACAAACATAGTGTCGTGCTAAATACTTTATTGTTAGACATACTTCTTTTCTTTCTTTTTTACCTGAAAACTAATAGAACGAAACTGTTTTCCTTTATCAAGGAAGGAGCACGTGGTGCAGCTCGCGGGCAGATTTGATTGACAGGTGAAGCACGTGTAATTCAAAGTAATTCGAGATGTATGCATTTATTAACATGTACAATTTCCCATGTTGTTTGTGATGTAACTACCTCATTCCATTTCTTGTACAGAATAACACCTTAAATAATCGAGTTAAAAACAGCAGTGATATAACAAGCATATCAGGTTAGAATAAGAGAACAACACTAATTATTTTAATATTATCAATCTAACTCTGATGTTAACTTGAAAAATATCCTCGCGACCTTAAATTGCCATAAACAGCTTCGCGAATATTCTTACTGTATATAAAAAGTAACTGTTTTCCAGATCGTGTATTATATCACTTGTACAGAAAACCTTGCCCATGAACAAGTTGATTAAGAACTTAAAATACATAAAAAATACAAATATAATCAATGCATGTAAATGTGTACTTATTGTTTTCTATAATACGATTGTAAACTGGTTGAAAGTTTGTTGAAACTCGATCGCACGGACATAAATAGATCGGCAAAATCATTTCATCAATTCAATTTACCCGGTATGCAGTTTACGTAGATTAAATAGAAAAGTTTCAATACTTCTTCACAATTTAATAAGACTGAATAAAAAAAAAAGAAATTATAATCCGACTGCCAAGCATACTTATCAATTTTTTAATAGGCTATGTCAAATTTGAATGGATTGTAAAAATACATCGTCAAGTTTTTAAATGAAGAAGCATTGATGACTGATTTTAAACACATTCTGTAAATTTAATATTTAAAAAAATATATATCGTATGTTATTCTAGATAGTTCCTTTAAATAAAATGATATATACATTTAGTGTAGTGTAGCTGTCAATCATTTTTTAGTCGAGGGAGATAACTCGCGTGTCAGTTTGATACTTTTGTTCACCTGTAATTTATCGTCAAGACCGCGGCGGTGTTGATTTGATAGACAACTCTACCGCGGGGGTACGCGGTTTTACCTGAGACACCTGTTTTAAACCGCGTTGCAATTTGGACCGCGGGGGTGCGCGGAAAATACGGGATCCGCGTTGACGGTACTGTACCATACACAATGATTTATGATAATTTCATTAAATTCTAAAATCAAGTTATATATTAAGCTATCCTTTTTCACTATTTTATTTTTGAATTATTTATTTTTATTTTTTTCTGCCTTAATGGTGTTAATTTTAACAGGTAATCAGATAAAAATACAGTTGTTACTTATAATTTTCATATATTTTTTTTTACCACCTTATATATATTGCAGTTAATTCTTTACATCTTATACCGGGCATTTATTTTTCATCATTGTTAATATAAAGAGGATGAAATTCAAAGTTTTTTTCACTTCTCTATATTAATTGTCATAGCGGGGCCTTTCCTGACTGGTCAGTTTTCTAGTTCTGGTAAAAAAAAATATGAGCATTCTATAAATATTTCCTTAGTTAAGAATGGACATGACTTTGTTATTTGTTACTTATTTCCTTCATATTCAATGGAAAATGACAGTTTAAAACATGATTTTTCATTGTGTTTGAGTGTACATTTAATAGTCGTGTTCAGCTTTAAGCATCTTTGAAAGACTTTTCAGATAATTGTTTTATTAAAATAAACCAAAATCAGATCTTGCCAATAATATGTTGTGAATGCCAATGTACACCTACTTCCACATTTAAAGCAAAGGCTTTTATAATCATTCAGAATAGTATATATTCCGCTAAAGCTAACAATACATACGTCAAGGTTTCCAGTATAAGATGTCAAAAATTAAACATAGGTAATTTATCATACCCCCGCAAACAAAGTTTAGGGGGGGGGGTACCGTATATTGGTTTCACCCTGTCCGTCTGTCATTCCGTCTGTCTGTCTGTAGACGCAACTTTGTCCCCCCTATAGAATTTTTTACTACTGCACGAAACAGTCTGAAAATTTATACATATGTTGATCACCATTTGAAGTTTTCATTTTCCCTATTCTATATATTGTACACTGATGTTGAAAAGTAAGGGAGGTAATCGTTACAGATTTTATGAATTAATTAATAGCATTAATTAAAACACTCTAAAATACATATTTATATAAATACATCCAGATGGAGATTTTTTGTCTTTATGTGTTAACTAAATTTATTTTTTAAAAGTATTCTATCATCTGACAATGCAAAATTTTTGTTTGAATGGAGCTAATAAGAACATCTGCAAAGACAAGTGTGGCTGAATTCATTTGTCCCAAGGGGGCCATTATCTGAGACATGGTTTAGATGGAGCATGTGTTTAGGGAAAATTGATAAGCTGTAAAATGGGCAGAGGTTTTGGGCTATTTTAAAACTGTTTTATGTAAACCAAAAGTTTCTATCATTATAAGGAAATAAATAATATCATTATTAATAAAGAATTTAACTATATTTAGAAGTTGTTTAAATTTATTAGTCAAGTAAATTGATGAAGTGACCCTATATGGCATTAATTTAAACGGAATTCAAAACTACTGATATGATTGTAGTGTTTTGGCAATTTTAAATTTTTTTATAATATTAAATTATTTTCTTTTTTACATATTTTAACATAGTATGGTAATGTTTTGGGAGTTTATTAAATTCAACAAGCTCATCAAAGAAAATCATAGTCCTATTTTTTATAATATTAAATTATTTTCTTTTTTACATATTTTAACATAGTATGGTAATGTTTTGGGAGTTTATTAAATTCAACAAGCTCATCAAAGAAAATCATAGTCCTATGGGATCAATTTTCTGATATGGAGTTCCATTGTACCATAGGAGAAAGTGAGGAAAATTTGAAACAACTAGCTGCATCTGTTAAGACTCTTGTTAGAAAGGTATATAAAGTTTTATCAACAAAAGAGCATTGCTTGGCTACTGGTATTTCCATTTACTGCAAAGGGAGGGGTTATTGTCATTTTGTTGGTGTTTCTTTTAAACAAATAAAAAAAATATCATCAGATACATAAATTTGTAAATGTATTACTCAATACTGTTATACAAATGTATTTACAGTGAAGTTCTGACAATTTTGATTTTTTTTTTTATTTGTATGTATATGTGTACCAAACCTTTATTATTCAATTCAATTATTTGTCCCATTCGAAATTAGCCTTGCGGGGGTATTAGTCCATTAGGACAGTTCCAGGAAACAGTTTTTTTTTTTTATTATTTAGACATTCATTTTGCAAGTTATTAACTAATTACAAGTTATAACTAATTGTAGTATCGACACTTAAATAAATAAACATCGTTTGTAATTTTCAATGCACAGTGTGGTTGCATCACCTGTATTTATAACCCCAACAGTAACGATAAGCATGGTAAGACAGTCGTGAGTTTTAATAATCACAACAGGGATTAATTGAGGCTGTGAAAACGTCTTTCCAATTAGATAATCATCATTACTGCATTTGGGGTTAGTTTACATAATTGAGAACTCAGAATACTGGGTGACTTCAACTTCTTTTTCGGATAAAATTCTGGAATGATCTACCAAGCATAAAAGTATTGGTTGTTTATTTCTGTTAGACCAAACACAACCAATGAAATTTGATGTTTTAAAACGAATGTATTAAAAGACGATTAGGTAAGTCGTACAGAGTAAATTTCCAGCGGACATCGCTAAAACTTTTATAACCGATGAGAAATTTGAATGCGCACTTCGGCGCTTAGAGTAATTGATTTTTCTCATAAATGCGACTGTGGCGCAGGTCCTTCCCAATCACTGTAAGGAATGCCAAAAAACAAAATTATTGTAGATTTTGATAAAATAAACACCTGTTGAGCTAATATCCATACTAATTAAGTTGTGTTTACCATGTTTACACGTCGATCAGTCTGATTATTTAATATTATTGCCGACTTCATCGTCACTTCTTCAGCTATAACATCGTTTTTTATCCATATTGTTGGCTCAAACATGTACAACTGAATAGTAAAATTCTTTTAATTTAGTAAATATAAAAAAGCAACATTGATGGTGATTAAAAGTCAAAACTGTAAACTAGATGATGCTAATCGTACCATTTACAATCAGATGGTAAAAGAAAATCGCATGTGACGTCACTGTACCACGTGACATTCTATCTAATTAACGAGTTTTTATACGATCAGGGCTGTAATTTAAATTGATTTTATGGCTTATAAAAGGCTTTTTACAGCAAACAAACATTGAGAAGTAATTAATATATATACAAGAAAGGCAAAAATGTAAAATGTCCCATACTTTAGAAAAATGCAATATGTCCTTTAAGTGCACTTGTTCTTTTTATTGGTCAGTTTGGACTAATTGGTCATAGATTTTATTTGTCCAAATGAAAACATATTAGTCTGAGACTAACAAACTAACGTTAATGTCAAATCCGCCCCAATATAAACATTTTTATTTATATTCCTACTGTACCATACATGTTTAAAATTGGTTCCTCAAAGTAGAAAATTAACCAATTTGACCTACATGGCACCCAACAGAAACTAACTTTAGGAAAATGCATTGCATTTAATGCAAACATCAAACCTTTTCACAAACATAGTTTACTTCACTTAATTACATGAAGCTCTTTTGAAAAATGTGATTTAATGACAGTAAAATAAAAAGAAATGTGATTAAAACCTGTCTTTGCCTTGCTCATGAAAAGGTTGTGAAGTTCGTGACTATTTCCTCCAAGTCACTTGTGCATCACCATGGGACAAGACAACGGAAAAAAATCACATCTATGAAAAATTTGGGTCAGCACTTATAAGTAAAGTAAAATTGTTCGGAAAAGTGGAGTCGAACTTCGTTTTCCCCAAACCTGAAAACAAACTCAAACGTCAATCTTGCTTTAATTTCTCTATTAAAAAAAAAAAGATGGGTAATGTCTTACAAATTGAGTGAGAACCGCAATATTTATAATAACAATATTCAAGATGCAATTCATGAACTTTTTTTTAAAATTTGTAGGCAACAATCAACGTCAAACTTGTTGGTTTCATCGATGTTCAAAAAGAGACCATCAACACCCGTTATGGACCAAAACAAATAAGAAAAGCTATCGTTGCCGATGACACTAAAAGCATGAAGATATCTTTCTGGAATGATAAGAGTGATAATGTAACAACAGGAGAAAGTTATTCCATCAGCGGCCTTGTTGTGAGAAGTTTTGAAGGAGGACTTGTTTTAAACACCACTACAGACACTACTTGCAAATCCATTCCCCCTATTAAAATTGTCCATGATGCCAAAGCCTTGTTTGATGAAAAAACGCATAATGTATATATACAACAAATTCATGTCAGTGATCTTCGCCGCTGCCAGGCCTGTCACCAAAAAATAGAAGTAAATACAGAACACGTTACTGTCTGATGCTCAGCTTGTATGACCAAACAGAGAACAACAGAGTTGAAGAAAACACTCACTGCATCTCTTACCATTCAAGACGAACAGAACAATGTTTCAAAATTTTTTGTTTCTCAACATGTCTTGCATGACTTCCTACAGTCATGCAACAAAGAAAGCCTCATTAATGAGGCTGATGAACTTGAAGACTTTTTCCTAGAAATAAAAAACATCAAGATAACTCACGCAAATGACAGTGATGCCGTCACAAAAATAGACAAAGTTAATTAAGTACAACTTCCGGTCGGAACTTTTTTGTCTGCCTACAAAATTCCTGAAATTGTTATATAACTTGAGTACATGTATTAAGTTTCAGCTATTGCAGTAATCATATTTTGGGTTTGTTCCAAGTGACGGCACTCAGTGATAGTTTGAAATGTTCAATTATGATCAGTTTTTAAGTCTTGCTGCATTTTTATTGCACCAGCTATTGGACCGTCACATTTAAATTTACATATTGTTAAAATTTATCAGTACAATGCCATGTAGAATGTTCAGGTTAACACATTTGTTGTAGTAATAATACTTTTTGATCAATGTACTAAATCTGTGTATTGCCGCAAGAGTTCGATTACATCAGTACAGTTAGCACATTCAGGTTAACATATTTGTTATAGTAATAATTCTTTTTGATCAATGTACTTAAGGTGTGTATTGCTGTAAGAGTTCGATTACATCAGTACAGGTAGCACATTCAGGTTAACATATTTGTTGTAGTAATCATACTTTTGGATCAATGTATGTATTACTTGAAATTGTTCGATGAAAAAACACATAATGTATATTCAAAACTTTTTGTTCCACAATATGTTCCAAATGACTTCCAACAGTCATGCACCGAAAAAGCCTAATTTATGATGCTGATGACCTCGAATGGCAGACTTCTTCTTGGAAATAAAAAATGTGAAGATAACCCATGGAAATGGCAAAGATGCCATCACAAAGATAGAAGAAAATACTTAAAGTACAACATCTGATCAGAACTTTTTTGTTAGTTGCTAAGGTCTGCTTACACATTGCTTTAATTGTTCCATAACATGAATACATGTATTAAGTTTAAGGTGTTTGTTGTGCACATGCTATTATCACAAATATAGAAGAAATGATTAATTACTAAAGCTGGTCAGAACTTTTTTGTTAGTTTCCAAGGTCTGCTTTCACATTGCTTAATTGTTCCATAACATGAATACATGTATTAAGTTTCAGGTATTTGTTGTGCACATGCTATTATCACAAAGATGCAAAAAAAAAAGATTAATTACAAAAGCTGATCAGAACTTTTTAGTTAGTTGCCAAGGTGTGCTTACACATTTCTTAAATTGTTCCATAACATGAACACATAGGTATATTAATTTTCAGGTGTTTGCTGCAGTAATCATATTTTGGTTTGCTCCAAGTGAGGGCATTTGGTGATGGTTTGATATGTTCAATTATGATCAGTTTTCAGTCTAGCTGCATTTTTATTGCACATGCTATTATCACAAAGAAAGTGATATAGTACAACATCTGGTCAGAAGTTTTTGTTAGTTGCCAAGGTCTGCTTACACATTGCTTAAATTGTTCCATAACATGAATACACGTATTAAGTTTAAGCTGTTTGTTGCAGAACAATGTTTCAAAATTTTTTGTTCTACAACATGTTCTGAATGACTTCCTTCAGTCATGCAGCAAAGAAAGCCTAATTAATGATGCTGATGACCTCGAAGACTTCTTCTTGAAAATAAAAAATGATAAGAAAACCCACGGAAATGGCAACGATGCCATCACAAAGATTGAAAAAAAAATTAATACAACATCTTGTCAGGTTTTTGGTAGTTGCCAAGGTCTGTTTACACATTTCTTAAATTGTTCCATAACATGAATACATATATTAAGTTTCAGGTGTTTGTTGCAGTAATCATATTTTGAATTTGCTCCAAGTGACGACACTCAGTGATTGTTTGAAATGTTCAAATATGATCAGTTTTTGAGTTTTGCTGCATTTTTATTGCACGAGCATTTACAAAGATAGAAAAATGATAAAGTACAACATCTGGTCAGAACTTTTTTGTTAGTTGCCAAGGTCTGCTTACACATTGCTTGTTCCATAACATGAATACACGTATTAAGTTTCAGGTGTTTGTTGCAGTAATCATATTTAGGGTTTGCTCCAAATGAGGACACTCGATGATTATTTCAAATGTACAGTTATCAGTTTTTGAGTCTTGCATTTTTCTTGCACGAGCTATTGGACCGTCACATTTAAATTTACATATTGTTAAAATATATCAGGACATGTAGAATATTCAGGTTAACATATTTATGATAGTAATAATACTTTTTGATCAATGTACTAAACATGTGTATTGCTGTAAAAGTTCAATTACATCAGTACAGTTAGCACATTCAGGTTAACATATTTGTTATAGTAATAATATTTTTTGATCAATGTCCTAAATGTCTGTATTGCTGTAAGAGTTCGATTACATCAGTACAGTTAGCACATTCAGGTTAACATATTTGTTGTAGTAATAATACTTTTTGATCAATGTACTTAAGGTGTGTATTGCTGTAAGAGTTCGATTACATCAGTACAGGTAGCACATTCAGCTTAACATATTTGTTATAGTAATAATACTTTTGAATCAATGTGTGTATTGCTGTAAGAGTTTGATTACATCAGTACAGTTAGCACATTCAGGTTAACATATTTGTTATAGTAATAATACTTTTTGATCAATGTACTAAACGTGTGTATTGCTGTAAGAGTTCGATTACATCAGTACAGGTAGCACATTCAGCTTAACATATTTGTTGTAGTAATAATACTTTTTGATCAATGTACTAAATCTGTGTATTGCTGTAAGAGTTCGATTACATCAGTACAAGTAGCACATTCAGCTTAACATATTTGTTATAGTAATAATACTTTTGAATCAATGTGTGTATTGCTGTAAGAGTTTGATTACATCAGTACAGTTAGCACATTCAGGTTAACATATTTGTTATAGTAATAATACTTTTTGATCAATGTACTAAACGTGTGTATTGCTGTAAGAGTTCGATTACATCAGTGCAGGTAGCACATTCAGCTTAACATATTTGTTGTAGTAATAATACTTTTTGATCAATGTACTAAATCTGTGTATTGCTGTAAGAGTTCGATTACATCAGTACAAGTAGCACATTCAGCTTAACACTTTTGTTGGATCAGTATGTGTAATGCAATAACTTTTGGTAATAAAAAAAAATGAAAAAAAATTGCTCTTTAATTTTCTTTTTAAGTACTTCTCAAAAAGAACATTGGTTGGTACAAAAGTGTTCTTTGCTCAATATCTTTAACGACACAGATCACCAAGTTGAACGATAAGGTTAAACTAGACACTGAAAGATCTTGCCTACCTAAAATAACTTAGGAATTCTTTTCTTTAAAAAAGTCATCCTTGTTACATGTTAATCATTTTGGAGTAGATGAGCGCTGTAGGTACATGTAATATAATTGCAAGTTTAAGGGACAAACTAAACATTCATGTAGGAATAAACCTACTACTCAATACTTTTTCACTTGACATATTTCAATTAAACTATGTTCTTAAAGAGTACATTAACCCTTGCAAGGTTAAAGTGACTGAAGATAAAAGAATTATTGCTTCAACAAAAAAAAATTAACCCATGTCCTTCATGACATTATTATTCAATTTTTCTACAATCCAAACCTCATTTTACTAATAACAAACATACTTTAATTATTGGAAAATTCGTACACGATACTCGTGTGACATAAAAGGCCAATGGGCCTCTTGTTTATTAAAGCTCTTGTTATCAGTGTGGGTTACCAATGTTGCTCAGGTGAGCGATGTGGCCCATGGGCCTCTTGTTTTTCTGTTTGTTTTGTTTTTATTTGTTTTTTGTTTGGGGGGGGGGGGTTCTTGTAAACAAAACCAATAATCAATTCAGGAATTGACTCTTTTAGCAGTTCACACGATAGGGTATCCCCAAGGGATACACAAAAGTTAACATTAATATATTACTATTATATGAGTTTATGAAACAAATAAATGGATACTTGATGGAATAACAATATATCTATGTACGTATTATATCATAACATGTATATAAAGCTTTTGTGATCGGCTTCGGCCTATTACAGTTGAGTCCATATGAGGCATCCAGCAAATTTTACTATTTGTTCACGCATTGCACCTTGCACTACTTTATTTACTTTGCAATTACAACCTCATTTCAATCTTTCGTTACACGTAGATTACAAAAAAACGTTACCCTTATCCGCTTGCCTTGAAAATAAAACAAATTATACAGTTACATACATGATGATTGATTCAGATCACGTTTTTCTTCACATATGCGTAGGAATATTTATCGGAAGTATAATTCGCTAATTAAAGGTAGAGCTAAATATTCATGCCTTGCTATATCAGGAATCATCAAAACGGTGCTATATGTATTTATTGCATGTAGTGTAATGTTTTCGTATTACATTAACAGAGCTTCCCAATGATAATACATGCCGATCATTCCTTTTAAAAGGAATACTTGTCCACTGTCCGTCCTGTATAAAGCATGAAGACAGTGACACCCTAGTAAAGATATATCGCCTGTGTAGACAAAGGCATACCGCGATAAAACTCATCCGTTTGAATAAAGCATACTTAGGTAATTGATATGGAGTTTTGTTTCTGGATGAACTATTAATCATCTTCAAAAGAGAAAGAGGAAGAGCATATAAAGTGAGAAAAAGTTACGTAACAAATATAGTTTGTGGGGTTTAGAAGACCCTTGTTATAACAGGGTCAGATTTCTTTTGTTACGATACAGATATATCACATGGAAAATTAAATTAATTAGATATTCCCGATTTCTTAACTATTAAAAAATCCACTTATCTCTATAATCCAAGATTATTACCTAAAAACCTTATATTATTTTTAATTTATTTTACCAGGCCGTAACTACCATTGAGGCAAGTGAGGCAAATGCCTCACTGAACATTTTGAGATTTATTTCTTTTTATTATGTTAAAAGGCCTTTGAAGTTTCATTTTTTTTTTAATTTGTACTTTAATGAATTATTTCAAGCATTAGTTCCCATTTCCGGAAATCGAACACTCCACTGTATGTGTGTTTGATCATTTCGTCATTTATGCATAGTGTATAATGACGTAATGAAAATATGGATCTGTGGTTGAAAACAGGATCTTGTAGAAAGTCAAGTGATTCTGTTCCAGAAAAAGGTTGGTGTTGATATTTATGATACCAATGAGTCAACGGAAACCTAGATAGATCAACATGTTATACTTAATACATATGTCATTGTGTCCATTAGGTCTAACATATTGCGTAATTGAACTTGGCCTTTAGCCTAGGGGTTTAGTTTTCTCCAGGTGTAAAATACTAATCGTATTTTTATTTTAAAATATATTGTGTGATTTTTAGAATACCCTTCTTTTACGAAAGAAGGGTATTTCCTTATAATTAAGTATAATACACTTTGTTAGTCGTTGTGAGAAGGGGGGCACTGTCTGCGTTCCGATACATTGCATTTCAAATAATATGTACTTATAACATTTCACAAAATAATAGATACAAGGGTAATTATTCATATGAAACCAATTTTATACTTTTAAACATTTCCAGATATTACTTTAGGTGATGATAGTAATGTACCTGGTCAAAGTTGCAGTAATAATGAAGAAACAACGTCACCTGTACTTCAAAAGAAATTGAAAGTTAGTCACAGTATACAAGAACTAGACTCTTGTAATTTTAAAAACAAGACTTTATCTGAAAACGAAAAGCTTCGCATACTTTCTCAAAGCGCATCCTACACAGACTCATACAATTTTCCAGCAACTAAAGGTCGAAAATATTCAAAAGATTGGGAAAAGACCTTCCCATGGTTACGGTATTCAGCAGAAGAAGATTCTGTATACTGCTCCTACTGCTTAATTTTTGGAGAAACTGAGGGACTATTTAGGACTGTCGGTTTTAATGACTGGAAAAATGCAGTCGGCGAGAAGAGGTGTACTCTTAAAATTCATGAAAAAAGCAAAATCCATTCTCTGGCAAAAGAGAGCCGAAAATCTTACTTCTATTTGTCTAAAAAGAAAATCAGAAGTACACACAAGTATAAGTAAAGCATATGAAGATAGAGTCAATCGTAATCGCCAAATACTGCTGGCAATTATTGATGTAATTGTGTGTCTTGGACAGAGAAACATTGCATTACGAGGAAACTGGGCTAAAGCACCGAAGAGGAAAGATGGGAACTTCCAATTTTTTGTGGACTGGAGGTCTCAATTTGACCATGTTCTCCGGGATCATCTAAAATCTACAGGTCCCCGTTATTTATCACCAAAAGTTCAGAATGAAATTATCCGTTGTTGTGAAACAGAAATAAGAGAGAAGATTGTTAATGACTGTAACAACTCTGGCTTTTTTGCAATTTGCTGTGATGAAACCACTGACGTTAGTACCAAAGAACAGATGTCTGTATGTGTCAGATTTGTTGAAGATTCGTATATCAGAGAGGAATTCATTGGATTTGTTGAACTAACTAAGACAGATGCAGAAACTATTTCACAGAGCATTTTGTCCTGCATGGAACAGTGGGGACTGGATATCACAAAGCTAAGAGGACAAAGCTATGATGGAGCCAGTGTGATGAGTGGACATGTCTCAGGAGTGCAGTCAAGGATAAGGGAGGTGTCCCCAAAAGCAGTTTATGTTCAATTTAAATTTAGTTGTGACTCACAGTTGTAAGACAGTGCATCCCATTCGGAACATCATAGATAATGTTGTGCAATTGACTTGGTTTGTCTGCGCCTCAGCCAATCGCAAAAATATATTAAAGGAAGCAATGGCGAATAACTCGGACTTACTACAGCAAATAATAGAGGTGACTGAAGAGTATGATTTTAGTGGGAAACTATTACAAAATGCCGGAAATAAGCAGTCTCTCCAACCTCTTAGTGAGACACAATGGACAGCCCGAGTTGACTCATTATCTGCGATTATATCTAATTATTCAAATCTCCATAACGCGTAAATAACAATCGAGGAAAACAGTAGCGGGGAGTCAAAGGTTAAAGCTGGTGGTCATGGACGATTGCTAGAAGATCCTGAATTTATAATGGGGATAACAGTTGCGCAGTACGTTTTGTCGTATCTTAAACCTTTGACACTCTCTCTTCAGAAGAGATTGTGATATGGTCATTGCATTTGATGAGGCACAGAACACCTTGACTACGTTACGAACACTTCGAACAGACGAAAAAATTTCTGAAGTTTTTCAAAGAGCTCAAATTCTTGCAGATAGTATTGAAGTGTTGTTGCAACATGAAGGAGGACTGGACGACAAGTACACAGAGACAACCCAAATGTGAACACTGCAGAACAGCTTTGGAGAGCAACGATATATTACGCGTTTTTGGACCATGTCTGCACTGAACTTGAAAGGAGATTTCCAAGAGAGCAGCGGCAAATGATGTTGGGTCAGTTTTTAGTTCCATGCAAGTTTAATCAATTAAAGGACTCCATGATCGATGACTTGAAGGAAGTTTTTGGGACAGACCTACCTGATTCAGATAACTTGAGCCAAGAAGTAACAAGATGGAAAATGAAATTCCAAGGCCAGGAAGATGTACCAAGAACTCTTCAGGAAGCTTTAACTCAGGCTCATTATGACTTCTATCCAAACATTGGACGTATTTTTATCATTCTAATGACACTACCAGTTACCAGTCTTTGCTGCGAAAGATCATTTTCGTCTTTACGAAGAATGGAAACCTGGGAGAGAGCAACGATGGGAGGGGACAGATTGTGTGGCCTGGCGCTTTTATATGTTCATAGAGGTAAGTCTATTAACAGGGAAATATATTTTGATGAAACTGGACATAGAAAAATTGGTCAGCTACAGTTCGATAACCAGTAATAAAAATTATAAATCATGTAAAATTTTTATAACTGGTTATCGAACATCACGTAAAAAACGATACAATTTGAAAAATAAACACAGAAAAACATTAAAGTGTAATCTTTATTTTTGCGAAAACCCAGGAGCTTCCGGGGGGCTTCGCCCCCTTGGTCCCCCCCCCCCACCAGGGCGCTGCCCTGGACCCTCGCCTCACTAAAAATATAGGTCTAGTTACGGCTTTGTTTTATCTATAACCCAGTTCACGCTCCAAAAAAAATGGGGAAAGGGAGTGTAATTTTTCGGTGTTCCATTTTCGATAAGTAAATTTAAGAGAAATATAAGTTTCGAAAAGAGAGTATCTGTCCCTTGTAGCTACGTGCCTTATTTAACCTGCAACTTAGGTTTTTTTTAACAAGCTAATTCAGCAAATGTGAAAATTAAGGAAAAAAGAAGGCGAAGGGCCAAACAAAACCTGAAGTGTATATAAATTCTTTTCTTCAGTAACATTTGTTTCGTTTATTTTGTTCTATTGTTCACTCAGTTAAACATAAATGACGTTCATATTGGTGATACTTTGATTTTTCTTTGAAGATACTTTTCTCTCGTCAACTAGAAAACGAGAAAAAGGAATGAAATGTTAGTATTTAATTCAGAAAAAAAAAACACTTCACCAATTTAAATGGGAATGCGACGATTTTCTTTTATCTCTTTCCCTCTGAAATTTGTAATATCAAAACAATAAAATACAAAGGACTTTACCCGCGTTGATTGTAGCAGTATAGATTCCATCTTTCACGAATAGGAATCTCGCTCAAAAGTCGAGTGTATAAACAGTGGTTTGTCCTCAAAGTATCGTTATCAAAAGATCCTACAAAAAGATTGCAACGTGGAAGCATTTTAAACAGTGGTTTGTCCTCATAGTATCCTTCAAAAAGATTGCAACGTGAAAGCAATTTAAACAGTGGTTTGTCCTAATAGTATCGTTATCTAAAGATCATTCAAAATGATTGCAACGTGAAAACAATTTACACTCTAGCACGATTTGGAGAATAACAATTCAGATAACTAAAGAAAAGTAGATTTAGATGTTATTAAATAATAAAATCATAAAATGTATCGCAATTCACATGACTAGAAATTGCGACCGTGTTTTTTATTCATATTTTATATCGTAGATAAAAGTCAACTCTTACCGGATATCACATATTGTCTCCCTCGATCCAACAGCAGACCACATAATGATCCCCCAACATAAGCACGAATTCGCACTATCGGAGGAAGTGGTCGATTTGCCTGTAAACAAATTTGAAATAATAATGATAACGAACATTTTTTCATTGGCAATTATGAACGGCTTTTCTATATCAAAACTATTAGTAAAACTATCAAAAAGTAAGCATATCATTTCATAACTTCAGGGTTCTAAGAAATAAATATATATTTAAAACATTATTTCTAAAAAAAATATGCTGTCTGGTGCTTTAGGGTTGTTACTTCATTTTGTTCTTGAAACTGCAAAAGGGTATACAAATATCTATCAGATAGATATATCAATTTAATTTATTGAATGATTTTTATAATATCGATTTTTTTAAAAAAAAGATAAAAAGGGGAAACTACCTTATAGATCCTATTCACTAGGACAGTGTAAATTCTGGCATCATTTGGAGGTGTTCCGAGTGGCTGCACTCCTATCACGGTACCAAGAATTGCTTAAGAACAACACAACAAATTCAAAACTTTTCAAGCATCTTTCAGCAAAACAGTCATGGAAAATAGAAATAGATAAAGCTTAAGCTTAAAAGCGTTCTTGATTTGCTGTAAATAGCCCGCGATTATGACTAATATTTACACTAATATTTTACGTTCAAGGTTGTTGTAAATGAATATGTTTTTGATTTCTTCGAATTGTCTTTTGAATGCGATTTAATACCATTGCTTGTGCAGTTTTTGATACGACAGTATAAAGTGCAGTGTTAGAACCAAAATTATTTGGTGTCTTTGGTAAACGAAATTGATTAACTAGAAATAAATAAAAAGAATAAATACCTGATATATCATTTAACATCTGATTAAAGATTATTATTTCTTTACTTTTAGTTCAAAAATCACTAAATTTAAAAAAAACTGTTAAACTTCAAAGGTCAAGATTTCGTTCAAACGCATGTAATAAAATAAGAGAAACAAATCTTACAATAATCCGAATTGCATCCATTTGTCGGGATATCAACACATGTACAGGTGTAAACGGTTCCCACACAGACCCATAACACTGACAATATAAGGACGACCTTCATTCTGCCTCGGTAAACAATCTATGATTGTTCCCATTGTTTTTTCCTCCATTTAATATATGCGTATGGTAACCCTCAGGGTTTTCTTGTTTTGATAGATGTTAATTTTCCGTGATTTCCCCTAGTAATAATCATTCTAAAATTTAAAAAAAATCTACGTTGGCACTCTATAATATTGTCAAGATTGAAGCTGGCAATTTTCATGTTGTTGTTAAATGTTATACTTTAAGTGTTTAAAGCTCAACACGAAACTTTTTGAGCTTCAAGGATTACGTTTTCCCAGGGACAAAAGGTACCAGTTGTACATTGTATTGTAGCCCTACTATTTTAGTTCTATTTTACACTTTCAAATAAATAGGTAAATAACCTACTTTTCATGCTAGTGACCTCTGAATATATAAAGAACAAGAGACCAATAGGCCTTAACGGTCACTTGAGTACCATAGCCCATACACAAACTTGTCGAGGAGTCTCTTATATGCATTTAATTAAGTTTCATTCTGGGGTAAACAAATTATCATATTGTAATGACGACCACTTTTCTGCCTGAAATCTTTTAAAAAGGAGTATGAAACCTATAATTTTAGCGAAACATTGATAAAGATCCTAATAGAGTGCATGACCTGATATTGAAGAGGTACTAGAAAATAGTCGAAAATAATTTTCCCATATTTGTTTCTTTCAAGATAGGTTTTATGTGTGTAGGTTTTCAAGATAAACTAAAACAAGCTGGCTAGTAGACATATATTATTAAAACAACCTCCCATTCCCCATCCCAGTTCAAACTGTTCATGTGGCTTGTTAGAAGATGCATATCATTTGTTTTTTGTATGTAAAAAGTATACAAGAGCTCGGAATTCTTTAATGAATAAGCTATTGACATTAAGTTATGTACACATTATAGACGCACGTTTACTGTTATGGGGAGATGATTCCTTGACAAATACACAAAACACTGAAATTTTCAAGAATGTACAAATTTTTTTGAGTGAGTGTGGTCGCTTCTCAAAAAATGTCTAAATGTATAATGATATTATACATGTAGCAGACTGTTTATTCATGTACAAATTTTTTTGAGTAAGTGTGGTCGTTTCTCAAAAAATGTCTAAATGTATAATGATAATGTAGCAGACTGTTTACTCATGTATTCATATAAAACGTTATCATTGGCAATATTTATAAAATTTCATTATTAGGAGAAGACTACCTAAGTTATTTAGAACTTGTGTCTAATCCATTTGACTTAACCAATAAAATACGTTAAATTCAATTCAATTCAAATTCAGATAACTCAATTAGCTTTCACAATATGAAAAAAATGACAATAACAAACCGTCAACCATCTCAAAAATCCATAAAACGAAATACAAATTCAAAGCAGAGCAACACGGATCAGGTGCCATGGAGGAGTGAGCATCCTCTGCTGACCGGTCACACCCGCCGTGTGCTCTTTGTCCTAATCGGGAAAATAAAAACCGCGAAAGTCCGTAGACGATTAGGTAATTAATTATGGTCTAACAATTAGTATGAAAAACGTCAGTCAGCATGCGACTCAGTGGAAGACACAGGCACCTGACGTTATAAATTTTTCTCATAATAAAAATAAATACCCTATATCTAATAATACACAAGGTACCCATCCCCGCAATCTTGGATGTATTATAAGCTGTCACATCAGCTGGAAGTTTTGCTGAAACTCATCGGTAAAATTATTTTGCGATCCTCTCCGTCTCCTGATCGGTCATTCAACATCTAAGCTTACAACCGATTCAACCAAAACGGTGCATTAAAACTTTCATTAATAAAAATCACCCCTCGATCTGCATCTACTGCCTAAAATATGCGACAAAAGATTAAAGGGTGGACGGAAGTTGTCACCTATATGTAAATGAGATTTCCCTGCACCGTGTGTTTGTTTCAATATTTCAAAAGATATGCATTTATAAACATGTTTATATAAACTTTGTGTATTTTAAGTTATAATTAATTGACTGTTTATAGTATCCCTTTTCTTAGTTTTAACTTGTATGTTGATCAAATTCAAAATAGACGCCTTTTGAATATTCGTATCAGTGCTATATTTGGAAGGGATTACCCAAAGTATGATGCAATTTATGTCAACTTCCGTCCACCCTTTAGCCTTTTGTCGCATATTTAAGGCAGTAGATGCAAATCGAGGGGTGATTTTTATTAATGACAGTTGTAATGCACCGTTTTGGTTGAATTGGTTGTAAGCTTAGATGTTGATAACCGATCGGGAGACGGAGAGGATCGCAAAATAATTTTACCGATGAGTTTCAAGCAAAACTTCCAGCTGATGTGACAGCTTAAAATAAATCCAAGATGGCGGGGATGGGTACCTTGTGTATTATTAGATACAGGGTATTTATTTTTATTACGAGAAAAATTTATAACGTCAGGTGCCTGTGGTGGAAGATTGTATATCTTAACTTTTATACACAGCTTCATTCTTTCTCTTTTCTAAATACACATGTATGTGAATTATCTCATTTCATTAAAATTCCTGAGCAGAATAAAATAGTAAGTCAAATATACCCCCCCCCCTTTCCCAGCCATAACACTTGCCTTACATGTAGGTGGCATGAAATATTATAAAAGATGACAGCTTAATTTTGTTTTCTAAATATGCAGTCAGTTTTTATTCTGTGTCAGTAGACCTTTTTTAAACATTCTCTATACATTAACACTAAATGACCATGCTTTTGGCCACACCCTGCATTAAGAATCCAAACCCTATACATTATATGAGTATATAACATTTTTGAATAAGTTTTTTCGTTATGTCACAAATGAGATAATTTTATTACGATGCCCTGAAAATTGCTAAATCATACCGGAAATAGTTATATTGCCCTCCCGGAAACAGTTATATTTCACAGGAAATAGTTATATTGCCGTCCCGAAACATGTTATATCACCCTCGCGTGTAATAATTCTGCATATTAATTACGTCGGGTTCGACATTTAGCTAAGCAAACGTAAACATTTTCTCGAAAACTAAAATGTCATGACAGCGTCTGCTATTCAGAGGAACTTACTTTAATTGTTTAATTTGAAAAAAAAATGATCTACTTATTGAAAGCAACGATCGACATTTTACAAATCATTGATTTATAAGATATGAAGATGCATTAATAATTAAAATAACGTTACACTTGTTAATGAGGTAAATATTTTATTAATTTTTAAAAATGTTATATAACATATATTACATGTCTTCTCGGGCGACAGTACCAGAATATTTGTCTCTCGGTGACAGGAAAGTTCTGGAGTGTTATGTCGCCCTCTGCCTTCGACATCGGGCGACATGACACTCCAGAGCTTTCCTGTCACCTCGGGGCAAATATTCTGGTATGTCGCCCTCGAAGTCATGTAATATATGTATAGTATTGGCCCCGCACTAGATTCAGAACCCCTACCTCGGGGACATATGAAATTTAAAAATTTTGACAGAGGACTTCCTGTTCTACAAAATTATGAATTTAGTTTTCATTACAGGTGTGTAGGAGTAGAGAAAATTTTTAAACATAATATGCATTAACACTATACATCCATTTTGGCCCCGCCCTAGAGGCAACACCCATTGTCTAGGGGGACATAAAATTCACAATTTGTGAGAGTAGAGAAGAAGATTTTTAAACATTATATGCATTAACACTATATGGCCATATTGCCGCCCTCCTTACAGCCTGAACCTCTGACCCAGGGCCCATGAATTTCACAATTTTGGTAGAGGAGTTCGTGAACATCATAACCATGCATTCAGTTTTTTCTCCGCATGTGTGGAAGTAAAGAAGATTTTCTTAGATTAATACAACTTCACCTTATGGCTACATTGACCCCACCTTAGGGCCTAAACCCTTGTTCCAGGGGTAATAAATTTTACAATTTACGTAGAAGACTTCATGGACATCGTAACCATGCATTTAGTTTTTAACAAATATATATGGGAGTAGAGAAGAAGATTTTCTAGGATCTAATACATTTTTACTAAATAGCCATATTGGTCCCACCCTAGATTCTGAACCCCTGACCCAAGGCCATGAATTTCACAATTTTGGTAGAGGGCTTCATGAACATAGTAACCATGCATTCAGTTTTTTCCCTCACATGTGTGGGAGTAGAGAAGATTTTTGACAATTTGGTGGGGTTTTTTTTAAGCTCAAGTGAGCTTTTCTGATCACATTTTGTCCGTCGTCCGTCTGTCCGTCCGTCCGTCTGTAAACTTTTACATTTTGAACTTCTTCTCTAAAACCACCTGGCCAATTTCAACCAAATTTGGCACAAAGCATCCTTATGGTAAGACGATTATAAATTGCAGAAATGAAATGCCCATATAAAGTCATTTTTGCTCAGGTGAGCGATGTGGCCCCCATTGACCTCTTGTTTTTTTGCATACTTGGCCCCGCCCGTGTGGCGCCCTGGGGTTGGTAGAGCCACGAATTTCACAATTTAGATTCTTCTTACCATAGAGATGCTTCACACAAAAATGGTAACAATTGGCATTGTAGCTTTCTAGAAAAAATGTAAAATTGTTAACGCACGACGACGGACGAAGATCAATTGCATTAGGTCACTCAGGTGACCTTAAAAATCCGTAAAAGTGTTTCACCCTTACCAAGTTTTTTTTTCAGTTTTAAATTAAGCATTTAAAATAAAACAAATAAGTTAACAACAACGTTTTGTCTGCCATGTTTCTATTTCCTCTCCGCTATACCTACATATATAGAGCCGCTTTGTGGCTATTTAATTCAGGATTGCGTTAATATTTTTTTCATTTACAGAAAAGTATCTTACCAAAAATGGTTATAAAATTAAAAAAATATATATAATTACGAAATGTTTACATCCAGTTCAGTTGGTGTTAGTGTGTTAAAACGATGATATATATATACAATGAAACAAGGTTTTAGCGAACACGCTTATAATGAATTAATGCTTACAGCGAAGCGCTTTATATTAGGAATAAGGAATCATTCTTTGAGTATTATGAGGTGATACTTTCGGTCGTGGCATGATCAAATTCATTAAAGCCCGAAAGGCTTTATGATAGATTTGATCACACCCCGATCGAAAGTATCGCCTAATAATATTCAAAGAATGATTCCTTATTACTTATATTTATATAATTTTAAGCCACTAGATGATATCCCGCGCAAGCGCGGAAATTATTGCAATTTTGTACATTAATATGATACAATGTTTCATGTACATGGTCCTTATTCTTTTTGTTTCAGCTGACTGGAAACATTACAAACTTTTTTATTTTGGAGTGGGTGAATAGTGCGTGGTATCTGTTTTCTAAATTTTGTTTTTTAGGTCATGTCTAAATATAACTTTTAG
Organism: Magallana ariakensis; assembly: GCA_020458035.1. Classification (NCBI taxonomy): domain Eukaryota; kingdom Metazoa; phylum Mollusca; class Bivalvia; order Ostreida; family Ostreidae; genus Magallana; species Magallana ariakensis. Next base: position 64,986,749 of record CM035813.1, read on the forward strand.
CACTGTCCCAAATAAAAATTCAGAAAAAAACCTGTCATCCTCCCCTTCCCCACCTTTTTAACTTCCCCGTTTTCTGCATACATAATTTTACATACAGACGTAGAGTTGTTAACACAATCTGTTCCTGACTCACAAATTAATTTATATAAGGTTTACTACCAATCTGTAGCGGTATAAAATGTATATATGTATTTTAAAAACGCTATTATATACATTCTTTTGTATATCTTAAAATCAAAATTGTCAAACTGCCCGTTGATTAATTCGCCCTACATTTTCCGCCAAGACGTTAATTAGTCAACCCGCATTCTTGGTTACCCCGTTCTGGAAAGTTCTATCCATCAAAACTAAAATCGTGCATTCAAAAAACGAATTGGCTCATTTTATTATTCAACATTTGCCATATCTAAATTTTTATGTATACCCTAAATAAGTTTCCAGTAAATATATTCACTGTTTACGTAATCATTAAATTTTATTTCATTGCAAACCGAATTGGCTCATTTTATTATTCAACATTTGCCATATCTATATTTTTATGTATACCCTAAATAAGTTTCCAGTAAATATATTCACTGTTTACGTAATCATTAAATTTTATTTCATTGCAAACATATACTTCGATGCAAATTCCCACTGACTTGGATCCGCCAAAGCGTGTCCACCACCTTGCTCTCATTTTTGCTATTTCGGGCCGGTTTATCGAAAATGAAAGTAGGTTTTTAATTTATTTTTCAATAATTACTTGTCAGGTAAAATTCAATTATATCTTACGGACATCAACTCACATGTGATGAAATAACAATGGTGTAAGCTGTTACTCTGGTGCATGCATTTCATAGTTTATTAACAAAATGTCTTAATTTATAAGTAAAAGATTGTACGATTAAATATATAAATACATGTATAAACAAGCAAACCCCGCTGGCGCTCCAATTATACATCATTTGAAGTCATGGGTTATATAGTACAAAATCGATACGAAGTGTTATCACAGGGAGTCCGGTCAAGTCGTACACAGACCAACTCGTATACAGGTCAACTCGTATACAAAAATTTCCGTATTAACAAACAAAAGTCAGCTCGCATACAAAAATTTCCGGTATGCTAAACCGAAAGTTAACTCGTTTACAAAAACTTCATATGCATAACAGATGGTATCATTTAAGAAAAGATTCTGATTATATAATATGTTACAGCAAAAGATGACTTTCATTGTCTTAACAGTGATAAGTATCCATTTTCTGTAAAAAGGCTAACGACGCAGAATTTTTGTATACGAGTTGACCTGTATACAAGTTGGTCTGTGTACGACTTGACTGTAAATCATCACAGGCAAATACACTGGAAAATGTATATATTACATGTTGTAAAGTTGACGGATATAACGAATTACGCTTGTAAAGAAGTAAAACAATGAAGAAACAATTGTATTATGAAAAACAAATAAATGCTAGCATTAATTTAGTGATTTTTCAATTTTTAGAAACTTCTGCAGTCATAAAAGTAATGTCTTAGAGATGTGGATGAAAAAAAATCTTTTTTTATGTTGTATTAAAAAAAAAAAAATAAAAAACACCAAAAAAAAAAAAACACACACACCGAGTGAAATATACAGACGGGAGGCGGCCAATTTAAATTGCCGTTTAACTGCATTATCATAGAGTGTAAATATGTATTTTTATGATATTTATAAGGGTAATAAAAACTCGCACAAATACGCAAAATAACTACACATTTTATTGGATTTAAACATGGTTTGCAATATTTTAAAAATATATATATATCTATTTCTCGTAGTAGAATCAAAAATCGATTTGTAAGTTCCCTCCCTTTCCTTTTTAAACTAAAATATGCAGAAGACTAATCGATTAAATTGATAAATATATTGATATTCTAATAAAATACGGACTTTTTTCTGTAGTTTTAAGTTTGAGAAGCTTAAGAGCAACTTTAATTTCTTAAACCACTTGGCATTTCAAAAAATCCATATTTATTTTCCTTGTTGATCACCGATATGATGATAATTTAAAGATATTTTAATAAATATATTATAACAATTGCAAATTAATATTTATCTACATAATGTAAATTTAGATAATTTATTTTCATACATGTAACCGCCTAGCTAGTTCATCAAAATTTGTTTTAAAAACTGTCTGTCAAGATATAAACATTTCACTCGCCAAAATAGCAATTGTAAAAAGAAAACAGTACATTTTGATTCACCCTAAAAAACCCTTCAAACGTAAATTATTAGAAATGAGAAATGTATACACAAATCCAGAATTTATTGGTACAAATTTTTACACAATCATGTTTTGTTTGGAAATAAGGTTATTCAGCCAAAAACTAGCGCACTTTTGTGTGCGTCGTAAACTACAACTTACAACTACAGTCTATGTCAAACTTAACTGCGTAATTATCTAGTGTGCAACACATTGTAGTGATATGACAAATGGCATGTATTAATATCTTGTCATTTATTGTTGTTTTGCACAGTTGGATTTGACACCTCGCATGTTTCTTCAATGATTTATTACTAATTGGGAGTGGTCATGTAAGCAAATCGCACACGCACCTAATTATCCTAGGCTAGTACAAAACTAATTGGCATCTGTAGTGCATTACATACGTCAGTAAACTACTTTGAAGTTTTAAGTGATTTATTTTGTTTACGATTAACAAACGGCAGTGCCGGTTTGAACTTTTTAAAACAATTTACAAAAGTATCTCCTAAGGTCATCATCATTTAAGTGTCTGGCAACGAGTTGTAAGCGTAATAAAGGCCTCACAAAATATTTGTTATTAAATGTCATGTGTTGTTAATACATGTATAATGATTGCTAAATAGACATTACATTTTTAATACACCTTTGATGTGACAAACACTGAAAACTAGGGAGATATTTAAAAAATTGAGTTGCAATCAAATGAGGAGATAAAATTCATATTGAATAATTGGTATTAAATAAATTAAGATAATCCTTCTCAGTTTGCCCTTTCTTTTTACATTGTACATTGTATGGATATGCTGACATAATCAAATGTTCTTTACACTCATATAAATCAAATCGTCATTAAGATAGAAAGCTATCTGGTAAAAGAAGTAAGCATACCAATGTATGTGTAAATGTTTATTCATGGAAGTTTATCCATATATAAATCAAGTATTAACAAGTATTGGGGGTCCATTCACATGTCCTTGAATATGACGACAGTTTACAGGCCGCATTCTGATAGAAGCAGAAAGAGTTGTCGTATGGAGCAAGACAGCCATTCCCTTGTTCACACTGATTATGTGGGCATTCTAGGATCTAAATGCAGTAAACAAAATTATATTATAAAAGTTTAATAAACCATTATTTGTACGTGTTTTATTTTATAATAAGGATTTCTAGATTTTTTGTATTGGATAAAAAATTATTGTATATCAGTATTTACAAAATTTGCCTGTGCAAACTGCTTAGAAAAATTATTGCTTGAAAGTATTTACATTTGGAAAAGTAACTAGTATTATGTTTTGTTATTTGTTTTTCTAAAGTGATAAAAAAACATATAAATGTAATAACACATGCGGAGCTAACTACAAACAAATATAAAATCAGTTTTTACAATGACATAAAATTGAAAACAACTCAATTGATAAAAATAGTAAAAAAAAAATGTTTATATGTTACACGAGCTAATTGCTGAAAGATACAATTAAATACCTTGCATTCGCAATTGTTTTTGTAATAGCCGTTTCTAAGGGCATTTCTTTGGAAACTTGTCAAGGCAGATACTTCGACATTCCAGGAACAGGTGTTAGCTGTAAGTTTATTATCTCTTTTAGGACCTATCAAAACAAAAAAGGTTCTGTAATAATTTAAAACACAATTGATTTCTAATGCAGTTAAAATACAATTCAAGTAAATGTTTAAATCTCAAGTTTTTAATCTATGCTTAAATAGTAACAGAAGCATTTTAACTAGACCTTGTACTTTCGGTAGGATGTAACTATCTTTTTCGTGCGTCAAAGCAAGTTAAAAATTACGCTGGTTTCAGTGAAATATACACAGATTGCGTAGTCTTTGCCCAAGAGCCAGACAAATCTTGTTTATTTTAAAGAGCCATGGCTGACTGGCCAGCAATGAAACAGACAGACCTACGTCACATTGCTGTTTGACTCAACTATCCAAAGTCCAAGCTCCTGTTAAAATGGTTCTAAACCTTCCCGTAACTTGTTTTGATAAGATAATTATACGCAAATTTATTCGTGTAAATTAAATGATGAACATGTTTGGTTCTAAATTTCAATTCTGTTTAAGGTATTCGAATACATGTACCAGCATGATCATTGACTCTGTATGTACTTAAAAGGACACCACTATCTGATGTTTGAACCGCTTGTTAATGGAATTGTTTGGCCATTTAACGTACAAAATAATATTCATACACACATTATTTAAAACGGTTTTGTTAAAAAAAACCAGTTTCCTTGATTAACAATGTCATTTTGTCCATATGACTACAAATACTTTTGCATAATTTATTCACGTGTAAATAATGAAAACATTGTAGGCAGGTATGATAGGAAAGAGTAGCATATTGAACCACAGGATGTATAAATTAAATCGACATGTGTGATGCCATTACCATAAATCTGTACTACTACAAAGTACCTGTGATAATATATGTTTTTCCATTGTCTAGCTGTACTCCACATGAGGCCGATGAAGTTGTGGTGTATACCCATACTTGGGAATATTTGACTGGACTTGTGTACCCACTCTGTGAAAATTAAAGCATGAACAAATACCACAAGAAATTCTGATACTAATGCACTGATGTAAAAAGTACTAAATATTTTGGATTTTTACATTCTGAAACACATGATAATTTTCCGTCGATATATGCTTCGTATGTATGGTTAAGAAAGTATATTTACATGCATGTTGCTTTGATTTGAATTTTCACTCACTAAGTTGAATCTAAATTTGTTGCTGAAAATGATAGCTATTTTAATTTTTAAAACGTTCTGTATTTTGTATTTCATTTAAATTATTTTGACAAGTAATCACTATATTTAGAAGCTTGGTATATAAATGTTGTGTATGATGAGAGAAGGGGGTCGATAGGAAGTCAATAATTGACAAAGCGTACTTACCTTGTAATTTTCCAGTACTTTTACTTTGTACCTTTTCTCCAACGAATCGACGTTTTCCTCACTAAGAACTTTTGCCTTGATCACTTGAAAACGCAAAGCATCAACATTAAATATACTTTTTTATTAATACAATCTTTATAATTTTTTTATTAATACAATCTTTATAATTTTTTTATTAATACAATCTTTCTAATTTATTAAAATATTTTTTGTTAATTCCAGTTCTGATAATATAATTTGTTTGTATTAAGATCGTGTTATATATAAAACAAAATATCTAAAAAAAAAAATAAAAAAATAAAATTACATTGACATACCATAATCTGCCTGGCAAAAGTTGGTTTGAGGGTGACGGACGAGACATTTACAAGCTTCAGAGATAACGGAAACAGATAACAGAACACAAACAAGCAACACAGTGAACTTCATTCTTCAATTTTTCGCTGTGCGTGTATCCAGTGTAAAGCCTTTGATAAGTTGTGTTGTTAACAATCTTTTTATGCAGAACTTAGAAACAGGTGTTAGCATAATACACAATGTTTACATAAATCTTGGTCAACAATTGGTCGATCCCCTTTTAGGACAAGGATTGTAAATACTAGAGGTAAGTGCGTATTGTATGATTAATTCTATAATGTGACTTGTAACAGGATTTAAATGTCAGACATTAATTATTCGTTTCTCTACCATTTTAGCAATGACAGTGCGAATAACATAGAACTACTGAAAGATGGTCTTGTCAATAAATATTCTCAGTTACAATTTCATTGAAAAGGTAAACTATTTGAATTATGATTATGTACCTAGTAATTACTTTTTATCTCTCTCAAAAATTTTAATAAACAATAATATATGTAAATTATAATAATATCTTTGTTTCCTAAATCATACCACAAATTCCTCAAAAGTCATGGTATGAATTACTCTTGTTTAGTTTCAAGAGCTGATACATGTATCCAGAGGATGTTTATATTGAAAAAAAAAATAGAACGTAAATAGTGTTTGGTTGGTTTTTTTTTAATAGATGAATATCGTTAATCGCTGCATAGTACATTGTTCAAAAAATAATTTTATACATAAACCTTCAGGTCACCAGATTGATCTGTATACTGGAAAATAATTGCCCGTTTAATTTTCGCCCCTTTCACGCTCGTTGTCAGTGGGCGGATTTCAAAATCTCAAATCATCTCCAACATCAAACATCAAACTACACAACTGTGTTTGGGCGAATTTTTAAAGACGGGGCAAAACTGCTAACAAATGAAGAAGGGTGAAATTTAGACGGGGCAAAAATATCCCTGAATGCAGTAATTGGTCACAAAATAAGCTTTACACGTTGTACACGAAATGCTACGCCTTAATTTGTCAGATACGCTAAACTGTTTACAAGAAATCCTAAACGGTTTCCACGAAACGCTCTTAACAGTTAACTGTGAATTCAGATTTCGTCGTGGCTTAATTTTCATGGAATTCGTGGGTACCTCTCATCCATGAATTAATATCCTTCACGAATAAGTAAATACGCGAACAAGTCAACTTTTCTTTTGTAGTTATTAGACAATACACGAAAATACGTTCCCACGAACATGATAAGACTTAATCGAAATTTTTCATCCACGAATTTTTATGATTCTACAGTATATGAAAAGTTTTTCTTACAGCAGTCGCACGCTGTTTTATGCTCACTTCAGTGTCCGTATTCAAGCTGATGTAAACCTGGTTTTGAAATACAATATCAAAACATAATCACAATAAAAAATGTGCCTAAATGTAGAAAATGTGCCTAAATGAATAATTCTCTCGTTTACAAATGAAAAAAAAATGATAAAAGGGACCCTTATATTTCGACGATTATCACAATTATCAGAAAACAACGTCAAAGTGTTCCTTGCCTTTAAACGTCAAAATCACACCAAAGTAAACCCGGAAGTTTTATTAACGGCTGCATTTGTTTTTATTTTGCATTAAACTGTTGCGTTGTTTGTCTCAGTGATTGTTGATGAGCATAAGGCAGTCTCCATTAAGAAAAAGAAGTGGACGAGTTAATCGAAAATGTTTTTAATAATATAACTGTTTATTAATTTTCTGACAATAAATAAGTTTTAGCACGTAAATGCACGTTATCAATCGGTCAATTGGCGAAAAAAATAATTTACAGGGAAATAATTTTTTTGATATTAATCATAATGTTATTTTTTTCTACAGAATTGTATAATTATAAACAACTTCAATATATGATAAATAGAAAATATATATTTTCTAGGATCTTGATGAAGTGATCGGGAATTCTTCCCGCAACAAAAACAAAACTCTGCTCATAATAATAATAAAACAGACAACAAAGAAACAATTTTCCCCGAAATCGATAGAATCTGATGAAGAGAATACTTGCGTCAACTTTTTACAAGATCGATATCATAAAGATGAGTTACAAGAATGTGCCGGATTTAGTAAAGATTCTGATTTGAATCGCGTGAGCGATAAATTTTTAGGTGGTTGGTCTTACCAATTTAATTGTTTTGACAAAATTCAATATGAAAAAATAAAAGATCATATTTTCACCATGCAGGAACTTTCTAGAGACGAAAAAGACATGTACATTATGGAGAGCTAAAATGGACAAGCACCGGTAGTGACAAAAACGTCAGCGATACATGTTTAGCTATTATGATAAGGCGGTCTGCAAAGTAGCTTTCCTTATCATATATGATCTTGGCGAAAAGGAGCTAAATAATTTGTTAAAACACCTGAAAATGAATGGACCGGCTCTCGTGTATCATAACAACAAGGGAAGAAACTTGAAGTATGCCCTTTTATTTTATAACATTTTTGAGATTTCCGATTTCCCCTTTCAGCAGTGCCCCCATGGAAAGGCATCCGTCGAAACTCCAGTCCCTCTGCCAGCATCCTTAACTAAAACTGATATCCACACTTGATTTCAATCTGTTTGCGAGGAGAGCATCGAAAATTGCATTTTTTTAAAGAAAACTTTGAAAATTAAGTTTTGCGTGCGTGGCCTTTCTATTCCGATAAACACCACAACAAAATATGAAATATGAAAGGTACGTGGAACTCTCCAGTGTGTTCCTCACTTCCAAATTGCCTCTCCGCGATCGGATGTATGTCCAAAATGCGAATTTCTAAGATGTTATATGATAGACGCTGTCTCAGAGGAGGAAAAAATGAACTGAACTTAATGACTATAAACGTCAAGAAGAAATTTCCCTAGGTAACTCGAGGTTTATTTGATAATGTAGTTAGTGATTGCTGCTGTTAATATTTCCGGTCCCTAATAATGTGTCTGTATGCTGTAATTTCCTCTGTGATGTGTATTTGTATTCAGTATCTGTTTCTCATACCTCTAAATGTGTTTGCATGTTAAGTCTGATCTGCAAAAATACAATAAAAGTTAATCATCAAAAGATAATGTATTTGAAATTCATTTAAAAATATTAATATTTTTCTTCAATTACCTCGTCTAGTTTGTCAATATATCTGCTAATGGTAAGCCATTTTTCGTCTGATACCAGACAAGGTAGCATGAAGATGTTGCTTGTTCTGTTTAGGTTTTCAAAAACAAAGTCACCCCCTTCACCCTTGCTTTCATTTCCACTTACACTGTAGGACTCATTCTGTTTAATGAAAACATGTACGGCAGATGGACATTGTACACGAATCATTTAGTACCTTCTATATGCATTCATGTAGAGTGGCATGTTCAGACCAAAAAACAACGGTGAGAAATATGACCTGCTAGCAAGAATTACGTCACTGTTGTTTCGTCTGACGCCTGTTCGAAAAACATAAAGGGCGAAGCTGAAATAAAAAATAATTTTAAACATAATTTGTTGGTTTGGGGACCTTTAGCAGTCTAGAAAACCTGGAACAGACGGGATGTGTCTTCTTTCCAATGCATGCCGCACATATGGAACAAGCAGCTCTGCTGACATGGCATGGAGGAAAATCTCCAGTATCTGCCAGTTTTTGTGATGATCTTTAAAAATATCATAATATTGATAAATATGATTAATTAACTTTTACTAAGATAATAGTACGGCATTTTAATTCATACTTTAAATTTATTTGTATATTAATAACACACATATATACCATGGGCAGACTGGCATGAAGTAAGGGCCTTTGGACTTTTGAAGCCTAACGTTTTGGCCAGATCTACTAAGCACAAATCTCACAATAATTTGAAGAGTGCCTTGGTCATATTTATTTCAAAATGACCATGCTCCACAAAAATATATTTTGTTAGTTTGAATGAATGGGTTTTTATGATTATATTGAAAATAGTACATAAAATCTTATGAATCTGTAACACGATAATATTTCTGTATTTTCTCCCATCCTCCAACTCAGTGACATGTTTTGTGTCGTTAATATGCTGCTGGAACTCTTCCTGTTCATATTGACGTCGGCACACCGGACAAATGTATATTTCCTCAATGATTCCGAGAGGCAAGGGCGTAGGCGAGGCCGACACACCTATTGGCAGTCCACTATCGAGGACTACCCACGTCTGCCTCTTCCAGAAGGTGATCCAGTACCTATATAACGAACATAAAAAGTTTATATACTATATGTATGGTTGATATTGATAAGAATTTTAAATTAACAATAACCTTCTCTACAGCCTCATACGAGCACGGTTTATAAAAAATCGGTTCCCCAGCTATTTCTTTACATGGCCCTGCTATGTGCTGGCTTAGGATAATTGTGTATATGGAAGTAAAAAAAATATTGGTTACTTTTAATTGTATGAAAAATGACAATAACAAACTGTCAACCATCTCAAAAATCCATAAAACGAAATACAAATTCAAAGCAGAGCAACTCGGACCTCTAAACAGATAGAGGTAGGATCAGGTGCCTAGAAGGAGTGAGCATCCTCTGCTGACCAGTTTTCATTTAATTTCCATCAATGTTATGGAATCAAGGAAGGGGGGAGTGGATGGTAATCAGTGAAAGTGTTATGAAACAAAGAAATTATTGTATTTCATGAGTTTTTTTTACGAATTTCCCTTATACATATAAATTAAATTTATTTTCATGGTATTTTCATGGCAACCACTCGCTTGGAAAATCGATTTCATGGGGAGAATCCTACATATGAGCCACAGAAGTGATAACATAAGACTTCACCTTGAATTCGTTCTTAACCCACCATTTCCTTCTAATAACCTTTTAAATACTATATAGTAAATAAAGAATATATACTAAATGTGAATAGTAAAGAAAAAAAAACTGAGTACCTGGTTGTTATATAAAAAAGTAATAACATCACGGGTTTGTGGAATTTTAATTTTTTCTTTACTGTGGGCTTTCAACTACCTGAGTATACTAGTGTAACTCCCACTTGGCGAAGATGCAGTAGCAATATTAATTGCCTCTTTGCTTCCTAAAAAAAACACAATGAAAAGAAAACATAATAGAAAAAGAAAAGTGTTACATAAAATAATAGATTTCAAATAATTACTTTAAATTGAAATGAAAGTTAGAAGAAAAACGAAATATAATAGCGTTATTTTAACAAAAATTGCACCTGTTTTAGAGCAGATAAGAGATTTAGCAAAAGCAAGTGGACCGACGAATTTTAAATTCGTAAGATAGTAGACGTTGTCCATTGCATTGGTGATAAGAAAAGCGTTTTCTCTCTTTCCAAAATCACCCCCGCCCCCATCACTCTCTTAATAAACGCCATTCCTCTCCTTCATGTAGCCTGGCAACAAATTGTAAAGTTAATTTTATTATTAACTTTATGCATAAAATTTAATAATTTTTCTTAATATCTTTAAATCTCTTACTAGATGGATCGAAATGCTTTAATATTTCGTCATCTTTGCAGAGAATACCAGCATGCATACTATCTCCTTTGATCTTCGACGATTGTTGTCTACCTGTAAAATAGAGTGAATGATATATTTTTTAAATATAGCTTATAATTGACAAAGTCCTAAATTATTGTTTTTTAATCTGCCATTCTTCATAGTCGCACTCTTTCCTTTTTAAATCTCAGTCATTTATTTTAAAATTAATTGTTTAATTCATTTGTATATACAAAATAAATTTCTAACTTTTCGATATTCTTTTCTCTGAATATTATACGTTTTAACCGATTTGTACCTTAAATTTCAGCTAATTTTAAGAAACATAGAACTTAGGAAATATAAAAAAAAATAATATACAGTAAAAATAAAATTTAAAAAGTCAAGTAAGGGATAGGGGATGTTAGTCATAGTAATTTAAAACTCTTATATTGTTGAGATGCTTTAGAATTTTAATTTCATTTAATATTTTATTTTATCATATGGTAAGATAGAACAAAATTGGAGCTTCTTTCGATATGATTTTTTTTGGGGGGGGGGGGGGTGCCCCACCCCCAAATATCCTCGCATATTAGTAAAATAAAATTTACCTCTGTAGATTTTACACACTCGTCACAGATGTAATTGCCTTTGCGGCTTTCTTAATTTTTCAATATCTTCACTTTTCAACTTTTTTTCCATCTACACGGAAAACAGTACATTTTCCTGAACCTGTGCAAATTGCACAATGGTTTTGTTTAGGTTACATGTCTTTTCAAATGGCATGTCTGCATGTGAAATTAAAGAATACAAGTTGAAATATCTCTTATTGAAATTGTCAATATTTATTAACGTAATATAATAAGCGTAAATTGTTTCATATATTTTTAACACTAAAGGCCCTCCTTACAAACGTTTTCTTGCTCCAATAAATTATAACGGGATTTTTTTATTGGTTCTGATTGATCTTGATCTAATAGGCGCTTCGTTTCACGAAGTAAGATGGTAAAAAGAACATCCCGTAAGAGAATTTGTTGAAGTTTAAGTGGTATGTTTAAATTATATTAATGCCTTAAAGGTCATATGAAACGATATCCTGACCATATTGATTTATATACAGGAATGAGTTCACAAGTACCTAATTAATAAGACTGGCATTGTTTTTTGGATATTTTATGCAAAATGTCAGCGCCACAGTCGATCAAAATCACTCAATAGGGAAAGGAACATTGACATACGCGGCTAACCTCCCTTGCTTATGACGTCAGTAAGACCCAATGGCATAATAACGCTCTGTAGTGAATACTAATATCCATGTCATTTTGCAGTATTTTAAAAAAAAAAAAAAATACTATTTTATATAAAAACTTATATAATAATACAATAATCAACCACGGCAGTATATTTTCTCTCAAGAAATTAAATCGTATGCGTTTATATTTGATAGCGTGTACATATTCAGTTTAGAGACTGCATGGAGAATGAATGATTTTCTTCATAGATCTACATGCACCTATAATATAATTTTAATATATGCATGTATATATGTTTTATTTCAATTTTTTTATGAAATTGTCAAATTCAAAAATAACTGATTGTTTTTTCCCATTTGCACGTTCATGCAATTCATAATGATTTTTTTCCTAATTATTTAAACAGCTACATTTTTGTAATAGGCAACATGGTGCCTCATTCGCTTCACGATTAAATTGTTTGTTTCGTTTTCAAATTCACAAATATGTTACCATTTAACAAATGTTTTGATTTTTAAACGTGTACTTGTATGTGCAGTGTTTTTGATTTTACAACGTGTATGTGCGGTGTTTACTCACAGATCCCTGCTATCTCCCTTTCTTTCGCAATTTTTTCTTCCGTTCCTTGATTATTTTTTATGCTTGTTCTTAACAAGATATGTTGATTATCTACACATTCGTTCACATTTATTTTTATCAAACAACTGATTTATTTTACCGGTACTTTTCTAAATCCTAAAATGCCATATTTCCACAATATACTTTGATAAAACGTTAATACACGTGTAAAACAAAGTATTTTTCTAAAGATATTGCTACATGTATATATCAATAAGTAAGAAATTTATAGGACAGATTAATTAATTAGAATTTATCAATAGATTTTTTTTATCAATAAAATTTAAGAATATTTTTGCGGGATTTTCCAGCAGCTTTTAAATACAAAATATAGCCTACAGCCCTACACAATGCCTCAAACATTTCATTGGCCTGCCTTATACTTTTTCATGTGACAAAATAAATCAAATGAATTAAAATGCTCTAATTCTCTTTAAATGTAGCTCAATCAGTATATGATCGAAGAAAAAAAAGGATGTTTCTGTTACAAACGGATTAGGATAATTCAATAATCAGCTGTTAATGTTGGAGAATTTCTTTCGTTAAATTTTCACTGCAGTACGGGATCTTCATCATGTATTACTCTAGTGAAAAGCCGATAGTTTTATTAATTAACGACCAATTAAAACTAAGTCATCTGTACTACGAAATCAGATGATCTCACCTGAAAAGAAAGACACGTTCAAATATGAAAAAATTACTAAAATCAAATCGATACACTACTGTAAAATTACACTAGTTTTAATGCATTGTTTACATCGGTGGGTCTGTGTGACGTCATAAATCCACAAAATCAAGAACGATAAGCGGGGAAGAATTTTTTCAGGTGCTGAGTTTTCACGGTTATTTCTCAGTAATGCAATGGCAAAAAATTTTTACTACACGTATTTTAACGTTCATTTATACCAAGCTTTATATTTATGAAAGAAAATCATAGTGTTAAACTTCGTTTCATATGACCTTTAATGTAAAAGAATACCAGTATGACTTACTTCTCTTCGGTACTTTTTCCACCGCTGTCGATTTTGACGCATGAAATGTTGGGAAACTCTCCTTATATAGTCTAAGGGTGAGTTATAAGTCATCTACTGATACTCGTGCAAATGCGATTTCCTTTTATTTTTCTGCAATATTGGCGCGAATAAAAAAGACCACCATTTCATTAGTTTAATGTGTATACCATTTAGGCCATTGACCCATTTAGGCCATTGACCACCAAATGGGAGTGAAAGCACTAATTGGGGGTTGGTGCCCAACCTGGTTAAAATTTACGTAATCTGAAAACGCGAGTGATGCAACACTGTTGTGTCCATATGAGGCATCCGGCAAATGGTTCCACGTGCGCACACATTCCGCTTGCATAAGTAGTTCTCATAAAAACTTGAAGTTTGGTTTAGTATTTATATAACATTTTACTCGGTTTTATTTCAATTCATTTACCTTAAGAGATGCAAACATACATAAAATACAGTTCGACCTGTTAATTTAAGAATGCACATTTTGACTCACGCGTAAGAATTTCGATCGAAAGATTCATTCAGTAATGCAGTTGACCTCGATGAACTGACCTCAATCATAAGAAGATGCTCCATGAACTGACCTCGATCTATTGATGTTGCATAATAGTAGCAATGTTACAACGCATGTTACAACGCACTTTGAAAAATTACGCACTTTGAAAAAAATTTTCAAAGTGCGTTAAATTTGGGACCATCTTAACGCACTTTGAAAAAAAAATTTTTTTTTCAAAGTGCGTAAATATCGACGATATCAACGCACTTTGAAAAAAAAAATTGTCGATTTCTAGAACTTGAACTTTCAGGTAAAATTGGTAGTAAAATTAATTAATGTTATACCGTCCAAGTCATATATATATTTCCAGTTTTCCCGTTTCAAACTATCTTCAAATGTTTGCAGGGAAACAACGATTTAAAAAAAATTGACGTTAGATAAAAGCTTTATGTTATTCCATCTTGATATAAAAATAAATTCATATAAAATATATTAATATTTGTCTATATAATTTGAAAAGTGTTGTATCATTACTTAAACTGTGTGCTAGTAATTAATTGTCTAAATATTACAGTATTGGGACTACATTTTAAAATCAAAGTACTGAAAGTACTGACGAGAGTTTATTTTTTTTTTTATTTACGAGTTAAATCCTTTCTGGCTCAAGGAATGGATATTTGCCATTTACCTACTGTGAAGATAATCTGACTCATGACTTAGTATTTTAGTGTAGACATGCGATTCTTTTTAAATCAGTAATTCTAAATCAAATTAATTCCTTTTAATTTCAACAGAGATATAAATGTCAATAAGGTATCTCTTTCTTCGTTAATTTTTTGTGCATAAAGAATACATTTTTTAATAAACAAATAGCCCTCGCTCATATTACATATATTATAGATCCATATTTCAAAATCTCTGTCTACGCGATCCTTAGTACGAGTTCATATTTTTCTTTTCGAATTAAAGGGTTATTTCAACAGAAGTAGCCGTCAAATTACTTAGTGTTAAATTTAAAATTATATTTTTTATAACGCAATTGGCTGCAATGTACATTCAGTATAAAGAATGTTAAAATAGGATTTAAAAAATGAATAAATTCTTTTAATGAGCCATTTTATAATTTTGTTGTCATAATTTGATGCTAAAAGATCTTCTTAACTTCATATACAGTAAGAACCGAAATTTAAATAACGACTGAATTAAATTCAAAAGCTAGCGACGTTATACTTAGACATCATGGACTGGGTTAGAACAACGTTTTTAACGTTTATTAATAATAATACTAGTTTGTTTAAGAAAAAATGAATATAAAATTTATTGTTTATTCTTTTATGTGGTGTTAAATTGATTTGAACAATCATCGCTTTATAATCCGCGAAGTTGGGAAGGGAAAGAAATATGAATGTCATGTCCAATTTTGATTCCCAATATTCTAAATATTTGTAAAGGACAGTAGGATTAATGTTCTATGTAGGAAGGTCATCCAGTATGGATCAGCGCATGAGAAACGTCCTTGTCAATACGACCTGACGCTATTATCTCCCTTGCTGAAAGAATGGATCGCCGTATCGCTTCATCGAAAACGAAATATCAATTAATATTTCATATATAAACACAACTATATATCTAAATAAGTATAAAAACAATGAAGAATTTATTTTTTCAAAGTGCGTTAAGTGTCATGATGTGAAAAAATGTTGGTCTACAAACATAACGCACTTTGAAAAAATATTTCAAAGTGGGTTGATTTTGACCAAAATATAACGCACTTTGAAAAAAATTTTCAAAGTGCGTTAATTTTCTCCCAAATTTAACGCACTTTGAAAATGTTTTTCAAAGTGCGTAATTTTTTTCAAAGTGCGTAGCCACATAGCAAGGAAGACGGCTTGATTTATAAACAAGGTTACGTTATAATGCGACCTCAATAGCAAGTTATGATGGCATTCAATGTTTTTCAGTCGCATTAAATTATTTTTATACAACTCTTTCTTTGAATACGTGTTAATGCTCTTTGAAGAGCCCTACTTAGTATTCTGAAGAAGAAGATACATTAACATTTAATAATTAGGTTAAAAATATAAAATTAGACAAGGAGTTTACGAACGGCTTTTCCCAAATTTATTTCAAAATTAAATTTGTTGACGGTTTATAATAATGAAATTATGATGTACAGATTCAAAATATTCTATATTTTGTAAATATACAGTACTTTTTTTATTATTTTACACCAAACTGATCATGTTGATTGCTTCTAGCTATCAATATATCATTATTGCCGATCATTCCTTTAAAAGGAATACTTGTTTGTTTATTTTAAACCAAAAATGTTCAGTCCAAAGTATCTGCTCGATAAATGATGATCCCGCCCTATACTTTCCGCCATTTTATTAATTATTAAACCCCCGTTCTTGGTTACCATTTTCTGTAAAGTTCTTTTCATCAAAACTAATATCCCGCATACATGAAACAAATTGACACAATTTGTTCAATTAAAATTGTGTCAAATCTGAATTTTTATGCAATACTCTAAATAAATTCCAAGTAAATATATTTACTCTTTGATTAAATATTCAATATTTTGATGCAATCTCCGACTAACCAGGATCCACCAAAGCGTGTCCATTACCTACTCTCATGTTAGCTATTTGGGCTGGTTTATCGAAAATGAAAGAAGGTTTTAACTATGGCCTAAAAATATTGTGTGTTAAGGGTAACCGGAGCTTACCTACAAAAATGCCCCAATCCTACCATTTTTAGATGTCTGTTTTATTCGATTGTGATTTTCATATTATTTCCATTAAAAACCTGTTTTTGATTATGGTTCAAACAAATATTCTTAGGATATTATGTTTGTATTTGTGCCCTCATATGATGAAATTGAGAAAAAAAAATCCCTACCTACCTAACATAATTTGTTCATCAGTGTTACCCTAAACACACCATTATTTAGGCCCAATTGCACAATAATCACTTATCAAGTAAAATTCTATTATAGTTTACGGACATTAATTGACATGAGTTCAAATACAAAATATGTATGCAGTTAATATGGTGCAGGCATTTCGTATATTATTGGCACGTCTTCATTTATAGCTAAATATATATATCTATATAATTACATGTATAACGTCAGCAAATAGCTTTCCAAAGTAAAATGAGCGGCACGCGTATATTAATAATGTATTCTGTCCAATTTAGATGATCACAAAAATCACTGATAAGCAAATCAAATATGAACACAGGTATTTTTTAATCATATCTGTGCAATCTAAAATAAAGACTTCTAACAAGTATTGGAGGTCCATCCACAGATGTTTGCATAAGAAGACTGCTTACACACCGCCTTTTGGTGATAACAGAATCGCTTTTCGTACGGAACAGAACAGCCTTCTCCTTGTTTACAGTCATTTTGTAGACATTCTTTTATCTAAAACAAAATAAATAACTAAAATAAAAACAAAACAAACATATTTGAGATTCACTTCCTTCCATGCATGTAAATAATTCATAACAGCAACAGTCATGTACGCTTTTTTCAAAGGTGTTTAACTATGTCCATCTTGTTTGCAGAGATAAAAATCATAAAAAAATATCAAAGCAGGATGAATTTGCATTTTGTCATGACATAGAATAAATAATCAACATTTCATATACTTGTAAGTATCATCAGGCGTTCTGATGTACATAAGAATGTGATTTCTTCAAACTGAGTTCACCTTGCCTCTTATTACAAACGTTTAAATTACATAACTGTAAGTTAGCATTCATTTTCTGTTTGAAACTAATTTCCCTGACAACTATAGCTAATGACTAAAGAGTAAAAACATTATTCATAATTCCCCTCCCCGCTCATCTGAACCATTGGCCACATTTTAACTTTTACGAAACGTACATAAATACTTACCTTGCAATCGCAATTGTTTCTGTAAACACCATTACTAAGGGCATTGGATTGATAAGTCGTTAAAGCAGATGTTTTGACATTCCAGGAACAGCTGCTAGCCGTGAAATTATCATTTGTTATAGCACCTACCAACAAAAATTTAGTGTTTATTAGCACAAAAATGGACATTAATGTAATAAGCATATTTTATTGCATCAACATGTTTATATATACATGAGGTCTAAAAAAAAAAATCATTGTCAAAAATAATCAAACCAATCAATAAAGTATGCTTGCTGTCTCTTTGCTAATGTTGTAATATTGCTGATGTCAATGTTGTTGTTTTTTAACATAACAAATCAAGGATGTAAAATTATCAACTTTTGACAGGTAATTTGAATAAACCATGAAATTTAATGACCAAACATGCACCGAAAACTTAAAGGAAAATTTCATAATTAATACGCAGACGAGTTGATTATACAAAGTTAGATCGTTATTCGGTTGTTTCAAGAATATATGAAAGAAAGGTCTTATTTCTTAAGAAATAATGCATGGAAAAACAGTCAGTGAATAAATATACTAAAAAATAAATGGTTTAGTACCTGTGATGATATATGTGCTTCTTGTGTCCAGTGTTACTCTGCAAATATCTGTTGAATATATCCAAACCTCGGAAAATTTAAATGGCTTTGCATACCCACTCTATGATAAAAACACAAATGAGGTCTCAGAAATATATCAATCTTAATGAAATCTATTGTACTTTGCAATAATAATGTTAAGTTTGCTATAATCCACTGTTTTAACTCTATGAACCACTTCTTGGTTTCTTGTTTACAAAGTTGTTAAGGAAAAGATTTTGCCAATAATCGTTGGCTATCATTATCTGATATGAAACAAACCTACCTTGTAGTTTTCCAGTACTTTTACTCTGTATCTCCTCCCTCCGAATGAACCGATTTCTTCCTCACTTAGAATATCTGCCTTAATCGCTGTGTAAACAAAAATGCTTTCAACTCTCTACTGTCGTACTGGTTGATCAGAAATATAACTATGTGTTTAATACTACAAGAATAAAATTGTTTAAAATAAATTACTAGATTACAAGGGTTTGCCTCACCATAATCTGCTTCGCAGAAGTTGGTCTGGGGGTGCCTTGGGAAGCATCTGCATGCTTTAGAAATGGTACATAATGATGCAATACCAAAGAAACAGAACAAAAAAGACTTCATCATGTTTCCTTCTTGTAGCGCGTACTGACTCCTCCTTTGGCGTTAGCATTCATATTATGCATATGCGAAATACAGGTGAAAGACGTAATTATCTAATTTGAATTTATCTTGTCAACATCGGTAAATCTCCAATTGAAAGTAAAAGAGATCTGGAAGTTAATTTTTTTAATGAGTAACGTGTCTCGATTTATTAAATCGACACATCACATGCTTTTTATTTAAATCCTTAAAAGTACAATATATTGGTGTCGTTAAAATGCGCATTAATGACACCACCTATAATATTGCTCTCAACAGTGTAGCTTGTTTTTAATTAACATTTAATGAAAATTGTGAAGACAATTTGAGCATTTACGGAAGCTTACTACACTTTTGATGTCATAAGTAGAGCAACATTATAGAAGAAATTAAAATTCTCACATCGATGAAGGTGATCCCATTGCGCACAATACATCGACGAATGGCTAAGAAACCATGAGTAGCGGCAAAGATACAGTTCAGAAATGATGTCTCCCATCCTCAATGATTTATATAAGTTAATATGAAGAAAAGCAAAGAAGTCGGTGGAAACAGGATACAAAACTGATTAAACTAATTTTGCGATCAGACAAGGGCATTCACAAATTATATAGGGATAGGTAAAGGGATGATTTTTTTTCATTAGACTAGTCAAGTACAAGTTTTATTTTTTTCACCATAAAAATAAGATATTTAAACTATTTTATCTCCTAAAGCATTATTATATAATATTGTAACCACATGTATTATTTCATGAAAGACATTTCCCAACCGATATAACTTACAGCCATTATATTTTGACGTACAATTTTCTTTCATAGTATATCGATCTATTTGATTTATTTGTTTATAGATATTAATATTGCAATTGTGATTTATCACTTTCCCAAAAAGTCCGTTAATTGTCTTCATTTACCTTATACAATCTTAGGCATCTGTTGCTACATATTGAGGAAGAGGTAGGTTATCTCTCATCCCTTACCTTTTTCGCCATAGACTGTGGGCGTTTATTCTCAGAATAAGTGTATACGTAATATAAAGTACAGTAATACAATTTAATGTAAATGCAAAATTGTCAGTGAACATTTGGAGTTAGCACTGTATACAATGATGTTTGCAATGAGTATTACATTTTTCCATTTCTTTTCATTATAAGCTACTACTCTCTCGGTTCAACATAATTTTAAGCATTTTTAAATTCAACATAGGTAGCTTAATTGTTCTAAATTTCCCTTATCAAAAGCCTGATTATTTCAACTAGAAAACGGACAAATGTGGAGAGTATCGATAATTACAGTAAAAAGAAATTTAAACTAATGTCAAACAGATTTGAATCCATTTCTTGATAACCTTCATAAAAACAAACTTACATAGACTGAAGAGTTATAGGGATAACAAATGAATCTACTTAAAATACATTTGTGGGTAATTTCCCTTATTTCTAAATACTTACCAGAATATACAGACACTCTAAATAATGCAGATCCATGAAATGAAATTAGTAATTTTATTTAATATGTATACGATTATCTTGCAATCTAGGGTCTCTCAATAGAATACAACTTTCGAAAAAATTACGGATAGTAACAAGATCGGTATCAAAGGAATAAGACCAAAAAAACTAAATACGTATTGTTAAAAACTATATTTCAGAACTTTTATGTACAACGTCTTAGTTATAAAACTGAAACTAATGTCGTAGTACACCCTACGCGAACTACTGTTGACCTTGACCTTGACCGACTAAACCGAAATATTTAATCTAATGTAAACAAATACTGTCAAAACGCACCACATATTATTATAATTTGTCTGCACACAATTTAAATCGAATAACGATATTTTCCCATTTTAAAATGATTATTTTCGTAGTTTGTAAGTTTGATAACTTTATGAAATAAACAAATTAACGATAATCATCTTAATCGTCGTCTGCATGCTCGCTGAAAAAAATAAGCAAAATTTACAAATTGTTGGATATCAACCAATCTGATTTTGACAACTTACTTATACAGATGAGGAACAAGTGAGGGAAAGAATTATAGAAAATCAATCAAAAAATAGAAATATGCCAACCTTTATTGAAATTAATGATCAGACAAAAGTTGACTGTTAAACGAATGAAAAATAAAAATACAGAAAGAAAAACCAATCAGCTGTAAGACAGATCCAAACATGGCTTCATTAATATCCAAGGAATGAAATCCGTGACATCACTAAAATGCAGCCTGGTGAGCTAGATAATTATTTAGGGTCATTTCTTCTCTCTATCCGAAAAACTAATGGGTCAGACTATGAGCCGGATACATTAACCAATTACCATAGGTCCATCGACAGGTTTCTGCGAGAGAAAATTTAGTTTAGTCACAGACAGGGAGTTCCACAGGCAGAACAGTTCTTATTTCCAAACGTAAAGAATGAAAACAAAACGGAAAAGGCAATAAACCAAATGCGGCAGATCCTCTTACAAAATCTAAAGAGAAAATTTTACAAGACAAAGGTTGCATTGGCTTACATTGCCCAAAGACATTTATTAACAAAATGTAGCTGCAAAATACCATGATGTTCGAAATTAGTGGGGGGACTAAAAATCATAAACTTAAGGACGACGGACCCAATTCAAGATTTCGCAACTCTGCGCAGAAATCCGCGCATTTGGTAAAAGTATGACTGTCGTAATGACGTACATCAGAATATGAGAAAATTTAAAAAATTTCATTCTCTTAAACATAATTTGTGATGCCAAAATATTTTTAGTGGAGAAAAGTTAAGAAAAAAATATTATTCCGAATTTCCTCTGTTTGCGACAAGTCCGTTTATAAATCCTAAAACCCCCAAAGGCAGTTTGTAGTCTTATAATCTGGTAGATATTGAATTTATACCTTAACCTAACAATATTTATACATATAGCAGTTAATGTAACGTCAGGCAATAATTAATCATGTCTTTTTTCAACGCTATTTCTGAGGAAAAGTGAACCATGCAGTGAATTTTGACACAACCCCTCAAAAAATTTAGGTCGATGACCTACGTTTTGTTCTGTTCATCGGTAAGCTAATTGACTTGTTAATATTACAATTTAATCAGAGTGAAAAATAATCTATTACAGAATTTTTAAAATATCAGTTTTTATACCACACCCCAGAAAATTACCATTACTTTCTATTATATCTGAGGATTTTCGTAACATATTTCAAACGACTCCAGTAAAATAAGGAAGTCGATGATCATGTAATTTTTTTATTGATTTTTACTCACCAGTAACTGATTAACATTATATAAAAATTTGAATAAAAAATCTATTGTAGAAATGAATTGGGTCCGCCGTCCTTAAATGGTCTGATATTCAGCTCTTACAATGTAGAAGATGAAACTGGCAGATAGTATTTAGAATTAACTGAACGCGACACAAAAACCAGAACAGGTGAAATTACTCATTTTAGGGCGTTCAGACCGAAACAGTACTCAACTCCATATGATTCTTTGAACTGCCCCGTTGCTGCTTTAAAGGCTTTTCTGGATCATAAGCCTCCTTCCACCATGACCCCCTGATAGTCCCTTTTATATTGCCATCAATCACAAGCGGATCCAAGGTTCTTTCATCTGGTACAAAAACCAACACTTACGGGAAAATACACTTTGGTCAATTATAAGGGATATGGCAGAACGTGGTAATTTACCTGGAAGGAAGACAAATAACTCAGCACGAAAAACTACGTACACCAAACTGTTTCAAGCTGGCATTGCCCTACTATAATTCAACAGTTAACTGGTCTCAAAAACGTCCAAAGTATCAACAATTACGCTGTGTCTGGACAGAAAGTACCTGTTACTAAATATAACTTCTTCTAATACAATCTGATTAAAATTAGATCTTTGGTCCGCTCCGACAAATTCGATGTCGCTACACAAAGATCTGAAAACATCCCGTACAGGGTCACGTCAGAATGAACTTTCATGAACCAGGGTCAGTCAATCATATTCACCAATCACTGTACGCTTTTAATTTCATGTTCATGTTTCCATTTTCCACCTTCATATCAAAGTGATGTCCAAAAAAGTTCTACAGGATCTAATCCAGAACGATATTCTCGTGTATGACCTTAACAGAACATTTCGCTGTCAAAAACTTATCATTGATAGGAATCTATATGTGAACTGCTGTACAATTAAACTTCCATAAACCAAATCTGCCATATTATCTTAGGAATATGCAATATTAAATCTGGACTTTGTTTATGTTAGATTATACATGTACCTGTACCACCTTGATACTTGCACATCTATGTTTATGTACATGTATGTTATAAAACTTTGTACGATGTTCTAAGAATCAGTTGTTAAGAACTACAACCAAGTTTGTGTACATCCTGCCTTATCTGCATGGCATTTTTTTTAAATTGTGTAGTACAGGTGTTATTGTATCAAAATATGTTAGATGATTAAGTCTTAGGATTGCAGGATTTTGTGCATAGCAATTTTTTTAAAATTGTGTAGTACATATGTGTACCAAAATATGTTAGATGATTAAGTCTTAGGATTGCAGGATTTGGTGTTCTATTGTCAGTTCCTACTTGTGTTAATAATGCTATTTACCAAAACATGTCCATCAAATAGGTGTTGGTTTGATTGCTTTATTAAACAGGTTTTCCAATGGAAATTTATTGAAGTAGTGAAAATGGTGGGTGAGCAGTCAGGCAACTGAATTTAAAATATGCATATTCAAAACATCTGCTTCCATTTTTTTTAATTAAGATATATTTGTAACAAATATTTTCAAGTCAACAAATTTATTCTGTATTTCACTAAGAATTTTTACAGCTATAGTTCGCATTCCTACTAAGAATGCCATATCTGCACTAATTATGGTACCTGTAATAATTTATGTTGAACTATATAAAAAAACAAATCTTTGTATCGTATAATGAGTTGGATTTAATATTTCTAATGCTTCATAACATATCAAAATAGCAACTGATCTTATCAGATCTCAAGGTTAAAGTTCAATTCTGAGGCAAATGTACTTTCCCAACAGTCCTCTATATTTTCCGAATAATCACTACCAGTACTGTCCGTGTCAGTGAGAACTTCAATCTCTAAAAGTCTCTCTAAAAGAAGTAGTTCACAATTGTCACATTTACAACCTTTTTGGCAAATATCACAACAAGTATTTACCCCTATGTCTTTTCCTAGTTCTTTTAAAACCGAATCCATCAAAAAATGCCTCATAATATTTAATATTCTGCAGTTACTTGAACAAAGAATCTCTTTCATATCTTTATTTAAACGCCGCAGATGATAGGAATTAAACAGTATCATTGCTATTTCTTGAACTAAATCTACAAAATTGTCAGGCATTCCAAACAAAATAACAGAACAACAATCTGCCACATCAATACCCATCCCCAATGCATTTGTACATATAACTAATCTTTTTTTACTACTGTTTGTTTTATCTCCCAAAAACTTAACTATTTCTTCCTTTTTTGATGGGTAAGATTCTTAATAAAACATATCAATTAAGGAGCTGGAAATGTCTCCTCATCCAGCTCTTTAGAAAAATAAGAGTAAAGTCTTGACACATCATTCAAGCTGACATGAATTCATAAATACGTAGTATTTCCCTTTTATCCCCAACTAGTACCGCCATATTAGTTGTCGATTTCTATTGTTCTGCTCATCGCTACACACCCCCATATAAGGCCGAGATCACTATTCATGCTTCGCCGCATTCAGGTATTTCATTAACCTGAACATGTTACACTGGACGGAAAGCTTTGAATGAACGCGCCTTGAACAAAAAATAATATGACAACCACTGCACTGGTAATGAATATCCAATGGAAGACGAAACAAAACAGACTGAAATCCAGGTACACATATTTAAAAAATCCTCGATCATTGTAAAACGCTCTCCAGTGTCGTACTGTTATACTATCGCACATGCACAAACCACACACAGTAGCAGATCGTGCAGTTACAGCATGGACTTATAAAACGGAGTGGTTTTTTTTTTAAACTGATAAAAACAATGTTACGTTGATTATACATTCTTGGATTAACTATCACGTATGTACTGTGTTGGATGTAGTAGTGCCGGTGTCTACGATAAGATACAAAACAGACTGAAATCCAGGTACACATATTTAAAAAATCCTCGATCATTGTAAAACGCTCTCCAGTGTCGTACTGTTATACTATCGCACATGCACAAACCACATACAGTAGCAGATCGTGCAGTTACAGCATGGACTTTATAAAACGGAGTGGTTTTTTTTTAAACTGATAAAAACAATGTTACGTTGATTATACATTCTTGGATTAACTATCACGTATGTACTGTGTTGGATGTAGTAGTGCCGGTGTCTACGATAAGATACATACGTTAAGTACTCTGTATGAACGACACACGAGGCAAGACAGCACAGCACTGTCTGTGCAATATATTGCGAATACTTTGGGATTTTTTTCTAAGAATAAACCATCTTTTATTTTTTATTGATTGTAGTTTCTTTTATTCTTTTTTACAAACATATAACTAAAATGTGTAGTTCATGCATTTAGAAGTTCGTGCAACCTAAATGCTTCGATCGGAAAGCAACCGACCGTAACTTTATCGGTCGGTATATATACCCCAGTGACAGTTGAGGAGCAATCAAAACTAATATGTCGACCAAATGCTTTTATGAATTCATGTCAGCTTTAATACTGTAACAATACAACGGGGTTTTTGGAAAATCACCAGCCAATTGTTTCAAACTATCTACAAGCCATGATATTGCAATCTCCAGTTCATTTGAAACTTTACACACTGAAAGTTTAATGTTGGCTTTGTTTGGAGACTTGAAAATTTCCACAGTGTTTGGTCCAAAACACAACTGCTTCATTACTCGTTTCTTAATTTTTTGTGTGCAGGTTGCACTCAATACAACAACATTGGCTTGTGGGAATAAAGAACGCAATTCTCCAACAGAGGCAAACCACTTCCTGAAAGCTTGTTTAGTTAGTCCACTTATGTCTTCACCCCTGAAAAATTAAGGACCACATGATCATGATGTTTTACTTTATAATTACTGTGGAATCATTTTTATTCGTGAGGGTCAATGTTCGTGGACAGCCAAAATTTTCCTGGTTCATGGGGACTTTATTTCGTTGGTAGTGTAATCGGGACAATTTAAATGAATATTAAACATCAAATGCTTGTAAATAAGTTTGTGGGGATGTAAATTCTTTGGCTAGGATTATCCACGAAATTTGGTCCTCCACGAACAATAATGAGTCCACAGTATTAGTCTAAACTTAAAATACTGGTTCAGTGTTTTAGTTATTTCAGTAGATTGAAAAAAAAACTTGTTTTGATTAACTCCGACAATTGAAAAAGATGCCTATGTGTGACATTTATTTCAGCAGATTGAAAAGAAACTGTTGCTTACAGCAGTTACCAATACTCAACAAAACAAAAAAAATAGAAAAATTCTAACGACAGCATAAATTTTAATCTCGGTAAACCATTATTCAGCGAAAGTTATGCAAGCTTGGGATATAATTACCATGTTGAAATGGTGTGGAACTCGTTTATAACGATGGAACAAACTTTCAACTTGGTTTGCCCTCTCTCCACCCAGCATCATTTATAACTCGTTCTGGGGGTGCATATATGATATCTATTTCCCCATTCAGGATAAGGGCATTGCTTTCTACTCTTGATCCTGTTAACAATGTACATGTAATTAATCTTCAGTTGATTTCAACTTTCAAGTATGGCGAAGGGAAGTCCAGGTCAGGGTTTTATTATTTGAACAGTTCAGACACGTTAACTCATTAATATTGTTACATTGTAAATTAATAGTAGTGGGTCATTGAAGTTAATTCAGAAAAATACCATACCTATGTATGCTGCCGAAACACTTTTTTATTGTTGCTAACTTCGCCACCTGGTCCTGCATCAATGCAACTAAAGGACAGCACACTAACATGACACTTTGGTTAAAATCTGCTCTTATCTCGCGAATAACCGGTAAGAATAGGTGAAAAGGAAGCGATTTTCCAAATCCTGTTGGCAATATTACTAAACAGTCTTACCTTTCCACTAATATTTGTCTCTGTTCCGGTTTTAAAAAGTCAATACTAAAACTTGACAACGATTTCTTCAATGCTGCATCTGTGTCCGCCATTTTTAAAGCCATACCGAACATGAAATGAAAAGCGTACAGTGATTGGTGAATATGAAAGAGTTTCATTGGCTGACCCTGGGTCATGAAAGTTCATTCTGACGTGACCCTGTACGGGATGTTTTCATATCTTTGTGTAGCGACATCGAATTTGTCGGAGCGGATCAAATATCTTATTTTAATCAGATTGCTTCTAATAGGTACCTGTCGCAATATGATTTTCGAAACATATATACTGCTTTTATAAAGGTGTCTGTAATAACTGATTTGTCATAGATTCGGGAAACCTGCATTGAGAAATAAATATATAGAACTTTGTGTATAATGTTAATTCGTATTCTGAACCGTGATAACTTCCATAGTTTAATCTAAGATAAAATATCGTTGGATAAAAAAGATTTTAACCTAATGTTCAATTCAGAGGGTTTTTTATTCCTTTTTAAAAGTGATTGTAACGTCAGTTCACCTTGACATATTGGGTTTTATATAGTATTGTCTGGTTGGCTTTACTTGTAAAAACTCCCCCCGAAAATCAATGGTCAGGAATACCCGAATTTTTTCGGAGAACACCCATAATCCTCTTAAAATCTATTAAATGTGAACATTCAAATGAGTGCAAGTTACAATTTTTTCATATCTCTGAAGAAATGTTCTCATTCGTTAGCTTTTTCATCATTTTAAGAGGATTTCAGATTTCGGTTATTCAATTTACAGTAATTACAGTTAGAGTTATTTCCCCTTATTTAAACATAATTGTGACGTCAGAGTTCACGTCGATTTTGTTTCGTCTAAATCTTTAAAAATCTCATGATTATTAAAACTTCGCATAGTATACTGTTTTATTTACCTAAAAAGCAAAACGTTCTTGCAATTACACATTTTATCTGGTTCTCATAAGTTTTACTTTGATTCTCTCGAGAACGCCATTTTCAATGCTTGAAATTGCATTATGGCTCGATATTTACTGACGCCGAAAAATTCTGACAGATCACTGCAAGAAAACCATTGTGACGTCACTCGATTGTATCGTAATTAAAGGGCGATAAATCATGTAATGGAATTATGTATATATTCGTGTACGTTGTGTTAGCAGTATATATTTACAATTAACAGTCATGCATATATTTATTTTTTTCTTGGTTGTTCTCGTGAGAGCGTGAAATAGGAAACCATATTTACAGGGAACTGCTGGACCGATAAAAAAGGACATTACTAGTCCGAGTAACTGACGCCAAAGAAAATCCGTTGAATGAATGTGCAGCTGGTCCGAATTTTCTATTCGCACACGCCTTGCCGGTAGAGCTCGCTTCGCTCGCCGGCACTGCGCTTGCTACTACCTGGTGGAATCGATCCAGCAACCACAAAATCAAAAACATCCGCGTTACTACTAGGCCACGCATCTAACAATATCATTGGATGTCTTTTGAATATATATAGCTATATACATGATTGTATTAGAAAAGTAGCTAGTTGAAATATTTATCTAATTTTCAGTACGAAGACCACGTTAATCCAAAATTAATTCAATGTTAAGTTAACGTTTACTACAATACCTATTTTCCTATATATCCCCGACAAAGCATGACGTGTAACTGAATTAAGACTCTTAGAGCATGGTAATTGTGTAATTTGCGTTTCTTTGAATATATTCAAACTAAATATTATACAATATTGAAAATTTCTGATGTTTGCAGAAGTGCTATATTTTAGGCCAAATCGTATATTAAGTGCGCTATAACTCTTTCCAGATCCGATTAACCCGCCAAATTCAAATCCGCCTCCGAATTCCATCATTTTCACTCTGATGTCAGCGATCTCATCCAATTCGTCATTTCATCAATCAAAATCAGCAGGAGAACTAATTGCGAACGCAAGGTGATTACTTGCACCACTACTATCAACAACTACGATGAAATCGAGGAAACGCGTCTCTGTTATCTAAAGTGACTACTCTGAATGACTCTGAAGCTCTTATTTGAAGAGAAACATTGCGCGAGAAAAAATGGTTCTGCAAAAGTTTACTTTTTTGTTGTTAAATTACGAATAAAATTTAAAGTATAAAGTCTTAATATCACACACTTTTTTAATTGTGAAAGGATATATAATAAATATATCATTTTAACAGTAACTTGATCCGAAGAATCGGATCACGTTTTGATCCAACCCTTCGGATCAAGTTACTGTTATAATAATATAATATTAACCATATCATGATTTGAAAAATTACATGTACAGACAAATAGATAGACAGATCGTCTTCTTGTGATAGTAAACATAAGTACAACATTTGAAAGAGAAATGAAGACAGCTATATAAGTTATTGTATCGGAAGAAGTGTCGACGAACAGATATATTCATGAGGGGTACTTATGATACTATAAGCGAAGGCTACCAAATTTAACATTCCGTAAACAGAGAAATGTTCTTTATATGATATGTTTCGGCGTGTTACCTGGAAAATGAAAAAAAATATTCTAATAAAAAACACCATATAAAGATAAATAAAAAAACTCACCAACACAAATACGACATCACTATATAAATTTTACATACTGTTTCTTCATGCAATAGATTTATTTTTAGGTACTAAAACATGCAGTCCAGGTCCATTTTTTCTGCAGGAGGGATATCGTCCCAGAGTCGAGAGTATTGACAAGAATTTGTCCTCATAATAACGTCATTATAAAATCCTATAAAAGTATTGATATATCATTTTAAACGTTTTCCATAAAATAC
This sequence comes from Magallana ariakensis, assembly GCA_020458035.1. Lineage (NCBI taxonomy): Eukaryota > Metazoa > Mollusca > Bivalvia > Ostreida > Ostreidae > Magallana > Magallana ariakensis. Next base: position 65,017,140 of record CM035813.1, read on the forward strand.
ACATTTATATTAATCACAACAATTATATTTGTTACACATGGTATTAGGAATGTATTTACAATTAACACTTCTATTATATTGGGGTTTAATATTGGGATTGTTTTATTTCATAACATTGTATGCAATTAAAGAATCAACTATAACGTTATTGTTTCACTACAATCATTACCAGAAATGACGTATCGTCTTTGGTTCAAACGTATTCCACAGAGGTGGCCGCCAACGTAGGCTCGAACTTGAACAAAGGAAAACCGTTGTATAGGTCGATTTGCCTGTTTGTAATTTGCAAAATTAGAAGCTACAGATATGTATCGTTTTGTATTTTCAACCTTAAAGAATTTCAAGTCATCAGTGTTAAAAATGTTTTACTATATGATAACCCGCGTAAGCGCAAGACAAAAGTTTGCAGATAAAAAATGGAGGGAAACTTGCCCCGCCCCCCCCCCCCCCCCACTCCCTGATTAACGACCATGTTTATTCAAAAAGATTTCTTTTTTTTTAAACCGGTGCACGCGAGTATAAAGACATTTATTTTATATATTTTAAATCAAGGTTGCCTGATCAAAAATCAAGATTTGTCATATCCTTATTTCTATGTACTGTTTGAATCATTTTCGGATAAATATATTCATTGACTGTACATGTACAATCTAACCATTAAATATCATATAATTCCAAAGTGTCATTTTGATAAAAATTTCGAATGATTTACATCCGCTTAAGCCTGTCCACCACCTAACACTTAGTTTTGTTTTCTTCGGGTAGTGTATCGAAAATGATTACACAATAATCCCTTTTTAAGAAAAACATACATTATCATCTCATATGTGTTGAAATCTCAAAGTTGTATGCAGATCAGCAGCATAGCTTTAGAAGTTAATTGGTACAATACATTCACTTATATGTTCATTTCTGAAAAGTTCCAAATTTGGACATACCTTATAAACCGAGTCAACAAAGACTGTATATATTCTTTCATCGTTTGGAGGGTTTCCGCGTGGCTGCATCCCGACCACATAACCTCGAAATGCTAAAAACAGATCACTTCAAATGTTTATGTAACAGCCCTTCTGGTACAAAATTTATTTATATAAAACGTCAGTATGTGTATTCTGCCGCTGAAGTTGGGTCAATTTGAAACTGAACTAAGAATATTAATCCCGATTGAATAGGATTGTATATCTAATTAGACTTCTAAATACATTTTGTTTAAATGCCAACAAACCAAAAGCGGCCCAAAAGTTATTTTATATTACTTAAAACTTTTTTTCAAAGAGAAAAATACCAAACGCATTTATATACAACTTTTCATCTTGAAAAGCATGTTTAATATCATAACCAATATTATTTTAAGGTATCTCCTCACGTTTTGATTTCATTCCGCAGATGATCATTATATTTAAAATAAGTATGATTTTATTTATTTAATCATAACAGAAAGCTTTTTATTTCATAATTATACAACATTCATAAAGAAAATTCATCTGAATTCAAGAAACAAACAAGTTTTGGGGTGAACTATTTTTTCGTGCGGAAGGTTTTTACATGAAAATTACAGAAACAAGCAATTTTATGATTTTTCGATATACTTTTCTTTTTATTGTTATTCATTATTTACATTTTAAACATTTGATAGGCTTGCAACATATTCTATAGGTCTCGTGTGACATGTACACAATTAAATCTTGAGAGAGTGATGGAAGTTTAGCACAAAATCATACAAATATATAGAAATTGTCTGAATTTTTTTAAGCCAAATTTTACAAGAATTTTACCTTTGAAGCCTTATATCAAGACCCACCATGTTTTATTATATCAAAATGATACTGAATACATTATCTAGGCAACTGGATTAATCTTATAAAATTCTTAATATTCAAAAGTTTTTATTTCAAATAAATTTGTAACTATTAAATTGTCTATTTTAAGTGCAAAAAGGTCACACAAAAATTAATGCAGCTTCGTACAATTTTTTTTTTCGTAATTCCTCTATTCAGTGTGACCATTGTGCATAATTATAAACGATATTTGAAGAAAAAGGTTTGCTTAATCAAAAATACTGACAACATATCCTAATTAGTCTAAAATTTCATTTTAGGTGCAAAAAGGTCAAATTGAATTGGCCATAACTCAGAGGGATGAACACTGGCCCCCCATTATCTTTGTATTTTTAAGTATATTTTGTCTACAGATTTCAATGATATACTCCTCAAAAAATTCTTGATACAAGAACATTGAGGAGTGGGATACCTTAAGTAAATATTAACCTTAAATTTTATTTGAAAGGTTTTGTTATCATTTACTATTAACTATGGCGTAAAATTATTGATCAATTATGGAAGGAAAACAATCTTACAAAAATCCGAGGTACATCCATTGGTTGGGATCATATCACATCTACAACAATGAGCATATCCAACACAGAGGGTTAAAACTGAAAATAAGATAACAACCTTCATTGTTAGTTACCGTTGCCAGAAAGATCTAAATAGATTTTCAGGTTATTGTTTTAAATACAGTTTTCATCCATATCATTGGCTTTTTCTTGGAAAAAATAGTTAAAAGCTTGTATGTTTCAGGTTTGATTGATGATATTGCTTTTAAAAAAATTAAAGATTTGACCATGATTTATTACTATTTTGAAACAGATAAATCACTGTCATCAGTAGTAAAGTTTAAAGGAAAACTGAAAGGTATGCGGAGTGATGAAATTTTAAATATTTTGTCAGGCATTCAGGCATTATGTTTCAAACTCAGTTACTTGTATTTTGACAATTTGTACACATTGTGAAATGTGTGTCAAACAAACATCGTCCCTTGATCGACAATACTTATATAAAACATATTAACCTAGTAAAAATCAATGACGTTACGAAACGACGCGACCGCTGGCTACATTTGTATAATTGCCGACATCAATAATGTCAAAATCCTCTTCAAGTTTTATTAGATAAAAATACACAAATCTTTTGGAATGCATTTTGCTCCGGATTATCCAAATTCCAAAACATTTTTAAAGTTATTTTTAATTCCAGCATCTAAATTTCTGAGGGTATTTTTTTAACATTTAATGGATGTTTATATTCAGAAATCAGAAATTGAAGAATTTGAAAAAGCATGGTCTCCATGGAATGATTTTATTAATTATCTGGCAGTTTAAATGTGACATGTGTACAATAATAACTTTAGTATTGCTTATGGTTTTTTGTTTTTCTGTTTTTCGTTTTTTTTTTTTTTTTTTTTTTTTTTTTTTTTTTTTTTTTTTTTTTTTTTTTTTTTGGTTTTTACTGTTTTTGTTTTTGTTTTTTTTTTCTTTTTTTTTTTCATGGATTGTAGTTTAACTGCTTAGGCATTCTGTTTCATTACTATCACAAGCAACTACCCTACTCTTCATTTATATTACAATATGGGATGAAAATGTGAGTATGTGAGAAGTGAGAGAGCGAACATATCATAAAATGCTTTATATATTCAACCTTTGTTTACAATAAAAAAAAAAAAAAAAAAAAAAAAATTTAATGGATGGACTGTATCAAAATTAATAAATGGCCATAAATAAAGTTGTGATCGTATTTTCTCACTGCGTGTTTCACCGCGTAAACATGGCTGGATTGACTGGACGAAAATATAAACGTTTTTAGCTCACCTGAGCTGAAAGCTCAAGTGAGCTATTCTGATCACATTTTGTCTGTCGTCTGTCTGTCCGTCTGTCCGTTTGTCCGTCCGTCGGTAAACTTTTCACATTTTCAACATCTTCTCAAGAACCACTGGGCCAATTTCAACCAAACTTGGCACAAAGCATCCTTAGGCTAAGGGGATTCAAAGTTGTGAAAATTAAGGACCACGCCCTTTTACAAGGGGAGATAATAAGGAATTATTAAAAATTTTCAAGAATTTTTTAAAAATCTTCTTCTCAAGAACCATAAAGCCAGGAAAACTAAAACTTGTGTTGAAGCATCCTCAGGTAGTGTAGATTCAAAGTTGTGAAAATCATGACCCCCGGGGGTAGGGTGGAGCCACAATGGGGGGTTGAATTTTTACGTATAAATATATAGAGTAAATCTTTAAAAATCTTCTTCTCAGAAACTAATTAGCCAGGAAAGCTGAAACTTGTGTGGAAGCATACTCAGGTAGTGTATATTCAAAGTTGTGAAAATCATGACCCCGGGGGGTAGGGTGGGGCCACAATGGGGGGTTGAATTTTTACATAGAAATATATAGAGTTAATCTTTAAAAATCTTCTTCTCAGGAACTAATCAGCCAGGAAAGCTGAAACTTGTGTGGAAGCATCCTCAGGTAGTGTAGATTTAAAGTTGTGAAAATCATGACCCCCCGGGGGTAGGGTGGGGCCACAATGGGGGATTGAATTTTTACGTATGAATATATAGAGTAAATCTTTAAAAATCATCTTCTCAGAAACTAATTAGCCCGGAAAGCTGAAACTTGTGTGGAAGCATCCTATGGTAGTGTAGATTCAAAGTTGTGAAAATCATGACCCCCGGGGGTAGGGTAGGGCCACAATGGGGGGTTGAATTTTTACGTATGAATATACAGAGTAAATCTTTAAAAATCTTCTTCTCAGAAACTATTAGCCCGGAAAGCTGAAACTTGTATAGAAGCATCCTCGGGTAGTGTATATTTAAAGTTGTAAAAATCATGACCCCGGGGGTAGGATGGGGCCACAATGGGGGGGGTCAACTTTTTACATAGGAATATATAGAGTAAATCTTTAAAAATCTTCTTCTCAGGAACTAATTAGCATGGAAAGCTGAAACTTGTGTGGAAGCATCCTCTGGTAGTGTAGATTCAAAGTTGTGAAAATCATGACCCCGGGGGGTAGGGTGGGGCCACAATTGGGGGTTGAATTTCTACATAGGAATATATAGAGTAAATCTTTAAAAATCTTCTTCTCAGAAACTAATTAGCATGGAAAGCTGAAACTTGTGTGGAATCATCCCCAGGTAGGGTATATTCAAAGTAGTGAATATCATGACCCCGGGGGGTAGGGTGGGGCCACAATTGGGGATTGAATTTTTCCATAGGAATATATAGAGTTAATCTTTAAAAATTTTCTTCTCAAGACCATTTGGCCAGGAAAGCTGAAACTTGTGTGGAATCATCCCCAGGTAGGGTATATTCAAAGTAGTGAAAATCATGACCCCCGGGGGTAGGATGGGGCCACAATGGGGGGGTCAACTTTTTACATAGGAATATATAGAGTAAATCTTTAAAAATCTTCTTCTTAAAAACTAATTAGCATGGAAAGCTGAAACTTGTGTGGTTGCAACCTCTGGTAGTGTAGATTCAAAGTTGTGAAAATCATGACCCCCGGGATAGGGTGGGGCCACAATTGGGGATTGAATTTCTACATAGGAATATATAGAGTTAACTCTTTAAAAATCTTCTTCTCAGAAACTAATCAGCCAGGTGATTCTTTAAAATTGTTTAGACTTTGGCCCCTTGATGATTCTTGGGCCTCACAAGGGGTTCAGAGTTTGATGTAGGTTTATATCCCATACATAAACAATTGTTTAGGATCTTTTTGAAAACTGCAATGCTCAACATGTGTTATGACTATAAAATCATCCTGTTAGAAAAGGGACTAATGATGATGAAAATAAGAATATCCAGGGAGGAAATGGATTTTCATTTATACAGGATCTACATGTATTATACTACATTGTCCAGATAGTTTGTATTATGACTCCTTTAAGCTGATTTCATCATAGCTATTGTTCCTCAGGTGAGCGATGTGGCCCATGGGCCTCTTGTTTGCTATTTATTGTCAAACTTGACAAATAAAGTTCATATTTTCCTGAAGAAAAAGCACCACAAACAATTTTACAATGTTTACCTGCTGTCTGTATGGTTCAATGAATTTAATAAAAACATTTTTACTCGACGTTAAAAAGTTTTGATGGAACTGTCTCAATGTAAACTTCAAAATGATGAAACATATGTCAAATCAGGATCTTACATGTAAATAATCAAATCAATTAAACAACTCTAATAGTTATAACTAACAAATTTCAAAAATTGTTTAGTAATTTCTTAAAACAAATGCATTGGTTACTTTCTTGCGGACAATTTGCTTAGTTGCATTATGGCGTTAAAGGCCACCACCAGCCTTTTTAACCTCACATATTGTACTATCAGAAATTAAAAATAAATTTAATTTAATGCGATTTGGTTCCTCAGACTGTTGATCGTATTCAGTGCAAGTTTCAAAAGCATTAAATTCTGACTTGCTAGAGTTGATTTATGTGAGAAAAGGATAAGGGTCCTTCGCTCAAAGATAGCAACATGCCCATACTAAACTCCCTTAATCCCAGTAGATATAAAATTAATCAAGTGGCAATACTGAGACATTTTTTTTTAAATGAAGAATTTCAACACAAATTTTATTTGCAAACTAAGAATGCCAGTGCAATTTTAAACTGATTGAATATCATTATAAGAAATTAAGCAAATCGTGTATCCTGCAGAAAAATCACGTTGGCTAAATTATATCCATTTTACAACGATTAATAAACGAATTCTCCAATTAATATCTCTCGTTTGCACCGATGTAAGTGCGAGAGGGTCATTGATGTGGGATGAAGCTGGAATACCCGGAGAGAGCCTGCGTGTCAAAGCGAGCCATACCCTATCACATACAACCACTGTCGATCACGGGGATCGAACTCGGGTCGCAGCGGTGAGAAGCGAGTGCATTAACCCCATTACGCTACTTGGACCCCCTTGAATATCAAGTAAACATTATATATATATATATATATATATATATATATATATATATATATAAAGAAATTGGGCCACATTGCTATATTGATTTAGTATCAGTTCTCAGAAAAACGTTTCAGATTTTCATACATTAAAATCCATCATTTTTAATCACTTAATTAGATTTCTCATAAAAAAATATCTTGTATCACTTAAGGATTTTTTTTTATATATGTCGTACAATCTCGCAATTAGATAATTTCTCTATCAAATGTACTATTTGTAATAGCCTCTATATCTTCTGTTCTCGGGACGCTTTCCTTTCCTCGCGCCATTCTTCCAGTATCGTCTGCCGTAACCTTTGCCATATCGTTTGCCGTGACGTCTCCGATAACTTTCTTGATTACGTTTTCGGGCAAATATGTAGTGCTGTTTTCTATAGACTTGTGCTGAAATGAGAAGTAAAAATAAAAATCTTCAATCTATTTAAATTTGAAATAACCTTTTAAAATCTTTAGCTATGTTGATCATTCTTAGAGACACTGTAACTAAGTCTTAATAACCCTTTTAAAATACAGTTATCTCAATTTTAACTTATTTCACATAGTTCGATGTCATTCAGTCATTGACAGCGCAGACAGATACAGATATGTTGACTTTGACAAAGAACACGAAAATTGGAGACAACATTGGAATAAGCAATTTGTGTGACATTTCAGGGGATAAAGGAAAATGAAGCTTATTAATTTATTTGAGAAATGTTAAAACTAAAACAAGTACGTTCTTTTACATCTCAAAAATAATTTCTTTTCTTATTGGGAATTACAGAACGCGCTTTGCAAACGTGGATGTGAACACAATACTCACTTTTCTTACAGTAAAGTGACTTTCTCTTCTTCAACGGAATGGATTTCCATAACCGAACAAACTGGCAAGAGTTGGTTCTTAAAATGTTTCCTCGTGAACTTCCTGCACAGAAATTGAATATCGTATAAAAAAGCTCTTTATAAAATCTTAACTGCGTTATGGAGTTTCTATCCTTTTACATGCTTCATGTGTTTCAAATATTTTTCTCCAATTTTGCTTAAACAAAATATATACATAACTTTAAAATAGATTTACCAAAAATTTACCCAAAAAATAAAGATTCACTTACCGGAAATGACATAGGTTGCTTTGGGTTTCAGGGAAACTCCACAAGCGGCGCTGGACACTGCTGATTTGATCGTAACAACTCGTCCCCGTTTCAATTTGGAATACTTCCCGCTCTATCGTTAAATTAATTGTAGAAAAAATCATTTTCATTTATGTCTTATTAATAGCACATATATTTCCTGGACTGATCAACGTTATGTAACTATTTAATTCGCGGGCATTACTTACGTCAAAAATGTTGAGGTTACAATGCTACACGACAGTTCATTTTTAAAGGAAAATCAAATTCTTTATTCACTTTAGTTTGTATAATTACATGTATACAGGTATAACATTTTGTTAAGATACGTGTTATAGTATTACTTACTTTGAATACTCGTCTAACAGCTACCGTGTAGATAAATTGGGCTGCTTGCGTCTTTCCTACTTTCTTAACTTTGAGTACACACCCAACAATCGCTGTCAAAACCATAAAATATACATCACGTTAAGCCATATTTTGCTAGACTTATATTTTTATATTAACATTCCACATATATTTTGCATGTAAAGCTACTGCAGATATAGCATCATAACACAGACAGGGTACTAAAAGGTTAAATCACGAGATTTAATTGTGACGTCACAAACGTTGAAAGCTGATATATACAACGTCACAAGCGAAAATCAGAGATCACGCGTGTGGCTGTTACTGTGGCTCTTCCATTAATTTGACCTTACCCATAGGATAATACAGTAATTTTGAGGTATTATTCACATTTGCATACAAGGCAAGAAGGTAAAAAAATGTAAATATAAGCATTAAATCCTTATTTTTTGAAAGATATAGTCTCATAACTGCAACGGTGTGTGCAAACAAATTTTCATAACGCGCTAACGCGCGTTATTCAATTTGTATGCACACACCGTTGCAGTTATGAGACTATATCTTTCAAAAAATAAGGATTCAATACTTAAACCAAATACTTTTTACGACATACAGTAATCTGATTGACATCCGTTAGGAGGCTGTGGTAAACAGGTACAGGCTTCAGAAATATACAGACTGACTGAAACCACACAAAGCAATAACAGACACTTCATGGTTTTTCTAGTAACGCTTATCAATGGTCAGCAGATCTTTTAAGTAAGGGAATGTATTTTCTTCTTATTTATAGCAAATATACGATCAAGGATAAATATGTTACGCACCTTTTTCTTGTAACGTTATACCTTAATCCTCCCAGAGGAATGTTAACATCTTAACCGACCTTCAACTAAGAATGCTTTGATTATGTTACTTATTCGATCTGCCACATAAAGATTAACAACTGACTGAGATAACCATAGGTTACTTTATAATGTACATAAGCCATACGAGGTTAACCTACCTTAAAAATGGTCGCGATATTTGTTTCAATTTGAATTTTCAGCAAAATAGCATAAATTTAAATTGATCTGATATATATCTGAATGTTTCGCTTTATATACATATATCATTACTTTAAGCTATGTACTTGATTTAGATGGGGTAGATTTCCTCTTAAAACGCCTAGAATACACAACATGACAATAAGGATAAAGTTTGTAATAATTCACGAGAATTTACTTATTATATCGTCGTCATAGAGGCAAAAGGTCGTATGTATAGGCGTCCATTGATTTGAAATAACAGAGAAAAACGCAAAAAACTGTTTCTTTACTTGAAAGACTAAAACTTCTCTTTTGAACTCTCCAATGTTGTACATAATAACTTAATGTATTTAGATAGTAACAAAAAAGATATAAACATTGTTTTATATTTGTTTTTTATTCAATTTTTACACATACAACCTTTTGCCTTTTAGGTGTAGTGTTACTTTTTACGTAAATTAAGGCAGTAACTTCCACATACTACCTTTCTGCATTTTGATATCATTAAACTTAAGTAGATTATGCTTTAAGTGACATTGATTTTTTTGGCATTATAAGGTTGATCATGTCACTCAAAGGACAGGTAAAGTTTGGATATGTTTTTTTTTTATACAATAGCTATTTAAAAACAAAACAAAGCATTACAATTAAGATTTACTTATCAAAACAACCCTTTTATTGGTACAAGAACGTATTTTGAAAACAAAGGAACACCAAGTTTAATATTTCGGCACAAAAACAATGGCAATAAAAAGAAGGTAAAACATAAATTTTAGACTAAGAAATTGTAAATTCATAAAATTTTAGAGTTCTGACGTTTGCTGGTATAGGAAAACATCAATTATAATTATGCATTTTTGTTCATCGTTAAATCTTCTTTGTTTAGACCGTTTATTACAGTTTGAAGCATGAACATCTGAAAAATTAAGCACTGTCTAACAAGCAAAGTTGTTATAAAATTATTTTCACATTACAGTGTGTCAATTTGCATTAAAAATGGGTTCCTGTACACATAAATTGAAACGGTATAATGAAATGCTTCTTCGCAAAACTTAACATAAAAAAACCAAAAAAAAAACCAAAAACCAAAAAGAGTCTCTGGGTGTCATAAGCTTTATGGAAGAAATGTCAATCTGAGTCGTAATTTTCATCAGGTTCCTCCAACGAATTGCAGACACTTCCCTTATGAGGGAGCTGGGAGTAGAAATCATGATGAACACGGGGAATTACATTTTTCTTACACAAATCCATTAAGTCTTTGAATTTGGCATCTGAGATTGGTACTAAGGAAGAGTAAAGAGGTCTCAGATGATAATTTTTCATGTTCCTAAGTTTTGCCCCTCTTCGTCCACTTCGAATATCAATGGAATTATACTCTCGCTGACTGATTTCGTATTTGAAGAATATCTTGTTTGGCTCTTCCTTTCGATACTGGAATGAATGAATATTATTCCATTTCATTATTGATCCATCTTCCGCACGGTTCCTGTTGCCTATACAATCATCTGTAAGCTCTTTGAAATTCATAACACCCCTATTTCCCAACTCCTTCACTACATATCTAGGTGGGTTTACTTTAGCATTGCGGACACCAACCATCCAATCACTTGGGGAAAACATATCTGAATGTTTTGTTGATCTTTCAATAGTTGCATGTACAGAATCTCCTTCCATCTGTGAGTGTCCTCTTTCAAAATAATTGTGTGTTATTTTTTGAATTGGGAAATTAACCACAGAGTAGAGACACATTCCACTAAATGGCAGATTTCTTTGCTGGCCAGTGCAACTGTCTGAATAGTACACTAGTTCATCAATAGACCCAACACTTTTGTTGTAATTTAGGAGACAGGAAGCTATTTCACAACTTCCCCGCTTTGCTATGGTTTCCCACCACATATTACAGACAGTTTCTTTGGATACAACATCAAATATAGTAAAGTTGTAAGTTGCAAGTTTTCTGCTGTAGTAAAGTTCATTAATTTGAGCCTTGGAGGTAACGAGTACCTTCTGCAAATCAAAGTTTATAGTTTTTATCATTTCATTTTCCATCGATCTTTGCTTATCTTCCTGCTTTTTCATTCTGGCTTCCTGCTTTCGTTGCTGATGCTTATCAAATTCATTCCTATTTTCCTGTTTTTCTTTCTCAGACATTTTTCCATATGCATCACAAAATGAACATACATCCTTTTTGGGTTTATGAAACCCCAAGTTGAACTCAGTGGCAAAAATTTTATCATAAAACCAGAACTTTTGTGCATCCTTATGGTCCTCTTTGCATTTTTCTATGTACAAATTGTACATTTTCCTAATGGAGAGAGAGCTGTCCAAATATTCTCTCTGGGTTGATTTTCTACAGTAATGTGATTCTGTTTTCGGAAAAGAACGAATGTGTTCCCTGATAGGATCTTTGTCTTTATCTGAAATTTTATTTTTTGGAACATGTTTCCCCCTATTATCAGTGGAAGTGAAGGGGTTCCTTTTCTTGTTTAATGTATATGTTACTGTTTTTTCTCCAATATTCCTAAAAATGTCTTTTTGCACACCTCTACCTTACATTCATCTATAGGCAAATAGTAGTGAATGGTGTGTTTTCTTCTTGACACTTCTTCTGGTTTTTTTGTCTTTCTATGCTTTTCAGTCATAATTGCATTGCATCTTATGAAATCTCTTTGTCTGTCGTACGTTAAGTTCCAGTAACTTTGAAATATTTCTGATATTTTGTTGTCTGCAATTTTGTTTAAACATTTGTACTTGCATTTACAAGTTATTTCTTTTGGTGTTTTTTCAGGAATTTCTTGGCCTTTCTTGTTTGTGTATTTCTTTCCTTTATTTCTGAGTAGTTTTGTTTTGTTTCTTTTACATTCAGACGGATTTCGTTGCTTTCTTCTAGATTTAACTTGATAAGAAACACCAGATGAAGATTCAATAAGACTGTTGTTGTTATTTTCTTCATGTTTCATTCCGTCTGCCTCTATACATGCATCTTTTCTTTTTCTTCTTCTTTCTACATTTAGTTTTCCTTTCCCTTGAGCTTGAACTGTCAGAGGAGGAAGAATCATAAGTTAATCTTTTTCTCTTGTGTCTCTTTGGAGGTACATACTCATCTGAGGAATCCTCAAATTGATCAGAACTACCGGTACTGTCATGCTGAGTTTTAGATTTTAAAGTGACCCTGGTTGGGTACCTTCCAGTCCTCTGACTTTCTGCACCTTGGGTACCATCAACTGGCACAGAGTTTTCAGATTCTGACAAATTAATTTCATCGTTTCCTGCATTAAAGGGGCATGGTCACGATTTTGGTCAAATTCTATTTTTCTGTTTTGATTATTTACAATGCTTTAGGAATGCATTTCCAATGACCAAATAAAATTTGAGAGTCAGTAGTAAAGTTATAAGCAAGATACAGGGCTCACAATTCTTTGCCATGTAAACAAGGCTCGTGCCCTGTTTTTGTTTACATAAGTTCAATTTACCAGTAAAAGTTGTTTTACCAGCTGATTGTTCCATCTTATTATTCATTTTAAGCATAAATAAACAGATTCTAACATTTATTACAATCATTTTAGGTTTCAAACTGGAGTTTTCACTTCAACATTCAAAATGTAAACAAACCCTTTGTTTACATTGCAAAGAATTGTAAGCTCTGTAACTCGCTTATAACTCAACGAATTACACTCAAATTTTGATTACCTATTAAAAATGCCTTACTGAAGCATTGAAAACATTCAAATCGGAAAACTAATTTTTGACCAAAATCGTGACCATGCCCCTTTAATAGATGTGAGCTAAACTATAACTTCATTGCAGGGAATGCCACCAAGTGCATTTAGTATTTGGTCTAGTTGCTCTGCCGATAATGAAGTATTCAGGCTTTCTGTGGATATCGTTTCGTCTTGTGAGCTTTCTGTCGAAACAGTATCACTAGTATTGTAGTATTGTGTATCTCTGTTTCAAATTTGTTCTTCCTTGTACCACCTGTTACAACTGTGTTTTCTTGTTTGGTCTGTGTTTCGTTTGCATCACCTTGTGTGCATTCTGCTTCAACTGCGTTCTCTTTTGTAACATCTGTTACAACTGTGTTTTCTTGTTTGGTCTGTGTTTCGTTTGCATCCCCTTGTGTGCATTCTGCTTCAACTGCGTTCTCTTTTGTAACATCTGTTACAACTGTGTTTTCTTGTGTGTTCTGTGTTACGTTTGCATCCCCTTGTGTGCATTCTGTTTCAACTGCGTTCTCCTTTGTACCATCTGTTACAACTGTGTTTCCTTGTGTGATCTGTGTTAAGTTTGCGTTCTCCTGCATACACTCTGTAATTGTCGTGTTTCCTTGTATGTCCTCTATACCAGCTGTATTCTCTTGTATCCCCTCTAAAAAAACTTTGTTGTCTTGAGTTATCTCTAATAATATCATATTGTTTTGTGTACCCTTTGTTGACTCTGTGTTATCTTGGTTGTCTTTTCTCGACACTGTGTTTTCTTTTGTGGTCTGAAGACTAACTTGTATGTCCTCAACCCTGTCTTGTGTGCATTGTTTTGACATACTTTTGTCTTGTTTATCTTTTGTTTGTAAAATATTGTTTTGGGAGTCTTTTGAAGACACAGTGCTGATTTGTGTTTCATCTGTTGATACTATGTTAAATAATGTTTTCTCTGTCGACAATAAATTTTCTGAGGTGTTGCTTGTTGATTCTATATTGTCTTTTGTGACCTTTGTTGATACATTATTGTCTTTCTCACGTTTGTAGTTTTGTGTACTTTTGTGTGCATCATCTTTTGCCACAATCTTTTCTTTTGTATTATTCAATGACTCTGTGCTCACTTTTGTTATTTCTAAAGATTTTTTATTACCCGGATAGGTTTTCTTTTTCTTCTTTGGAACATGTTTATTTAAAATTTTTCTGTATTTTGCCAAGGGTATATCATCGCTATCTGAAATATCACTTTCCTCTTGGAAAGCTTGACATAGCATGAGATCTTCATCACTGTCGAAATCTCTTTCAGGACCTGCCATTTCAAAAATGTTGTGCAAGGTGACCAGACTCTACGTGTTCTTTAACTGCTTTGTTCCAATATTTTATCCTATCACAGAGTGAATCAAGTCTCATTTTGTCGTTAAGTACATGACTGGCCCACATCAACTTTATTTCAGTTGATATATAGGGTTGAAATACCTGTTCTCTTAGAGTTGTACAAGCAAAGGTATAATTGCTCAATACTATCTCCTGCTGAGCCTCCAATTCTCTCAAAACTACAGAAAGTCTTTGACAGTAGATACAATCTGTCATCTGAATGATGTCGTATGTGGTAGATATGACCCTTTTGAACAAAAAAAATCATAACATAATTATAATGCTTTGGTTTCATTCATTTCAAAATGCTTTAATTGGCAACTATTTCACAATTGCAATAATTATGAAGGGAAAATATATTATCATTTAAATTAAGTCTTTTAAATAAGCTTTTCTGTTAATAGTCTATTATAAACAATCTCTAAAGTTATTATGATTGCACTTACGACCTTTTTTTATATATTATAGTGTATACAGGTACATTAAAATCAAATCCCTATGGTTCAGAACTTTATAATAGTCAAAATTCATATACAAATATATTATGATTTTATTTGTGATGTTATATTTATGAAGTGTGCAAGATATAACGTAATAAAATAGAAACATTTTTGCTTACCAATGTTGCTGCAGTCATACACATCCGTCAATCTCTGGATTCTGACACGGACTGACTATTAAGCATGGTGTAGGTAAATAACTGGTTTATTGGATGCTTATTTCAGACAGATATTAATAAGAACATCACAATATTACCAAATATATACTAACATATTATTCAGAAATAGTTTTTAAATCCCTCAAAAGTTTTTAAAGGTCGTAAGTGGTATATAAGACCTACTGCTGCAGATACCTTAGGAAGTTTCTGTAATTGAAATTGTCGTATGTGCCACTTATGACCTTTTGCTTCTGTAGAAAATGGAGTTACGACCTTATTCTTATTACAAATATTAAACTATTTTCACATACGACAAAATTGTACTTGGTATTCCTCATTAACAAATGCAGCTACAGTTACGACCTTTTGACATGAGATAGATATGACCAATTAAATAGGGATATTGCGAAAAACCTATTTTGGGTAGTATCTACCACATACGACCATTTGCTTCTATCGCGACGATATAGCAACATTCGTTTTAGAAGAACTTAAATTTAATGGATAATTTTGAATTTCAATCCTTATTTATTTGCCCCAAAATACAATTCAAAGTAACCGTTTCTAGCAACTTCATTCTTTTACATATTTTGGCTCTGCAAACGATTTATGCATGTAGCAGCCTCCTTCGAACAATTGCATCCATATTTATTGTGTTAAGTTCTAAAATCAATTTTCAAATTGGATTTTATTTTCTTCTTTTTCACCTTTAGTTTGTATTTCCCGTTTAATTTTTTTTATTCGAAGTTTCGTCTTTCCTTAACTTATTTTGTTGCCCTGTGTAAAAAAACACGCATATCCTTGTCAAAGCTTTATTTCCAAAGGTCCTTATAAAGACTTCTTTATGTCTTTAATCAATAAGACCGCCCCTTTGTTTTCGTTGTGGTCATTAAATTTTTTAAAGGTTTATTTGAACATTTACGCTGTATTGTCAGCTTCATTTCTAACCATTCAAACCCGTTGAAATAGCTTGCCAAAACGATTTATGTGACTTGTTTCCAGAAAATCACCTTTTTATATATTAAAAAATCTACATGTTTAAAACACTTCTCTGCTACCATTCAAACATGAATTCAGAATGATGGTTATTTTTTTGCTTTTTACTGCTAGACATGGGGCCAATACGTTATATATTTCTTGTAACCAGAAAAATGGACCTTCATTACTCACTAGACATTCTCTCTATACACCGACGCACGCAATTAGCTTTGTCTAGATCAACAGTTATGTAAATTTAAATTCTTGTTTATTATCTAAATCTGAATAAATATTGACAATAAGTCTCGCGTGCAATTGCAAGAACTCGGTTCATTTCTTTGAAAATATTCTGTGGCGAATTCTTCGCTGCTATGGTGTCAAATTGTATTGTAATTGCATTTACCTTCATTTTTGAAACCACGCAATTGAATAAGCTTGAAATTTAATTACTTTTTATTGATAAATTAATTTATTAACTTTGTTTTAACCGTTTGACGTACATACGTTCTATACATTTGCAGTTAATTAATTTGATCATAAAGGAAATTGTCGGCATTGTTTTTCAAAGCTTAACCAGAATTTAATATGTTTAAAGTATGTATCAATCTCTTTTAAGTCCTTAAATAGATATGAAAAAAAAAGTTTTTTTTTAAATTTGTGTAGGCGTTAAAACACAATCTAAGGATAACTCTTGAGTTATTCCGAACATCAGCCGTTCACCAAATTCCGTTCAGTTTTCATACACCGTTCTTTCAGCATTTGCTTATCGTTCAGGTTGGAAAGTAGAAAGTTTCATGGATTGTAAGTGTTAAGTTATAAATTAGAAATTATTTGCAAGCGCAAGGATTATTTAATCAAATCATAAAGGAAATTGTCGGCATTGTTTTTCAAAGCTTAACCAGAATTTAATATGTTTAAAGTATGTATCAATCTCTTTTAAGTCCTTAAATAGATAAATAGATATGAAAAAAAAATTTTTTTTTTAAAATTTGTGTAGGCGTTAAAACGCAATCTGAGGATAACTCCTGAGTTATTCCGAACATCAGCCGTTCACCAAATTCCGTTCAGTTTTCATACACCGTTCTTTCAGCATTTGCTGATCGTTCGGGTTGGAAAGTAGAAAGTTTCATGGATTGTAAGTGTTAAGTTATAAATTAGAAATTATTTGCAAGCGCAAGGATTATTTAATCAAACTCCTTAATTTCAATCCGTCTACATAGATTGAGGTACGGTAAGCTACAGACCCTGAAACGTGCTACTACACCAGTTGCACGGTTCGGTTCGGTACGCTTTGTGAACGGTACGTTTCGCTTTGTGAACGGTACGGTTCGTTTTGTGAACGGTACGGTTCGCTTTGTGAACGGTACGTTTCGTTTTCTGAACGGTACGGTTCGCTTCTTGCACGGTACGCTTTGCTAAAAATAGCTGCACGCTTTGTGAACGGTTTGCGCGCTTTATTAATGAGGTAGGCGTGGCCTGAACGCTTTGAATTTTCTCGATATAATTTTGTTTAGTTTTTGCCCGGTAGACTTCAGCGAGTTAGTAACTATGACGAGTCTTTTTTTTTTTTTATTTACATGATATATCACAAATGTATTTCAATTTAATTAAAATCAGAACTTCCATCCGTACTCCCGTTTTTGATACATGTAGATGTACTTTGTGTGAAACGTGTACTCGCTGAAAACGGCCGGGAAGCGGAGGATAGTTTTAATTTTGAATAGCCTGTTATTATTCTATTAAATTTTAGATAAATGCAATTATTACAATAGATTAAAAGAACTGATTGATTTCAATCCGATATATGTGTGTTAAGTCAGCGATCTGGCGATAATTCTAACAAGCATCTTAATATTATTATTTGTATACATGTACTTGTATTAAAGTCATTAAATATTTCAAATGCATTTAAAATTGCTATGAAAAATTGCCCTGACTTTTTCCGACATTTCTTTAGTTTCCTCTCTCGCTGTCTTGATTTTCGGCTACTTGTTATATTTACAAGCATCTTTCTATTTCTGTATTCATAATTCTTATGATCATTCTTTATTGCGTGCTGTTGCCGATCAAATTCCCGTGGTGAATAGACAATGTAAAAATACACGCAATTAATGATAATATAAACAATGAATTTCAGTGTAGAAATCTTGAAATTAACTGTTTTAAAGTTTTTCGACACGGGTTTTTATTTATTTGAATATTGATTCTGATTTTCTGCACTTGTTCGTATACATAGATTACACCTACAAGTAACCCGTCATCGTTTCTCTTACCTGAAATGATATCGCGTGTATAGTCAAAATATGACTACAATGTATTAGTTTTTGTTATTCAGTTAAAATATACATGTATATGTACCATATTTTTTTTACGATAAATTATGTACACAACTAGGTACACACAATAAGTCAATAGCTTTTAATCGTGATATTTATCATTTTGTTAAACAAGTGTCCGCTCTTCACTATAATTCTATGCATGCGATTTACCTGATTTTTTACAAATGCTGGCTAACCTGTTTATATTTCATTTGCCTTTTTACTCACAAACATGTTGTAAACAGGACACGGAAAAATACCCGGCAATCAACAACTGAATGCTTAAAGTGATAATATCTATACTTATAAATGAAGACATTTCGCAAATAAACTACGAAACGCCTGCACCAGAGTAACTGCTTATACCTTTGGTATTTCAACACGTGTAATATGATGTCCGTAAGCTATAATAAATTTTAACCTGATAAATAATTATTGAGAATTAAATTAAAAACCTACTTTCATTTTCGATAAACCAGCTCGAAATAGCAAAAAAGAGAGTAAGGTGGTGGACACGCTTTGGCGGATCCAAGTCAATGGGAGTTAGCATTAAAATATATCATTGCAATGAAATCATATCAAATGATTACGTAAACAGTGAATACATTTATTAGGAACTTACTTGGATTATACATAGAAGTTAAAATTTGACAAATGCTGAATAAATAAAATAAGGTAATTCGTTTCTTGAATGCGCGATTTTAGGTTTGATATGGAATAGAATTTTCCAGAACGGGGTAACCAAGAACGCGGTTTGACTAATTAACGTCATGGCGAAAAGTGAAGGAAGGGTTCATCACGTATCGCGGGCAGATATTCATACCTTGGATGGGACATCTTTGGTTAATACAAAAAAGTTAATAAATGAAATGGAACAATTTGATGCAATTTTAGTTTTGATCGGAAGAATTTATTTTCAAAAAGGGGGTGCCCAGAAAAGCGGGATGACTAATTTACACCATGGAGGAAAGTGTAGGGCGAGTTAGCCATCGGGCAAATACTACTTTGGTTTAAAAAATGCAAATTAATATGCATACACCGGCGTTTTTTTTAATTTCATACTGTTTTATACCACGACAGATTGGTAGTAAACCTTAGACATTATCTCTAAGTCTATATGAATAAATAATGTATACGTATGAAGTTAAATTGTGGGGGGGGGGGGGGTTTCAGATCAGTCTTTTAACTGAAATTCTCATTAAGACAGTCATAAAAATTGTAATGAAATTTGACATAAAGATATGAAGAATAGAATAAGAAAACAATTTAGAAAAAAATTGGACACAGTTTATACGAAAATGAAAAAAAAAATATGGTTCAACATTTTAGCATTGTGTCATTAATGTGTAAAGTGGTAATTCCCGCGCTTGCGCGGGATATCATCTAGTATATTAAGAATTTATCAAGTAACAAAAAATACGACAGCGATGGAAAAGACTCTAATTGCCAGTACATGAGTTATAATCATGAAGTCGGAACGAAATGATTGTTAAATAATTTTAAATAGGAGCACTCTTTAAAATAAGGATTTTAGAAAACGTAAAACTAAAACGTTTTCATTCGATTATTTTCTTCTAGCTATGTAGGAGGAGCCAAGTAGCACGCGACGCATGGTGTGATCTGTACTACTATACTTAAACTGATTGACAGGCGAAGCACGTGGAGTCCTAAAATAAAATCCCGCTCAAAAGACCGACTATAAAAACCTAAAGAATAAAGAACCTAAACAATGGCTCAGTGATAAAACTTTAATTTTAAGTAATATAATTAACACACAAACTCTCTCTCTCTCTCTCTCCTGTAAGATAGAAAATCTCTTCCGTTAGATCGAAAATGGGTGTGCTGTACTGTTAGACGAAGACATACGCAATTTTGTAGGTTTTCTTTTGTCTTGAACAGGTGTGAAAACCCCCGAGGGCATGTCGTTTTATACCCTGGGTTTGTTAATCACTATACACAGGAAATGATCGCGACTTAAACTTATACACACAAGAAAGCCAAGAAAGCATACTGATACAACAAATCATGATTCAATGTGCGTTAAAGCAACTAACAACTTTATATATATATGTATAATTAGTTTATTATTTGAAGGAAAAACTGATTTATTTAGTTGATTCACGACACTTATCATTTCACAATTTACGACATACACATGTACATATATTAACAGTTTATGGCGCTATGTAAAGAAAAGATTCAGGTCTAAAAAAGGAAATTAGATTAAAACATTTTTATAACGATTTTAATAAAAATAACAGCGTTAAATAAGTTTGTGTTACTTAATCCCGTATAACTAAAATCTAGCAAAATATTGAACTTCTCTGGTCAGCGATAATCTCCGTCCGTATTCATCGAAAGACATTTATTTAGTCAATAAGCCGTATATGGAATTTGCACGCTTATTGCACGGTACGGTACGCTTTTTTGGCCGTTTTAGGGCGGGTCTTGCATAAATTATATTGCACGCTTTTTGCACGGTACGGTTCGATTTGTGAACGGTACGGTTCGCTTTGTGAACGGTACGTTTCGTTTTGTGAACGGTACGGTTCGTTTCTTGCACGGAACGGTACGGTTCGTTTTAGAGGTGTAGTAGCAGGTTTCAGGGTCTGTAAAATGTGTTTTTCACAAGTGTTGAAACTTTATCTAAAATGAAAAGAACCAGTCAAATCAGTATACTTTATACATGCTATCACAATATTGTAGTCGAATTAAACAATTCCCTATACAGCTATGTTTTTTTTTTACCACGTATACTTTATCAAACGCATTGTAAGTAGATGTAGTGTTGTATGAACATTTTTTTTGTTTTCGTCTTTGCAGAATTTAACTCACAGATGAAAATCTTATTACATTCTATAGTAAAAAAAACATATAGCTAAATACACCATTACTTTTTTCCATAATTGATAATGTTCAAAATAGATCATACCTGCAAAAAAGCATTATTACCCATCTTCGCTAGCCAAGGGTTTCTGATCCGCACCGCTTCTAAAGAACCCTTGGCATATCCTGCTATCAAAAGTCCTTGTACTTGATTAGTTCTAATTAATCAAGTTCAGACCCCAAGGAGGGAAATTCATATAAATCATTGAATATGCCTTGATTATTTGTACTTCTACACAATATCATTTTACATGAGCATAATATCCTCTCTTCAAATCAGTACTTACGGTTGTTAAGGTATTCATAATTTATTAAAATTTCTTCCTTTTAGCGCTATACAACATAAAAAAACCCAGGGAACTTAAAAATGCTATTTCCTGTTAGATAATAGAATTACATCTTATAGTTCTAATTTTATAGTTTTCAGGACATAATTAATTTCCTCGAAAAAGTGGAAATGGAATCAGGACAACTCGCCCCCAAGACAAGTCGCCCCCAGTAAAACCGGAGACAACTCGCCCCAAACTTAGGACATCTCGCCACCACTCTCAAGACAGCTCGCCCCCAACATAAAGACAACTTGCTCCCAGTATTATTGTTCGAAATCTATAATGAAAATTTAATTTTTGCTTTATATCACACAACGCAATTTATATTCTTCAGGTTTTATTTCAATTTTTGATAGATTTTAATTTGAAATTTAACAGACTTTCAAAACTTTCAATCACAGGTTTACTTGAACAGTTTGATTCAAATGCATCTATAATCAGCGAAGGTTTTATGTATTCTGATTTAAAAATATGTTTTTCAATATTAATTATCCGGCTTTCCCAATATAAACTCAGGCAAATACATATAAAAATGTAAATGTTCTGAAAAAATAGGATATTAGAAACCGAATCAATTTAAATTGAGGACATTGTTTTAAGTTTGAAAATAATTTCAATTTTACCAACGTAATTATGAAATCAGCGATCAAACAATCGCGTTATATTATTTTTATCATTCATGTGATACTGATAATTAGGAAAATTATTATGAAACCCAAGCTGTAAATAATTAGAGTGACATTTAAACATATAATTTTGATTCTTCAAAGTGACGACTTATTAATGTATGCAAGCTCTGAATCTTACGATGTATTTAACAATAAAATTAATTTTAATAGTTGACTTCCTGTTAATTTTTTCGAAAATCATTGAAAAGTTAACACTATATGTCAATTAAATATGTATAAAATATATCTTTTTCATCAGGGCGAGTTGTCCTAATTTGGGGGGGGGTTGTCTTGAGATGGGGGCGAGATGTTCAGTGGAAATCACATGAAACGTCTGTAATGAAGAATTCATCAACTCTTCCTTCTGTCACTATCATTAATAAAAATAATGTTAAAAATTATTGTAATTTGAATTTTACAACATTTGAACAATTTTGATATTATTATTTTTTTTAATCAAAAGCATTATATATTATATATTTTTTTATTTTTTTTTTTAAATAGCTGTTCAGTGGAAATCACATTAAACGTCTGTAATGAAGAATTCATCAACTCTTCCTTCTGTCACTATCATTAATAAAAATAATGTTAAAAAAATATTGTAATTTGAATTTGACAACATTTAAACAACTTTGATATTATTAATTTTTTTAATCAAAATCATTATATATATTTTTTCTTTTTTTTAAAATACTATTATAATAGTAATACAACACAAGTAAAACATTTTACAAACATAACCTTATCTTTCAAGTGGATATACATACACATGTTTTTGATTATGCTCTTCTCAAATATATGACTATATTTGGTAAGAAACATTTCTCTTTTGTTCTTAGTGGTTAATTCAAGATTTAATTCAATTACAAATTTACAAATAGTTACTTTCTGCGTACTGTAGATTGGCAAATAATCACGATGATTTTATTTTCACTCTGTTCGCGATTTATCGTTTTTCCGCAAAATTAAACACATAGTAAAGAATAACATAAGTTTTTAAAACGCGTAAATGCTTATACTTTGATCAAATGATTTTCTTGGAGCGTGAAATTAAAACAATCGCGATTAGTATTTTTGAGAAATCGTGAAATTATAACACCGTGGAATAAACACGACTACAGCATATAGATTACAATAAATTAAAGCATTCAGAGGAAATGTATACATTGAAAATTAATTCAGTCATATCATATTTAAATCCGAATCCGATGCGAAGGTGCTCGATTCCTTCCTCAAATCTACCAAAAAATATTTAATAAGTTATACTATACCAAACTGCAGTTATTTTTGCATTAGACATTTTAAAGCTGCTTTGATCAAAGTTATGGCCATTGTTGCTCAGGCAAGCGATGTGGTATCTTGAATTGGTTTACTGCCTTATTGAAAATAAAAACGACTAACTGTGCGACATTTTTTCGGAATTTTGAATCGAAATATCCATAGATAAACGGGTTTACCACAAAGTTCAACACAAAAAGCCCTCGAATGATTACAAATACTTGGGTTTCCTCGTACGTTAAGTGATTCCAAAACGCCTTATTCTTTGTTTCCAGCAAAACAAATATCCAAGGTGGTAAAAAGCAAAGAATACTGACCAACGAAATCGACATAAACATCATTGAATAATGTTTTCCAGAACGAGGTTTAGCTTTCCTTACATGTATGTTTTTCTGATCTAATACGTTATTAGTAAGTTCATCCATTTGAAGCTCTATTTCTGTTGTATTATCAGCTGTTTTTGTAGTTTTGGTATCATTGTCGGTAATTTCAAAATTAGTCGTGCGTGACACAGTTTCTATTTTGTACATTTTTCTTGATGGTTTTAATTTTGTTACTAGAGTGTAGGCAACAAAGCCATACAAAATGGACATGCAACTAACAGAGGTTAGTTCTGCAGTTATGAGAATTCCGAGATGAATCTCTCCAATTTGTTCAGTATTAGGTACAGGACCACATCTATAACCCGTGATATTTGTCACTGGATGAAGGACCTCAATTTTTTCAGTCAAGAAGATCGTTGGGAATGCGAAAGCTATTGCTAAAGTAAACACTGATGCTACAACTTTCCGCTTAAAGTGTAAAGTCATCTGAAACCCAAATGGGCGACAGATTTTCTGATATCTTTGTACTGATATTACCAACAAGAGAAATACGGAAGCGACAATAAGCCCACAAGCCATTACATTCAAACATTTACAAATTGCAGAATTTGGATATTTGTACGGTAGGTTATTGTTTATTAAAATCAAGGTTGTTGAAACAAGACAACCTAGAAGATCTACACCAGCAAGAAGTGGTATAAAGTACCTGTCATCATTTTTCGATTTCATTCTGGTGGTATAAATGACGATTACCATCAAATTTCCACTGAATCCTAAGGCTAAAAACAGTGACTGCAAAATAGTGCTCACTAAATACCTCCTGGCATATTCACTGTTCCAGTCCTCAACGTCGAATGTAGTGTTTTTCATTTCAACCATATTGTCCTACTGCAAGATGATATCTAGAGATCTACTGTACTGTCCCTCAAAAGCACGACAACTAGCATTGTTAATATCAAGATAATGGTTTCAATTTTTGATACGGTTTAAACGCAGAAGAGAAACGGTCATATGTCAAAGGCAAGCAATTTTATTTCACTTTAATACAACTGAATTCGATATGCATATCACGAACAAAGTAGTCATTTGCGCATCAGGAAATTATTCTATTTCAAAGGTTATTTTATGATGAGGACGATACCACTTGATATATGTTTTTTTAATTTGTTTAAAGCTTTAATTTTCAACGTACATGTTTATAGTTATATGAAATTTTACGCCAGTTAACATATTACACATTTTTATTGATCAGAAAAATACAATATAATTGTGAGCCAATGCTCACTAGTGATACCCCTGCTTTGATGAAAATACACAAAATAGCAAAGTTGACATTCAACAGGAAGTGTCATTGATTTTTCAAAAAATGAAACCTACCATATGGCATGCCTAAAAGAGAGGGTGTTAAAGTTTCAAGCATCTGCGATGAATAGATGCTGAGAAATCTTTGACAAAAATTTGTTGGAAAATTTAGGCCAAAAATAAACAAAGTCGTCATTTAACAGGAAGTTAACGTCTGATTGGAACAAAATGAATTTCACAATATGACATAAACAAAGGGGGTTTTAAAAATTTCAAGTATCTGCGATTAATGGTTGCTGAGGAAAATGCGACATAAATTTGTTACGGACAGACGGACACACAGACAGATAGGCAAGGCTAAAACAATATACCCACCTCTCCTTTGTAGCGGAGGTATAATTATGTATCTTGAAGTTGATTTTAGTGACATAGGGAAAATTTTTCGAACGCCCTATTTAGACATGAAGAAGGAAGATTTTTGTATTTTTGTTATTGTTAGCAATGGTGTATGTCATAGCATCGGCTACATATAGGTACAGACCGTACAGCTACAGCTCTTCAAATAAAAAATTCTCACGGTGCACACAAATCTACTATTTTTTTAAATTAAACTTTATGTTGAGAGGTATTTTTTAATTAACCCCCCCCCTCAAAAAATTGTCAAAATAAAGTTACCTAGACAACATTAAGATGGTGACCGTCTCAAAGGGCCCCGCTTAAATAATGGACAATAGCAATAGGATGAAAAGCATTTCAGAGAATTTAGCTTTAACCTTGACCTTTAACTTCGAAATTGGCCACCTGTCATAGAACGTTTAATTCAATCTCATTACCCCTCACATACAGACATTTTTGTTCAACCTGAGCAAGATTAAGCAAATGCGAAATAATATAAAGTCTAAAACTGATTGTAAATAGATCTGATATGACCTTCAAATTGACTTGGTTCAAAGTCACTGTACACCATTAACCCAAAAGCTCTGTTGATGTGAAGTATGAGCCAAATAGGGCTTAGTGGAAAGTAAATATGCTCCTAAAAAAGGATTTTTGTGTGATCCGATATGCCCTTGACACTTGACCTACAAACATCAATCAAGGTTCAACATAACCTTTAATCAAAGGCACCTAGTGGGTGAAGTATGAGCAAGATTGTACAAAACGGAGAGAAGATAAGCTCTCGACAAGGATTTTTCATATTATTCTGCTTTGACCTTCACATTTGACCTTGAAAATTGGTTTAAATTCACTGCATACCCTTTACTCAAAAGCTCTGTTTATGTGAAGTATGAGCCATATAGGGCTGGGTAGAGAGTATATATGCTCTGAAAAAGAATTTTTGCATGGTCCGATATGACAATGACCCTTGACCTACAAACATCATTCAAAGCCACTATACACCCTTTGACCATAGACACTCTGTTATTAAGGACTTTTCATATAATTCTGCTATGACCTTAACCTTAGACCTAGAAACATTGTTTAATGTCACTGCATACCCTTTACCCAAAGACACTTTTATGGGTGAAGTATGAACCACATTGGGCAAAGGAGAGAGCGGGGCTTTAATTAAATCATACTCCTTCTGGCAAAGAAAATTAACAACTTGGATCATAACTATCAACTCTGTGGAATCTCATCTGAATTCTTTATATCAGACTAATTTCCATGGTGTAGTAGAAGAAAATTCGTCGATTCATTGGTGTTTTGTATAGAAAATCCATTTTAGTCACGCTCCCCGTGGGTTCAAATGTGACCAATCAACCATCTTAAAGTAATTGGT
The DNA here is from genome assembly GCA_020458035.1 of Magallana ariakensis. Classification (NCBI taxonomy): domain Eukaryota; kingdom Metazoa; phylum Mollusca; class Bivalvia; order Ostreida; family Ostreidae; genus Magallana; species Magallana ariakensis. The sequence goes on from CM035813.1 coordinate 65,043,996, forward strand.
TATACTAATTATGCTTTTAATGACTCTTCAATGTTTATTATAATACAAGCTGGCATGCCTCGGACAAAGATAAAACGGTATGTTTCTAATACTTCGGCAAGGCGAGAGCTTTTGATCGGTTTACTCCAGGTCTTAGATCTACAAACCATTAAACAATTGTAATAATATTTTTTTTAATTATACGTGTAATCACGAGAAGAAATGACACACAAGTCAAACATTTATGACTTCATTTTACACCAATAAATGACTATAATCAGGAGCTTCAGGGGACCCACTGAAGGCCTTAACGCGGCCCCAGACCCCCTGCTTACAACTTCCCCCTCTAACTTCAAAACGTGGATCCGCCCTGTTCAAGAGGCAGTCTGATGCAAATAAGTTATAAATAAGGTAGTTAATCTAAAGTATTATTTGTCTTCAATGAAAACGTATTGCAAGGAAAATTGAAATGTTTGTTACTACGTTGAATTATCTTCCTCCCTGGATTACAAATGAGGAAATAACCTAATTTTACTAGACAGTTACGATAATTACCCTTTTGTTTAAAATAGAAAATTCTGATGCGTTTGTCCTGTTTTAATTAATCAAGGAAATATGTTTAGACGAAAATATTTTACAATTTTGATAAAAAAAAAAAGAAACCAACGAAATAATGTTCTTAAAGAGAAAACGCCGAACTATTATATTATTAACCGTTTCAAAGTGATTCCAGGGAGCTATTTCGCTGCAGCAGAACCGCAATTGTTACATGTACATGTACAACGCACGTTAAACAAGTATTTCTTTCAGAAAGATGTTCGGCATATTGTATCAATTGTCAGCATCATTAAATAATTTTATGTAATCCTGAAAGTACAGCATGCTTTAAGCAGGATAAATCGCGTAAATTTTGTTGCTAACAAAATATGAATTAACTTTACATGTAATACTTGTACTTCCGAAAAAAATGAGTACATGTATCCCCTCGCGTCATAAAAATACTGTGGAGGAAAATGTATTAATTAGGAAATGTATGTAATTATTTTCTCTTTTGAATTTATTTGTAGTTTCACATGTACATGTAGTAAATCGGGAAACAATGTCCGAAATTCGGCAGCTTGATTCTATGAAAATGGGATGAATTTAATCTTCTGTCCGCATCAATATTTTTAACTTTTGACATTCTTCTAACTCTTTATTATCATAAACCGTTTGTTGATACCTTTACAAATTCTAAATCCAAAAACATATCAAGTGTTTGATTCGACCTGTTTACTTTCAGAAGTGAACTGGCCATCACTATTGAGAGTCGTATAAAAATTATTGTTTAAGATGTTATTTTAACGATATTAATTAAATATATAGCCAATTGACTTGAAAGTCAATGGGGTTTGTTATTTTATCATTCCAAAAACGTGTACAAAGTTTAATAAACATTCGTGGGAAGGTTTTCTTTGAATCTTGCCATAAGCTGAAAGACACACATACACACACACACACACACACACACACACACACACACACAGCAGCGATGCTATATCCCCTTCGCAACAAGTTACGCGAAGGGATAATAAAGCTGCAATATCAGTAGACTTAAAGCTGAAATGAATTCATAAATACGTATTATTTCCCTTTATCTCTGATATTAGTTTTGGATTTCTATTGTTATGATCATCGCTTAACACCCCCTATATATAAGGCCAAGAACACTTTTCATGCTTCATCGCAATCAGGTATTTCATTTACCCGAACACGTTACAATGGACGGAAAGTATGGAACGCCGGGACTGTCTTATATGAGGATTAAACATTATACGCAGTGTTCTCTTCATTATATTTGGTAGTATATTCATTATATAAGGTCTTTTTTACATTATATCGTGTGCATTTTCCATTATATACAGTACTTCTTTCATTATATGATGTAGTTATATCACTATATTGTGTACATTTCTCATTATATGAGGTGCTTCCAACATTATATGATGTGCTTCTAACATTATATGCGGTCGTTCTAACATTATATGCGGTAAACACAACATTATATTATGTACTTTTCACATAACATACAGTATATTCATTATTATATGTAGTATTTCTGTAATTATGATGATGAACCTTAAAATATGGATTTGAGTGTCATTCGTTGAGTTATAAGCGAGTAACAGAGCTTACAATTCTTTGCAATGCAAACAAAGCGTTTGTTTACATTTTGGACGTTGAAGTGGAAACTCCAGTTTTAAACCTAAAATGAATGTGGTAAATGTTAGGATCTGTTTATTTATGCTTAAAATGAATAAGAAGATGGGAAAATCAGCTTGAAATTGAACTTATGTAAACAAAAACAGGGCACGAGCCTTGTTTACATGGCAAAGAATTGTGAGCCCTGTATCTTTGCTTATAAAAAATTTCATTTGGTCATTGGAAATGCATTCCTAAAGCTTTGTGAATAAAAACAGAAAAATAGAATTTGACCAAAATCGTGACCATGTCCCTTTAAGTAAGAGAGAAAACTCAGTTTTAGTGATTTTTAACACAAATCTGTTTATAGAATAAGCGCTTAAAAAAGCTAATAAAAATGTAATTTGATTGGAAAATCATATTTTAAAAACACATTCTGAAACCCAAGTATCTTATAGTCTGTCCCAAGTTATTGCTTCCATCACTTTTTGATGATTTTTAATAAAAATACACATACCTGTGAAAGAAGTACAGTTGAAATCGATTATATGTAAAATATCAAAGATGTCTTCATTGGCAAATTATCCTTTTTCCAACATTAAGGTTTACAGGAACGAAAACAAATTTCTTACGGATATTTATAATGGGAAATGTTTACATCTTTTCTCCATTCAGAAATCTCGGGACACCTCGCGCAATTTTTCAACGTTATCATCCTGGCTTAGTAATTGCTGATGCAATGCAAAATCCTCGTAGACTTTCTATTTTGGGATGTATATTGAAATCTGAAGCGGTAGAGGGGGCGTCTCAAAACAGATAATATGGACATTTTTCATATAAGTAGATGTACGTAGTTTGAGCACAAAGGTATTTATTATTATCGAAATATTAAGCGAAAAGTGGTGGAAGCAAAAACCCGGGACAGACTATAATTATTATTTCACAATATTTACATTTTCCAGTGTCTTGCCTGTGATAACACTACTTATCGATTTTGTACTATATAACCCATAACTTCAAATGACGCCAAATTGAGGCGCCAGCGGGGTTTGCTTATTTTTATTTAATATTTAATCGTACGATGGCTTAAAATTATGTAAATATAAGTAATAAGGAATCATTCTTTTATTATTATGAGGTGATAATTTCGGTCAGGGCGCGATCAATTCTATCATAAAGCCCTTCGGGCTTTATTGGATTTGATCACGCCCCGACCAAAATTATCGCCTCATAATACTCAAAGAATGATTCCTTATTCCTTAATTGAAAAATCCAGCATTTATGTTATTGCTTTAAAAATGCTAAATAAGGTCATAATTCTACAATTACTCTGAATTACAAAAACATATGATATATCCTATGCCAGTATTCCGCCAAATATATAGTTCTTGTTAGATTCTAAACTTTGATGACTACATCTATGCCAAGTTGTATAATAGTAAGGAGGAAAAATATGATCCTTTAAATTTCCTTTTCTCTTGATTTAATGAACACATAATCAAATGTATTACTTTTGATATTTGGACAAGTCGAAAACCAGACAAAACTCCTTCCTTAATTACATCATACGTACTTGTTGCATTTCATTCTATTTTATATCATGTCGTGTGTCAAGGAAGTATTTTCTATATATTTTTTGTAAATTTATATGTTCCTTAAAGCATTGTTTGTGTGTTTATATATAAATTTTTTGAGTTTCTATTATTTTTAAGCTTATACTAGACTTTGACCCGTGCGTGCACGGGTTGAAATTGCATATGATATCGGAAATTTACGAAATAGATACATCGACATACCGTATTGTTGACATTTACATAACCAAGCTTTAGGCCTACAATAATGCTATTAATAATTTCACTACACTCTGCTTAATTAGAATAATCTAACTGTGTCTCGGGACAGGCCTTCACAACAGTTAAAATGCCCCGTAATGTAGCAAAATATTGCAGAATCGCTCCGAAACGATTTCGAAAAAAAAATTAATGAAACTGCATTGAAAATAACAGTCAAATTATTCAAAACAAACCATTTTGAGGCTGTAAATACCTTTCATCTGAAATTAAATTCATATTAATGAAGAATTCAACATTTTTCACCAACTTTTTTTTTCACGCCATGTTGACATTCGGAACTCTGGATTTTTCATATTAGATGCACTAAGTTAGAGTAAACTCTCGTATTTTCTTTGATGCACAGAATATATAGCAAATTTCCAATGAAAATTTACACGTATTAGTATTATCGTTTCTGAGTTTATCCATGCAAATGTGATATTGTGGAAACATGAACTCAAGAGCCTCCCGTGAAGCGTAAATGTAATGCGCATGCGCAGGATTGTAAAATCCAAAAAATCCAGGTGATTTCCGGATTTTTTAAAGGAATTTTTGTTGATCATTAATTAGCGAAGCTTGATTGAGGAAAAATAAAAACAAATTGGTAATCTTCAAGTACCAATGATGTTTAAAATGTATAAAACAAAAGACAGTACTTCTCCGATTTCTCGGTATAAAAGCCCAAAAATTCGAGTCTATTATTTTAATATAGTAGTATAGATTCCGATCACACAACCTAACCATTTATATGGTGTTCGGATAGGGCCATTGCAAAAGTCCAACCTTGTGGTGTAAAGAAAAAAATCTTACCCTCACACAAAAAGCCATTGCGCTGATACAACAATATACAACAAGGTACAAAACATGTCGTGGCGATAAAACTACTATACACAACATACCATAACGTAAACACAACACAACATGTCGTCGTGCTAATTCAAACTTCACACAATACGCCATCTTGCTGTTAAGCAACACAACCCACTGCCATTGCGATAGATCACAATTTCGATGTTTTAGCGCGATGTCGTTCATGTTAATCGACGGCGCATTTTGTGAAATTGTGTTAGAACAACACAGCGTGTTGTGTGAAGTCGAACGCGATGTTGCGTTATGAGTTCTGGAAAGGCGCAAAGGCGTGTTGTGTTAAGATTTGTTATCGTATTGTATTCCCATGTTAAATGACAAAGTAACAGCATGCAAGAAGGTTTTTCCTAAAGTGCTGTTGGTCTTTTGCAATTGGGTAATCCAGACATCATATATTTATGGAGTCAATTTATAAAAGACACACTTTACGAGTCGCCATAATAACATAATGGAATCATACTCTACAGGAATTGATAATGTATTAAAAATATCAAAAGATAAGAGTTTCAATGTCTTTCCAGCTATTCAAACAATCGCGATCAAAAATTGATATAAAAACCATGTCTAAGTTGCACAAGATGGGGCATAAAACAAAAAATAAATTTCCAAAATGTAACTTAATTTTTAATCCATACATACACAGCATATTGACGTTATAAAAAGCAACACGGCTATCTTGATGTGATTGAGGAATGTCAACTTGTTTAACCAGATGAGGTAGTCGGTAATCCCTAAAACTTTGTATATCGAATGTTCCCTCTTTGTCTACTTTTCTATTTAGTACAAATGTTTCACTGCGGCGTCTTCAATCCGGAAAAAAAGTAATAAGATGCACGGTGCTATCCTTATGACAGCTAAATGTGTCCATGCGGGGATCTAGAGGCTCCCACCCCCGATAATTCAAAATTATGAAATTCACATAGTAAAATACATGAAAACGGACCTCCCCCTCCCTGGAAAAACAAAATTATCCCTCGGATCCCCCCTACCCGCAATCTGATTAAAATCAGCTGAAACATTTCCACCCGCCTAGAGGTCACGTCCGTCCGAACGATCCGACAATCTAAATAAAAGGTCGTGACCTTTCAGGTTAATGAGAATCCCCGTCTCTTAAAGACTATCGGGTGAAGCAACAATATGGCGGCAGATGCAATGAAAAAAGTGAGCGAGTTATTTAATGTTTCAAATGTAAGAAAAAAGAGCAAGAACAGATGTTTGAATTGCTTTAAAGAAGAGAAGACTGTATTACCGTTTTACCTACAGGTTATGGTAAATCTTTACCATATCAAATGCTAATACCAGTACGATGAGAGATGAAAACGAGCGACATGAACTGTAAAGTTATTGTTTGTTCACCATTAATGACTCTAATGCGTGATCAATACGAAAGGCTGAACAACATTCAAGGCATAAGAGCTATTTATAAAGGTTAGTTAATGTATTGGAAGTTTTAGTTAACAAATAAAGACCACAGGATTTGGCAATTGCGTCTATCACGGGGTATAGTAAACAACATCTGCATCTATGAACTTTGCGAGCGAAGCTACATGTATGTTGAACTGCCAAGTCCGGTGTAGAGATTTATTTGACATGTATATTTATTTTAAAATCACTATTTCCAAGTATCGTAAGAATTGAATTTTATTAGTAAATATCAATGCTCTTTTTAGAAAGTCTCAGGATAATGAACTGATGCAAAGGGGAGAATGGACTACCTCTTTGCATCACCAGAACATCTTGTTGGAGATAAAACATTCCGTACCACAATCCCAAGAATTTCATGTGTCCACCCTAATTGTTGATGAAGTTCATACCATTTCGACTTGGTAAGCATATTTAAGTACATCAACCAATGTGTTCATTTAATTTACATCACCCAATGTGTTCATTTAATTTACATCACCTAATGTGTTCTTTTAATACTATGGGGTTACAAATCTTTGTCTTATGAGTTTTGATAAAAATGTTGAAATATTTAAAGAAGGTCACACATCCATACAGGTTAAACAAAATTATTTAAAACAAGTATTTCATTTATATATTACTATAATTGTTATAAATGTCAACTGTATGGCAGTGTTAAATATTGTATTCGATATGAACAATCTTTTAATCAGCAGAATACAGCACATGTCAAAAAACGAATGAACAATGTTTAAAAAAAATAATTTACATTCCGAACCCGATGTATTTTCTTATCTCCGGAACATTCCCCCCTCTTTGATTGCCTGCACATCAAAAAAATTACTTTATTTTGTTATTACTGTAACAATACAAAACATTTAACTTTTTCATTTTAACATTAATATGTAATATACATGTTTGATAGTCATTTCTGACAATAATGTTTAAAACAAATTTTGTTTAGTCACTGAACTCCAATGGACACAGCTTGGTTATTGGACGGGTCATCGATTTCTGTCCGACTTTCACTCTGGCAATGCGCACATGTCCATCTTTGCCTGCATAAATTTCTAGAACGCAACCTAGCTGCCAATGTCCTCTAGGTAAGTTAGGTTCAATTACGAGAACAATGTCACATTCACTAATGTCTTTGCGAGTTCGATTCCACTTCTTGCGTACATTCAGTCCTAGCAACCATTTACGCATCCATCGATACCAGAAGTGCCGCACAAGCTCCTGGATTCTTCTCCAACGTTTTCGTGGGTTGAATTCAGTAATGTCCACAGTTTCCGGTGCGAATATTCCTCCCACCTGCCCGTGCAGGAAATGGTTGGGAGTCAACGGAACATCATCGTTAGGATTTGCCGATTAGTAAGTCAAGGGTCTGGAGTTGATCAAAGCTTCTGCTCCTGCAAATGCTGTCATCATTTCTTCATCTGTAACATCTGCTGACCCAATCACTGCGTAAAGAGCTCGCTTCGCTGCTTTGATCATGATTTCATGGACACCTCCAAAGTGAGCCGCAAGAGGCGGATTAAAGTGCCACTTGACTCCTACGTTTGTTGTAGATTGTTGAATCTTTTTGTGGTCCAGTAATCCAACTAGTTCTATAAGCTCGTTGTTGCAATCAACAAAATTTGTTCCATTGTCTGATATAGCTTCTTTAGGTAAACCTCTTCGGCTAACCATCCGGTAAAATGCGTTAAGGATGTTGGCTCCTCGAGTTTTAAAATATGACAATCTCTCCATATCATTTTAATTACTAATATTAGATATAGTGGTTTTAAGATATATCAAAAGTATATATGGATGTGGTCCATTTAAGTGAGATATGGGGCCCCAAAAGTAGTACAGTTTTCATGAACGCAAAATGTTGACATTTCCATAAAATAACTTATGTCATTGTTTAAAAACTTTAAAAACTGTGTCAAATGAATATTATATAAAACCAACATAATAATGTGAACACAATTAGTTATTCTCATCATTACAAAATATTAAATGATTTTACTTTCCCTTATAACACTCATATATCGCCCTTATATCCATATTAGGAGAAAAGTTTCAATCTGAAAAAAGCATATATTAAAAGTGTAATAAAAATTTAACCAACATTGTCAATTTTCCGATATTAAGAATATAAACATTGATTACCATAATGTTTTGAATGAGAACCAAAATTCATAATGGTGTGGACCATATAAAAGAAAAAGGGTCTTAGTCCGAATTTCCTCTGTCAACTTTTTACTATGTAGTGTATATTGCAATGCAAACATAGTTAACAGTTAAAATTCATAGAATCAAATTATATTCTATTAATAATGCAGTCTTGTATTTGATATATTGTCAAAAATGAAAAGTAAATTTCATAGAATACTACTGTAATTATAGGAGAGGAGGAATGAACTAGGTTTGAACCTTGGACCCTTCAGTTTTAAAACCAACTCTCTACGGGGTAATACACAAGCTAATGCTAGTAAGAGGGTGGCAGTACTGAGCCTTTTATATAATTGACATACACACTATTACACTCTCCCACATTTTCTTTTGAGATTTTTATCCCTTATAAATCTCACACAAGACTCACTTGGCCACTCCACGTGTGTTATTTTACTGGGCCCCAATAAAATAAAGGAGGAGGAATGAGCTAGGCTCGAACCTCGGATCTTTCAGTTTAAAAACACTCTACAGACTGAACTAAAGGGTTAACCCACTAGCTTGTGCAAGAAGGTGCATGGCAGTACTGAGCCTATTATATAGTTACACGGACCTAACATACACACTATTACACTTCCAACAGTCTAACTTCCAATGATTCTGACACGCAATGAGAAAAGGTTTCTTTTACGTAGACAATCTTTAATTCTTAAAAGAATCATTAATTTCAATAAATATTTAAATAAAATTACAAATCTAACATAAATATATTAGAGCGGACAATTACCGCACCCGAATCAACACTCCAATCAACATTACAATATAAATCTAACAAGTATATTGGAGCGGACAATTACCGCACCCGAATCAACACTCCCATCAACATAACAATTACAAATCTAACAAGTATATTGAAGAGGACAATTACCACACCCGAATCAACACTCCCATCAACATTACAATTACAAATCTAACAAGTATATTGGAGCGGACAATTACCGCACCCGAATCAACACTCCCATCAACATTACAATTACAATTCTAACATAAATATATTGGAGCGGACAATTACCGCACCCGAATCAACACTCCCATCAACATTACAATTACAATTCTAACATAAACATATTGGAGCGGACAATTACCGCACCCGAATCAACACTCCCATCAACATTACAATTACAAATCTAACATAAATATATTGGAGCGGACAATTACCGCACCCGAATCAACACTCCCATCAACATTACAATTACAAATCTAACATAAATATATTGGAGCGGACAATTACCGCACCCGAATCAACACTCCCATCGACATTACAATTACAATTCTAACAAAATATATTGGAGCGGACAATTACCGCACCCAAATCAACACTACCATCAACATTACAATTACAATTCTAACATAAATATATTGGAGCGGACAATAACCGCACCCGAATCAACACTCCCATCAACATAATTACAAATCTAACATAAATATATTGGAGCGGACAATTACCACACCCGAATCAACACTCCCATCAACATAATTACAAATCTAACATAAATATATTGGAGCGGACAATTACCACACCCGAATCAACACTCCCATCAACATAACAATTACAAATCTAACAAGTATATTGAAGAGGACAATTACCACACCCGAATCAACACTCCCATCAACATTACAATTACAAATCTAACATAAATATATTGGAGCGGACGATTACCACACCCGAATCAACACTCCCATCAACATTAAAATTACAAATCTAACATAAATATATTGGAGCGGACAATTACCGCACCCGAATCAACACTCCCATCAACATTACAATTACAAATCTAACATAAATATATTGGAGCGGACAATTACCGCACCCGAATCAACACTCCCATCAACATTACAATTACAAATCTAACATAAATATATTGGAGCGGACAATTACCGCACCCGAATCAACACTCCCATCAACATTACAATTACAATTCTAACAAAATATATTGGAGCGGACAATTACCGCACCCAAATCAACACTACCATCAACATTACAATTACAATTCTAACATAAATATATTGGAGCGGACAATTACCACACCCGAATCAACACTCCCATCAACATTAAAATTACAAATCTAACATAAATATATTGGAGCGGACAATTACCGCACCCGAATCAACACTCCCATCAACATAATTACAAATCTAACATAAATATATTGGAGCGGACAATTACCACACCCTAATCAACACTCCCATCAACATAACAATTACAAATCTAACAAAAATTTGAGCGGACAATTTACGCATCCAAATTTACACTCACAACTAATTAATTATTACTAATTATCAACATTACGATTACAAATCTAACAAATTAAAACAGTTACGAAAGTGAAACAATAAAAAACAATTTCCAAAAAAAAAAGAAATTCAGCTCTCATTACACTGTGCAAAGTGATTATTCAAACTGCTTATAATTTTTTTGGATTTTGTAACTCTCACTGAGCTTCCACATTGTTCCCGACACAAATTTGAAATACCATTCTGGGTATCATCATTGAATGCTGTCTGCAGATGAGTATACTGGAGGCCACTTCCAGCAATCTTCCTGGCAATCCCTTGACTGATGATCTTCCGTGCAACTAATGGCTGAAGGGATGGCAGATTCAATCTAATTTGGCACGAGTATAAGTAGGATGCTATAACGCTTTGAACTGTCACTGAGCACCTTTGAATGTCAGGGTTGTCTAGTTCGCTGGATGTAAAATAACTCTGCACAAGGGTTTTCAAAGCAGAAACATCATCTATAGCATTGTGTGCAGTGTACACAATACCTGAAAGACACTCGCAAAGATTTTCTTGTCGGTAAGATGACAATCCAGGTTTCACAAGTTTAAAGAGTTTCAGAGTGTCCACAAAACCATCAACTACTTCTGTAAATTCAGAAACTTTGTTGCATGCTTGTAGAGCATGCATTAGAACGGGACAGTCAAAGGACTGAATATTATGCCCAAACAAAATCAGCTTTTTCCCAAACTGCTCACAAAAAGTCAGTAAGCTGTCCACAGCTGCAGAAATGGAAAGTGCGTTTTCTTCTTTATCATAATGGTACAGTTTTCCATTTTGGCAGCTAATTCCAGTCACTTTTTGTGCCTCCTTCGATACTGGTAGCTTCGGAAGCACATACGATTTAAATTCTTCTTCCTCTGCCAGAAAAGCCAATTGTGTGATGTGACATGTTCTTTCTGAAATGATAAACACATAATTAATACACATATCAGTCAAATTTTAACAAATTATTGTATATCCTTTTTATAATGGCAAAATGACATGCAGATACAAAATCAGATTTACAACTTAGTTAAGTTAGTCATTCATTAAAGAACAAATCAAAATCACGACTTATCATTCAGTTATAAATTTAAAATAGAAGTACCCAATCCAGTTGTCTCCAGGTCAAAATAAACTGGTACATGGGTTTCTGAATTACATATAACCGCTTCAAGTACTGGTGGAATGAGTGGTATTGGGATCTTGGCAAGGGTTGCATCAGCTTGCTGACATAGGCCAATTTCAGGGAAATATGTGGGACCTTCCTTCTTTTCTTGGCAGGCATTTCTCTGCAATCTAAGAAAATAACAATTTCAAATGACAACAAACTCAGTAAAGTGATAAATCTCCACAAGTATATATATAGCCACTGTTTATGGTGGAGGTCAATCATTCCTCTTCACATGTATTACCATGTATAAACGCTTCATGTATCTTCTTTAAAGCATATTATCTCTTACCTATGGGCTTTTAAATTAATTCTCCTTCTTTTTGCTTTCACAGTGTTTGCAATGGCTTTTCGTTTTCGATGCTGCAAATCCCTAAGTACAGCTAATCTATGTGTATAGGTACCAGGAGATAATCCGGCTCTGATGTTTACCTGTTAAAATTCAGATAATGACTAAATTTCAAATGTGTACATGCAACAAAGATAATATTTTGACAAAAATGAATTTAACACTCAATTTTCCTAGAACTGACTGACTGTTACCTTTGCTACATAAGAGTGTCCAATGTTCTTTTGTGCCACTCCTGCAGCCACCCTATACCCCAGACTTGCTGAACCACTGAAATGACATCTCTTGGGAGCTTTGGATGCAATTGTCATGTTAAGTGACTCGTTAGCTTGAGTTGACCCCATATGAGCTAACTTCTTGCAAATGCCTTTATACCTGCTAAATAGATCTAATAAAGACCTCTGTAAATTTGAGTCGGATAGACACTTTCCATGTGGTAGTGATTTATAGTTCATATCAGGATTCTCATGATGACTGCACCAATCTCCACATGAAGAATGGTCCCCAAACGGGTGTTTATACATGGCATCAAGACCAGTGGAAATCCCATCCTCATTTCCAACATTTTGAGCAATCATGTAGTTCCAGCATTTTTGAATATATCTTATTACTTTACTGGAGAGAGACTTGTGTACCTTTTGTAGGGCATATAGCTGATTTGCAAGATTTTTCTTCAGATGGTTCCTGTCTGATTGCTTTTCTATTTTGGGATCAACTTCATGTCGTAATCGTGAAATTGTAGCTGCATCATCATCACCAATGATGGTCGAGACTCTAACACCACTTTGATTCACTTTCTTCACCATTTCCACAACCATATCTTGTTCCATTGCTTTGGAACTACCTAAAATAAATAAAAATTCAATAAATTTAAGATTAAAGAGCTTAACTAACTAAGTATTTCCAGTTGTTCTTTTCTTGGTTGAATATTTAACAAAACTAGAACTGTCCTAATGGGACTAATACCCCTGCAAGGCTAATTTTAAATGGGACAAACATGAATTTTAATTTAAGTAAGTCAACTGAAACATGTTTCTTATGTGAATCTTGAAAGATGCTATTAGTTGTTTCAAAATTTTCCTCACTTTCTCTTATGGTACAATGTAACTCCATATCTCAGAAAATTGATCCCACAAGACTATGATTTTCTTTAATGAGCTTGCATTTTGTTAACTTGGATAAACCTCCCAAAACATTTATCATAATTTGCATACTTACATTATCTAAATGTAAAAAGGAGAAACAGTATTAAAATAACCAACAAACCACTGCCCAATTTACAAATTTTACCTAAACACATGCTTCATCTAAACTATGGCTCAGATAATGGCCCCTTAGGGACAAATGAATTCAGCCACACTTGTCTTTGATGTTCATATTAGCTCCTAAGAACTTATCATTGACAAACAAAAAATTTGCATTGTAAGTTGGTCGATTACTTTTAAAACATGTATTTAGTTATGAAAAAATGACAAAAAACCTCCATCTAGATGTATTAATATAAATATATATTTGCTTTAGAGTGTTTACTATTAATTACCGTAATAATTTTTGTAAGGATTACCTCCCTTAGTTTTCAACATTAGTGTACAATATATAGGAAAAGGAAACTGAAAACTGTCATGAAATCTTTAAATCTGGTCTGATCTTAATAAAAATTGCAGGTGCACATCTTCAGATGGTGTTTAACATATGTACATATTTTCAGACTATTCCATGCAATAGTAAAAAATTCTATAGGGGGGACAAAATTGCGTCTACAGACAGACGGACAGACAGACAGACGGACAAGGTGATTCCAATATACCCCCCTAAACTTCTTTTGCGGGGGTGTAATGAAACCCTGTCATTTAGAGAAATTGATTAGAAATATGATAGTAAACTAAGGTTTCTTGTTTTGTTACATCAACTAACAATCAATACCTTCCCAATTTTTCTGACAAATGTGGGGTCTTGCCGGCTGGTTTTCCTTGGCAGCATGTATACAAACACGACAGGACTTTATTCTGCAGCTCCAGTCTAGCACTTTTCCTGTCTTTGCCCCTATCATAGTTGCATGTCCTAAAAGTATTATAGAATATATTCCATATTTAAATTACTACATTGATTTTCCTGTCTTTGCCCCTATCATAGTTGCATGTCCTAAAAGTATTATAGAATATATTCCATATTTAAATTACTACATTGATTATAAATTAGAAACATGATAATTGAATGAAGACGAAATATACTAATTTTTATGCCATCTTTGAAAACATCAAACATATTTTCATATTAAATTAAGATAATCAGCTAGGTTCAGACAATTAAATATATGCATATGTTTGCATATTTAAAGAATGAACATGCATGCTGATAAAATAATGGCTTAATTATTTTTTCTTCAAAAATATACTTAATGTTTGAGACTTGCTTCAAATTCAGCAAGTCGTGTGTTTTCCTCCCACAACATTAACCTGTTGTACACTTCAAAATTTTTTATTTACATTTGTAAATATGCTTTCTTATGTGAACCTATAGGATAGCGAAAACGTTCCATTCTGTGTGAACTCATTTTCATGATGTCACAATGATTACCTCAAAACTTTATTGCTTGACAGTTGTATTGTTCTAAACATACAAAACACAGTAAATCTAATAATTCTGAATGATTTGCTTTTTTCAAACGTAAATACAAGTAATAAACAACAATGGTAAAAAGTTCACCAGGAAAGAACTTGGTTGGTACACAATCAAATCTTCTGAGAATCCCTTTGGGCTTCATTGGATTTGATCTGTGACAAACCAAGTTCATCTTCCTGGTAAACTTTTTAACTTGCTATTTATTTCTTAAATGTACTGGGAGAATACATGTAATTCCAGATATACAAATTTTTATCATAATAAGAATACTACAAGTACTTCCACACTTACCACTCAAACTATTAGAAGCTTTTCCACTTCCTCTTCTTTGCCAGCCAGCATCAACAGAAGCAGAAATTTCCCTCTCTTCGTTCACCGTCCTTGAAAAAGATTTACATATATACATATATGCATAATGATTTTTTAATAGATTCATGAGTCATAATATATTCATGACCCTATTTACCTTACTGACTCAAAAATTTAATTAGCAAAACCTACAAGAAGATGAAAGTTTTTTACGAATAAATAAAAAAAGTAAAATATATGGGCATCAGGGTACACATTGCATGACCTGTAGTGTAAATGTGTAGGCATTACTATTGGTGAAAATGAATTTTATATTTCAAAGCAAAATATCAGAAAAAATCTTTTTTTTTGGGGGGGGGGGTAAAAATGCATACCCTCCAGTGAGTAGGCTCTCTTCTTCTAAACTCTGTTCTGTTGAGTCCTTGGCAACTGCCTCTATATGTGGACCAATCTCTGCTTGTCTATTGACAACCATTTTGTGGTGAATAGGTGGGATATTTAAGGCACCCAAGATGCTATTAAACTGGGTAACCCCTCCACCCGCATGAATAATTGCTGTAAATAATCAGTATATTTTTAATAATTGAATATAAATTTTAACCATATATAATCAAGGATGAGGTATGTGTATGCATGGATTCACCTTCGTTTATATACACACTGTCACAATCAGAAGGGTGTGTAAAATGACCAAGATTAAATGACCTAGATTAAATCCTCGTTCACATTTAATTTGTCCTAGACAAAAAAACATATTTCCTATTTGATGACATGATAATCAATATTTAGTGATTGAGCTAGGAGTTGCTGTATGGGTTCATCTCAATAAGCTAATGTTACATCAATACATGTAAACAGGAAATAAATTACGGTATTATTGCATTTCAGATGCTTATATATCACCAGTACCAGAAAATATAATTTCAAGTACAAAAAATATGGTGCTTATATTATGTATTTTTCATCATTTACATCAATCAGTTGGCATTTACATATCAATGATTTAATGTCACTCTACTTTTAAACCAAATTTATGATTTGAATTTCATAAATTTTGTGAGAAAAACATATTTACAATATTGTAAAATAACTCATGTTATCATGAGATCTATAGAGACCTTTTCATAACATCATTACATTTGATTGTCCTTGCAACGGATTAAAAAATAGCATCTATTACGTAAGTTGATTGTAAACTTATAAATAATATCTCACCGGTTCCCAGCTTTGAATTTACATCCCAGGTTCTTGAGGGATGGACTCCATGTCTCTTCCCTGTTGGGATATTATTGACGTAATTGCAGTTTGAATTACCACAAGGAATCTACAAAGTATTTTTGAATACAATCACATAATATATGCATTTATGAATTTAAGCAATTCAGCTGTAAAATTGGACCGCCTCCTCTTGAATCAGTCATTGAAAAATTAGAACAGATTCATGATTTATAGATTTAATATAGATTCATAATATACATAGGATATACAATACTGAAAACATTAATTACCAGTACTTGTAATTCTGCAGCAATAGAAGCATAAAAGTGAAGAAAAAAAATTAGCGTAAAATGTTTGAGAGTTGGTCACCCTCCATTTTATTGGAGATATATATGCAATTGCTTAAGCTAGCTCTTATCAGGGGTGTTGTCCGAAAGATCTCGAATATGTCTATCATAGTTTGCTTGGATCACCTCCATATTTTACCTTACAAAACATTCGTTTGCAATAAACTTCTAACACTAAAATTCGCTCATGAGTCAGAAACATTTAATATTGAGTCAGACATTCATAAAATAACGGTATTAAGGTTCAAGTTATATAATGCACACACACGCATGTTCCATCTAAATAATAAAAAAAGGTGGTTGATTTATAATTTGATTAAATGTGTTCCATCTTTTTTTTTTTCAATCAAGGCAATTAATAACACAAAGAGTTAAACAAATCAGAAAGAAAGGGGAGAGGGGGATAACAACTTGTAAACATCATCAGCTGATCATTGCTTGACTGATGAAATGAACATGAAATGGGAGAAAAGACATATCATTTCGATAGATTATCCTATAGGTACTGGGTTTTTAGTAAAATTATGTTACAAAATACAACTCGCTGTGCATTATGAAGCCTTTGTACTGTTGTATTTTTTTTCAAGCATGACTGATTAGTTAAAACAGAGACATATATAAAGTATATATAGTATTAGTATAGTATATACGTCCCTGGTTAAAAACAAAACAAATAATCACAAGATTACCTTTAGGATAGCAGCCAACCCGTAAGTGTTTATACCAATGGCGTGATGGAGATGCAGTGGGATGCCACACTTCTTACAGGATTTGAGGGCCTCAGCCAGTACCCCAAGTTCCACAATTCGGCGACCAGTGGACCAAGTGCTATCCGGCTCAGATGATATCTCTCCATCAATAATTATGTCGTCGTTGACATGGCCTATATCAGGAACATGAGGAGCAGTCGTTGTACTGTTCGGTTGATTATCACTGGCTATACCTCCCGGCTTTGAGTATGAATGGTCTTTCCTGATTGCCAAACGAATCCGGAGACGCCTAGACACTGTCTGTCTTCTTTCTCTTTCTTTTTCGGTACAAAACCACGTTCTCTTGTTAACCCTACCCATTTCACACGTTCCCGTCGTCGTTGTTTACAAACAGACGACAGTGGGATAGAGCATGTCGTAAATTGCGCCAAAGATATTCGAAAAAACAAACGCGACTAAAATATATCGAAGACCATTTGCAACCTATTTTTAAACAATGTATATTATTTTAGATATAAACATATAAATCTTTGAATTGTATTCATCGAAAAATGTTAACTCTGAAATTTTACGACGTCTATCAGAATTATGGCACTTCGAGTTGCGCGGTGGATTCAAAATTGTTAGGAGCGAACATCTTTAAGGAACGAACCTGTATCAAGTCCGTAGGCAACTTCTAGATGCACTGCTCTTGACATCACACACATGAAGAGACACAAATATCTCTTTTCTCGCCGTTTTCCGCGTCCCTGCTTCGGGATAAATGGTCCTCCATAATCAACGGCTGTTCGGGAAAATGCGTGCAATTGTTGCTTCGTACGAATTGACGGAAGGGGACCCATTAGTTGTTCTGCTGGTCTGGCTTTGTTGCGACAACATTTATTGCATTGTCGTTCCCACTTGCGTATTTCCTCTCGTGCAGATATTATCCAAAAGCGTGACGAGATCACAGATAGTGTGTGATTTGTTCCTGTCACATGTTTTCCTTTTTCGTAATGGTACTTAATGACTCCTAGTCATGAGTATGATAAGCGTAGTAACACGATTGTTTCTAGGGAGTATGATAGGATATCGAACATCATATGGTAAATACTCTGCATATTTCAACCATCCATCACATCGCAGGAGTCCGTCTTCATCAATCACAGGGTTTAAATTCAATAACTTGCTGCTCTGTTAAAGAGGTTTGTTCTGTTTCAACAATTTGTATTCACAATAAAACTCACATTTCTTGGCTGTTCTAATGTTTTGAGTTTCTGCCTCTTCAATTTCTTCAGCATTCCATTCACCTTAAGTCCGTCCTTGATGTCCATTCTGCAGTTATTTACAACACGATTTATCCAAGCTTGAACTCTTACAAGTCGTATCCAGCTGGAATAGGATTCTGGGTTCAAACAACACTGTATGTCTCTATAACCCACTGATCTTGCTAAGAATGAATATGAATCATTGACAACTTCTCTGCTTAACTTCTTTCCTCCTTGTCGGAGTCCTGTCTTTCAGGTCTTTTAACTTTCTGATTAGGCCAATGTGAATCATCAAAAGTAAGAATGTGCGGCCCACTCCACTAGACTGTCTTTCTGTAACTGTGAAAAATTTACTCCTCTGGATATCATATCAGCAGGGTTGATTTCTGTTGGCACGTAATGCCACTGCTTTGGATTTGAGGCCGACTGTATTTCCCCTATTCGATTCGCTACAAAGGGCTTGACACTTCAACTCTGTGCCTTGATCCAGCACAGCACATACATGATGTCCGTCCAAAATGTGCACTGGTCACTGTCCATCTCAAGAGCACATGTCAATGATAGCGATAGTACCCATCAATTCCAATCTAGGTATGCTGACTGCGGTGAGTGGAGCTACTTTGTATTTTGCCGTCACAAATCTGACTGATACACTTCCATCGTCATAGATACACCTCTGGTAGACTACAGCTCCATATGCGTCCTGGGCAGCATCAACAAGGTATGAATATAAGTCGATACAACCTCACCATTAGAGAGACAAAGACATCTCGGTACATCAATAAGTGATAGCTCTGTCAATTCTTTAAACCATTTCTCACCCTTCGATATGAGTTCTTCGCTCAACACACCATCCCAATTAAAACCTGCGGTCCACATTTCTTGCAACAGAACTTTAGCTCTAATTGTGTACGGTCCAAGAAATCCCAAAGGGTCAAACAGCATTGCGATTTTCCTTTAAAAGTTAAGCTTTGTGAAAGGAAAATCATCTTCTGGTGGACTTGCTTTAAATGTGAAGATTTCATCTTTGGCCTTCCATACCACACCAAGGGATTTTAAAGATGGAAAGCTGTTGTCGTGCAGGTCCACCTCCGGAACAACATCTTCTGGTGGGATATGCTGCAGTACACTCACTGAGTTTGATAGCCACTTCCTGGCATACATGCCGGCCTTTTCCCACAATGCTGATAGCTGCCTGTAGAGTTTGACTCCATCTTCCTCGGTAGGTACTGAATCCATACTATCGTCCATGTAGGTGGATTTCAAAACAGTCTCTGCTGCCATGGGGTAAGTTTCTCTGTTAGTCTCAGCATGGGTCTGTGCTACAAACTGTGCTTGAAATGGCGATGAGTTTATCCCAAATACAACACTGCTAAATTCGGACACATCTTGTGTCTCTTCTGGTTTAACATCACGCCAGAGAAATTGTTATAAGGTCCATCTTCCTGTGGAACCTTAAGAAGTTTGGCCCGCAATGAATCATGTCATTTAATGAGACACCACACTGCTTTGCTGATGTGTCGAATAAAACGCGTGTCTTTGTTGTACTCTTATCTGGCCGGATGACAGGAAAATGTAGAAGAAACCCTTTCCCAGACTTCTCCTCATCCCTGTTAATATTGCGTATGTATCCTTTCTCCAGATATTGTTCAATGGTCTTTGAGTAGGAATCTTTCACTTCCTGGTTTTTCATCAATCGCTTTTCAGTGTTCTCTAAACGTTGTAGTGCCATGTCGTAATTACATGGTAAATCAGGCTTTTCTTCCTTCCAAGGAATAGCTACTTCAGAATGACCGTCAACAAACTTCAATTAATCTTTCACTTTCTCATATGCACTTCTTAACTCTAGACTAAATGACTGTTTCTTCTGTGGCTCACTGAAATTTTCCATCTCCCAGAATTTACACAAAATCTTGTCCGATTCATTATCACTTTTCTGATTTTGGATAAAGTAAGTTCTGTTGAAACGAGTCTGAACACATATCTCACTGCTACCAGGAATTTTCCCAACACAAGTCCATCCTAATGGAGTAAGTCTAGCCACTGGTTCATCAGGTCGATCTCCTGATAAGCATAATGAAGTTCACTGTGGTCCATTCCAATCAGTATATCCACCACAGAATGCCTACTCACTCCTGGGAATTCAAGTCCTCTCAGATGGTCCCATTTGTTTTGATATTTTCTCCAGTTAATAACACACATATCACCAGTAACCCTGTCTGCTGTTAAGGCCTCCATATCAGTCTTTGTCCTACCATCAACACTCTCTATTTGGAATTCTACTGGCATGGTTTCAAATGACTCAGTTTTGTCATTAAGAACTCCTACGGTAATTTTTTGTAATTTGCCATGTAAACCCAATTCTGCTGCAACATCTGCATTAATGTAGGTCCGTGTACTGGCATCATCCAGCAGATCGTTTTCTCTCATTGTCTTTGTCCCATTTCGTACTATTATTGGAATGGTCCTCAAGGCGATAAATTGTGGCTCCCCTCCATGACATGTCAAAGTTCTGTCTTGGTTCGCTGATCTGTACATGTGGGCATCAACATTACTGTTTTCAGCAGTTCTGACTGAGTAATTTTGTCTCCGAGTGTTTCTTAGGGGGAAAAATTCTGGAGCATTCTGGTTAAACACTGACACAGAAAGATCATGTTAATATATATCTGTGTTTTTGTTAACAGTTCGATTTTCAACGTGCAGCAGTCTGTGGTGTGTCTCAGTACAATGGTCAATGCCGTAGGGTCGGCTCCTTCTACATGTTTGTCCCAAGTGTCCTGACTCCAAGCAACGAAAACACAGCTTCGACTGACGGACAAAGTTCCATTTCTAGGACACTTCAAGCTTCTTGAACTGCTCACAGGACCAGATCCCGTGTTGGCTTTGACACATCTTACACAATTTGTTGAAGGTTTTAGTGTTTGCGAAAAATGATCTTTTATTAACATTGTTACGCTCACGATTGCACCTTTTACTATCAAAATTATTGTTTGAATCAGTCTGTAGACCATACACAGTCTCATTTGCCACTGTTCGGAATTCGGATTCCTGCAAAATCCACTCTCTTAAAGATTCCACCGACTCAGTCGTTTTCTTCTCATACACCCATCGGTGGTATGTAGACAGCAGGGACTCTGGGATTTTCTTAGAGTTTGTCTTTTTCTTGGCCCGAATTTCCTCTTCATTCACAAAGTATTCCCTGCCATGTAATGATCTGTCTAAACACTCGGAGGATCACCCCTTCGTGTATCTAAATAGTCCTGAACTCTGTCCTGACAATTCTCAAAATTATCTTCAATCATTTCAATTTCTTGGTCTGTCTTTGATAGTTTTTTAATGTCGTTTGCTTTCTTGTACTCGGCGGAAAGCGACAACAAACAGTTAATGAGCGGTTCTTGTAAGTTAATCAGGCGTTCTCAAGCCTTACATAAATCCCCACAACTAGGTAAATCAGAATCTAATGAGTTCAACAAATGATGCTTTGCTGTCGTAAATTGTGACTTAGCTTTCGTTTTCTCACGTTTCAACTCGTCGATATCTATATCTGCATCCGCTGTACTCTCCTGATTTCCCATGATCTGTATTCCTGACGCTTCTTCTATTTTTTCTTCGTCTTCCATAACCACGCTCTGCTACCAATTAGTTCTCGATATGAACAATAAAACTAATTTTCACTTTTAATCAGCAGAATACAGCACATGTCTTAAAACGAATGCACAACGTTTTTAAAAAAAATAATTTACATTCCGAACCCGATGTATTTTCTTATCATCGGAACAAATACTATTTGAACAACCAGGAGAGGACTATCTAAGTTTTTTTAGAACTTGTGTCCGAACCTTTCGGCATCAAATAGTCAATAACATATGTTCAACATCTTATATTTTATTTGGAACATACTATAAACGTTACCTGTATGTATTATCTTTATAGGGGTGAGGAGGAAGGGAAACAAGCGTTCCGCAAATGGTTTTCTTACATTGAAGAAATGAGGTCACTTTTTCCAAAAGCATCAGTGCTTGCATTGAGTGCTACGTGTACCAAAAAATATCAAGAAGAGTTTCGAAAATTCTCCAACTTGATGCAGACACAACTGAAATTAGAATTTCACCTAACAGAGACAACATTGTGAAAAAAATTCCAAACAGTACTGAGATGGCCATGGTTTGGATAATTGATGCTTTATCAGAAGGAACCTTACCAAGAACACTCTTGTACTGTACGTCAATAAAGGATGCTTCAAACATATATTCCTACATTATTACAGAACTTCCTCACTGTTCCGAGGTGCAGATGTTCCCTTCAGAAACATCAGAGGACATCAAGAACAAAATTCTGCAGGATTTATTTGATGTAAAAAGCGTCACCAAACTCAAGTGCGCTAGGTATGGGAGTGGACATCAGGCAATATTCTAGTGTCATTCTGTATGTGGCCCCCAAGAGCATAGTTGACACTGCAAGAAATAGGGACGGTGGGACGTGATGGTTCGGAGTCTGTAGCACTTCTGCTCTTTAATTCCTACCACCTTAGGACAGTTGGCACTGAGGTAAAGGACGTTTTCACCTCAAATGACTGCAGACGTGTGTCCATATTGCAGCCTTTTCTTTCAGAGGGAGAACTTTTACAATAAAAGAGAAAGACAAGATCACATTCCTGCTGTGATCTCTGTGCCGACCAGTGTGACTGTGGGGCACGTGATTTGACCCCTATTGAAAAACTGTTTATGGTTAATCCTGTTGAATTTAGTGACCACAGTTCATCTGATACCGAATCTTATAGTTATGAGGAAATTGACAACAACATTGATGATCTTGTGTCTGATTAATTGTAACACATTTTACAGAGTGATATAAATTTAATTAATTACAATCAGTTACTGGTTATTTTTTCCTTTATTTAACTATTTAACTATTTTTTCTATTATCAAAATCTTTCAAGAGTTTCAAAAAAAATATTTAAAAAACTATAATTAAAGTGTGTTGTAAATTGCATTATTGTGTACGACAAGTTGATGAAAATGTTAAAATGCTTTTATAATATTCACAACTTTCATATACCCAAATTTTATCAATAATTACTAAATTGTGAACACTAAGATTATTTTTATAAAAGGGAGCTGAATGGTCATTTTTAGACTACTGATTTCCTTAAGAAGAAGAGCTTTGTACAAAGATGAGGAAAATATTCAAATTCTAAGCTAAATTACTAAGTTATAGTTTATAGCTAAACATCTTTGCATTATAGGCGACTGCAAGCCATAAATGAAGAAACCAAGATAATTTTTTATGCCTTCAAGAGAATGTAGCAAATAAACATTTATGACATATCTGATTTGCAATTTGTTGACCAGCCAGCCTCCTTTATTAATAAAACATGTACAGAGCACAAAAATACTTTAAGTAATCCTTTTAAAAAATAACTTACACTAGCAACAGTTGAAAGAATGACATACATTTTAATTGGAATAAAAACTCTGTAATGGTATTTTGAATATACAATTTGTTTTTGACAATGGTACTAATGATATCATCCGTTGTGACAAATATTACTTTGTCAATAACAAAATGCACATAAATTGGTGCTCAACAAATATTGATGTAACCACATGGTATAAACCACACCTGACATAGTATAACATGATTTTAAATTGTGACAAAAACGATATGAACATCATAACAATATTACCAGTATGCATAATTAGTATCACAACAGCTGGCTAAAACATGACCATTTTAAATTGTTTTGTTTCTAAGAAGACGAAATGCAACAAGAGGCGGGTGTCTATGGACAAGTGTGGCAAACCCTTTGAAACAATCATTAAAAATGTTTTTTGTTGGTACATAAAAACCCCCATCATACGGCTCTTCCGAACGCTGAGGACTCTGCAGAACGCGGAGCAGTGTTTAGTTCACACCAAAAAGCTAAGGTCTTTAATTTTCCTTCAAGCTCGCTCATAAAATGTTTATTGAAATTTCCTTTGGGTATAAATCATAAAGGAATGATTAAGCTTTCAAATGGTACAAAATTCTAACAAATCGAGAAAGAAATCCTTCCACTGTTGGTGTTTGAACATCAAAATCGTCGATAATTTTTGTAAACAAAAACTTTAAGTCACAATTGTGACCGTTCAACGCCATTTCAACGCAATTTTAAAAAATACAAATCTGTCCAAATAATAAATCTACATTCTATCCAATTTTCAAGTCATTATCTTAACTTTGTAATGAATTATAAGCGTTTTAAGGGAACAGTGT
The DNA here is from genome assembly GCA_020458035.1 of Magallana ariakensis. Lineage (NCBI taxonomy): Eukaryota > Metazoa > Mollusca > Bivalvia > Ostreida > Ostreidae > Magallana > Magallana ariakensis. The sequence continues at coordinate 65,068,966 of CM035813.1, forward strand.
CGATAAAAATTGGAATACATAACTCTCAAAATATCACCAAAAAATGTAAAATCTGAAGAAAAAAACCCAGTACCTCTATGAAATTCATGAGACGATGAAAGTCTTCGATTTTGGAGATGAATCCTTCTAATCGTGACAATGCTGTGTCTCCATTAAGAACTGACTTGTGCACATTGCAACCTTTCATCCGTTAGTCTGTCACCTTAAAAAGACAATTTAGAATTCATAATATGCCTTTTTGGCCATTGTGTGTAAAACTGTCATAAAGAGTAGATTTTAAAATAATAGGTAAAAGTTTCCTTAAAACAAACATATTAACTAAAACTCTAAACACCAAATAATACAGATTCCATTAGTTCATCATTTTGAAATTGGACATATCTTGATTGCAAGTCCCTTAGAAGTTGAATCATATCTGCAGTTTTTGTTTCGTTGGTGTCATATAATCCTAACGGATACTGAAAAAAAGAAGCCAATTTAATGTATAAAACGAGCTATAGAAAGACTTTTCAACAGCAAATAAAATCAATCAATGTATATAATATAAATATCAAACCTGTTTGGTTTTTTCTCCTGCTTGTGCAGTATATCGATGACGAAGATGTACTGGATAAATGCTTAAAAATTCTGCTTTCATCTGAGGAACATTTTGGACAACTGACGTAGCAAAAAGGAATACAAGTTCATCCATCAGAATACTCTGTTCCTCGATTGATGGTATGAATTTCTCTTTATCTTTTGGTATGTCTGTTTTCCGGTCTCCTTCACTTCCGATATGTGTAAAAGTAGGAATTATTCGATCCACCACCACATCAGCATTGAACAGGTGAAGTGACGACGTTTTCTGTAGTGATGTCCTGAAAGTAAAGAGGACTATTGATGTTAAAAAGGGTGCCACATTCAATGTCTGTATTCATGCCAGACGTCCATTGACAGTGGTACAAAGAAAGACAATGTCATATTAATCTCTAAAAGTTACTAGTATATTAATTATATTATATTGCATAGTAAACAATCTGATTAAATTCAGCAATTCCGATATGCTCTTGAGAGCGGTAGCACATAAGAACAGCTGATTATAATCAGATTATCAAAAGAATAAATTAATAAAAGTAAACAATAAGAGATGGCAAAAAACAACAGATGTAATTCATATATAATGCCTACGTATATATAAAAAAGCTATTACTCCGATATGAAAACAATCTTTTTTTCAATGATATCTTTTATTTTGTGACTATTGATTGCACTTAATTCCTACAGAGACTTGCAGTAGATCTAAAGAAATGTAGTTTTCAAAAATTTACATGCAGCATTTTTTTTAAGACTGACACTTCACTTGCCCTCCTTTGGCTCATTCTTCTCTCAAACAAATCATCTCCTCGTCTAATTTGCCAATCCAGGATGCCAACTTGTTATGTACAGACCCAGGGCTGACACACAGTTTATCAAACTTAGTACAATTCTATGGCATCATAAGAGGACATTAATTTTCATGTAAATTGGTTAAATATTTAAATAAATATCGTTAAAACAAGTTTATGCCAACTTTCATCAGTGCAGACTACGGGTCGCTAGATCTTCAGCTACGTTTCATTGATATGAAATATAAATTTGCTTACACAAAACGTTTATGCTTTATGGTATGTCACTTTAAAGTATATGTGGTGTGTTTCTGCTAGGAATAGGGAAACTGTTCAACCACGTAAATGTAACCACCACCCTCCCTCCCTAATGTAAACACCAAATGGTTTGAGGATAGTCATAGCAGAGATACTATATATTATGCATTCCAAGTGGTTTTAAGAAGATTGTGTAATTATACCCCAGATCCTAAGGAAAATCGGGTTGTGTTATATTACCCTCAAATGCATGTATGTTCCTAAATAATGCATTTTCCCCCCACAATATTTCAAGTCGCGAGGGGATGCCGCGCATAGCGGTGCCCTTGTCTTATAGTGTTTCAAGTATTTAAGATGAAGTAATGCGAAACCATTACTCGTTTGCAATAATACCAAACAGTTCTTCCTACATAACCGTAATTTTTCTTAATTTTTCAAGTATATGCGTGTGGATAAAAAGTTCGTACATAAGCAAAGGGTATCTTCGGCTTTGTTAATTATCGACCCTTGTCAAAATAAATCATCTTAAACATTGTTCTGTACATAAATGATACAAAAAAACCATAATTACTGAGTCAAGGTAATCCAAAAGGAGAAAATCAATGATTGATTTTGCTGAGAGATATATTCATTTTTAATGAGCTTCTATTTTCGTAGAAAATAAATTTCAAAGAACCTTGGTATGAGTTAAAAATAAGAAAAAATATAATACATGTGCATGTGTGTCTTTCACAAAGACCATGTGCATTAAGATTGTTTTTAAGATTCATCCTCTACTTTTGTTTATAATGCAGTCGAGCAGGATCCGAATGAACGAACGATTACTTAGTTGAATTTAACTAGCTGTTAACTCGACTTTGAAATTAACGGGGAATTAAGCCGGTAGCACGAACATAAATTACCATTTCAAGCTTCGTTTATTATCAAATTTTACTTACAGATTTAACTAAGGTTACCTTGTAGATACCTTAAATTTCAATTAAACATTAAAATCCAAATAGCGGATCTGTTGTTATTTGAGAAAAAATACAGAGAGAGAATAGAAATGACTGACTTGAGCGACACGCAAATTTGATCCCGATTTCGACGATATTCGATTATGTTTATTTCGGACATGGTGTGTAATGATCTGCAAAACGCAACAAGCGAAGTCAGTCCAGAAATGCAGGTATTTGCTATCAGAATACACATTCATTAAATTAAAACAATATTATTACAAAATCATCATTTTACTAAGGTATAATCACACACCAATTACTTAAACATCAGATTCAAAAAAAAAGTATGCAAATGAACGCTGTAAATGACGTCATTTTGATGCTTTAATTATGACGTAAGTAGGTACTTTATTCAAGATTGCTGATATCGATGATCGGAGTGTCATGTGCCCCCTCTAAGTCTATTTAAGGCAGTACAAAACAGTATCCGAAAAACAAACACTTCGGAAATCCTCGCGCAAGTCAAACGTTTACGAGAAACAAATAAATGACGTACGTCACGTTCTACGTGTCCTATTATGACGTCATGCCGTGCAAGAACTGTTCAAAAAATACTTTGTAACAAATGGGGGAGGGAGGTTTAAACTTCTTTTTAAAAATTTCTAGTGGTGGAATTGTTTTGGTATTTACATAATATTACCTACATATTCAAACAATTTATATGGTACTTTTTCGTGGAATTTGAATGATAGGAATTTAAATAAAAACAGTATTTAGTATGGCGAATAGCTCCAAGATAGGGCCTTATTGCATATACTTTGTACTGATTTTATTGGTACAAAAAATTTTCAAAGTCAATGATTATTATTTTTTTAACGTTTAACGTGTCTTAGTCTCTTTGTTAATAGATATTTGCCCAAAAAAAAATGTTTGACAATTTCTTTTTTTTTTTAAATCGTGTATTCTGATGAGCCTAGCCCTTTTCTATCGGGGTGTCGGAAGCCAGAGTTGTGACCTATATTACGAGAAAACTAATGGTGGAATATTTTTTAAACTTTGTATATATATACAGTTTAATATGATTAACATTTGGTGCAATTTTAAAAAAAAATGAATTATGGGAAAAATTTTCGCTATATGTTTTGTACTACCTTAAACAAAAAAATACATGTAACATAAAAGTATATCACTTGCTGGTTATGATGGTTCTTCGTTTTTATGCCTATGTGAGTTTTTTTGAAGTTATCGGAAGATACCATGGGGTTTGATGAAAGTAGTCAGCATAGCCATCAACGATGTCACTAATGCACTCCTTGCATATAAAGATAGATTCATAAAATGGACTAATCGAGAGGAATTTTTTTTATCTAAGCAAGTTTTTTTTCACGTGGAGGATTGGCTGTATAGATGGAACTCATATCCGAATACAAGCACCGTCTGAGGATGGTGCCGTCTTTGTGAACGAGAAGGTGTGGCATGCCATTTGGGATCATGAAGTTACTTACTAGTCTACATATGTTTTCTCATTACAAATTGATTCGATTTATATGTTTTCTGAGTAATCGTTGATTTTTTTTTTGAAACTCATTTCATTTCGATTTATGTTGTCTGAGTAATCCTCTCTCTATATATAAACCAATCAGCTGATAGTCGGAGCTGTTAGTAGAATAGAAATAAAGTTCTTGTTATTGTGAATGTTGCAGAATAACCTCCAAGGTCGAGAAATATTGTTTAGAATTATAAAACCCGAGGCGAAGAGCTCGGAGGTTATTCTGCATCATTCACTTTCGCCTCGGCTTTTATATTTCTAAATAACATATCTCGACCTCGGGGTTATTCTGCAACATTCACGATAATTTTCGCCTCGGCTTTTATATTTCTAAACAACATTTCTCGACCTCGAAGGTTATTCTGCAACATTCACGATAACTCGTACTTTATTTTTTGAATAATTTTTTTTTAATTTTTAAATTTTGAATACTCGTGAAAGTGTATTAGCCACAGACCACAATTATTTATTCAAGTGCATGCCCATCTAATAAAAAACCCAGATCAAAGTGCACAGGAATTACAAAATCAAAACGCTGGTGAAAATATTTCAGTTTCAGAGTGCAACAGGCCTAATATTTATTTTGTTTTTTGAGATTAACCCTGTTACGTCACATTGGTCATGCTATGTTTTAAGTGAACCCCGTATTTTGTAAAATAGTAATTCCGAGTTACTAATAAGGACACACATGTTTGAGGAACTTACCGTTCTTGTATATTTTCCAACGCCTGAAAATATTACACAGAGCACAATATTACACAGAGCACAATTATGCACGTATTTTCCCTTCTTTAGATATACAAAATGAATCTCGATTACAAAAACTAAATACCTGTGTTGAAGAAAATATAGACTCTTCACGTTCTGTTGGATATAACTTCTGGGAACAAAAAAGAAATGCTTCAAAATTAAATACAAACAGTTGAAATGCTTCAAATTTAAATACTAACAGTTCCCCTTCTGTCCCAAAACAAAACGAAAAATGAATATTCTGCATGAAAATGAAAAACAATTATAATATCCATGCAGAAAGTTAGGTGTGCTGTACGAAAAATTCCTTCAGGAAATGAAAAATAACTCAGAAAAAATCCTAGGAGAAAAATATTTAACAAGTGTATCAATAATAAGTGTTTACTTAATGAAAATAAAGTCCCATCTCCTCCCCGTGCCACTAAAAATTATCGGTATGATAAAGCAATGGACCACATTCATGAGTAATTGTCACTATCTTTTGAATTGTGTAAGGAAAGAAGGCTTCAATGTCACCGTTGCTTCTGAGACCAAAAACACTTACAAATGTTTTTGTAAACAGATAGCCATGCTATGACCTTGAATTAATATCATTACATATTGGTCACTATGAAACTTATGTATACTTTTATATATGACACTCTAATATGCGTCATATTAAGGCGGGGTACCCAAAGACTGCATCCAAATACTCGGTGTCATAAATGAGTTAATTAATTTTGGCACAGTAAAATACAAACTGAAAATATATAAACAAGTTGTCAACAAATTGTCATATTTGGCGATCCTGTGTCTGTAATGAAGGCCCTCATACTGCAAGTTAGTCTTGTAATGCTTGTTCCATCTATTTAACCTTTGTAACCTTAAATCCATGTATGAATGGATGTATTATGAGTAAGCGATGCATCATACCCAGGTGGGGGACTCAGAGACTCGTATTCTGAGACTCAAACCCCGCATCACAATATTCTTTCTGACAGTTTTGACAGTTCTGTTACTTTATTTAGAAATAAGATTTAACTCTGGAATTTTAACACTAAATGTTCACTCATGATCATCATAGATGGGCCGGACTGGTCAGAACTGTCAATCATAAGTAAAATGTTATATATACTCATGTAAAATGATGTTAAATATATTCTTTGAATGGTTGTAATATCTACTATACGATCACGCTTGTTAATAAACTACTTGGTAACCAACAATTGGACTTGGTGATTACTCAGGAGGAAGGCTTACATTTTCTGGAAAAAAAATGTGGATCCAGGTAAGAATAATTTGAACTATCCAATTTTACTGTTATAGAGCAGCACTTGCAGCCTGCATAAGCGTGCATACGCTAAATCATAACGATATTGCTTCATCTGTACATTGTGTTACATTTCATTATAATATTAATGAACCAGCTTAAATTTCCCCAGATTATAATTACCACATGAAATTAACATCATTAAAGTAAAAAAACAAGGCAAATTTAGTAAAGCTAAAATGTTTAGGGTACGTCGATTCATAATTCAACAATCATACCAGTAGCTAACAAAGCAAGCAACAATCTTGCATATTTCTATATAGATCGTTTGCAGGCACTACCTGAAAATGGTGAGTTGCAAGACATTACTACATTACAATTTGCAGAAAATACTTTTCACACAAATGATCATGGCCCAGCATTAGAACAAAGAGAATAAATATGTTAGAAGGTTTCACTAATTCTGGTGCAGAACGGCTCCTGACCAACATAAATATCGAATCACAAGAGAAAACAATTTTACAAGATGTTATTGTGGACAATCAAGGGGTGGTATCTGTCAATAAGTAGGGGACAAATACTTTTCCCTGGCCAGAGGTTTCACGTATTAAAGAGGAATTACTTTCAAAACCATAATTTACTCGTTTGTATAAACAGATCCCCCTTACAAGAGAAAACAGTTCATCATTTCCAAATTGTAACCATTTTAACAAGAGCTTGGACTTTGCATAGTTGTGTCAAACAGCAATGTGACGTAGGCCTATCTATCTTAGACATTGCTCTTTGAAATCAACAAAATTTTCTGGCTACGCAATCTACGCATATTTCACTCGAAACCAGCGTCATTTTTAACTTGTTTTGATGCAAGAAAAAGATAGTTACGTCCTACCGAAAGTCCAAGGTTTTGTTAATATGGTTCTATCGACTCTCGTCAAAACATTGTTCCTCACTTTAGCTTATCTTTACAATGCTGCGGAAAAAAAACTCCATTAATCCAAGAGGAGAAAATCAATGATTTTGCTGGCAGATATAAACAGTTTCTTCTATAGTTTCTATCAGTCGTAGAAATAAATATTAAAGGACCTTGGTATCAGTTCAAATTCAGAAAAACATAATACTTGTGACTTAGTGACCTCTTTCTCAACGATTATATGCATTAAGATGGTTTTTAAGATTCATATTCTACTCTTGTGTATTATGTGTGCTGATACAGCCGAACAAGTTCTTTGGTCACTGATTAAAGAAATGAATGATGTATATTCAAACCTTAATGTAGTGTACCAAAGAGAGAAAACAGAGTGTATAGAATGCGGCACAAGAGCAAAGATGATAAACGGAGAATCATTTTCTTGTCATAACGGCAATCAGAGGTGTTTGGTTCATAATGCATGCCTTCTGAAATACAACCTTACAAACGAAACTTTGATAACAGCAGTAGGATGGAGACATTTCTGCAATAGTAAGACGTTTACGTATCTTTTAGTTCAAGGGTTTTCGGGTGGTGTTTCACTTGCTTTTTTTTACCTCTGCTGTTTTGTATTTTTTGGATGTGATATATTTCCATAAATATGTCTTTCATTGGCCTACATGACCTATAACATATATAAATCTTCCAGTTCTTTTCTTAGAGAAATTAATAACATATATCAAATATTTTTTCTACGATTCAATAGTATTAGTAATTGGTTTTTTTATAGAGCAATAACAATCAAGAAATTTAAATTTATAATTTAAGATTATCGCAGGCGATTTCAAACTAAGATTCAGTTAAACACTTAAAACAGCATAAGTGAATTCGAAACCGACATTGATTGTTTAAATATTAACAAAAAAAATAAAATTAATTAAAGGGAAATGGAAAATTAAGTATGTTTACTGAACATCTCTTTCCTCTTTCTTTTACAGGGATATATGTAACAACGGAAGACTACTGGATTGACATTGGCCCCCTATTAACGGGCAGGCTGTCCATACAGTTCTCGGTGAAAGCATCTAATGATGCCTACTTCGGTCTATCTTCCGGTAAAACAACGACCTTCCCGGGCTACTGGATTGTTTTGGAGGGATTTTCAATAGCCAAGAGTTGTTTAAGAGATGGATTTATTCCAGGAAGTACCTGCTACGCCACACACATCGCACCCTATCTCACAAACACCGAGTATGTCAGGTATTGGGTACAGTGGGACCATGGAAATGTCCGTGTTGGAATTGGGAAAGAGTTCGGAAGCGCACAAATCATGCAACATCAGTTTCCAGCTTCTTATCTTATCAGCAACGTTCTGCTGAAAAGCTTTAAAAATAAAGCAAATTGGATAATTTATCTTTAAAAGCAAGTATGTCGCAAGCAAAAATTCTTTTGAACAAGAGGCCCATAGGGCCACATCGCTCACCTGAGCAACAATGGGCGTTCAAAAGATATTGTGCCATATGGCCCCTCAGTAGAATAACAAAAAATAAATATTGTAAAGTATTCGAATTTTACACTTATTTTTGCATACACGTAATCTTTGACATTGTATCTTTATGGAATACTATTTTTACCCAGAATAAGAAAATCCTACGCAAGAAAAACTAATATTTGGTAGGAGTACACTGTTAACTTCCAATTCCCTATATTTTCGTTCTGCCCCCACCCCCTTCCCCCACTTTATAAAGTGATCAAAATATATGAGAACATATATTTTCTTCCTCAACTACTTACTAGTTATTGTATTTTTTTTAAAAATATCATATAATAGTTATTGCATTTTATTAAATATCCTATAGATGTGAAGAAGAAAATTGTACTCCCAATCCGCTCAATTCCTCAAATTAAAAACATTCAAAAATTTAATTTGTCTTCTCCATTATAATTAAATGACTGTTGTTTACCTGGCGTAAACTCGTGTGACTTTTATAACTTTACTCACATTTGAGTGATGAATACACCGGAATGAAAATTGTTGTCACGTGACATGTTAAAGAACTATAAAAATCAATGTTACAGTATTGACAGGCACATCACTCCCCACCCATTATTTTCATCTTACTTCAAAAATAAAAATGGCTACAAACCAGGATATTTTTCCGCTTTAATATTTTCTTAGGAATAGCGATAATTCCTTTATCCCCGCAACAGAAATGTGTCAGAACTATGGAAATTGTTTATCGGTGTCGTTTTTATTTACTCGTGTCTGAAAAACTATCAAAATTGATGTAGATTTCACATTATTCATTGTATAAAGAGGGGGCCCCAGAGAGTAGTTATATACAGCATATCATCCGTTAATTTTTTTGTACAAGTATTTAACATTTAGTGAGACATTTCTAATGATCAACCAAAATTTCAGCGTCAAACGTAGAATTATAAGCAAGATACAGAGCTCACAATTCTGCTAGGTTTGAGTCATATTTTGTTCACACGAGTTAAAAATTATTATATTCAGCTTAAGATTTTTAACTTGGTATTTCCTATTCAGCATTTAAAGTGGAAAAAAAGAATGGCCTCAGATCTGTGTACATAGAATTGTGAGCAAATCTCTGTATCTTGCTTATAATTCGAAGCTTAACACTCAAATATGGTTAGTAAATAGAAATTGTAAACAATTAAACATAAGAAACATGCACTATAACAAATAAAGTGCACAATTTATTTTTCAAAATGAATCATATACATGTATATACCTACATATATCCGTCAGCGATATTAAACTCTATTTAAATTTATAAATAAACTCGAGAAAATGCTAAGCATCTCAACAAAACACATTGCATTAATCTAATATTACGCAAAAGATCATACCGAATTACCGATAGAATGAATTTTAGTACTCTTTTAATACATCAGGTTTTGCTTAATTTGCGCAGGTAAACAGTTAACTGGCTGATTTACCGAAGTCTCTGTTTGATTTGATATGTAAAAATTTACAAAATACAGGCGATAGTTCCCAGGTTACAATGCATTGATAATGAAAACGAAACGAAAATCAAAACAATCTAACACCACCGTCATATGTGAAAACTGTCAACGCATTGAAATATTTCACCTCAATTTACTTCACAAAATCGGCACCAATGTATTTTGCATGTTTCAAAGATCCCCTTCGTACGCGAACTGTTGCACAACAAACTAATTCATCATTGTCAGATCGACCCGTTTATCTTAACCACGAGTCTTGGTAAAATGGGTGGGCAAAACCGGGCCGGGGCAAAATAAAAGCCGGGGCAGATCGGCAATCGTCAATTCCATAATACGCATTGTTTTGCAGCAATATTTACAGCGAATACAAATATACTGGTCCGTAACATATCCTCAAAATTTTAATGAGATTGGCATATTAATAACTGCCAATCTTTTGTTTTGCCCCGGCCCGCGTTTGCCTACCCATTTTACCATGACTCATCATGTGTGCTCATGGAATACCGAACCCGAAGCTATAAACTGATTGAAACACGCCTTTCCTTTATTATTATTTTCGTAATAACTCAGATTTGAAACAGAATTACCCCATAATTTTTGCAATTTATATTTTCCTTTCCATAAGGATTATTTATGCTAAATTACATTGAATTTGACTCGGTAGTTCTTGAGAAGAAAATTTTTAAAAATGCACCCCCCTTTTTCTACAGTTTCGAGGTTTTCTCCGCTTTGAATAAAGATCGGTCTTTCATTTTTGCAATTTATATTAACCTTCCCATAAGAATGCTTTGTGCCAAATTTGGTTGAAATTGGCTGAGCGGTTTTAGAGAAGAAGTTCAAAATGTTAAAAGTTTACAGACGAACAGACAGACGGACGGACAGACGGACGACGGACAAAAGGTGATCAGAATAGCTCACTTGAGCTTTCAGCTCAGGTGAGCTAAAAAACTGCACCATTTTCAGCGCTAGCATTGTCAGGACTAATAATCACAATGTACGTATTATGTACTATCCAATCGATCATATCTTTATATATATATTTACTACTTTCCTTTTTTTCACTCAACTAATTGAATTGTTTGTTGGTTTATAAGATGCCCAATAACTTGAAGCAGACCCTTTTTCTAACAAATAACAAATGTTATCTACAATGATTCTTACAGTTATAAAACAAAATTTAATAAAAAGATCCAATTTAAATATTTATCTAGTATTGATATTGGTTTCGCTTTGTGGACCAAAACAGTTATAGACCCTGAAACATACTACTATACAAAAAAAACATGCGACTTCCGTGCGAGAAACATTTCATGTAAACCGTTTAGCGTTTCGTGTTTACAGTTTAGCGTTTCGGGCAAAGCGTGTGAGTACCGTGTGAGACGTTTCATCAGATTACATTTGAAACTGTCAAAATCAATTATTTTTTTTTTCAAAATGGCGCCCGAATTTTACATTTCTTCAAATGATTTGTAATTGACAATACACTTATGTATGTATAGTTATGAAAATAAATCTAGAAAACGATAGACCTATCTTTTTATCAAGCTTGTATTCTGTTTCAACAAAAGATAAAGTTTTCAACGGAGTCTGCTTTGAAAGTCTTTCTACGGCGCTTTCGTGCCGGTGCAATATTAAAATGCACAATACATCAAAATGTTTTTTTACAGTTTACAAGATGTGGCTTCCAAAAAAAAAAATCTAAATCAACACTTGGAAGATCGAGCTTAATGCTTAAAATAATTACTGTTTCAGGGGTGTCGTACTGAAATTTTATCATTTTTGTTATGTTACAACATAAGTAGAAATAAAATATTATTATTTAAACACACAATATCCCCAAACATACAAATGTATATATATAGTATTTCAAAAGCAATAACACAACCCCTCCCCGTAGAGACTCATAAATTGTATAATGAGTTCTTTCATATACAGTGTTGTGAATTACTTTTAGGAAAACGGAATTCCAAAATAGTGATAGAAACTTTTTAGAAATCGTTTTTTTTCCCCTGGTTTTATGTGCGAAACATATTTTTCTACGCGGTTGATACGATCTAAGTAAAAAGAAATAATCGTCTGATTGCTTATTTTTTTCTGAATTCTGTCACCTTCTGTCTGGTGCTTGAGGACAGGACCGACCCCCCCCCCCTCCACCCCACCCCCAAGTATAAAGACCCCCGTGACTTTTCTCTTTTTTAAAATTAAATTATCCTTTTATGACATATTTCTAATCTAGTTTATTCATTTATTGCCCAAAATTACCTAAAACATACATTTTTTAAAAATCAGACCCTCTATATGTATAATACAAGAAGGTTGCTAACTTTGTCCATCTAGAATCAACGGAAGTAAGGGTTTATCGCAAGGAAGATAACTCGTAACATTATTTCTTTTTTAATTTTCTCTTTTATGTCTTCCATTGTAACATACTCAGTATGAGTGCCTTCTTTTAGGTTTTCCAGTACCCAAGACGATAAAAAAAGTTTTCAGTCTTCGCGGCTTGATTAGAATTCATACTTCTAATGAATTGTACTTTTTTCGAGTTTGACATGCAATTTCGTAAATCTCCTACCTTTTCATTGTTCTCATGTACACTCGGAACTTCTCTGTTTATGAGTGGAGTTATCTTCCTTGCAATAAACCCTCTCTGCCGTTGATTCTAGATGGATCGGTTCAAAATTTGCAACTTGTCGGTGAAAATTGTCTTAATTTACCCAATAAATGTATTTACACGGACATGGCATGCAGATATTCAGTGAAGGGAATTATCGGGCTACGACATGAGGTCGCCGTTTTTACTGGTAGATGTTGTTTGATAATACATTTCAACAAATATTCATCGGCAGTGCCTCTCGGCTGGCAGACGAAGTTAGCAACCTTCTTGTATTATATATGTAGAGTGCCGAATTTTTTAAAATGTTTGTTTAAGGTAATTTTGTGCAATGAATGTATAAATTAGATTAGAAATATGTCATATAAGGATAATTTAATAAAAAAAAAAGAATAAAGTCCCGGGGGTCTATATACTTGGGGGTGGGAGTGGAAGGGGGGTCGATCCTGTCCTCAAGCACCTGTGAATTCTGTGAATAATAACTTAACCCTTTCGCTGCCACGTCAAAAAAGACGTTATTACGCTTCAGTGCCAAGCATGACGTTATTCAATTTATGCGTTGACGTAACAATCTGCCACAACGCGTCGAACCATTTTTTTAGCGTTGCGGGATGCAGTTTTGTGTGTAATATATTATTTTTAATGTTATTATCTAAAACAATGGCTTTTTATCACTTTCTCTGTCACTTCAAATAAGACGTTGCGCCATTCTTTTATTCTTTTTTTTATATTTTATTTTTTTTTAGCGCCGCCAAATAAAAAAAACGTAAAGAAAACCACGCTTTTCAAAAAATACGAAATACTTCATTTATGAAGCATTTTCCCAAGTTTAAACAAATACGAAAATTTCCAGCAACTAATTAATTAGTAAAACGCAAATATGTTAGTGGTCAAGAGGCGGGAATTGCTGGCTGCAGGTGTAAAGGTTTATCTTGATGCAGTTAAAAAAATTAGCACAAAAAAGGAATTGATATTTAATGTGTGTTAGATAGGCAGACAGACAACGAATGACTGTGCTAGAATGATAAGCAAATCCTTGTTCGTTTTACTTTCTATAAAATCGCGCTTTTTATAAAGCATAACCGCCCATCCAAGTTTATCCTCATACAGTCATTTTGGGGTAATTCGAATCACCCCGCGTTCCGTGTTTTAGAAAGTTTGATGTATCGCTCTGCAATGTACAAAACATGAACAAATGAAACTATCCAACAGGCATCACCTGCAATGTTATTTGTATACAGAGTTTAAAGAAGAAATGGCATACATTAATAAAGTCATTTGTGATTTATTTTATGTACTCGCCTTCCTCAGTGAAGGGAATTTGCGTGATGAAAACGCTGCTCAATACTCATTTTTTATTACTTTGGTTGCTATTGCTTTATTGAGCGAGAAAATTGATACAGTGTATGTTTGGTAACTACATGCGCGGATCCAGAAAACATTTCCAAGGGGGTGTCCGAGGAATAATTTTGTTTTCCAAAGTGGGTGGGTGGGGGTTTGTTCGAGGCCTATTTCGAAGATTTTACAATGTAATTTTATTTATTTGAATTTTCCAGGAGGTGGAAGGAGGTGTCCAGACACCCCCTTAAATTTTAGATCCGCACATGAACGGGTATGATCTCTTTGTTGGACCAAAACAACCAACTATATTAAACATGCGTTTATACACATATTTTACAATCAAGTTGAAGAAAAGGTGTTATTCAAAATACCCCCAAATGACTGTATTAATGATTTCGTAAATATAATTTTAAGCTTAGCGTGAACTTTTTAAAGCTGCTTGGTCCGATATCATTTAAAATTTTGTGTTCGCTTTTATACGATGGCTATGCTATGTATGGGTAGAATAATAGACATTGCAGTAGTTTTCCCGGTCAATTAAACCGGTTTCTTTCGCCTCATATTAAATTAAAATTCGCTGCTAAGGTCGAGGCGGGTATGGTCGTATTACGACTTTGACATCGCTATAATAAAATTGGCAAACCAAAAATGAACGTCTGTACATTTTATTCACCAATATTTCGGAACACATAATATACAAATGCATGTTAAGGGGGCATGGTCACGATTTTGGTAAAAAAGAAAATTCCGATTATAATGCTTACAATGTTTCAGTAAACATTTTTAATGGGTAACCAAACTTTGATTGTCCTTCGTTGAGTTATAAGCGAGTTACAGAGCTTACAATTCTTTAATATGTAAACAAAGCTTTTGTTTACATTTTAAATGTTGAATTGAAAATTCCCGTTTGATACCTAAAATTATTCTGTTAAACGTTTGGAACTGTTTATTTATGCTTCCAATGAATAAGAACATAGACAGATCAGCTTGAAAAAGAATTTTTACTGGTGTATTGAACTTATGTAAACTAAAACAGGGCACGAGCCTTGTTTACATGACAAAGAATTGTGAGCCCTGTATCTTGCTTATAACTCCACGACAGACTCTTAAATTTCATTTGATTATTAGAAATGCATTCCTAAACAATCGTAAATAAAAATAAACAGAAAATAGAATTTGACAAAAATCGTTACCATGCCCCTTTAATCTATTTCTTTGAGACTCTTGATTTTTTGCTTTTTTGGTTACCGCGATAGTTTCAATTGTTTGGCCCCATTGCATATGAAAAAATTATGTACATATTTTATTTATAGAGTGAGGTATGATCAATACCTTAAGGTCTTTCGATTGTCGCATGAAGTCATTGTGAGCATTCCGGAATATTTTACCGTTATCGGTTATAATATTAGTGTTATGTGATGCATGGTTTTGCCAATATTTCTTGATTTATACTAGTGTTTAACACTTTTTAAGCTATGTAAAGTGATATGACACTAATGTTTAACAATTTATAGAGAGTAGTATGAGTTGAAATCGCTGAATTCAATGAAAAACTGATAAAATCGTACATAGGCAAACTTGACAGAGACTACAATTCATAATTGTTTACCTGGCAAGGTAAACATTTTTTTGCAGATTTCGATAGGATATATAATGAATTACAAATGTACCAATTTTCAGTGAGTTTGAACCATTATTTTAAAATTTATAGAATGTTTATGTTGCTAAACTGTACTTATTCATGGTTGGAAAATTGAATTAAAAATGTACTGTAAATGTGACAGCTTTTATACTGGGAAGCTTAAATGGCCTTAAAATGTTAAAATACATAGAATAAAGGATTGTGATTAATTACTTTATTATATAGAAATCAGTAAAACAAAATGTGATGTTGGATTGGAGAGCAGTCGTCGCAATAATTGCCATGATAGTGTACCTGTGTTAGCTCCTACAGCATGAACAAAATATTTGCAACATACCAATATTTAAGTTCAATTTGAATGTTTACATATTAATCTTCAAAATTAAACAAACATTACACGGATTAAACCATAAAAACATCGAGGGTGGAGAAACCAAACACGTAACCTTGAATAAAAACATGCTCTTATTTTTAAAAATGTAAACATTGGTACCACAATATATTAACCTCTCAAATTAAACAAATTCATTATTGTCACTTTTCCAAGTATCAATGAATATGGAAAACTGTACAGAAGAAAATGTGATACATTTTGACGACGGTAATTAGATGTATTGTGGCTAATGAATTATTTGAATTCAACATTTTTTGAAGTGTACTGGTGTTACACGGTTTCAATTACATAAATTTGTCCATAATACCCTTTTTATCGTGAATATATAATGTGGAGTGTGTATGTCTCGGTAATCAGCTAGAAAATTATGTTCTCTTTCTTTTTCTAAGGTTTCCTGAATACTTTCAATCAAAATATTTTAGGGAAATAATTAATCATCAATTTTTAAAACATGCATTGACAATCCCCAAACAAATCACACCACAAAACAAGTGATTTAGAATATATATATATATATATATATATATATATATATATATATATATATATATATATATAAAGATAAGATTGATTTCATATTGAAGAATATAAAGAATATTGCTTTTGTTTCGATAATTTCTCGTTGTGTGTAATGAAATATGAAGAGACATGTTCACCTTTACAAAGAAAGTGCAAATCCAATTATGTTGTTCCTCTATCCTTTAGATTGATCTTTATTTACACTAATTCCTATTGAATTTCCTTGAATTCTTTAAAAGCTATTATTAAACCTAAATCCGTTGTCCACAAAGCTTAACTATACAAGCAAGCATACGTAAAAATGCGGTAAGTGTACCTCAGTTTTGTTTAGGATATGAGGAAAAACGACATGAACGCAATTGGAAAAAAATGTATTAAAATATCATGTAAACTTATGAAATTCAAGTACAGACTCAGTGGAATAATGTAAGCAACGTTACAATTAGGATTTATTTAACCAAAATGTTATTTTGGGAGAGAACGGAAAACAGAATAAAGCAATCGTCTGAAATAAAAGCTTTCTAGAAAGACAAAATCTTATTAAATTTACGTATGGATAAAATAAAAGAATAATTAATTTTCAATACGCCAAATAAGGAATAGTTAAACATGCGTTAAACAATACATGATTCAAAAGAAGTGTACATGTAACAATCAGTTAAGCAATTTTCAGAGGGGTTTGGTCGACAAACTGACTCTAAAGCATATTCATTAATCATATAGATATAATTCTAAAGTGGCAAGGATTTCGTAAGTGGCGATTATCCCCCTTATATGAAGGAATCAAAAAGTTAAATTTTTATATGTACATCTACATTTTGATTTAAGGTGGTATAGGACGCCTCCATGTTGTGACGTACTATCTATCGAAATAAACAATAAAATCAAGAGTAATTTTATAAATACTTTCTTTCCCAAAATTGTCACATAACAGCGTAGCGCAGTGGGTTAGAGGATTCACTGCGAATCTGTAAGTCATGATATCGAATCCTGCTGGGGATTTTAAAACTTTTACCTTTCCAAACATTTTAAAAGGTATTATTTTGGGTTAAATATTGCAAAAAATTATTGAAAATTCTAAACCGGTGACAGTATTTTGATTATAATGTACTTAAATCCACATTTATATCGACACATGTCCCACACCAACTATATTCGAGTTCATTATAAACTATTTAGCGGATTGAGAGAGAGGTTTAACACGATCGTGACAATGCATATACCTTAAAAAACCACTTAAATTGAAGTAACGTAGGTTATATAATGGAAATGTTTCAAGTTTTAAACGGTTTCGGTTTACGCATGAACCACCAAGGAAAGCATGTTGACTATAAAACTAAGGACCTCAAATATCTTTAACTTGTATAACATTTTTGCAATTTTTTAATGATTATATATTTTAAAATTGCAAAATAATCGATTTTTCCTGTTTTAAATAACAACATTTAATTAAGGAGGTTGGCACCTGAAATAATAGTAATGTCAATCTTCCGAAAACCACTTGGATATAAAGATGGGTACCTAAAATGTTCATTTATTTTATTTGTGACCCATGTCACATGCCATTTTTTGGAAATATTGGGCTCCAAACAGAAATTTTTTCTGAAATTTTTGCTAAAATTTGACATGGAAATTGATAATTTGAAGAAATCAAACAAATATTTATAGTTTGAACTATTATTTAGTAATGATTTTTATAAAGTATGAGGTGGAACACATGTAGTGACTATAAAAGTAAAATCTAAGTCAAAGTTTAAAAATTCTTGCTCTACTGGTGGCTTCAAAGCCCAGTACATAAAGAACACACAACAGATGTTACAAAATTTCGGAGTAATCAAATTATGACGCAAATAGAAAAAAATTATAGTAATGTCATCTTTCCAAAACTTTGCATACAAATAGATATACATTTATTGTCATATTTAAAAGAAAAACAAGTAGGGGTCACATCTCCAAAAATTGAGATATAGCATGAAATAAGCTAATTTCAGGCCAAAATTGGAGTTAATTTTTTCTTAACTTCTATGAAATATAAGCTAAATATGCCAAAATATATCGATAGAAATATTAAAATAATGTTTAAATATGTTAATTAGAACATCATGAATATATCATAATACACAAACTATCCAGAAGTTTGGTCTGTGCTGAAAATAAGGAAGCTAAAGTAACAGTACTCTAAAACTAATGAGTTATGAAAATTGTTCATTTCTTTCTTGAAAACCTTCCGCCACAAAATATAGTCCCTTACTAAACTCTGTAAAAATGAAATTTTTTTTTGAAACAATTTAATTCAATAAAGTTAATTTGGCATTGTAAAATATAAATATACTACTAGAATTAATATGTGATGCAGAATTTTCAGACTAGAGGTGACCCAAAATAGCTACCCAAAACCTGAGGAGCGAACCTCTTTAAGTAGTTAACTATTTTTTCTAAATAATATTATCATTAGTGTTAACGTTAACACAATGCAAGACTGATCAAAATCGAATGTTAAGTATATATGTTGCTATGATAACGGATATTTCAAAACGAAAAAGTAAACCATCTTAGCTTCTCAAGTTACACTTAACGGTTAGCAAAAGGTTTAACTTTCATGAAAGTAAGAAATAAATGTAAATGGTAATCGGAAGTTCTCGCTCAATGTATGATACCAAAGGGGTGGTCTAAAATCGTAGGCAGTCCGGAAAATTAAAAATTCATGCAGGTACATTTGAGTATAACGATGGTTTGATATTAACTGAAAAGTAGTAGTTGATTTATATAATTACATAAAAGTATAGCTAAAAATGAGGATTTTTTAAAGATATCTTTTTTAAACTTTAAAACTAGTTCTTGTTTTTAAAAAAAAATGCATACTCTTCGGATATCATTAAGTAGAATTATCAACATTTCATGTCGCAATAAAAGAACTCCGATCTAATTTGTTTTGAAAGCATTGAATTTCTTTATTCAGTACCATTAGTTAACCAAAATAGATGGATATTTAATTTAAACGGGAGTCACAAATTGATCAATTCTGATAACATTAAACAGTTGTTCTTATTTTTGGGCTTGGTTAGGTTTAAGATTTTGCTCTGAACATTCTTCTTCCAATAATCAAGCATCGTTTCTTGCTTTCTTCTATTTTTAAAATCGTTATTGCCACTTCCGCCATCATACATGTATCACATTACGGTTTCAAGAACCATTGGGTCAGTTTCAAGCAAATTTGGCACAAAATTTTACTTAGAACTCCTTATTAGTTTTGTTAAATTACGAGATCATATACTCATAAAATAAAAGAGGATTTAATCTTTCTAATCTGGTTGAAGGGGCGTTAAGTGTGAACTCCCCTGTACGGTTTATTATTGTTAATTAAAAATAAATAGAAAGTTTTGTTATTCAATAACCATTACAGTTAAAACATATAAATGTGTACCCGCCAAAAACATTCGGTTTTTATATATATTTTAATTTCCCATTTGTAGTAATCGTGAAAAGGGGATAGGCCGGTTGAAGAAAATATAAAATAAGTACAAGTAATACGTTTCCAAAAAAGCTTAATAAACTTTTTAAAAATTATTTCATTGTAGGCATTGCTACATTATAAGAAATATATTTTAACTTTTGCTGCTGTTCTGAAATTCATAGGTGGAACATTAGATTGAAGTAGTACTATTTTCTCTTTGATTAACATGCTTGTATACACCATTTGTAATTTAAATTTTTTTCATCAATAAGCATGACTCGTCTTTTTTTGTAAAGAGAAGAACTTGAAGTATGCAAATTTAATCAATACAAATGTTCAAAGCAATAAGAAATAGTAAAAAAAAATCAATCTTATTCAACCAAATTGAGCTTTTAATAGAAATGCTCTAGGAAGATTATCAATTCGATTTTTAATTGTCAAAAAAAGATGGCAAATATTTGTCATCTATATCAAGGGCCTTTCCGTCATATCCATTATCCATCAACTAAATCATCATAAATGGAGTAACATACACGGCTTGCTCCAGTGTATTCTAATTTAAAGGAAACCTCTTGCTAATGTTTTGACACGATTGCTCCCATTTTAGACTGGTTTACTTTATATTGAAGAAGAAATTGTGCAGCTTTGTCTTTCATCCTAAGAATGAAATCTCCGATGTTTTAGATTTTCTGCATGAACAAATCCTATACAGGGAAGTTGTCTCAAATCAATTAAATCGGAGAAAAAGAATTGAACGAAAACGGGCACAAAGTCAGCGAGATCAGAGGAATTTTTAAAATCCCTGAATAAACAAGGAGATCAATTATGAAGTGTTTTATCAGCGGAAAAGTGTAGACTGATGGGGCCTCTCGTTCAGGGCGTCCGAGAAAAGGATAAGATCCCTAAACTATTGCTAGCGGCCCTTTTTTCAAGAAAAATAACCACAAAACGACAGTTATTCTACAGGAATAAATAAATATGATAAACTTTGAATTGTGTAAAAAGTAAGGATTGCTTGTAATAATGAAGAAATCAGTACTATCGGCGATTTTTTAGACTTTGTAACGGGGAAAATCGTTCTGGTTTGTGATCCTGTGTTCTTTAATAAAGATGAAAAAAGGTTGTGTCTTATACTGAAACAATACGCTTATCAAGATTTGGCTAGACTCGTTTACATATCACGTGATATCGTTTACCCGACGAGAATCAAAGTACAAAATGTACTCGTAAACGCTTAAAATACTTAAAGGTATGTATGGCGTATCCGGGCCTAATTTTTTTTAAATTGACCGAACTTAGTATTACGTGTTATGTATATCAAAATTATACTTTTCACAAAGTTTGAACGTCATACTTAATCTTACAGTATTAATATTTGTATGTGATTGAAAAATGCATTTCCTTTCAAATCTCTCAACCTGTCGTTGTTGAAAATCGTAAAACCAATTTTTGGTAAATATTTTAAGAGATAAATGATTTTTAAAAACATTTAACAGTTGAAACGTAACGGAGTTTAAATATGATATTTGAAGGTATGTTTTATCTTTATAAAGTAATGAAACTCTGATACGTGCATTTTCAAAACTTTGATCATGAACAAATACGTTATATGAGCATTTACACAAAAAAATCAATAATCAAAACAGTCACATAGTTGCGTGGATTTCTTTTTATATGGGAAAATGGCCCAACCAGGTATGATAAATAAGTAACTGATAAAATATGAAAATTTCCACAAAAAATAAATTGTTCAATCTGATGAAGACTCTGACAAGGACTCTGAAACTCTGAAAGTTCACTGAATGAGCTTTCATCAGTACTAGATTTTTTACAATCAAGTACATTGTCTGGCATGATCTGAGAGTTTAATATGTTGTTGTACATGTGCCGCTGTATGCCTATATATACCAAAGAATTCGTAGATAGGCGACATGAGCACACCTTTTCACAAGACGAGCCACTGATTAACACTGACAGTACCAGAATTTTATATGACCAACGTTGTCCTCGGAATCAGATCGTACCAAAAGATAGTATGATTTTGATGACACATGCCGTGCCTGATTTTCCTTTGTAATGTTGATCATCGTTTTCCCAACAAAAATGTCATCCCCCCCCCCCCCCGTCTTCGTCTAAATGTTCTCTTGTATACGAAAATGCTTGTTTTCTTCGGTATATTCCAAATGTGAGAGATCGAAGATAGATTGTGCCCCATTGCTAGCAGGCCTATTTTTGTATTCTTATGAAGCAGAATTTTTTTAAAAACTTGTACATGAAAAAAATAAATCACTCGCTGTGGCCTTCAACTCAACATTCAGGTATATCGACGACGTATTATCAATTAACAATTGTTATTTCCATACTTACGTCGACTCGATATATCCGAGTAAACTTGAAATAAAAGATATCACAGATTCTGCGTCATCTGTTTCATATTTGGATATTTTACTGGAAATGGACATTGATGGTTACCTAACAACAAAACTTTATGATAAACCCGATGACTTCAATTTTTCTATAGTCAACTTTCCTTACTTATGTAGCAATATACCTTCATCACCTGCTTATGGTGTTTTTGTCTCTCAGTTAATTCAATACGCAAGAGCATGCTCTTCGTATGAACAGTTTCTAAGGCGAGGCAAGCTACTTACAAACAAGTTGATAAAACAGGACTATCAACAGTCTCGTTTGAAGTCATCTTTTCGTAAGTTCTATGGTCGATACAACGACCTTGTCAGTAAATACAATATTGTACTGGGTCGAATGCTGACTGACGTTTTTCATACTAATTGTTAGACCATAATTAATCACCTAATTGTCTACGGACTTTTCCGTTTTTCCCCCGATTACGACAAAGAGCACACGGCGGGTGTGACCGGTCAGCAGAGGATGCTCACTCCTCCATGGCATGTGATCCTACCTCTATCTTTTTGGAGGTCCGTGTTGCTCTGCTTTGAATTTGTATTTCGTTTTCTGGATTTTTGAGATGGTTGACGGTTTGTTATTGTCATTTTTTCATAGTCCTCTGAGAGGGAAGGGAAGTCTGGAACAGCGTCATTGGCGTCTACTTTCGTTAATTTAATAGATAGATTGTATTTACCTGAAGAATTAATAAACATTTCTTTTAAAGGATTTACTTGAATTTTGGATTTTAGATCATTTTTGGGTCAATTCAAAGTCGCCCGCAGAATCTGAAGCAAGTGATGGTAAAATATAGTAGATATATCTGCACAGAGCTTCAACTGGCTTTTAAGTTTGTCTTCAACTTTCAACTGTTTTTCTTCTAATCGTTTGATGACAGTTACCCGGAAAGGTATCTGGTATCTGAAATAAGATATACTGCATAATATTTTACCATCATGATGATCTCAAACATTCACTATTTATTTTTTTTTAATAGTAATTTATAACAATTTTACAATATTTTTAACATCGTTATGTATTTTTAAAAAAGTGATCTATTTGTTTTATAACGTTTTAATTTTATAAAATTTTAATGTGCAAATAATTTACTTAATTATTTTCTAAATTCTTACACATAAAAAATAAATATTTATACACAAGAGGCCAATAGGCCTTGACGGTCACCTGAGTAGCATAACCCATTCACAAACTTGTCAAGGAGTCTCATATATGCATTTAATTAAGTTTTATTCTGGAATAGAACAATTTTTAATTTGTAATGACGACCACCTCCCTGCCTGAAATCTTTCAAAAAGGACTATTAAACCTATAATTTTAGAGAAAAACTTAAAAGATCATAAAAGAGTGCATGACCTGATATTGAAAAGGTGCAAGATTCTGATAGAAAATAATTTAATAATAATAACAAGGTGGCTATTATTCATGTTTTATCTAAAACAACCTCCCATCCCCCATCCCTCCGGGGCAGACAGAAACTCTCCCTGTGGGCATTTAAACAAACGAAAAAAAACCCAGCTTTATCGATAAAAGCCATCATGAGTTACTCACTTCTCCTGTTCCAGTTTTTGAATATTCAACATTCGTTGAGAATCATCATCTGGCATATATACCAAAATCATTTTACCTTTATATCAGTGATTTTAGTTAGCCAATTATTACTTTACTATTAACAAGTCTATTTGTTTATTTTGAAAGTTCAAAAACTATTTTTGTTTCAAATGATAAAAAGCCTTGCATAACTCTTTTGATCATACAACTTCTTTATAATTACATTATATTCAATGATTAATTACTAAATATGAACAAGCAAAGGAAGATAACTCCGTTCGGAAGAAGCAAGGGAAAACAAGATGTAATTATAATCGGGCGATTATAAAGTCTCCCAAACCAACGAGGCTATCATATAGAGTAGGGATGACCCACAAAGTTTCATGATGTTCCCAGGGGTCCTTTACTATATATCAGGTGAACTAACATGACCCAAGGAACAAGAATATATATGGTTTAGGGGTGGGGATATTAACCATTTTCAATATATTCGGGCACTACCTGTTTGAGGGGGGTCAGGACCACCCCCAAGGCCCATGACCTACATACCATATGATGCCCCTTGACACAAGGAACATGAATATATATGGTTTAGGGGTGGGAATCTCAACCGTTTTCAAGTTATTTGTGCACTTCCTGTTTAAGGGGGGTCAGGACCATACCTGGGACCCATGACCTACATACCATTTGATGCCCCTTGACACAAGGAACAAGAATATATATGGTTTAGGGGAGGGGTTTGTGACCGCTCTGCTGCGAGTTAGATCAGTAGTGACCTGATTAAAATATCTATTTACCGTATTGATTTAAATAGAATCTGGATTATTAATCTTTGTTTACATATTACGATGACTGTCGGTGATACAACGCATAATATCCGTTATAAAGCCCATATATAAATATGAGCACATGGCATTGTCATTACATGCGATCGGGATCGCATTCCATACGTATTCCGCCATGTTGGTTTATATTTAGAATGCACATGTGACTGCATCGGTTGATCGATTATAGCAGCAATACGTATTATTTATAGACATCACCTACCTACGTATATTATTAGCGTTCTTTAATAACATCTTACCTATTTTTCTAGCACTGGCACCTGATATATTTCCTTTTTTTAAACGTATTTCTTTACTTCCCTATATAATCATGTTGGGGCTGCAGCATTTCCGGTTTGTGAATGTTACCAATCGTGACGTCAGTAATAAACAACGTCATCAGTATACATTGGTAACTTGGTATTTCCGGTAGAAAACCTTTATATATGCACCCCCTTTTTGGGACTGGGGTACCAGAGCATCAGCATCGCTCGCACTAATCAGACCACCTTCATAAACGGTGAGATTCATAGTACGATTAGCAAATTATAGCACGTACAGGGACCTACCATATACTCTGTTCAGGAATTATTTCATTACTAGGATTTTAAGATAATATTTGGGTGCCAGTCTGCTATATATATTTATCACCCCCCCCCTTTTTCCCCATTGGATTTTATACATTTAGGGTGGATATTTTGTGTCACTGTTTACGAGGCAGTATATCTCCCCTGTTTATGTTGTCTAAGATTATAGTATTGTTATTGATTAAAATCTATTTGAAATGTTACCATGCAAGTCTTATGTTTCTCTCTCTCGGATTGTCACACATTATTATATATTTGGAAATATGAATTGACGGCGGTGTTGAAATACCGGTCTTTATTAAAAACTAAATACAGTCCAAGACTGTGTTACCCGATATACCTCGGGCACGTTACAGAATTTGGTGGCAGCGGTAAAGGATATATTTGTCTATAATTTCGATGATGTCGAGTAGACCAAGCAGTTCAGCTTCTGACTCGCTAACTGGGCGAGATATGTGTGACGATACAGAGAGAGAAATGGTTACTTTGGGTCCCGCAAATACTAATACTTGTAAATCAGATTTACTTGAACAAGAGCCTCTAGGTTCCCCCAGTGGTGAAGTTATTTTAAACTTTAGAGGCCCCCGCCACTGTGATGAAACTCCCGGTTTAGATTGCGGAGATGTGGGTGAATCAAACCCTAGAGAAATCTTAAACATAGTTAAGGACCAAATAAATCACGTACTTAAAGACCAATTGGGACAAATGATGGAAGAACAGTTTTCTAAATTAATGCGGGATCAGTTCTGCAATACGCTGCAGAATCAAATGGCTGCAGCCAGCAGAAATTACTGTAATATGGAAAGCAGCAACGTAGCTTCTCAAGGCGAGAATGTGCGTTTGTCTGGCTCATATATGAGGGAACATAGCATTCCCAGTTCATGTAACGAGGGTGTCAGTAGGGTACATTCCTCAGAAAGGAATTGGCATACTGGCGGCTCGTCGAGTGTTTCAAACAAGAACACTCAGGTAGATACATGTAGTCTAAACAGAGAGACGGGTGACAGAGGTTTCTACTCATATGAAGACCGTCTTGTCGGCGACTCTCAAGGTTATCCCTGTACGAATTACAGGATGAATAGTCCTACAGTAACAGACTCCGAGAATAAATATACGCATAGATGTAAACCTTTACCTTTGTTATCTTCTGGAGATGCGCCTCAAACTCAGTAATTACGAAGTCCAATTGTTAATTAATAAACGTTTATTAACGAGCGTGATCGTATAGTAAATTGAAGCAGCCCAAATCAAAGAATCCAGAATACCTTTAACATCATTTTACATGAGTATATATTACATTTTACTTATGATTGACAGTTCTGACCAGTCCGGCCCATCTACGATGATCATGAGTGAACAATTAGTGTTAAAATTCCAGAGTTAAATTTTATTTCTAAATAAAGTAACAAAACTGTCAAAACTGTCAGAAAGAATATTGTGATGCGGGTTTTGAGTCTCAGAATCCGAGTCTCATAGTCCCCCACCTGGGTATGATGCATCGCTTACTCATAATACATTAATTCATACATGGCTTTAAGGTTACAAAGGTTAAATAGATGAACAAGCATTACAAGACTAACTTGCAATATTAGGGCCTTCATTACAGACACAGGATCGCCAAATATGACAATTTGTTGAAAACTTGTTTATATATTTTCAGTTTGTATTTTACTGTGCCAGAATTAATTAACCTCATTTATGACAAAGAGTATTGGGATGCAGTATTTGGGTATCCCGCCCTAATATGACGCGTCACTTGCTTACAATATTAAAATATCCAATATAAAGTATACATGAGTTCATGGTTTAAAAGGAAGCAAAGGTTATATAGAATATGCAATACATTACTCAGTATAGAGTACCAGAGCTATCGATGCAGACACAGAATCACCAAATATGACACTTATTTATAAACTCTCAATTTGGATATTATTATGCCCGTATAATGCACCTGGTTTCATAACACCATTTAAGAATACTACGCAGTACTACAATAGTCACAGAGTTCGTTCTGTTAGTTATCATTACCACAATTAATTGCGCAGTATCTAGGTATACATAAGTATCATAGTGACCAATATGTAATACTAGCAATTCAAGGTCATAGCATGGCTATCTGTTTACATACGTCCCCCAAACAAAAGAAATATCCCGAAGGGAAATTTCTCATGTCTGGCGCCCGGAATAGGAAAGCGTCCTTGATCTCCCCTTGGTCAGATGAACTTCCTAGTGACATACCAGTCAGAACATCTATGTTAAGAGATAGTATCAAGTGACATGTTTCCACCTCCAGCTTGGAACATCATTCATATACAAAAGCAAATTTGTAACCAGGATGTATACATAAAATCATATACATGTAGTTTGATTATATCGCATTACAATCATGAAAACAATAATGAATAAGGTATGACAATAATGACCAGGATGAAATAATCATAATTGAAGATAATCGTAATTCATCATCAAAGTAATAATAAGTATGGTTATACTTAATGTCACATATATATATACAAAGTCAAGACATGCTTATAAGTTCACAAAATATCTTTTTCTTCTAAGGGGTGGAGTTCATGTACTACATGTAGCTTCATAGGTTCGGAGTTCATCGGTTTCTTCCTGTAGTTCTCCCGAGTGAATCACAAAATACAAGATTAATATTAGCACAAGATAACACACATTTTACATTTATAATATTCACACATTTTCACAAATTCCTTTATAAGGAATACACAACTTCTTCACGGCTGCAGCTTAATTATTCATACATCATCGGCACTCGTGGATAGAGGGTTGGCGCGAATGGCGAGGCGGCTTCTCGCGGAACATCTTCTGCGTTCCTCTGTGGCGTAGACATCGCGGCTTTCTCTTCCAGATATTTACGTGCCAGCTCTTGGTCCGGTCTATAATATTTGGCCCGTGGAAATTCTTCATTTTTCTTCTCTCCAAGTAATTGTTGTGCTAGTTTAGTCGAAATTGTCCCCGTACTATTGGTCATTTTGCGAGTTTCGAGTCTTCCGCTCCTATGGGGTTTCTCTTGGATTCTAACGTTTTTCGGGATTGGTTTAAGTTCAGTGGTATCACTAGAGGTCCAATTCTCTGGATTCACACAACAATATGCAGTGTCATTGGAAGAACCTTTCTTATCTCCGTCACTACCCCTTTTTCGACAACCTGACCAGCAACCACCACAGCATATACCTCCCCACTTTTTAATCGTTTTGCGTTTCTTTATACAAAGTCCGATCGTTATTGTTACTGCCAAAGTTAAACACACATAAAACCAGGGACTTTCCACCCAAGATGATGTTTTCATGGGTTGCAGATTAGTTATTGGCAATTCCGCCATAAGTGCATTCATAGGGAAAACTTTAATATCTTTTAGTTTGTCGGGAATCCTTATTTGGCTAATTTCTGGGTGTCTGGTGTTTAGAGGGTCCCATAGGGTGCATGTATCAATTTCATTGATAAATTTTTGGAAGGAATCGGTCATGTTAAATTGACTTTCTCTATTATAAAATGGCGGTAATAATAATGAACCGTGGAAACCTGAGCAACCTTGTCCCAAACTTAAGATGTCTATCGGGCTCTTAATTTTTTTACTTTGTGTATTTTGTCCACATTTTACATTAATTTCTAGTGGTTTAGAAGAAGTGATTAACCATTTTCCTTCACGCAAAGTGAGCGCATTTGGATCAGGTAACTTATTTTCCACTAATACTGAACACTGTCTTTCTATTTCTTGTATGCTATTTAGAAAGATCTTTACTACACATAAATCGCTCGAGCTTACGGGGTAAAAGGATTTATTTATAGAACAAAAGTTTCCATGTTGTTTTTTACATGTATTGGTTTCTATTTTAGATAAGGTAGTGAATGTTCCTCGAACATCATCTATAGCTAGTGCTTCGGTTTCGATATCATATCTAGCCAACAGGTTTGATTGATTCGTTTTTAAATTCGGGACTGGAAGATTATGGACCTTGAATAATTCAAATCGTTTGTTTGTATCTAACAGGGGTATAGTCATTGCAATTATGAGGTTTTCATTTCCAATTAATGTTGTACATGGTAAGATTCTATAATAAGACCAAAGATCGGTGGTTATATCATACGGTAATCTAAGATACGAAGGTAACTGGTCTGAGATTTCTAATAACAGGCGCCTGAGATCTCCTGGGGAAATAACGGTTGGAGAAAGATGTCCTAAAGAAAGCATATTTAGACGTAAACGAAGTTGTTGTAAGTGATTTCTAGTTACTGAGACGATTTCGGATAGACTACTTAACGTCCTGTCAAAACGTATGTAAATGTCATTAAATCTTTGCATGTCATGTAATTCTCTTCCCAGTTTTGATTGTTCGTTCATGGATTCATTAAGACTAGTAATGATTTCATTTATGGTCCTGCGATTGTCAATTATGTTTTGCTGATTATCTTTAACAAAAGTCATACTTTCGGTTAAGACATGTTTTATTTGCTGTTGATTATTTGCAAGTTGTCTAACATTGCTCCTAATAGTATTTAAGTCTTCTTCGTCTAAGGTACCAAAAAGAAAAGATAGAACTTTCCCTACAATTGGTATTACAGCTCTGGTATTTCTACGATTCATAAAACGAATTTCTTGTACCTCTTGTTCCAAATATTTTCTGTTTACCTTAAAATTATTAATTTCAACTGAAAACCTTTCCCTCATTTGATAAAGCCGAAAGATGGGTGTCATGCGAATAGTTTGATTAGTATCCGTTACTGACAGTTTCTTTGATTCATCCCCAATGGCTTGGACCAACGTATTTTTGACCGTTGTTAATTCTGTTTGTAATAAATTAAGAATGTCATAATAAGGATTTAAGTTTATCGCAGTGACTGCTGTCCATTTTCCTTGCACCAGAGAAATATCTTTGACTTTTTCAAAAATTACATTTTTCCTGACGATATTGTTCGCAAAAGGTATCCCAAACACTCCAGCTAGGAGAAATACTGTCAAGACCCACTTCATCCTGCAATTAATAATTGAAACTTCGAATACAAGGGTGTTTACAGAAAGTTCTTTCGAACTGATACATCCAACCAATTACATTCCTTCTTGTTTCTGACATCTCTATTATTTTTGTGTGAGTTTCTACTAAATCAAGCGGAAAGTGTTTTTTCATAAATTTTATGAAAGAGGGATATAGCGGCATTGTTCCATTATTTCCTACCACTATTGCTTGTAAGGTCACAATTCTTTGAAATTCTGAATTTATCTTAAGCCTATAAGGGCGATTTTGTTCCGCGATTCTCTGATACTTCATTATTTGAGCCTTAACCAAATCTGGTAAATCACGGATCAATTCACAGATTATACTTAATGGTATATCCTCCTCGTCAGAGGTCATTGGGACTGGTGCCTGTGGAATTTCTACTTTAGGATGTGAAATTCTTGGAAGTTTTACAGATTTATTTCTTCCGAAGCCAGGTTGTAAAGAGCCCAAATTAGAGTGTAATTGTTGTGAGTTAATATTTGCTCCCTGCTTCGGCATTTCTAGCTTCATTGCCCATTCACTTTTCGGTTTTGGTTTAGGTTTTGGTTTTTCTGAAAATTTCTTCCCTGATTGTGAGAATGATGCAAGTGAGCGGGGCAACGGTCGTGGATCGGACATCTGAAAAGAACGTTTGATACATTAAGACCTTTGATTAACCTAACCGAAAAGGTTCACCGTTTTCGTCAAAAAGTACTAACTCGTCTTCGGTTGAATTGAAATCCATTATCACCCCATTTTCACCTACCCTAAACGAGGTTGAATCGACCTGGTTTGCTAAGATAAATTGCAAGTATCTAGCCTCTCCATGGCCAATTGTACCAAAAAGATGATAAATTTCATCGAATTTTTTCTTAATTTTCAATAATCTGTTTATATTTGCTATGAAAGTTGGACTCAATTTTCTAAAAAACGCATCGGCATATTCATCCAATCTTTTCAACTCTGACAAAACTGTTCTCTTTGGCTCGATTTCCGCGTTTGCCACGCGATGGTACTTCATGATTTTATCCAAAATTAATGGGGGCAAATCTGGATAAATTTCTTCTCCAGTGAATAATTCCCTGTGAGTTCTCTGACTTTCGGCCATTTCTGTAAAATAAACGAATTATCTCCTTATTTAGTACATAAGTTTAATCAGACGCCTCATTTAATCATGTTCATTAAGATCTCTAAACTGCAGATTTAATCCCGCTGCGTCATTTTGAATATTCCCCACCTCAACCAGTTCTAAAACCCTTGCCGACAGATACTCTAATTCTTCAGGTCCTAAACGTTCACAGTCCTTTAAGATCCTGATCATTAATTGTAGGTTTCGAATAAAGCTAGGTCGCAGAGTTTCCAGACTTAACCTCCTATTTAGGTACTTAGAATATTCGTTAAATCGCCTTAACTCAACATTGACAAATTTCTTTGGGACCAGTTCCGCGTTTGCCAAGCGGTGATACTTCATAATTTGATCAGTAACGGGATAAGGTAGGTGGTCAGGGTAGATGTTCCCGGGGGTATATAATGAATTGACTCTCAGAGTCCTTTCCTCAAGGTTGTCAATACTTTCCATTTCCTCTTCCTCTCTCCCTGATGGATGTCCTGACCCTGCACTTGCCATTTTCTGCAAGAAACGCAAGACATCAGGAACATCCACCAACGAACAAGATAACAGCGAAGTTGTTATATCCCTACTTACTAATTATTTATAAGTGTGCATTATGTACAAAGCAAAGCTTATCCAAGATTATTTACATCTACAACTACGAGCATATAACTTCTTTAGTTTATTATTTTGGCTAATTCCTTCATAAGAGCCAAACAATCTTCAGCAAACTTTTGTTTGCTATTTTCCTTACGGGGTTTAGGGATTGGTTTACGCGGTTTAGGGATTGGTTTGAAGCCTAGACCTACTTTAGGGACTATTTCATCTATTTCCATATCTTCATTTAAGTATACATTTTGATTATCTAAGGGTATTTCATAGTCTTGACCACCATTTTCATCATATTGTTCTGACTCAGGGGTCTCATCCGATTCTGAATCTACAGTCTGATCACTCTCGTTTTTATACTGCTGATCATCCATGATCTTCTTAGCTCTTATTCGTCTTTGAAGTTCTGCTAGGGGAATATCCTCTTCGTCTGAAGATCCTTCTCTTTCCCATTGTTTGGACTGTATAGCTCTTTCTAATGGTTCTGGTTGGATGTCTTCATTTTCCGACGACGATTCATCTTCTGGTGGCACAACATAGTTAGTTTTTCTTAGAGTTCTTCCACCATCTTCAGTAGTTTGTGAAAGGGGCCAGTGCAAAATGTCTGCCAGTCTTAATTGTCGTGCATGGCATTTGGTGGTTAATCCAGTCAATTGATCTCTCACCACGAAACTAACTGGTCCTTTCTGCTCTATGATTCGATAATATGGTAGCCACTTTTTATCTAACTTATTTTGTCTCCTGTTGTTCTTTAGGTAGACAGGGTCACCTACCTGAAAATCTTCGTCTTTGCTTTTCTTATCGGCCTGAGCTTTCTGTTTCTTTTTGGCTTCCTTCATATTGCGATGTACTAGAATGAAAGCTTTGTGTTGTTCTTGAAGAGCAATCTTGTGTTGGTCTTCTCCTGCATATCTCCTTCGAGGTTTCATTAACGTATCAAGAGGTAACACGACATCTCGGTTGTACATAAGGTAGTATGGAGAAAACTTTGACGAATCGTTAGGATGGAAGCGAATGGCTGCCAATGTCTGATTGAGATGAATATCCCATGTTTGAGCGTTGTCTGTTATTTTCTTAGCCATCACGTCATGAAGAGTTCTATGAAATCTTTCTACTTTACCGTTACCTTGAGGGCTGTAATAAGATGTTTTGATGTGGTTGATGTTCAATTCTTTTAAGGTTTCTTCCACTTTCTTGTTCACATTTTCTGTTCCGTTGTCTGTGAGAATTTGAAGAGGACAGCCATATCTTGGATATATTTCTTCTAAGATAAGATGAACTATGTTGTCAGCTGACTTATCAGGAACGGGAAAAGCTTCTGGCCAACCAGAGTAAATGTCAATAAAAGAGACTATGTACTTGTTTCCTGACATGGATGTTGGATATGGTCCTGATAAATCTAGTCCTACCTTAGCCATTGGAAAAGGTGGTATATCTGTCTCTTGAAGTGGAGGCTGATTTTTCTTATTGCTCCTCGTCTGGCATACTACACATCCTTCTACATAGGAATATAACCTTTTGTATAAATTTGGTATGTAGTACTTTTGTCTTATTACGTCATATGTTTTGTCTACTCCCATATGTCCAAGTCCGTCATGATACTGTTGCACTACTAAAAGTTCTAACTCACGTGGTACATACAGTCGAAGTCTTGGGCCTTCAGAGTCTCCATCTGAAAGATAGTACATTAAACCATCAATTTCCAGAAACTTCTTTTCTTCGGTTACCGTTGCTGTTCCTTTATTTAACCGATTCTTCAGTTTCTTGATCTGATCATCGTGTTGTTGACTTTCTTTGATGTTGATTTCTTCTGGTAGATCAATAAAGGGTTTGATCAATTCGTCGTGTTGCTTAACCTCACATCTGACCAATCTCTTAGGGGAAATGGCATTTGAGTTAAGTACGTTAACTTCAAAGAAGTTGTCCTTAACATCTGGTTCATCATGCTCTGACTGCTCTTCCTCTTCACACTCAGGATTGACTGTAGGTAATCTGGATAAAAGATCTGCACAACAATTAAATCTTCCTTCTATGTACTCTACCTTACAGTTATATCCTGCGATACTTAATGCCCATAGTTGAATTTTCTTATTCTGCATTGGAGATTCTAAGATATATTTTAGCGGCTTATGGTCTGTTCGTATAATAAACTGCGCACCGTGTAAGTAATGGTCTAACTTCTGAAGGGCGTAGTGGATTGCAAATGCCTCCTTTTCTATGGTTGACCATTTTTCTTGAGTTTTACTCAGCTTATGGGATACATAATATATTGGCTTATCGTCTCCTTCATCTGTTCTTTGGGTGAGGCACGCTCCAATACAATTGTCGCTGGCATCGGTGTACAAGATGTACGGCTTATTAGTATCTGGATATGCTAGCAAAGGCACTACCGTTAAACTTTCTTTAATAAAGTCAAATGCTTTTTGGCAATATGGTGTCCACTTAAACCTTGAATACTTTCGGGTTAAGTCAATCAATGGTTCTGCAATCTTTGAGAAGTTTGGTATGAATCTCCTGTAATAACTACACATACCTATAAAGCCACGAACCTCTCGGACTGTAGTGGGCGCAGGTAACTTTTTTATAGCTTCGACTTTCTTTGGATCAGGTGTAACGCCATGTTCATTGATGATGAAACCAAGATATTCAGTCTGTTCCTTGAAGAAACTACATTTCTTTAGTTTTAATTTTAATCCATGTTTTCTTAGGCGATTAAAAACGTCTTCTTGAATATGACGAAGATGATCTTCCGGTGTCTCTGAGAATATAAGAATGTCATCCAGGTATGCGATGGCAAACTCCTCCTGTCCTTGAAGAACTATGTTCATCAGTTCTTGAAAGACTGCCGGTGCATTACTCAACCCAAATGGCATCCGGTTGAATTGGAATAGCCCTTTGTGACATGCAAAGGCTGTTTTTTCTTTACTTGAATCTTCTAATTTCACTTGCCAATATCCACTCTTTAAATCTAATGCAGTAAAATATTTTGCCTTACCTAGTAAACATAGGATGTCATCAATCAACGGTAGCGGGAATGATACTGGTTTCACTATCTTATTTAAACTTCTAAAGTCAACGCACATCCGGTCTGATCCGTCTTTTTTCTTCACAACTACTAAGGGAAATGACCAAGGTGATTGTGATCTCTCAATAATCTTTGCGTCCATCATTTCCGGTATGGCCTTGTCAATTATCTGTCTTTTATTTAAGGGAACACGGTAGGGTCTATTCTTTATTGGGTGATGGTCTCCAGTTTCTATCTTCATTTTAACAGTATCAGTCACTCCAAGATCACTGTCTTTCTTTGCAAATAAATCATTGTTTTTGCTCACAAGTCTTTTGATTGGGTGTTCGAATCTTGTAGGTACATCAATCTCTTCTTTTGTGTCTGGAGTAATCTGTATTTCTGAGATTTCCTTCTGTTTTAATGCGGTAACGCGTCCTACGATGTAGCCTCTCGGAATTTTATAATTTTTGTTAGTTTGGTTAACGAAGATCATTGGAAGTTTCTTATCCTTTCGAACTCTACAAACAGTGTCTTTTAAATAAAGTCCTGGATCTTCCATAATGCAGTTATTGTCTATGCTGTTCACTTCAACTAAGTCACTTTCTTCCAGAGAGAAATTGTTATTTATTTTTCCATAGAATACTGTTACCGTGTTTGGCCTCATAATAAGTTTCTTAGGTGTTCTTACAATAGTTGAGATGTGTAAATCTTCTTTAAGTTCCGCGTATACTTTGCCATCAATACGCATGAGTCCAAGATCAAAGTATAAACGAACATTGTTTTTCTTGAGCCAATCACGACCGAGAATCATGTTTCGGTTGAGTCCCTTTGTCACATAAAGTTTGTGGTCTAAAGTTAATCCTGAAATCTTAAAGGAAATATTTACATACCCTATCGCAATTAAAGAATTACCATTTGCTGCTTGTAGAGAGGGGATGTCATTTTTAAACAACTTTGGGCGGGGAAATAAATTATCATACATTTTCTTACTAATTAGAGATACGGCTGCACCTGTATCTACCAAAGCCCTGAATTTATTTTTACCTATTTTTAATAAACAGCTACTGGGGTTGTTAGTAAAATTAATTTCATAAGTAGGTCTTTGTTTAAAGTTCTTTCTTCGGGCTTCAACGAAGGAAGAACGTTTTAGTTTTCCTGTTTTTGTTTATCAACAGAAGAGCGCGCTTTGAAATTTTGAAATGGTCCCTCATTTATTCGGTTTCTAAAATCATATGTTCGGCCTTGGCGATTTGATGATCTGCCCCGATTTTGCTGCGTTCTCTGATACATACGCGAGCTCCAACAATCTGCACGTACATGACCTACTTTACCCCAATTCCAACATTCCACAGGTGACCGGGGATTCTGCTCTATATTATGTACGGGTTTGTTTTGACTGAGTCGTTTATTCATTTGAGGACGGGACCTGATTTGGGGTTTATTTTGAGAACAAAATCGAGCCCTATGACCCGTTTGTTTACATTTAAAACACCTACTATTTCGCGCATGGTCAATTTCCATTGGTTCTACATGCCTTGTTTCTATTGAGGTAAGATTATCTGCTCTATCCTTTAATAAGGGAAGAGTAGTATCAAAATTTGAAAGAGTTCGTCCGTTGTCATTACTTTGAACAATTTCTGTCATATTTGACCCTCTTATCGTTAGCCTCTGTCTCAGGTTTTGTTCTCGCATTGCTATTTGAATTGCGGATTCTAAATATTTAGGGTTTTCTCGCAAAATTTTCATTCTGAGGTAGTCGAATGTCAACCCGTCACAAAAGATATCTACTAACTGTTGTTGTACCAAAGGATCTTTTAGTCTGTCTTTACTGTATGCGTCTTCCGCGATTTGTAATAGTCTCTCAGCGAACAACTGAACACTTTCATTTGAATTTTGTCGAGTCCTACGCATTACTGCTAACGCGTGTTGGGGATCTGTTATTTCTGCAAATCTATTTTTAAGGGATTCCTTAAGATCGTTCCAAGATGGGATTTCTTCAGACGCATCGGTTTCATCTAAATACCTTTTAATATAATCCCCCACTGAACCCTTACTCGTTATGTATGCAAGCATGGGGATCTCATGACCTTGTTTCCCAGACATAACACTGTACTTTTCAACTTCTTTTATCCATTGTTTAAATTTTTTAGCATCTCCTTCAAACGGAGTTATCACAGAAGATAGGGGCACTGAAATTGCGGCTGTCATAGCTTTAACTTGACCAATGAAAAAATCTTTATCATCATCCTGATTTGGGACTCGGTGTCGAGGTTCACGAGTTTCATACAACCTAGCGTCATGATATGTTTCAAAAGTATTTTGTTTAACATTTTCTTTACTCTGACCCAACCCCGCGAATTGTTCTTCTAATTGCTCCATTTGATTTTTAAATTCTTTTTTATCAAACCCATCACCTGTTGCCATATTGGTTGCTTAGACAAAGTTGCTTACTTCGAGATAGTTACAAGAGACATATAGAAATGGTTCTTACCTTATTTTCTTTGACTTCGCTTAGTCCTGGTCACGGGCACCAAGAAAGTTTGTGTAAACCTTTCACCTTTGTTATCTTCTGGAGATGCGCCTCAAACTCAGTAATTACGAAGTCCAATTGTTAATTAATAAACGTTTATTAACGAGCGTGATCGTATAGTAAATTGAAGCAGCCCAAATCAAAGAATCCAGAATACCTTTAACATCATTTTACATGAGTATATATTACATTTTACTTATGATTGACAGTTCTGACCAGTCCGGCCCATCTACGATGATCATGAGTGAACAATTAGTGTTAAAATTCCAGAGTTAAATTTTATTTCTAAATAAAGTAACAAAACTGTCAAAACTGTCAGAAAGAATATTGTGATGCGGGTTTTGAGTCTCAGAATCCGAGTCTCATAGTCCCCCACCTGGGTATGATGCATCGCTTACTCATAATACATTAATTCATACATGGCTTTAAGGTTACAAAGGTTAAATAGATGAACAAGCATTACAAGACTAACTTGCAATATTAGGGCCTTCATTACAGACACAGGATCGCCAAATATGACAATTTGTTGAAAACTTGTTTATATATTTTCAGTTTGTATTTTACTGTGCCAGAATTAATTAACCTCATTTATGACAAAGAGTATTGGGATGCAGTATTTGGGTATCCCGCCCTAATATGACGCGTCACTTGCGTGCAATATTAGATTGTCATATATAAAAGTATACATGAGTTCATGGTTTAAAAGGAAGCAAAGGTTATATAGAATATGCAATACATTACTCAGTATAGAGTACCAGAGCTATCGATGCAGACACAGAATCACCAAATATGACACTTATTTATAAACTCTCAATTTGGATATTATTATGCCCGTATAATGCACCTGGTTTCATAACACCATTTAAGAATACTACGCAGTACTACAATAGTCACAGAGTTCGTTCTGTTAGTTATCATTACCACAATTAATTGCGCAGTATCTAGGTATACATAAGTATCATAGTGACCAATATGTAATACTAGCAATTCAAGGTCATAGCATGGCTATCTGTTTACATAGAACTCGTGTTCATTTTGAAGATCAAGGTCCCTTAGAGTTCAATGAACCAGGTGGTATGTTTAATGAATTTTCAAGAACCCCACACCAATTCCCGCAGTCTAATTCATTAGAAGGAAGAAAC
The DNA here is from genome assembly GCA_020458035.1 of Magallana ariakensis. Lineage (NCBI taxonomy): Eukaryota > Metazoa > Mollusca > Bivalvia > Ostreida > Ostreidae > Magallana > Magallana ariakensis. Next base: position 65,107,718 of record CM035813.1, read on the forward strand.
AAAAAGCCCGCGAATTATGACGGCAAAACTTCATGGTCTGACTATTTGATTCAGTTTGAGATGATAGCTGAGTTAAACAAATGGAATAACACAATGAAAGCTTACGAGCTTGCTACTAGCTTGCGTGGAGATGCTCAAACTGTTTTGAGTGATATCAGTCCCGAAATGCGGCGGGACTACACACAGCTTGTAAATGTTCTTAGCTCCCGGTTCGAGCCCCGGAACCAGAGCGAGTTATACCGCGCAAAGATGAAAAATAAAATGAGAAAACGTAATGAAAAATTAGAGGATTTAGCCCAAGATATTAAGTCCTTAGCTAGGTATGCTTACCCCAATGTTACTTCAGAAACTAGAGAACAATTAGCTAAGGATTGTTTTATAGATTCCCTAGGTGATGCCGAACTTGAATGGGCTGTATATCAAGGCAAACCCATTTCACTTCAACAAGCTGTTACATTAGCGCTCGAATGCGAGGCATTTCAGAACGGACGCAAACAGCGGTCCAATTTAAAAGTTAACAGAGCTATGAACGTTGTTCAAAACACTGAAAATTTCGGACTTCAATCCCAGAAGTCAGTAGTAGACCCTTTATGTCGGGAGATACAGTCTTCCCCAAATAGTAAGCGCACGTATAATAATGGTGATAGGCAGTCTAAAAAGAAAGGCGCCTGTCATTACTGTGGTTTAAACGGACACTGGAAGTCGGAGTGTAGAAAGAGACAGAGAGATCAGAATGCCTTAGCCCAAAAACAGACAAACCAATCCAGAAACGACAATCATAATTTAAACGCCCAGTAGCTGACACTACGGGTCAAGTGCCAGCTAGGATTATCCCTCAAATTAACCCCCAAATGACCCCAAACGCTCCCCATTGCCCCCCTTGTAAGAAATCAGATGCATTGTTTATCAAAGCCACGATTTTAGGACTGGAATTAGAATGCCTTGTAGACACAGGTTCTACATCTACGATTATGCATTCTGGAAAATATTTTGACATACCAGATGCTTTACGTCCTAAGCTTGAACCTTCTTCTAGTACCCTACGTATGGCTGATGGCAGCCTTGTTAAACCATTGGGATGTGCAATCTTTCCCCTTATTATTGAAGAGCATGAATATGAGCAACCCATTATTGTTGCTAGTATTGATGAACCATTAGTGCTTGGATTTGATTTTCTGGCTCAGTACAAGTGTACAATAGATGCAGCCAGTAACAGTTTACATATTGGTCAAATACCTGTGGCCAGGAATCAAAGGTCAATAAGTATGTCCTCTTGTAGAATCAGAGTAAGGGAGGACACAGTACTACCCCCTTCTAGTGAAACAGTAATTAAGGGACGGGTGGAAGGAAACAGTTATTTAACAGAGGGAATACTTGAGCCCTATAGCGAAAAGCTGACTCAGAGCGGTGTTGTTGTAGCTCGAGCACTTGTAAACCTTACAGATGGTTTTGTACCTATGCGAATTGGAAATTTTACAAGTGAAACCATTACTGTTTTCAAAGATACTGTCGCTGCAGTGTGCGATGAAGCTTTACAAATTGAGACGGATAACCCCAAAGAGTTGCAAAAAGTTTATCAAATAAACCCCGTTGAGTCACAAGCAATTCCTGAGCATTTAGCCATCTTGTATGAAACCTCCTGCAACTTGTTGAATGAAGAACAAAAATTATCTTTCAAGAATTTGCTACTGAAGCATCAGAATATATTTGCAAAATCTAAAGGTGACCTAGGCGTCACAGATATTATTAAGCATCAAATCAACACTAGCGATGCAGTTCCTATAAAACAAGCAGCTCGCAGGCTCCCAATTACAAAACGTCAAGTTGTTAAGGACGAAGTAGACAAAATGATTAAGAGTGGTGTTATTGAGCCATCTACCAGTCCTTGGGCATCCCCTGTAGTACTCTGTACCAAGAAAGACGGTTCTGTAAGATTTTGTATAGACTATCGACGTCTCAATTCAGTTACTCATAAGGACTCTTACCCCTTGCCCCGTATTGATGATTCTCTTGACGCCCTTCGAGGTTCTAAGTGGTTTTCTACACTTGATCTACAAAGTGGATTTTGGCAGGTTCAAATGAATAATAGTGATGCTGAGAAAACTGCTTTTGTTACAAATGGTGGCCTTTATCAGTTCCGTGTAATGCCTTTTGGACTTTGTAACGCCCCTGCGACCTTTCAACGACTAATGGAATGTGTCCTAAGTGGCCTGAATTTTGAAATTTGTTTGTTGTACATAGACGATATTATTGTCTATTCAGATAGTTTTGAACAACACTTGGAGCGATTATCAACTGTCTTAGAGAAGCTGCATGGAGCAAACCTCAAAGTGTCCCCTAAGAAATGTAAAATGTTTCAACAACAAGTATCCTTCCTTGGCCATATCGTCAGTGCTGATGGCATAGCAACTGACCCTGACAAAACACAAGCCATTAAGGCCTGGCCAAAACCAGAGACTGTTACAGAAGTACGTAGTTTTCTCGGCACCTGTGCATATTACAGGCGATTTATTAAATCATTCAGTGACATAGCAAAACCTCTTTACAAACTGACAGAAAAAGATTCCCAGTTTAACTGGTCAAACAGTTGTCAAGTCTCTTTCAATACGTTGAAAGATTGCCTCACTAATGCCCCCATATTGGGATACCCTGATTTGACCCAAGAGTTCATCTTAGATACTGATGCCAGTGCATTTTGTATCGGTGCTGTCCTCTCACAGGTAAAAGATAACAAAGAGCAGGTGGTTGCATATTTCAGTAAGTCACTGTCAAAGCCCGAGCGCAACTACTGCGTGACTCGTCGAGAACTTCTGGCGGTTGTCGAGGGAATTAAACATTTTCACCAGTACTTGTATGGCCAACACTTTTCTGTCAGAACTGATCATGGTGCTCTAAACTGGTTGATGCAGTTCAAAAATCCCGAGGGACAAATGGCCCGCTGGCTTGAAGTACTTTCTGTATACGATTTTTCTATTTCCCATCGCCCTGGTAAGTCCCACGGAAATGCTGATGGTCTTTCTCGACGACCTTGTGGCGAGTGTCAATACTGTAAAAGAAAAGAAAATCGTGAAGTTGAGGAAGAAGAAAAAGAGTGTACTCATGATATTTGTGTTGTAAGAAGTCAAAAGCAAATTGCTCCATCTGTGACTCAAGTTATTGATCAATATAACGAAATTAGTGATCAATTACCAGAAAATAATGATCATTCTATAGCTGAGCAATGGCAAGCTACTAGGAAAATTGAGTTAAAGGCCGCTCAAACTAGTGACCCCATTATTTCAATAGTATATAAGTGGAAAGAGTCATCCACTCGTCCCTCATGGCAAGAGATTTCCCATTTAGGTGTAGAACTTAAAATCTTTTGGTCACAATGGGATCGACTAATTATAGATGACGGTGTTTTGTACAGACAGTGGACAGACAAAAGTCATGATAAGCAGGTGCTACAGGTTGTCCTACCTACTTCTTTACGTATAGAGGTTCTCACCATGCTTCACTGTGACCCATCTGCTGGTCATTTTGGCATTTTAAGGACATTACATCGGGTTCGCTTGAGGTTTTATTGGCCCTATGTCAAGAGAGATGTTATACAATGGTGCCATGAATGCCCAACTTGTCAGATACATAATCCAGTTACTAAACAACCAAAAGCTTGCTTGAAACAATACCATGTTGGAGCCCCATTGGAGAGAGTTGCCCTGGATATTTTTGGTCCCTTGCCCCGAACAAAGTCAGGAAAAACATATATTTTGGTTATAAGTGATTACTTTACTCGCTGGACAGAGAGTTACCCATTAGCAAATATAGAAGCTTCTACCGTAGCTCATACCTTTGTATGCCAGTTCATCTGTAAATTTGGTGTTCCACGTCAGGTCCATACTGACCAAGGCACCCAGTTTGAATCCGACCTGTTTAAGGAGATATGTAGAATATTAGATATAGATAAAACTAGGACGACTCCTTACCACCCCCAGAGTGATGGTCTTGTAGAGCGATTCAATCGAACTTTAAAGTGTATGTTAAATAAATACGTAGGCAAGCACCCTAAAGATTGGGATACTTATTTGCCCCTGCTCATGCTAGCCTACAGATCATCTGTACACGATAGTACTGGTGAGACACCAAGTTTGCTGATGTTGGGTAGAGAGGTGGAACTCCCCATAGATATGTTATTTGGACGGAACGATAGCCCAAAACTCTCTAGTGACTCTTACAATGAGTATGTCAAAAACTTACAAGCTACATTATACGATGTTCACGAGCTTGCAAGAGCCCAAATGCTAAAAGCTGGAGCCAGGCAGAAGAAGAAATATGACCATAATGCAAAACAAAACCAATACAAAATAGGAGATTTAGTTTTGCTTAACGCCAAACGTATTAGCAAATTGAACCCCAAGTTTTGTAGAAATTGGGAGGGTCCATATACCATTACTAAGAAAATTTCAGATCTTACTTATGAAATTCAGCGAGGTTCCTCTGGGGTCCTGAAAATTGTCCACCATAACCTTTTAAGGCCTTACTTTGGAAAGACTGGCACTCATTAAGCTATAATATGAGTAAAAACAGAATGATTCAGTATACTTCTACATAAAGTATATAGCATTTGTCTGGAAAAAAAAAAAAAAAGTGTATTTGAAATCTTTGTCCTTACCTGTATTTATTTTAATTACTCAGATGATACTGGACTGCAGAGCCTGCACTCGGTCTTTCCAAACAAGGAGGCAACTCTACAGGCATTTCGCAGAAGTGCATGGCGATTACCTAGAATGTAACTTCTGCAGATTCACATTACCGGGTACCAGGAAATATCTAATGGTCCGCCATCTCAACAACAAGCACCCGGATAAACCTGTATTGTATTCTGTGAAGCGGAGAGAGGCTTTCCACAATGACGCTTCAGCATCCTCTGGTTATGTGCCGAGGCCATTCTACAGGTCTCCACGACGCCAGTCCCCTCGGAGATCGTCCTCCAAGAGATCCCCATCTAGAACTGCGTCAGCCACTTCGTCTCATCCTCGACGAAAGTATCCAGAGGATTCTCCAGCCACCTCAACCGTCCCTCCACCTATCACACCACTGAGGTCTCCCTCGATCTCCATTTCCTTGGGAAGCCCCATGGAGGTGGATCTCTATGGACTGGATGGGCCAGCGGAGACTCCACCTCGGAGGGTTTTGCTGAACAAAAAGCCTTCGGTAGCATCCAGACCAGCTAGAGCTCCATCTCCCCTCCAACCTTCAAGAGCTGTTTCATTGCTGACCAGGCCCGTTCCGGCTTTGGCTTCCACTGCACCAGATCCTGAACCCGCCTTTTCAGAGCCACTTTGGTCTGCATGCCCTGAGTCCCTGTTGTCCACGTCATCCATTCCCATGTCAGCACCTGAGCTACCATCTTCTTCCACTGTACCAGCTGTTTCTTCTGCTGAATCTTCGTTGGAACCCACTTTGCCTCCATTTGCACCTCCAGTTGTGTCTTTGGCCAATGAGACGACGTCCGGAACTCCTTTTTCGGCATCAACGGAATCGTTGCTCCAGGAACTGTTTCCTGATTTGTATCCCTCTTCCTCATCTCCTGAGAAGAGCTCCCTTGATGTCAATACTGTCAGTACCGTCGACCTAACAACAGCTAGTTGTCAACCAATCAACACCCCGAGTTATGTTCTTCATCGATGTGAGAGGTCGGATCCAGCCCTGGCATCGTCTCATCTGGCCAATGACCCCAGGCTTTTCTTTGCTGGAGCTCCCAGTGCCCAGGAAGATGATTTCGTGGCCCGAATAACGCAGAAAGCCAATCGTGAGGCAAAGAGTTTAGGTAATTCTCACCGTAAGGTATCTTTCATCCCTCGAGGATTCAGCAGTGTCATTCGTGTGGAAGAACTGTCGTTTCCAGATGGTCGTGTCTACAAAATGAAATCAACGCTGGTTAGAGACACTGAATATTCCATCATGGATTCGAAATGTACTCAAACAGACAATGTCCCCGCCCGTGTTATCCCTACCCCTGTTTCCAGATGTGACGCTTTCACACAAGTTTCCACTGTCCAGACCTTCACCCTGGGAGATTAGCTGATCCATCTTTGTGTGTGTTCCTCCTTTGTCCCATCCCTGTATCTGATTGGAACTCTAGTATTTATAAGTGAGAACATTTAATCTCTGAGATGCTATATACATATATAGTACTGTCATATAGTATCGAATTTGTTTTATTATATTATTACAATTATTTTATGTATATTGTTTATGTATGCCATAAGATATCTATTATTATCCATGGTGTATGTACATAAAGTACATTGCCATGTTTCAGATGTGAGTACTTATACCTGTACATGCATGTATAATGATATCTCATGTATTAATTATCATTTCTCATTGTTGTTGTTACAATATTTGTTCATGATATTTCCTTGAAAACGTGTGGTAAGTTTGTTTGCTATTTATTGTTCACTGTATGTTTAATAGTTACTTACCGTTCGAGGACGAACGCTTTTTCAACGTCGGGGGTGATGTGACAGCTCTGCTGCGAGTTAGATCAGTAGTGACCTGATTAAAATATCTATTTACCGTATTGATTTAAATAGAATCTGGATTATTAATCTTTGTTTACATATTACGATGACTGTCGGTGATACAACGCATAATATCCGTTATAAAGCCCATATATAAATATGAGCACATGGCATTGTCATTACATGCGATCGGGATCGTATTCCATACGTATTCCGCCATGTTGGTTTATATTTAGAATGCACATGTGACTGCATCGGTTGATCGATTATAGCAGCAATACGTATTATTTATAGACATCACCTACCTACGTATATTATTAGCTTTCTTTAATAACATCTTACCTATTTTTCTAGCACTGGCACCTGATATATTTCCTTTTTTTAAACGTATTTCTTTACTTCCCTATATAATCATGTTGGGGCTGCAGCATTTCCGGTTTGTGAATGTTACCAATCGTGACGTCAGTAATAAACAACGTCATCAGTATACATTGGTAACTTGGTATTTCCGGTAGAAAACCTTTATATATGCACCCCCTTTTTGGGACTGGGGTACCAGAGCATCAGCATCGCTCGCACTAATTAGACCACCTTCATAAACGGTGAGATTCATAGTACGATTAGCAAATTATAGCACGTACAGGGACCTACCATATACTCTGTTCAGGAATTATTTCATTACTAGGATTTTAAGGTAATGGTCCGTACCTTGCTTTGAAAATATACAGCCTACAGATTTCTACCAAACTTCACATAACTATAAATGACTATATGTGCTTTCAATATAAGTGTCAAATTTTAGGTCAACCGGGCCTCATTTTGTTTGGGCAGTTACTAAAAATAGACATTGTCTCGTGAATTTACGTCCAGGTCATGTTAAAATTATTAAGTGTATAATCTTAAAACTTAGGGGTGTATAAAAAAATCGTCATATGCAATATAGTCAAAATAGGCTAATAAAGCAGTTTTGTCAGTTATTTTCATCTACTGACCCAATTTCTTAAATATTTGGAGGGAATTACAGATATTTAACTAAAATTTGGGCATGTAATGTCGTTAAAAATTAAGTTGCTGCTAGAAATTTTATGTACAGATTTTTTTTTTTAAATAAGTATGTTTTATGCCAATGTTCTGTACGTATTGTGGCATACAAATTAATTGGAGCAGCGGATGTTTTACAAGAAAAATATATAATTTTAAGTCAAATCCAGTGAAAAGTGTTGAAATGAAAAATCTCTTAAAAATCCATACTTTTTCTGATTGTATTACAATAATTGTTTGGAAAATTAGGGCTTCCAAAAATGAAACAATCATACGTAATTTATAAACTGATTGATAATTACTTGAAGTATAGAAAGCATTTTAATACTTTCGCGGGCCATGTGGCGTAATAGCCATCGGGTTCAATGTTTAGAAAATTCATATATCCTCAGTGCGCATGCCCAAGTGAAATGTTGCCGGGATTTTGAACGATGGGCCATGGGATGAGAAGAGGCAGCGTTCTGCCCGTTCGGTCTAATATTATACGACTATTTACCGAGAAAGGAGTATAGCAGATCAACAAAACCGTTCCAAACTATATGTCATATTTCCCTTAGACGACAAAAGGAAATAAATCGTTCTTGATTGGAGATAAATGAGCCATCGCCGGTAACCCACGTGCGATTCCCTCTTTCATCACTTGTGATCTCGAAACCACGGTATGCAACACCTGCCACACAGTCTACCAAGTCAAGGTAAAATTAACTCTTAGCTTAATGCTATCATATTTTGTAGGAGGCATGGGGCAGTTTTGTTTACGATAGAATTTACTATATATAGACCTGTAGACCTATCGATCCTAGCTGCAGGTCTGCAGCTCCCAGTCTTGAAAAATTCGGATGGACGACCTAGGAGCTACAGTGCCACCCATTGAAAAAATTGTGTATTTTATAATATTGCGCACTAAAAAACCTGCGCTAGTTTTGAACTGATTAACCGTATTAAAACGCAAATTCTATGGAAACAGTACAGTTAAATTCTACATGCAATTTCCTACTGATATTGTCTCTTTACAATCATCCGCCCCGTTAAGTGCAGTGGTACAGTTGTTTACATGTAAAAATGGCGATTCTCAATCTCGATGTAGATTTTCTGAGGTCGTTAGCTTGTTCCAGAGAAAGTCTGAGCCAAGTAAAGAGACGATATCAGTAGTAAATTTCATCTTTTTTGGGGTCAAAACCCATAGATTTTCACAGTAGCCTTTGTAGTTCAGAGGTTTGTTACTTTGTCATTTGATATTTTAAGTCAGTTGTTGTATTTCAGTTGCCCCAGGATGGGACAACCTAGAAAAAATAATCTTACCATGACCAGGCAAGCTTTGTGATGTGTGATTACCTATGTTTGAACATGCTTATGTAGTTAAATCCACAAAATATCCATTTGATGAGTTGTAAAAAGGCATTTTCATTTTGTTAATATACATGTTTGAATTTTCCTGCCATTTTGTCGGAAATCGCTCTCAGAATGTCTTTGATTTTCACATCAACATGGTGACTGTAAACAGCGAATTTTCAAATGTGATGTTAAAAGTGGTAGTGATTTCATCGCAAAAACAGTTGATGTGGTAAAATGGGATATAAATTAATACAGGGTTGTGGTTAACAATTCAAAACTTGGGGGCCATGTGGGCCCATAACTTTTCAAAGTCTATGGGCCCACATACATCAATAAATTCTATTAAAAGTAAAAATTGTGAAGAAACGTCTGAATGTCGTATATCGTCATTATCAAGTCATACATATGATTAATCTTTTTTTTTTCACAGTGTCTCTGTAACACAACAATGTTTAACTGCATCATAAACGGGACATAAAGTAAATAAGTTTTAAATCAAATTATCATTATTGCTTATCTTCCTGCATTCGAATAAACTGTGAAGTCCTACATGACACAAATGCATGCTTCTGACACCGGATATTGTTAAACAAACACTAACAAACACTGACCATGCGACGAGTCAACAGGTGGCCGATTACGTAATGGCGAATACACTGGCGATAACTTGTTTGATGCAAGGAACACTCAACAGTGGTCTGAGTGGTCGGGATTAATATTATAATACGTGGAAATAAAATTAAGGTATTTTTTATGAATAGTGTACATTATACACTCATACAACTCGCTTAACATGAGATATCGGCAGTCATGCTCCCGCGACATTCAGAAACGCTTTCTGAAAAAAAATGTATAATACGCACCCCCCCCCCCCACCCCCAATTTTGATCAAATTTTGGTTGAATAAAGGTGTGAATTATACACAGGACTTTATGGTACTCACTCTAACAAATAATAAAAAACAAACAAATACAATCCTATTCTGGAAAAACCGCTCGCCAGCTTTTGAATTTTTTATCGCCCACATGAAATTTTACTCGCATTGGCGAGTGGGCAAGTGGATATCTACAACCCTGTAAAAGAGTAACATTGTAGGAATTTGAGACCAATCAAATGAAAATTTAGGCTATATACAACGCAATATTTGTTTTCATTTGCTACAAAGCAAGTTTAGAGGACGATTTCTATCCTTAAACCGTGTCCGTAGGACATTTGTCATTTTAACGATAGAACATTCTATCTAAGGACAACCCAAAGATCGAAGGAATAAATTAAATTTAGAAAGATTTCATCGCAGAACACCCAAATATTTGGTAGGATAAAGAAGTTGTTCTTTTCCCTTTTGACCTTTGGGTTGCCCAGTTGCAGACCCCGCAATTATGTGAAGTGTGGATTGGACTACAGCAGTGTACGAAATTAACTTTTTTGTACCATAGACCATACTTGCCAACCTCCAACATGTGAAAATCTGGTCATGACCAGATTTGGAAAGTAAAAAATCTGGTCATAGCGCGTAACGACATTCACAACATATTTACCATTGCATTTCAAAGGTATATACAACAGAAATATATATGTGTATTATGATGTTTACACAAAAGAAAAATGTATGTGTATTATTTTATCACAAAGAAGCATTGTAACAAACTTTTGCTGATTTTGAATTTTGTAAAGTGATCTGACACAGAAAATGATATGTTGTGTTCAGCTAAAAAATTTGCAAAAAAGAGTTTCTGCTACATTAACCTTGCTTTTGAACCCTGAACACGATGGCATAAAATTTTCAAGTGACTTGAAAAACTTTTGTGCATGAGCATATTTTACATGACTTAGCGTTTTAGAATGTTTAGTTAGATCATTTTTTTGAACCAGGTCCAATATTCAAATGCGCATTACATAGAAAACAAAAAGCCTCGTTTTTCCCTTGATTACTTTGTTTTACCCATGGGAATTTCTTCTCCCAGATATGTTAATAAGTACAAAGATATCGTTTTCTTTTCGTTGGTTTTGATTCCGCTTGCCCTGATAATGACCTCTGCCTATTGGAAGCCATAGCACTTAATGATTTAAACCCTCGGTTTGTCAAAACAACTCACAATAATAATTAACTCTCACCTTATAATTAACTAAACATTTTCCTGTTATAGCCATCGGCATTGTTTACGTAAATCCAAGCTCAGCTTGGGTGGGTTCATAACTGGAAGTCTACCGCGCAAGGTAATTTACGAACCAAATCCGGAAATCGGGAGATTTACGGGTTGTTCGACAAAAATCGGGTGAAAAGCATGACCCGCCGGGTCATAAAAAATAATCGGGTGAAGGGTTGAAAAATCGGGTGTGACCCGATGAAATCGGGTCAGTTGGCAAGTATGCCATAGACAATCAGTCTACAACATTTTCAAAATTTGGAATAGACCTGACTGATTTATTATAGACCAAAAACATGAAAAACAATAAGAAATATTATTATTTCGTATTGTAAATTTAATCAGTGTAAAACAACCTGGTACTTCACAGCACAAATATAAGAAACTCTTACTAAGAAAATGGTGGAGAGTGCTTGGCTCTAAAACCCACTCAGTGACACTGCCTTGTAATGATAATTTTGTAAAACCGATCAAATAAACTCGGATAGATTAAAGGAAAATAAATAAAATACCTATTGAAGTCCCTTGAAAACTGTAGATAGGAAACTCTGAAACTATGAAACTAGCTAGAATGTCCTCAGTTTTCATTCAACCCAAATACCTTTTTGGCTTTTATTCACTCCTTATAAGGTGTATCACCAATTTCGGGAGAAAAATTGCTAGTCAGAATGTGTAAATTTTTTACATAGTGATTTTTCTGAGATTAAGACTCTTTTATATTTTGCCCATTTTTAATGATTTTTCAGCTCTTATACTAGTTATAGACCTCCTCCAGCTAATTCCTTGCAAAGGGTTGACATTCCATACCTTGTGCATGTTGCACCTTTACATGTCAGAAACTACATGTAGTTTTCTGTGTCCCATCCTGGTGATCCACTCACTTTTCGTGTTATTTTGCCTCCCGTGTGTAACTGGTAATTTAAAAGTTTGTGGTTTAGGAGCAGGTATTGTTTATGCATGACATAGTTGACAGACTTGAACGCGACGCTATCGGAAAAACCACTGCAAAGCTGTTCTAATAATAATTATGTCGGCTCTATGAAATAAATTTTACAATTATATTTACATTTGCAAATATGTTTCCTTATACGAACCTATTGAATAGCAGAATCGTTCAATTCTGTATGAACTTTGGGCTTCACAGGATTTGATCATGTGACCAACCAAATTCATATCCCGTTGAACTTTTTGAATTGCTGTTTATTTCTTAAGTAATGGACTTGTTAAAAATGCAAGAAAAAAAAATAATCAAAGTCAGCTTCATTGAAAGTCTACAAATATTTATTCAAGACAAATAACTTATTCCTTAATCTTTGTAGTAAAAAAATTATCAAAATTGCTGAAATTGCCAAAAAAGCTGAACAACTATGAAAACTTTTGCATTGCTATTGTTAGTTGAAACAATAGACATACCACATTTAATAATATCAATCAGAAATGGTACTACCATGAAATCATTACCATTGCATTGCTATGAATAGGTGAAACACTAGATATATAAAATTAAAAATAATTCTTTAGTAATTGTCAAAAATCATTGAACAAGTATGAAATATTAACCATAGAATTGCCATATATTAGGTGAACCACTAGACATACACATTAATTAAAATCAATCTGAAATTATCAAAAATCATGTTAATCAACTATGAACACCTTTGATTACCTTTGCATGGCTTTATATAATAGGTGAACCAATAGACATACTGGTACCACATACAGAGTGTTAACTTTACAGTTATGAATCATATTTAAATTCAATTTACAGAATCTATCAAATATCATCTTATTTAATGAACACTACCAAAGTAAAACAATTATCAATGTACATAATTAAATTTCAATAAACTGTAAAGTTAAAAAAAAAATAATTGTCAAATTGAAAGACAGTTCCTTTCAACAATAAGTACAAGTATTGTATGGGATTTGAACAGGACACACATATGTTGAATGGGCACTTTTTGTCAACTTGAATTATAATACAAAATCTTTATGGGGGCATTTTTGAAAAGGATAATTTTATCCAAACTTGGCTTATTGCACAATCAGTACTATTTTTACAGCACAATTTTGGAAGTATTGAATAGATGAAGTGTAATATTGTTACTATATATATTTTTAAGAAACACAATTACATGTATAAGGCTGAAGCACAATGCTGGACATGACAAATTACAATTGTTACATATTTGAGAATTGTCATATTTCTGAAAAAAAAAGTTATGTGACCAGATTCAGTTTTAGTAAATATCAACCAATATGTTTGATCATAAGAAAAACATTTCATTCTTCTTTCAGATACTGGCAAATGTTGGATGCTGCTTTCTTGCTCAGAGATGCACCCCGAAGAATAATTTCAACACCTGAAGATGAATCTCTCTTCTGTGCAATCTTCAAATGATAAAACCCAATTCCTTGTTGAGCAAGTTTTCTGGCACTTGTTGTAGACATACACTTTTTTTCAACCAAAGGTGTAAATGAAGATAATAGGTCCTTGAAATTGATGTGACACAGGTCATTCTTGGACAGTTTTTCATTGAGTATACCCAAAAAGAGCTCTTGTAGCAGAAGTACATCCTGCAGTGCATCAGGAGCTGAATAATCCTTCTTGAGGAGAACTGAAACTAGGGTTTGTTGCCTGAAATTTCCAACTTCTTCTTTCTTGAATAATTTTCGGGATAATTTTAATGTGTCAATGCACAGATGGACTGTTGAAAGAAAGTCATTCAGCAGATGAAATTCGCGTAGTTTGTGAAGGAGCACAGGAATGTCGAAAGATATGATGTTATGTCCAACCAGCACGGGATTGTCAAAGCCTTTTAAGAATTCGATGAAGTCTAGGAGAGCGGCATGGACGTTTACAGTTTCGACTCTTTGACCTTTACAAAACATCTGGTTGTCATTAAAGGAAAATCGAATCCCAGTGACTCTGCTTGCAGCTAGTGACATCTTTTTTCTGGGCACTACGTATTTGTTCATGACAGCTGTTCCACACACTGCAGATAACTGAACAATATCAGAAGTTCTTTCAAGGCCTGTTGTCTCCAAGTCGAAATGGACAAAACTCTCTGATCCTTTGAGGGTTGGTCTGGAAGGAATGATGCAATTTTCCTCATCTGTCATAGCCGAACTCAATTCGATGTTTTCAGAGTAGATTGTGCCCTCTCTTACAGTACTTAAAGAAGCTGCGGAGGATTTCCTTTTCTTCAGTTCAAGTCGCCTCTTTTTAGTTTTTCTTAGCCTTTGTCGTGTGTTTTGCCAGAGACGGTTTCTGTCCCGACGCTTGCCAAGAATATTTGAGTAGTGTCCTGGAGAGAGTGTAGCAGTTTGACATACCTGTAAGGAAAAGAAATATTATATATATATATGAGTTTATTATTTTGTGTATTTTTTTTAGACCAACATTTCTGTATGTATTTTAAGAAGAGAAATGTGTATTAACAGTTAATACCTTGTTAATCCAAGTATGCCCTTCATTTTTTTGCAGAACTGCTGCTGATACTATGTGCATCAATGACTGTGAGCGCCCATAACATCTAAAAAATGTTGAAAAGGTAAAAAATATTTCTTAGATGGTATTTATTTTTTGTTATTTATTATCAATATCTTGGAAATAATAGTTGATTTTATACTAAGTATACTAACCGATTTTTTGGAGCTTTGCTGGAAACGATAAAATTGAAATTTTCATTTCCTTGGGTTGATCCCATTTGAACGAGTTGGTCAGCTCTTTTTTTTATACAATTCTACCATTTCTTCAAGGGCATGCCTGAGACCTTCCTCCTTGAGTGGCTGTCCATATGGTAGGTGTTTGAACCTGGATTAAAAAAAAAAAAATGTTTTGTTATCTTTTGTCTTAGAATGTATGTATGTAACATGACCCACACTGACACAACATGAGGAAGGTATAATATTTTTAACCTGTCAAAATGTATAACTCTAAGAAAATCTTATTCTCTTCCCTTTTAAACCGGGGGAGGGGGGGGGGTATTATTGTTTTGAACTGTTCCTCAGTCAGTCTTGATGTTTGGTAAATACAATTCTTCTTACACCACTGCTCAGAATTTTGTAAGTATTTAGGACACAATGTGTAGAGGTGCATATTACCTACCAAAATTATCAGTTTTTCATGAGAGTACAATGATTGTGTTGATGAGTTATTTTCATGCATAGACTAGTATAGATAAGTTTAATTAATCTAAGTGCTTAAATATAATTTAAAACTTATAAATTTTTCTTTTCATACCTGAAATTTGAAGAATCTCTTTTGAATGAACACCAGACATCACTGCACAATTTATGTTCTCCAAAGATGTGAGGTACAATCTGTGAAAGTCCTTCATGGACATCATCACTGGTCTCGGCCTTGGCGAGAGCATACATGAAACACCTCACTAGGTATGGGATAACAGATGACTGGGACTTAAGCTCCTTCCACTTTGTAGCTAATGTGTATAGCTTTTTTGAAATTCCCTTTTTTATGTGATTTTTATCATCTTTCTTTCTGATTTCAGGAAAATCCAATTTCAAAGAGGAAGAAGTGGTGGAGTCGTTGTCACCGTGAATTATCTGCACTGGATGGCCACTGTCTTTCATTTTGTGAAGCATAGATATGGCCATGTCTGGCTCCATGGCCTTGCTTGATCCATCCCAATTTTTTGAGCACTGGTGGACTGGTATTGAACCCTCTGCATGATAGTCACAGACACTGCAATTTTTACTTCTTGTTTCAAATTGCAGAACTTTGCCAGTTTCCTTCCCAATCAATGTTCCATGTCCTGTAGAAAAACATGACATGAAAATTACAGTTAAAGATTGAGCTTACAGAGTAACATATGAAGTAAGTGATTCATTGTTATATCACATTAATCACTGTAGTGTTCAAAATTAAATTTACTGTATTTGGAAGGTCCTTTTTATTCTTTGAAGAATAACAATAACAGTATACTGCACTACAATAGTATGTTGCACATGATCTTGTTTGTTACCTTCTTCCATTTGTAAAAAAAATAATAATATTCATTATTTCAGATAATTTTAATTGATCACAGTCTGATGAGGATTGGTAACTACTGTACTTGCCTGATATGCTGTTGTAGTTCCACCCTGTGCCACGAGTCTGCCAGCCGGCATCATAGCTGCACTCCAAAGTCTTGGAGGATTGAATTTCTTCTTCAAGTGATCTTGCACAAGATTTTTTGGCCTCCTCTTCAATTATCTGCCCTATGATGTTTTCCTTTTTGGCTATAGTTTTATGGTTTATTGGTGGGATATTGCAGGCCGTTAGAAAAGTATTTACATGGCTGGGACCCATACCAGAATTGATCATGCCTGAAAGAAAAATGCAAGACATTAGTTTATATTCTGTGGATAGTCGAACTAAAGCTGAAATCTTTACATATAGTATATCTAGATTTTTCATCCCAGCTAACCAGTCCATCATTCTTGTTTATTTATTTTTCTTATATACATACACATATTAATCATCAGCAGAATTTTAACTTTTTAAGAAATTAAATAATTACCAGGACATATTAGGAAGATGTGCATATTTACAAAACTTGTGGGGTGAAAAAACTTATTTTCTCTTTCCAGCACATTAGGAAAAGGCTTTAATTTTCATTTAGGTTTGTCAATCACATTTTTGGGGTCAAAGGGATATGGGATGGGGTTAATCAGTAATAAGTACAAAATCCTATTGGGGAAATTGTAGACTCTACTGTAAATAGTTATAATTTAAAATGGTCATATATATTTACACACCACTGTATCTTCAGAAACATATATTAGGTCAAGACACACAGGATTTAGTTTGAATAAACTATCACATGGATGACTTCATTCCTTTTGCTTGATATTGGACTTAAAGCAGTGCATTATAAAGATGAAAGGCCTCTTCTGAGATTTTGAAATCCTTGACCCCAGTGTGAGGGATCAATTAGTTATTTGTGCACTAAATCTAATAATTAATATTCCACTTAGTATTGGGCATCTAGCAGGCAATTTGTGTACATCGTCATGGTTTTATATTTCAAAACAAATTGATACTAAGGAGGTCATTTTGCAATATTCATGAAAACTTGTATTTTATTTCTTAAAACCAAGTATCACCTGTTTCCATGGTTACTCGTGTAAGGCCAAAATTAAAAATTGATTAGTTTGACTTACTTCGACCGACCCATCAAAATTGTCCATTCCCAATAAATTTTTTCAGAATTTTAAATTTTTTTATAGACTATTCATGATGTATTAAAACATGTTAAGATGATGTTTTTTTATTTTAATCAATAAATAATGAATTTGTTAAGCTTTCCTTGTATAGAAAAATAGTTTGTATATCAGATTATCAGTGGGCAAGAAAATTTACTTTAAAAAAAGGAGGGGCTACGTACTTACCCCCCATGAAAAAATTGGGTCGGAAATAAATCAAACTTAAATTTTAAATGCTGGTCGATAAATATATATGTACATGTATATTCATATTATAATCAAGTTATGCTATCATGATATTCGTATTAACTTTCATGACAATTTTGATATACATTTTACACCATGATTTTATCGTAGACTGTGTTTAAATAACACATGCACTACTGCGCCAGAAAAGTACTGACATTCCCATTTTAAAGTGACAAACTTAATGTTTATCAGTACCATCAGTAAAAACGTTAGTATTTGTCTAAATTTATCAGTACAAAATGGGAATGTCAGTATTTTTTGGTTCAGTATTGGTGCTACCCATTTACTTTATTGTAAAATTCAAGGTGCAATTACCAGTTAACAGGACCCCCCCCCCCCCCCCCAATATATTCATTGGCATGTCTATGTTTACACTTTAAAACTCAGGTGACTTATACTTCTTGTAAGCTTCTTGTTGAGAATTACCGGGGTATTGTATATTTGCACATTTTTTTTACTAACTAGTGTACACCATATATATTTTTAAGTTTATTAGAAATGAAAAAAGTGCCATGGCCTGTAGCTTGGCTAACAAGCAAATGGATATGAAAATTTAGTCAGATTGGATTAGTATAATTGTGGGTGTTACTTATATGTGTAAAGAAATGGGTAAATCTGCACAATGAATATACATTATACACTGTTAAGATATAGGGTAGTCAAATGTAGATGTAATGGCCCTTCCCAAAATAAATTCGAGTTATTTTGAAAATGTTTATATATTTTTTTTCATTTAAAAAATAATTAATGTTGCTATATTCTGATAACATTTTTGAATTTCTAAAAGGTAATTCAGAAAATTCATGGAGTTTTTGTTTAGCCCTACCCAAAATATTTGGTTTATACTAAATATGTGAAGTTCATTTTTTACTTTGTTTCTTTTGTGCTTAAAAAATTGGAAGAGAATTCAGAGGATCATTTGAAAGAGAAATATGTTTAAGGCTTTAGCAAAACCTACTGAAGCTGTTGAAAACAAAATGGCAAAATTTTTGATGACAGAATTTGAAGTTGTAAAGAAAGGTATTTCATTAATATTTAGGGAGTGAAGTGTGGACATTTTAATTTTATTTCAGTTTGTGTGTAAAGAAGATTTAAGGGTAGTCGGGAGAATTAGATGACTCGAAGACCTTCATTTATTTTTAATAACAAATTGCCTATTGAAAATGAAATGTGGCAAAAACTTAGAATTTTAATAGGAGAAATTTGTTTAGTGCATTCGTATCTGCAATACAAACTTAAGATTTTTCCTATAGTGTGATTATCCTTATCCCCCTCCCCCTGTTTGCGTACTTGCCGGTGACTTGCCAATCTAGTTCATAATAAATATTTTTGACAGCATTTGGTTTTACTGAATTACTCCCCTTGCAAATTGTGTCCCCCTGACCACTGACGTCATTTCGTAGAACTTTAGCGTGATAAACAGAGTCGCTGGGAACATTTCTCTCAAAAAAGAATGATGTAAAGCTTTGATTTTCATTTTTCTGAGTGGGCCATTAATGGGAATCGACTTGGCGGAAAATATGCAAGAATAGTGACCAAATTCAATGTGTTATTGTGTACATGTATGTCAAACGGACCTGGAATTGATGTGCTGAAGGACAAAATAATCTGTAGGCTAACCCCTACTACAGATTACGGAAAATATATACTTTGAGATCATTAAAGAGGGTTAGTCTTGAGAGGGTAAGTTACAAATAAACGTTCATCGTGTACTTTGTGACCTTTAGGGTATGCACCCTTTTTTGTACTTGATTGACATACCTATCGTAACTTTGTAGTTGATCTCGAATCCTCCACAGCCATCTCTCTTCCCACTTGTAATATTTCTAGTGGTGTTGCAAGATCGGCACAATAGTGTAAACACGCTTGCTAATCCATAAAGTTTTTCGGAAATTATGTCCCGGATGTGAAGCAGTGTTCCACACTGTTGACACACCATTTGATCAGCCATATGTTGAATTTCAACAACACGACGGCCCAATGTACACTCATTATTGACTTTGTCGTTTAATTTTGTTTCCAAGTTGGCCACCAGAAAGTCCTCATGAATTTCTTCATTTTCAAATTTATCTGCGTGTTTTGAATAACGGTGATCATCTGTAATTTCGTCTTTTTCCTGATGTTTAACGTTAAATGAATAAAATTTATGAAAGTCTTGAAGTTTTTTAGCTTTTTTCTTAGATATAAATTTACCGTTTTTGTCACGGTAGGTGACGTCTGCCATTATTAGCGTCGGGCACGGACTGACGTAATAACGTGACGCGTGAATAACGTTAGGCAGCGTTATTTCGCGTGTTAATGCTCTTTGAAGAGCCCTACTCAGTATTCTGAAGACGAAGAAGAAGATACATTAACATTTAATGATTACGTTAAAAATATAAAATTAGACAAGGAGATTACGAACGGCTTTTCCCAAATTTATTTCAAAATTAAATTTGTTGACGGTTTATAATAATGAAATTATGGTGTACAGATTCAAAATATTCTATATTTTGTAAAAATACAGTACTTTTTTATTATTTTACATCAAACTGATCATGTTGATTGCTTCTAGCTATCAATATATCATTATTGCCGATCATTCCCTTAAAAGGAATACTTGTTGTTATATCTCGAACCCAATTGGATTCGATTGTTTTAAGTAGGTCGTACATAATCTTTGATTTCCACGATTTATGCGACTGTTCAATGTTACGTTGACTTTGCGGATAATACGGTAAATAAAATTCTCGACCATTCTCGCATTGAATAATTTTTGGCGGTCCTTCACTCGAGCGCATCTGCAGTTTTGGTGCTTTCTTTCGAGCGGAGAGGGTGAAGCCGTATGTAACGACTGAACACGTCTATAACCGACAAAATGTACTTGAACTCTTGACCGTCATACAAGTCGGTGTTTCGCGACATATCAACTAAGTCGATTTGGTGGTGTTCTTGTATCGAACTCGCCCGAATAGGTTTCAGAGGAGCTACATTGTCGAATATTGGATTCACAGACTGCTTTTCGGGTAGAGATTTAAGAGACGCCTGAACTTTCCGATGTGTTACGCCGCTGAACACAGATTTTAGACGATGCCGATTTTTTTAAGAACCCGCGCCTTTGCTTTCCTCGAACGCTTGCTTTGTCGCGAAACCGATTTCACTCGACCTTAAGACCATTTTACCATCAACCATTAAGCGATTTTCCTCCTCCCCTATCAATGGGTTGTGGCATTTGGCGATGGTCAATGGATAGTTCTTTTTCAAGCGACGAATCATCCTTGCAGCGTTTTTCTTTTCAAGAGTAGCCTTCCGTTCGTTGATGGTCCTTGCTCCTGATATTATG
Source organism: Magallana ariakensis (assembly GCA_020458035.1). Taxonomy (NCBI): domain Eukaryota; kingdom Metazoa; phylum Mollusca; class Bivalvia; order Ostreida; family Ostreidae; genus Magallana; species Magallana ariakensis. Next base: position 65,128,528 of record CM035813.1, read on the forward strand.
CAACATCAATAGATCCAGGTCAGTTCATGGAGCATCTTCTTATGATTGAGGTCAGTTCATCGAGGTCAACTGCATTACTGAATGAATTTTTCGATCGAAATTCTTACGCGTGAGACAAAATGTGCATTCTTGAATTAACACGTCGAACTGTATGTTATGTATGTTTGCATCTCTTAAGGTAAATGAATTGAAATTAATCCGAGTAAAATGTTATATAAATACTAAACCAAACTTCAAGTTTTTTTTAAGAACTACTTATGCAAGCGGAATGTGTGCGCTCGTAGAAGCATTTGCCGGATGCCTCATATGGACACAACAGTGATCGGCCGAAGCTGATCACAAAAATTGCGATGTTACGGAATGAAGAGTATCACCGTTTGACGTGTATCACGGCCGGGAATCTTATCGCGTGCGTAAATCTACTTGACTTGGGCCGAGTGTTCCGAATCACGTTTCCAGTCAGTTAAAAAAGCAATCAGCAGTGGGCAACGCAGCCTTATTGCCATCGAACAAACGGGAAAAAACTATGATAAAGCACCTTTAAAAAAAAATCAAGTTAGTGTGTATACATGTAGCGTTGGCGACAACGTGTATGTAAAATCTCGAACGCATAAAAATTACAATTAAACTACGCCCCGTCTGGAAAGAGGGAAAGTAATCGCCACTAAACACGACGCGTTCTCTTATAAAATCAGGCTTTCTAGTGGGGTGGCGCGTTCCGAAGAACTGTTAAAAAGGCAAAAACGTTATCGATTAAAATTTAATACCATGTGCGATGTAACAGCGATGAATGCTCGCGAAAATTGAACCCCAACTGCAAACTCAATAAATTGTGGTGCCGCAAAAGCAAAATCCCGTCTTCGCTGCCGTCTTATAATTTCCCTCATATATCGGATTTCTATCTTTCCAAAAACTTAGTTAACCAAATTAAGGACCGAGCCTTTCGATAACCGATTTAGCCCATGACAACTTGGTTCGAAATCCCCCTGAACGCGATTTACTTCCTGTTGGAAACATTCCTCTGAACGCGATTTACTTCTTGTTGGAAACATTCCTAAAGACGGCAGCTGTCTATTTCATTCTGTTGCGCTATTGCTCTCAAGTCATTTACAAACCGATCTTGGTCAGCAAGATATCTGAAATGTCGTGGTTAATTAACTTTACGAAAATCCCGAAACACCAGCCGGCGACCGCTTCTCTAAGTTCGTTCCTAACCTAGACTGGGACACCTACTTAGAAGGAATATTAGGTACCGAATGGGCCGATCACAACTGCATAACAGCCATAGCAAACGCGTTTAACACCGCAATAGGTATCGTGTCGAGCTCCCAGTCCGACTTAAATTGCATTTTACCTTTCAACCCTCAAAATAGGTAACATCTTTTGCATATTTATCTGGGTCATGAGTTCGAGTTTCATATTATTATTATTTATTATAAGAGCCAATAGTAGGCATGCAGTCGGATTTTTTTAACAGTGCAGTTAATGTTCAAAATGTAAATATAACGTGTATTCAAAACAAAAATAAAATTTTAAATCACAATATCACAGACAACAGCAATGGTTTTGTAACTATTATTTTCAGGAAGTTATTTAACCAACAAATTATTCGACAGATTCAGTTCTGAACCTACATTTATCTACAGACGACAGTACATTTTCTCCTCAAAGCAGCCATCTAGACAGCGCCCCATGTTACACAGAAGGGGAACACATCGATGCCCCTCTCCGTCAGCGTTAGATTCAGCAGCCTCCCCAACAGCAGTCTCAGACATAACGAGCTCAATTCCACAGACCATGACATATTATCCCCTCCAAGCCTATATATGTCATTTTTTTATTGATCAAACAACAGATATGTCAAATGGGTTCAAATTTTGACGAGGAACCTCCAGTATTATCACCAATTCATTTAAGGTCAATAGTGCGCCCTCCTAATAAGTTCACGTAATTATGTCAGGCCACGTAAGGAAATTTTTCCCGAAACGGTAAATCAAAAGCATTTTACTGATTTACCTTATTTTATTCAGCTCAACATTTTGTCATTTGTAATCTATAGCAATTTCAACATGTTTTTAACTTTAATGAAGGTATCAACACATTTCGAACATCTGCTAAGCACCCTTTATAATTTCTGTCTTCAAATTTACTTAAATGAAAATGTGATGTCCTTACTGGAAGGTAAATCTGTGTTTCCTGATGTCGTACGACACAACTAATCTCTTCGTAAGTTAAGTCAAGTGGCGAGTCCTTGAAATGGAGTAATGATGGAACTACCGGACGTACTGAGACCAATTTCTTCCCGATGGATAAATGGCTACATCGAGATCCTCGCAATAGCAATCGCCGGATGGTATTATATTGTAGGTTTTAAATTCAAACAATAAATATTCGCGTGTGCAGCGTTAGTAATTAGGCGTCAATTGACGTAGGTACATGTATGGCCTATTTTCTCTAAAGAGTCTTCCAGTTGGAGCCACCACTCTCGTAGATAAGATAATAACGGTAAACATGTGGTACGGCCCGTTTCCGTATGAGCTAGTTTTCAGGAAAAAGTGGCGGACATTTAGAGATGGCGGATATAACATGACGAATTTTTTATTTAAGTGGCGGATATTTCTGATGGCGGACATAACGTGAAGATTTTTTCGAATCAAAGTACTGAAGTACTGACGGGAGTTGATTTTATCGATTATTATTTATTTTAGAATCAACGATATGTTATTTAGCATGACAAGTAATTTCTAATCTCTATTTAAATTACGCACATTTTTATAATATGAATTCTCGGACTTTTTCGACAAGAATTTCGAGAAAACCCCATATGAATCATGTTGTGTAATATTTAAAGATATAATTAATTCCATCAAACTATGTATCAGTAATCGAGATATTTCTAAAAATTGTACACATGTCTGGATTCAACCAATATTGAACTCTAGTATCGTTCAACCAGACGCTCGGCTGTCTCCGTTATTCTCCGACTACCGAGAGAGACTCTTTACTTGTCGGAGATTTACGGAGACAGCCGAGCGTCTGGTTGAATGCTCTGGCGTAGGAATACATACGATTACAAAAAAATATCTAAATTGTTCGTACTATTTAAAATCTGGCTATTTTCAAGGTATTTATAAATAAATTTTCTTGAAAAACAATGGTTCAGCATTCATTACACCGCATTTATCTATTTTTTCAAGAACTAACTCTTGTCAGCGGTGATGATTTGTGCTTAGGTCCAAACACTGTTTCACTTTCGGTTTGCCAGAGTAACTGCATAGGAGAGTTGATTAAAATCAACTCCCAAAAAGTGGCGGACATTTTGTGACGGCGGACATAACGTGACTCAACATAGGGTTTTCAGAATCATATATTGACTGTTTCGGGCGATATATGGGGTTTAGTAGATCTGACCCCTGGGGTCAGCCCCATCCCTAGGAATTGGAAATAACAATATATATCTCAGAAACTGTTAGAATCCTGACCCCTAAACCATATATATTCTTGTTTCATGTGCATCATATCATTGACGGATTGTTATTGTCATTTATTCATGGTATGTAGGTCATGAGCCCCGGGGATGGTCCTAACCCCCTCGAACAGGAAGTGCCTAAATATCTTGAAAACAGTTGAGATTCCCTCCCCTAAACCATATACACTAGCGGAAAAAAGAAACTGTGCATTATAAAATTTAGTATAATTTTTCTATATCTATTGTTTGTATTTATAAAATTTAAACAATCAATAATGGTATTGTTTATGACAATATCGGATGGTAACCGTCCGGGTGTACGGACTTTTTCATGGTTAGTGAGCACCTGTTGTTTATTGAAGAATTTGTATGCACGAGTTTTACGGGCCAATACTGTTTGGAATAAGAACCGTAAAGGATTTGTTTAAACTTTTTTTGTTAAAGGGGCATGGTCACGATTTTGGTCAAAAATTATTTTCCTAATTTTATTGTTTACAATGCTTCAGTAAGGCATTTTTAATAGGTAACCAAAATTTAGGTGTCATTCGTTGCGTTATAAGCGCGTTACAGAGCTTACGATTCCTTGCTATGTAAACAAAGCTTTTGTTTACATTTTGAACGTTGATGTGAAAACTCCAGTTTTAGACCGAAAATAAATGTGGTAAACGTTAAGATTTGTTTATTTGTGCTTAAAATGAATAAGAAGATGGAAAAATCAGCTCGATAAAGAACTTTTACCGGTATATTGAACTAATGTAAACAAAAACAGGGCACGAGCCTTGTTTACATGACAAAGAACTGTGAGCCCTGTATCTTGCTTATAACTTCACTACTGACTCTCCAATTTCATTAGGTTGTTGGAAATGATTTCCTAAAGCATTGTAAATAATAAAAACAGAAAAATAACATTTGACCAAAATAGTGACCATGCCCCTTTAAGGAAATCACTTTAGTTTCAACAAAATTTACCCCTTTGTCATGCCACGACTCAACGAAAACCAACGCAATCGTGCTGTTGGAATGCTGCAAGCTGGAATGGCACAAAATACTGTAGCAAGACACTTTGGAGTCCATCGGAATACCATCCAGTCATTATGGAGACGTTTTCAACAATCTGGAAACACCCAGGATCGACCGCGCTCTGGGCGACCTCGTGTGACGTCACGTCAACAGGACAACCACATTAGACTAGTGCATCTGAGAAATCGTTTCCAGACAGCAATTTTGACTGCCCGTAGCATTCCAGGGCTTCGACCAATTAGTCCAAGAACTTTGCGTAATCGTCTGCGCGAGCAAAACATCAGACCAAGACGTCCAGCGGTGCGCCCAGTAATGCTTCAACGTAATCGTATCGCCAGACTAGCGTGGTGCACACGACATCTGCGATTCAGAATACAGGACTGGGCCAATATTCTGTTCACTGATGAATCCAGATTTCATTTGGATAGCAGTGACGGCCGTTGTAGGATGTATCGTCGCGTTGTGGAGCGTTTCCAGGACGCTTGTGTTGTGTAACGTCGACAATTTGGTGGAGGTAGCGTTATGGTGTGGGGTGGAATATCAGCACCTGGAAAGACCCCTCTACAAATTGTCAATGGAAATCTCACCGGCGTACGCTATCGAGATGAAATTATTCAGCGTCATGTGATACCCTTCATACAGAGACATCAAAATCACATCACTCTGCACCAAGACAACGCAAGGCCACACGTTGCACGTGTAGTAAGGGACTTGTTTGTTCAACAGAATGTCGATGTCTTGCCTTGGCCAGCTGTTTCCCCCGATTTGTCGCCGACCGAGCACGTCTGGGATAAAATGGAAAGACGTTTACGCCGTTTACCAAATCAACCAGTGACATTGGCTGATTTAGGCCAGGCTTTAACCAACATCTGAAACAACATCCCTAAAGGATTTCTAAACACTTTAGTGGCATCAATGAGGCGTCGCTGTCAAGCATGCATGAACGCAAATGGTGGTCACACGCGTTATTAATTTTGTTAATTCAATTTCAAATAACATTGACTTTCGAGTGTGCTGATATTGATGTTATTCGACGTTGACATTAATGTGTTATGAGATGTTGTTATTAAATATTGCACAGTTTCTTTTTTCCGCTAGTATACTAGTATTCGTGTTCCTTGTGTTAAGGGACAACAAATGATATTTAGGTCATCAGCCCGGGGTGGTCCTGACCCCCCTCGAACAGGAAGTGCCCAAATATCTTGAAAACGGTTTAGAACCCCACCCCACAAACGTATATATTTCTGTTCCTTGTGTTAAGGGGCATCAAACGGTATGGAATTCATGTAGCTCCTCGAACAGGAAGTGCCCAAATATCTTGAAAACAGTTGAGATCCCCACCCATAAATCATATATATTCTTGTTCCATGGGTCATGTCAGTTCGACTGATATATAGTTAATGACCCTGAGGAACATCATGAAATTTTAGAAATAGAAATTATCAAGTATTAAATCTTTTTGTCTGTAAAGTTTGACCAATGTATGACATCTCTATTTCCAATGATGGCCTCATTCGTTAGGGAGACTATATTCGCCCCGATTATAATTACATCGTGTTCCCTTTTCGGTCTAGATAATCTCAACAGGCTATTTACAGAATCAAAATGTAAATTTTTCAAAGCGTTAAGACCTTAATACACAACAGTCTTTATTTAGATCTTATTGAAAATATCCTCCTTTGGCGAGAGAAAAGACTGGAAAAGACAAATTGAAGTTATTCGCCTCTTAAATTCAATCAATTAGTTTATACCTCAATACATGTACACCTATATTACAGCCTAAACATTCGATATGAATCAGGGTCGGATAAGAGTGAAAGAGAAGACGTTCCTTCGAGGCCAAAACAGGCAACAAAATCTGCATCGAAACCCCCACCCCCAGCGATTAGTTTGCAGATACCAACGACTCCGGTCCCCAATCATCAGAGCGCGTCCATCAACAGCTCCAAGTTACTTATCACATTTACCAGCTACCGGTGGCCGTGCAAGTGCAACTCCATTAACATCTAGTTCTCCAGCTCTGCCATCTTTCTTCAATAGAATCCCTGACAGAAACATCGGGGCATCAGGTAATTTATCTCATAATACTAAGAACTATAAAAACCGAAGAGTTCCTGTTGTTTTACAATCTATAATGGGTTAGAAAATCATGATTTATTGTTTTTATTATGAAATTTATTAATGGTACATAAGATATACATGTATATATATATAAAAAACTATAGAAAATATGAAAGATGCATTTTTATAAAAAAAAAAATGACTTAATAATGTTTACAGGCAGATAGCATCAATCTTCTAGATGTGAGATTGGGGGGGGGGTGTTACAACCCCTCCATCCATCTCCTACTAAAATCTCTATATAGTCATCAATCCTTAAATTCATCAGCCAAGAAAAGGTTGGGGTGAGGTCGAAAAGCAGTGACTTAAAAATACATTCTTAACAGTTATATAACTTCCCTCTTTATCAATTTACATGTAAATGGCCCTCTTCTCCTCCTGCTTAATAATTGTAAAATTGGATGGATAAACTTTTTGTACACTGTCAAAAAAACTCATTTACAATCTATCAAATATTAATGATGATTTTTACCGTTTCGCTTATATTTATAATAATTCATCTTTAAGCAATGGATAGGAAACACCTCGCTCAAATTAAGGAAATAAAAGTCAAGTTCAACCTAAATACCAAATTGCTGCAAATTGCTGCATGCGCTGATGAGGAAAATTGACAATATTGGAAGTTTGTATACAGAGGATGGCACTGCGCTGCCGGACCAGACTTTTCCTCTTGCCGCAAGGCAAGATATCCTTAACTTAGAAAGCAGATTGGATGAGGAACTTAGAAGAAACTTGGTAGTTTTTATTTCTTGATTGGTATAGACAAGCTTTAATCTTTAAATCCAAATTCAATAAAAATCACTGGTTAGATCTTTCCCCAGGGACGAAAAAAATTAGACGAGTTCACTTTTGATCTCAGTTTCATTATACATGTATTTTCCTTTGGTACATGTAAACGCGAGAGTTTGATCAAAATTGAGCCCGTCTAATTTTATAGCCTTGAGGTTATACTAGCTTTTCCCAGATAAATTATCACGTTTTCGGTAATTTTGTCATCAAATACATGTTTACATATTTATTATTTACATTTAGTCAAGATACTGAGTAGAATCGGGAGAGAAACCCTCAAGGCAACCGTTAGAAGATTACTAATTAACATATATGATAAAAAATGACCTTGCGAAACAGATCAATGGGAATGGGAAAAGAGGTAATATTACACAGGGAAAAAACCCCTAACGTACGTGTATTCTTACGCCCCCCCCCCTTTCCTGTATACTATGGGCTTATTTTTTTACTCTGCAATTTATATCGCTTGTTACCAATGTTTGAACCAGTAATCCGAATTAAATGTATTAAAAAGTTCGTCGTTAAATAATTTTCTCTATCAAGGTATAAATCAATATTATCTGTATTGTTTATTATTTTTTTACTCAATTTTACAGAAGCAGTGCGCAAAAAGAAACACTGCACCTTGGTGACAGAATCTGAGATAGTCACAGACGACAAGGAAACCACAGATCCTTATTTATGAATCAGAGAACAGCGCAATGAAAATAAATTTGATACTAGTATTTGAAAATATTATTTTATTTCTTTGTTTCTAATGCACGAATTAATAAGTTTGATTTGAAATATATACATCCTATACTCCTTATGGAGAACTATTTCATATAATCGATGCTCTGAAACAAGAGAAACGTGAGGAATATTACATCATATAAAATACTTATGGGAAAAGCTTTTGCACCCAACCGCATTGGGCCTACATAGGGCCAACAGAAGATCTATCCAATTTACGACAGTGGGCCAACGTAACGCCAACTATTTGGTGCAATGTTGCGCCGATGAGCAAAATTATCATTTTACGACAGTGGGCCAACGGAACGCCAACTAATTGGTGCAATGTTGAGCCGATGAGCAAAATTACATTGGCCCAATGTTATTTTCCGACATTGGACCAATATGAATGATTACATGTACACTGGCCCAACGTTGCATGTTATCTGGGTTATAATCGAATCTAAATGAAATAAATTCATTAATTAGAAATATAACGCATTTCAAATATTAAAACATATATAATAATGTCACATCTTTAACTATTTCAGATATGTTTATTACGTTACTGTGCCCTGTCGACGTTCATCCGAGTGTGCCATCCCTCACAGTCGTTGATGGTTCTGATATAGACTTGTTGTAGACGGACCAAGAAGGAAAAGGCTATATGGTACTGGTTATCCAGGTACAGGTATCTTGTATCTGTAAATTTTACAAATTGTTAACATGAAAACATGTACTTTCCAACTTATTGCACTGACGACAGCGTCCATGTCTTTCAATTTCTATCTCACAATACAATTGTAAAAAAAACGCGTTACCTGTCTATCTGTGATACTTCTAATTGACTTGAAGTTCTCCAATTATTTTAAAATCATAATTATTTAGTTTTTTAAGGTGTTATATTTAGCGGCAAAATACCGTTAATGATTAACACCTCATTTAACTGCTGAGACGACGTTTTCTCATGTGTAAACATTTTTATTACCATGATAAAGTAAGCACAATTTTTGTATTACTTCAATATAAACACTTTACTTAATGTAAATGAACAAAAAATGATTACAAGCTTTATGTGAAAATTGAAATTGTTATGTAAAAGAATAAATACTATAAATGTCGTTTAATATTAAGGAGGCTGGATGGTCAACAAACTAATCATCAGATCTGCCTTTAACTTTGACAGATGATATTTCTGACCTTAAGCTAATATTTGGTAAAGGAAAAACCCAAATATTTTAAAATTTTACCATTTTCTACACCTTTATACAAAGCTCTTCTTCTTCTTAAGGAGATTAAAATAGTCTAAAAATGGCCACTATCGTCAAGCCCTCTTAAATTCTAAATAAAAATGTTTGGGCAGACGTGTCCGATATATTGAATTTGAATGATTGATATTAGCAGGAAAATATAAATTTCTCCAAAGTACGGGTTAGCAAACCCTTTTACTAGGGTACGAATTCTCCAGGGTACGAGTTCCCCAAGGTGCGGCTTATCCCGATAGCTTCTCTTGTCCGATTTTCGGCGACATTGGGGTATGCACTCTGCCCATGTACTTACTCGACTGTAAAAGACGCTTCCACTCTAAGTGCCTGTTGAATTTTGTCTTGCGGGTGAAAAAATATCACGGACAGAGCATGTCGTAGGTCTATGTTAAAGGGGTATGGTTACGATTTTGTCAAATTCTACTTTTCTGTTTTATTATTAACAATGCTTTAGGGATGAATTTCTAATGACCAAATTAATTTTGAGAATCAGTCGTAGAGTAATAAGCAAGATAGAGGACTCACAATTCTTTGTCATGTAAACAAGGTTCGTCCCTGTTTTTGTTTACATAGGTTCAATATTCCAGTAAAAATCTTTTTCAAGTTGATTTGTCTATCTTCTTATTCATTTGTAGCATAAATAAACACTTTCTAACGTTAACACATTCATTTTTTACAGCGATGCAGTGAAAATAGTGCCGATCAAAATTTTTAATGCTTATGTTGAATAATTTTGAAGGTCACAGTGTTAATATCATTAAAAAAAATTAATTTGTTAAGATTTTACAAGGATCTCAGAAGTTTTTGAATTACATAGCATATTTCAAATCTCACATGTAAAAGTTTGTCATGATCAGATAAGTGTATGCCCTTGCAATTGAATGATTTATTTAGGTACCCAGCTTTAAGATATACGATATTTTATACAAAACTGAGGTTGCCTCATTATACGATGCATAATTATAACAAATTGAAAATAAGACTATATACGTAGCGTTCTACTAATAATACTGTTGAACAAAATATTCATTTTTAATTTTCCGTTAATCTATAACATTTATTTTTCTTCGCTAAAAAACTGCATGATAGCCTTCAATGACTTAACTTAATGCGTCATTTTGAAGCATATGCCGTCATATTTTATAGTCCAGCGAGAACGAACTCTCGCTTATTTTTCAGTGTGTACGATGTAACGAACATCGAAATTGTAAGTTATAGCATTTATTATTTTAAATTAAAAGATTAGTATAAATTAATTTTGCATATAAACGAATTAGTAAGTACTTTCGAGATTTGTAATGTACTGTGATGTCATAATGCACATTTCCCGTACTTTTTGTGAGAACGAAATTTATTGACAGCCTTAACTGTGCTGAAAGAGCACACGGCGGGTGTGACCGGTCAGCAGAGGCCTCCTAGGCACCTGATCCTACGTCTATCTTTTTGGAGGTCCGTGTTGCTCTGCTTTGAATTTGTATTTCGTTTTATGGATTTTTGAGATGGTTAACGGTTTGCTATTGTCATTTTTTCATTTTAAAACATAACTTTTTGGGTAAATAAACTCATTGTATATATTACAATCATGATATTCATTTTAATTTCTTGTCAACTGAATAAAGGACGATTTATTCAGCTTTATTTAGTTGGTGTCAGATAAAACTGAAAATACGCCCAGAACCAATATTTCCATGGATGTCCGCACTTAATCGTTTTTAGTATTGTCGTTTGTATAAAAAGAAATTTTACCAGTATATCAACCTGTATTTTGTCTATTTTGCATCTTATTAATGAAATATATTTGTATATATATTTTCAAGTCAGTAAATTTGTTATTTAAAATGTCTTCTATTTAATATTTACAACTTTATACGTGTAAAATATACTATATGATTCTAACAACAATTATTTGTTCTGAAAAATGTTTAATGATAGATCAGTAACGACAAAAAAAGTAAAAAAGAAGTGATTTTCTCACATATGTAATTCAGCCTATTTGGATGAAAATTGAAAATCCAAATCTGATGGTATAACAACTGATAAGGCGAACTAATATGCGTGGTTCTCAAAGTTTTCTTCTCTTTTTTTTTCGTGGCATCAATGTCATGGTACTATGTGTTTCCATTTTCGGTGACGTGATGTTGGGACATTGTAAGTTAGTGTAGTGAATCTGGGTACTGAAAAGCTCGTTGAAATTTGAAAATTGCACTCCTTGTTCCTAAAGAAGGCGTCTTACAGGATTCCCACGTTTGTTTTCAAATGAAATATGCGTCAACTTTTGGGATTTCAGAATGTATTGTAACGTTTTCGAGGCATCTTCTACATTTTTAGGTACCACATCTTGGAAATACTTTTCAAGAACAGCAATATCAGGATGGATTACACCCATTGCAAATGCCCGCAATCCAAAATTTTCATACGGAGTAACTAGATGATAACCCGCACAAGCGCGGGTTTGATCACTTTACACATTAATTATGATATAATGCTAAATATGTTGAACCATATTTTTGGGGTTCATTTTTGTATATACTTTGTCCGATTTTTTCCTTGTCTTATTTTTTAAAATTGAAATAAAAAACAAACTGTTTTTTATTGTATTTATTTCAAACCAGTGAATAATAGGTATTTAGTGTATCTCTCTCTCAATTTTGTTCTTTAGGTCAATTTTCAATATAATTTCTATTACTGTCCCAAATAAGAATTTCAGACTAAAAACAATCTGGAGGGGAGGGGGGGCATCAAACTTCCCCGTTTTATGCATACATCATTTATCCATATAGACGAAGAATACAATACTGTAATATGTTTATTAATGTTTACAAATTAATGTCTAACTAAGGTTTACAACAAATCTGTCGTGGTATGAAAATGTATAGCGACTGAGTATCAAAACTAATATCGCCCACTAAAGAAACGAATTGACTCATTTTATTTATTCAACATATGTCAAATCATAACTTTTATGTATTCTCTAAATAGGCGCACAGTAAATATATTTACTCTTTACGTTATCATTCAATATTATTTCATTGCAAGTATATATATTTGATCGAGACTATCCCTGACTTGGATCCGCCAAAGCGTATCCACCACCTTACTCTCATTTTTGCTATTTCGGGCTTGTTTATCGAAAATGAAAGTAGGTTTTTGATTAATTTCACAATAATAACTTATCAGTTAAAATCCAGTTATACCTTACGGACATCATCACGCATGTGTTGAAATACCAAAGGTGTAAGCAAGTACTCTGGTGCAGGCATTTTGTAGTTTATTTGCAAAATGCCTTAATTTATATGTATAGATACTTGTCGATGTGTCTGTTAACCAAATAGGGCAAAACCTTGCTAGAAAAAGTGTCGCAGGTTTCTTCAAAGGCTGTTCTTGTCATTGTCATATTGTTTTAATTTATCCAAATCTCTTGACAAAACTTTCACGGCACTTTGGAAATAATTACGTTTCTTTTCGTAGTCATGCTTCTCAATATCTCCGCAATACTGCGGTCCCTTACATGGCGAGTATAGTTTTATCAATTTTTACATTTGTGTTACTAAACTTTTTCTCTAGATGAGATAGATGGTCCCGTGCGCTATCAAGTTTTACGGACTTTACGCGGACGTCGTCTTCTAATTCACCAATCACAATTTGTAGCGGTGACTTATAAATAAGTGTTAATAATTGGCGCTGGTCATGTTCATGAAGATTTACATTGATATAGATACAACATAGAGCTAACTGATGAATTGTGAACTAGACTACAGAAAACAAATAAACAGTTTTAAAAATAGTTGTTGGTTTGAATAATATATCTTTAAAGAGTGAAATCAAAATATAATGATTTGTGAAAAATAAATGCAAATGTGGAAAATAGTAGGGGAGGCTAAAAAATACGATTCCTACAAGTTTATGTCATTTAGATAAATGTATATCTTTTAAATACACGAAATATCACATTGTTAATAATTGAGATGAAACTAGCTTTAAATTATAGATCAACCGGGACAACCCATGTTTGATCAATTTTGACTTAAATATCCTAAACCATAAAGGAAAAACAACAACTCTTGCAGGTTGATCGGAAAGGATAATTTCAATCCAATGTTTTCTCAACCGTCCGCGCTGAATGAAACCCTCTAATTTGCGTTCGCAAGGTTTCTATTTTTACTGAAATCTTCACTGATCTTATGACTCTGCCTACAACGATCGGATTCGACCCAACTCGGTCAAAACATTACGTAGAAACTTTTATGGAGCTAACGCCTATTAAACGTTTTTACGTAGTTCGCTGTAGTTTCCCATTTCAAAAAACGTAAAAAAAAAATCAAAAAATGTGTAACTGTTTCCATGGTTACAATTTAAAAGTATTGGTTTCTTCATCATTCTTTCATGAAATAAAAATTGACAAAAGGACAAAGCTTGTTTTATGTCTTTGACAGTTTATATTAGTGAGCAAAAGCTTCTAATATGGCTTTAAAGTAGGTAAGTTTTACAGTTTTTCCATCTTTAGCCTCGGTTACCATCTTTAAAATTTTATTTCAAACGATGAAGTGGGTGTATAGTGCGTCGTGTTTCTTTTCTAAATTTTGATCTTTAGGTTAAATTTCACAATATAATTTTTATCATTGACCCAAATCAGAATTTCAGATAAAAGACTGTCATCTTATCCCCATCCCCCGAATTGAACTTCCCCGTTTTAAGCATACATCATTTATTCATATTGACGTTAACATAATTTGTTCATGGTTCACAAATTAATTTATAAGGTTTACTACCAATCTGTCGTGGTATAAAAATGTATGTTTATTATTTTAAACGTGTACAAATATTTATTTGCATAATATGTTAAACCAATTAAAGTTGTCATCCAAAGTATCTGCCCGGGGCCATCATTAAAAATATCTATGTTTCCCCTAACCCGACCCTAAATTTTGAAGTTGGGTAGGTAGGTAGGTAAATAATTTTTTTTCTGCCAGGGCATAATATAAAATACATTATAGATTAAAAATGAAAACAATAAATCAATTCTTTAATTAATTACAAAACTAAAAAAAATATGACCAGTTGTAAAACAAATTTTTATACTTGTCCTGATGAAATGTAAAACAAATTTAATATCGAATTCTGATATTGTTCATCTTTTAAAATTTAAACATGTTTGATTCAATGACTAGATGTGCATGAATACATTCATTATCATTTGTATGTTGATGTACATGTAAACCTATATTTAAATATCATTTTAATGATCATAATGTACCTACTTCAAAGTATCAATAAATTTTTCAAAATTTGGTTTATAAAATGTCTAAAACTATATTAAAACAATAATATTAGATAAGCTTAAGGTAATGTAATAATTGTGAATATTTGTGGTCATATTTAATGATTCTACAATAGTAAGGTTACACAAAATCAGTACACTTGCAGAGAATGTCCTTCTTTGACAAGGACATTTTAACCTAATGAAACATAATGCTAGGGACAAAAAAATATTTAGATACAAAAGATTTTTGTAAATTTACCCAATTTCACTTTAATTATAGTCATAACCAAAACCAGCTCTTTTGTTTCTGTTGATTTGAAATTTGATGAAGTTAAGAGAACTGTTTAATTTTTTCAAAACATAAAGAGTCTTTCATTTCACAGGTACCAACCTAATTTTTGGGAGAATTATTTCTCCCTAACAGAAAAGTAGAAAGAAGTTTGACATCAGGGAGACTGTCAATATTTGATACAGCATAACCTACAGAAATAATGATATACACAGATTCAACCTTAATTAAAATTGGATTAAAATTTAAGCAAGTTAATAAAAAATAAAACAGCTTCTAAAAGTTTTAAAAACTTATCCAATCTATTAAATTTAATTTATTTGATGTATTCATACATTTTATAGATGACATGTTTTGTAATTGTGTTAGCTAAATGACAAATAAAACCAGTCTCTGTACTTCTGTGTATTTTGGAGGTATTAGTCCAACCTTTAGACCCAATTACAACCATTGTGTAGAGGATCATTTTAATTGATAACTGATAACTGTTGGCAGATGGTTTTATGATTATTTTAGCATTAATTTGGCAGTGTTATTAACTAATTACACGTTACCAACTAATTTTAATATCAACACTAAAAGTAATAAACATCGGTTGTAATTTTCAATGCACAGTTGGCTCAATGTTGCATCACTCGTATTTATACCCATAAAAGATAAGACAATCAATTAATCACAACAGTGGTTAACTGAGGCTGTGGAAACGTCTTTTGAATTAAATGATTATCATTTTAATGTCTCTGGGGTTAATTTAATTGATCATGAACTCAGAATACAGGGCGACTTCAACTTCTCTTTCGGAGGAAATTCCGGCGAAGTTACCGATCATAAAGCGAGTATTTCGCCTATGTTGATGATCGAGGCTATCAAAATGATTGTAAAACGAAAAAGATGTTGGTCTTCTAAAAACGAATTTAGGTAAAATTGGGTTTCTTTAAAAAAAAAAAAAAAAAGTCTTTTCAATGTGGTGAAAAAAAAAACAATTCAGTCGGCGGGATTTAATTGGGTCGGTCGCGTTAGGGGAAACATAGATATTTTTAATTTTGGCCTCGGCGGGATTTAATTGGGTCGGTCGCGTTAGGGGAAACATAGATATTTTTAATTTTGGCCCGGTTGATTACATGTAACTCGCACAACAATTTTGTCCTAATGTTAATTAGTCAACCTGCGGGTTTTTTTTCCACACCACGCAATAGCATCTTCTCGGGCCTTTCCGACAGGCTCGGAAAAACTGCTGGAAAGGTCCGAGAAGTTGCGATTGCCCACCCCGTTCTCTACAGTTCTTTCCAACAAAACTTAAATCGCCTCAAATTGGAACATTTTATTTATTAACTTTAGTTGTATTAACCAAAGATACCCGATCCAAGGTATATGCCAGCGATGCATAATGAACTCGTCCTACGTACACTTTTCGCAATGAAGTTAATTAGTCGACCCGCGTTCTTGGTTCTGGAAACTTCCATCACGATTAAATTGCGCATTCAAGAAACTAATTGGCTCATTTTATTTATTCAACATTTGTCAAATCTCAATTTCGATGTATACCCTAAATAAGTTTCAAATAAATATACATGTATTCATTCTTTACGTAATCATTCAACATTATGTCATTGCAAGTATATTTTTTGAGGCAAATTCACACTTGGATCCGCCAAAGCGTGTCCACCTTACTCTCATTTTTTGGAGTTGATTTTAATCCACTTTCCTATGCAGTTACTTTGGCAAACCGGAAATAAAACAGTGTTTGGACCTAAGCACAAATCATCACCGTTGTCGAAACGTAGTATTTGATAATAATCGATAAATTCGATGAATTGTATTTATAAGCTTTTTTTTTCAAGGAAAACTTATAAATACTTTTAAAAAATTAAGATTTTTATAGTTCGAACAATTTAGATATATTTTTTGTAGTCGTATGTATTCTTACGCCCGAGTTCGATTACAGCCGTAGCCACAGACTATCCAATCTATAGATAGAACCAGTTCTTGCGTATACTTGACCTCATTATCATTTGTGTGTTAAAAAATGCTTTGATTCACTTTTTAAAAAATATTTTGATTACTGATACATTAAATATTGTAGAGTTTGATGGCGTTGATTCTATCTTAAATGTTTGAATATTACATAACGTGATATTCACATGGGGTTTTCTGTCTATAGCTAAGAATTTTTGTCGGAAAATACCGATAATTCATGTTCAAAACATAATAATTCAAATGAATAATGAATACAGATAAACAAGAATAGAATTCCAGGGTCCCCCGCCGTTCAAGCAGTATACTAGTATACTGTACTGTGAAATCATTAAATTTCGTGGGGGCCAATTTTCGTGGATTGCTTAAATTTTACAGGTTCGTGGGGACGTAATTTCGTGTATTCTCTAAAACCTACAAAGGAAATATGATTTTATTACCCTTATTTATTAATTCGTGTAGGATGTTAAATCGTGGATGAGAGGTACCCACGAATTCCACGAAAATTGAACCACCACGAAATCTAATGATTTCACAGTATATGAAATTGCAATATTTTCAAACATTCAGGGCTGTTCCAGAATTAAATGTGTGGGGAGGTTGGGAGGAACATTTTTTTACCCCGACCACCCATTTTTTCCAAAATTTGTAGGCATGAGAGCGCTTACAAGGTCAATTTTTGGTTAAAACGGAGTCATTATTGTGGTCAGAGTCCCATAACTCCAGCAAAAAGTATCGACCAATGCTGATTTTCGAACTTGACCAAGGTAATAGGTGTATAAACATTTGGTATAAATTTAATGAAAATCCGTCAAAATTTGTAGGCATGAGAGCGCTCACAAGGTCAATTTTTGGATAAAACGGAGTCATTATTGTGGTCAGAGTCCCATAACTCCAGCAAAAAGTATCGACCAATGCTGATTTTCGAACTTGACCAAGGTAATAGGTGTATAAACATTTGGTATAAATTTAATGAAAATCCGTCAAAATTTGTAGGCATGAGAGCGCTTACAAGGTCAATTTTTGGTTAAAACGGAGTCATTATTGTGGTCAGAGTCCCATAACTCCAGCAAAAAGTATCGACCAATGCTGATTTTCGAACTTGACCAAGGTAATAGGTGTATAAGCATTTGGTATAAATTTAATGAAAATCCGTCAAAATTTGTAGGCATGAGAGCGCTCACAAGGTCAATTTTTGGATAAAACGGAGTCATTATTGTGGTCAGAGTCCCATAACTCCAGCAAAAAGTATCGACCAATGCTGATTTTCGAACTTGACCAAGGTAATAGGTGTATAAACATTTGGTATAAATTTAATGAAAATCCGTCAAAATTTGTAGGCATGAGAGCGCTTACAAGGTCAATTTTTGGATAAAACGGAGTCATTATTGTGGTCAGAGTCCCATAACTCCAACAAAAAGTATCGACCAATGCTGATTTTCGAACTTGACCAAGGTAATAGGTGTATAAACATTTGGTATAAATGTAATGAAAATCTGTCAAAATTTGTAGGCATGAGAGCGCTTACAAAAAAGTGTGACGGACGGACGCACGGACACACGGACACACGGACGGACGCCCGGCATTTCTATGTCCCCGCTCCGCGTTGCGGCGGGGGACAAAAAAACTACTTGCCATGCGAAATAACACTTGTTGATATCAATATAAATAATAGTCAATAAAATGAACTCCGGTTAGTACTTCAGTTCTTTGATTGCTATTTCGGGCTGGTTTATCGAATATGAAAATAAGTTTTTTATTTATTTTACAATAATTACTCATCAGGTAAACTTCAATTATAGCTTACGGACATCAACTCACATGTGGTGAAATACCAAAGGTGTAAGCAGTTACTCTGGTACAGGCGTTTCGTAGTTTATTGGCAAAATGTCTTAATTTATAAGTATAGATTTGTGACTATTCGTGGCCAGGTGACATTGATATCCGTTTTCGTCCGTCGTCGTGCGTTGTGCGTCGTCCGTTAACAATTTTTCATATTTAACGTTTTGAAAACTACAAGGTCAATTTACTATTTTTAGTATAAAGCATCTATATGGTAAGAGAATTCTAAATTGTAAAATGCATGGCTCCACGAACCCCGGGGCGCCACAGGCGGGGCAAACTATGAAAAAAGTTAAATTTTTAAAAATTTTCTATTCTCCCACACATGTGAGGAAAAATACTAAATGCCTGGTTATGATGTCCAAGAAGCCCTCGACCAAAATTGTGAAATTTATGGCCATAGGTCAGGGCTTCAGGCTCTAGAGTGAGGCCAATATGACCATATAGTAAAAATGTATTAAATCTTAGAAAATCTTCTCTACTCCCATATATATTTGCTTAAACCTAAAATGCATGGTTATAATATCCATGAAGGCTTCTACCTACATTATGGAATTCAAGACCCCTGGGACAGGGGTTTATATGCAAGCCCTAAGTCGGGACCTATATAGCCATATAGTGAAAATGTATAAAATCTTAGAAAAAATTCTTCTTTACTCCCACACATGTGGGGAAAAAATGGAATACATGGTTATGTTGTCCACGAACTCCTCGGCCTAAATTGTGAAATTCATGGCCCCTGGGTCAGGGGTTCAGGCCGTATGGGGAGGCAATATAGCCATGCATATACTGTTAATGCATATAATGTTTAAACATCTTCTTCTCTACTCTCACATATCTATAAGAAAAACTGACTTCATAATTATGTTAACCAGTAAGACCTCTACTAAAATTGTGAATGTTCATGCTCCCTTGAGTATGGGTTTTGACTCTAAGGCGGGGCCAAAATGAATGTATAGTGTTAAAGGGATCTAGACACGATTTGATATGAAAATTTTATTTTTAATTCTTATGTCTAAAAGGATTTATTTGTAGATTTAAATGATTCAATAAAACTTGAATGTTGTGAGATATTGTTGTTATGTAAACAAAGCTCGATTCTTGTATTTGTTTACATATAATGTAAAGTAAAGAAATTATCACATTTATTTAGACAAAGGAACTTATGGCAAACAACCGGGGCTCTGGTGTTCTCGAGACATCCTTAGTTGGCTCGACATCGACCACAGGGTATGATGGAGCGGTATTCTTTAATGGGGACCCTAAGTCAGGGATGGTCCCGACTGGTCCACAGGTCATGGGACTCTTTCCTTCTTCCTATTTTTGCGAAGTGGTTTCCTTCCACCAGAAGTATAGGTCTTTATTCTCATGCAAGTAGCTCCTCCCATTATCTGCCAGGTCTTTTGCTGCATCAGTATGCTTAGCATAGTGAGTGACATGGTCTACTGATTTCTTTTTCTGTCGCTATGAAATGGCAGAGACTACAATGAAAGAGTGAACTATCCAGCGGGATGTGATATTAATAAATGTGAGGAATCACATGTATTTCTTCTCCCTGGTATTGGTCGCACAGAGGACACTGGTAGGCCCTTCCTGTTTCGGATTTTTGTTTTCTTAAAAATTATTGAACTGTGAAATAAAAGCCCCCCCCCCCTTTCCTTCTCATAGTCATATGCACTGATAGTATCTTTGATTTATATTTGAGCTTTTGAGCTTTCCTTCTCACCTTCTTTCGCTTTAGAGGAGTGACCACTGTCGCTGAGTAGGTGGACTGTATCGCCATAGTGGACATCTTTCCAGCCTTAAAACTGAGATATAAATGCGATTAAAATAACAATTTAAGTTTAAGTATTTTATTTAAAAATATACATATAAGTGAATATAGATTGAACCACAGGCCAAAAATAGCCTATGCATGTATTAGTTCTTTCTATTAGAGATCAGGGTACATATATTTATAATAGTTTTAGTGTATACTTTTTAAGTTTTACATAAACATTTTACTAACTTACAGAGATGAATGAGAATACAGAAGTAAAGAAACTATACTCTGTCCCGAGTTTTTACTTCCACCACTTTTTGCTTCATATTTCGATAATCATAAATACCTTTGTGCTCAAACTATGTTCATCCACTAATATGAAAAATGTCCAGATTATCTGTTTTGAAACGCCCCCTCTACCGCTTCAGGTTTCAATACACATCCCAAAATAGAAAGTCTACGGAGATTTAGCATTGCATCAGCCATTATTAAGCCCGGATGATAGCGTTGAAAAATTGTGCGAGGTGTCCCGAGAACTTCCGAATGGAGAAAAGATGTAAACATTTCCCATTATAAATCTCCGTAAGAAATTCGTTTTTCGTTCCTGTGAACTTTTATGAGTGAAAAATGATAATTTGTCAATGAAGATATCTTGGATATTTTCCCTTTTATCGATATATCAACAGCATTTATTTCACAGGTATGTGTATTTTAATTAAAAATCATCAAAAAGTGGTGGAAGCAATAACTTGGGACAGACTATAGCAAACAATGAATGCAAATTAGAGAAAGAAAGAATGAAAGTTTATCGACCATTCACTGTGTGGTTTATATACATTAGGACGGTATAATTGACTTTTTTTTGTATATACATATATGTGCCAAGAACTGTTGTCTGTAATACAAAAGTTCATTTGAAAAATTACCATTAATAAATTGGTTTATATGATTAAACATACATGTATATTGTTATTTATTGAATCGTTTGACATGCGATTTGTTAAATTTCCTTGTAAATTTCGCGAAATTTACAACATAACAATTATTTTTGAAATACATCGGTTTATATATACGCATATACTAGAAAGTATAATTATCTGTAATGTTATCTGTTCTTCTGCTAGAATTGTTCTTATGGACAGCTCAGACAAAGCCCGCGCTTAAAAAAGTACGTTCATATACAAATATATTAGACAAATTATTCTCTTTAAGAGCAGACGACATCAAATGCAGATGATAATTTAAAACAACTAGATTTTTCTATATTTAAGATACATTTCAACAAAAGGAGGACAAGTTTTTATTCAGTACCTCTTCTCTCAGAATTATCTCCCCCGACACAGCGCAAAGTCTGGACAGCTCCTGTTAATCACTTGATTAAGAACAATGAAATGTTCAAATTTGTTTTCATATTTTTAACAAGCATTTATTGCCGAGAATGTTTACAAAATCAAAATATCAATGACATGATAAAAATAATATTATTTAATTTGATTACAAATGATTATGACCATAACGCCATGTCCAGTTTTTTGCTGCTTTCCTCGTCGTAATCACTGTCTTTGCGTTGGTCTAACATTGATATCATGGCACATTTGTTAGTCTAAAAGAAAAATAGGAGCACTTTTCCAAAATGCTTTAAATCTCTCTCTCTCTCTCTCTCTCTCTCTCTCTCGTAATTAAATATTTCACAAAGCCCAGAATAATGTTCTAAAATAAACAGTTTGTATTGCTATGTCCCATTAATTTAATATTAAAATTGCATTTTTTTTTAAATAAGAACCACTTTTCACAATTATTTTTTAGTCTGATAACAGAAAATCAAACCTCTCTCTGTATGGAAGATTTTAAAGAGAGACCCAGTATTTTCATATCGTTAATCTGTTGAATTTTATAACATATGAAAGAGTAAAGAAACAAGAATGAAAAATGCAACAACTGCAAGTATCAATGATTGACAATTCAACAAAATGATATTCTTATAATTACCTGGGGTTTGGAATCTTTCTCTAAATGTTCACAGGCGGAATCTGTTTGCACAAATCCGGGTGCCTCTGTATAGATATTCGGTGTCATGTTCTGTGTCCCTAGGGACTCAGTTTTGATCTCTTGGAACAGGTGATGTGTCTCTGTGGACATCTGCTGGATCTCTGTGGGCATGATATATGCCTCTGTGGACACGTGCTGTGCCTCTGTTGGCACGAGCTGGGCCTTTGTGGGCACGATATGTGCCTCTGTAGACGCGATCTGGGCCACTGGTGGCACGATCTGCATGGGCCTCTGATTTGATTTGAACATTACATTTTATTGTGTATATACAGCAAAACACGCTTATAACGAAGTCCTAGGGACGGGCGAATTTACTTCATTAAAAGCGTAATTCGTTATATCTGTCAAGTTTACAACATGTAATAAAGTCACGGGGAATAAAAAATCACTTCGCTGTAAGCGTCAACTCATTATAAGCGTGTTCGCTATAACCATGTTTTACTGTGTGTGTGTATATATATATATATATATATATATATATATATATATATATATATATATATATATAAAGCACTAAAAATAACCAACGACACGAACAATAAAGAAAAATATTGTCAACTTTTCGGGACAACCCGTCCCTTCTTCAGGACAACAAAGTAAAAACTACACATGAAAGGAGAAAAACATCTACAAAACTAGCACTAAACTAAAAACTAAATAATATATAAAACATCGGATAGGAACGTGGCAACTACATCTTTGTATTAAAGATCATAAGCCCGAGAAAGAAAAATCCCGTCCAACGCAGCGGACGGTCTGTGTAGAAGTGCTGAGAGATAACGCGAACGAATTAATTAGCTAATTGGGGGTTGGTGTTAATAAAGTTGTACTAGTAAGATAATTCGTAATAAAGGCTTGTAGGGGAGACAGGCTCTGTAAATGACAACACAAATATATACAAAAGTGTAAAAACTAATAGGAGTTAAATAAAGAAAATAAAATGGATAAAACAACAATTAAAAATAGCAAAATAACAAGTAAACAAAAAGAACCCGTACAGATTAAATCGATTAAGGAACGAGCTATTAAGTTGAATAATTAACGTTAATGATAGTTTGTACATGGAACCAAAAAGATGATGATGGTGATATTGCTTAGAAAAAAATCAGGATACTTTAGTTGATGTTCATTTTAGTGAAGTCACTTAATTTGTTCATGCCGTCAGGGCGGAATGACTTCAGTCTATGCATCCAAAATTTTTCCATGCATCCAAAACTTAACGTGGTATGTATAATGTTTAGCTTGCGATTACCATGTGTAGAAAGGAGGGAGCTTTAGCTATGTTTTTAGATTTATATAAAGAATTCTTAAATCTTTGTATAGATGTTTCATTTTTTTAATCCTATACTTAATGTATTCCACAATTGAATATTGTCCGGTACAATGGTTTGTTCTGTTCTTCACCTAGGTAAACTATAATTTTTAATGTTTCTAGTTATATATGTCGATTCATTACTCTAGTATTAGGAATAATCTGAGATAAATATTCAGTCACACTTATTGTGGATCTTGTACATAGTGGTAAGTTTAGACGTCATTCTTCTATCACAAAGAGTTTCCCAGCCCGTTTCAAAATATAAGGATGTTTTGGAGCAATAATTGGTAACCGTGTAACTGACCTTTCTCTAATTTGTCAATTTCATATTGGCTTTAGCCATCCCAAACTACTGAGGCTTATTCAAAAATTGGCCTAACAAAGGTAATGTAAATTTTGGAAAGACTATTTTTTCCAAGACTTGATTTTGGTCTTTTCAAGATACCTAATTTTTTCAGTGCTTGTTTACTATAATACTAATGTGCTCCGACCATTTCAGATCGCTTGCTAGATGTAAACCTAGGTGTTTGTGTGTTGAGATATATTCTAACTTACAATGCTGAAAAAATATATCGTGTAATTCATAGCTTGATTTTGTGGTAAGAGACAGCCTTAGTTTTGTTTGGATTGAATTTAAGTAACCATCGACTAGACCACTGTTCCAAAATGAATAAATCGTGATTGATATTGTGTTCAAAGCTAAAAAAAAAAATGCGATGCATATTTGATACAATTGTCATCTGCGAGAAGTCGACAAAATGAGACATCATTAACATATATCAAAAAGAGCAAGGGTCCCAACACGGAACCTTGCGGTACACGCGATTTTATACAAGTATTAAATGATAAAACATCTATGTACATTTATTTACCTTTTGACTTCTATTACATAAATAACTTTTAAACCATTGTAAAACATTGCCGGTTATTCCGTATGTTTCTAATTTCAAAAGGAGACCTTTGTGCCAATATTTATCAAAAGCTTTTGATAAGTCACAAAAAACTATACAACATGATTTCCCGTCATCAGTAGTTTTTACAATATTGTTATATGTTTCAATTAACTGGCACACAGTGGAGTGGCCGGAAAAAAACCCAGCTTGGTATCTATAAAACAATTTGTTGCAATGAAAAAAAATTGTACAAATGTTTTAAAATTATACGTTCCAATAATTTACTAACACAGCTTAATAATGACACAGGTCTGAAAAAATTATTAAACAGCTCCACTTTATCTAAATCTGAAAAAACTACAAATTGTTCTAGATCTCTTTTGTCAGAAACATGATGAATAGGTGGAATATCTGAACTTGGTTAGGTTTTGAATGTGTCTTTCATGAGTTTCCAATACAGCTTATTACTGTCTTTGATAAAACAGGACTATCAACAGTCTCGTTTAAAGTCATCTTTTCGTAAGTTCTATGGTCGATACGACGACCTTGTCAGCAAATACAATCTTCCACTGAGTCGCATGCTGACTGACGTTTTCATTACTAATTGTTAGACCATAATTAATTACCTAATTGTCTACGGACGTTTGCGGTTTTAATTTTCCCGATTACGACAAAGAGCACACGGCGAGTGTGACCGGTCAGCAGAGGATGCTCACTACTTCTAGGCACCTGATCCTACCTCCAGTGTAATGGAGGTCCGTGTTTGCTCAAGGCTTGTATTTTGACTATCACAAACAAACCAAATCATCAACGTTTCATTTTTCCCTATGATGACATTTTCCCGACTTTGACATTTACCTCGATTATGACATCCCCAATTGTGACAAGGAGCACACGGCGGGTGCGACCGGTCAGCAGAGGATGCTCACTCCTCCTAGGCACCTGATCCTACCTCTATCTTGGAGGTCCGTGTTGCTCTGCTTTGAATTTGTATTTCGTTTTATGGATTTTTGAGATGGTTGACGGTTTGTTATTGTCATTTTTTCATACTGATTTAGTGAATGTAAATATATTAACAGTATTGTCCCGACCCTTTATAAATATTTTTTGGGGGGGGGTATGTAGGTTTTGACTTGTTCTTTGTTAACCTTGACCCCAGATATCACGAGGATGCATACTATTATACAACACTGGCCTACATATTTAATTCAATGAAAAGGATTTAAGGATAAGTTCAATCAAATGAAAAAAATCCAAGAAATCTATGACATCATGTGCAACGTGAACGTGTCCTCCAACGACATCAGATACATCGATATGCATCTCAAACAACTTAAGTCACTTTAACATCCGTTCTTTCTCAATCAGCGTAAGTAAATTAGATACATGTAATAGGAGAAAAGGAAATATTGGTTACATCAATAAACAGTGCATATTAAGAAAATTTAGATATCACTTTTAAAAATATTATTCGGAAAACCTTTTCACTACTTTAATCATAGTTAGATAGCATCGTTTATAATTACACTGTATGTCTTTTTGATACCTATTGTCATTATTTAATAAAGGAGTTTCTATTATCTATAAAAGAAATACTGGGAACCGTTTCACAAAAGCATCGTAAATTAGGTACTACTTAACGAGTTAAGACACACTTAAGTACTACGTACGCACTTAGTTAAGACCGTTTCACGAAAGGTACGTAGAAATGACGTAAATATTCGCAACTTAAGAACGACGTAAATGTACCGGAAGTTTAGACAAAATGGCAGACGGCATCATAAAAAAAGAGAGAAAGAAGAACTTTTCTGCCAGAGAGGTAGAGATCCTTGTGGAGGAGGTCGAAAAGAAAAAATCTTATTTGCCCCCCACAAAGATATCAACACCAATCAGCGAAAGAATAACTGCTGGAAGGATATATGTGGCGTGTATGTATCAAAAATTATTTTTACTTTTATCATGTATTGTATCATGCATGTACATATATGTATATATTATAGGCTATTAGTTTAAAGGCAATTTATACTTTACCCCGGCCCCCCTATGAGTGCCCCACTGCTCGGATTTGCTCAATTACTTCTAAAAAAACCAATCAACAATGAAGTAAATATATACATTTACATGGACTATGCAGTATGCTATACACGTAGGTTATTGAAATCGGTCACTATTTTCATCGTTAGATGTTAATTAGCCTTTTTAACCCTAAGAAAATCTTTATGAACGACAAAACACAAGTACATCTTCTGTTGTAGTTGAAAAAAAAACCCACTGTTGAATGAACAACTCAAGTGTTATTATATACATGTAATATAATTTAAACGGAGATCTATACAATTTAAGATATATTTTTAGCTATGAATAGCTATGGTTTTATGAAAAAGTACACGTTTGGTGTTTGAGCCAGGAAAAATATTCGTCTGCTGTTTACCTTTTTGATGTAGACCTTGACCTTTGATACGCAAGGCCCCTTATGGATAAGACAAAACAGAAGGCTACCAGTATATTGTTGCTGTGGCTCTTCAAAATATTTTCCTTTCATCCAATTTAAAAAACATAGGCCTATTTAACATGAAAAACATGAAGGAAAATTATTTCCTCTATGAATTCAGGTATCTATTGGTACTTTCACTTTCAATCAAAGTGGCGATCATATTGCTCATAAAAATTGAGAGAGAGAGAGAGAGAGAGAGAGAGATTGATTAGGTAGGTTTGTAATATTAAGGTGTCGTTGTATTTTTGCATATCATCATGTACATTGACTAAGCAAATTATTGATAGAACATATGTTATGAAAATAAAGACGTTTACATTAGCCTTTCTTACATGATGTAAAACAGAATAAACAGCATCGGAATTCAGGAGCGGACTTCCGCAGAGATAATAAAAAAATGGAGAGACATATCCTCCCAAACTAAAAAGAAGGAGGCTCAGTATAGAAGAGAGTTAGGGAAAACCGGTGGCGGACCTGCTCCTTCCCCTGTGAACACTTCTGATATCGGTCAAAAGGTAGTACTAGCTAAGTCCACAATTTTACATTAATATTATAAGTTTTTATTTGTATTAAACATTAATGAATAACATTAGTTAATATGTGAATCGCTCTTGGTTAACCGAAAGGGGCACTGATTGACTGAGACAAAAAATGTATTATAATTAATACCATAATTAATGATAAATAAATATATTGACATTTATGAATTTCAGGTTGTTGCTATAATAGGCAAAACTTCAGTTGAAGGAATCGAGTGTGGTTTAGACACAGACGACGTCAATGGTACGGTCACCTTTCTTCTATCATCATTCATTAGATAAATTAAAGCGAAGATAAAAGTACAGTTAAAAATATTAAATTTTGTTTCAGAGGTGGATCTCTTCAAGGTAGAAGAGATGTGGCTCTCTCCTACTTCAGAGTCTGAACGAGCTGTTGTTCCGTCGCAGTCTCCTGGCCCATCCTATGCTTTGCCAGATAGTCCTGCTACTCAGCCAAAGTCTCCAAGTCACGGAGAGCATCTACAAACCAAAAAGTATGTGTCTTTTCAAACATACATGTAAATTTTAAACTGATGTAGATTGATATTTTGGAATATAGAACGTATATTAAGTGGAGTTAAAACAACTTGAATAACAGCTAGTGATACCAATTTCCAGCACTTCGGGGCGCAAACACGTTAAAAATTATACGTTAGAAGAAATTCAAAATTGAAAAAACAGGTTTTAAAGAATTTTTTTTCCAGGAAA
Source organism: Magallana ariakensis (assembly GCA_020458035.1). Classification (NCBI taxonomy): domain Eukaryota; kingdom Metazoa; phylum Mollusca; class Bivalvia; order Ostreida; family Ostreidae; genus Magallana; species Magallana ariakensis. The sequence goes on from CM035813.1 coordinate 65,157,028, forward strand.
AAATGTGCAGTGAAGCGGAAGAGGACAGCGGAGGATGTTTATGACCTGCAATGCCAAGTCTTAGCACAGGAGATGGAGAAGAACAAACTGGAGATGGAGAAAGCTCAGCTCCAGATTGATCTGCTGAGGTCACTGAAAGAGGGGGTGGCACATGGCGGACGGAGTGCCCTAGCGGAACTATTCTCTTCTTTGAGTCGTTGAGAGAGAGAGAGAGTCAGTGTATATCTGCTATTTCTTAGCATTTATTGTTTTTTCAATTATTAATATATTCTTCATTGATGCTTATGTTTTATGTCTTTTTATTTATTAGTATATACCGGTAGATGGAAGATGCCTGAAAGCATAAATCGAATAACTAATGAAAAAAAAAAACGTAACAATACAAGTACATGAATTTATAATATTAAGCTAATTAATGGTTTACCTAAGAGAATCTTTGCCTGATTAGTTGGTCTCTGGTTGATTTACCGTCATTGACCGGGCCCTGGTACACAACATCTTCATTTTCGTCTTCAGGCAGTTCTTCCGGATTTTCAATAACTGGAAGACGCTTGTCGATACAGATGTTGTGTAGCTGGCAACATACAAAGATAATCTTACAACACTTCGTAGGTTGATGATCTAAAACCCCTCCTGTTTTATGAAGACATCTGAAAAGGATGTAATATTTGTGTCTTAGTGTTTAGAACGTATGGTTCCCTATAACTTTTATCGTTGTTGACATTTTATCGTTGTTTACTCCTCAAAAAGGTTCATTTACAAATTGATTATTTATTTTTTTAATTATATCACGAGGAGACGAAACAACTTTAAAGAGGTATAACGCACTTAGTATACGATTTCGTCTACGAAAAAGCGCTTTTGCAAACGGCAGACATATTCAATATTATACGATATTTATGTAGTTTAGATATATTCAACGAAACGAAAGCTACTCAACCAGTCAAAAGAGTCTTAGTTATATTACACAATATCATTAAAATATTTCGGTTTTGTTAGGGATATATTGGAAAACAGTATGAAATAAAAAGTGTGTAGTTGGGTATAGTTTGTATTGTAAATTGTGCACATGTTTCAATTAGTGACTTTTCTTAAACATTCATTAATAGAGCCACATATATTAAATGACATTCTATAATTGTGTTGTATGCGTGGCCTTATGGTAACGCATTGTTCTTTTTTAATTTTATCGTCGCAGGATCGATTCCCTCGAGTTATATATTTTTTTCTTTTCATTTAATTAAAGCATAATAAGAATAGAAAGGATAAATTATGTGTCTGATTGGGCAATGTAACCTGAACATTTTCAAACTGAGATTAGTCGAAGATTTCCCTTACATTTTCTTTTTTTTTCTTTTTTTAATCAAAGTGTTTGCTCTAAATACTGATATGAACTATACATTTGTAGTACTATTCTCTCTCCCTCGTATCAATAAGTTCTGAATTATTGTAATTAATGAGGGAATTACTGATTTATTACGCTAAGCAATGCACCACTGTTGTTGTTTTACATCTATTCAATGCACTTCTCCAGACTATTTCATGTTTTATTTTTTCATTTCCTGATTACACCTTGACTTGGATTCGTAGCTTATCAAATGAATAGGAAAAATATTTAACTCTGCGACATTTAAGTCCGGACAAGACAAAGTCCCGATTTTCAGCTGTATACCCTTTCTGTAATACATAAACTAAATTTCGAATTACTTAATGAAAACAATCACATTTTTTGGGAGTTGATTTTAATCAACTCTCCTATGCAGTTACTCTGGCAAACCGGAAGTGAAACAGTGTTTGGACCTAAGCACAAATCATCCCCGCTGACAATACTTAGTACTTGAAAATAAACGATAAATTGGATGTATTATATTCAGAAGCATTGTTTTTCAAAGACACTTATTTATAAATACCTTGAAAATAGTCAGATTTAGAATGATAGGAACGATTAAGTAAATATTTGTAGTCGTATATATTACTAAGCCTGAGTTTAATATTGGATACATGTCTCGATTAATGATACATAATACATCGCAGAGTTTGGATGACTAATCGTTAATCGTTAATCACATCTTTGTATATTACACAACATGATTCATATGGGGTTTTCGTCTAGCTATAGCTCGGAATTCTTGTCGGAAAAGCATAATGCATGTAATATATTCAAATACAGCTAAAAACTACATACCATACGAAAGTTACATATCGTTGAATTTAAAATAAATAATAATCAACAAAATCAGCTTCCGTCAGTATTCCAGTACTTTGATTATACTATAATAGTAATTAACATTTATTTACATGTCAGCATCAACTATTGCCTGGACGTTGATAGAGTGATAGCCCTTCCGACATATGTAAAGGTGCTCGTCGGCAGTAGGAGCAGTAATTGGGATGTGGGTCCCGTCGATGGCTCCCAACACGTTGGGGAATCCAGCGATGGAGTGGAAACCCACCTTCGTCCTGGTTACCTCAATGTCACTAGTAGGAAACTTTATGTTTCGCAGTGACGCACTCAAGGCATTTGTTACATCTTCGATGGATCTGAACAAAATTTTAAATCGCACTGATGAACTATTACAGAATCAGGTTCTATAGTCAACAATTAACGTGATTATGATTTATATGTACCTCGATTTTTGCGAATATAATATCAAAGTATGACTTATTATTTCATGTCTTATATCAACTTTTTTTTATATTATGTAATGCGCAGAAAATGCAGTTGTTAAATTAGACGTGCGCTTTCACTCGCAGCTTACAAATTGAATTCATTGTAAATGGAAATTTCATAACCTGCAAACGGAAGACTTTGAAATTCCTAGCGTGTCACCAATCAGTCTCTGCTGGGTGCCTGACCCAAGGAATCTTAGAGCTGCAAAGACTTGCAGAGATGCAGGAAGACTGGCAGATCGCTGGGTGGGCCTCTCTAAGCGGTCTTTAACCAAGTCAATAATGCTCATGATGGACTGTCTGTCCAACCGATAACGATGAATGATGTCAAGGTCGTCGTTCGCATCTAGGGGGTTCTGTCTGTCCCTAAAAACGCGTTCCCGCCTCAAATTTCGTCGCACCTGTTCGTCTACTACTCTCATGAACGCCGCCATTTTGACAAACTAACGCTGAGACGTAAGTTTACGTCACCTCCGAGATGACGTAGAGTTACGACGTAACATACGATGCAACGTGAATTACGACGCGTTCGTGAAACGCCGAAATTTTGTTACGTACTACTTACGTCGCAGTTACGTACTACGTAAGATTTACGATGCTTTTGTGAAACGGTTCCCTGATATTACATGTATTTTTGTTGTCAATTCTTTAGCAATTAAAACTATCCATAAATCTTTAGTACGAATAAACATACAAAGGGTTACTCGAATGAGTATATTTATTTAAATGAACAATTTAAACAGTCATTGTAATTTATCACGTTGTAAGTTACATTAAGGGGGATGTTACATTTGAGAAAAAAAAATGTAAACATTTCTTTAACTGTCTTATTACTGTCCAAAACTTACTAAAACTGTTGTCAAAACATACGAAAGCAACACATATGACGTTCATTGTGTTGTTTTGTATGCAAATTACGCAAACATGACAGAACAGTGCATTTTTAAATCACTTTGAACTGCGCAGCTACAGACTTAAATTCAAGATTTAAAAATATGAAAGGAGAGCTTATAATTAGTGTCTACTCTACAACCATTTGTTGGGGAAAAGGTCAAAGATTGCTTAATTAAGTTGTAACTTTGTCTCAAAAGAGGGTACCCCATTCTTAAAATGAGTCTAAAAAACCATCGATTTGAACGAGATATTTTTGTCTGTGTCTATGGAGATACATTAGAGTTATATTTTCATTGAACAATATATGTATATTTTTTTTTCTTTAAAGGGACTTAGACAAGATTTGAGCTTAATTTTTTCAACATTTATTTTTTCATTTTTAATGTCTAGAATGGTCAATATGGATGTTTTTAATGCTCTGTCAAAATTTGAAGGTCAAATATCGAGTTACAAGCAAGTTACAGAGGTTAAAATTCTTTGTTTTGTAAACAAAGCTCGAGTCCTGTTATTGTTTACATATGTGTTGTATTGATAAAAGTTTCAATCTAATATTGCTTTTTGTTGTTGATAAAATTATTTATGAACACATTGAATGAGTTCATCTTGTTTCCACAAGTTATTTTGTCAAAGAAATGGTGCTTTCTTTACTTTACATTATTTTGTAAACAAATATAAGACTCGAGCTTTGTTTACATAACAACGACTTCTTTCCTCTGTATCTCGCTTGTAACATGACTTCTAACATTCAAATTTTGATAAATCATTCAAAATACAAGTAAACTATTCTATACATAAAAATCAAAAATAAAATTTTCATCTTAAATCGTGTCTAGGTCCCTTTAAGGCAATTAATATTTTGGACCCCTATCCTACTTGTAAAAAAAAAATTTAATTAAATTTATACTCATAGAACTAAAACAAAACCATTGGAACTGGTATAGAGATGAGTGTCAACTTCAGTCCAGATTGTTTTGAATTAACAGTTTATTTTTATCGATGAAAATATAACGTCAATGTGCCTCCATAGACACGGGAGTTCTAAGTTTAGACTGAAATATTCTTGTTCTAAGAATATATACCATGCCCGACTGATAAAAATAGGGTACCCTATTATGTAGCAAAGTTTCTGCAATTATGTGCAAAATTCAACCTTTTTCTCAACAAATGGTTGTAGGGAGAACACCAATGAACCCCCTTCATATTTTTTCAGATTATTTTGAAAGTCTGTTGCTGCGCAGTTCAACAGCTGTTTTAAGTGATTAAAAAGGCATTGTCCTGTTCTTGTATGCATAATTTACATTTTTAAAAAACAACATGTAGAACCTCACATTTATTGCTTTTATATCTTTTGGCAACAGGTTTTGTCAGTTTCGAGCAGAAACAAGCCAGTTCAAGAAATGTTTACAATCTTATGCTCAAATGTAAAAGGTGGCCGAACATCCCCCTCAAAACATACATACAGTACCTAGTAATCGATATACATGTTTGAATATATATTTCACTATTTAAACATATTGAATAATCAAATGGATTGGATAACAGGCAAAGCCTTTGTAAACCCTCTCCAAAATTCAAAGCCAAGTCGTGGTGTTATAAAATAATCTATATAGAATATAGTATTACCAGTTTACAGAGTAATATATTATTGATATTTTTTGTATTCAAGACAATGGATAATTGGATATTAAATAATAATTTTGACTTTGGAAAATACGACAGTTTGGGCAGTGCACTTTATTAGTGGTTCAACGAAAAATGTGCCAAAATATTCCGATCAGCGGGCCAATTCTTTTACAAAATGCCGAAGATTTCGCTACCAAACTTGGAGACTCCAACTTTAAAGCTAACGCGGGCTGGCTTGACCGAAAGTGGTGCTATAGATACAGATATAGAGAACGACTGGAAAAACAAAAACTCCCAAAATTGATCAAGGTTATAAACCATGTGATATATTCAATGCTGACGAAACTGGCTTGTTTTATAAACTAATGTCCGAGAAAACGTTACAACTTACGGGTGAAAAATGTTAAGGTGGCAAAAGGTCGAAGGACAGGTTAACTAGGTTAGTTGCCTCAAATACGGGTGGGCCAGAAAAGTTAAAACTTTTAGCGATTGGAAAATTTGAAACCCCTCGTTTGTTTTAAGAAGGTACATTCCCTTCCACCCACATATCGCGCTAATATATAAATAGTGCCTGTTTGGGAGGGTACCAGTTGAAATTGACACCCCGAGAAAACCATTGTCAACCGACGCGAAGCGGAGGTTGACAATGGTTTTCGAGGGGTGTCAATTTCAACTGGTACCCTCCCAAACAGGCACTATTTATTTTATTATACTGAATGTCTTAATTTTTATAGCAAATTTTACTGCTTTTATATAGAAAAGACGTGAATTCTACGGCGAACCGTACGCGCATAATTAACGCGCATGTAACAATTCGTTCTATCGGCCCGTTGCTAAGCGTGCGAGGGAGAGAGAACGGATTGTCAACTGCGTCTAAACCAATCAGATTGCAGTATTTAACATGAAAGTATAATAACAAAAAATAATGGATGAAGAGCGCCTTATTTATCAAATGGATTAGAGCCCTCGATAAAAAAAAAATTCCTCGTCCAAAAGCGCAAGATCCTAATGTTTGTGGACAATTATTCTGCACATCCCAAACTTGAAAACCTTAAGTCAATCACGCTGCTATTCTTCCCACCCAACACTACTAGCGTCATCCAGCCTATGGATCAGGGACTATAATCTAAAGAAAAAATACAGACAGAGATTGATAAAATGCATTCTAAAGCTATTTAATAAATTATCTAAATATCTTATTTTTCTGTTATTTCTCTTACATGCTTAAGGTGGTATGGGACACTTCCGTGTTGTGACGTATTATGAAAAAATTACAATAACAAACCGCCAATATTTTTTATCGAAATAAACAATAAAACCAAATATATAAGTAGTTTCTTTCCCAATATTGTCACCTAACAGCGTAGCGGGTTAGAGGGTTTACTACGAATCTGTAAGCCATGAGTTCGAATCCCGCTGGGGGTTTTACAATTTTTACCTCTCCAAATATTTTAAAACTACTTTTTGGTAAAATATTGTAAAATGTGAAAATTCTTACCCGGTGAAAGTATTTCAATTATAATGTATTTTAATCCACATTTATATCGACAGATGTGTCATACCACCTTAAGGGACTTAGACACGGTTTGAGCTCAAAATTTTATATTTCCATTTTTAATGTTTAGAATGGTTAATATGGGTATTTGTAATGCTTTGTCAAAATTTGAAAGTAAAATATTGATTTATAAGCAGGATACAGAGTTTGAAATTCTTTGTTTTATAAACAAAGATCGAGCTTTGTTATTGTTTACATATGTGTTTTATTCGTATAAGTTTCAATCTAATGTTGCTTTTTCCTGTTGATAATATTATTTATAAACACATTGAATAAGTTACACTTGTTTTCCACGAGTCATTGCGTCTTAGAAATGGTAATTCCATACTTTACATTATTTGTAAACAAATATAAGACTCGAGCTTTGTTTACATAACAGCGAATTCTTACCTCTGTATCTCTCTTATAACTTGAATTTTAACATTCAAAATTTGGTCTATCATTCAAAATGTATAAGTAACCCATTTTGATCTAAAATTGTGTCAAAGTCCCTTTAAGTATGATCATTCAATGATTACGATAATTATACATGTAGTTCTCGTCTCTAATTAAGTGTAATGTACAGAGATGGCCTACGGGTATTAATGAAACTAGCTACATAGATATGGTGTGAGGTGTTTTTATTAAAGAAGCCCCGATATATTCTCAATGTGATGACAGCAAGGTCGATCCCCAGTTAATGGTCTTACGTAAGGAAAGCCAATCAAACTGAACTTAGTCAATTGTAGTTCCATATATATAGAAACAATGTCTTTTCTTGCTTCCTTTTTGGCACCTTTTTAGGCCTACAGTATTGATTTTGGACTCAGTGGTTAGGAGAATTATTACTTTGGTGGAAATGTCACATTAATATCAATGGAACTAGTTTTTAGAGGCGCATGATGCAACTTCCTGGATGGTGCTGAGTCTGTTTGTCAACATGTGAAACCCACGTGTATTTGGGGGTAGGTGTGTTTACTAGCGATTATCTCTCTTAGAAGCCGCATAAGGCGTTATTTTTCCGACTTAAAATTTTTTTTTTAATCATTTAACTATTATTTCTCTTTCATGATTCATATGCTGAGAGTATAGTTAATCAATTGACTTAATTAAAGCTATATAGTAAAATATAGTGAAATTAATTCCTTGTGTAAGACCTTAAGAGAAACATGTAACTTTTATTTAAACAGCATTTTTCTAATTTCAGGAGTTGTCTCCCTTGTTAAAGATCAACAATGGCGGATAAACAATGCGGGATGCTGTCTTGTCACCAAAGGTGAAATTTGAAAACTGTAAACCCGTATTTCTACCAATCGTCCTTGTGCTCTTTGTTGTGTACATCAGACAGGTAAGAAAATCAAGATAATTGTTTGAAATCATTTTAATAAGATAAACAATGAAAAATATAACATACTTACATGAACAGAGTCCCTCATAAAAAACGTGTCACATTTTACACACGTTCATCCTTCACACATTACCATACATTCAGTGCACATTATTGAAACATAGCAATCATTAAATGTAATACATTATTCACATGATAGGTATAATTTAACAAACTATTCATACATGTTAACTACAAACACCCCATACCCCCCCCCCCCCAAGCTCACACTTACCTGCTTCCTGTTTATTTTTGGATCTGTAAGTGATTTACTCTAAGTGTCTCCAGACCTTTTTATCGTAGAGCTGATATCGTTTAGATCTGTAGAATTTTCTTTGAAATTTATATTTAACAGTTTTTGTTTCATTTTAAAGTAATTTTGCAGTTGTTTTAGGTGATGGACCACTCTGCTTCATTTTACAACCGGTGCCACTGCAGATTCACAAAGTTCCAATGTTGAATTCCAGTGACCCCGATTAAGTGAGTGCACAACTTTATGTATTCCACTTTCAATATTTCTACTACTAGTAATACATTTTGGATTTGATTTTAAATATGCCCTATTCACAGATTCAGATTTTTGTGTACAAGTGTGATATTTAATTCTATCAAGATTATTAGGTCCCAAAGTCAAATTTATAGTCTTTTAACAAGCAACTGTCTTCTTCTGTCATGCTTAATTCAAAGTCACAAGGCAACACTGAAAAGTTCCACTAGTTGTTTTTCAGTCCGCGATAGAAGAAGGAATGAAGTTGGCAGGACTTTTCGCACTGTCCTTGGTAGCAGCTGATGATGGAACCGATAGCAGTTGACATGGCCCGTTTCATCAAAGGTAAGTCTCCGGAGTAGTGTTTGTAGCAGTTTTCGTACTCAGTCCTGCATCTAAGTTTCAGGTCCAGGGTAAATCTTCTCTGCATGGATTCACTCATAGCTTTTGTTCTTCCAAGAAACATGTGACTGCGGAATGCAGCCTTAGCAGTCTGTTTTCTTTAAAAGTCAAAGAAGTGGCGCAGGTCTTTGAGGTTTTCAATCATATGCCCTTGTTTTTCAGATGCACCAAAAGCAGCGGCACTATCTCCATTACTGGTGAAATGAGAAATGACGAGTGGACGGTCATCGCTTTGCAGCTCACCGATGCATTCCGCAGCCCGTCTCTTTTCATCTCCAATAGTGGTCTCTGGAGGAATGGTTGCAGTGCAGTCTTCATGTCCTGAGCAGGTAACTTCCTTTCCCTTGGCTCTAAGATAGGTGCCTTTCTTGCACAGTTTATTACCACAAAACACTGCCACATTTTTCTTCTTGGTAACATTTTCACTTAAAGTGCATGTCACTTGTGTGGCAGCTTGGAATGGTGTTTTCCCGATCAGATCGCACTGAAGATGGCATTGTTATACCAGGTATCTCCTTCTGCTCTTATAGGTGTATTGGCAAGTCCACATTTCTCGGTAAGCTCTTGAATGTCCTGTCTTATTTTCTTCATGCTGCTTTTTTTCACATCAGTGACGATTTTGTCTACTTTGTTGCATGTCGGTGGCTAATGCTGGTTCGATGTTTGCGCCAAGAAGCATATCACGCATACCCTCTGTTGTAAGACTGGTACCCAAGTGGCCGACAGCCATGCCCACATTAAGCTGTGCGGCTCTTTTCCTGATCGACTGACTTCCTCGTACAGCTTTTCACGGTGACTGGTGTAATGGCACTTTTTACATCGAATAGAAAGGATGTCTTAAAACTCTTCTTTACTCAGCGTTCTTATAGGACATAGACACTGGACTGGGCTGGCCCTTGTTGTGAGGAATGCTTTCTTTTTTGTACTGATGTCGATGCAGCCACTTTGGTCCTTTCTTTGGATGATTTATATTGAACTGTACACTTGAAGACTTTTTCTAAGAATATGATGTTGTGTGTGGTGCAAATTGTTAAGTATTGTAAACTTTCATACTGTTTATTTATTTTAAAGCTGTCATGTCTTCTCAGAGGAACCCCATCTTTGATGACTGATGGAAAAGCCTCGACACCCCCATTGCTTAAGAGCCTCTTAATCACTAGCCATTAATCAGTGACCACCGTTATCGAAGCTCCAAGGTACATTGTTGAAGACTCTTCTGGTACCATTTTTTTCCAGTTTCTGTCTTTGTCTTTTAAATAAAATTAACAACTATTTGCTAATTAATTCTAATATTTAAGTGAACATCCTGTTTCCTAGTTAATTAATGTCCATTAATTAAAGTTGAATTTTTTTTAAAGCACATACACATTAACTCTAACATTTCAGGTTTCATTTCATTCCTAGTTTTTTTTTTCAACAGATCACTGTTTAAATTTTATTGAGTTTTCAAATCATGTACTGTATATGAATTTTAACAGAAATTTACTCCAGAATTCAGCAATCTGTTCAGAAGAGGTATCTCATACATTTTAATCCCCTAGGGTCAAAATTAATTTTTCAAACACTAGCATATAGGAGATAGATAACTTATAGACATTTTCGGCAAATTTCATTAAATTTCATGAACTTTTCATTGTCTTAAAATGTTCTCAAAGCCATTCGCACTGCCGCCGCTGCTTGGGACAACGTTGGAAGTGTTTTTATTGCCAACTGTTATAGTAAGGCCGGTTCTCGTTGTCTTTTAATCCCGACGATGGCTTCAACGCGGAAGATTTGTAAAGGGAAACTTTTTACCTTATGATATACCGGCATTATATTTTCTACACGCTATTATAATATTTATGATCTATATATACATACAGAAAAAGAACGGATTCGCGCATGTACATAACTAAGATAGAAAAGCTTATAATAAGGAATAGACAAATAAACTGCTTCTACCTCAAATTGAAATTTCCCCTCATGTAACTTAGGTCATGTGAATTTATATGGATAATGTTAATAAAATGATTATAATTTGATTACAGTTTATTTTCCCCTTCGACAACAACTTGCTATCGTCCGAATAGTCAGTAAATAGGTATTTTATTATACCTAAGAAAACTTTATTTGTCGGCGATGCAAAATTTCTTGATGATGCATGTAGGACTCAAATCTACAAGATTACGTATATGTAATCAAATTATAATCATTTTATTAATATTATCAATATAAATTCACATGACATAAGTTACTTGAGGGGAAGTTTGGAAAAAAACATATTTTGGCCTATTTAAATATAAGAACCCACACTCTACAAAATTAACGTTTTTAAATCGGTGAAAATAGGGAATTCTAATCAACACTGAAATTGCAATGTGTCCGATACCGTACCACCTAATGACTATCGTCTAATCTATGATATAGAACAAACCCGGCTTGCCTAACGGTTCGGCGAATTTCCTTTTACGTCTTTTGACTAATATCGCATACAGTAGTGATATATTAGTTATCACATATGTGATATTTGTGAATATTAAGAAGCTTCGCCGACCTGACCTCCTTGGTCAATTCGAAATAGATGCACTTTCAACTAATATGTTTACGGCCCTTCCCGCCTGAAAAAGACCTCTTGGATTCTTTAGGCATTGCATTATGTTCTACTCAGTTCAGAAAATGCAGAATATCATCAGCAGCTTCTTAAACATATGATGCAAGCATCAATAACATGGCTTTAATAGTAGCAGAGAAAGATATATTTTTTAATTATTAAATCGAATTTTCTTTTCTGTTTCCGTAAAGCATTTGCAACTGACAAGTGACCAAACGGATTCTCTATTAAGCAGTGACTTATTAATAGCAGTGAGAGGATTCAACATATCCCCACTTAGAGCCCGATTACCAAAATGTAATGACTAATGTAATGACTAGGCAATAAACGGAACATTTAAAATAAATGATTTTTGTTATTAAATCGTCACACTAGAAAATATTTATTTTTCAGACATTTGAAAAAGTATGCATATGATCATTGGTATAACGAAACATGGCATAACAACATTTAGCCTGCCATCTTCACTTTCGGTTGAATATCTTAATAAAAAAAAGATTTTTATAGAGCTGAAACTTTCATACAACGTAATTTAGTTTGTGGATCGCTTATACTGAGGTGAGAGAGGTGTGGTAGTCGCGGAGACACGCTGAAAACAACTACCAAATGAAATGTTTTTAAATGTCCATGACAGTGTTTGTTAAATATACAGCTTGAAACTGTCGAGACTGTCCATTTCTTTACATTCAGTAACATGCGACACGTCTTAGAAATCGTTCCATTTTCGTAACTTTATATTGTTAACTGTAAAAACTTCTAAATAATGTCCAAATGTACTCTTGAACGATATAATTTTTTTTTTCAAATAAGATAGCATTGCGTTATTAGGTATGCGAAAACTAAGATTTAATTAAATGTGTTGTTCTTATTTAAAGGGACATGGTCACGATTTCGGTCAAATTTTATTTTTCTATTCCTTTTTTTTAATTTTTTTTTACGGTGCTTTTGAAATGCATTTCTAATGATCAACGAAACTTTGAGTACCAGTCAAAAGAGGTATCAGCAAGCTACATAGCTCACAATTCTTTTTCATGTAAACAAGGCTCGTGATCCGTTTTTGTTTACATTAGTTCATTAAACCGGTAAAAGTTCTTTTTCAAGCTTATTTCTCACTCTTCTAATTAAATAAATAAATAGTTCCAAGCGTTATCACAACTATTTAAGATCTAAAACTGGAATGTTTACTTCAATATTCAAAACGTAAACAAAAGGTTTGTTTACATGATAGAGAATTGTGAACTTTGTATCTCGTTTAAAACACGACGACTGACACTCAAACTGCGATTGACTATCAGAAATGCCTAACTGAATCATTGTGAACATTAAACACGGAAATATAATTGTTTACCAAAATCGTGACCATGTCCCTTTAAATAAGAACAATACATTTAATTTAATCATGTCACGTTTTGGGTCAACTTTTATTTTTATTTTTTAAAAAGCTTTAGTAATGCATTTCTAATGATCAACAAAATTTGAGTGTCAGTCGTGGAGTTGTAAGCAAGATACAGAGCAATGTTCCTGATGTTAATAAATCTAGCTTTCATGGTTCATGAATCGAGGTGCTTATTTTACTTCAGATAAATGAATTGAACTGAAAACTCAAATCCTTCCTTGGAAAGGGAATGTAAAAGATGATTTTTACAGAATAATAATATATCTTTAAAAAATTAATTAAAATTCTACGCATCATAAAAAAAAACCTTAAACATTCAAACAACAAACACAAATACAAAATGGTATTTGTTGGTCAGTAAGCTTAAGATTGAAACTTTATGTACCTTAACTTCTAGAGTAATTAAATAATACATTATATGTCAGCATTGTATTCAATATATTTTTTAGTTAAAAATACGATAGATATTAACTGACCACCCACAAACTAAAAAGTTTGAATCCACAGCTGCGGCCAAATAATAATACATATATATCATTAAAACATCATATATCATTATATGTCAGCATTGTATTCAATATATTTTTTAGTTAAAAATACGATAGATATTAACTGACCACCCACAAACTAAAAAGTTTGAATCCACAGCTGCGGCCAAAATATTAATACATATATTGATAGCATCGTTTTCAGGGTTTAGGCTTTTGTTTACATTATGAATTTTTTGGATTGAAATTAAAATACCCGGATTCAGATATATGCTGCAAAAATCATAAACAACACATGTTTTCAGACAATATACTATATCATTACCTAAGAATTTGTTCCGGTTGATGCAAATATATAAATACGACCTGAGTGATGTTTTACTTCATCTGGACATTAAAAGGTGAGTTTGCTCAAATAATTAAAATTTAATACGAAATATTATTTTAATATATTTTGAAAAAAATGTTTGATATTATATTAATCATGCTACCGTTAAGGTAGGCTTGATCATTTAAAGGAGGAGTTAAACTATTATTTCTTACTTTATAATCATTCTTAGTATATGCAACTTTTTTGTTTCGATATCACTTATAATGAAAACAAAACCCGCATGATATTTTAAATATTAACGTTTAGTTCCGGGACACAATGAAGGGACTAGTCTTTATTCTGGCCGTGCTGAGTCTCTGTGTGGGATCCTCTTCTGCAATCGGTCAGTTCAAGAAATATCATGTGTCATGTATTTTGCATATCAACTAAGTATATTAAAATTTGTCGAAGCTTTTTGGTCAAGTTAATGAAACGCTTTCTTTTTCACATAACTTAAATTATTATAACCAATGTTATTAGATTGGACCACTCAGCTAGTTCCAATGTCTTGTTTGGTTGTTAACTCCAATGTTTCATTTTATAATCTATTTCAAGGTCAATCTATGGGATTTATCTGCATGACGTTACAAGTTTAATTAGGTTATAAGTGCTTGTTGATGTGTCAGATCATTTCATTAACTTCTTCTTTGGTTTACTAAAACATTTTAGGATGGCCTTCTGGAACGTACTCCATGATAACCCCTAAAGCTGGGTGCCCTTCCGGATGGAAATGGGGTTGGCGTTACCAGGATAATGAGGACACCGGAAATATTAACAAAATTACCACTGGTCACCATTTCAATGGTAGGGTATATTACAGTTAATTAAATAACTTCAAGTGTCAAAGATTCGATTGAGCTATCGTAAATCACGTGAATTTGACTTTAACGTGATTGCAACAGTGACGTAACATTTTTAAAAATATTATGTTAGACTATTTAACTTCACGTAAATCATTTATTTTTTTTTCACTCAAATATAACGTGAAAATACGTGTCTTGAATATTAAATATAACAATGTTTTACCACATGATATGATATAAATATAGTTGATTGGTTCGCGCTTTGATTGTTTGCCATCCCTTTATGTGGGCAAAAACCTACCGACTGAAAAAAAAGATCTTGCAATATTTTAAGAAAGCATGGAATAGTATAACTTTAAACCATACCGTTCTCACGATTTAAAAAGAAACGTCCTATTATATATGCTACTCGTGTCTCTTGCAGGATTCTATTTCGATGACACAATATATTATTATTGCTCCAAAACCTCAAGCTATGGATCTGGGTCATGGCCTCGGGGAAATTACTGAATCATGAGATATGGTTCTTACTGTCCCTCAGGTAAAGTTTTGATTATAATTGGGTAAAACGTTGCTTCAGTCGCTCAACTTGAGCACAATTTGTATAACAGACTGCTTCAGTATTCCTTTGAAAGTTTTGTTAAAATGTATTGTAAACAAATGGGATACATTCAACAAGCGGGTGTTATTTTTTGTTTATAATTATTTTTAGTATTAGACTGTTGTGATAAGATTCGACCTTCTTTTCAGTATTTTTCTTTAATATTTGTGATCAACAGGTTTCAGTTCAGGCAGTATTTACTGGGATGATGAGGATACGGACAATATGAATGGGGAAGGTGGTTATGTACCCTCGGGTTCTTATAGTGGAAATACACGAATGTACTACTGTTGCAGGTAAATACCTGTAAAAGAGACAGATTTACGGATATCATAGTCTTTGAAAAATCCGCGTAATATAAATAATCGATACAGTAATATGTTTAGGATCAATCATTTTTTTTACACTTTAATTAAAATTGCAGTTCTATGTAGGTTTACAAAAACTTTTTTTCTCTCGCACACTTTAGGAATGACGGAAGTGCCTACTCTTACATTTCACTCCCTACCACCGATCCATTCTATCTGATGCGTTACACTTCGTCCTGCCAAAGAGTCAGCGGTATGACTGTAAGAGAGGAGGTCATTGAAACAGATGACGAGGACACAGCTAACGGTAACTCAGTGTCCGGAAGTCATCCCATGGTGACCGGAACCGGAAACTATCGTCTCTACTACTGCTACTACAGCCTTTATTAATGGAAACGTGTTTATTTTTTATGCTTAGTAAATGATAAATAAATCATGAAGGTATTTGTTATTAATTTTTTTGTACATATGTATTTCATTAATCGGTAGAGTGTTCAACACTTAGTAAGAGGCCATTAGTCCTTAACGGTCACCAAAGTACCATAGCATATACACAAACTTGTCGAGGAGTCTCATACATGTATTTGATTAGGTTTCATCCTGGAGTAGAAAAAATTGTAATATTGTAATGACGACCATCTCCCTGTCTGAAATTATCCAAAAAAGACTATGAAACCTATAATTGTAGCAAAAACTTAAAGACCATAATAGAGTGCATGACCTAATATTGAAAAGGTACAATACTCTGGTAGAAAATAATTTTCCCATATTTGTTAACTTTCAAGATATGATTTATGTGTATATGTTTTCATAGATTAACTAAAACAAGGTAACTATTATACATGTTTTATTTAAGGTAACTCCAGTGTCTTTCGGATCCGGTACTTTTTTTACACGGCGTGCTAAATATCCGGTTATAATTTTGACACACAACAAGTGTTTTAAAATAATTATGGTTTGGTCAAAAAGTGGAAAATTTGTTAAAATATAGCATCTCCGTCGTTTAGAGGGATCGGAGAAAGCAAGGAAAAGCAGCAAAATGTAAAAAAGTAAATGAGTGTGTAATATAATTGTACGTATTGTATGCATTCTCCTCCAACAATTACACTGCGTTTATGTAGCTTGACGACCTCATGTGTCCTCCAGGACAAGGAGAGGATAAGTAAGTACTTGTGTAATTAAAACTTCATAACACTGATTGGTGTTTAATCTACAGATAAATATGTTTAAAAACTGGGAAAGAAAGTATTTGACAGAAAAGGGAAGGGGGTACTACTGCACTCAACTATATGAGTGTTTTGGCAGTCTCGACCTTACTTTTATATGTATAATACAGTTTCATTGAGTATATCAATTTAAGTGACTGTTAGATTGTGTCTTTTTGGTACATTTCTTTTTTTCCAAAGTTTGCAAAAAACAACTTGAAAAATTTACATTTTCAATATGGGGGTACACATGTTCAAGAGACTATCAAGCAAAAACTAGATGGTCAATTTTGATAAACTATGTTTTTTTTGTTAACACAATTTGTAACTCTTAATAAATATTCTTTAAAAAATGTATGTAAACTGAATAATTTTTTAGAATTTTTCAAAAATATGCAATTTTGTGATTTTTTTGGGACGGTCGTGGCAAAAAAAATGTAATATTTTTTTATATTTTCTGTAAAAAATCAGTACAAATTTTATGATTTAATGATAATAAATTGATTTGCTTAAATTATAACCTAACATGATGTATTTTGGTGCATAATTTAATAAATTATGAGATCATGCATCATGGTGTTAAATTTTGGCTGTTAAAGTTTTGGACCTTGTGAGCTGAAGCTCACTGTAGGAAAACGAACATGCAAAGGTATAAATATTTTGGTCTCTATAGTAAGTTTATAAGTTGTTTTAACTATTGAAATTAAAAAATGTTTGGTTTGACACGGATTTCTAAAACACTGGAGTTACCTTAAAACAACCTCATATCCCCCATCTCCAGAGGCAGACAGAAATTCTCCCTGTGGGCATTTAAGCAACAAAGCAACAAAAAAAAACTTTAAAAGTCATCATGAGTTACTTTCTTCTCCTGTTCCAGCTTTTGAATTGAGAATTTATCACCATCTGGCATTTAAACCAAAATCATTTTACATGTACATTGTTAGCAGACCTATTTTTGTATTCTTATGAAGCAGAATTTATTCAAAAACTTGTACGTTAAAAAATCAATCAATCGCTGTTACCTTAACTTAACAATCAGGTATATCGACGTGTTATCAATTAACAATTGTTATTTCGATACTTGGGTCGACTCGATATCCCAGTGAACTTGAAATAAAAGATACCACAGAGTCTGCGTCATCTGTTTAATATTTGGAAATGGACATTGATAATAACCTAACAACAAAACTTAATGATAAACGCGATGACTTCACTTTTTCTATAGTCAACTTTCCTTACTTATGAAGCAATATACCTTCATCTCCTGCTTATGGTGTTTTTGTCTCTCAGTTTATTCGATACGCAAGGGCATGCTCTTCGTATGAACAGTTTCTAAGGCGAGGCAAGCTACTTACAAACAAGTTGATAAAACAGTCTCGTTTGAAGTCATCTTTTCGTAAGTTCTATGGTCGATATAACGACCTCGTCAGCAAATACAATCTTTCACTGTGTAGCATGCTGACATAACTTTTTCATACTAATTGTTAGACCATAATTAATCACCTAATTGTCAACGGACTTTTCCGTTTTTTCCGATTACGACAAAGAGCACGCGGCGGGTGTGACCGGTCAGCAGAGGATGTTCACTCCTCCATGGCACCTGATCCTACCTCTATCTTTTTGTAGGCCCGTGTTGCTCTGCTTTGAATTTGTATTTCGTTTTCTGGATTTTTGAGATGGTTGACGGTTTGTTATAGTCATTTGTTTTATGTACTGCTTATCAGTGATATTGGTTAGCCAATTATTACTTTACTATAAACAAATCTATTTCTTTAGAAAGTTTAAAACACTGTTTTTGTTTCAAATGATAAAAAACTTGCATAACTCTTTTGATCATACAAATTCTTAATTACATTATATTCAGTGATTAATTACTAAATAGGAACAAGCACAGGAAGATAACTCCATTATGCAGAACCAAGGGAAGATAACTACATGAACTGTTACTAACCAAACCCCGAACTTTTTCCAAATGCTTTCACAATATCTTAAATGTGATGGATAACCTCTTTCTTTCTCTTTTCTTAATATTAATATGTGAATTTACTCCTTTCTTTCATTGAAATTAATGAGCAGAATAAATAATAAGATAAATATATACCCTTCCCCTTTTTATTCTGTGTCAGTAGATGTTTTTTAAACATTATATACATTAACACTCAATGACCATTTTGGCCACACTCTGCATTGAGAACCCTACCCTATACATTATGAGTGTCTTGGGTCCGCCCTAGATTTAAATCCTTACATTGGGAGACATGAAATTTAAAATTTTGATAGACGGCTTTATTTTTTTTTTTATATGCATTCAGTTTTTATTCAGTATCAGCAGAAGTAGAAAAGACAATTTTTTAAAACATTAAATGCATTAAAACACTATATGACTATTTTGGCCCCGCCCTAGAGTCAGAACCCCTTCCTCGGGGAACATGAAATTTGTAATTTTGGTAGAGGGCTTCCTGATCTACAAAATAATGAATTCACTTTTCCTTACAATTGTGTATAAGAAAATAAGACATTTTTTAAACATTTTATGCATTAACAGTATATGGCCTTATTGCCCTCCCAAAGTCCTAAACCCCTGACCCAGGGGCCATGAATTTCATAATCTAAGTAGAAGAGTTCGTGGACATCATAGCTCACCGAGAGGAAGTCGGGGGAGCTTATGCTATACCCTCGGCGTCGGCGTCCGAACTTGGTTAAAGTTTTTGTTGCAGGTCCTGTATCTAACTTATTACTTGTCCTATCTTCACCAAACTTGCATGAATGATGCATCTGGACCTACTAATGGACTTGAGAGACTTGGATGCTGAATCTGGGCCATGAATTTCAGATGCTGGAGGAGGTTAAAGTTTTTGGACCAGGTTAAATTTTTTGTTGCAGGTGCCCTTTGTTAGCCATTTCTAAGTTACTACTGGTCCTAACTTAACCAAACTTGCATAGATGGTGTGTCTTATGATACTGATGCACCTGACAGGCTTGAATGCTGAATCTGAGCCATAGGTTTCGGATGCTAGATGAGGTTAAGGTTTTTAGAGCTGGTTAAAGTTTTTGGAGCAGGTGCCCTCTGATGATTATATCTTAGTTACTACTTGTCCTAACTTCAGCAAACTTGCATGTGTCTTATGATATTGTTGCACCTGACAGGCTTGAATGCTGAATCTGGGCCAAAGGTTTTGGATGCTGGATGAGGTTAAGGTTTTAAGAGCAGGTTAAAGTTTTTGTTGCAGGTGCTGTTTGATAGGCATTTCTAAGTTACTACTGGTCCTAACTTCACCAAACTTGCATGGATGATGCGTCTTATGATACTGATGCACCTGACAGGCTTGAATGCTGAATCTGAGCCATAGGTTTCGGATGCTGGATGAGGTTAAGGTTTTAAGAGCTGGTTAAAGTTTTTGGAGCAGGTGCCCTCTGATGATCATATCTTAGTTATTACTGGTCCTAACTTCACCAAACTTCCATGGATGGTGCGGCTTATGATACTGATGCACCCGACAGGCTTGAATGCTGAATCTGAGCCATAGGTTTTGGATGCTAGATGAGGTTTTGTTTTTTTTGGAACAGGTCACATGTTCAATACATGTAGGTAATAGCACTATTTCAAACTTGCATATATGATCTAACTATAATATAAATGAATGGAATAGGTAGCTTCAGATGCAGGTGCCCTCTGATGATTATATCTTAGTTATTACTGGTCCTTACATCACCAAACTTGCATGGATGATGCGTCTCATGATACTGAATGCTGAATCTGAGCCATAGGTTTCGGATGCTGGATGAGATTTGGAACAGGTTATATGTTTTATAGATAATAGCTTGCATAATTGATTTAACTATAATATAAAAGAATTGCAGGGGTAGATTCAGATGCAGAGCTTGATCTCCATTATCAAAGATGCTAAAATTCTCCTACCTCACTCAAACCTGCTTGATAGATGTTTTTGTTGTTAAATGATATAACATGATTCCTATGATGTAGTATTCTTTGATATGATACACTATTGTATTATAAGATACAATGTAATATCATACATTATATTGTACAAAGTTATATGATACCATATGATATTGTATCAATTTTTTTGTACATTTTTATATGATATTGTATTATGATATTGTTATGTATAGTATTGTATATAATATTATACAATATTGTAGAATATGATATTGTATAATATAGTTATTTATTTTATCGAATGATATTGTTTCATACTATATTGCAATATATGATATTGTATCATATGATACGATATTGTATATTATAATTATATCGTATCATATGATACAATATTGTATAATCTGATATTGGTTTATATAATATATTGTTATATAATACATGAAATTGTATTATATGATATTTTTAGATATTATATAATATGATATTGTATCATATGATATGATATTGAATAAAATGATATTGTATAATATTGTATTATATAATATATTACTATATCAGATGATATTGTATCATATAAGATACATTGTTTTATCAATTGTGTATCAAATATGATACAATATCATACAATACAATAATTATACTATATTATACAATATAATATCATATGTTACAATATTGTGATGTATTATGTGATATGATACAGTATCAAATAATGCTTAATGTATTTATATTAGGTACTATGATATTGTATAATGTGATTAAATACAATAATGTATAACACGATACAATGTCATATTATATGTTACAGTATCATATTGCATCAATATTTATTACAGTATTATATTGTATTAAATGATATATATTGTATCATTGGATGCAATATCATATTATATGATTGTACTGATTAACATTGTATCTTATAATATTGTTTGAAATGAACATATGATTATCATACAATTTTTTTACATATGATATACGATATTGTGTCAAAACAGTATCCATGAATATCCAAGATCATTAACTATGATTTTCATATAATATGATAAAGGTGGTTTTATAAAGGTGATTCCTCATAAAGGTGATGACTCGTCTCGGTGAGCTTTGTAATCTGTGATTACCTATGTTTTCCCACATGTGTGGAAGTAAAGAAGAAGATTTTCAAAGATTTAAAACATTTTTACCATATGGCTACATTTGCCCCACTCTAGGGCCTAACCCCTGTCCTAAGGGTCATGAATTTCACAAGGTTGGTAGAGGACTTCATGGACTTCATAACCATGCATTTATTTTTTAACAATTATATATGACTGCCGTCATAAGAAAAGGGCCCTTATCTTTTGACGTCACAATGCTCAGAAAACGATGTCATAGTAGCGGCATTGTAAACGCAGTTTTTTATTTTCTGTTTCTATTTTTTTTTTATGCGTCTGTGTTGTGTTTTCTGAATAATTATATTATGGCCTTGTTTAAATACACACGATAATAATTGATAACTATTAATAATGTATAATAAATAATTATAAAATAATTAATAATAAATAATAATAAAAAATAATTGACGTTCGTGACGTCGTGTCGATTTCGACCAGCTACGTCAAAGTCGTGTTAGTTAACATGTCTTACTAAAATTGTCATAAAATCCTTAAAACACACAAGATCTTGGATATGTTTGTATATTTGTATTCAGAAAGAGTTGACTAATCTTAATTGAGAAAAAAGTGAGTTTGTGAAATTTTGACCTTAAGGGCCCTTTTCTCGTGACGGTAGTCATATGGAAGTAAAGAAGATTTTCTAAGATCTAATACATTTTTACTATATGGCCATATTGGTCCCACCCTAGAATCTGAACCCCTGACCATGGGTCCATAAACACAATTTTGGTAGAGGGGTTTGTGGACATCATAACATACAATCAGTTATTTTCTCATATTTTTGGGAGTTGAGTAAAATATTTTTAAAAATTGTCCTTTTTTGCATATTTGGCCCCACCTATGGCTTCCTGTGGTAGGTAGAGCCATAAATTTCACAATTTAGATTCCTCCTACCATAGAGATGCTTCACACAAAAATGGTAAGAATTTACAAATGTAAAATTGTTAACGCACGAGTTTACTCAGGTGATCTAAAAAAAAAAAGGTGGTTTGGTCGAGAGAAAGCAAAACTAACAAACTTGTTGGCATACGGTCAACTTACGAATTGCAACCGCTGTAAAGCTTCAAAAATGCTTTGGACAAAGAAGCAAAATTTGATTTCTGCTTTTTAAAAACACGTACTGCAGTATGTAAAAGCTTTTTTGCTTCAACAGGCCTAGGGGCGATAAGGCTCGCTTTAACAATGAAAATAGACAAGTTTTCCTAAACAAGCTTTCTTGCATAATAATCTTGTTTTAAACTTCATCATATACAGTTTTGTTCCATATTTTGTCTTTATGAGACAGTATAACTAGAAGTGTCCTAATGGGACTAATACCCCCGCAATGCTAATTTCAAATGGGGAAAATGTGAATTTCTCTTATCAAAGTCCATTAATAATTGAATCAGAAAATTTTGTGGCACATAAATAAACAAGAGGCCCATGGGCCACATCGCTTACCTGAGGAACAATAGGTATGATAAAATCAGCTTAAAGGGACATGGTGACGCACAAACCCATGATTTAGCAAATATCGAATTTTTACACGATTTCCACATATTTTATTTATCATATGAAAATGTGAACTTTTGAAAATTTACGATGTTCAAAAGTAAAAAAATCAAATTAAAAAGAGAAAAATAGAATTACACGTTGGGCCAACACATAAATATTGAGTTTTCCTTCCGCTTCATAGCCACGCAAGCGCAAGGGAATGTAAATACTGCAGAGTGGCATACATCATGAACCAGAAGCCTCTCATTGAAACACGATGTCTTCAAGAACTAAATATTTATGAAGATGCATTTTCTATTAATGATATTTCTTACCACAGACATCGAATAGCTTGAAATTCAAATTCTTTTTTCAGTGTGTCAATCCCACTGTAACTATTTTTAGACAGAAATCGCAAACACGTGACACAATACCAATGTCCAAAACAACTCGGTTTGTTTACATGTGCATTTTCCGGATGAGTTTTAATGACTTGTAAATTGATAGGTGATAACTTATGATGCGTGAAACCTTTCGTTTGATGAAATTTTGAGTAGCTCTACTTATTTCTGTTGTCATAATCAAAAAGTAAAACATATATTTTGAGTCACCGTGTCTCTTTAATGGATTCACAATACACACTATCCGGACAATGTAGTATATAACATGTAGATCCTGTATAAATAATCATCCATTTTTTCACACTGGATATTCAAATTTTTATAATCAAGTCCCATTTCTAATAGGATGATTGTATAGTTTTATCACACGTTAGGCATGGCAGTTCTTAAAAACATCCTTAACAATTGATTTTATATGGGATATAAATCCACATCAAACTCTGAACCCCCTTTGAGGCCCAAAACTCGTCCAGGGGCCAAATCCTAAACAATTTTAAGGTAATATCATATTTCATATCTAATTAATTGCAAGTTTGATCATTAAAATTAAAAAAAGGTGTCATGACCTTGAACCAAGTTCTTTCGGACAAGGTCAAGGTTACTGGCAGGAAAAGTGCAAAAATTCGTGTCCGGTTTATATCTTTACATGTAGAAACATTAGAAGATCTTAATTCACACAAAGATTGCTTATGACTTAAGGGTTTGTCATGACCTTGACCTCAGGTCATTCGGGCAATGTCAAGGTCAGTGACAGGAAAAGTGCAAAATATTTGTCTGGCTTATATTTTTTGGTAGAAACATTAGAGGTTCTTAATTCACACAAAGATTGCTGATAACCTGAAGGTGTGTCAAGACCTTGAACCAAGAACATGTGGGCAAGTTATTAGTCATTATTTAAAAATGCTTAATTCCTGTCCCTGCCATGTCTTGTATTAATAGAAATTATAAGAAGATTAAATTTGACACAAAGCATGCTTGTGTCAAGCCACATTTAATTGTAACATTCTCATTCCTGCCTGCATCTCTGAAAATGGCCTTTCCAGATATATTTTTTTTTAAATTGTGTGAAAAAAAAATTTCGGAATAAAAATCGGGCTCGGCATACCAAAAGGTCAAAACATTTAAGGGAGAATAACTCGCCTATGAAAAAATGACAATAACAATCCGTCAATCATCTCAAAAATACATAAAACGAAATTCAAAGTAGAGCACCTATGAAAGCCGCTAAATTTAACGGAAAATATTTTGATTATCCATGCAAGCTAAAATGATAAATAAACTGTACATATGTCAAATAAGCGAAACATTTGCAGTTTGGGGATAAAAAATGAATATCTAAAAAATTCAATTCGGTAAGTAACAACAAAAGTCCATGTGGGATTCGATATACGGATCACAAGTCCGAAACTTCATCGACTCGACTATTTATGGGGAAAGTTACATGTTGCCGTCCATAAAATCCTTTTAATAAAATAAAATGTCATTTCGATCAGAGGTCAGCTATTTTGTGATGATGTATTATTCCACCTTATTGGCTGCTTGACATGTGGATTATTGTTTGATTCCAGTCATGTTTGTTATCATAAGGATGCAAATGCCTTCATGCATTAACAGTTAAATTGAAATAAATCGGAATTCAAAGATATAAAAATTGGTTTGCGTACTCATATTAGCATTAACAATTTTAAAAAAAATATATAGAGCAGTTGTTATTGATAGTACATGAACGGTTAAATAGATAGCATCCGTCATTTTCTATAATTCAAAAATACTTGACTTATGATTTTTTTTTCTTAGCAAGGATATCATTTGTGAGCTTGCTCACAGTACATCTAGTTTTCTTTGTGATTGATATTATTGTTGTTGAAGAATGTATCACAATGTTTGTTCTGTCGGTGCAAATGACGTTATTTATCTTGTTGCACTAAATGCAAAGGTTGCAAATAAAGTCGGAATAAGGCTTGTCGATAAGTATACATGTATTCTGCTCAAAAGCTCCCAATGGAATGAGCAAAAGTTGGGCGCAAGTATACATACATGTATCGAATTCCGACCAACCAGCAGGTATCCAATCAAAATACAATGTGTTTGTCATGTGATACAAATTATTTATTACAAAAATTGCCCGAAAGCTTTATTTAATTAAAAAATAAGAAATTATACAAAAAGGAAAAACGATCTGCCTGAGTCTAAATCGTTTAAAGTGTTATCACCTATTTATCTAATAAATGGCTATAATGGACTAAAAATACTAAATCTAAAGACCATAGAATTGCCAAAATAAGTGTCAAACCTCTTTACAGAGTCTTCCTTATGAATAAAATAACCCAATGAAAATAATCTAAATCAATGAGAATGAAAATGAAAATAATCTAAATCAATGAGAATGAAAAAGAAAGATGTTTTCTTTAAGTATTTGAATTTAAAAGTAAAATATACTCAAAAAGTTTGATTTTGCCGGGTGGCAGTAAACATGACAACTCCACCTTCCTCCAGATGGCCTTAGACCATAAAGCCTATCAAAAAAAACCATATATGACACGTTAAAACTGAACACCGCTCGTAAATAGGAACTGTCCGCTATATTTCTCTTTCACCGCCGTTATCCCTACAACCCCTGTGAGCGCACTTGATTTAGCTTTACTTGGTTTACACCGTTGTAAAAATTTTGTATTGCACTTAAATGGTTTATAGTACATGGTGTAGGGAAATTAAGAAAAAATATGGCGGGAGAGGGTGCAGATTTAACAGAATTTGATGTTCCGCAACAATCCGATGCTTAATTTTTATATTTAAATGAAGTAAAATTAACACATTTCAAATTTAATGGCTTTCATACGAAAAACAACTTATATGAGCTTATATGCGACGTCTTATCCGTTATATTACTTTAAACCCTTTGTCAAGTTTTCAATCATAACATTCGTCCGCCATATTGGTTTCAGTGCTACACCCAAAACCACATGCCCCTGATTCGATGTAGAAAAGTGTACACCAAAACATTACACCACTGCACTTGATTTAGAAAACTGTACACGGTGTACACCTTTTTGGAAAATCAAGTGTCCCCTGAATAAGCTGCAGACCTCTTCACAGTTTAAAGCTGACAGGAATTCATAAAAGCATTTAGTCGCCATATTAGTTTCGATCGCTCCTCTACTGCCACTGGGGTATATATACCGGTCGATAAAGTTACGGTCGGTTGTTTCCGATCGAGGCATTCAGGTTGCACGGACTTCTAAATGCATGAACTACACATTGTAATAAAATGTTTGTAGAAAAGAATAAAGCAAACTACAGTAAAAAAAACCACAAAATATATTTATTCTTTGAAAGAATTTCCAAGGTATCCATATCATTTAGCACAGATAGTGCTGCTTTACTTCACATGCTCATCGAACACGTGTGTCGTTCATACAGAGTGCATAACGTTTGCCTCTTTTTGAAGAACACAGCGGCACTACATCCAACACAGTAGATAAATGATAAAGAAACAACGTAACATCGTTTCCATAGGTTTCTAAAGAAAATTGGGCTAGAAAGGCACATTTCGTACATTAAAAAAATGTGGGTGAATATTTTGTGACGGGTTTGAAGGAGAGAACATTCCGTCTTCTCGAACAAAATAAATTAAAGGATGCATGGTTCAGTTTTTCAACGTTACTTTATTATGATAATGATGAGAAGGAGACCTGAAATGAAAACATTCATACAACGGACACATACGTTTTTTAAACTATTTAGACATTTTGAATTTAAGATAAAACATTGAAAGAAATTATTTCTCACCAAATTCGCCTTCAGTAGACTTATCCGTAATGGTATGAAACTAATGATAGTTTCAAACTATGTAAACAGACAAATCGTTAAACTGTCGCTGTCTGATGGCAAATGAGTTATGTTCTAAAATCATGGTGCAAAACATTATGACAAGCATTCTAAGAGTATTGCACAAGCAATTCACGTCCCCTACCGGTTTGTATTATTCTATGAAAGCTTCGAAGCATACATCTATTTCAAAACTATTATAAACGAGATGTTATTCTTTAATCAGAGATAAAAGAACAGAGGAAATTCAAATTATATAGTTGATATAGACATTAAATAAAAAATGGGTAAAATAATGCTCTTAATTTTATCTCTTGTAATATCGTCAAGTCCATAAATTAGAAATTTGTGAAAACAATGCACTGTTATGCACATTATCATTTCTGTACCCCGAATCAACAGAAAAACCCGATAACGAGGTCGATTGTAATAATACAAAAAAACCTGCCGATTAAACTTACAACACAATGCTTGACACTATTTTACAGAACTTATTTGTTTGTTAGAATTGATAAAAGGAATGGTACAAGTAACGCACGATTATTATTACTGACTACATACTGGCCTCGTTTATTTAATACACACCGAACCCGATAACGAACCCAAACATTAAAAAATTGGAATATAAAAAATTAATTTTTTCTCGAAAAAAATGTCAACCAGACGCTACAAAAGTGTAAACTTCATCTGTAGTTTGACATTTTGAAGCTGTTCAGCAAGTTTCATATTATTCCTCAAACGCATAAAGAAATAAAGTGTGGAAAGCTGAAGGGGGACAGACAACGGACTTACGGACGCAGAGGAAAGCTATAGTCCCCTCCGGTAAAACCGGTAGGGATAAAGTGCTATCACTCACACTTGCCCACTGATCATCCACACCCAAAAAAAACCGTTTTACCACTTCCAAATATAGACATCTGGTAGCTATCACCGTATATGGTATTTCACAATCCAAATTAAAATACAGGTGAATCTCGATAACTCGAACTTCAGGGGACCATGATTAAACTTCGAGGGATCAAGAGTTCGAGAGATCGAAAGTTTTAAAAAATCCGGAAATTTTTTGTTCCGGTCCTTTTGGTTCCAAAATTATAGTAGCCGGAAGTTTATATTCCTAACATGGAAGGATAGTCTAACATGGTTTCATTCGTATTTTCTGCTACTTTACTTCAGTTTCAACAATACAGAACTTAGTTTTGTGTTTATGAAGTGTTTTTATACTTTTAAAAACTTTAGTATTTCATGTTTTCTTAATCACAGAATATTTTAAATAAAGAGAGTTTAATTTACCGTTAATTTCACACTGAGATGTTGAATTTAATAGATCACTTACAAATTAATTATCTACCCTTTGAACAAGGGGTAGTGTCACCTACGTAATCAACCAATTAACACTACCACGCTAGTCCCAGGCGTTTACTTGATCATCCCGGTAAGGTCCACACGAAGCTAATTTTACGCTTGATCGGTCGCGTGTGTACACAGCCACCACTTCGAGTTATCAAGAGTGAAAAACAATGAAATATGTATAACGGGACCCAGGTTTTACTTCGAGAGATCAAGAACTTCGAGAGATCTGAGTTCGAGAGATCAAGAGTAAATTTGCTTAGTTATATAGAGAAAAAAATCGGGACCGTGATTTCACTTCGAGAGATCAAGAACTTCGAGAGATCGAAGTTCGAGCCATCGAGTGTCACCTGTAACACTATCACGTGACCAAACACGAATACCGGTCAAACACGAGTAAACCACGAATGAGTTAATACTGAATGTATGGATAAATGAATGAGTAAATAAATAATTTATTAAATACTAAATTATATTCCATTGTATCCCTGTGACAATTCGTTGATATCCAGTTAATACATGAGCACAAAATGGATGTTTAATAATTCGTTTGAGAGCGTAATACTGTTAGTATAAAATGCCAAATGAATCTTTGACTTTTATTGTTTTCGCATTAAGTTTGCTGGTGATCTAAAAAATGTCCTATTAAACAAACATTTTACAGGATGGGAAAGATGAAATGGATACATCCTCTACATTAACTCTAGATATATTATAATAGGAGGGACACAAGGGCAAACTCACAATAGGGATTGTGAGGAGTCAACTCCAGACGTAATTTCCAAAAATAAAGTTGTATTTGTTTGATTTTTTTCGAATACAAATAAGTAAGAATGATAATTAAACTGTTGAAGACAGAAATGCCTATAGCAATAAGTGCTTGAATCCAACCACATTCGGACAAAAATGTGTTTTGTGTTGCTGTATCAGTCTAAATTTTCTAACAAGATTTTCATAGACTAATACTTACATCTACAGAGCATGATTCCCACCATATTTTTACGGAAACTTTCGTTAATTCATACACCAGCCCCCTTATGTTCGATTCTACACGGTGTCATAGCTCTATAGAAACAGGCAGACTAATATATACACGCCCCGTTTATCGATTGACCGAAACCTACAGCAACTTGAGACAAATCACGGAGTGCACGAAATTTTCATGATGATGTCTGACTCAAATTCCCATAGGAGACGATTTGGCTGTTTCTTTTATTTAACGTGCTAGTGTACATTAACAGTAATTTAGTTAATTTAAAATACTTTTTACAATCAGTTCATATTAATAATTTGTGGAAAAAAAAGTAAATATAAACAATAAAATGCGTTCTTTGATGATTCATGCGGATTATGAAGGTTGCGATCATTGCAGAAAAAATTTACATAACCCGCTAACACGGGTTTTTTGATGTCAGGGAAGGCTAAAACAGGGGGAGAACTGAGAGCAACTTTGATAGAGTCAAATGAAGATTGGCATAGAGGTGACCATTTAATTTAACGTCTTTCTTTAAAAGAGAAGAAATGAAGAAGCAAGTTAGGCTAAATTTGGAATAAATCTTCTATAATAATTGACAATACCTAAAGTGGACCTTTTTATCAGTTTTGGGAACTGGATATTCACTAACAGCTTTAACTCTTTTAGTATGCAACATTTAGTATAAAAGTAACTGCATGTCTCGAGTAAACATATTATTGGTTTATAAGAAAAATAACACTGTGTTCAATAAATTAAAGCATTCATGATTTAATGCCATATGACGTCACATGGCTTGCAAAATAGCAAACCCCTTTGGGATGCTAAAATATTTCTTCATTTGACGGCAACACAGTGAATAGATTATACATTTATATACGTTCGATTTTCGTTTGGGCATGATTAACAAGTCAAGTTGCATTACGTTTACCCATTTTGTTTAAATTACATGAAATTCAATTTTACAGAAAGCAATTACGCGTAGGTACTTCAATTTCTACTGATACTAGTAAAACAAAAGAAAGTAAACAACAATCCATGTGCACGCAACAGTAGTTTATTCATGGTTGCAACAGAGCAAAAGTACAGCAACTTTTGTTTAGTAAGAGGTATAGTAACAGTAGTAAAGACGATGATTTCCGCTTCTGGATTCCAATGAATGACTTCCGAACACCGAGTCGGAATTCAAAGTGTCATCGTCGTCCGTTTCTATGATCTCCTCTCTTACAGTCATACCACGGCTAATTGTATTTAGCGTGTCTGCGCGCCCGCGCGTACATCTCATCTCTTTTCTTCCAAGTGAAATCTTCCTGTAGTAAAACACTCAATTGACGTCGATTTTCCTTTATTTTAAAGCATTATCGCTTACATACATGTTGAGAAATATCGAGCCCGATAGTAATTACCTTGTCAAACAGTTTTGATTCAATTGAAACAAAAGTTTAACGATAGGCGGTAGAGCTTTCATAAATCGAAGATTTACTCTTTAGTATCACAAACCAACGTTCTTTGTAATTCATTTGGAATTCATGATTTGATTTTGGATTTTGTTCTATTTTGCTATAACTTTGAGCGGCTACAGCTTTGGTTTTTATTTCCTTTTGACATCACCTAACAAAATTGTTAATGTTTAATATGACATAGATCCTGGTCTCTAGTCTACTCTTGTAAGACTAATCTTGGCCATAAATGCCATACAAGGTATCAGTGTTTCACAAACATATTTAGTCCGTATTTATTAATACCAGGGATATGATAATCGTCTGGAAATTGGAATTGTTGAGCCAATATGTACCCCAACTGGCCTAAACATTATAAATCGGGGTATGGGGGCCGTCCAATCTAATTAAAATTAGATGTTAGATCCGCTCGCTTACTCGCTACACAAACATCTAACAACATCCCATGCAGGGTCACGTCAGTGTGACCTTTCAGATATGAATAAACATTTCTGAATTATCCAATCAGATTCGTGTTTCTAAAATCAACTCGGTTGAAGTTTCAAATTGGCGTATGAAGAAGTGCTTCAGTTATTCAACGTTAAAAAGCTTAAAAGAGAACAAGAAGAGATATTGGGGTGCATTTTGGACGACATTTCTGAAGCATTTCCTTCAAGCGCCCGCGTTACACTCTTCGAGATCGAGATCGAGATCCGATCTTTCGGTTACTTTCCGTATACAATTTATCCTTTCTGTGTTCAGTTTTAGTTTATTTTGATAGAACTTGTGAATAATATCAGTCCCATTAGCTGTCTTTTCGTATTGGACAAACGAAAATCCACATATAATACAGGCATCTCCTAAAACACAAGTTTTCCTCGTTGTCATGGGCTGTGCCATTTTTGTTTTTCTTTCGCTTTGAACACCTCGGTCATCTACGTATGTCGATAAAAAAAGCAGAGGAGTTCTGTGCCCTCAGCCAAAGATTTGGAGTCGTGATTTCATTGGCTAACTGAAAGGTCACACTGACGTGACCCTGCATGGGATGTTGTTAGATGTTTGTGTAGCGAGTAAGCGAGCGGATCAAACATCTAATTTTAATTAGATTGGGGGGCCGTCCAGTGAGTTAATTTACATGTATAGCTAAGTGAATAAATTGCTGCAAATTTTGTCCATACTGTCCTAAATTTGAATGATATAAAATATGTTTACACACGAAGCTTAGGCGTCGTCAGAGTAATTAATATTATAAGGTTTATGACCAGAAGGTTTATGTACAGGCATTTTCTATAACTTCAATTTCTCAAGCACCTATTCAAATATATTGTTATTTATCAAGTGAATACTTCTTGCCAATTTAAAAATAATAATAATACAAGTTACTAATATACATATGCGCACATGATAACCAATTAATATTATGTTTCCCTTTCCAGAACCCGTACCCATTACATGATAAATGAACAGCTGATTAGTCAGCCGGCGGGCTGACTAATTAAATTAGGATGAAACTTCCATTGTGCTTGCGTGAATTGGAATTCTGGGAAAGAATTAGACAGTTCGTGTTAGAGAAATTCGAAGACGTTATGAAGCTGGTCAGTTTCTAGCTAGGTCAAACTGCGCATCGATGTATTAAAAGACTGTCAATGGGAATCGTCTGCAGCAGCAGTCCGGAGTCCGCGTATATCTTCCCGACTCTCTTAGTAAGACTGGAAAGTAAATATATTGGTAGTGGTTTGCGACGAGACCATTAAATTCAGAGAGCTATGTTTGCAAAGTTACAACTTTAAGTATTAAATGTGCAGTCATACATTGTATGTACACCGCTACACGCTTATCTCCTCACCTACATGACAGCCATATAAATAAGGGTGCAAACTAAATGTGTACCCGCAAATCTATCATTGTTCTTGAAATTATTTATCTTGTGTTTTTAATAGATTGTGTAAAATTCCGCAGGCTGACTTTCTTAGTTTTTTAAAAAGCTAACCTTATACTTATCCAGGGTACGATTTCTCCGCGTGTATGCATGGTGTTAAGGGCACAGATGTCTGACGTTGAAATATTTAGTTTATTAAGGTAGTCCTATACTCGGCACTAAATGGGCTCAATCATAAAAAGCTTAGCTTTAAATGTTGTAAGTAAGTACACTTTATGGGCCTGATGTATCAAACTAGAAATAAAAAATGTAGCGTGTTTGGTAATTTTTTACTATTTTATGGACTCAAACTTAAATTCATTGTGTTTATTCTATAGAATGACATCTTAGAAAAAAGATTTAGTAAAATAAATCATATGTTGACGGATTACTTTTCACGCTATAAGCTCTAAACCAAGTAGACCATTACGAAATAAATCTGTAAAAATCACATTTTGCTACAGTTTTCTGCTTAGATCTGCATGTTAACAATGTTAGATATCATTTAAACATTAATTAATTGCCGATTGATTAAATTCAAAATAGTTTCTGTATCTAAATTGAAACCGGTTTTAGTAGAAGAAAAAGAAAAATTCGGGGGGGGGGTCAAAAAAGAAGAAGATATAAGCATACCTGAGATCCTGGTCAATCAGAAACTTCCTTTTTCATTTTACTTTAACAGAATCGAGTTTCTCAACATTAATCGTTTCTATCTCTCATAGAATACATATATTACCGTCCTAATTGCTTATTGCCATTGTTTACAACAACGATGTAGAGCAAAATCAATACCGGGTATCTAAAACGCTATGTAAAAGTCGAATCAATATTGTAAAATCCGTATTATGACGTAGTGCGATACTCGGACTACTTTAATGTGATAATTTTCTGTACTATAATAATAAACTATTATAGTACAGAAAATTTTCTCATTGCAAGAAATATTTTTAACATCAGCTAGCGGCTGTGCCCTCCCCCTCCCACCAATGGTATAAAGCATTGTATGAAAATAAAATGAAGTTTGATGACAAAAATTTTAAAATTGTATAATCCACATCTAACAAACTTGAAACAAAATATGGTTTCACAAGTTAAATTTAGATTTCTTTCTCTCACTCAACGATTCAATTAGTTTTCTATTGAAAAAGACATTGAAACCAAACTCATTGATATCAGGATTATATATTACTTTCTGCATCAACTAACATCGTTGTTCACTACTCTTTACTAGTTGCTCTTTACTGGCAGAGTGATAATAAAATCGTATAATCGATAAATTAATTTACAACCAAAATCTGTTGCGCGACCGCGTCGACGCGCCGAATACAATTAGCCCATACCACTGACCTTCTGGCAGGAAGACGTGAAACCCAACAGATAGAACAGTTCTGTGTGGGGAAGTTGTGCTGCTTCCGTCACTTCTATTCAATGTGCCATGCAACAATTAAAAAAAAAAAGAATATTTAAACACGTACATCTGTGCAACTGTTACATTATTTGAAATAAGATAGACAGATTTATGCATTCCAGTCCTAATAAATTAAAAGCAATGAATTGGAACTTGTAGAAATGCCATCCCAGGAATCAATGGCAGGTTGAAATTGAGGCACTGCCTCAAGAAAGATTATTGAGACCCCTGATACGAAAAGACCCTCCAGTAACCCGCCTTCTCCTTCTTTGTATAAGTAACGGTCTTAATAGATCAGAGTATGACAATATTTGAAATATGCACTTAAGGAAATTCATGGAAGGATAAAGCAAGATTGAAATATTTTCTGTATTCTTAATAATTCCCCAGTCATGGTCACTCAGTCTTTTAAATGTTATACTTATTATACCCCCCGCAAACGAAGTTTGGGGGTATATAGGAATCACCTTGTCCGTCCGTCTGTCTGTGCAAAATTCGTGTCCGGTCCATATCTTTCTTATGGAGAGACATAGGAAGTTCTAAGTTCACACAAAGATTGCTTATGACCTGAGGGTGGGTCATGACCTTAACGCAAGGTCATTCGGGCAAGGTCAAGGTCACCGGCGGAAAAAGTGCAAAATTCGTGTCCGGTCCATTTCTTTCTTCTGGAGAAACATTGGGAGTTCTTACTTCACACAAAGATTGCCTATGACCTGAAAGTATGTCATAACCTTGAACCAAGGTCATTTGGGCAAGTTCAAAGTCATTATTTAAAAAATGCTTTATTCTTATATGTGTCATGTCTTGAATGAATGGAAATGATTAGAAGTTTAAATTTTACACAAAGCTTGCTTGTGTAAGGCGAAATAAAATTAATTGTAAGATTCTCATCGCTGTCTGCCCCTCTGAAAATGGCCTGCCTTGATATATTTTATATTTTTTCGAAAAATAATTGTGTGGAAAAATTTTTTCGGTAAAAACATTGGGCTCGGTATACCAAAAATTATAAACATTTAATGGCTGCTTGACATGTGGATTATCGTTTGATTCCAGTCATGTTTGTTATCATAAGGATACAAAAGTCTTCATGCTTTAACAGTTAAGTTGAAATAAAATGGAATTAAAGAATAGAAATTGGTACTAATATTAGCATAAGCAATTTTTTAAAAACAAGAATAGAATTCCTGGGTCCCCCGCCGTTCAAGCAGTATACTAGTATACTGTACTGTGGAATCATTAAATTTCGTGGGGGCCAATTTTCGTGGATTGCTTAAATTTTACAGGTTCATGGGGACGTAATTTCGTGTATTCTTTAAAACCTACAAAGGAAATATGATTTTATTACCCTTATTTATTAATTCGTGTAGGATGTTAAATCGTGGATGAGAGGTACCCACGAATTCCACGAAAATTGAACCACCACGAAATCTAATGATTTCACAGTATATGAAATTGCAATATTTTCAAACATTCAGGGCTGTTCCAGAATTAAATGTGTGGGGAGGTTGGGAGGAACATTTTTTTACCCCGACCACCCATTTTTTCTATTTTTCCTGTCGCAAATATATCCAAATACTACAATCTAAAATCAAACAAATACCTATTAACATATATAAGTTTATTTAAAATGTACGAGACAATATCACTGTACAGTTTTTGTTTAAAAATCATATTCAAGTTTCATACTCTGGTTTACATACTGTATAAAATCACATACCTAATTGCAGAGATATACACAAAATTTGTAGGCATGAGAGCGCTTACAAGGTCAATTTATGGATAAAACGGAGTCATTATCGTGGTCAGAGTCCCATAACTCCAGCAAAAAGTATCGACCAATGCTGATTTTCGAACTTGACCAAGGTAATAGGTGTATAAACATTTGGTATAAATTTAATGAAAATCCGTCAAAATTTGTAGGCATGAGAGCGCTTACAAGGTCAATTTTTTGATAAAACGGAGTCATTATTGTGGTCAGAGTCCCATAACTCCAACAAAAAGTATCGACCAATGCTGATTTTCGAACTTGACCAAGGTAATAGGTGTGTAAACATTTGGTATAAATGTAATGAAAATCTGTCAAAATTTGTAGGCATGAGAGCGCTTACAAAAAAGTGTGACGGACGGACGCACGGACACACGGACGGACGCCCGGCATTTCTATGTCCCCGCTCCGCGTTGCGGCGGGGGACAAAAAATAGAGCAGTTGTTATTGATAGAAAATGGATTGTTAAATGGATAGCATCCATCATTTTCTATAAAAGCAAACTACTTGAGTTATTATTTTTTTCTTAGCGGGTGGTATCAATTGTGAGCTTGCTCACAGTACCTCTAGTTTGTATTGTAATGTATGAAGTCGGTAATGAAAATGCTTTTCTTATGTTGAGTGTGTTTATTTAAGATAATTGAAAAAAGTGCACAAGCAGTACTAATTAAAGTCTCATTGGTATGATTTAATATATCGGTCTTAAATATGGTTTGTCCTCTGCTAATGATCCAGGGCATAGGATTTTTTGCAATCTGACACAACCGTAGAAATTGAAGGCAAAAACCATAATTTAGACACCTTATAGGGTTTATTTCATTGCAACATTTTTAAATAAAACAGGAAATACCTTCCTGATGTCAGAGCGATTGTTTTCTAAAGAAACAAGAAATATAGTGGACATTCCTATCGCAGTGTTCTTGGTTTACCCAGTAGAAGACGGTTATATAAATGCAGCATTATTTCATACTTGTTTCATTTTTTTCAGAAAGGTAAGAAAGTTGGTGGAAAGGTGTAACAGCTTGGAGAAAGAAGTCCGATACTTAAAGAAAAAGATAAAGGCTGGAAACACTGAATCTTCTTCAACATCTCAAAGAGAAGTATCCACCCCAAATGCTTATGAGTTAGTGAAAAGCGTCGATCATTTATCTACGAACGTAGAAACGTTCTTATAGAACAAAAGTATTTAAAGTTTTTACAAATGAAGAAATTATTTATTGTTCGAGAACCGGTTAAAAAAATGGTAAATTCAGGAGAAAGCATTTAATGTTGAAAAGTTAACTGCGGTGCAGATCGCGTTAATTAATGACAAAATGTAACATGTCTCTAGCGGTTTTCAAAAAAGAATTTTGATTATTTAACAAAAATTAAACGAAGGAATGTATCAGTCATAAAATTAAATCAAGGCAGAATCTAGTCAAGATAACGCTGTTTGACGTCATTGATGGTTTTAACTATAATGTTTGTTAAGCTGTTTAAAAAAAATGTTCCATAATTTTTGGATAATAGAGCATAAGAAGATATGTAAATCATCATATTAATCTGAGCAGAATCTAGTCAAGATGACACTGTCTGATGCCATTGATAGTTAGTTTTAACTAAATAAAGAAATGAAAGATTAAAGTTAGCTTATAAAAAAAATGTTAAGCACGACATGTAAATAATAATCCTGTTGTGAGAGAATAAAATGAAACCTTGTGTTGAAAATGGTATTGATGTTAAGCAGATCTTATTGAACTCTTAATGGTATATGATTATTACTAGAAACAGGGATAGTAATTGAATTGTTCTAGACAAATTCACGAAAATTGTAAGCATTTAGTTATAGAACTGTTCAAGATTAATCATTATAAATTTGTTCCAAGACAGTAGCTGAACGTTAAATATTATAGCTAATCCTATGTCTCATTCAACATACAAGAACAGTCCCAGACCTGTTCAGGTATTTTTGTGCTAAATCAGTCATGGATTCCTGCCGTTCTAAAAGAATCCTAGATCTTGACTGTTCTAGAACTGCACATGTTCATGAACTTGTTTGTTCTAGTATAGTTCAAGCAAATGTCTCATTTAACATATTTTAACGTTCTAGTAATGCGCAAGATGAGTAATAAAACGCATCAGGGACATTTTAGGGTGTTCTATTCCAAATGTACTAGAAATATTCTATGACAATTCTAGAAAAGTTAGACAGATAGACCCCTCTCAATCTTGAAACTTTAACGAATCTGGCAGACAGGGAACAGAACTGAAGAATGGGTATTTTCATACTCGAGCTCATACTTAAGAGATAATTGTTGCAATGAAAAGTAATGTGCTATTCAAGTAAACCCTTTAAAAACTGGTAAAACTGTTGTATTTGACACTCGGACATAATCGCTCACTGGCTTGTCCCTTCCTTCTATCCAATCGTGAAGGCTTCTCCTTTCCTTCGGTTCCGCGGGGTAACGGGTTTTTCTTTTCTTTTCCATATCAGCAACAAGATCTTAGTTGGGAATAAGCTCTCTAATTTCCATTGGTCTGTGTCGTGCATTGTCCGTCAACAATTTTACACATTTATAACCTTTTTAACAACTACCAGGCCAGTTCTTATTATTTTTGGTTTGAAGCATCTCTAGAATAGAAGGGATCAAAACTGTGAAGTTTATATAATTA
The DNA here is from genome assembly GCA_020458035.1 of Magallana ariakensis. Classification (NCBI taxonomy): domain Eukaryota; kingdom Metazoa; phylum Mollusca; class Bivalvia; order Ostreida; family Ostreidae; genus Magallana; species Magallana ariakensis. Next base: position 65,196,045 of record CM035813.1, read on the forward strand.
TTACCCTACCACCCCCAGGGCCTTGTGGGCGGGACCACAAATGCAAGAAACAAATGTCAAATTTTCAAATTTCTTCTTCTCTTCTCCCACACATGGAAATACACATTTGTAAACGCATGGTTATGATGTCTTTATAAAGCCTGTAAAATTCATAGCCTCAGATTCAGACCCTAGAGCGAAACCAGTATGGCTCTATGGTGAACATGGAATAAATGTTGAGTCTTATTCTCTACTCCTATATATATTTGGGAAAAAAAACTAGATGCATTGTATCATATTCCTTTAAACCTTCTACATAAATTGTGAAATTCGTTGCCCCAGCGTCAGGGTTAAGACCCTAGGATGGGTCCAATGCGGCCCTTTAGTAAAATTGTACTCATCTTTAAAAATCTTCTCTACTTTCAAATAAGTAGGAAATAAACTGAATGCATTGTTATATATGATGTCCATGAAGCCCTCTATCAAAATTTTAAAACTCATGGTACCTGGATCAGACGTTCAGGTCCTTGGGCGGGGCCATATTGCCATAAAGTGAAAATGTATTTAGTCTTATATAAAATCCTCTCTATCCCACAGCAGGAATGATAAATTGATGATCTCCATGAAGCCCTTTAACTAAATTGTCAAATTCTTGACCCCTGGGTCTGGGGTTTAGGCTCTTTTTGTAGGGCCAATACCGCCACTTAGTGAACATTTATTAAAATTTTGTAATATTTTCTACTTTCATAGTCGTTGGAGATAAACTAAATGCATTGTTATTATGTCTTTAAATATTAAAGTTCTCTTCTTAAATTGTGATTTTGTAACTTATTCTACACAGTAGCTCATAATCCTTTGCTTTCACAATACTTTGATAGCAGAACTAAAGAGGATTAGAAAGTGCAGCTTCAAACACATTGGAGTGCGAAGGCAATCAAATCTCACAGCAGTCTCAGGTACAAACTTGCATTTTAGTCATATTTGAATTTTGTCTTTGCAACTGGGACACATGAGTGACACTGTTAAAAGGATTTTGCCTTTCTAAATTAATTTCTGTATTTTGGCTCTTGTTGGTGGGAACGACTGATGGCAACGACAGGGCGCATCCGGGATGGATTTGACTATGGATGGCAAGTTGGTTTGCTGAGAAATCGTCCTGCTCGGTGATCAAGTTCCCTGACCTGATTCAGTTGATGCTGATGTCGGAGGAAAGGCATTTGTAATTAAGCTGGATGCAGCGGGCGGTCCAACTTGAGTTCCTCGACGGCAAAAACGATCTCTGGCCTAAACATAATTCGAAGCGACTGTTCTTATTAAATTAACTTAGAAACCCTTTGGTTTCTTTCTAGTTCCTAGATAATAAAATGCTCTATGCAACGCAGATTACACCAGATGCTGTCCGCGGCCTGACACATGTAAAGAAAAGCTTTGAGAAAGAATCACTATTCATACGTACAGTGAATGTATCTCGAATGGTTTTTCTTCTTGGCACCTACTGGTGAAACCGGATGTAACTATATTAGTTCCCAGAGAGGATTTAGTTGCAAGTCGTTCTTTTTTAGATACTCGCGTTATTCCCTTTAGAACATGTGGAAGTATTTTAGTTTCACCATGTTTATGAATTGTCGGACAGGAAAGAAAAATTCTAAGTTCTTTTGGCCTGACTTTTAATGTTTATTCGGTTGCACACCGATAATGGGCAAACTGCTCCATTTTGTTTAAAATATCAAAAATGCTTTATCTTTAAATTATCCAAACCGTACCATTTGCACAATTTATATTTTAGCATCCAAGCCGGAATAATTTATTTATCCAAACCGTACTACTTATTTAGTAGGTGCATGAAGTTATTGCTATTTTTATACATATTTATGTATTAAAAAGATATTGAAATATTTTAATTTGATTAGTGTAATGTTTTAAATTAGTTTTGGCTGCTTCGGATTTTTAGTATGTGTTATATTTATCTACGTAATCTCGAAATAGATCTTGGTTTTTTGCGTTTAAATGACACGTTAACGATGGATATTCCTACAAATAAGTCGTTTGTATTTACGATGAACAAAAATAACACACGCTTTTTTAAATTTGCAACTGCAAAACCTTTAGAAAAATATGAATGACAATTACGATATTTTAGCTAATATTTCCTTATTTGCTAAAATTAATTATCTGTTTTGCAAATATATCTTAATCATTTATTTATAAAAAGTGAGAAAAGTACGTTACTATTAATATTGTTCATCAGAACTTTAAATAGAAAGAACAATCAATTTTCCATCTGTATGAAGGTTGCTTTATGGTAACTTTAAGTCCGTTGAGTCCGTGCTTTCTGTGAAGCTTTAGATTCGATTTATTACGAATTATTACTTCACGCCCAGTCAAAATGCAAGGAAGATATCAATGAACAATGTTAAAAAATATTTATAATAGCTTCTTAAGTTAACATTTAATTAGCTAAACATTGCTTTTAAAAGCAGTTTATAAAGGTGTAACCGCGTAGATTTAAACGGTGCTAGGGAAATTCATCTGGAACTGCATCCGTCGTGTGCAGTACGAACGGGGTGAGGGAATGTTGGCGTAGAAGGTACAAGGTATAAGGTTGAGGCGCGCTGTGGGCCGTAAGGTAAAAACGAAGGATAGGTGTGCCGTATTCCCGAAGGTCCACCAATATGCAGTTCCAGAGAAATAAACAGGCAATTGATGCAGGATTCCGAATTTATTGGACGAGACTCAATGATGGCAGCATTACAACAATTTAACAGACAGGCATATTACAAACAAGTCGGATATGGCCAGTATTGGCCTCCGGACTCAAGACTCTGGATGAGTCGGACGACTGGCCGAGGCTGGCCGCCGTATTCCAGACTGCCGATTGACAATTTTACATGACTATATATAAGAATCTGAACAATAAGTATAAATTGACAGGTGGTGACATAAGTAAGCTGAGTGAAAAATTGACAGATATAAAATAATTAAATAAACTCAATGAGTCTTTGATGTCCTAGACATGAAAAACAGTTAATTGCACGATGTTGTTTTAACAGATTAGCAGTCCTTGAGACATGGCACTCTGTCTCTTTGAAATCACATAGAGTCCGAAAAGTGTGAATCACTAATTGAATAAGTAACTTTGTACAAAATAAACTGTGAGAAAATATTACAAATAGAACTGAATTTAAAAAGTAAAGTCCAAAATAAAGTTATAATTAATCAGTGAATTTTGCACGGTGATAAAGGTTAAAATATTAAAATGTGTCTATTCATACGCTGACAGGTCGTTTCAGTCTTGTCAGTGTCACTATGAATTACAATCGATTTTCTTAAGAATAAGATGGGGACAAATATCTAGTGGATGTAAAAAAAAACAAAAAAACACTGCAGTACATCATTTTATATGTATTTTTCATTACAGTCTGTATATAGTGTATTCAATTTGTAAAATTAGTTGGAAAAATTCCGATATTAAGGAAAGAGGATATAAAATTGCAGAGTCAAAGTGTTTTCTCCCAATATTTTTATCATACCCCACGCAACAATATCGGGAGAAAACACATTGTCATACCCCACGCAACAAGTTACATGGGTATAATGTTTTTGACCCGTATGGCAGTCAATCATTCTATAAGTCATAATTTTTTTATTATTTTTTTTTTTAATTTTGGAGCAGTCAGCGCTCTTTTTAAACCATGCACTGCACAGAAGTTCACAAACTTTGTAGATAATAAGTACATAATATAAAGATGTAAATATAACCAGAAAATCCCGATTCCATAAATTGTCTGAGAATTTTGACAATTTTAATTTTAGAATTTTGGTCATTTATTAATTGCAGTGCTGCTCAATTTGTCGGTGCATCTCCTCTTAAACAGCTGCACAGAATTTCTTGAAACTTAATTGTTGATGTGTAGTTGTCTGGCCATATTTAATTATATATTATATTTAAAATTGTCAGCACAATTTCATAAAATTTCAGGAAATGTTGTACCTGGTAAACCCAAAAATATATGTGTATATTTGCATGCCCCTTTATCAAATTATTTTTAGTATTTAATGCATATCTTGCCATTCGTCATGTGTAACATTGTCAAGTAAATGGGAGCGTGGGGTACGTGAGCTTGCTCGCTTTTTCTTTCATTAATACTTAAAATGGGGTCTCTGTGAATTTTGAAGAACGGTGCTAAATTCCCAAAAGAGTTATCGCGCTTCTGTTCTTTCTTCCTCTTTTCGAAACGATCAAATTACTTTTGAATGAGTTCACCCCCACCCCCTCCAACTTTTTGAAAACAGTGTTAAAAAATATATGGAAACACAATATTCAGCTCAAATTCGCACCATCCTCCCAGCCAGAACCTACTCACAAACGGACTTTGAGTTTGAAGGCTGGTGAAATTAGTGTTTCTTTTTAACAGTGGTCAATGCATGCTTATCAATATGTTAGGGTAGGTCTGCCGCCCCACACCATCACCTTTGCACCCCCCACCCCAACCCCCACTTTCAAATACGATGCTATATGTGTGTGTGTTAATCAAATTAATTGACTCAAAGTACACAAGAGCCGACTCGCACCCAGCTGTCTTAAATATTTTTCTTCGGATATAAACACCTTCCAAAACGGATGACGTCTCAGCAATTAACGGGATTAATTCTTTAGAAAAAAATAGTTCTAAAACATTTGAGGAACAAACAACAGCGCGATATACCTCGAGCGTAATGAAAATATTTGCTCGCTACATCCTCGCCCGTAGTCAGTCGTCACGCAGTGCAAACACACGGACAACGGGCTTTGTATATATCCCAGTGTGTACCCAGCTTGTTTATCACATTTATAGTGCAAATGTCACATTCCTCGGATTGTTATTCACCCCGGGCACATGATATACGTTATATGTAATTATGCTTGAATATATGGAGGTTGTAAACATATATTTATAGATTTTGTCAGAAAAAATTAAAACTCCGGGCATCGACCTCTAAATCTTGATTAGTAGAAATCTGTTTTGTGTGTGGACAATTTCAGCTTGAACCTTTTTATACTTCTTCGAAAACAGTCTTAATTAAATCATTTTTATAAATATAATATATAGGATACTCTCTCTCTCTCTCTCTCTCTCTCTCTCTCTCTCTCTCTCTCTCTCTCTCTCTCTCTCTCTCTCTCTCTCTCTCTTTTCTGTCTGAGAATCACCGTCGTTTTTTTATAAACGATTTATATATCATTAAAATGAACCGTTCGGCAAACCTGTGAAAAAAAAAAACTACTTTCTTCACGAAATTTCAAGTTAAAAGAAATGGGGAGGATAGTATGACATTCCTTCAGGTGTAAATCAATACAGTAATCAGGGAGGGATTACCTGGACATGAAGCCAGGTAAATACAGGTAGATTAGAGCGGTCATTGACAGAACGACACGGATTCTGACACCTGGGCGAGGAATGTCGCACGTGATGGTCATTGTCTTCAGCCACAGGTAGCCGGCCGAGGTGCAACGTTTCTCCTGTCTTTCTTTAGTCATTTCCGATAGGTGTTCGTCCGCATAACGCAAGCATAACGGTCACTTCCTATCAGCGCATTATTTCTGTAGTCTATTTTTTATCCCATCACAAAAAATCAAATCACCAACCTCTCGTATTTTTAAAATACAATACATACCTCTCTCTCTCTCTCTCTCTCTCTCTCTCTCTCTCTCTCTCTCTCTGAAAAAATGCATTTGAATTGAATTCATATCTAGTATTTCCGTATATGTACCTAAAGTGTCAGTCACAACTGGTCGTACGTGATTATACGGGTGGTCTACGGGCGAATTTTAATGAAAATCTTGCGAGACACGCAATTGCATCTTACGATTTTGGAAGGACGTACGCTTACCGTAAGCAAAGATTCTAGTAACCGCCTTCTAAAGACCAAAGTCAAACAAACAAATGCGTTCTTTTTTTTACAAAAAGATGGAAGGCAACGAAGAAAAAGAGGACAAGGAGAAACTGGATATTGAAGTAGATTGTACAGAAAAGACATAAAATTTCCCAATCTCTTCGACCTGTAAGCGTGCTAAGAAAGAATCGTATACATTTTTCGGAGTAAGGAGAAGAAAAATGATACATACGCGCAAAACGATATTTGTACCGGTATCTAAAACCAACTACTGGAGGAGGCTGTTGTTTTCGTATGATAGTACAACCGTTTTAACAAGAGCTTGGACTTTGGGTAGTTGTGTCAAAGAGCAATGTGACGTAGGCCTGTCTATTTCATTGTAGGCCATGCAGTCATTGCTCTTTGAAATCAACAAGACATGTTTGGCTTTTGAGCTAAGACTACGCAATCTGTGCATATTTCTCTTCAAACAGCGTCATTTTTAACTTGTTTTGACGCAAGAAGTAGATAGCTACGTCCTAATGAAAGTCCAAGGTCTTGTTAAAATGGTTCTAAATTTCGTTTGCAAACATAATACTTTCTTCATTTTGAAAATATTGATTACAATCTCATATGACAGTTAAAACTTCTTACTTTCAGTTGAAAGTTTCGTCAAAGCTTTTAAAGCTTGTAAAGTTCAACAAATAGTTGATAAAATTGTAAAATAATTTAAAGATATTTACATTGGCCAGGAAAATTATCAGTTGATAATTAATTCGCTGAAATAAGATTTTTGCGCAGACTTTTAGATTTCGGAAGTTTGCAATATTTTATGGTATTAGATACGAAAGATAAATTGTGTTTTCAAAGCATTCTTCATTTGTATCGTCCAGTTCACCAAAGCAGCAAGTACAGACTAAAAGTCTTCTTTTTCTATACCAGTTCTTTTGACGTTTCATTATTTACTTGCTTACAATAAACATATTTCAGTACACGTCCACAGAAATAAAAATGGTCTTTATTTAAAACTATAATAATTGTTCGTGTGGTACAAAAAGACGCTACGTGTTCCGAGAGTCGTGGCTCCCATGGCTGATCGTATATATAGCGTTAAATGATTGAGAGTGCAACATAAGACAAACGGAGGTTCGACGTGCCAGTCGTAGGTGTCAAGTACAATTCTGTTTAGAGACGGGTTGCCACCTGCAACGTGCGATGGTCGTAGGAACCGTACTTCCGCCTTACGATTATCGTGCGCCAGACGTACGTTTGTCTTGCGAACGGCAGTAATAACATTCGCGTCGTATGTCATCTGCAAGCCAAACACGTACGGCCAGTTGTGACTGAGGCTTTAAGTCGTAATCCTGTACTAAGATACATATCTCTTCCTCTTAACGTAAAAGTCTACAACTTTAGGACCAGTAGGATATGATTTTATGAAATATTGTTAGTCTCTTTTCGGTACGTATATATACTAATTATATGCGTCCCTGCTATCAGGGGTTATTTGCCATTTCCCCCAATAATTGTGTTTTATCATAATATTACAAGTAAATCTACAACTTTTCAACTAATCCTTCTCCAATCGTAAACCATCTAACTTGAAGTGTCCTTCACACTCATTCATCGAGGACAGCACTTTAAAGAAATTAAGACGAGAACTCTGTAACCTGATAAATTGGACCAGATAAACAGGATTAGCAAAACGAGACAAAATATTTGTTCTTCTCGGAATACAAATGAAGCCCGCTATTTTGAGAACATGTCATAAGAATATTCAGAATATAATATTTCTCGCCTTGATTATCATTACAATATATTATGTGTTTATTTCGACAGATCGTATGGCATAGCTGCGAGCCCTATTGTAGTGCTTTGACCTTTGCTCGCCGCTGTATGGTTCCACCTCAACTGTCAATATCTTGTTTACTGCATGTGTATAGTACTGTGTATACTATTTAGTGGACTTGGGTGGGGAATGTCAGCCTTCAAAAAACCTGACATGGCCATTGTTCGGGGCGAAAAATGCATGATTATAATTCCTTGTACGACATAAAAGAACCGAGTACCGAATGTTTAGTTGTCCTTATAACATGCACTTTGCAGCTCAGTTAATTGCTTTAAATTCCTAAAACAGGTACATTGTACACTGATGTATTTGTTCATGCAGGTTATTTTTACGTTTTGAAAAAAACTAGGCAAAGGAACTTTATTTACCGGCTCCATCTTTGTAAATAATATCTGAATAGTGAAATATTTGGCTGAAATATTTGAATTCCAAAAGGAGATCCATTTGGCATTGAAGAGGGCCGGATGTTCGCTACCATTTTTAGACTGTTTTGATCTCCTTTAAAAGAATTATAGCTCTGTATTAAGATATAGGAAAGTATGTTCAATTTTAAAGCTAAAATATATGGTTTTTATTAAGTAAATAATATAGTTTATAATTTAAAGTTTTAAAAAACATCAAATAATTACATTTATTTCAAGGTCTTAACAAGTAAGGAATGTTTACTTTGTAACGTACGTATATTTCTCACCGGTGCATGAGGGCAGGACCCCCCCCCCCCCCCCCCCCGGGGTAGTTGACGCTTTTTTGATAGAATTTTTTAAAGTCGTGTACAAATCATGTTCCATATCCAATATCTGAAAATTAATTAAAAATAAGCGATTTATTTAAAACAACCCCAACCTGAATATAAAAGAGGATATGCAAGGTAAGGTGTTTTACATTAATCGTTAATTTTCCGTTAATGTTTCTACGGTATATATTTGAAATGGAACATGTTTTGTACATGCTTTAAAGGAATTTAATTCTATCAAAAATGTCAACTACCCCAGGGGGTGGGGGTGGGGGTGGGGGCTGGGTTCTGTCCTCAAGCACCTGTGAAATTACTCTGCACGCCATTTACAAAAAAAAAATAGATTTTTAATATTCAAATTTTGTGCACTATATTCAAGAATCAAAATTTTTTGCAAAGGACACCTCTAATAAGACACCGGACCTTCAGCTTAATGTGGTCGGGGTGGTGGTTGCGGGAAGGGGGGGGGGGTTGACAGATGTATATGATCCAAAAGGACCGATTCTTTTGTCCAGGCGTGGGATTTGAACCTTCTTACGCAAGGGTCAGCTCCTTTCACTGATTTTTCCGTAGAAATGGACAAAATCCCTTGAATGGCGGAAAACCCTTCTTTTTAACCATTTTATTCTACTTGTCTCAGACAAAATCCCAAAGCTTATACAATCAAGGTTGTCCAAGATGGGTCATCTAGTCCAATCAACAGAAAATCCTTGTCACATCCTTATGTTTACTCTCTAACCTCGCCGAGGTATAAATCATTAAGCATAACAATTTACGATCGCAGTTTTAATTCTATGGCCAAATAAACCCCTTTATCTTCTTGCAAAGACAGGTGTCTAAACAACAAACTATTCTCAATGTTTAAGGTAAAAAAAAAACTTCGCTTAAATTGAAAAAAAGATCCTATTGGGGTGCGTTCGGTTTATTGATACAGTAGTTTATTAATCTTCTTCTCCGATAAATCTGCAAACCGATTGCACCCTAAAAGCCCCCCTTTGACACATAGATCCGGGACCTTGCAATTTGTACGAAATGACACCCGAATAGCCGATGGATTTTATATCGCCAGTAACTTTGATCAATGCAATACTTTATAGCTTTTTCGAAAGAAGACCGTCGTTTGAAAGTGATATCAATGTTTTATAGGTTCTAGGAATCATTAACTCAAGTTCTTTGACGCAGGACATTTTACAGCCAAAAAATAATAAAAAGTGCGCCATTGCACGACACTAACATATCAATAAAGTCTTTAGCAAGAGTCTATAAAACATCAGTCTTATAGTCTATTACCATAAACACGAAACGGTATTTTAACGATAACTGTAGTAGTTATTGATCCTAAAAACCCCCAACCGGTTCTCCCAAATCTCCAACGAGATGCATGGTGCAATTGCATCTGTATGCTATTGTCACAAATCTGTATTATATTCAATTCAACGATGTCATTGGCCTGTGATGAGATGATGTAAAAGGCGGATAAAACCCATGCGAAACTCCTTTCATGACGTCACTCGCAATGTTCAAATGGAAATCCACACTGTCTAGTTGTAGTTCAACCGCGTAGCTTACACCGAGCGACTTTAAAGATTACAATTGTCTCACACAAGGAGCCATCTGTATATCGACACATCCCCGACAATAATTAACTATATTTAATTTAATTAACTAATTAAAGTGCTAGTATTAACTGTTAAATACATCTTGATCAGACGTACCCCAAACGCTTGACTACCTCGAGACAAACCAAGCAGACGACAAAACACAACGTGAAATTAATCATTATTTTCTTTTTTATTTCATGTACATTTCATACTATAAATGGCAAAAAAATAAATAAATTACACTTGATGGAATTTCTTTGGAAAAAAATAAATTAATCTGGGACATGAAAATAAAATGAAGGCATGATGCATTCTGCTTCATATAAATAGTTACACACAGGCATTAAAAAATCATTTACACATGGAAACAAAATGACTACCCAGATATGAATGTTGCCAAGCAACCAAAACAGGTACATACAATGAAGATAAAGCTATATAAATATGGACAAAAAACATTCAAAAGCTTAATTTTTGTTCAAGAGCACTACAAATTTAAAAGTACTGTGTGGGGAGACATTTTTTTGAATTCATCTGACACAATATTACATAGCTACAAGCTTCAGAAATTCTTTCTCAACATAAACTGAGAAGATCTTTTTATTGATAATAAAGTTTTTCCTGACCACTTGTAAAACAAGAATTTTCTAAACCATTAACATGAGAACAACCCCCCACCCCTTCCCTCAAACCAGCAGAGGGAGAGATGGGGCTCGAATATAATTGAGGTCACAGACCCCCATAGAAATTTCATTTCAGAGGAAATCATTTGTCCTGCCAATGTTTTTTTTTTCCTTTTTACATCTCATGTCGTAAAAGCAGGTTTCTTTGTAACATAGGGCACTGAGCAGAAATCTTTTATTCTATAGGACAAGACATGTCTGAAGTGGCACTTCCAGATACTTGCTAAGTTAAAGCTTTTCTCATAATTTAGATGGACAATAAATTTAGCTGCATCATTTTATGTACAAGGACATAAAATCAATTTGAACTAAAATTTGTATACCTTGTATATTTTATGGAAATTTATTTTTTTTTAAATTTTGTAAATTGCAAATGTGGAGTGATAAGAAAAAGGCACAGAAAAACCGCATGCCATACATATCAATTGAGGAAATAAAAACTTAAAATTTGTTACCAAGAACATTGCAGGAATGTTAGGAATTCTTTCTGTTATCAGATTACATAACCAATATCTGGAAAAACCAAAATTAATCAATACCTTTATGACAATAAATGCATCAATTTGTTGTTTTTTCATTTGCAATAGTACATGCAACTTAAACCCATTTGATGAGTTTTAAAAAGCCCACAAAATTTTTCAACAAACAACGTAATTTTTCTAATTCTTCCCATGTGGGTGGGTTGAAATGACAAGATGGGGCTTTTAGACTCATCTCACCATGAAATGCAATATTCTCAAAAACAAAATAAATTTCTTACAAACTCTATGTATCATAGACGCCTGTCTGAAACAGGTACACAAAATTCCAACACAGGTCTTCAATTTCTCTCATATACTTTGTTATGAGCAAATTGATATTCTCTTTTGAATTAACCAAAAAAACCCCATGTAAACTAATAAAAAGTTTATCTTAACACATAAAAGACCTACATGACATTATGAAGATTTGGTTTAAAATCAGGTAGAATTATTTATTCAGGTAGGTTTAAGAAAAGGATTTTTTTTGTCATAAAGCCATCACATCTACTTGACTGGATTTCCATAATTCCAAACAGAGTACACAAAATATTGAGACAAATTCCTCGAGAATCTACGCTGTATATTCAACATTCAGGAATGAAGAAATAGAAAAACAGAGCACAGAGACCTAGCACACTGTATATATAACCATCTTATTTGGCATTCAATGGTGACTTCAATAATTGCAACATTTATATCGACTAGAGACCATTGGGAAAAAAATTAACCACACATCTTCTCAAGAAATGGTTGGAATGACTGCCCCCAAAAATAAGCATTATTTGATGATGTTTCCTTGGCTGCTTTTCACTTATGCACAAAAATATCAAAAAACCAAGTTATCTCATTGACAAGATGATAATGTTAAAGATGGGTTGATGCCTTTGGCATAAAAAATGGTTTCCTCCAAACAATAGAAATTGAGGAGGGAAAAAGAAAAATTCACCAAAACTTCTCTTTGAAACACATCAAAGGTGTAATACCAATTTCACATAATACATGCTACGAAAATTCTCTACAGATTTTTTTTTTCACACTTAATTCACAACAGTTTGTCTTCTTGACGAAAAAAATAATAATTTCGAAATTATTCAAGAAGAAGACTCAAACATTGTTACAAATTTTCAGAGCTTGTTGGAGAACAATGGTTGCTTCTTCTGTTTGGAAAAGTCCCATGTCTCCATTCTCATGTTGATTCTTAGATCTGACTAGTTCGTTCTCATTGTCTAGAATATCCAACTTATCAATATTCGAAAGTTTGTTTTCCGAGTCAGATAGACAACCAGGTAAGTTGAACTGGTAGGCATCATCTCCGCTGTCGTATGAGAAGTCCAGCATGTCTGCGGAGGAGTTTGACCCCACACTGCATGCGCTCCATCTCTTCCTCTGGTCGGTCTGACTGGTCTTTTTCAGGATGCCGCGACGAGGAACCACATTCACAGTGGTGGTTCCTGACTCCAGAGTCCCATTCTGAGCATTATCGTTATACACAAAATCGGCCGCCGCGTTCCTCTTAATGGACGAACTAGAATCCACCTCTATTTCTAAAGCACTCAGAGCATTGTCAATATCACTCAGGTTATAGGTCATTTCTGCATTTTCTTTAGTGTCTGAATTGGGACTTTTTGACCCAGTTTCGTTCAGCACACACCCACTGTCTCCGCCACTGAATTTCCCTTTGCGTTTCAGAATACTTCGTGGTTTCTTATCATTGTCTCTTTTATCACTGTCATGGCTGTCAAAGACTTGGTTGTCGAGAGCGATGGTCTGAAGAGGTTGCTTGGCAACACTTTCTTCATCCCCTGACGATACTTTTGGTTTCTTCAGAATACCTTTTAAAGGCTGCACCAGTTTAGCATGGTCATTCTCCCCCTCACTGTCGGAGGACAGACTAGTGGGGGCACGCAGGGTCACAGGCTTACAATCCTCTGGGAGAGGGTAAACCTGCCCACTGGGGGTTTCTCTGCATCCGAGATTAACCCACCAGTGGATTAAAATGTCTGGCATTTTAGCACGTTTCTTTGGATTAACCGTCAACAGATGACGAATCAAGCCTGCAGCTTCTGTAAAAACAAAACAATATATTTCATCATTTTAGTTGATTTCTTAAAATGCCACATTAAAAACTAGATAAAGGAAACTCAAGGTTTGTTCAGTGTTCAAGTTGAATTTGTACCTGAAGGTTCTGTAGGCTCATAGTAGTCACCACAGGAAATCTGTTTCCTTAGCACGTTAAAATCTGAGCTGTCGAACGGCATAGCACCATAAACCAGTGTGTAGAGCACTACTCCCAAACTCCAACAGTCCACCTGAAAAAAAAACGACGAATAAATTGTAAAATTTAAAATTTTACAATGTATGCCTATTATCAACATGGCAACAACACCACTTTGCATGATTTTTGACAATTAAAGGAAAAAATGATCTTGTTTAGACAATATATGTATGGATAAATGCTCTCAAAAATGAAAAAGGACCACAATTTAATGGGGAAGGGGTTAATGGAAGAGGTCGATGAAAGTATGATGAGTTTTCAGGCATTTTTTACTTGTCAATTATAAGGGTGATAAAAAAATCATTGCTTTTATACACACAAAAACTGAGCCACTTGGGTACACAGTTGGCCTTTAAGATCATAACCTTTTTATTCACACCTTATTTTTCTACAAGAGTTTGTCAAGGGTCACGGATATAAACAGTTTCGATTATACTCTGGACAAAAACATCCTTTCAAGCCAGGCTTTGTTTGGAGGGTAATATCCGAGTATCCCCCACACTGACTGGACATATTGAGTCATCTATTGGCATATCTTCTGTGTTTTTGTCCAAGTTTGTTTTCAAAATCTTTTTAGGTCAAGCATTTATCAGTTTTTTGACAAGTCGACAAAACCCTTCATTTAACAACACACTAAACTTCGGATCAACACGGTTTGTATTTTTTCTCAGCCTTGTTTACAGAGGATCAACAAATCTTTTTCAGAACTTTGTTTTTCAAGTACAGAGTCAACATTATCTTGATATGCAATACTGACATGATGTTTCCTAATGAAAGCTTTATTTCCCCACTGCTTGCACTTTTTTGCACTCTAGGTCTTGCGGAGAAACAGGATCTTGGCAACCGTGGATTTCAATTTATATTTTTTGACTATACAAATGACTAAGTTTGCTCAGAATCATCAACGTAGCTTTGTGGCTAGGATCTCTCTCATTTTTAGGTCTCCGTTAAAAAGTATTAAGCCATGCATTCACTTCACACGACTGTCTGACTCATGCATGCATTTTTTTATGCACATTTCTCATTGTTACAAAGGAGCATCTCTAATTTTTAATGAATCTTTAATGAATCTTCTTCTGATAAAATAATTACTGTGGCTATACAGAGCAAATGATTCATTCAACTTGAACTTCTGCTTTTTGTCAAGATGACATAATCCTCACCAACTCAAGGACACTGTAGCCCAACACAGCTGCAACGGTACAGTGGTGTCAAGCAGAAACATGCACATAATGGGCCCAGGATAATCTGTTTTTATTTCATAGCTGGCGAATTTCTGATAAATTAGATTTTTAAAGGATCAAGTTCTCCTTCCCCCATCACCAACGGTCATGACAGTCATAAATAATCCAGATAACGAGGTGTTCTTCTGTCTCTTAAATTCTTATAAAAGGTATTTTTTAAAAAATCAAGTTAATCTGTCCTCATTTATGTAAAAAATGGTGGGATCTTTTCCTTTTTACCAAAAAATGTAAATGTTGTTTGCTTTTAAAGAGGAATTATTTCATGTGGAAGTAAATAAATTATGTAAGATGTCGCACACATGTCTGACTGGTCTATTGGTCGATCAGGGGTTTTTGTCCGAGACAGTTATAAAACCCTGCAAATCCTTCAGTGACCTTCCTAGGGACTGTTTACACGAGGGGGTTTAACACCCGAGCCGAGCCCGATTGTACAGTTATATATTTATATTTTTGAATATTGAGCCAGGTTCAAAAGGCTGCATTGATCTTTCCAAGGTTCTTAAGAGATTACAAAACTAAGGCACAATGTTACCAAAATAAATAGAAGCCGATTAATGCCAAAATTGTATTGGCCACATATAATATTGGAAAACCTGAAATGCAATTGGGCATTTGAGCAGTTAATTAACTTAGCCCTGGCAAAATGGCTCCTGGGTCTAAAAGTCTGGATAGAATTCCAAGCCACAAGGAATAGCAATAATCTGCATTCAAATTCACTTACTTCGATTGTTTAATGCACTAATTCTGGAACAAGTTTTCACTTGCAATATTGGAATGCTTGAACATTTCACTTTTTTTAAAGTGGTGTTTTTGGGGGGCAAATTTCTTTACAATTTCTTCTCATTCCCTGGGGAAGTTTTTCTTAGTAAACTTGGCAGAAGTTTGAAAGGACTGGATTTGAATTCAGGGAGATTTATATGCCACAAATTGTTGTTTTATTTACATGTCTCAACATCTATCCAGCTTATTTGTCTGGCAGAACCTGCAGTAAATCAGCTTGTTTTTTTTTTACTGCATTAAAGCTTTTCTTTTTTCACAATTCCAAAACCCTTTAATTATACATTACAACTGTCACAATGACAAACAAATCAAATATTCTAGTGGAGGAAATATATAGTACATTGTGTATAAGACAATAGAACGAAAATACACTACAGAGTGAAAAAAAAGATAGCCATTTATGATAAAACATGACCTAGGTGGATTTTTTTGGTTGGTGATAAAGATCCATAACTCTTTATTTGACAGGGGGGTTAAAAAAAGATTAGCCCAATATTAATGATCAGACGGTTTAATTAACGTTAGGCCTGTCACCACGGGGACTTCTGAAGGGGCGAGACAAGAACCCTGGGTTTGTGTCTCCTTTCAGTGACAGCTAACAGATAGAGAGGTCAGTCAGGGTCGTCCCGCTGTTATGTGAAAAATTCAGGAAATGGGGAGCATTCTGTCTTCCAAGGTCACTAATTTGACCTCAAGGTCACTTGACTCCAGATGTCAGACATTCTAACATGAAAATGACGGTTAGCATGGGATATTAAGAGGGCTCAATTCTTGATGACTGATATGGTCCAACTCTCAAGCTTTTATGTAAGTCAATTGGAAAGACGAACAGCTGGACTATCACTTTTTGAGTTTACGATTTAAAAGGGAAGAATAACAACTATAGATAAGATTTAAAGAAATATATTCAGTCTTGGTGATGTCAACATAATAAATCCCCCCTTAACACTGATGAATTGACACCTCCATTAGTCATTTCTAAGAAAAAAAGCGATCATAATTCATTCAATCCTTATTGACAAGAGATGTTGAACACAAATTCAAGAAGTAAAATAAATCTCCAGATCATTAGAGCTAGTCGGATTTATAAACTGCGTGAGTCACATGGACACTACTTTGATGCTTTGGGGTGTGATTAACAATATATAATGTACAGGCACAGACAATGCAAAGAGCTGTAGATTCATGGATCTTATAGATAAGGCATTAGTCATAATCTGGGATCTTAAAGATTGCATTAGACATTAGACACATGTTATCATTATGACTTCATTATCCATATGGACACCTCTTGGCATCTGGATATTAGGGAGTGGGCTGGTCATTTGTTGGACATAGCTGTGTTTAGGAAATTGCATTAGACATTTGGACAGATCTTGAATTCATACAGTAATTGTTGGACTTTGGATGGTTGCAGTGGCGAGATTCATAGACAGTAATGGTTGCAGTTTCCAGATTTCTAGCTTACCTCTGGTCCGTAGTAAGGATGTCCGTTGACGATCTCTGGAGACGCATACAGAGGACTTCCACAGTACGTGGACAGGAGGTTGGTCAAACTGTAAAAGTTGGACAGGCCAAAGTCTGCAATCTGTAAAAAAATTAAGGGGCAATGTTCCAAATTTTATACCCAGAAAACAGCAATAATGCAATTACACTTTAGTATTACAAACATCTATGGTCTAGAATGTTAATGCCAATAGTGAATTGGTTCTCACTTTTGATTAAAGTCTGGAGAACATTCTTCATTTAAAACATTTTAGATATGTACATGTAAATCCTCACTAATATTACATCAGATCAAAAGAGAAAATGTCTGTTCTGTAAAATGCTCTTTCTGCACAATCAAAACCTCAATGTTTGATATCCACAAAATGATCTATCACACTGATCAGACCATTATGACCATGCATGTTCTTTCCATTACCTAATTATTCTGTGTGATCATGCAATACTCTGACATTCCATCAATCTCCATGTCTGGGCATCAAACAAGTTTAATTTATTTTCCTCCAAAATGAAAACAATCAAGAACAGGAAATAAACTACATTCAGTTGGCTGATGGATCATGCGGTTGTGAAATTAAAGTGAATCAAAAATCTCTACACACCCACCCTATTGTTCACATTGAAACCATTTCACAAATTGTATCACGAAAAAGTTTCACCTGCAATAATGCGAATTCAGACGACTTCAAGGTTATACAGCCATAATCAATTAAATCAAGTTTTGAGATGTGTACTCTTATAAACAGAAAAATCTAAAGTTAATTTAACAAAATTCTGATTTTGGGAATAAAGAAAATATTTAAACTTCCCTAAGCCATCTTGATCCCTGGGTAATTACCGACTCAAGATGACGGTGATAACGAGACTATTGAAAATATTAAAGGAAATGTTAAGAGTCCCTTTGCAAGCTGTATTGAAAATCTTATCAAAGGAATTAAAAAGCAAATTCCTCCAATTACATCACTCAATCCTAATGCACAAAGACAGAGATATAACAGTCATTGGATCCATTTGATATTACACATTTTAATTGTGTCAAGGACTCGATAGAAGAACATACTTGACATGCCAGTTGGGCGCTTCTAAATACCTTTCAGGGCCTTGACCTTACTTACAGCTCAAATGATCAGCAGGCTATCACATGAAATCAATTTCTCACTAATCTTGTCACTTTTACAAATATATCATATATCCAAAGATAACTGACTTTCAACCAGCAAATTAAAACCAGCAAATTTCTGGTCAATGTGACATTGACCTTTGACCTTTACCTTGACATTTCCATTCTCATCTAGCACTATGTTTTCTAATTTCAGATCTCGATGGACAACTCCATTCTGCAAAAAAAACATTACCAAATATTACTTTCCAAACTCAAGTCAATAAGCTGTGTTAATAAAAGCATTAATATTATTTGCATGTATATAAAAAAACATGTATTTTTTCCCCACTATTTTCTTTTCAAATACTCTGTACTTTTATTTTCCATACATTAACACAACAATTTTTTTTTGTAGAACTGATTGAATTAATAAAAAAATAAGATTATTCTAGCGAAGTCCATATTCCTCCTGATTTACCTGATGGCAGTAATTGACCGCTGCCACGATTTGTCTGAAAATTCGCCGCGCATCTTTCTCCGTCAGTTTGCCGCGTTTGTTGATGTAGTCATACAACTCCCCCTCTGTGGCACAATCCAACACCAAAATTATCCGCTCCTTGTTCTCAAAAACTGAAGAAAAAAAAACAGGGTGTTTTTAACAATCATATTTATTTGATTATTTATATATAAACATGATTTATATTTATAAATTGATTTAAAAAATTCTATTCCTTTAATCATATTTCAAATAATGATTAGCATGGTAACTGAATATCTTTAAAAAAACATGATAATTTTGATCTGATTTTGTTAAAAATTCCCTTTAAAAAATGGATAGCAACCTAGAAGTTTCAAAGCTATTTTCAACGAATCACTTCACGGAAATAATGTCTCCTGGGCGTGGATTTGTTGCTAATGCGTCTGTATTACACTGACAAAATATCATTACGAGGTGTTACCAGAAACTTCCTGTACGTTTGCATGCTTAATGTGCACTTCAACCGTTCTCCTAGCACGATTTCCTACATTATCATAACCTCAACAAAAAAATCACTTAATTTGTATCCGTATTGATGGAACTGGTATAATAACTTAATTTGAGTCTATAACCGTTCCCCTTGGCTAACTTTCACTTCAATTAATATTCTAAATTGTATTTTGCAACAAACCAAAAACAATTAAAATAAAACAAAAGAACTCTCTATTTTCCTATTGAATTTTGAAGATTGGATGCATGTAGATGACTTTAAACTTCCGTCTTTCTGGACAATTGATGTTTGACAATGACACTAACTAAAAGCCTGCCATCTATGTAAATGGTTTACAGGTAATACAATCAATTTTGGATAAGTAGCCGTCTTTAGAAGACACCGTTTGTGTTAAAGAGGTGTTCATTATGTTAATATTGTGGTACACATGAAGCATTTATCAACTCAAAGTCTTCTATTGAGCTGTCAACCCAGGAACATCATCAAGTTATTTTACTTCTAACATCAGCCATTATGAGAATTATCCACATCATAAATATACATGTTCTTTAAGTTATTGCTAATATTCATATCTTTGTCTTAGTTCATCAGGAACCCAATGACTTTGTTAAAACCATAAACAAGAAATAAATGTGATTCATAAATAAAAAACATCACAAATTTATTCTCCTGCATTAACAAGTATCTCCTTTGTTTTCGTGTTTCTTGGTCCAAAGTACTATGAACTTTGAAATGGGCATTTAAAAAAATAGCGAAGGTTGATAAGACACTTTCTACCTATTAAGGTAACTCTTGGGCCATTATTTACTTCATATGTCCTCAATTATCATAGAAAGGGCTAATTTCAAGAACTTTGGTTTAAAAATTTCAATGATATTTTGACTTAATTGTTTATAAATTATAAAATTCATTTCAAAAGATAACTGGCCAACAGGCTATGAGGGTGTTGTACATTTCAAACTAAAAATAGGTCTTAAATTAAGAAAAAAATTTACTTCTGTGATTTATATCAGAACAAAGCCCCGGTGAATCTCGTAACCAATATATCCCAATATTCTGCCAGACAAAATGTAAACAGACAGAGCGCCTTTATACAAAGCCCAAGAGTTTCCTGAGCTTAGTGGACACTTTGTTCTCTTTGTGGAACAGGTTACTCTCACAGAAAATCCAAAGTCAAACAAACAACGGGAAAAATTAACAAGTATCAGACAAAGATCAAACAGTTTTGAGACAGCCATTAAAATAATGTTTGTTCCGTGCAGTGCTAATTGACAGGAGCTTTAAAAGAAACAAATTTTAGATCATCCGAGAGAGAACAAAAAAATTGGGATTGAAATTAAATATTTATCATTTCCGAGCAGCTTGCATTTAAACAGGAAGTAATTTCTTTCCTTGGCAGATTTAAACTATGTGCGCAAAAAATAAATACTCAAATAATTTTTTTTTCATTAAAAAATGAGTATTGATCCTTCATATTTGATTTCCTTATGTCATTGTTTGGATTTTCCAATGCTCCTGGTGTCCTAGGAATTTGTACATAAATAAATAATTCTGTCGCATTTTAATGCAATAAATAAAATTACCGTCTCTGGAATGCCTGGAATGCAATCAATTCATTCAGCAGCCTTGATTGCACAGCATTTAAAAGTAAGGGCACCTGCCATAAATAGCAGCAGATCAATCGGAGCTCTGTGATCAGCCATCCTCTATTATTACCAACGGGACTATAGTGCACAGGGAAAAGATATCCTGTGAAAATCTATGGAAATCTCTCGGATCTAACATCAAATGATCGATTTCATAATGTCCCTCAGGAACTCGATAAGGACTCTGACAGAATACACTTTAAAAGTTTTAATTGTTTCCTTCAATTTAATGCTGCGATATCACAGACCCTTATTTGTTTGTCAGCAGATGCAGGCCAGATTACAGATAAGATATTGGAGCCCCCAAACAATTTTTCACATGACTGCCATTTCGTTCCTACCGCAATGTTATCAAAAAAAGTTGAGGACTTCTTTTCTTTTCACAGAAACAATGATGCGAGGCATAAATGTACTTTTCGTGGTCAAAAGGCTGCACTTCAATTGCAATTAAAATGACTACAAAACATTAAAAATAAACCCTGATTTTAAAGATCGACGCTGTAGGTACAGTATACCTGACTTGAAGCCATGTCAGAATCGTGAGCAAAAAATATGTTATGTTACCGACACTTCGTCTTGAATGACAGTGGGATACTGTAGCCTTAACACACCTGATGATAGCAAGAGACGGGGACCAGCTTATTATACACAGCGCTTAATGATCCCCTTTGACGATTTAAACAGAGGCAGATGAAAAGTTAAACAGGCATTCCTCAGATTCTTGACAGGTTTTTGAAAGTTTATTTAATGAACCCTTTTCATACATGTAGTTGCCAATCAGTTGAAATTTGCAAATGAGTGGTACAGATAGTATAGTATAAAGAAGCATAAACCCAATAGATTGTTGAACTTTTACAGAAAATTTATTTTGAGAACTTTATATTTGAATGCACTTCATAATAATGAAGTATTTTGTCAATCTCATTACAAGGACACAAACGAAATCAAAGCATTAATTGGGTATCCTAGTATTTGCCCTTTATTTGGTCGACAGTGATAAAACTTGAGGCAATAATAAACTGTACATATATGGTACTACATTCTCAGTCCTATTTTCCCACATGTACACATCATACCAACAGAAAATCAGTAATCATAAAGGTGGCAATAATTTTGTCATACAACAAAGGTGGCCTAAAAATATCCCCTTTTATGACACTAGTGGACAAGACAAACAGTGATATGTATATAGACCATAGACCTGCTGTTCCTCCTGGCCAGTGTGAAATGACCACATCTAACATCGACTAATATGTAGCTATATCTGTAACTTTAATTACTGAACGCTGGTAGGTAGCTTAGTGGTCATTTCCCATGTTAAAATTTTTTAGGGATTTCTTTCCCATGGCCTACAGATTTCTGTCTAGTTCTACAAGATCCACAGCTTTAAGATTTTGGTACAAAAAACCCATTTTTTTAAAAAAGGGGGGGGGGGGGTAGGCAGGAGGGGTAGTGTTATCATCAAAATTGATGGCTGTACATAGTGCTGAATCAACAATTCTGTGTCAATTTTCAGAAAGTTTAAATATGAATTAAGTGTAAAAATGAATTGTCAATACTATTAAGTAATGACAATGTTCAATTATAGCTTTGACCCTAAACAACACTGGGAATACAATAAGTTGGAGCATATCAGGCACGCTCCACGTCTCCCGGGGCCCAGGGGCAGTACTTATCTTGATTTAAGTGAAAACTGACCCCACAAACTGGGCCGGCTAAGTCTACAGTGAATGTATACATATAAAACCTCAATGTTTGTGTCTGCAGGTAGGTATATACCTGTTTATTGTTACGGGCGTTTGTGTTACGAACCCCGGAATGTGCTGATACATCGTGGTATTTTCATTCGAGCCAAATCAAAAATGTCTTAGGTCAATATTGGATTTTCGTATGTAAATGAAACCACTTCAGAGTTTTTCAAAAAAGCAGACTGTATAAATTATTTGAAAAATGTTACAAAAATATGTGAATTTTGTTTAAATAAATAACTTTCACCCAGCCAATCGTTATTCCCAGTATCCCAATTTTGTTGAATAATCAATAAATGCACACAACATTTTAAACTTGAGTTTTATGGTGTTTATTTCTGCACTTCGTCTTAATTTTATGCCTCAGTTTATGGGAAGAAATGAAAAGTGGGTGAGAAAAACATTATTTTATAATATCTTGTTGTCAAGCTTTCTGCTCTCAAATTTTAATGCCTCTTCTCAGATTTTAATGGCTGTGAAATGTGCATTGCTTACATAAATCAATTCTTGTTTGTTCTTTCCTTTTGTAACCCTGCACTTCAAGGCTGTGTGGATTTCAATACACATGGAATTTAAAAAAAATTTTTTTAAAGATAAGTGTTATAAAAATAATAAATTTGCAAGTGGAAAATAGCACTCGAATGATTGAACAATTTTTTATAGCTGAGTGACTGAAACTTTAAAAGTTACATTCTTTGATATTTCTTTTTTAAAGTTGTGCACTGAAAGATTCAATTTAACTTATTAATCATAAACAATAAACCCCGCTGTTTTTTGAAATATTTCTTCATAAATGTGCATTGAAAGACTCTATTCATGTAATTCTGCAAAGAAAACATAACAATACACCTTACATAAGTAGGAATCATCTACATTCCAATCAACTGACCCATGAAAAACGATAAAAAGGCAAACATTGTGCTAATGACTGCATTGTTTCTCTATCAAATGATAATTGATAAAGCTATACAAGGCCCGTCTCGTATTGACCAAGAGGGCAATGTTCATTATATCGCCCATGCTTTAAGTCTGTCAGGTGTGCTCTTTTTTGTGTGTGTGTTTGTTTAGCGTCCAGTGACCATAAGTCCATCGGCTGTATTAATTTTTTTTTCAGGTGTTTTGGGTCCACTAATGACACTCGCCTACAACATTCATCCTATGTCTACAACCTGTCACTTTGGCATTCCGCGACTGGCCTACTCAAATTACAAACAGATTTTTTGGGGGTAGTTATTTTCTTGAGCTTTCAAAAGTCATTGTCTGTTTTTCTTGGCCATCCAAATATTAGTTTTTTAATAACTACTTACATCTCGTGTGTTGACTTTTCATAGTCTATTTCTGGAGAAGTACGGGCTTCCCACTGCTAAGTCATGGCGATATTTACGTCAGATTTTTCAAGACCGTAGTCCGTAAATTCAAAGTTAAAAAAATACTTCACAGTCGATAAGCGCTTTTAGAAGACCTGCTCCTGAATTATGGTTATTAGTCCCCAGGTCCGAGATTAGATACAATTTAATACACTGGAGTTAGTTTGATTCAAATCAACCTTAAGTAAAATGTAAACAATGGGGATCTTTTTTTATTTATCACACCTTCCGTTGCACTCAAAATCGTTTCATAATAAAACTAAATCTGAGGTTTTAGCCAACAGACCAGCTGGCATGGCCAGGATTTAAATAATTTTTTTTTGTTGTTAATAGGTCCGATTATCCGGACACATTTAAGAATGTGGACCACAGACAAGACTCTGCACCTCTAGGGCCCTGAAAACCTAAGGTACACTACCAAAGACAATCAATTCACCCCTGGGGCTTTAAAACACTACCAAAAACTATTGCAAAGGAGATAGTTCAACTGCAGGTCTCCAGTACAAATTGTTCTTTAGCTTAAGTACTTTGGTCAGTGTAAATTGCCCAATGGTAATCAATTAACAGTAAAGTGACTTTATATTATAGAAAACAGAAGTAAGAATAATATTTTCTCAATAAACAGTAAAACTATATCATATTTGAAAATATGATTAAAAAAACCCTAAAAGACAGATGATGGGGTATAGAAGATGGAAAATAGGGAGGGAGTATGTTTGATCGTTATGGGGAGGGGATGGGAGGATATGTGTGTGTTATGTGGGAGGAACTAGGATTTGATCATTAAATACCTTTTTCACCTTAATACATTTCTGTACCTTTTGGTGCCAGTTACTACACTAAAATCTGTTATGAGGGGATCAACACAACACAGATAGCAATCTTTTAAATGCTTTTGCATAATGTCGGGCTTTAATAGAGACCTTGGTCATATGCACCAAAAAGAATTCATAACCCCCCCCCCCCCTTTATCATGTACTAGCTGTTCACAAAATCAAGCCAAAAATCAAATAATCAAAAAATTCACAAAATAGACCTACAGTCCATTAATACCATAACGCTCATTATATAGATTCTTCAGTTTCGAGTTTCTAATAGAATGCATTCTGTTTCATTCATGTTTATTTCAGATCATGCATGTTCACAAATTTCATTTAGTATGTCGGTCTTCTTTGGAATTCTACTTTTCCAAAATCTGTTTGTTTCATTCTCTGTGTACTTTTACTTGAACTGCAGGTTGGCAAAGCTTTCAATCTTCAGTCATCAATTTTGATCTCTTCAAATTCCATAACGTACCATGTTCCCAAAAATTAAACCAGGTCAACGCTGATAATTTGACAGAGTGGTGATGATAGGCTGTCATCGATGTTTAACATTGGGCTCGCATGTACTCTTCAAATGATGAATCACTTCAGATTTTATGAATGAAATACACATCTAGCCATCTGCCATTAACATAATTTCAAAGTGGATTTACTAAGTTCATCTGGGTCGAACAATGATTCATATCCACATTTCAAATTCACCTATAAAACTTTTTCCTGTCTGAAAAAAAACTTACACTGCGCTGTCTATAAATTAAATGCACTACCAGAAGTTGACAATTAAATTAAACAATTATAATTTGTCGCTAAAAAAATAATCTATATATGAGTAATATATTGAAATAGGTCTAATTACCCTAATATCACATATACAGATACTTGAATTATGAACGCTGCTGGTCTAAAAGTCGTCTTTAAAATGCCGTTCTATTAGTATATCTTCACCACATAAGAATTGTTAAAACATCCACTTGATCCAGAATTAAGTGGTTTAATACTAGAACTATTGATTTCCTTAGCATAATTCTGCTATTATGATATTAATATTTGCAATTTCCTGCAGGGGTTATGTGATGTTTGGAACATGTTTAACCCATATTAATCATCATCCCAATTTCAGCAAAACAATTGACTTGGTAGTACATGTAATTCAATACCAATTATGATTGGAAAGTTTCACCAACCAAAGTGTTTTAGACAATTATGGATTGCAATTGCCCTTGACATTTTCAGATACTAATTTTTTTATCAGTAAGTTCATTTTCAGTGTAAAGGGTGATGTATTAATATCTATTTGTGTGGTCTCAATAACAAATATACATATTATAATTTGTTTTCATTGAAAAATTGAAACAATTTAAAAATCCTTTTTTTTAAGTTCCTGATAATTCAAAGATTGATCGCAGCTTTCACCTCATAAAAAGTGCAGATTGATCTAGCACGATTAACTTTGTTATCGACTCGCTACCGCCTCATTTAATCATAATGGATTAATTTTTCATAATTAACAAGGATTAAACCACAGGTAGTCAGCTATAGACTGACGTCTAGCGTAAGTCCACTACTCCCGACCCCAAAGGAAAAAACCCAGAAAAAGAACTGCATCGAGATCCGACGCTTTGTGGCCGAAGGCAATAAACATGTGATATCATCACAGCTAATTTTAATCACTACGCAAGGCGGAATTTCCTTGGTCTTTGTGCATGACTTCATGAAGTAATGAGATGCAGGAATGCAGACAGATACGATTTTATAGTGACATACATTGCATCAAAAAAGCTTGTAGTAGTAACGGTAGTCTGATCTTATTGTAATTCTCTGTACTTTACCGACATTCATCAATAGTTTGGTGTTACAGAACAATTTTTTTTTCTAGAAGCTGTAGATAAAATTAAGAATTAAAAGTTTTTTAAAAGGAAATAAATTCCTGTCATCACTTCTCTATTTTTTTTAACAGGCAGCTTAAATTTTTCAAGTGAAAGCTATCCATCATTTTTATCAATAATATCAAAATCGTGTCTGTGAAATCGGAAACTTCTCATTTAAACTCATACGAGCCAAATCAACTCCTCCTCTTGGACATAAAGAGGCTTTATTACATATTGTCATACCATAAATCTGATAAGCATTGAAAAGACTTTGATGCATGGCAATTTAAACTGTCAGCCATTATGTCCAAACATGGAAATATAATGCCCGGGAACTATATGTGTTTTTTAATGGAACGAATCATTTTTCATCCAATTGAAAAATTGCATGCATTAAAGTTCTTTGATAAACTATCAGCATACATTATGAAAATTATTGGCCTCTAATTCCATGCATTCCAGACCCTTTGATTATAAGGTATATGTCTATATCCCCAGCTACATGTAGCCAAGCTATTGCCAAGCACAATGTGTTTGAATAGGCCCATACTACAGAGTTGCGTGTCAACTTATAAAATTTTACATGTATCAGCAACTTCTTTGAAACAACCCCCAAAATATCTAGACAGATATATATGAAAATCAAGAACCTTGTCCATTAATATTGAATGCTATATATTTTTAAAAATATGCAATGCACTTTTTGTACTGAAATGTATGATAGATATCTGTGTGTCTGTGACATCATAATTATTGTGACCCCTGGGGTCATGACCTCACCTTCACGGACATTGATGATGTTGGGATGGTTTAGTTTGGACATGATTTTGATTTCTCTTCGGATTCGGTTGATTTCTGTTTCATCGTTAATCTTCTGCTTTTTGATGTACTTAATTGCCACCTGCAAAACAAGAAGAAAAAGAAATTTTCAAAAATCTGAATAAGAGAAAAGAAACATTCAAGCAGCTCTTCTGCTTCAGTTATCAAACATATATTGAAAAGACTTTGAAATTCAGGTCAGAGGGGTTAAGATTGGAGATTTTTAATAACAAATTTTATGCTCGTTACTTTCTTTGAACTTTGAAAAGTAGCTAGCCCAGCTTATGACAGAAACAGGGGAAAGGAATGTATGCAATTTTGTTTTATCACCCCATACTCTGGACCTCAGGGGGTCCCAGTGTAATTGACCGGTAATCTCATTATCAAAAAGTCAACAGCGAAACCTTCACTGACCAATAACTCACACCGCAGCTAAGAAATTCGGACCCTTTAATTTACAAACAAATAATTTTTTCACACCTGGATATGAAGGTAATTTCAGAATTTGAACTGCCTTCTGCTGGGTATCGCACCATGTGCAGATAAATTCTCTGTGGTCGGTCGAGTACGTACTAAAATCGACCCCTGCAGTGGTATAGCTCTAATTGATTCCAATTTGTAACCTATTTGTACATGTACCCTTGACGGTCTGCCATGTGTCTTCTGGTGGCTGCTCGCTGCTTTTGAAGGTCGAGTTTGTCACTTTAATCTCTTTCAACAACTCCCAAGTAAACACGACAGTCCTTTGATTTTCTCCAAAGGAACCTGTCCACAGTTTGACCCATTGCTAATCTGACGTCTGCTCAACAAACAGCCTGCTGTCTCAACAACAAGCGAGATTTTGTCTGATGCAAGGAAAAACAAAATCAAGAACCTTAAAAGCTAAATTTAATCATCTAGACCTTGTCAAGGTGGTTAAGTAACATTTGCATATTCACCAATTTAAAACATTAAGATAAGAGAGTTGGAAATTCTATCCCTATTACTGCCGTGTTTGGATTGCCGCTTCATACTAGATCATCACCTATCTATCATAAATCAATCTCCCAATAACCATGTATTGAATCATAATGAGTTATAAGCCACAGAGAGAAAACATTAGACTAACATATATATAGAGACTAAATATACACAAATCCACTGTCTTTGACTACAGGCAATGAGTCAGACTTAATAACACTTGACATCCGATGTATTGGATTATCACAATTTGTCTATGGACTCCCTAGAATAAACTAGGATGGTGATTTTGTGTTAAATTATATTTCGTGTTTCTTTAGAGGAATTGAAACTAAGTTCATCATGTTCATCATCATCATCATCATCATCATCAAATTGAAAACTCTACAGCTGATATATCTAAAAGTGGTCAGACAACTAGGTTATCTCATACTACAAGATATGCATATCAGCTCAAGTATTGCAAATATGTCATCCGCCTACCCAAAACATACCAAATCGAAAATAGATTATTAAAAAAACCAATACCACATTTTATTCTGATGGCCAAATCATAAATCAAAGCATTTAAATGATCTGAAATGTGCGACTTTTAACCGCAGGAATTCGATACCTGCGACAACTTCAAAAAGAGTCTTCTAACACACAATTTCTAAAACAAACATTTAGTGGGCACATTCTTTACTCTATGTTATCTGATCACATGTGACTCAAAAAAAAATTATTTATCTACAGTCAATTGTGGTATATTACTTTTTAATCAAGGTGAGATCTTGGAATGTATTCAGAGATGAAGACAAGACATGCATGTACATTATTATCAACCACCAAACATCTTAAACCAAGCAGATCAGCATGGATTAACAAAGAATAACATCGCATTTAAAACTTCACATTTAACATTTACACATTTATATATTACTCATGGTATTAAATCATACAAGTTTTGTTCAGCTGAAATAATCTTGGGGGAAATTACAAAAATAAGATCTTACTATTTTTTTTTTTACAAAGATATATGTATCTGCAATCTGTGTTTTGGTAAGTATTCCAAAAAAATAGATTTTGATAGGAATTTAGATTCGATTGTTTATCAACAGAGAGGCAAAAATCCTGACCTTGATTTTAAATGTTCAAGAATTTTATCTCCACATCGAATCACTGAGATGTCTGTGTTAATATATACTTTATTGTTGTAAGAAAGAATCATTTTCAAACTCTTTGTGTCAACATTACATGGAATGACGAAACCGACCATGCTTCCAAACATTATTCATAACAAGCCGACCCAAACAGAGAGCTAAACATGCTAAACCCCAAAACACAAGCATTAAGAAACTTGTACATATAGCCTTTGTGTTTATAAATGTATTGACTAACACCAGGTTTTTTTGTTTTAAGTTTGGATTTTTTTTTTTTTTGTTCCTTAGGCTAAAAAGATGACGTAGATAACTCTATGCCTTTGTTTCCAATTACCTGTATGACTAATTATCATTAACAACACTTCCAAGGTGTGAATGTTATGAAAATTTAAAAAAAATCTAATTGCAGCTGGGTCTTGTAATTTAATCTAATGTGTATTACTAATGTCGCAGACATTTTAACACCTTTGGGTTTAAAAGACCTGATGAAACGTGTCATGGGGACATAGACTATCTCAAAAACATGGACCAGAAACGAAAAACCGCAAATATTAATGGCCATGGCAGATCGCTATCTCCCCTCAAAAATCAAAGAGAACAAAAAAGGACTTGGTTTCCGCCTACTACTACCTTTGGAATCCTAAATCTTAATACCCCCAAGGCCAGGAAGAAGCCGTTTGGGCCCTATTATTAATGATTCTGTTACCATAGAACATATTTCCTGTGTTTTTTTAACTCCTAAAGGTTTTAACATACATAGCGACTCATTTATCAAGTTTCAAAGAAATCAGATTGAAGAAAAAAAAAGAGAAGGAAATACATGTACTGTATGTTTGGAACACAGAAATATTTAAATTTTGCTGCGAGACTCCAGATCTTTTTCTTTTTTCCCTGTGAACATGATTTAGTGATTTTAATTTCTTTCTCTGTGCACTTTGTCATGCCAGGACTTTAAACGATGTTATTTAAACATTACACAAACTTGTGTTGCCAAGTGAATCATTGCAATTTGCATGCAATAGACCTTCATCCTGTTCTTTATTGAATCAAATAAGATTTTTTTATTGCCTCTACTGTACACTAAAAGAAGTGTTCAGGGATTTCTAAGGTTGAAAGGGCTAATATTGTATTCTTCTCTCCCCCTCTCTTTTCTTTGTTTTTCTCTCTTTCATTCTTTATTTTTTACAGCTTTCATTTTTTTTACTCTTTCATTGACCTTAGTTCTCTCTCTCTCTCTCTCTCTCTCTCTCTCTCTCTCTCTCTCTCTCTGATTTATTTTTTCTCTCACTTTTAAATTCTCTCTCTCTCTCTCTCTCTCTCTCTCTCTCTCTCTCTCTCTCTCTCTCTCTCTCTCTGATAACAGTATGACCAAATTACCATTTTTATTTGTACTACATAAGGAGCTTACATAAACACAATTAGACCTGGACAGTTTATTCTAACACATCATTACATCATAGATGGATGAGCCGAGGAGATTCTTTTTTAAAAAGCCATGCCCTCAGAAAAGCAGTCAAAGTGCCAAAAACTTCACACAAAGAAACAACTGTGCTCTTTAATGAAATGTTTATACAGAGTTATACCACAAATAGCTTGTCAGATTTTATCCAATGAAAGAGTGTTAATGCCCCCCCCCCCCCTTTCCCCATCTTGGAAAAGAAAAAAAACAGCAAGAGTTCTATAAATTAAATTCATAATTATTTCTTTTGCTATATCAAAAACAATTCTGATTTTCAATATCATTACCTCTTTTGTAAAGCAGAAGTATTCACAAAATCTGTAGCCTGGTAAAAGCAAGTATGTACAAATACAGGTAATAAACATTTAATTCTAGTGATTTTATTGATCATATTGAGAGCTTCTGAATTTTGCGGTTAATGTATTGACCACAAATTTTTCACAAATGAACTATTTCTGCAAAATCATTCTGCTCTGAGGCACCACAACTGACATGCTTAGAGAAAAGTTGTTATAGACAAAGGATAAAAAAACAAAAACTATCTAAGCTGATTTATCCACCCTTTCAATGCAATACCACTTTATGTAACCACAGGAATTAAACTTCTACAATCTAGGGATAATATCAGTGACCATGGGACAGTGCTTGGACTGTGGATGACCCTGTCATGATTTGGATTTTACACTTGGTTAGATAATATTGATCCATCATCAACTCACATGTAAAAAAACCCCAAAGTATCTTTTTTTTTAATTCTATTTCAATTAAAAGGTCACTATATAAAGATAAAATGGTGAAATACATAAAAACACAAAACTCCTTGAAAATATTTTATGAAGGGAGTTCTCTTACGAAAGCTACCGGGTCACTCGGTTAAAATCCTGGAGACTTAATTATTTTGACAGAGGGATTTTGGCTGGTCAGACAGTACTTTGACACTTGTGTTTTTAAGTTTTGAGCTGGTTCCCATCATAGCCCAGTCAACATACAAGGGGTCAGTAAGAACAGAACCCCACAAAAGGGCAAAATATGGATCTAATATTATTCCTACAGCAAAAACATACACGCTCAAATAATATCAGAATGTTAATTGTCGTGTGCAACCACACAGGTTTTTTCCCTCATACAGTTCAAGACATGAGAAAACATGATTCCTGATGAAAAGTTTGTACCAGCTTTATGACCTGCCTGCATTGACGTATAAATGCAATATCATATCACACATTTCATGGTCAAAAGTCTAAAGGAACCTTCAGACTTTTTTCCTTCTTCTCTGACCCTGAGACATTTTTTATATCTGCACTAATATCCAATTTCTCAAAAACAAAAACCTAAAATACTCATAATCAGCACCAGATCTTGTTTTCTGTGGCTAATTATAACACACTCGGGTAGTTTTATCCTAGTGCCCCTATTGCCCAAATCGGCAATTGTTTTCACCCAAACACAATATGATACAAACACCTAGATCACATTGAGATTGTGCCCCCCAAAAATAGATTCAACTTAAAATCAATTATATTCACAGAAAGTTGAATGTTATCTCTGAAAAAGTATGGAAAATTTAGAGAGACACTGATTTTTTCTCGCGATTGGAGTTTCCATGGGGCTTACTCTTAATCAACATGCACACAAACATATGCATGACCGACTCAAACAAACATTTAGTGCAGATCGAAACATGCTCAGATTTGACTCAGGTATAAATTCCGATCAATAAATATTTCTACTGATAACAACTTCCTAGTCTAATAACACATTAAACAACAAATTATTGACATCCTATAAAGAGGTAACATATTGCTTATATATCCCTCCTCCCAAAACAAGCTATGTTTACCAGCCTCAGCTTTTATCTTGGTACATGTATATATTACGGCAGCCGGTAATAAATGGCTGCAATTCATAGGTCTATTGAAAGCATTGTCTAAGGAATTTACAATCCATGGATCGCTTCTAACGTCCTTCACTTGAGGAGAAATAATATCGGCTGAAATCAATAAACAGCTAATGGATGGTTATCACAAAACACAATTGATCCACTTAAATATTCGCAAGTGTTGTAATAAAACATCTGGCAATGACCCTTGTCAAGTATACTTCTATTGCTCTACACATAACTTTCATAGTACTCTAATGTCGTGGTCTTAAGATTTCAGGAAAATTCCAACATTATAACTTGTGACAATCTCAATATCACCTCCCAAATAAAAGGTCTAGTCACCTTTCAAAAACACAATTAAAATATTATCTGTAAAATGTATAAATCATGAAATATCATAAATAATAATATCTTAATATGTAATATCATAGAGAAGTGTACAAGCCTATCAAAGTTCAAGACCATTACTTATATGTCATATACAGGGAAAGATCAATGTCTTAATCTTTGTATAAATTACGGCAAAACTATGTTAAACACGTGGGGATGTGTAGTTTTTCTTGCTAACTGACAAATATGATAATTATATACAGCTATAAACAGTCAGTGATCACCGTCTTGTCAGGTGACGAGAAATGACCACGGCCTTCTACTCTTAGAGTGACTGCTTGATTGTCATTAAAGACAAAAAACCACGAATTATCACACGGCTTATCGTAGTCCTTTACAACAATGATGCATCATTTCCACAGGGACCTTAACATTCTGATGCAAGACACATTACAAAGAATATATTCTAAATTAAGAAAAGATATCTTGTATTGCTTGCAATCACTTTAGATTTCTGTTACAATGATGCATCATTTCTGTACGGACCTCATAGCTCTGATGTGAGACATGTTACAAACAAAAGATTAAGGAAATTGATATCTTGTACGCTCGCTATCACTTTAGATTTCTGTCACCTTGTCTAATGGTATTGTATCAAACTGTTATAAATGTTTGACACATATATGCTGACTTGAACACTGTAGATTGACAGCTAGCTGTCAGATATGAAATTGAATTGATAAAAAAAAAGAGTTATGTCCTAATTAAAGCTTGTCATTTTCATTGTTTCAGATTATTTTTCTTTACCCTAAATCAATCAATATGGCATGGCATTTTACATTTTTTTCTGAATATTACTGGTACATGCCAATGCTTTTTACACACAGTCAATGTCCATTTGCTTGGGAATACATATTTTACATTTCATCAGCTTTCACAATTTCACCATGTTTTTATCCTTTTGATTTTAGTTATCGAAGTTAGAAAATGCACCAAATTTTCACATAAAACCTTCTTCTAAACTTACTGATATTATTCTTTCACATCAAAATTTTATTCTCTGACGTTCAAATCAGAGGGCTGATGAAATAAATTTTACAAGTTACTACTGCTTCATGTCACTGTCATTAATATCATCATAAATTGATTTTCTCAATTCGGTATGTATAAAGGTATGAATTCACAACAGCTCTATATGAATACAAAAAAGCCCCAAAACCTATCTGCTATTATTAGTTGAAAGTCCCTTAAGTTAAAATTTTCATAAACGTTTTACCTAATATTTGTCTTTTCTTTGCACAAGGTCAATACTTCAATTGATTAACTGCAAAGCACAATGCTTTTCTGCAGTCTGGCTTAAAATCGATAGACAATGCAATTGACATGCACCCTGGCTTGCAAACAGTCACAAATGGAATTGGAATGCTCGCAATGCAATATCTTGACAATCATTTTTCCTAAATACAGCTGTACTACGAGTCTGAAAAGGATCAAATCATGACCCAAGATAATAGTTATGTCATTTCAGCTTTTCTATTAGCAAACAGTGAATCTTCCTATAATTTTATTGAAACCAAGTTTATGTGGCATATACAATGCATATAGTTCCCAAGGCAAAAAAACGGACAGTTGGTTGAAATCAATTTAAGGATTAATTGAAAATTTTCTAAATGACTGTTTGCCAATATTCTGGTAATACACCATATATTAATTTGCTTGGCAATTTCACATTTTGGGCATTCCATCAATCATATTAGTGAGAAGTCAATTTATTAAAACTTTCTTGGCACTAAATCATATCTACCATTATGAAATTTTTAAAAGCACAACATGACAAGATTAGAACCCTCTGTTCATTCTCCTCTTGAAGGTAACAACGTTATAAATGACCTTAATATATTCCAGAAAGAGAAATGGTTCCATTTCTTCCTGACACAGGGTGTATGGCTAGAGTGATGTGAGAAAGGCAACATTAACTCTACTTGATAAGCGCTACCTGATCCATTTATTCTAAGACCATTTTATGTTATCACATCTACCTGTTTTACTATTTATGCAGTGTACAAAGGATTTTTTTACTCGTTCTGATATGGGCTAAATCAGGGTACACAAAGTGAATAAATTATCTTTGTCAAATAGGATGGAAGTCATTCGTTTCTTTTTCTGGGAAAAAAGGATGTTTGCATATTTAATTGATCAATTGAAACAATAGCATACCTAATGACATATTAAAATAATATATGACTGATTTTGGTGGGGGAAAAAAAAAAGAGGAACTCAATTAATATTGGATCCTCTGTTACTCCAGATTGTCACAGCACAAACTGACAATACAGCAAAGTAAGCTATTTTATCAATATACAATTAGTAGTTTGTTATGGAGATTACAGCATCACTTGATCAAATGATGACACTATTTGATAAAGATGCTGTCACTTACCAACTCTCCTGTCGTTTTCTCTCTTGCCAGCTTCACTTTTCCATAGGACCCCTCGCCTAGTGTTTTTAACAACTCGAATCGACTCTTCAGGTTGTGGCGATGGGAGTAGAGGAGGGGTTTCTGCCCCTCTCCAGAGCCACCCTCAGAACCCATGTCCAAGTCAGCTTCACACATTCGTGCTGGCATCGCAATTCTTTTGCCCAACCATTCAATTCTTTGTTGATAACACTAACGTATTGATTAACAATCAAGTAAAAAAATCCATTTACATGAGTAACATATTACTTTCCGAGGACTCGTCGGTCAGAATCAATCGATGACAATAACCATTATAACTGTCACATGTTATATACATCTATCTGTTTCCAATGTCCCATGTATATAAAGTTCCGTGCTTCCTCTAACCAAACCAATCGTAAACTGAAGTAACCCAGTCATTCGTTAAAGCACACGACAAAGCTAAGATTAACTATAACCAGACCGAAAGTAGGCGGAGTTTTAAACGAACATAATGACTCAGTTAGCGTCTGTCAAATCGACTCGTTCCGCTTCTTTTGTTTCCAACACCTGTACATTCTACTTTCGGTTTGTGATATTCATCCGCCTGGCTGTTTTACAATATTTAATAAATCATTACTTAATTGATATATATCTATATGATATTATATGACATTTACTTTTTCTAATTTATTGTGACTATTTCATTCAATTCGAAGGAATTATTTTGCAGGAAATTATAGAACTATTTCTTGTGACGCAGTACGTTAAAAGTCTGGTTTCCGGTTTTACTTGCTTCCGTGAAACAACACCCCCTCCTTCTTGATAAATTTACTCAAAAACATGTCTGGATCGAAGCAGAGACTGAAGAACGTCCCTTCGCTGCTCTTGAGAGATGATGAGAATGACTCTCTGTTTGCTCTGTTAGGCAGAGGATGTTTGGTAAGACTGTATATTCAAGGAGAAGAATAACTGTCAAATCTGCTTGTGGAAGACTTCCTGGTTTTAGAAAATTGAATGAAAAAAAAATGATATTATAGATCTGATATGGTTATTATCTTTGAAGAAGGGTTGATTTAATGCATTGAAGAAAATCCTAATTCAATTTACATGGATATTTTGTATAAAAATTAGTTGTTTGTGTAATTATACAGACTTATATGTGTATACACACATTCACATTACAGTCATATACTATCACCATCTATCCTTATTCCTTATCAGTGCCTTATAGAACGAAGATCCTGGTTCATATATGTCTCATTTAGTTCTGACCTTGGCTTAGTGATAGTTGGTTGATAAAAACAACAACTCGATCTCCATCCCATATATATATTTACAAAATTCAGTTTACCGACCATTAATTTATCACTGCATATACTATGCTCAGTCTCATGGGTTACTGTTAAAAAGTGTTTCCTTCACTCTTGACTTCTATTTCACAAAAATGCACATTTTCATTTACCAGTAAAAGAAGTATGGTACAATAGAATATAATTTATAGGGAAACTTTTCAATCTTTATTGCCATGTCTTCTCGAAATTGACAAGAAGGCAGAACACAAATTAATATTGGGGAAAATTTGTCAATGACTTCTTTTTTCCATTCAGAGAAGTATTCAGAATACCCTACATTTTGATTCAACCATTCATTCAGGTACTTTTATCTTGCTTGTAATGCAAAATCCCTGTTACAGAAGATATTTTAATTTTAGCTGTGCCCTTAAACCTGGCAAGATGGAGGGGCCATTTCAAAATAATAAATCTTGGTATTATTTCATTCTTAAGAAAGACTATCATCTAAATTCTAAGGTATATGTGAATATCATGAAATAATTTAGGAAGATGTGCTGCATAAGCATCTTAGGACAGAGTACAACATGTAGTAGACAGTACATGGTTTTTCATTACATATGAACATGATCCAATCATATGTCTGCCTCTGACATTCTGAGTGAAGAAGCAAAGGTGCATCATACAGTAGTGCATGTCAATTAGTTTGACAAGTGATGTATCTAATTCTGCTAGTTTTATATCAACAAAATCAGATAAGATAAACTTTATGTAGTGCACTCATGCAAACAAATCTAAGACATGTTTTTTTTTTTCCTCTAAAAATAGGAAGAAAAGTGAATTTGAGATTTTTTTTTATTATCACAGCAGTAGCGCTGTATAAATGAAAAACTATTAAATTAAATTTGTTTAATACAGATAGAAAGAGATTGAACCATTTTTAGTGTTCATGTCAACACACGCTTCAAATTCTACATAAAATAATGCAATATCTGTTAGGAAAATACCAGGGGGCAGAATTAAAAAATCTAACTGAAAGATGACTCTGCATTTAACATAGAGCAATTAAAGCAAAATTGAAGCAATGTGATTTTAGACACTTTCGTGTGGTAATTGTAGGAACCTATCAATAAAGTTTTAACACAGGAAACCTGTCCTTTATTATGTTACTATTGGGCTTTGATATCTTCAAAGTCTGTTTCCTGCAGCACAACGACAAAGGCGTGATTTGTCTTTGTCTCTGTTTGATATTAGTTCCCTCCAGTCTTTTGTGATGTAGGTTTTTGTGGTCACCGAAGGTTGCCCAGTCTGTGTAGTGTTTCCCTTTAATTAGAATGTAATAATTAATAATGTTTTGCTCCCTTATCTGTTAATTTAAATTATGTGACAATTATGTAATGTGTAGCTAATTATCTCTCTTAAATTAAAGTGACAAGTGACTCTCTCTCTCTCTCTCTCTCTCTCTCTCTCTCTCTCTCTCTCTCTCTCTCTCAAAGATTTAACTTAATTAAGCAGGTAAATCATAGCAACTAAGCTGGTAAAAAGCTAATGATTGTTATTGCTTACATTATGTATTTATAATAAGGGAAAACTGCCTACCGGTGAATGTACCTAAGGGAGATAACTCTGATTAAAAATTGTGAGGATTTTGTAATTTTTGGCATTACTGACCATCAGTATACATGTGAGATGTTCACTAGGGTTGAGAACAATGTTGAGCAATGTTGATCTTGTTAGACTGTGTAATTGTTTATTACATTACAGACCCTGGCTACATTAGTAATTCATTACATTACAGACCTTGGCTACATTATTTATTCATTACATTACAGACCCTGGCTACATTAGTTATTCATTACATTACAGACCCTGGCTGCATTAGTTATTCATTACATTACAGACCCTGGCTACATTAGTAATTCATTACATTACAGACCATGGCTACATTAGTTATTCATTACATTACAGACCCTGGCTACATTAGTTATTCATTACATTTCAGACCCTGGCTTCATTAGTAATTCATTACATTACAGACCCTGGTTACATTAGTTATTCATTACATTACAGACCCTGGCTACATTAGCTCTTTATTGCATTTCAGACCCTGGCTACAGGTGTAATACAGTTGTACCTGGCTGAGGCTCCCCAGAGACAGCGATGGAGTAAGAGGGTGACTGGGGTTGCATGCTTTATCAAGGACAACCCCAAAAGGTCGTACTTCATTCGCGTCTATGACCTTAAGGTAAGAATCAGAGTCATGGGCAGAAACAGATTTACTTTTGGAAATTGAAAGCATTAGCTGGCACCACTTGGGTTTTTTGTAACCTCTTTTTTGTGTTTAAAAAAAAATCTTGCTTCAAATTAATAATAAATGTATATGAGTCTGGAATTGGGTTAAAGAATGCAAATATTTTTTTAATGTGGCCTTGCTTCTTGTGGTGAAGGTGAGGATCAAGTTTATCTTGTGGTTAACAACATTGCATATATTCATGACCAGGATTGAGGTTTGATATCACCCAGAGATGAAATTTTAAATTGTTGATTTATGCTATAAAAAAAGTACATGTACCTCATATTCTTAGTAAGTGTAAGACTACTGAAAAAGAGAAGTGTGGCAATAGTTGTTGATGGATTCCCTATTTGTTCATGTGACTGGAAGATGAATACAGGTAATCTTGTTTTGGTAAGGAATCACTGGTCATAATTATGCCCCAATGGTCGCATCTTTTTTCAGAAGGATAGAAAATTTTTATCCAAATTTATCTGCTGACTTGAAGGATAGAATTGAGTCTGTGGTCAGAAAGTAGTGTTGATATTGTTCCAGTGAAAGTTGATCATTCTTCATCTTTGTCGATGACCTAAGGGCGACTCTCCGAGTCGTAATCAGCAATAGTTTGGTTGTATGTCCCTGTGTCTACTGCGCAGTAACAGAAAGTAAACATGTTAAGAAGGGGCTCCAGACCAGTCAAGGACAGAGGAAAGAAAATTTGAATTTATGGCTAAAAGAGTCAGTGTACCTGTCCTCAACACCTATGTCTCTAAGATAATGGAATCTTGCTTAATATTTCACTCAAATAGATATACACATTTTTATCTCTATCATTTTTTTTAGAGACAATTTGGGTTTATTTTACTATTGAAGCATTTTTTGGTGTGTGCCTTACTGCGCCATATTTTCATTTTCCCTCATCATTATTACCTTGAAGCATTTATGATTACCAGTATCTGCTTTTCTGAGCAAAAGTTCATTGTCCTTTGATGTGCAAACCAACAAAAAAAAATCTAAATTTTGCCTTAGTTTCTGACTAGCAACTAGAGTATTTTGCTAAGACCTTCATCATTTCTCCTTTGATAACAAAACCTGGTGAATAGAGTCTTAATAGCAAAAGCATTCTACATTATTGTTAAAAAAACACAACAACACTTCATGTTGGACTCCATGAATACCAATCTTGCCAGACAGCAGACCCTAGTCTAAGAACTGTAATTGTAACCTTTGAACAGGGGCCCTAAGTTCACGTTTATCTTCAAGCCATCACCCCAGAATGGAGGTGCAAGTTTACCCATGACCCCCTTCTCAGCTGGAAACCCTCGCTATCGGTATTTGCACAAGGGGGGGGGGGTAAAAGCTTTTTGGTAAAAACAGACAAATTACCCAACTCCTACGTTGCCATAACACTGCCGTTCAAAGTGACCAATGGCAGGTCTTCTGGGCTCTGGAATTTTACTTCCTTGTTGGTTTCATGTTGTATATTTCATT
This sequence comes from Magallana ariakensis, assembly GCA_020458035.1. Lineage (NCBI taxonomy): Eukaryota > Metazoa > Mollusca > Bivalvia > Ostreida > Ostreidae > Magallana > Magallana ariakensis. The sequence goes on from CM035813.1 coordinate 65,236,694, forward strand.
TTAATTTGTCTGCCGAGTCTCAAAATATGCACATCTGTGTTACCTGTTGCTTTGGAATGAAAATTAAAATGTGATTTCCTTAATAAGGAATTGACATTCATAAGAATGATAGTGTATTTTGAGGGGACATAATATCATTTTAATGTTGTAACAATTTCTTTTACAACGTTTCATTTTTGGATGAACATGCATATTATTGCATATCTGTCATATGTCCTTTTTTATTCATTGAACAAAATTTGCTCTAACTTACAGACAATTAAGCTACTGGCAATGGTAATTACGGTTTCATGTTTTTGTCCAAATTCCCCCAAAATCATTTGTCTTTAAAACATTAGAATCTGAATTTGAATTTCAATATGTAAAAAAAAAAAAAAAAAAAAAAAAAAAAAATCCACCATTTCCTTTAACCTTTTAATCAAAAATGTAAATGTAATCTAATTAGGTAGCTTTGAAAACAAGGGCATAATTATTTGAAACAGGTAATGTAGTTCAGTACATGTTTGAAAATGTGATTTTTGGGTTTTTTTTAAAATTCCAAAGCATTCCCCTTTAATTTGTTTAATTTATGAATTATATATTCTTTAAAACCTTTTGACCCTTTTCTCATCGATAGTAAATTGCCAACAATAACCATAGGCTACTTTTTTGGTTTATCATTTATTACTAAGAAAATTACTACCGGTAATTATAGAGACAATTAATTCATCAAAAATGACCTGTTGGGAAAAACGCAAATAGATGAAGCATCAACATAGTAAATGATTGTTTGGTAAGCTGCTCGTCCATCATTTTAACATGTATATGGTGGTCTCTTAATACGTATTTGTCCTGTGGTTTAGCCAGAGTCTCAAGAAGTCGCAATTAAAAACCATTTTCATGATGAGAGTTTGACACAGGGTTAACACCAAACTATTTCACTTATCTGACTTATGTTCATTTAGTTAGTGCTTCTTGAGAGATGAAATTTGGAGATACATGTAATTCTGTGTCATTATAAAAGCATACTTATTATAGAAAAAAAAAATATTTGATTTGAAGTACTCCAACAGATTTGTAGAAATGTTATATAGACAACTTCGTTAAAATAGACCATTTGATTAAATATCATAAACTTAACACTATATTAGTTCCATTTCTAAATTAGCACCGAACTACCGATAACTTGATTTGTTTTTATCAACCCGATATATTTCTGTAGTCATGCAGTCAGTAACAAACCTAATAAGTAATAATGTACTGAAAAGACACTCTTCATAGTTCTTAATTAATTGTGAATTGTAATTATTAATAAGCTAGTACAGGTAACTATTGAAAATTACCAGCTCCTTAAATTTTGGCATTTTATGATCATGTATATAAAAAGATATAGCAATGTTGATGAAAGCATTTTATTTAAATGAATGATTGTGTTCTAAAAATACATAAGAATATGTAGGCCTTGCCATTGGGTTTCATGTTTCCACAATTTTCCTGACTATGGCTTTGTTTAACATTGCCCAGTAATTACTTTCGTGTTCAGTACTGCACACTAAGAGCACCTCTGGAGATGTTCTCGGTGCAGATTGAGGGTCACTAGGGCATAGGACCATTGTCTTATCTGCATCACAGCAGAAAAGCCTTGCCCATTAACAAATGGTTAACAAGTGTTTGTCGCAGCCAGAAGAACCAGACTAGTTTAAACTCGCTCAAAACAAGGGGAGATGATTCAATGACCTTTTTGCACTCATCAACAGCAAGAGGAGCCCCTGAAGCAACAGTGGAAGATGTCATCCGATCTTATGTTTGAAACAAAGGAATAATGGATGTTTGCGAACAGTGTCTTTGTCAATGAACATTCAGATTTCTTAATATGAGAGTTGTTAAAATCGCTACGTTATTATGTTGTTCCTTTGAAGTAAGTTTGAAGATTAGGCGTAGTGGTGTAATTTTTCTCGGTGATTTGTAATCATTAGGGTTTCCGGTATCGGTGATTCATGGTTTCAATAGATCTGTTTCGATTTTGATATAATTTGATGAAATTGATGTAGACATGTCATAAAACGGTTTCTGTCACATGTCTTTGTTTGTTCCAATTTGTGTCAATGACAGAGGAGCAATATACTTTTAACCAAAAGTGCGTATTTAAGGTACATAATACCAGGCTATGTATTAAAATAAAATTTTTTAAGCTTTTCTTTTTTCAATCCTGAATAGGATTTATTTTTTTGTTGCAGCCTTATCTTACTGTGTGAAAGTTATATAATTGATAATTTAAAAGTACCCTGATAGTTATATCCAACTTCCATTTCTTATCTACCTGAAAATCACTGCACAAAAAAATGACTTTGTATCAATTTAGACCTGAAATTTAAATTCTTTTATGCAGTAAACATTAATTTTCATATACATCTATTATCAATGTCTACCCTAGCAATGAATTTTTCAGACATGCAAATGTCATAGATATACACGATCAAATTTGAAAATTCAGTAGTACTGTCATAGTTTTATGAATATTTAATTAAGCAATAAGAAATGAATCTAAATAGGCAAATGTACTGTAAACTGAGAATGTTTGCATTGGGGAAATTTTTCAGGAAGTTTACAATGAATATGTTTCACCAATACCGGAATCTATATTCACAATTACCGGTATACATTTCGTGATGTACCGGTATGCAAGATTTTGATTTTGATTTTGAGAATTCTCAAACGTCAACAGGCGTATGACATAGATGTATTAGCATCATATTAAATGTGGACAGAAAAAAAGACAAACAGTATATTTATGCAATATAACAGTTCATATTATTTTTCAGTCAAGACAATGTGTATGGGAACAGGAGATTTACAACCAGTTTCGATACAAGTCACCTCGAGACTATTTCCATACTTTTGAAGCTGAGGTACGTTATTAAAACATTTCCAACATTTCTCTATAGGCTAGTGAAAATTTGAAAATTACCGGTAAGTATTTCCACATCATTCAAGAAAATACTTCGAGTCAATGTTAAAAAATGATAGTACATGTATGCGACATGGTTAATATAATAACCTGGTACTTTTGTTGCTCGATTAAATTGCTTGCTTTTGTTTATCATCAAGTAGAAAAAAATATGTCATTAACAAATATTTCAAACAGATATTGTTAAGATTAGTCCTAAGATAGAAAAAATATCTTTCGTAATAGAGAAAAAATATCTTTTGTAATGAATAAACTTTTAAAATATTTTGTATAATCTGTTTCAATTCCAATTTGCAGACGGCCCAAGCGGGGCTGAATTTTGCCAGTGAAGATGAGGCTGCTAAGTTCAAAACCAGTGTGGAGCAGAAGTTACTGGAGAGACACAAGAGACGTATGGGTAAATTAACAGGTTTCATTAATATTAGTGGGCATCAATTTTCATGGATAAGGTGAAAATCACAGTTATAAGGATGCGTAAATTCGTGCTCCATGATCCTATCAGTACAAAATGTTAGTAGAAATTGTACTTTAATGACCATTAAAATTTGGGGATCAACTTACAAAGGAAATCCACGAAAATTGGTATTCAACAAATATTGATGGAACCACGGTATGTCATACAACATACTGTGGAGTCATTAGAAATTTCCTTATTTTACCATTAAATTAATGCCCTTAGTGAATTATGAAACACAGTCTTTATTTTTTAATATTTACATTTTTCAGTGTCATTGCCTGTGATAACACTACGTATCGATTTTGTACTATACAGTCCAATAAATTTAAATGACGAATAATTTGGACTCAAACAGGGTTTGCTTATATATATTCAAATATTTAATCGTACTATTGCTAAACATTATATAAATATAAGTAATAAGGAATCATTCTTTGAATATTATGAGGTTATAGTTAGGTTGGGGCATGATCAAATCTATCATAAAGCCCTTCGGGCTTTATTGGATTTGATCACGCCCCTACCAAAATTATCACCTCATAATACTCAAAGAATGATTCCTTATTCCTTAAAACTAACATTCGAATCAACAAAATAACATTTAAATGATCCTTAATGAAATTGGCAAATTTGCTTGTGACAAGAATTTAAATGATTCGACTTAATACTGGAATTTTACCGTATTCACATCAAATTTCGTAATATTAGAGATAATTAGAAAAATTCAACCCATTTCTTTGAACTGTAAAATTGGCCACAATGCAAATGGCTTACATAATTACCGATATTGCATCAATTTTGCTGCATATTTTTTAAACACTTTCAACTCTTCAGAAATTAAAAGGACTCCAGAAGAACTGCACATACCTACCGTAATTTTAAAAAAAATTGTGTAAAGAATTTTGTAATGGCATTTTGATGTGAAAAATGACTCAATGTTTACTTCAATGTAATATACTTATAACCTGTCAATGGAATTCAGAATTTTTTATAATCTGTGGAAAAATAAATCTTAAAATATGGGTGACAATTTCTCAGGTGCCACCACATCAGATCAAAAAGATTTCACATTGACTTATTTTATTGCCATATGAAAAAGGGGAATAACTCATCTTCTTTATCTTAAAATATATTCTCCTGTTCAAATCTTAAAATAAAAAAATAATAATTGCTATCCTGCTGCATTATGTTAATTGAACAACTAAAGATTGACTTATTTTCGCTTATATGTGTATACATCCAAACTGGAGTCGTAACAAGAGAGATAACTTTTGTAGATAAGAGGAACCAGCAGAAGTCGCAGAACATTCCCGCCGCCCAGGCCAAGCAGCCCCAGGTCAATATTGCTCCAGGTGCGAACTCTCTAATCACTCACAATCTACACCTATGACCACTTATGTTTTATCAGTTGATCTTTTTGCATATTTAATTTTTTGTTTGATCTATGAACATTTTTTGACTTGCCGCATACAGTAAAACACGGTTATAGCGAACACGCTTATTATGAATTGACGCATACAGCGAAGTGATTTTCATTCCCCGTGACCTTTTTACATGTTGTAAACTTGACGGATAGAACGAATTACGCTTATAACGAAGTAAAAACACCCGTCCCTGGGACTTTGTTATAAGCGTGTTTTACTGTACTAGTAATTTTGAGAACTCTGCAAAAGGACTTTTATTTATTTTCTGCCCCACAAATCAAAGTTATGAATAGAAACTAAAAGACTTTAAACTTGTAGAATTTAAGGACGATGGACCTAATTCGCTTTTCAGATATATCGCGCACCTAAAAGGAGTGATTGTTATGAACATCAAATTCTCAATATTACATCACAATCACTAAAACTCAATGAAAAATCGCCTATGACGCAATATATAGCTGTTCAACGTCATCTATACACACTTCAATATTACATGTAGTGGGCGACCTTGCTATTATTTAACATGCTGAAATAAGCTTTTCAACATTATTTAATTAACATGCAAAACTATTGTTAGGGGATGTCAAAGTTCTGTAGTGAATTTTATATTAGCTCACGATATTTATAAGCATCTGAATAGATTATTTAACAGAGTTTGTGTTAGTGAACAAATCATTTACATTTCAATCTGCATCAATACTCGTATTGAATAAATACTTTAAAACAGTTCTGTGCTTAAGTTTTGAAGTATTTTATTTAAAAAAAAAATGTATTGCATACTCTAATAGTTCTTTGCTTTTATAAATCAACTTCGAAATGATGTACAAAGCCTTTTTCTTAGAGTTTGCACAGTACTTTTCATGAAAAATTTAAGAAAATTAACGTCACATCACACTTTGACATGTGCCCACAAAAAAAAAATTCGATGACATGGTCATATTTTAAATGACATTAATTCAAAATCATCATATAAGTATCTTATTTTAATTTGGATAGAAAATCTGTTGCAGATTTTTTTTAGATTATTTTTTCTCTTACAAGATTGCTTTTCCCCATTATGTTCAATTGAAAAAGAGAAGTAATACACATAATTTTTGTAATGGTCCCTACTGAAAATCTAATTCGGTTTTCATGTCTTTTGATTGATTTTGATATACATGTATCTTTAGTAACTCTAACTCATATAAAAATTTCATAAAAATCACTACAGTAGAAGTGAATTGGGTCCGCCGTCCTTAAGTATATAAAAATAAACTATGAAAGTGATGTTAGATTGTGGACAAGATCTTCTAATCCTTAAAAGTTGATGCTTTGTAGAAAAAATTTGGGTTTAATATTTAGTACAAACTTTTAAAAATAAGATGAAGTAAAGCATATATTTTATCTTATCTTACCAAACATAGACTTGCTTAAAAGATTTTATGAATGTTATATTGATTTTGTGGAACTAATTAACACCAAAAATTTTTTTTAATGAATATTAATTTCTTGTATTGTAGGCCCTACTCCAGCTGCTCAGCCAATCAGCGTCAACATTTCGACCGGAAGTAACACCGTGAAGGAATCAAAGAAAAACAAGAAAGACAAGAAGAAGAAACTGACCAAGGAGGACATCGGAACTCCCTCCAACTTCCGACATGTGAATCATGTGGGCTGGGATCCAGAGAAGGGATTTGAGGTGAGAACTGAGTGGATCTTAATACTACAGTAAAACACGGTTATAGCGAACACACATAAAACTGATGCTTACAGCAAAGTGATTTTCATTCCCAGAGACTTCATTTCTCATTGTAAACTTGACAGATATAACAAAGTTAAATAGCCCGCCCATGACACTTTTTTATAAGCGTTTTTTACTGTATTTTGTAAATATTAATTTCGGGACCAATTGAGATTACTTTTTAGTTGTTCTATTACTTCTATAGAATAATCTTTGCTGTTTTTCCTCTAGATGGGAAAGCTAACTTACTTATTGTTAGTGTTGATAAATCAGATAATGTTGTGAACCATATGAATCCTTAGTTACTTACAGTAACTGTTTATATATACATGTATTAACCTTGCATATGCTGTTTTCCTGTAGATGGAGAAACTAGATGAGGACATGAAGAATCTGTTCTACTCGGTTGGAATCAGTGACAACGATGAAGTAGACAAAGAAACCATCGACTTTATCTACGATTTCGTGGAGAAGAATGGCGGGATTGAGCAAGTGAAGAAAGAAATGATGATCAAGCCTCCACCTCCCCCACCCCCCTCAGGTAAATGTCCGGTGTGTCAGAAATTTTTTTTTTTGGTGAAAAAATTTTGCTATCATAAAGATTTACTTTTTCTCTCCCTCAATAAAAAGATAATGGTTTTCAGATATTGTTAAGGTATAGATATATCAATATTTATGTTATTTACTTCAAAAATGTGTTATCATATATTTATATAAACTTAAGTGGTTATTGTGTTAAAAATGTATTTTTGTATTACAAAGAAAAATACAAAGAAACAAACAAACAGCCTAAACTGATAACAATTACCGGTAATAGGATTTTTCGTCTTTTTTTCAGCTCAGCCTCCTCCGCCCCCATCAAGTCAACACAGGGCACCCCCTGGGCCCCCATCTATGCCCTCTACTAGGGGCCCTCCCCCACCCCCTGCTAGACAGCAGGCTCCCCCACCATCGAGGCCCATGAAGGCCAGTATGGGGGCTCCCCCTCCCCCTCAGAGGGATAGACAACTCCCTCCCACCCCCCCATTCAAAGGTCCATCTAGCCCACCACCACCTCCAGTGGGTGTCCCTAATGCCCCACCCCCACCACCGGCCCCTGCACCTCCACCTCCTCCCCCTGCCCCTGGGGCTCCCCCACCACCCCCTATGGGAGGAGGGGCAGGTAGGGGAGCTCTGTTGGACTCCATTAGGGATGGGACAAGTCTGAAGAAGACCACTCCCAATGAGAGCAGAAGTTCTGGGGGAGATGCTAGAGATAACTTGTTGAATGCCATCAAGCAGGGAAAGAGTCTGAAGCATGTAAGTTCTTAGAATTTTAGAGCTTGCTTGTTACTGTGTGTCAAACATTGCAATATCCAATCCTACTTATATATATTTTGTATGCTTCTTTCAAAATGGCATAATTTTTAAATTTGATTTTGTTAAAAAGATTTTCCTTTAGCGGCTATGATTAAAGTTTGCCCAGTGTTCACTTTGTGTCAATCTTAATTTATACAGAGCACGAGCTTGCAAATCAAAGCATAATTTATGGAATTATTTTTTCTGCACACAGGTTGAGCACCAGGCTGATTCTCGTCCAGCAGTGGTGGAGGAACAAGGGGGAATTGTGGGAGCTTTGGCCAAGGCCTTGGCTAGTCGCAGCGCCCAGATCCAGGGCTCAGGTAAGTTCTGTAAATGGCCTTCTTCCAATATGATGGCCAGATTCCCAACTATGCTAGAGATTACTGGCACCATTGTGCATAATATGTATTTTGAAAACATGATTTTTCCTTCACAAAAGTTCCGAGAATATTGTTACTGCCAAAAAACCTTCCATTCTATCAAGAATGTTACTGATTTTGACCTTTTTTTTTATCAAATGTTAAGTCTTCTCATATGCGTGTAAATGTGTACCATATTTCACAACATAATTTGATTTGGTTTTTGAAAAAGATGTCAAGAAAGAAGCTAAATTTTTTTTATTTTAAAGTAATAATCGTTGCCTCTCTGTTTTGCAGACAATGATTCTGATGAATCAGACATTGATGACGATGATGATGAATGGGATGACTAAATCAGTTACACACAGAAGAGGATGCTGAATATTATTTTTGACTTCTACATGTATATTCTAGTTATGCTACAGTACTGTGCTAATTAATGGTGGTGTTTTTTCTTTACATGGTTTCATGATATGGCAATAATTTCATAAATTTCTTAAATTCTCAACTTGTGCAGATGTTATTCACTTTTTCATATTCCAGATTATAATGATTAAATGTAGATTATTTATGAGATATATAAATCTAAATATTTCCTGCTTTTGATTTCCTTGTTATTTGTTATGATTTTTTTTTTTTGGAAAGTTATTACAATGTATACATTTTATTTCTTTTTCTGTAATGCCTCTTCCCAAGTAAATCAAATGAATTGATGGAGTTTTTTGCCTTCAATTTAATCTAATTATTAAATTTAATTATGATCAACAGGAGAAAACAAAGTGACCAGTCCATGATGAGTTTTACCTTATTATCTTATCATTAAAAATACAGTATGTCGGTATAAAGGAGTAGATTTCTCAAAGTGAGTGCATTTTTAAGGTTCTCCAATCCTCAGCCTCAAAATATTTTTTTTATATCATAAAAATGTTATTTATCCTTCAAACTTTATAAATGAAATTAAAAGTAAAGATTTGATGGTATCCATGCATTTTACGAAGTCATTGGTATTTTGGCCACAGTGGATATAATGGAATAAATATACTAGTTCAGATCAAATATAAAAAAAAACGGTTGTACAGGTGCATCAGTGGCTCGAACCTCTTTACCTTTACATAGTAGGCCTCCATGGAGCAACTAAACCAAGCAGTTCATTGAATAGCTTTGGGTAATATTAACACTACACGACTAATTAAAGTTGTCTATATAAAAGGCAGATTTATGGTACAAAAAAAAAAATTCCAGATAATTTAGAGTTATCTAACATTGCTGAGGATCAGAGATCATTAACTAAATTTTATTACACATGTATTGATTTTGCAATCTTTCAAGCTGCCCGATTTCTTCATTTCCTTTGGTTTTATTATCACCCCTATATCAGTGTTTTGCTCCAATTAATATAAAGGCGTTGTTCTTGCATGTATTTTTATCAAGTGCACCTTGACAAAATTACGTGCAAGTCTACATTTAATGACACATTGCATCTAATGGTTCATTAAAGCTGAAAACCGTTTGTACATGTAAATAGGCACTGCCATAAACCTTTGATTTCATTACAACCGATTGCACACCTTAATCAGCAACTCTTTTTTACCATAGGCAGATTGATGATAATTACATGTACTAAGCATCAGTTTACAGACATTTAACACATGCCATTCTTGCAATAAATTTCGAAGTATTTTAGGCGTTTTTTGGGGGAGGAGGGGGAGATTAAATTTGTTTTTAACTTAATCAGCATTTGTCACTGAAAACCCCCCAAAAGACTTTATTCAAGCAAGGAAGGAGCAGACATCCCAGGTTTCCAATAACCTGAAAAGTTCTTGCCAAGAATAAAAATTTTCATCAGTCGTGAACCTCAACTTTTTTTTAATAAGACTTGGTGATGTTTAATGCAATCTGTTCAAGGTGATCAAGCAGGGCCCACAATTCGGGCTTGTTTTGTTTTGTCCAAATGGCAATGATTGATGCCTGACTTCTCTATAGTAACAGCAGTTGTGAACTACTTCACCAGTGAAAAACATTGTGTGGCACTGTTATTTCTCTTCCCCTTGCTTTGAGGCATCTTTGATAAAGACAACAATAACAAGAGATAACTCAGTATTTTCTTTGTATTTTTTCATAGATTTAGTACAATGCCTCTGACATAAAAGTTGAGCTGTTCCCACTAACTGCAGCTTTCTTCTGACACACAGACATACCATTTGTTGAGATAACAATATTTCAGGAAAAAAAATTTTGCATTTCGATTTCTTTAAAGCGCACTAATAGACACTACAATTTATAAAGGAGACAAAAAGTACCCCAGAAATATTGTGGTATATTGTTAAAAAAAAAGAATAATAAATCTGTCAAAAATAAATGCAACAACAAGAACGATTCAGAAGGGAAGAAAAAGCCATTTTTGTCGAAAAACAAAATAAACAAATGTGATAAACATATATATATATATATCTTGATTGACAGATATTTTAAAAGCTGACAAAAAATGCAGAGAGGAAAAGATGACCTTGATAAACTCTGGGAACAATAATTCTCTCTCTCACAATTCTAACTACTGCATACAACATGAAAGCTGCATTCACAACAGTTAAGTCCATACTGGTTTCTACTATGTACACTATTTACAAAGATTCCAAAAATAAACCAACCTGCTTTGTACAGACCACCAAAGTTCCACTGCCTGACCCCTAAAAAACCACACCCAACCCCCAGACAAACCCATGGTGTTAAAAGGGGAGGAAAAATTGTTCATTAATGCTCAAAAGTTGATCAAGTGTTGACTGAATTTCTGCAGTTGGGCCGTTGCTATAAAACAACCATGATTTCATGGCAAGGCCTTCAGTGCAGCTTGTCCAAGTCTTAACTAACCTCTCTACAATCATATGTACACGTACAATATATATATTTATTCTATCTACATCAACCTACACAAACACGAGGAGTAAGATATGGGGTGGGGGTGAGTGGGGTGGGGCAGGGCAGTGGTGTAGCACTATAGCTCAACTTCCTCATTATACACAACATGTGGAGACTGTACAAGCAGATTTTCACTATTTACAGAGTAAGTTACATGGCAGTATGTACAGATGAGAGGGATGTGTATGTACGGTGTGTAAATGATGTGGCAGTATCACAGACGTGTGTAGGTGTGTGTGTGTGGATGTCAGTAATACACATATCTAACCCATGTAATTTTTCTTTTCTCCAATTAATGGCATGATCCAATACAATTTTTATTACTTAAAAACTTTCTTGGCAAAAACAAAAAATTAAGGCACCATAACCATTCTACTTTAAATCATTTAACCCATCTTTGCATGTGTGGCCTTCCAAAAGCATGTATTGAGGTTTAGTTGTGTAATTTTTTTTAAAAATAACTTAAAACCAACTAAATGCAATTTTAAAAAAACCCAAACAAACATGAAGCATTAAAAAATACTTCTGACAACTAATAATATAGACAGAGAACAATGAAATAAATAGAGCGCTGACTCAGTGGTAGTCCGAGTAAGACGGCCTGGAGCTTCCCGACTTCCGATGCTTGGACTTCTTCGACTTCTGTCGATGTGATGACGAGGACGACCCGTGATAGTTCTTAGGCGAGTGATTGTAATGGGATTGCTGTTCAGATTCATGTGAGTTCTTATAACTGTGGTTATAGTCTCTCAGCTGATGGCCATTGGGGGCAGGTGGGGGAGGGGGTTGTTGATATGGAGAAGTCTGGTAGCTGTTGTACGACCCCACGCTCCCCTGGCTGTATGGAGCCCCTGCCCCCTGGTGTTGAGTTGAGTGATATCCTCCTGGTGAGGGGCCTGGTGTGGGCACGTACTGACCGGCCGGTGTCTGGGGCTGGGGAGGGGGTGGGGGAGTCTGATAGTGACTTGGATGGGAGGATGTGGGCATGAAATGCTGTCCCTGTTGCTGCTGTTGTGAAGCGTAGGGTGGCTGGGGCAGGGCCTGAGGGGGAGGGGGGTACTGCTGGTTTGGCGGTGCTGAAGAATATGGGGCCTGCACTGGCTGAGGAGGGGGGTGTGTGAAGTTTGCAGGTGGAGCCACACTGGTGAATGGTTGTTGAATGTGTGGGGGTAGACCTAAAAAAGAAAAGAAACAACATAATGAGCATATTATCACAACATTGTTCACTGGATTTTGTATTCCTTCTAACTTTAAATTAACTCGCAATTTTTCTTGGTAATCACACTAGACTCATTAAATAACTGGAGAAATGAAAATCTTAACGAGGCTGAGTCATTTGCATTTGCATTGGGACGTCATCTTTTTGCTTGGTTGACACCATGGCGTTATGGTTTCAACTGCAAATATTCAGCGAAATTTGTCAAAAATAGGTCGTTCGAGGCGTAATATTGATATTACCGTAAAGTCGCGTGTATAACACGCACTTTTTTTCAGCCAAAATTTGATCAAAAGTGGGGGGTGCGTATTGTACATAGGACCAAAATTTTACCCCATTTTTTTCAAGCTGTGATTCTTGATACCATGGGAGTAGTGACAGCCGATATAGCGTGTTGTGCAAGTTGTATGAGTGTATACTAAATTTACTGCGTCAGAAATACCTTATTCTTAGTTTTATTTCCATGTATTGAAATATTTATCCTCTCCAGAAACATACATGTAAGTAACAAAATTATTTATGTCTCTGTCCTCTCTCAAAACTATTCCTTGCATCAAACAATATGAACAAGTTTAAATATCGCCAGTGTATTCGCCATTACGTAAGCAGCCCACAGGGGCTCGTCACGAAGTTTTTTCAACCTTTTATATATAACACCTCTATACTATAAAATACACAAGGGAGGAATCAAAACTCGAAAAAATCGCTACCTCCCGATTTCGGTCGCCTCGTATTAATTCTTCTCGGCCGTTAAACCCTGCACTCTAGGTATCATTAGATCGGGAAAGGACCATAGTTTTTAGGAATACCTGCAAAATTTAAACATCGGCAACAATTTTAGAAGTTTTCACGCATTTTCTTCCAGTTTATTCTCCGGTGACACTTTCTTCGATCAGATGTCGCGCTCTCATTGGTCAATTCAATGTTGCTCAAGGTAACTCGTACGAGGACTTGTATTTTAGAGGGATTTTCAAACGATATTCAAACTTGCATTGATGCAAGAAATACATAGTCACGTCCTACCACAGGGGCTCGTCACGAAGTTTTTTCAACCTTTTATATATAACACCTCTATACTATAAAATACAAAATATAAAAGTATTTTATAGTATAGAGGTGTTATATATAAAAGGCAATCTAATTAAAATTAGATGTTAGATCCGCTCGCTTACTCGCTACACAAACATCTAACAACATCCCATGCAGGGTCACGTCAGTGTGACCTTTCAAATATGAATAAACATTTCTGAATTATCCAATCAGATTCGTGTTTCTAAAATCAACTCGGTTGAAGTTTCAAATTGGCGTCCGAAGAAGTGCTTCAGTTATTCAACGTTAAAAAGCTTAAAAAAGAACAAGAAGAGATATTGGGGTGCATTTTGGACGACATTTCTAAAGCATTTCCTTCAAACGCCCGCGTTACACCCTTCGAGATCGAGATCCGATCTTTCGGTTACTTTCCGTATACAATATATCCTTTCTGTGTTCAGTTTAATTTTATTTTGATAGAACTTGTGAATAATATCAGTCCCATCAGCTGTCTTTTCGTATTGGACAACGAAAATCCACATATAATACAATCATCTCCTAAAACACAAGTTTTCCTCGTTTTTATGGGCTGTGCCATTTTTGTTTTTCTTTCGCTTTGAACACCTCGGTCATCTACGTATGTCGATAAAAAAAAGCAGAGGAGTTCTGTGCCCTCAGCCAAAGATTTGGAGTCGTGATTTCATTGGCTAACTGAAAGGTCACACTGACGTGACCCTGCATGGGATGTTGTTAGATGTTTGTGTAGCGAGTAAGCGAGCGGATCTAACATCTAATTTTAATTAGATTGTATAAAAGGTTGAAAAAACTTCGTGACGAGCCCCTGTGGTTAAACGTTATTGCTTTACATAGACACTGCTAAAAATACATCGATCATTGGTACGACTTGATAATGACGATATACGACATACATACGTTTCTTCACAATGTTTATTTCACAACAATCAAACAGTTTGACTATAAATAATCAATTAAATCATTTCTCTTGATGTTGTTTTGGTTTATATCTGCAAACATTATTACTTTTAAGCACTAAGCTCGGTTGCCGTTCTTCTCAGCATATGATGATCTTCAACTTCTCCGCTCTTGTATAAGAAACTCTTTCTGTACGAAGTGTCAAATGATAGGCCCCATTTGATACCTATCGTTTTTAAAAATGAAATTGTAAGAACTTTGACTCCAATATCGCTTGGGCCATGTTCCGACCACGAAATTAAAGTAATTGCGCTTGGGTTAAAAAATTATCATTAAACATCGATAGTTATTTGGAAAAATGGCGGCCGCCGGTTTTCATCGTCTGAGCTATGTTCCGATCACAAAATTAAAGAAATTGCGTATGGAATATAAAATTATCATGAAACATCGATAGTTTTGGGGGAAAGGGGGGCCGTTGATTGCGCCATTTTTTGGGTGCGTATTATACATAGGACCTGCTGTTTTTTCGTCAGTTTTTTGTCAACTTTGGGGGGTGCGTATTATACACAAGTGCGTATTATACACGATACTTTACGGTACACTGTAGAATAAACATAAATGTCTTGAAGTATAAGCTGTATTTGGGCTCGGGTTGAAAACGTGAAGAGGGTTTAGCAAGCCAAGCCCTCTGATATGTTTTCTTACCCCGCCTAAATATAGCTTAATACATGTATTCAAGACAGTAACCATGTACTTTATATTTATGACCTTTAAAATGTGATGTTACTTACATATATTCTTATTACTCAAATATGTCTGAATGTTTTGATAATACATGTACTATAAAGATTACCATTTCCGCCTTTGTCAAATAAAAAATTGCCATTATCCGACAAATCTGGGAAATTGGGCATACAACAAAAACTTTGATGAGACCCCTGGAACAAACCAGGAGGTAGAAGAGTTTTTTTTTTTATCATTTGATGCCATTTAGCTATATATCTCATATGAAGAACAGAAGAAAAAATCCCTAGGGGAGAAGTTAAAAAAAAATGTAAAAAATGTTTAAAATTGATACATTTCAAGCAACATCCCATATATAGGGTCCTAGTATGTAAAAAATTAACAAATTTTGAGATGACCCCTAAACAAACGATGTGGTAAAAAATTTCATTAAATAATCTAGGGCAGAACATATTAGACTCGGCCTCGTTAAGTTCACACTTAACTAGACATCCCAAGAAATGAGTATCTTAAAGGGACTTAGACATGATTTGAGCTCAAAATTTTGAATTTTATTTTTCCATTTTTAATGTTTAGAATGGTTAATATGGGTATTTGTAATGCATTGTCAAAATTTGAAAGTCAAATATTGAGTTATAAGCAAGATACGGAGTTTGAAATTCTTTGTTTTGTAAACAAAGCTCGAGCCATGTTATTTTTTACATCTGTGTTTTATTGGTATAAATTTCAATCTAATGTTGTTTTCTTCTGTTGATAATATTATTTATAAACACACTTAATATGTTTACCTTGTTTTCCACGAGTCATTTTGTGAAAGAAATGGTAATTCCATACTTTACTTTATTTGTAAACAAATATAAGACTCAAGCTTTGTTTACTTACCTCTGTATCTCTTATATAACTTGAATTCTAACATTCAAATTTTGGTCAATCATTCAAAATGTGCAAGTAAACCATATTATATATAAAAAATATAAAATAAAATTTTGATCTAAAATTGTGTCCAAGTCCCTTTAAGTTCACACTAAACTAAATATCTGAGGAAATGAGTATCTTAAAAATACACTAAACTAAACATCTTAAGAAATGAGTATCTTAAGTTCACACTAAATATCTGAAGAAATGAGTATCTTTGATATGAATGTTATCCAGGTAAATTAGACACTAACCAGGCTTGGACCCATACGGCTGCTGGTTTTGGTCATGGTGTCCATTCACAGGCTGTGCCAGATTCGCTGCATTACTTCCCCCCTGGGTGTGGTTACTTCCTCCCCTGCCCTTTGTGTGATAGGAAGGTATGGACATCAGTGAGGGGATCTTCTTCCCAACAACAGGTGGTGCCTGTCCCATCTGACTGCCAAGTGGCCCGTTAGACGGAGGTGGCACTGGGCCGGGTGGAGGCACAGGCTGGGGTGGTGGTCCACCGTGGTTCATCAGGGGCGGCAGTTGTCCTGGGGGTGGAGGCATCAGCAAGTTTCCCCCATGTTGCCCCTGAGGGGGAGGGGGAACCATGGGGGGCACTGGCACCAGTCCTGGGGAGGGTAGTCTGTGTGGGTTATCCCCATGCATGGAGTGGGGTGCCTGAGGAGGCTGGACGCTGTATCCCCCAACCATAGGGGCCTTGAAGTTCACACCGGACTGCTGTGGAGGCTGATGAGGGGGAGGTGGAGGATCTGGAACAGCTTCTGTTAAAAGATTGACAACATCATCTTAATAAAACAGTACAACATGCTTGCAACAGATCAAGCAATTACACAGCAATTTCTTTTTTGAGCTTGTGTAGTGATTTTTAAGTGCAAAATCAATGTATAAAAGACCAAATAATTAAATGGTGCTTTCTTTTTGACAACAGTGGTGTATATATTGCAGTTAATTTTGCTTTTAATAATCAAGACTACAAAATCTGTGTGCAATGAACATAGATACATGTATGTGCGAAGGTAATATGGTATTAACAACACACAAATATTATCATAAAATACAATTCTAATTTTCCTTATTCTGCAAAACAGCAAATAGCTATCCATACTAATGTCCCATATGACTTTGACAGTGCACGGCATGTAATAAGCCGGTCTGCCAACACTCACCATATGGCTGGGAGCCCACCCCCTCAGAGGGTGGGGGAGGGGGAGGAGGGAGCATGTCATGTGAAGATTTCCTGGAGCGGCTTCTCTCTAAAAAGGTTAGAATTAGGCAATGGTTTGTTTGGTTCACCAGAGAAAACAAGGTAATAAGCAAGCACTCTTAAGCTTTTTATTTAGGAAAAAACTTTGTGATTTGTGCACAAGTCAGAGTTCAAATGAAAGCAGTCAAAAATTTTATATTTAAAGAAGTATTCTTCAAAAGATTCATATTTGAACATGTTGAATAGGTTATTTCTCAAAACTATACTTTCTACTGATCATAAATAATTTAATGGTTAGAAATAGACTATTAACATTACTCTTTTTAATCAAAAGATTGTCAAATAAGCAATACTTAACAGTTGTAATAGTTACAGTTCTATCTAACATATTAACTTTAAAGGTATAGCAATTACTGTGCGTTCATTAAGGTAACACAAAAGCTATTCCACACACACACACACACACCAAGAAAGGAACATGACAAGGAGTGCCCCTTACCTTCTTTGCCACTTTCTTCCTCGGAATCCTCAAATCCAAACTCCTTTTTGAGCCTCTCAGTAAGGCTAAGAGGCTTTTCCCTCTTTGGGGCCTCAGTTGACTTGCGTCTTATGAGATCAGACGAACCTAAAATTGTTACATGACAAATATAAATGATCTGTTTTCTGTTATGTACATTTTTGCTTTTTGTGTGGCATTAATCAATAAAATAACATTTAAAAAAACAGTTATCTAATATAATCCAAAATTGGACTTACTTTTGAACTGACGATGATTTTGCGCTGAAGAGTCTTTGGATGGAGACGTGTCAAACAATGGCAGCGATGGTAGGGATGGGAGACGGGCGTGTACATTGAATGAGGGACTTTGTGATGATGTTGATGACGGCCGTGGAACTGATGATGATGACGATGATGACAACGATGATAGTGATGAAGTGGACGACGATGTACTAGTGGGTCCTTTCTCCTTTAATCTTTTTCTGTACTCCAGCAGACTGACCTAAATAAATCAGATCAAATTAAGACCAGTCATTCTCAATATATATATTTTGTAATGAGTAAAAGCTCATGAGTGGCAGATATAGGATATGATAGAAGTACATGTAGTTTTACCTTTATAAATGTACATGTATCTTACAGAATTTTAAAACCATTGACAAGATATAATTAAAAGAATATCATATCATGGAAGTATTTTGATGTTCAAAACAATATCCTATAGTATAATAATTGTATCTGTATGTTTCGAAAGCATCAACAGAATGGATCAAGACCGAGATCAGAGATTAAGAGACATTTCTATGTTACAGCAAGACAACAGATTTCCACCCTATGAGAGTTCATTACCTTCTTTTTAGCCGGAACTGGTTCTGATTCGGGCTCCATTGTGCTGGTACCCTGGGCTGGTTCAGAGTCTGCGGGGGAGGCGGACAGTTCTGATGGTGTGGTCACCGTGATAGAGTCTGACCTTGAACCATCGTCCTCCACATGAACTTCTGACCCCATCTCCTCGTGAGAGGAGGAAGAGGTAGAACAGAGTTCGTCAGACTGCCTAACCCCGGAGAAACTACTACCCTGATTAGACGACACAGTATTGTCCACCACATTCTGACCAATATCTGACAAGTTCACTAATTCCGCCTCAACAGTGATTTCGAATCTATCGGACACCGAACTATCCACCATGTCGTTTTCTGTCACAGAATGATCCGAGGTCACAACCGCGGAGGAGGAAACACTGGTTCCCTCAGACAAGTGGGTGGACTCCACGATAGAATCCTCCAGCTGCAGCTCACTGCTGCTGCTGACTCCTCCTCCACAAGAGTTCCTGCTGCAACTGCTGCCTCCCTGCTGGTCACTGCTACTATCCACACTACTGTCCACCCCCACTGGCCTCTCCTCCACTGTGGATACTTCTTGTGGAGAGCGGCTCTCCTCTGGGAGTTCATCCACTTCCATGCTGACTTCTTCGGTCTGTGAGGATAGCATGTCAGTACTGCTGTCTACACACTGGGGTTCAACTACACTAACACTAGCCTGTGATTGCGATGCCATGGAAGATGGTCGACACACATCTTCCATGTTTGAAGTACTACAAGAATCCTCCATGACACTGATATTTGCTGAGCCTACCCTTGATGAGCTACCAATACTACATGAATCCGAGCGAGATGTACTATCACACACACTCCTCGTTGTTGAGTTCTTCTGTTGATCTTCCGTACTGTCCACTGCATCTACATCCATGTCCACAGAAACACTTTCATCCTCCACTTCCACCTCTTCTTCCTCCTCTTCCACCACTGAGGGTCTTGATTGCTGCCCACTGGAGACATTCTCGTCTTCCTCCACAATATTTAGTCCTACAGGTCTCTGAACAGAATCACTGGTAGAGTCCAGTTTGTCCCCCTCCTCCTGCCCCCCACAGCTCATGCTATGATCCTCCTCGGCCGAACTGTTGGTCACCTCACACGTGTGACTGGTGTCACTCAGTAACGACTGGTCTATCCCAGAAGTCCGATCTTCCATGCTGACCAGTTCACTATGAATTATACTATTACTACCCGTAACTTTCTGAGGACACAGAGTCTGTTCATGCTCAGAGTCCGAGGACTGATCGACAGACAGTCGCGAAGAAACCGTCACTGAGGAATCGGACACTTCACTCTCCATAGAATCACGAATACTGGCTTTTCGTAAATCTCGGGGACTCACAAAGGCTCTCTTCTTTGGAATCTCCATCTACATGTAATTAATTCGAGATTTTAATGTTTATGTTTGCATTATTTCAACAAAATGCAAATTTTTCTTCTTAACTAAAATTGCAGTGTATAAAGAATTATATATGAAAGTCATTAGTCTTCTCCATAATTTTACATCAACCTCAATTGAACCATTGTTAAATATATGACTAGTATATTAAACATACAGCTATTACCTTTACACTGGGGGTGTAGTTTGGGAAAAAAGGTTTGTTCTCTTCCTGGGCAACCTCTGTGGGCTGTCCCTCTGATTCCCCAAACTGACTGACCATGGGAGCCAACAAGGGGGAGGAAGTGGAGGGGCCCGCACTCTGGGGACCATCCACTGACTCTCTCGCCATTCTCCTTTTCTTAAGAGGGGTAACAAAATCTGAAACAAAGTAGCAATACTCAATCTTTATTATAGTGTAATGACTTCTCAAAGGAGAGTTGAGCATAAATGGACATTTTAAGCCTTCCTTAATATATTGGTCACGGACCACTGAAAATGAAAAAGGTTTAAGTGTTGTTTACCTCCAGGAGGTGAAGCTCCTGGGCTGGGCATTCCCGGACTGGCATTACCTCCCCCTGTCGTGATACCTCCCCCTATCATGTTGGTTCCCCCTGTTGTGTTGGGAGAGTTGGATCCAGTGTCTGACTTGGGCTTCTCAATCATGGCCTGTCGCAACCAACGCTACAAAAATCCACAAGAAAATCAACACTCAATTAACAGCCGTTCTTTGCACTGTAAATTCGGGGGCCAACAATCATTCTGCTTAACTTATTATAACATAACTTTCCAAATAGATATGTGTATTTGTACTCTAACATCTATCTTATAGATGCTTATGTCTTAAACCTACCTTTTTGGCCGATCCGATACTGCTCTCTACGTTGATGACAGGACGGAAGGATCCAGAGCTGTGACTGTTCCGTCTGAGATGTTCCATGGCGTTCCGTGGGCTCGGGAGACACGTCACAAACATCGTGTCGTCCTCAACGTTCACTTCCAGGGGCTCTGTCTTGGCCGGGGACGATGTAGCTGTTACAACATCCTGGCTCTTTTCATGCAACCACTCATTCATCAGGTGCTGGAATTATTAATGTACAGAATACTATGAATTCATGTCTTTTCTTCCATAATAATAATATAAGCATCTAATTCCTCTATGCTTGCTTCAAGTCAGTAACTTTTACCGGTGTCGCCCATATATCAAGTAAACATGCTTATAGCGAGGTGAGATAAAACATTGAAATTTGTTACGTCTGTAATTTGTAATATGATTTAAGACTTAATGAAATAAAACTGACTTCATTTTAAGCATGGATTTATTATAAGCATGTAATCATCTTTGAACTAACCTTTTTGGTTTTGAGGAATCTGAAGGATGGGGGTACGTTGGCTGTGTCGGTGGTGACCAGTGGGGTGTTGGGACAGCTGTTAGGCATGGTGGGTGGAGCCGGCGCGGGGACAATTGAGCTCTCATCAGCCGCGTCCACCGACAGGGACGGCTCAGACACAGCGTTACCACTGCCAGCTCGGTTCCTTCTACAAACCAGACAATACATGTACAGGCATTATCAAAGCTAAATGACCACAACTTTCGTGAACATTTCAAAGCTCTGTGTTTCAATTAACCTAAGACATTTCTAAAATAAGAATGTCTTAACAATTATTTCTCCTCCAAAAATTAGCACTTCATTCAACAACAAAAATATCTAACCTTCTTGAGGACACTCGTTTTGCTCTCCTCCTGTGAAGCAAACAAAAGGGAAGCTCATAAACAACAAATCATAAGCAACATTACAAGACCTTACACACTTTTCTTAATCTTTCCATCTCTCTTTATTCAATGTTTACAGCAACAACAATCAAGATCTACTTACGTTTTTGGCCTGGGTCTTGTCTCCTTGACAACAGCAGGCTGTTGTTCTACTGGGGCTACCTCTGGAGGGACACTCTCCTCTGGGGTGGACTCCGTCTCCATGGGGGGTGGGGGTTCCTGTGGGGCCTCAATGACCGCCTCCTCCTCCTTCTTCTTAGACCGGGTCTCTTTCTGAGGCGGCTTCTCTTTCTTTTCTTCTTTCTTCACAGGTGCTTTCTCCACCTTTTCAGCAGGCTGTGAAAACCAAGCTTTGGTTATAACTAGAACCTATTTTCATACAGTAGAGCTTTTCTAAAATTTAGCACAATAATACCCTTGTTTAGAATTATGAATTAACAAAAGTGCCATATTTACAGAGTACATGTACAGTTCTACATAGTCTACGTATAAGATTTATAGAGTTTATCTTTCTTTTTTTTTAATATAAAACATGTACATTTAACTGTTTTATATAGTACATGTACCAGATTTATTTGAGTACATTTATCCGTGTATAAAGTTTATGTACCAGATGTACAGAGTACACAAACAATAGCCTGGTCTTCACCCACCTTTTCCTCTTTACGAGTGTCTGTACTTTTCCTCTCCATTCGGTTCAGTGCCTGATTCCTCCTCTCCTCTCGTTTCTCCAACTTCTCAAATGCCTTCATGATGGCTTCCATCTTCCTTTCCTCTCTAGTCTGAAAAAGGATTCAGCCGGGTTAATATGACATTTCCTACAATTTTATTTTATTTTTTATTTTGAGTGGAATTGAGTCGTATCAAGGCTCTTTCATGACTGCAATGAATTATGAATATCAACGATAACAAAGAGATCAAATGTTTGAAACTAGACAATCGTGGATAATCATATGGCTTATTCCTTTGATGTTGATGAGTACACCATTTTTCTTTTACCATTTTATGATGTGATGCAGCTGACTCAGACATTGGTGCATTAGGGTTACTTTGCCCAGTTTCTTCATCGTCTGACCTTAGGGAAGCCTCCATTAAATCTCCAGACATGGAATTACTGTCCACTTGTTCAACAGGTTCCACTTTAGATACCTGCAACCACATAAAATTCAATGTTACTTTGACATAATGTAAGCTATACATTTTCATTTCTGTTAAGTTTTGGAACATTCTGGGGGCTTTTCCTTTTAGCATAAACAATTGAGAACTTTAATGTTTGATATTTTCCTTTTTTTATATCCTTAAATACAACTCCTTTCCCCTTTTTGATTTTACTTATACTTTTCCCAACACTAACATATGTTTACTTATACATTATTTTTCCTGGCACTTACAATTTCATTCATTTTTTTCCTGACAAAAATATTTTGACTGATTTTTCCTGGAGCTAACATTTTGACAAAACATTCCTGACACTAACTTTTTTACTTTTCCTGACACTAACTTTTTTACTTTTCCTGACACTAACTTTTTTACTTTTCCTGACACTAACGCTCACCACTTGTTCTGGTATTTCAGTAGTGGGCGATTTAACATCCTCAAGACTTTCAGGGGGAGATAACTCCTCTGGCGACTTTTTGACAGGAGATTTGATGTGGACTTTAATCGGTGATTTCACAGGGAGTTTTGGCAATCTCTGAGGAGATTTGTCTTTTCTAAAAATATAAAAAACACAATCATTAACAATATTATCATCCATTTAATAAACAATAATTTCACTATCTTCAGAAATATCTTAAAGTAAATTTAATGCTTGGGTACAATTTATTTACAAGTTATACATACAAGCATCAAACACAAAAAGATCTTACTTGATGTTTGAGTTCATTCTCTTTTTAAAGAACTTGGCCACAGGACAGTTATTTCTCAAACAGGCACATTCCACACAGTAGGTGCTGTAGGCATAAAAAAAATAATAACGTCTGTTTAAAAAATCTCCTCTTTTTACATAAATTCAAAATACATTGTTTCAAACTCCAGTTCTCAGCTCTTATAAATAAACAAGTGATCTCACCAGTCCTTGTAGTTGTAGTCGTAGGGGATGGTGATCTCTGACCCCCGGGGTATCACCTTGGTGGAGTATACATAGAAATTCACACAACCATTCTGTACCACATGGTGCACCTGTAAAAATCACCAACATTCAACTCACATATTATGATATATTACAAGTCATCAAATGTATATGTAAACACCTTCTCTCATAGTTACTTAAACACCTTCTCTCATAGTTACTTAAACACCTTCTCTCATAGGTACTTAAACACCTTCTCTCATAGTTACTCGAAACTTGCTTTTTTTTTTTTGAGTGATTAATTAGACAAGGATCATATTTTCTAATCAACTGTTCATCAAGCACAATAAAATCATAGATCTTTGCAACTCATTGTTCTATGGGTCAGGTCTTACCTCTGCATTAGCTTTACAAGATCGTCGAATGAAGCGTGCAATGTTCCCATAGGACGTGGCATCAATACAAATATCCATATCATCATAATTAGAATAAAACAACACAAATGGATTTAATCTGCAAAAAAAAGAAGACCAATGTGATAAAACATATCATTATATTTACATCTACCAAGTATGATTCCCTCTATTTCTTACAGAAACTTATAGTTAATTCATAACTCTATAGAAACAGCCAGACTGAAATCTACATGCCCCGTTTATCGATTGGTCGAAACCTACAGCTAGCGCAGGTTATGTATTTTTTCTGCAATGTCGCCACCTTCATATCCCGCATGAACCACCAAAGAAAGAATTTTATTGTTTAAACAATCACAAATCTCAATTTTCTGTAGCTCTGTACTCTGTATTTGTGACGCGTGTTCTACTCACCGTTTATAGAAGCTCTCCTTGTTAAACTGGTCCTTATACATGACTTCTCCAATGTACTCCACTACAGCCTCCCCTTCTCCTATTGTCTCGGTCGCCTCCAAGCCCTGTCAATCAAAATCAACCAAAATACTATAACTTTCAGTTTATAGTAAAGTTCTTTTACTCATCTAGTGGACCAACAAATTTGCAATGATAAACAACAGTGAGTAAAGGTATTTTAGGAACCTCCATACTTTCTCTTTCATTAACATAATACATGTATTTCTTAGATATGAAAGCAGAAACCTTCTTATGACCACAAAAAGAAATCTTCTGAGTCCCAGAGTCTGCTGGGGTCTTACCTTTCTGTTTTTGTTGACTTCTGTCACATGACAGAGTGGTACCCTCAGTCTCCCACCTAATCCTTTACTTTCTGGGGGCTACAAAAAAAGAGAAAGATATCACAACACTAGCTTTAGCAGACAACTTTAAAATATTCCAAAAATCAAGCAAACTACGACGTTTCATTATTTCATAACCAAGAGATTAAATATTCCAACAATTCAAGCAAACTACACAAGCTCATATAGTAGTTAAGTAAGAACAACATTGTGATGAAATAAGTACAAACATGATCTTTTACAACTTACATAAACACCGTTGATCTTCTTGGCTAGAAAGGAGTTAAGGATATCCTGGGAGTAGCGGTTCTCAATCACCTCTTCGTACTTGTCCACCCAGGGGCTGAAAAACACCCAGCAATTCAAGGTCAAACAGGGTCATATAACCCAATAAGTCACACAAAACAACAACTTCCCTGTAAGATCGGAAACCCCCCGTTCTTATCTTGCCAGACACAATGGAGTGTTCTATGCACATCTGAAGTGTGGAGCAATAGTTATTCTCATCTAGTACCCCTCAGGGTTGATTAGTAAGATTATACTGGGAGAAGTCCTTGTATTGTATCAAGTGTCGAGTGGAGGACTTTCAAGTGTTATATAAAGAAGATAATGTTTTCTGTTAATTGGTTTAATTATGTTCATGACTAAAGGTCGGTGCTGTTGTATCTGTCTCTTATATCCCAGCATTCTCACCCTGGTGATTTTAACAAGTGTATCTACAAATTTGCTTCCTTTATTGGAAATCTGATAGGCTCATTTTGTTCTAGACAAGAAATGTAATCAAAAACACTCTTGTCTAGAATTGCACTTGTAAATCCAATTAATAATGAATAAGATTGCATCCTTCTCCAGTTCTGATAACCAATGGAGCAATACACATACAGATACCAGTATACCACAGAAAAGTCAAAGTGTGTAAATAAATAAAATTGCCTACAGAAAATTTGTGGCTTTAAAAAAGTAATACAGAAACTGGCATTTAGATAGAAAGTCACATAATACCAATACTACTGCTTACATGAATTGTCAACAAAAAATTTTCGTCTTTCAAAATGATTGTGACAGAATTGTCCAAAAACTTGATAAAGAACACTAAAATATGTCTCTATATTGTCCATTCAGAATGGTAGAATATGTGACTGTAAGGTCCATAAAGGACGAGTGTTCACCTAAAGGAGCTGTCCCAGGGATCCTGCTGGGCGTTCTCGTTAATCACCAGCGACAGTCCAGGCTTCTTGTTTTTCTCCAGCTGAAACAGACATATGAAGCACTCATAGAGAAAGTCAAGAGGCAGGCTGAGAGTCAACACAGTTCTCAAATCCCCCAAAAAACTAATTAACTGCTCCAGTGTTAATTGAAAACCACAGGATTCTTATTTACCTTCATTTTCTTTGTTTTCAATCCCACAGATGTATCTTTATTTATAACCTGGAAGGAATGCAGTAAAGAGAGTTAAAGTGATAAACATTTTTCTCAGTTAAATTCAAAAGTGTGTACAAAAACTTATGATGCATTTTACTGGTTTTATTTTTATCTTTGTATTTATCAAAAACATTTCCTATCCCCATCTGAAGAGCACAATTATACAATTTTTTAGGGGAAAATTTATCCTTGCAATATTTTATTTGCTATTCCCTTTAAGTATTCAACACTGTAAATTAACCTGTACATCTTGGTTACACACTATCACCAAAACTAAAATCTTGCTTTTATCTCTAACAATGTATTAAGATGTTTTCTAGTCTTTAATGGCATTTATATCTTCTTTACACAAACATATCATTATAAAACAGAAGCTACCCTCAAGAGCTTCCTCTCAAACCTCTATACTCAATGATTCAAGACAGAACCCTGAACGCTTACTCTTTGGTGTTTCTTGTTTGCGTCTTTATTCTCCTTCTCCTTCTTGATGTCGCGCTTCTCTTTCCTGTTGTTTTTGCGTTGCTTGAGCTCCGACATCTTGTTGCCATTGTTGGTGTTGTTGTTGCCCGACTTGTTGCGCTGTTTTTTGGTCTTGAGTTTTTTGGCCCCCAAGAGATCCACCCCTCCCTGTTGCTGCTGCTGCTGAGACAGCTGTCTATTGGCTTCCTCTTCTGGGTCTGTGTCTGTGGCACTCGAGTCTACCAATCAGAACAAAGGTTACATCAGTCAATAAATCATACAACCAATCACAGAGCAGAACATAAGGTGTTAACAAAAGACAACAGAAAACGAGCGGTCGACAAGTACATACCTTATTAACAAGACAAGTATATCAATCTCCATTTACATCGATATTTTTTTCAGATTAAGTCATATATATTACATCGTTCACAGAACCAGGAAATAACACTTGGAAATTCCCTCGTTCATGTATAACTATTGCATCCTATTGAGCCTATGTAAATTAGACCTATGGCGTAACACACACCCACTCCTTTATAACATGTAATATTCAGATTTCATAGGAAGAAATCACAATTATGTATGTCCTCACAAACACTGACATTGGATGAATGATAAAAAATGTATTTAAAATTAAATTCATCCCCATGTTCAGTGTAATTTATATGATCTTTTAAAGAGCCTTGACAGACCGACAACTCCACAGCCAGTCTGTTTGGTTCATCTATTACCTGTCAGAGTGTCGAGGAACTCTTTCTTCTTCAGCTGTATCAGTCGCGCCGACTCACGGTCCAGGGGGCGGGGCTCACACAGTTCACAGAAGTAAGACTCGGGGATATTGTTCCTATCTACCCCCATACAGTCAATATGCTGCCACACACTGAAAAAAACACAGAGAGGAACAAGATTAGACACAATGATATTCACATGGCATTTTCTCTACCCTGGTATCTTTACGGAGAGATCATTTCTTAAAATACTGATCATGTGTTTATTACAGTCTATTTTCACATGTCACTTCCCTACCCTGGTTCATACACAGACTGATTTTTGCTTAAAATCTTAATCATGTGTTGATTACATCCTATTTTCAATATTAGACACAATATAATATCTACAGGACATTTTCCCTAACCCCCCCCCCTCCGATATACATGTATATATCATACAAATCTTTGCTTCAATCTCAGTCATGTGTATATTGCAGCCTTTTTTATACAATAGGATATTAACGTCAATTATATACACACACAAAGACGGATCTTTGCTTAAATTCTTGTTCATGTGTTTATTTCAGCCGATTTTCAATATTAGACACAATAAGATATTTACATATCATTTTTCCTTCCCTGGTTTTTATACAGACAGATCTTTGCTTAAAATCTTGATCATGTGTATATTACAACCTATTTTTACACAATATGATATTTACAAGACATTTTCCCTTCCCTGGTTTCTATACAAACAGATCATTGCTTTAATCTCGTTCCTGTGTTTATTACTGTCTGACACGGAATACTATCGGTGACCTTTTGACCTAGCACTGACCTTAGACTGCATTGTTTCACTATTATTTCCTTGTTTGCCTTTTATGATGAAATATTAGAACAGATTGCTATGACAATTGACTGTTTGGAGGCTATTTCCTTCTTGTATTTTAAAGCTTTCCACTCCCATTCTCTACCCAGAGTGGATTATGCAATATTGTCAAGGCTAATGAAACACTGATAAAATCTTGACTAAACAAGTTTTAGCACAGCTCTTTATAAAAGAGATATAAATTCCTGCAATAAACTTGGCAATCTAATATTGATGTATCCATGCTATTTTTAAGACTGAAAATTTCAATCACAAATCAAGCCCATTAAGCTAGAGATTATCCAATGATCTATTCTTTATCATACCTACAATTATTACAGCACATCGTACAGCCAATATCATTATCTTACCGTCATATCATGTAGCCATTTTCTTACTAGCATATCATGTGGCCATTATCATATTAGCATAGCATGTGGTCATTATCTTACCAGCATATCATGTAGCCATTATCATACTAGCATATCATGTGGCCATTATCTTACCAGCATATCATGTGGTCATTATCTTACCAGCATATCATGTGGTCATTATCATACTAGCATATCATGTGGTCATTATCATACTAGCATATCATGTGGCCATTATCATACCTGCACTTGTCACAGCATATCATGTAGCCGTCATCGTGCACAAAGTCACAGATACACCTGGTGATGCTGTCGTCGTCCGCCTCCTTGGGGGGGACCATCTCGGGCGGGGTGATGGGGAGCCCGGCACTGCTGCCGACATCCTCTACCTCTATGTGGCCTTTGTCGGGGGTGAGAGGGGCCAGGGGTGGCATCAGCATCTGCTGCGGGGGTTGGGGTGGTGTGGGAGGGGGCGTAGGAGGACGTGGAGCTCCGTAATTGTGGTCCTAAAAAGAGAAATTAACGATTTATTTTTCAGACTCTGTATACTGATTTTTAAATTCTTTTTTACACAATATCTTTAACTCTTATACATGCTTTAGCTGATCAATTTAAAAATTATACAACCAACTTATATTTTAAACAAACTCTGGGTTGAAGTCAAGATAACAGCAAATGTATAGTCATATGATGACTTCATATTTCCTATATTATTAATTATTTTGCTTATATTTTTCAATACAGTATGACTTGTTCATGATGAGACCTGCTGCACTTTTAGGAATCAATCAAACCCCGCGAAAAATACCATATGCAGTCTTAATACATCAATCAATACAACAATAAAGAGAACTTGATGTAGAAATTGGTTCATTTAGCCTCTGTCAAGAGTTGCTTTATTTACAAATTCTTCCACACATTGGAGTCCCTGACAAAGCTTTCTACAGCAGCTTACGGCTCCTATAGAAACACACAAATGTACTTTTTCTGTGAGTAAACAGTTCTCAGGGTCCGGCGGACCTCCTTATTACAGTCAATCAATATTTCTTTTAAAAGAAAAACAGGATTTCAACGGATGAACAAGTTTTAACTGTCACTGCTATGCCCTTTAGGTGATTATATTTTCTAAAGCTCTTCAAATATTAACGCAGCATATTTCATGTGTTATCCAATTTAATATTAAGATTTTTTTTTAATTCACTGAATTTGCATGGCTCTCTCCAAGACACATTAAAGCCCAATAGAAAAGCATACATTATTTATTGTCTGTGAAATCTCATCAGCCTACAGGTATGTGTCACCCCTTTTTTAAACCCTACACAAAATAAGGAAGGAACATTGTCTGTTGCCATGGTTAACAAAATATACTGAAATAACCTTTTATTGAGTGTCACAAAAGGAATTATAGACTTGTATACCCAGCAGATCAATCAACCGTGTGTTGTGGAGTTTTCATCACAAAAAATACGTTGGATATTTTATTTCTGAAAGACTGATTAAGTTTTACTGCCTTAGGGCATCCATTTTCACCTTTTTCTAAGCTTCCTGACAGAACTGATTTGGGTTTTTTTCCCAGAGTATATCTAAGTAGTGTACACTTTCTTATAAATTGTTCATCAAAATGGTTTTAATGGTTGAAAAAAAGATGAATTTTTAACAGAATTCAAAATATCAAATCAACATTTTTATCTCCATTCATAACATTAAGAATAAATTCACATCTTACCTGGTTAAAAAAAAACAAAAATCAGAAGTTCCAGAACCTACACACACATATACACTGGTTTATACATCGCAGTCCTCAGTACATTGAGCTTATAAGAAATCCATACTTTGTATACAAAAGGGGGAGCTGGCTTGTTGAACTAATTCCTTTAGCCAGAGCGTATTTAGACTGTTAAAACTCCCCGGCTTTGTCCAAGAGTAATCTTCCAGTACCTGGCTTGTAGGATCATGTTTTTAACAGGCATTGTCCATGGTGAAAGAAACTTAAACAATGCTTTGCATTTACACCTCAATAGCAGATTAGCAGTGCTCACAGCAGTCCTACTGCAGTTATAATTAGTCCCTCTACTGGCCTTTAATCACACATATCAAGGTCTAATTTGTAGCCCCTGTTTATCTATACACGTGTAGATATACTAGTACCCTGTTCAGGTAGCTGCTATCTCAGTCACAAGGAAATCAAATACACCTTCTCTCACGAGTGTAACCGTTATTTAGAGCCCTCAAGACAGGTGTTTAACAAGCTTCTAGGTGTCTTGATACAGAAAGGTGTTAATTGCTGTGTTCATGTGCTTACAATTCAACAGATCACCTGACATACCTGTTATAAACATAGGGTAAGGCAAAAAATAAACAGGGGTATTATTTTCTCAGTTTTTTTAATTCATCTCTGGAATTCCCAACTCAACACTGTGTTTTGTGGATCTGTTGTAAGAGGGATTTCCATATCAAAGATAATGGACATTTGTATGTAACTAGACCTTTTGCTAGCAAGAACTACAATGTAACTGGATGTAATAAGATTTCTTGGTTTACACCTAGACCATAATTCCAGGGAAATAACAGTCACCGTGCTTTACCTGGTTTGACAGAACTTGTATACAGAGATATTACGCAAGCAACAGGTAACTAAAATTTCCTGTTTTACACCTAAACAATAACTCAGAGGAAGAGTTAGCAGCTCATTGTGTATCAACTTACACCTTTTTGCATGCAACAGATAACCAGATGTAATAAGATTTCCTTAGTATTCAAAATTCCAGAGGAAAAAACTGTTATTATGCTAGTGCAACTTTGTTTTTTGCAAGCAGCAGGTAACTAAATGTACTACGATTTCCTTAACCAAAATATAAAGGCAGAGTGCAGGTGAAATGCTTACCTGGTATGGCAGTCCGAAGCAGCCAGGGTAGGACTGGGGGGCAGGGAGATCCGGGCCACGACTCGCTGTGGGGGCGTCCTCATCTCTGTAAAGACAAACTCTGCATTACCGCCAAAGTTATAACAGGATACGACTCTCTCTGACTCATAACAACACAACACAACCACTACCACCAAGGTATTCTGCTGTGCAGATCTTTTCAAGTGTCCACAGCTCGTATTCTGCATCATTGTCATTCTCTCTGCCGTGGATTTTTATTTTGAGGCAGTTTGAGCTTATTTTTAGCTCTGAAAATTTCCTGTACTGGTTAAACTCAAGGATGCTGCCTCAAACCTGGACAAAATGACATCCAATCTCTTGGCTAGTATCGCCACAAAATCAATAGGCAAGTCATGAATTCTGCTTTTTTAAGCAATTAAGAACACTGTTTTATTACATTTTTCTTTCACTGAAAGTAATGTTTATGTTCCAAATTTGTCAAAAGGAAAAAACAACATGCAATATCATTTATATTTTTTCTCAGTACAAATAAATTGATTTTGAACACATGCTGACACACTAAAAAAGAGCCATTTCACTAAACCATGGCCTTTTGGTAGTTTGTCTTAAATATTAATTTGACTTTGTTCAATTCATTGAAAGCTATTCAATCGGTGGATAATTGATATTGATGTTCAACAACATTTGTCCGAATCTAAACCTGTGCTATTGTACTTGGTGCATATTTCACTTGAGGCTAGTGTCCATTTCAACTTGTTGCATAAACTAGATGGTACAGTTACATCGTACAAAAAGTCCATTTCATGATAAAATATCTCTTTAAAAACCTACCGTAATCAATTGTAAAACGTTTAGATTAGGGCAAATTTTATTGTAAATGTTTATTTTGAACTGAATTTGATGCAATAATCAGAATATTTTCCTCACTGGAGAAAGAAGTTGAAATGTTAAAAAAATCCCACTTACAATTCATGAACATAACTCCACAGCAACAAAATTTGCAGATAAGAAAAAAAACTTCCTTAACTCTTCAAAATCCTCAACAACAAGCAAAGTAACTCCACACAAGAAATGCAACAAAAAATTCACTATACAATATAGGTACAACTTCAATGAATTTTCTGCGTCAGAGAGTGAATGTTGGGGGGACTACAATAAATTAACACAGCGATTATTACACTGTCATTTTATGCGCGAGTTGAGGAAGGAAGAGAGTCATTCAGTTACACGGAATAGGACACAATCCTCCATGTGACCCAGATTTACAATTACATCCTCTCACATGACAAACCAGGTTTGAGAACTCCATGTTTAAAACCTGGGTAAATTCCTAACTAAACATCACTCCTGAATTTAGATGTGATTAATTATTTCTACACAGTCTCTCTTCTCTATCAGACACATCAGCCAAATACCAACTACTACAGAAAACAGAGGGGTGGATCACAGTGCCCTCTGATTATCCTTCCAAGGAACACAAAAATGCTTTTGTGCAAATTGCCACCTGTGATGCAGAGATAAATGCATGTTTTCCCTGAAGCCATATCAACCCAGGGAGTCTGAATTATCCAGCTTCATCAAATGCACTGAACAGATAAAAGCCTAAGGGGGAGGTAACTCCAGCAAGACCAAAATATACTAAGTCAAATACAACCACCAGCCCCAGATAATGGCAAGGCTATTTATCTATGACATGTGAACACAGCAGTTCAACCCATGCCCCTTCTGGTGCACCACATTCATTATTTCATTAACTGCTTCCCCTAATTAGCCCATTAATTAAGCATGTTTCCTAATTACCAAATTAGACATGCACTTCTATTACCAAGCTAGCAGGTGCTTGCTTTGAAGAGAGACTGGAAATCAACCTTCTTAATTTATAATCAAGGTCCCTTCCAAGTCATCATATTATATAATAGTTTATACTATTAAGAGCCTAATTGTCTGACATTGAAACAAATGCTGAGGTAAATAGAACTGACTTCGTATGTTGAAATAGGTTAAAATTACAGTTGTAAAATGCACTGTTAACCCTGCAATTGAACTTAAACATTGTAATTATGTGTAAATCAATGATGTGTTCCAATATATTAGAACCGTTTTAACAAGAGCTTGGACTTTCGGTGGGATGTTACTATCTAGTTTGCTCATCAAAACAAGCTTTCAAATATTGACCTCCTTTCTTCTAATTCGCTAAGAGAAGCTCATTAATATTCATAGACTGTCAAAACCGGAAAGCTGTTTGTCAAGATCTGCTCTGCTGTGTGAAATTGACGCTGTTTCAGCGAAATATACATCCCTAGATAAGGTCGGACAAGTGTCATTGCGTTCAATGTATTCATTTCTATTAGCCAATGGCTGGACCGTTAACCACGAGTAGACCCCGCCTTCATCAAATCGGAGTTTGTCACTTACTACCCAAAGTCCAAGCTCTTGTTAAAACGGTTCTATTAGCCTCACACCCATCGTCTCAGAGAATTTTGAATGAATCATCAACTGCCATAGTGGATGAATATGTCCTCTTATCAGCATAAGACTGAATCAGATTGGTAATATTTGATTATTTCTAACAGAACACATTCCTTTTGATTTCTGTCATCATTTATTTCCCCCTATATCATCAGGTATACACTGCCAACTTTAATATCAAAACTATCTCCTCAACAATACCCGATCTGACCTGCCATGCACCAATATTCTCATCCAAATTAAAGGGGAGAAAAAACTATTAAAATAATAGAGCAAAACATTAGTCAGGACAAAATAAAGGAAGAGTTAAAAACAAGCAAATAATCCTTTATTTTCTTCGCTACTGTAATGTTTATTTTCTGAAACTGTCCCAGCTGGGTTGCAAAACACAACAACTAAAGATTTCTTGTCAGAAAATTCCACAGAAGGGAGTAGTTATTTTTCTTTCATTGTTAAGCCGAATGGAGTTATCTTTCTTGATAAGCATACACAGTTGCATTATTTTATCATCATAGTTCTACATCAGGAGTTCTGTCACTCGGAACACACTGACTTACTCATAGTGGCCATGCTCCCTCCGTTCTATGTGACCTACATCTGGGACAGTCCCTATCCGTGGCATGTAGTGGCTCATCGTGACTCCGGTAAGTCCATTAGATTCAGGTTGGACCCACACCGAGCGGTTGTCTTCATCGAGGCCATAACTGCATTATTCTATACCTACACATACAGAAAATAACAATGTTTATTTAGCTAACAGCATGTAATAATTTTTTTTTTATAATTCATGACTGAAAAACATCTCCTGGACCAGTCCTAATTCATTGCACACAGCATCATGGGAAAAAATTGTAAAGTTGTAGCTGTAATACATGTTATCTACTAAAAAAAAAATAATAATTTAAGAAGGTATAATATACTGATCCATAAAGTGCAATAATTTTTTTTTTTCTTCTTCTTTTTTTTTTAAAAGGTGATAATAACACTAATAAATGTGTTAATAAAGCGAATGGAAATCATCTCAAGGATGCAAGAGTTATGGCTCTTTGATTTTTACTATGTCAAGCTACAAACTCAACATAATTTAAAAAATCTAAATCTAAACAGAACAGAAACTTACAACTTCAAGATAAGTGGTTCATTAATTGTGCAACATATTATTTTGGTTCAAAAGAAGCTTTTTTATAATTTCAATTGCCTGCTAGATCATGTTAAATTAATAAAATAAAACGATCAAATTTTACACAAAATACTAACAATTTTACCATTCCATGTAAAGGATCATAATTAAAAGAATTATGTTTAAAATATTTCACAAGCCTACCATTATTCAGCCTACCATTATTCCCTGTGTGCCAACAATCATATTTCAGTTCATATTACAGGATTTAATTTAGACCTGTCCAACTGAACAAATTGAAACAATGTCTCCATTCTTACTTAAGCTATATGACCTTATAATGTCAGAATCCATAGATGCTTAATGAGAATTGCTCAATATGTTATGAATAGGAAAATTAAAGGTCATGATAGCATTTCTTCATACACATTTAATGATTTGCAATGTGTTCTAACAATAACCCTGTTGTTTAAATATAGGGGATATACTTTTCTTTAAACCAACAAGCTGAAGAAACATATTTGACTAAATCAAAGCCATTTGAAAGATGAGTCATATCCTTATTTTGAAAACACCTTTTCCTGCAATTTTAAAAATCTGGTAAATGAAAATAGTGTTAAATATTTTCTTTTTCTTTCAAATTTGAAAATCAACTAATAGGTAATGCCATATTCTGTAACCCCTTCCCTTGAAAAAAAAATCAAACAATATTAAACCTCTTTAAATTGGTTTATACTTATTACCCCAAAAATCCTTTTTTGTATAGAGCAACTTAAGTTTTTAACATAAAATATAAATTTTGAATCCCTCTTTATACAAGTCAAAATAAATTTAGTGTCTGACAAGAGATAAGAGCATGCATTTAGACAAGTGATTAATATAAGCTCATTGCACTGATTGTGTCAAAATAGTCGGACCATTTTGCTCAGACATGTCTGCTAAATCTATTGTAGTCAATGAACTTTGCATGATGTAAAACTTCTCGCAATGTCAAACTCTTAACATTATGTAGTTTTATCACTTATCACAGGCTTCTATTATACACTGTCTTCTTTTAAATTACATGTAGACGCTCTTCTTTTTTTAGAAATATTTTAAATGTTGTCCGCCATTTTTCCAATTAGCATACAACATAATATATGATGAAAATTTCGACAATTCTTTTTTCCATAACCAGTGTGACTCACCTTCCAACTAAAATTCATGTTTGGAGTTCACATGAGCCAGTAAATCTCTTTTACAGTGTCATGCACGTTAAATTCCGAATAACTACTGAACGTCAAACGAATAGAATGCGACAAGTTTCGGTTGTTTACAACTTACTTTTGCATCAATATTTCCAAAATGAAAGCTGCTATCGTCTAAAAAGCACATGAATTGGATAACTTGTTTATCTTAAATTGTTCCTAAGTCCATGTCACATCGTGAATTAGCATGACATCAAAGAATATATACCTGTAATAATTCTTAAGCGGCTATTGTAAATATCCAGTGTCAGCCATTAAATTGTTATGCTACGGGGACGAATATTGCGTTCTGTGGAGTCCCCATATCCGGTGTCGTCACGAATATCTAATAATTTTTTTTATATCCTTATCTTTTTATACTGCATATTTTGAACAGTATATTACGACAAATTTTGCACTAAATTGATAAAGCAGAGAAAAATTTTTATATGAAAAGGAAAAATTCGGTGCGAAAACGGAAAGACATTTTTCAATCGGATAAAATTGAAAAATAGTGAAGTTCTTTATTTAGAGAAATCTTAATTGTTCATGAGCCGATGTTCAATCATTAAACAGAACATATGCTAAGAAAAATATTGCATTTTTCAAACTACATCTACACTTAGTATCTATAGAGAAAGCGTAAGACCTTTTTGCACTTAGATATATCATGGCACCTGACGCAGGGACGTATATGTCCCTGCCTGAAGTTATAAATATTTTTCTCGTAATAGAAATTTTACCCTCTACCTAATAATACATTAGTAGGTAGAGGGTATATATTTTTATTACGAGAAAAATATATAACGCTAGGTGCCTGTGAGATATATCTATGAAATAGATTTTTTTAAAAATCTACAAAACTCCAACAAAGCAACAAATATCATAGTTAGGCCTACCAAAAAATCAACACATCCTTAAAAAAAAACCTTTCTAATGTTAAGGTGGTATAGGACACCTGTCGATATTAATGTTGATAAAAGTACATTATAATCAAAATACTTTCACCGTTTTGGAATTTTTCAAATTTTTAAATATTTGACCAAAAATTATGTTTTATATTTTTTTAGAGCGGTCATTGTAAAATGTTTGCTCATCATGTGCGGATCCAGATTTTTTTGTGGGGGGGGGGGGTCCGAGGGATATTTGAGTTTGCCAGGGGGTGGGCGGAGGCTTCTAAACATATTTTTGGTAATTTTACAATTGAGTAATGAACATTTAAGAAATTTGAAGTATCCAGGGGGGTGCACCCCCCTCCCCGACCCAACCCCTCTAGATTCGAGCATGCTCATAAAGCAAGCGCACGTACATACCGTAAATATTGATATTGTATAGAGACCAATCAGAAAAATTAGACATCTGCATGATGCAATTACGTACCGCTCCTCTGTGATCCGCTAGGAGAGGCTTTACGACTCTGACCGCGACATAACACCCACCCTAAACTATAATTCTGATCATGCAAACTATTGAATTATAATATGGAACGAAGACAAACAATACTACAGTCAGTATATTTTAAATTGCGCGATTTTTTTAAATTTTTTTTTTCTTTTTGGTGAGTCAATTTTTATGCGAGCTCAAAACGGAAGAAACCATGTTTAGTCCCAGCGTTTTTGTTGATTATATAAAACGTTTTTTAATTCCCTTCTATGCTATTCATTATAATCATAGATCTTTAGATCTATCGTCATCGTCTAAAACTAGCTATGCAGGTATATCTTTGTCAACCTCGCATTACGAGAAAAATCACTAAATTGATATCAATATGAGATGCCTCGTCTTCTATGGACTTTACCGACCCCACAATTTCTGTAAACAATCAGTATCAAACCTAGTAAGTGTTTTGTTTTGTCGAGGACCTAACGTTTAATAGGTAAACAAACGTTTGTGTAAAAAAACAAGAGGCCAATAGGCCTTAACGGTCACCTGAGTAGCATAACCCATACACAAACTTGTCAAGGAGTCTCATATATATATGCATTTAATTAAGTTTTATTCTGGAATAGAAAATTTTTTAATTTGTAATGACGACCACCTCCGTGCCTGAAATCTTCAAAAATGACTATTAAACCTATAATTTTAGCGAAAAACTTAAAAGATCATAAAAGAGTGCATGACCTGATATTGAAAAGATGCAAGACTCTGATAGAAAATAATTTCCCCATATTTATTATTTTTCAGGATAAGTTTTAAGTGTATATGTTTTCATAGAAAAGCTGCATATGTATAACAGGGTGGCTATTATTCATGTTTTATCTAAAACAACCTCCCATTCCCCACCCCCCCCCCCCGGGGGGCAGACAGAAACTCTCCCTGTGGGCATTTAAACAAACGAAAAAAAAACCAGCTTTAAAAGCCATCATGAGTTATTCACTTCTCCTGTTCCAGTTTTTGAATATTCAACATTCGTTGAGAATTAATCACCATCCGGCATTTATACCAAAATCATTTTACCTTTATATCAGTGATTTTAGTTAGCCAATTATTACTTTACTATTAACAAGTCTATTTGTTTATTTTGAAAGTTCAAAAACTGTTTTTGTTTCAAATGATAAAAAGCCTTGCATAACTCTTTTGATCATACAACTTCTTTATAATTACATTATATTCAATGATTAATTACTAAATATGAACAAGCAAAGGAAGATAACTCCATGAGGAAGAAGCAAGGGAAAATAACTCCATTAACTGTTTACCCCCCCCCCCCCTTTCAACTCTTTCCAAATGTTCTCCAAATGCTAAGTCCTGAACCCTGACTTAGGGGTCATGAATTTCACAATTTAGGTAGAGGAGTTCATAACCATGCATTCAGTTTTTTGCCCACATGTGTGGGAGTAGAGATTTTTTCTAGATTTAATACATTTTTACTATATGGCTATATTGGCCCTACTCTAGGGCCTAAACCCCTGTCCCAGGGGTCATGAATTTCAAAATTTAGGTAGAAGACTTCATGGACATCATATCCATGCATTTACCTTTTCTCAAATATATACAGGAGTATAGAAGAAGATTTTCTAAGATTTAATACATTTTTACTATATGGCCATATTGGCCCCACCCTAGGGCCTAAACACCTGTCCCAGGGGTCATAAATTTTACAATTTAGGTAGAAGACTTCATGTACATCATATCCATGCATTTAGTTTTTCACAAATATATATGGGAGTAGAGACGAAGATTTTATAAAATTTAATACATTTTTACTATATGGCCATTTTGGTCCCACCCATGAGCCTGAACCCCTGACCCAGAGACCATAAATTTCACAATTTTGGTAAAGGGCTTCATGGACATCATAACCATGTATTTAGTTTTTAACAAATATCTATGGGAGTAGAGAAGAAGATTTTCTAAGATTTAATACATTTTTACTATATGGCCATATTGACCCCACCCTAGAGCCTGAACCCCTGACCCAGGGGCCATGAATTTCACAATTTTGGTAGAGGGCTTCGTGGACATCATAACCATGCAATCAGTTTTTTCCTCACATGTGTGGGAGTAGAGAAGAAGATTTTTGAAAATTTGGCTGTTTTTTGCATATTTGGCCCCATGTAAATTGTTAACGCACGACGCACGACGACGGATGAAAACAGATAGCAATAGGTCACCTGAGTTTACTCAAGTGACCTAAAAATTAGTTCAAATAACGTTACGTCCGCCATGTTGCCGTATAAATTTTGACGCTCGCCTTTTAAAGAAATTTGTAAGGCAATCACGTGACGCGTTTCATCCAATATGACGTCGAGGCATTCTAGTCCCAGGCAAAACAAATGTATTTGGTACATCATGCAACATGTTGTGCGTTTTTAAGTTGCCATTTTATAAAAGTATTGTTAAAATTAAAATATTTCAGAAGGACAGTGGTATATCCAGCTGTCTAACTGGTATCAAACAGTTACAATTAAAATGCTATTATATAAATAGTGCCTGATTGGGAGGGTACCAGTTGAAATTGACACCCCGAGAAAACCATTGTCAACCGACGCGAAGCGGAGGTTGACAATGGTTTTCGAGGGGTGTCAATTTCAACTGGTACCCTCCCAAACAGGCACTATTTATTTTATTATACTGAATGTCTTAATTTTATAGCAAATTTGAATGTTTTTATATAGAAAAGACGTGAGTTCTACGGCGAACCGTACGCGCATAATCTACGCGCATGTAACAATTCGTTCTATCGGCCCGTTGCCAAGTGTGTTTCTAACGCTGAGGGTATTAGAACGGATTGTCAACTGCGTCTAAACCAATCAGATTTCAGTATTTAACATGAAAGTATAATAAAATCAATTATATTTTAATACTACATTTAAATTGTAATTATTCCGAGTTCAAGTTCGGTTAATTCACACAAACCATAAAAGAGAATTAACACAAGTATGTAGTGTATGCATGCGCAGTATGTACATAATATACACAGTCATGCAGAAAAATGGTAGTTAGTAAATGGAAGTATTGCAAGAAGTAATTTTTGTGTAATACTTTGATATATAAAGGATCAGATCAGGAGAACAGCTACTATAAGAGAAACATACTGCATCGAAAATGTTTGAAATAAATGCACTTATTT
Organism: Magallana ariakensis; assembly: GCA_020458035.1. Classification (NCBI taxonomy): domain Eukaryota; kingdom Metazoa; phylum Mollusca; class Bivalvia; order Ostreida; family Ostreidae; genus Magallana; species Magallana ariakensis. Next base: position 65,277,816 of record CM035813.1, read on the forward strand.
TTCTCAGAGATTAAGAATAACGATTCGACATGAGTTCAGCCGGAAAATATGTAACAGTTAGTCTTTTACAATATTTTGTGTTTAGATATTTTTCTAATGCCGAATTCGAACATGATATAAATAGTGCCTGTTTGGGAGGGTAACAGTTGAAATTGACACCCCTCGAAAACCATTGTCAACCGACGCTTTCGCTTTGCGTCGGTTGACAATGGTTTTCGAGGGGTGTCAATTTCAACTGTTACCCTCCCAAACAGGCACTATTTATTTTATTATACTCAGTGTAGGTACCGTTTATGATACTGAATGTCTTAATTCTAGAGAAAATTTTACTGCGTTTATGTAGAAATGACGTGAATTTAACCGCGAACCGTACGCGCATAATTTACGCGCATGTAACAATTCGTTCTATCGGCCCGTTGCCAAGCGTGTTGCTAACGCTGAGGGTAAGCGAACAGATTGTCAACTGCGTCTAAACCAATCAGATTTCAGTATTTGCTAGCGCTCTCGAGCGCTAGCAACTACGTTAGTCTTTTTCACTTGAATACGCATGCTCGACTCCATAGTAGGGGATTCTGGGAATACTGTACTACTGTAGATAAACTGTACCATGTGAATTTCGTTTTATCATATTCACACGAAGTTTTGTGTTATATTGTAAATGTCAAAATAGTAACAGTCGCTTAGGTCTTATTATGCAAAGTTATTTTAAATATTATAATAAAAAGCTAGCTTTATTTTAACTACCTTCAAGCTCGGAAAACAACCTCGGATATGTTTTCCGAGCTTGACGGAAAGACCCGAGAAGATACGATTGCTACAAAACGGTACCAATGGTTCTTGAAAATTTTCACCTCGAAGTTGAAATTACAGTAGATACATAATGATTAAGGCACAGTCAATGAGCTATGCCATTGCCGATGCTTCTATGTTTTATGATGGCTACAGCGCTAGCTCACCAATCTTTTTAAAAGATAAGCTTGTTAATGAAAGTATAATAATCTAAAATGTAATGAAATTCATCATCGTGATGAGTTCCTTGTTACACAATACTAAACTCTCTTTAAGGGTGTACTATACCATCATTCTGCCTGTCTCTACAGGGAGAAGATGGTTTGATGTACGAAACTTTATGAAGATTTTACTTAGTTTTTATTTTTTTTACACGTAAAATAACGAAAAACTCATTAAAGCCGCAATTGGGTCTTAACATTTTATACAAATACATTTAACTTCTAGAAAAAATATTGGGACAAGCTGGTCTTTTAATCTGATTTGCATTTGCAGCTATCTATATTTTTTATAGACAAAATTTGGGTTGTACCAGACAAGTAAAAGACTGCACATGTTTAAAATACTTTGAATATATACTATATCCATGGGCCTTTATGATTACATGTATATGTTTTGAGTACAAATATCTGCACAATATTTACAATTTTGTTTTCTAGGCTTCTGAGCAATTTTACTCAATATATAATTTTTTTTATATTAAAATTGATATAAAATCTATATACATGTATTGGATAACGCCCTGTTTCACCATATAACAGAAAAGTTGATGTGCCTCTTGAATTAAAAATTAATTTTAAACATTTCAAATGTACATACATGTAATTCAATGATATCCCCAAATTTCACAGTAAATCTGGTAGGATAACTCTATCGAACAAATCAAATTGACAATTTACTGGTAATTAAAGTTCTATAGTTTTCTTAGAAAACTATTATGATACTAGTAAAAAGCTAGCTTTTTGAGTCTGTTCATATACATGAATTTTTGCTTTACAAAATGATCCCGTGTTTGATAACATAATGTCTAAAAAAACCTGAATTTTTAAACAGTTTTAGTATAACTTCTTCTTTATATAGTAAAAAATCTTTAAATTTTCAAAGTTGCACCATTTGAGAAAACTATAACTTTTGTTTTAAAAAAAATCAAAAAATCAAGGTTGTTAATGTATAAGAAAAATTCAAAAGGGGAAAGGTTTTCTCCTTGCCTTACTCGTATTCGAAAAAAAAAATCCGAAGAATTAAGGAATATAAGGAATCATTCTTGGAGTATTATGAGGTGATAATTTCGGTCGGGGTGTGATCAAAACCAATAAAGTCCGAAGGGCTTTATGATAGATTTGATCACGCCCCGATCGAAATTATCACCTCATAATATTTAAAAAATGATTCCTTATTACTTATATTTATATAATTTTAAGCCATTGCACGATTAAATATTTAAGGTAACTCCAGTGTTTTAGAAATCCGTGTCAAACCAAACATTTTTTAATCTTAATGGTTAAAACAACTTAAAAACTTACTATAGAGACCAAAATATTTATACCTTTGCACGTTTGTTTTCCTACAGTGAGTTTCAGCTCATAAGGTCCAAAAATTTAACAGCCAAAATTTAACACCATGATGCATGATCTCATAATGTATTAAATTATGCACCAAAATACATCATGTTATGTTATAATTTAAGCAAATCAATTGATTATCAGTACCCGGTAAATCATAAAATTTTTATTGATTTTCTACAGAAAATATAAAAAATATTACATTTTTTCTTGCCACGACCTTCCTCAAAAAATCACAAAATCAAAAATTATTCAGTTTATATACATTTTTAAAAGAATATTTATTAAGAGTTACATATTGTGTTAACAAAAAAACAAAGTTTATCAAAATTGACCATCTAGTTTTTGCTTGATAGTCTCTTGAACATGTGTACCCCCATATTGAAAATGTAAATTTTACAAGTTGTTTTTTGCAAACTTTGGAAAAAAATGAAATGTAAGGTCGATACTGCCAAAAAACTCATATAGTTGAGTGTAGTAGTACCCCCTCCCTCTTTCTGTAAAAAACTTTCTATCCCAGTTTTTTAACATATTTATCTGTAGATAAAACATCAATCAGTGTTATGTAGTTTTAACTACACAAGTACTTACTTATCCTCTCCTTGTCCCGTAGGACACATGAGGTCGTCAAGATACATAAACGCAGTTTAATTGTTGGAGGAGAATGCATACAATATGTGCAATTATATTACACACTCATTTACTGTTTTACATTTCGCTGCTTTCCTTGCTTTCTCCAATCCCTCTAAACGACGGAGATGCTATATTTTAAAAAATTTCCACTTTTTGACCAAACCATAATTATTTTAAAACACTTATTGTGTGCCAAAATTATAACCGGAAATTTAGCACGCCGTGTAAAAAAAGAACCGGATCCGAAAGACACTGGAGTTACCTTAATATTTAAATAAGCAAACCCCGCTGGCGCCCCAGTTATACGTCATTTGAAGTTATGGGTTATATAGTACAAAATCGATACGTAGTGTTGACACTGGAAAATGTAAAATATATACAGTTAAGTTTTACTAAATAAATGCCTAAATACCCATATATACATATTTAATTTTGATACATCTAAAACATTCCCCGTTCATTCTGTTATGTAGTGAGCTGATTCATCAGACCGTCCCTCTATACATGTACATTCGCAGTTAAAGGGGCATGGTCACGATTTTGGTCAAAAATTATTTTTCCGAATTTAATATTTGCAATGCTTTAGTAAGGCATTTTTAATGCGCAACCAAAATTTGAGTGTCATTCGTTGAATTATAAGCGAGTTCATTCGTTGAATTATAAGCGAGTTACAGCGCTTGCAATTCTTTGCTCTGTAAACAAAGCTTTTGTTTACTTTTTGAATGATTCATGTTTTAGACCTATAAAGAATGTGTTAAACGCTAGAAACTGTTTAATTGTCCTTAAAATGAATCAGAATATAGAGAAATCAGCTTGAATAAGATTTTTTACTGGTATATGAATCTATTTAAACAAAAACAGGACACGAGCCTTGTTTACATGACAAAGAATTGTGAGCCCTGTATCTTGCTTATAACTCTACGACTGACTCTCAAATTTAATTTGATCATTAGAAATGCATTCCTACAGCATTGCAAATAATAAAAACAGAAAAATAGAATTTTACCAAAATCGTGACCATGCCCCTTTAATGACTGAAAGCGTGTACGTAAATAATTAACTTGCGCACGGAAATGCATGTACATGCTGTGATCGAAATATAAAGAATAACGAATTATAAACATTCAGAATTTATTGTCACAAGAAACTCGTTAAAATTGTTCATAACAAGATTTGCGTGAGATAAAGCAAAATGTAATCGGTTATATCTAAATCACTGATATATGTAGCAAAATGGAGTCCCCGACCAAATTCGTATATAACAATTACATACATGTAAAATTTTGCGGTTATATCTTTCTTTGAATCTCTCATAAAATATACCATATGTATATGAAAATATAACTGTACGCAAATTATCGAAGCATCGATAAGTACGTTTCATGGATGGAAGAACCAAAATGAATATATAGTGAGATGACTTAATTCTATTTTGAAAAGTATCGTCGATATTTGGAAGTCTGCTGCATGTCATTCCTGGATTTTCAATGATATATCAATCAGTCATGAACATTCCATTAAGAGTAAACGTTGTGAATTTAAAAATACATACACCATCATTTAATACCGTAAACATTATATATTACGTTAAACAATTAACAAGAAAACATAGTTGGATACATGGGTATTGTAATTTAAAAGGAATGCAATTAAGTTTGTATCATTATATGCAGGCAAATTATGGAAGACGGTTCCCTTCTCGACATGTAACTATAAGATTAAAAAAAAAAGAGAGAAAAAGATGACCCTCCACCCCTCCCCCCCCCCCAAAAAAAAACCCCAAACAAACACAACCCCCCCTCCAATACCCCCCCCCCTCAAAAAAAAAACCCCACCAAAAAACAAACCCCCAAAACAAACGTGTTTTCTAATCAGAATCTCAACAATTGATTGAATTCTCAAAACAATACTGACCTTTAAAGGGGCATGGTCACGATTTTGGTCAAATTCTATTTTTCTGTTTTTATTATTTACAATGCTTAAGGAATGCATTTCCAATGGCCAAATGAAATTGGAGAGTCAGTAGTGAAGTTTTAAGCAAGATAAAGGGCTCACAGTTCTTTGTAATGTAAACAAGGCTCGTGCCCTGTGTTTGTTTACATAAGTTCAATATACCGGTAAAAAATCTTTTTCAAGCTGATTTTTCATATTCTTACTCATTTTAAGCATATACAAACAGATCCTAACGTTTACAACATTCATTTTCGGTCTTAAACTGGAGTTTTCACTTCAACGTTCAAAATGTAAACAAAAGCTTTGTTTACATAGCAAAGAATTGTAAGCTCTGTAACTCGCTTATAACTCAACGAATGACGCTCAAATTTTGGTTGCCTATTAAAAATGTCTTACTGAAGCATTGTAAACGTTAAAATCGGGAAAAAAAATTTTGACCAAAATCGTGACCATGCCCCTTTAAAGCTATTGTAAATGTATCTAAAAGATCGTTTATATATGATTTGCTTTCTGGTCATGGTCAAATTCAGCGCTGAATTTTTCCAGGAACGTACGTCATCTTCCCAAGTCTAGGGTTTCTGATCCGCTCCGCTACTCACAGTAGAGCAGAGCGGATCAGAAACTCTTGACTTGGGAAGATATATATCAACAGTGTCTGTCAGCTAACATCCGCGACTGTACTCGGCGGCTCGGTCAAGAAAATCTTACCAAATACGTGCTGATACATTGTATGCGCGCATCCATAATTTTTTTTCACGGGAAGGGGGGGGGGTAAAGGGATGATTGTGTTTGCCGAGGGGATGGTGGTCCGAGGCCTAACGTTATGTTATTTAATTAGTTTAAATATGACTAATGTTCATATCATAATCTTTCCTAAATGACATAAAATAATTCATATGTTTATCCTGCACAGCATCATGATATGTGCATAAACCCTTAATATGCCAGATTAAGATACAATTTTTTTTAAAAATATGCTTCATCATCCGGAATGTTCCATTTTTATCCGAGCCAATGTATTTGATCGATTTTGCTCCGCATCTGTAAATATGGGAAATCAATAATGGACTGCGCATGTGCCATATATTTTGACAGAAAGTGGCACCACTTGTAAATAAACACATTTAGCACACTGCACACCGGTTGGTGAGATCGGGTGTGTCGTCGATTCCAGGAGACGATGAGGGAGCCGTCATCCAGCGAGGAGGAATCGGAGAACGAAACAAACGACGACGAAAACTCGGACATCCTGAGTATTCATAACAATGTTGACCAAAAGAGTTTGTCCGCCAGTGGCGAAAACCTTAGTGTTGTAAGTCATGGACGCGGCCCTCCCCGGCCCGCGAGCCCCTCTCCCTCTCTCATCAGTGACAGGGAGAAGGCGATCGAGGACACAGAAAAATTGGAAAGAGAGGAAGAAGAAAGGAAAAAGCGTCTACAACTGTATGTGTTTGTAATGAGATGTATAGCTTATCCATTCAATGCTAAACAGCCCACAGATATGGCGAGAAGGCAAACCAAAGTCACAAAACAGCAGCTACAAACTATTAAGGAGAGATTTGTGGCGTTTCTAAATGGAGAGACTAGTATAGTGGCTGATGAAGCATTTACAAACGCTGTTCAAAGTTATTACGAAGTGTTCCTAAAGAGTGATAGAGTCGCAACCATGGTTAAAAGTGGTGGTTGCTCTGCAAATGATTTTAGAGAAGTGTTCAAAAATAATATAGAGAAGCGTGTAAGGAGCTTACCCGAAATAGACGGCTTAAGTAAAGAAACTGTTTTAAGTTCGTGGATGACAAAATTCGATGCAATTTTTCGCGGAGAGGAAGATCCACGAAAGCAGCCACAACGCATGTCTACGGCAGCGTCAGAGTTAATTCTTAGCAAGGAACAATTATACGAGATGTTTCAGAATATACTCGGTGTCAAGAAATATGAGCATCAGATTTTGTATAATGCATGTCAGGTGAGATTAGTGATAAGAAACTGCATTGTTATAGAAAAAAAATCTTTAAAAGGTACACTTGTAATATAGGATGGGAGAAATAATGATTGACCGGAATTCGAACCTGGACCCCCTGAATCTCGTCAGGTGCTCTACCTACTGAGCTATATAGAGCCGGTATTCGAACTGCTCTGACCATCACACACTGCAATAGAGATACCATAGCTGAATATGGTTAAATGATTATCTTTAATATTTATTATTAAACACTTGTACTCTTGGAAATCTGCAAGTTTACAAGCAAGTTTGCAAGACTTACATGCAACACAAGATTAGTTAACGAAACAAAAGTTTACTTCTTTGAAATTCCTTCCCAATTTGATAGTTCTATGGTGTTGCATGGCAAGGTTTAAGGAATCTGGGAATCTGTCTTGATTTGCTGAATTGACATTTATTGGCTTCAACACTTGCTAAAAAAATCAGAGAGGGCTACATTATTGCAGCTAAGTAAGTGTATAGTACTTAAACATTAACATGATCAGGGTTAACTGACGGAGCATAACATTTTCTTTTAAATCGCTTCTAATTTCTGATCACTCGAACATTTTGAGAAATAGACAGTTTCCATCAAAAACTGGAGTATCTACACTCATGTTTAGTCCTCCCCATAAAGGGAAGAAAAATATTGATATACTTCTGAATTCAAATTCAATTGAATGGTAGGAATAAAATTGTATACTTACTACCAATATAATTCTGCCTTGAAG